>JAGMVK010000001.1:0-2400000 GCA_020747065.1 Cadophora sp. MPI-SDFR-AT-0126
GGTCAATTAACGAAAGAAGGTTAAAGCCTAGCAGCGGCGAGGACAAGATTAAGACGGAATTCTTCAACGGAATCGATTCGATAAGACTTAAAAACGACTCGAGGTTCAGAAGGTTTCTTCTACAATTACTGTAATAGTTAGTTGGAATTACAAATCGAAGCTCGTCTTCTTACCACGACATATCGATGGAGATAATTATATCGATTACTTCTTAGAACCGGTTATAAAGCCTTTCTTCGATATTCAACGTTCTAAAGGAGTATTTAAGTGGCTCTTTCAAGAAGATAACGAGGGAGCTCACGGTATAAAATCTGAATTAAACGCTCTTAACGACTTTAAAAACAAGTATAAAATACGTCAATTGAAGCCTCGTTACCCTGCTAACTCTCCTGATCTTAATCCAATCGAAGGAGTATAGCGAATAATTAAGTAAAGAGTGAAAAGAAGAAAGGCAAAGAACGAGCACGAGTTACGGCAATATATTAAAGAAGAGTGGGAGAAGTTAACTATTCAAGAAATCAACGAGTTGATTAGTACTATAGAAGAGCGAGTAAATCAATGTATTAATCAAGAAAGCGACATTACTGAGTTTTAATTTGTAAATTAGTCATTTAATGTAGAGTTTGTTTTGGAATTCATGGTGTTTTGGTGGGGATCCCTTATAAATCCAGTGCACGGGGCAACGGTCGCTTCACCGGTCACGAAATGGCTTAGCCTCGCTAGGACTTACTAAGCAGCACATTCATTTTTTTTATTCGCTTCGAGAGCAAGGCACCAAAAGTGGTTGCCGAGCTTGGAAAAGTAGGTAATGTCACGTGATCGAACAGTCTAAGCGACTTGGCAACGCTGTGTTTGAACCCTTGTAATCTTGTTTTGTCCACATTGTGGTATAGACTCTACTTGGCATTTCTCAATGTTGTCTGGTCATTGGTTCACCTGCCGAGGGTTAATATTTGTTCTCTTATGACCAAAAGCCGGGAGAGCATTAACGTGCTTTCCAATATTGGTTTCACAACGCCCGTGTCGACTTTTTCAGCATCTCAGGCTGGGCAGAAAAATGTTGAAGAAGCTTCATGCAACATTAAGCTCTCATGAGAAGGCAGGGTCGATGTGGCAGTACGCAAGGTGATGTGGCAGAGGATGTCTAAGCCGTCACCAGGCATTGGAGTATGAGCCGTGAGTTAGAATGGATTTACCAACGACTTCGAAACGAACATACAGCCAGTGTTACCAGAAGGCCACGAATACGTTGCGAACTACCTATATATTTATTTCTTTCCGAGGGCCAGCGAGCCCCAGAACAAAGGTTCGGGTAACAGTTACGGACGTTCTGAAGAAGATTTGAGATCATTGATTTTATCATCTCAATGTTGAACTATCTATGCGTTGGAACTGAAAACTTGGAAATGGGTCAGTCTGGATAGTTCACAGAATAACAACAGAAATAGAACCTAGCTGCTTAGAAGGTAGGCCCCAGCTCCGAAAAACCCTGACTTACGCTGTGGATTTCGGCCAACTGGAGGATTGAGATGCTCGAATCTGGCGTGCCATTGTAGTATTGGTCGTATCGCGTACTATCTCGCACGATTAAGCCAGCGCATGATCGAGATTACTAAGGGTAACCGATCACGATGAGTGTGCCATGGCGTTCCAGCTGATCTGATCGGCATGATTGTGGACCGGAAACAACGCTTTCAGGTTTGGTCATGACACAAATGTGCGAATCACGATGACGCCTTATTTGAAGCACTGCGATCTTGTACTGGTACCTAAGCAAGCAGGCTAACTTACAATGTACTACGAAGTAGGCAGCACTCTTGCTTCCTATATCATCAGCCTGAAGAATACGCACTATACATTCTTGATGCATTATTGGATTGGTGAGCTACCCACTGCACAGCACTTGACCGTGCTGGGTTCCTACACTCTCAGCCTGTTGGAAATCATTTCGAGGGCGGATAACGCACACAGATCCGAGATCCATATGTTCTCGACTGGACAGAAATACGGCCGTGGATACAATGTTAGATGCTGAAGACGAGCCGCCGATTCGAATGGGGCACATGAGTAACGAATCAAATCTGGGCTCGAACCAAGCGTTTAGCCGAAGTTTAAAACTATCAGCCTTATCTTATCTTACAGCCATGTCAGTAACTAGTTTTAAACGTGATTTTACCGAGCCTTATTAAAAATCGATTTTACCCCTCCTCCCAGCTCCTCCGATTTCCAATATCTCTAATAACTCAACAACCATTAATTCAAACAACTTAAAATCTTCGGAATATCAAGATTAACATACCTCGAGATCGTGGCTCTAAGCGCTTACAAGGCCTGCCGCCAGATACAGGTGAAAATAGCAAACGGGCGCGCAAATCCAACTCTAACTCCTTAGAGGCATTCTCTGCTTCCTAAACGGTAATTATACGCAAAGGGACTACAAAGAAACGTCCTAGAGCAGTAACAATCACTGAAGAAGAGGTGAAAGATACTACAGAATCAATTGAAGACTAAGATCCAGGTAATAATCCATTTACTAAAACAACGAAAGCTACACTAACCCCTCAACTCAATAGCAAAGGCAAACAACGTGCTATTAAGATAACCAGCTCTCCTCTACTATCTCGAAAGAAGCAATTTAATCCTACTGAACCTTCTGGAGAGAAGTTAGTTATACTATAGGTTATTACGCCTAAAATAGATGAATAGGATAAGCTATCAATTCCTCTCCACGACGATATCAACCACCACAACAAATAGACCCTCGCTGCTATACAACTCAAGGTCTACAATAAAACAATAAAGGTATGGGAAGAAGATAGAAGGCTACAAGGCGCAGATAAACCTAAAGCTCTGCCGTAGGTGGTAACATATAGAGACCCACGAAAGCAAGGTATATCTATTGAATTAGAGATAGAAGATAATATACGTAACCTCCGCGTGTTTCTACATTAATAGTACTACCAAGGCCAGAAATAAGCGTTTACTGTATTAATCAAAGCTCTATGGAAAACGTTTAAACGTACTAGGACTCCAGAGCCACCTCTTTTAATAGGTAAAGGCAAAGGGAAAGCCAAAGCTAGACTAGCTAATCTTTGCTAGACCACGTTACAAGAGCCTTCTAGCAACAACCTTTCTAGAGCGAAAGAAGAAAACCTCTTTAAAGATTCCCCTGAGGCAGAGGTATTACTAAATACTATTATAAGTAAGCTCCTTAAGGTAAAACATATTTCGGACTAAAACAACCCTCCAATCAAAATCACTCGAAAATCCATTTTCTATGCGAACTATTACGCTAAGCCACATTATAGTAATAGAAGAGATTATTGCTACGTACTTAAGAGCAAAGAAAATCACCATAAGGTCTCTATTATTAAGCAAGACAAATAGGCTATAGCAATTATCATGAAAATACCCGGAGTAGATAAAAATACCCTGCCACTAGTTTAGATTACTCGATATTAAGATAGCTAGAATATAACAACATTCAAATCATCTAGAAACCACAAAAGTAATCAAAAGAAAAAGGAAATTACACTAAAGAAAGATCTAGCCAATAGTAGCCCTGTGCACTTAACTATTAATATACCGTCGGCAACCCCCGCTCCATAATCCCTTCCCCCACTACTATATAATCAACCACCTCCAGAATACTACTACTCTAGCCCAAATAGGATAGTTTTTATGGGAGGCACGTCTTACCCCCCTCTTTCTGTGGCGTCTCCCCCGTAAAACACAGGTTTTAGAAGTGCCTAGAATGCGATTCTCCCCTCGTCGCTACTTCGGCCAAATTCAATTAAAGGAAATAAGATGTTCGCTTTTAAAGACTTCTTATTAAGTACAAATTCTCTCCCTGCGCATCACTTATTAATTATAACTGCCTTTAAGCAATTTAAAGACGCAGAGATTCTTTCCGTTAATTAATTACATGATTGTTGGTCCGCAGGCCCATCTAAAGCATGTCTTAGCTAGAATAGGGGGTAGGACCACTTACGGGGGTGATTCGGTGGCGTTTCGGGAGGCAGTATATAGTCTAGTACCTCCCACTCCCTCTTAGAATAAACACAGATTTTCCACACTATTAAGCTTGATATGCATATACATGATATTTACGTTTGATTCTTAGCTTATATTCGGTATTGAACCGACACTGATCAGTGGTTAATGCGAACTACAGACAGATAGGTCATAGTAGGATAAGCGGCGACTTAACGTTAAGTACTTAGCTGTACTTTTCGGGCTATCTTTGAACCTGAATTAACGATTAACGATTCAGTGGGAGGGGACTAGTATCACGTTTAGACTATAAATCTCGTACAGTAGTACGTATAACAATAGCAACGATTCCTCTTCGATAATCGTTAAGTCAATTACTTGACTTCAGCTAAGGAGATTCTAAGTAAAAATCAAGTATTAATTCCGGGACATCACTGAATCAGGTACGAATTATGGCCGAAGAAACACTAGTTACTTCGGATCAGGGTGAGAGAGAGGAAGAGATAGCTACGGGAGCAGAGGCGGAAGCGGTAGCGATGTGGTTAAGACCGCGACTAGTGGAAACGCCACTAGATGATACTACGAAGCTCTCGTAGGAGTTTCGAAAGAACTTCTGCGATAGCTATTCTAAGGGCGAATTCCTGTTCCTGGACTTTTAGGAATATTTCGGAAATTAGTCTCTAGGCCACTTCGCTCGCATTAAGAAGGTGAAACGAATGCACCTACGTGATACGTTACGAGTAAACGGCGTGTTCGTACGGAAGGATAAGACACTAATTACAGTTACACTCGCTCAGATAGCTCGAGCCGAAACTAACTTTTGGCCGGAAGAATAGCTAGAGTTACAGATTCGGAACGCTCCCGACATAGTACCGGACTATATTCAGAACCCTCGCTAAGCGACAGCTTCGACTACCTAAACACTTTATTAAGGAATGCTACCACCATCTCGACACAACGGGCCAACTATAGTGATCGATTCTACTGAATCGACTCCTTCAGATGAGGAAGAGGGATTACGCTAATATATTCCGTTAAGGAGCAATTTCCTAAGAGCCGAGGTGTCTCAGATCTCAGACCATCTTATAACCCCTGCCCATATAAGGACTATTATTCCAGATAACGATCTATACGCCGCGATACCACTAGTTCGTATAAAGAGAGAGTTCTTATTTACACTTAGGAGAGAATCCCTGAATACGGCGCTAAGGTGGGGACTGAATAAGAATCTATTGCCAAACCCTGTACTAATTCCAGAAGTGCACCTACGGGATGGATCTTTACCCCTATTTATAGTACCGAGAATAATCGGACTATATACGGAATAGATACAGCTGCCTTAGTATATCATAGAAATACTAACGTAGGATTAATCGAAATCGCTAGTGAACCTTAGTAAGATGTACACTAAAGAGCTTCAGTATAGTAGGTCTAAAGACCACTTAGACGAGAAACTATACATCTTTACCGACTTCTGCCAGAAAGCAGGTGTTAATTATAATATTTGGCACCGGGTATTTCCGACGATACTCCGGGACAGAGTATCTACGTACTATTACCGGTACCTTCAGAATAAAGGGTATAACTTTGACGAACTTATTAAAGTAACACGTACTAATTTCAAGACGGAAGAGAGAGCTAATTAATTCCTTAGCTGATAGTTTAGCTTGACCTTCTTATTATTTCAAGCTGAACCTTACTAGAAGGGCAGGCTAATTCTAGTCCAGTTAGAGAACTTTACTAGAGAGCTGCAGAGCATCTAACTTAGTCTTAAAGACGATAATATGTAGAACGACAAAACTTTGCGCGATAAACTCGTGCAGGGAGTTTCAGGTAACTCACTCTTCAAGATGGCACTGTTTCGAGCACTACTAACTTTCCCTATATTAATAGATAGTCTTCGCACGGCTCTGAGCGTGGAAACGACTCATGAGCCGGGATCACGAGTCGGTAAACACACCGATTCAGGGCCGAGTCGACACCGTGCCTACGTTACGGACGGGACGGCCCACTACTCGGACTGAAGGATGAAGTTTTCCGTAGGTAATAAACGCGGAACTACATTTAAGCCTAAGCCAGGTTATACAAGGTGTATTGTCTGTAAGAAGATAGACTGCCATAGTAGCCGCTATTCTGATAAGGAGTAAGTAGCCTCCAAAGCGCGATACTTTACTACACGAAAAGCTAAAAGTATGAAACCTATAGAGGCATTATTTCAAGCCTACCTAGTATATGCAGAGGGAGTCGGATTAAGTTCGGGAGATATTTAGGGTCAGTTAGGAAGAGATAACCCAGATAACCCTGATAACTAAGATACTTCTTCCGGGATTAATGAAACCTCTATAGATTCGGATAGCAGATGCAGCGATAGATCAGCTAACTTCATAACTATATTTAGTGCTAGTAAGGTAATATACGATACGCGGGAAGTGATGGAACAACTTAAAGAGAAGAAGGCTACCTATATCCTAGAAAGCTAGATTCAGAAACCTCTAGAAAATGAGGCCTATATAGCTTAATAGACGGACTGTTTCTTCTAAGGTCTTCTTATTAATATAGGCGCTTCTAATAAAAACGTTGGAGGTCTTAATTAATTACGTGCGTTACAACGGATTCGAAATGTTAAATACGATACTAGTGAGTCGGGTAAGAGTCGGATTAAATTCGGAGTAGGTTCACGACTTTCCCTTGGAATCGCTACAGTAGATACTCCAGTTGGAATTTTGGATTTCTATATTATGGATATAGACGTGCTATTCCTGCTATGCTTGTAATAAATGGATAAGATAGGGGCATACTACGATAATATATAGAATATATTAGTTTAAGGTAATAAGAAGTACTTAATTATACGGAAAGATAATCATCTATAGCTGCTCTTAGACTAAAATTATTAACTTATCGATTCTTCGAACAGTACTATTAACGAGTACCACTTAACGGAGACAGAGATTCGCCGGCTACATAGGAGATTCGGCCATCTATCGGTATAACGGTTATAACACCTGTTAGATCAAGCAGGTTATAATTCCGATTCCGAGATCATGTTACGAGTTAAAGAGATATGTAAGTATTGCCAGAAACACGCAGACGCTCCATATCGCTTTCGCTTTAAATTGCAAGACGATATCGACTTTAATCACACAGTCTATATTAATATAGTATAATTTAGGAACAGATATGCACTTTATATAGTCGATAAGGCCATAGGGTTCGGAGCTGCGAAACTGCTCTGAAGGCGCCCCGGATCAGCTATAGCTCAGGCTACCTTTAATACTTTTAAGTTAGTATGGATAGATATATATATTAGGCCCCTAGACTTCGTTATCTACGACTATGGAACTAACTTCAACTCTGAGGAGTTTCGGGGAGCACTTAAAGCAGTAGGAAGTATACTAAAGCTTGTGCCCGTGGAGGTACACTACTTAGTTGGTAAAGTAGAATAGTATCATTGTCCACTTAGGCGTGCCTATGAAATCGTTATAGTAGAGCATCCCGATCTAAGCGATAAGGATCGATTATAAATAGCTGTTAAAGCTGTCAACGATATAGCTGGACCGAATAGCTTAATTCCTATACTGCTCGTTTTTAGAGCTTACCCCAGAATAACAGAAATAGATCCTCTAAACCTGTCTATTTAGCAACGTGCGGAAACTATTAAAAAGGCTATGAAAGAAGTATATAAGGTATATACTAAACGCCAAGCCAACGATACGCTAGCAACCCGTAACGGCCCTAGTACGACGCATATTCATAATCTCCGGCTTTAAGATCAAGTTTTAGTATAGCGAGAAAAGAAAGGCTAGAGAGGACTATACATTTTCTTAGGAATAGAAGGCGAGGTATGCAGGATCGATATAGATAACGGCAGAGTACGCATATTCCGATTAATATCTATACGCCTATTTAAAACAGATATATCTAGCGTTGAATAAAAGAAAGAAAAAGTGCCAGATATGACCCGTGAGCCTAGCTTACTAGTCCGAAAAGCCCACGAAACAGCACCGAAACCCCCCTGAATCACGGTTAAGGTCCCATTTATAAAACCAATCCTAGGACTACTAATAATTAATAACAACTACGATACTAACGTGTTTCTGACTAAGAAGGAAACAAAGGATCAAGGGCTATCGATTAAGCTACGCGCAGAGGGTAAGATTACTATACCTGGCCCACTATTCCAGTAGTCCCGTCGAGTTAAGTATAAGGCTCTCATTAAGAGAGGCGTTTTTATACTGATTTCCAGAAATAACCCTAGAGCAAGAGGCTACCGTATCTTCAAATTAAGAATAGTAGACGAAGTAAAAGGTAAGGAATTATTAATACTATACGAGAAATCAAGGCTCGTTATCTAATGCTTTAACGATAAAGGTAAGAAAGAGATATTAACCTAATCTCTAACTATTTAACAGGTAAGTTAGTGATTAATCATATTATTAGCTGCTACTATGAGATATCCGAATCAGATCCGAAAGAGATCCGATATATATCTAGTAATTCGGGACATTACCTAGGCCTATATCTAGTCGACGATAAAACTTCTTAGGAATATCCTTACGTAGCTACCTAAAGAGATCGCAAATAAGTTCCCTCCTAATACGATATTTATAGTAATACTTCCTCTTTATGGTATACTAGAATCCGGAAATCACTAGTTTAACACCTACTATAAACATTATATGGAAAAACTTCAAATAGAAACATTAACGTACGACCCTTGCTTACTAATCAGCACCAAAGATAGCCACGATTTTGGGATTATTGGAATGCAAATAGACGACACGTTAATCCTCGGAGATAATAAATTCTTAGTATAAGAGCAGGAAGGGATTACAAAAGCTAATTTCTTAATAAAACCGATTCAGGTCCTAAACCCCTCCGAATCTATTACGTTTAACGGATGTACTATCACTTTAGCCGGGAGTAATATCTACATGTCGCAGAAAGGTTAAGGAACAAGACTAGAGTTAATTAATATAATAGCACTAGATTATAAGAAGGTATATATAGAACAACGAGCTCGCGGCGCGTATATTGCAACGATCTGTTAACTTAAAGCCACCTTTGATTTATTAGTAGTAGTGTAACATCAGGATCTAATAATAGAAGACGCGAAGGCCCTGAACTAACGTCTTCAATAGTAAATAGATAACACGAAGAGAGGTTTACAGTATATACTAGTGGACCTATACTCTACCAGACTTTACGTCTTTATCGATAGATCATTTACTAATAATAAGGATCTGAGCTTATAGATCGGGTTTCTGGTAACAATCAGATCAGAAACGGAGGGGGATTCGGAATTTACCCTCTCTGGCAATATCATTCATATAAGCTCTATAAAGTGCAAGAGAGTAACGCGTGCTATACTCGCTTCGGAGCTATATACTATAGTAGCAGGAATCGATATGTTAATTACTTTAGGAACCACCGTCAATATAGTAACAGATAAGCTTAGACTCCTACAGCTTCCGACCGTAGTGTATACAGATTCCCTATCTCTTTACGAGTGCATTATTAAACTTGGCACTACAAAGGAGAAGCGTTTAATAATTGATATTATAGCAATTCAGTAGTTATATAAGCGTAGGGAGCTGACGGAGATTCAGTGGATTAATAGCACCAGCAATCCTGCTGATGCTATAACAAAGACAGCACTAAATAAAGCTCTCCAAGAGCTAATTAACACTAACACCTTAACTATGAAGATAGAAGGTTGGGTTCAGAGGCCACTTGATATTGATTTGGAGGCTCGTTTGACTCATGATCCAGACTCACGAGTCAACAGGGTTAATTCGGGGGAGTAACGGAGGAGTTTCGGATAAGGAGCAGTTTTTCCTTTGTTATGATTTCCTTATAACTCTTATTAATCACTTGCAAGTATTTTCATTTCTGTTTAAGATACGGAGAAGAGAACGAGTTTGATTTGCATTTAATTACCCTCTGATTCAAAGTACTAACGGGCGGCCTTATGACGACACTCTAATAGGGACTAAATACCGGTTTCACTACAGGGGGCTACTCCCGTACACCGGTATGAAGAAAGTGCTGCCACGAAGAACTAGCTACGAAGCCTTTCCGAAACAGGGCCTATTCCCCTAATCGTAGGCGGCTCCTAAATCGACTAGCTCAGCGCCAGTTTCCTCCACCTCCGCGCCACCTAGGCGTCTTCCACCCCGAGTTCTCTTTACCTAAGGGGCCGGGCTAGCTCCCTTATTATCTCCATCTCTATCTCTATCCTATCCCGCAGGACGCTTACGCTTGTCACCACCACGACGAGCAACGACCGCAGCCACGGCCTCCTCCACCCGCTTCTCCATGCAGGAGAGAATCTGCCCGCAGTCCTATAAAAGGTTAGCCGGACGTGAACCGGAGTACATACAGTGGGGATTCGGAACAAAAAGAAAAGGGGATTACCTACGAATTGACTTTAGGCGAGATCCGCTATCCTAGCACGGAGAGCACGAGTCTCCTCCAACAACGCCAAACTTAACTCGTCGCGAGTTTTTGGCAACTCGGCGACCGCAACACGGAGCTCTGCATCGAGAGCAGCAGCAGTAGCAGAGATGTTGTCGGTCTCCTTAAGAGTCCGGGCAAGCAGGAGATCTTAGTACTCGGCTTCTAAGTACCAGGGCAGCTATATACGGGTCAGTTACGGACTACATTCGGGATCCGAGATCCCAAACAATGAAAAAGAAAGGGGGAAACAAGGGGAGTACCTACAGGAGTGCAGATTTCGCTCTAGTCAGTATAGTACGAGTATTTCTTACTCTTCCGGTTCTCGAAGGCGCAGACGTGATCGGGTTTCTTAATCATGGCTCGGACGCAGCGAACGTAGTCCTTCCAGTGGGCAGAGGCGAGAGCTCCGAATAGTATAGGTGCAGGCACTGTTTGTGTTAGCATCCGTTTCACCACTGAACTACCTACGATTCTTTTGTTTTATATACATACTTTTGCTTATTTGATTTAGTACGGGCTACAGTAAAATGTTAGCGAATATCTCTAGAGATCGACAATTCTATATACGTACAGAGAGTTTTTTAATGTTTACTTAAAGAAAGAAAGCTTCAGAATAGAGGGAGATCTGGTTTTTGTAATAGTATACAGTACTCCGTCAGAAGTATAAGCCAGAGCCGATTAAGCGAGAAAATCAAGAAGTATTGAACAAACATCACTTAGTAATAACTTAATAACCACTAATCGTACAATAATAAAAATTAGTACAAAAGAATCGTTGAAACCTCCCGAACAAAATGCGCTAGTCAGCTCGTGATTTGCAATTTTCAATACTTTGTATGCCACCCATTTGCCGCAATACATGCTGCAACCCGTCGTTCCATAGACTCGATCAACTCTTCAAAGAAAGACACAGGTATCGTACCCCAGGCCTCTTTTAAAGCTTCCTCCATAGCAATTCGATCCTCTTCTGACTTTCCGTCAGATTTCCAGAGCTCGGGAAACATCTTTGAGCACGTATCTTTGAGTCGTTTCCAGGCATGCTCGATTGGATTTAGGTCTGGCGAGTAAGGAGGCTAATCAGTGACATTTATACCTCTTTCTCTAAACCATTCCGTGACTTTTCGAGCTGTATGGATCGGGGCATTGTCTTGCATGAAAATAAGCCCGTCGTGGTAATTCGGTACGACTAAATCTTCAAGAAGGGTAAGGTAGGAGTTAGCAGAGTACCCGTGTTTCTTTGATTCAAAGTCTCGTTCCAAAATTAGGAGATCAGACCGCTCTCCGTCTCCCCAAAAGGCTGCCGAAACCATCACACGCATCCCTTTACCCTTTTTGTACGTCGTAACGTGTGTGGGCTTCCATTTATCGGCGGTATGACCCCATACCCAGACGATCTCCCCCTCTTTGCCCCGCTCCACAGAACACTCGTCACTCCACATATATTTCCTCCATTGCCTCGTCTTCCAATGGGCTCGACAACGACACCAAAGTAAACGTTGCGCAGCTACGTCATCTGTAAGCTCCGGTCGTTTCTTTGCACGCCAGTGTCGTAGACCTTCCTCTACTCCAAGTCGGTATATATAGGAATCGCTCATTTTAAGGCCGGTGTGCTTTCGACGCTGCTCATACGTCATTTTTGGGTGAAGACGTAGGCACAAAAGCATGCGACGTCTCGATCGGCTATCGTAGGTTACAGGAGTACCACTGCGAGGTAAAGATCTGCCGTCGTCGCGAACCTGTATCGTTGCTAAGGTGTGTCGAATTACCCCCCGCGAAAGCCCTGTAGCGACCTCAATTTCCCCCGGCGATTCCCCGGCCTCTTGTCGCCCTACAATTTTCCCCCTTTGGTAAGGAGTAAGCTCCTTACCTCGTGAACGTCTGTTGCCATCGGTATCGCGCAAAGGAGTGCGAATTGGTGGCATAGTTATTCGTTGAAGTTGAAGGATGGAAAACGCGGTTCGCGAAAAAACGCGGTTTTACGTTTCTCGGCTAATACTTCTGACGGGTCACTGTAGCTAGCGGTAGTCTCGCTTAGCGTCTGTTTACTTGCTATTGTCTTCTGATAGGCCGCATCAACTACTTCCGTAGGAGGTTTTTCAGGCCAGAATCGGAGGTCTTTCGGACTATGGTACTTCCGTAGCTCCGTACCTAGTACGCTTATTCTATTTTTCTTTGCGAATATAGTCATTCTATACAGCTTGTTTTCTTTACCATTAGGTTGGAGATTCGCTTCTGTACTATGAAGATTCGCTTGGAAGTGTCCTTCCAAAAAGAAGAGTTGCTAGTGTTAGTCCGCAGGCCCATCCAAAGCATGTCTTAGCTAGAATAGGGGGTAGGACCACTTACGGGGGTGATTCGGTAGCGTTTCGGGAGGCAGTATATAGTCTAGTACCTCCCACCCCCTCTTAGAATAAACACAGATTTTCCACACCATTAAGCTTGATATGCATATACATGATATTTACGTTTGATTCTTGGCTTATATTCGGTATTGAACCGACAATGATAAAGATTTAATTATTTCTAGTAACGTTAAGGCTAGTACTACAGACTTCATTTCTAAGTAAGTTTCTATATTCAAGCTTAAATATAAGAAGAAATTGAAGGCGGAAGAAGAGGCAAAGGCCGCTCGTAAGCTACTGGACTTTCGTAATACTAAGAGTAATAGTAATATGCGTTGTAATATAAGTAAGTCAAGTAAGGAACAAAATACTGATTTTTTCAATAAATACTAAGTCTAAATCTTTAGACTAAATTACAAAAAGAACTCAATTAGTACCTTATAATATATATTTCATTCTGATAGCGTTTCCTTTAATAGTTATTTGTTAATCGTTAAGTGAAGTTTTTTTTTGGAAGTCACATAATATTACTGGATCCGATCTATTAATTTGCGGAACATTACAATCTTGCTTTATAGACAGTAATTACGAATAATTACCATACAAATTAGGTATGAACCTTTCAAGCCTCACGTATACCTGCGTTCCTAAAATAAGCCCTGGCCCTACGGGCAGCGTCTAGTCCAGTGCAAGCTTAAATACAAGCCCATTCTAAGAAATCTTAGTATATGGTATATTTATAACGTTCTCTACAGTAATAGCGACGTATATATGCCTTAAGATCTCCAAAGCTCTCTTCAATAGGATTAAAATCTAGAGAATATAGAGGGAGGAATTATAGTAATACTCCACGCCTCTTAAACTGCGCTTTAATCTAATTAATATTAGAGTAATGGATTAACGCGTTATTAAGTATAATAACAAATCGAGAAACTAGAAAAGCGTTGCAAAAAAGTAAAACGTTATCAATAAGGAAATCCTTAAACATATCGCCGTCGCAGGGTGCCGTAGAAAGTAAAAAGAGCAATATATCCATTAATAGAATATACTAGTAAAACAGAGACTCTTTCTCTATTCTGCAACTACCTACGTACTACAGCTCTTACTCCAGAGGTAGACTAACTATAATTATAATCTCCCGTTCTATCGTCGCTACTAGATTCGTCTACGCAAACGATTTAATCAGCTGTAAAGCCTTGGAGTTAGTATGCCCATTCTAGACATAATTCCTCGTTTTGCTAAGCCGCTATAACCTTCAAACGCTTTCGAGTAAGCTTAATTCGAGCTAGTATATTATGGACCGTCGATCGAGAGACCTTGACGTTATATATGTCGTCTAGAAACTCCGTAATCTCGTCCTAATACATCCAAGGCCTCTCGTCTAATAAGAGCTTAATTAAATGCTCCATTTCTCTTGATACAATCTTTATTGAACCACTAGATCTTAGTAAAACTAGCAGATCATGTTCAACACGAAGTTTATAAGCGTATATCGTTTGTTCCGTCGTATTATATATATTAGCAATTACTTGAAAGTATACTCTATCAAGTACTATTCCCGGTTCGCGAAGCGTATCTTCAATTCGCGCCACTACGTCTATATCTAAACGAGAAAGCATCGCAACAAGCTAAAAAAATATTCATCAAAAACCGCAACTATTAAGCTTTAATTTAAGCTACTTACAAATTGTTTTAAAGATTATTTAGAGATATGGTGTAGAGAGGCGCATATCTAGCAAATAGCGGGGAAGAGCGCGTTCACGTTTTTTGATGAGGCTCGGTAAAATCACGTTTAAAACTAGTTACTGACATGGCTGTATCCTCCGAGATAACGACCAAATGTTACTGTACTGTAGATAAGCGTGCTCCTGACCCTGGTCGCGGGGGTGACGGGGGATGTCGACAAAAAATCGGAACCCGCGGGTCGTGGAGCTGAAAAGCTTTAGTACCTGAAAGAGGCGAACCATGATTGGCTATCCCCACATCTCAATCATCTTTGACGTCCGCTGTCTACTCGATACGAAGCCTAGCAGCGCGCCTCTATCGATCCAGGTAGGAGCATCTAGCGATAGAGATGATTGATATCAAGTGGTCCACACAGACAAATATGATCATTGCGCTTTCCCTTCTTCTTTTCCCTGTCTTCATTTTTCCTTTTCAATAGATCGATTCTGCTTCTGCTTCTGCTTCCATTAGAGCCAGAATAGCCAGGATGAGCGACTCCCAATATTCTCTAAAGTCGGCCTCAGCGCAGCCGGCACTTCAAGATGCTATCCTGTCCGCCGACGAACTCGAACTCCGAGCCCAGGGTCACAAGGGAGAGCTCCCTCGACAATTCTCGACGCTTTCGACTCTGGCCATCGCCTTTACCCTAACAAGTGCTTGGATCGGGTATTCTGCAACCTTTCCATACCCTTTGCTGGCTGGTGGTGGTCCGTATGTGTTTTGGGGCCTAATCGTTGCCACGGTAGCGTGCTGCATCATCAGTAAGATATTGGATCGCACGCACCGAGCGAGTGTTCTTTCTGGATGTGAGCTGACAATCTCCATAGCTGCAGGACTGGCCGAGCTAAGTTCCGCGTATCCATCGACTGGAGGCCAATACCATTTCGCATTCATGGTATCTTCCCCGAGCACTCGCGCGAGCGTGGCTTTCGTCATGGGCTGGCTCTCGGTCATCGCCTATTGTCTCTTCACAGCCAGCGCCACAGTTGTATGTGCCCAGATCACGGCCGCGATCGCTGGTTTCTGGCATGAAGACTTTGTCGCGACGCAGTGGCAGATCTACCTGATGTATGTCTTGTTCCAGGCGCTCGCAACGGCCGTTGTTACACTTTTCCCTCGTCAGCTGCCGAAGACGGAGATTGTATTCTTTTTTATCAGCGTCTCTGGCTGCATTGCCTTCTTCATCACTGTACTTTCGGCCAGTGAAACAAAACAGCCCGCCAAGGTTGTGTTCACCGACGTTGTCAACGTGACCGGGTGGAGCGATGGAGTGTCTTTCATTTTGGCAGTGGGAACGTGCATGTACGCGTACATTGCCACGGACGGGGCATCCCATCTTGCAGAGGTGAATTTAGCATTGAAATGTAGGAGTATTGAGCTTCAGGTTGACCGGACCAGGAACTTCCAAATCCTGGCAAAGGTATTCCGAGAACAATGGTGCTCAGTCTTGTCATATCAGCCCTTAGCGTCATCCCCTGGACATTAGCATTCATGTTCTCGACAAACGACCTCGAAGCTGTTGGTTCTTCCACGTTTCCCATCCTCGAAGTCTATCAACAAGCGTTGAACAATCGCTCAGGTGCTACGTTCCTCGCTGTGTGGCTTCTGGTTGTTTATCTCGGCTCTATCATTAGTGCCACGGCGGCCACAGGCCGGCTGACTTGGGCGTTTGCTCGTGATAATGGCCTTCCATTCTCACCCACCTTAGCGAAAATCCACCCGCGTCTCCAAATGCCTGTCAATGCGACGTGTGCCGCGAGCGTCTTTGTCGCCGTATACGGTGTAATCTACGTAGGGTCAACAACGGCTTTCAACAGCTTCATCTCGATGTCGATCCTGTCTCTCAACGTGACCTACGCAGTTCCGCAAGGAATTGTTTTCTACCGCGGGCGAGAAAAAATACTTCCATCGACACGACACTTCAATCTCGGCAAGATTCTCGGCCCTTTCTGCAACGTCTTCTGTGTGCTCTGGGTCTCCTTGTACACAGTTTTGTTCTGTCTTCCAACATTCTTGCCCGCAGAGGTTGCGAGCATGAACTATGTTTCTGTTGTTGTGGCCGGTGTTGTGTTGATCATCGTTATCATGTGGTTCTCTGGCAAGAACAAGACGTTTATGGGACCGGTGAGTTATATAACCTTGAATAATCCTTTGCTTTTGCGCCGTGGGAGAGTGGTACTAACGCATTTTGACCCAGATCATAAACATGGAGCTCCTCGAGGCAGCCCAAGTCCAACATGGTGAGGACGCCGAGAACGATCTAGAACATCAACGACGGGCGAACCAGGAAAAGCCAGTGGTGTAAAGTTTCACCTGAAGTGAATATCGGAAGGAGCATGTATTTATCAAATAAAGAACGGGCTTCGGGCGTTATGCTCGGATTACCATACGCGATCTTCCAAGGCGCTGCCTTTGTTGTCAATAATAGACTGTTTCGGATTGTCTGGTATCTTTCCAGATTCTGCTCAAGATCATCGTTCGAATCTATAGGTGCTTGATACAGAGTCGGAAATGGTATATCAGGTAATTCTGCTAAACAAGGTCACTTTAAAGTAATTGAAGGATGGACTGAAAGTGTGAGAGAGCATCGAGTGACTACGGCTATTTATCAGGAAGTCGATTTAATCGATTATTAATCAACTCAAATTCAGTAGTAGCTCGCTGTTTTGGGTTGGACTCCATATGAATAGCTGGCTTTAAATCCGGGCTATCAATGAATATGTGCATCTGACGTCATTTAGAGATTCAATTCACTCTCTACTATTGTATATAGGCCCATGAATATAGGTACAAAAAGCAGGAATTGTATCACTTGGGAAGGGTACAATAGAGGTAATTTGAGGGGCATGTGAAAGGTTATGTATTGAGTTGAAATAACTACAAACCAGGTAGGAGTTAGCTTTTAAATTTGACCTACACCGCTTTTTCTTATTACTTCGTATATTGGCGTATGGCCTAGTCTATTGGCCAATTACACACGCCATTGGCCAATGGCATACATTGGCGAATGGAGCGGAACATGCATAATTTCACGTCCAGCGGCTTCAACCACGTTCTGCAACCTGCTCATAGCTCCCCAATCAATCCTTGAGTCAAGCATGCCACTACTCGAGGTCTTTCTAGCGCTTCTACCATGCGGATCTCTTCCACCATTTTTCTAAGTGAAGGCTGCACAGTGCCAAGACCCAGATCAATTAGCGCGCAACAAACTCCAAGGGACAAGTCAACGCGTGCGGCACTCCACTCGTCAACTGGTCGTCCATACGCATACTCTCCTCAGTCACCCCGGCCGTTACTCGCGTCGTGTAGTGCATGTAAACGGCAGCGATGATCAACTTTATCTCGGTCATGGCGAGGTTATGCCCCAAGCACATGCGCCCGCCGGAGCTGAAGGCCCAGAAGTGTGCGCGCATAGCCGTCAGTTGCGCGGCGTCGTCCGTTAACCACCGCTTGGGGTCAAAGAGGTCAGGGTTTGGGAAGATGTCTTCCACACGGTGCAGACTGTACGCCTGACAACCCACCGTTGTCCCAGGCGGCATAGCTTGGCCCGAGATCACGGCGCCTGTGGGAGGCACGACGCGGAATAGCGTCATGGGTACCGGTGGGCGCCAGCGCATGGACTCATAGATCACGGCATCCAGGTACGGGAGCTTGTCAAGCACGGCGATCGGAGCGGTCTGCGTCACGGGGTCGAAGGAGTCCTTGATGCTCGATAGTTCTTCGAAGAGCCGGTCTTGTACGTATGCGTACTCAGGCGTCGAGATTCGCCACATCAATGTGCACATGGCATCGCCGGTCGTGTCGACGCCCGCGACCAAGTGATCCATGCACTCGGCTGCGATGGCGGGCTCGTTGTTGGGGACCTGGCTGAAGAGTTTGGCGCATGTCGAGAGGGTGTCTTTGGTGGTCTGGTCGCGATGGAAAGACGAGACGGTGTCTTGCCCATAGTCGCTCAGCCGGCTGCCTCGGACGTGATATGCCGTGCTTTGGCCGCTGAGCTTGCGCATGACAGTTATCAGCTGCGTTTTGAGCCCCATAACCCAGCCGAAGTAGTGTAACATGTATAGGCGTGTGCGGTGCTTGACGCCGGACAGATCATAGACGAGCCCTCTGTGCTCAGGGTTCGATATCGTCTTGGTGCCGTGAATGCCGTAGAGATGATTCGTGATAGCGCTGAATTAGGTTAGACTCGCAGCTCATATTATGGGGAGTTGAGCATACTCAAGTGCATAGTAGTGTAGCCACGTGTAAACATCGAGAACGGGCCCTCCAATGGACACTTGCTTCATGAATGCTGAAGCATGCTCACGTACTTTTTCGGCCACGGATGGCTGCATCACGTAGCTCTTGGTATATCGATCCGCGACCAACCTCTTTTTGGCCGAGTGCTAATTTGTCAAGCTTGAGTCCACTGAGTAGGCGTGAGAGATATGGGGATTAAACGTACATTTGGCTTGTCCAGACTCGTGAAAGTGTTTCGTACATTGTAGTATATGAATAGGTCGTAAAAGGAGCTTTTGGAGAAAGTCGACTTGATGCCATAAATATCTCTCAAGCTTTCATGGTTGTTAAATGAGACTTCGCTCGGCGAGACTCGTACCACGGGGCCGTACTGGGAATGAAGTTTGTCGATTTGAATAGTTCTGTCACCCGTGAATTCGTGATATATGAGCCATAGCTGAGTCACTGCTGTTAGTTTGGGACCCGGGATTTTTGACAATGGTGAAAGGAAGAGCCGATATATCAGCACGCCTGCAAAGTATGTGATTGCCAAGAGAGCTGCAATTAGAACAGTTTGCACCCCGACAATGAACGTTGCGATTGCCATTGTCGATGAGATGTAGATACTACTGTTCGAGCGAACCCAAGCATCAAATTTACTCAGGTGTCAACTTATGTCTCTCATGATCGATTTTGACGCTTATCATGCGCCTCTTAAAGGATCCCTCGTGGAACTTACTTCAAACTTACCAAGCAGGAGAGACCCTCTGCCCTACGCCCCGGTGACGCTGATTTGCCGGCGTCCAGCGATATGGGTCGTCGGGCGATGACCGAAATTGACAGTCTTTTATCGACGGCCATCTTCAATCGTGGACCCCGGTCCATGCTAGCACGCCCGAGCTCCACTCCCCAATACCAGGTACTGTACTCCACCCGGCTATTTATCGATAGGGTTTTGAGATGGCCTGGGGCCTGTCTGATTCTAGGACTTCGACCTGCCACGAGGATCAAAGCTTTTCTGTGAGATAGCATACCCTTCATCGTTCTACATTGATTTGAGTCACGGCCTGCCTAGGGCTCACTGGTCACATGATAAAAACAAGTGATTCAAAGACTACTTTACTTTGGCCCTTCAACACTTTAACATTTTATAGATTGATTGAAGATTCTCGTTCACGTTGAAACCGAACCTTTCAAGCCTTGACAGTTTGCAATATCGCGTTCGACTAAAAGTTTAGAAGCTGGTCCGAAGACGCGAGCAGGTGCAAGGCAAAGACCCAAGGTGGCTAACTTCGGAACATGCGTCGCAAAGGATTAGTCTTGTCACAGGTTTTCCTTCGTATAGGTATGTTTTGTATGGTGTTATCGATAGCGAGATATGCCTTTATCGACTGCACATGTGAGATGATTTACCCACCGATTATTAAGTAAATATAAAGTATTGTCCGTATCTCACGATTAACGTCCCACCCTCCCTTTCCGGCCACCCCCCCATTCCGGCCGGCTTTTACACCAAAAAACGCGATTTTGAGGTATTAATAAAAACACGAATAATTAATAATATTAAATAAAAATTTTATATTCATATTTCTTGTACTTGAGTGACAATATTTAGAAAAGTAAATTCAATTTTCTTTGTAAATTATTACGTAATCTTAATTTCTAGTTTTTACATACAAAAAACGTCAAAAATCACTTATAAATAACTTCTTAATAAGTAAATAAAATTACTTAAGACTTAAATAATATAATGTTTATATATAAATCTTAAGGTTTAGAAAATTTTAATATAATTCTATTAGTAATTATTTTCTAATTAAGTAATTAATTTCTCTTATACAAATATTTTATATGAGACGTTATAATTCGATTTATTATTTAATTACTATAAAAGGAAAAGTCTTTAAACTCTAGAATATTAAAAAGTGAACTATAGTCTAGCTTTACTTACAATTTTAATTTAATCTATTAATAATTACGAAAGTTATTAAAAAATTTAAAAAAATCGATTTTATACCAAATTTGTTAGCGAGAAATTTTTAAAAGTTCAAATACTTATTTTACAATATTACATAATATAAAGTAAATAAGGATTTGGAATATTAAAGCCCGAGTAATAAATAATACGAGTTTTTAATTTTAAGATGTTTTATTAATAAATGATCTAATTATTATATATTAGAAGTGGTGAGTTTTGGTGTAAAAGGGTGGCCGGAATGTGGGGGTGGCCGGAAAGGGAGGGTGGGACGTTACCTATGCCTATTTATAGACCAGACGAGAGGTATTTCCTTGTTAAAGTGCTTTTGACTAGCCTTTTAGAGGCAGAATACGGTATGTTACGAGGCACACGCTTACGACCTTACTGGTCTTCCTCTCACAAACTAGGCGGGCTGGTCAACGATCCTAGGTATGAGCCAATCGTCAATCTTCTGTGAGCAGTCCCCTCTCCGCTCGCAACCTATCGTACCTCAACACAGCTCCCAGCAACGCCTGCGCGCCCAGCGCACAATCCTCGGGACTACAGTACTCACTCGGCGTATGTGACAGCCCATCTCTTGTTGGCGTAAAGATCATACCCGTCGGACACCTTCGACTGGTATGGAAACTGTCATGCCCTGCACCACTGACCATATGTTTCCATAAATTGCCGTCCCCAGAAGTCCTTGCTAGATCTGCAGTAGTGTCCTTCGCGGCTTGCTCGATGACGCTGATGCAATCTTGATGGAATGTTACTGCTGGGTTTGCGGTTAATTGTCGCCATTCGAGCGAAACTCCTCGCTCACTGTGATCCGCGGCGATACTGCTGAATCTCTTTCGGCATTCATCTTCGATTTGTGCGAGTGTGGTATCAGAAGGATGCCGCATATCTAGAGTGAAGCGGGTAGTGTGCGCCATGGTGTTAACACTCCCCGGATCAATCTCGATAATTCCGGTTGTAATCAATCCGGAGCACGCCTTGGCGATTTTGTTTGACTCGACGATCATCTTTGCGGCAGCTAGGACGGAGTCCTTTCTTGCCGCCATAGGTGTTGTACCAGCATGACTGTCTCTGCCCTTGATGACCACTTCGAACCATTTGTAAGCTTGTCCGCCGGTGACAACACCAATTTTGCGTCTCTCATCCTCCAGAATAGGACCTTGTTCGATATGAAGCTCGAAATGTGCTGCGATAGGCTGGGCCTCGTACGATACGGAGTGGTCGCCCATGAAGCCAATGCGTTCGAGTTCTTCTTTGATGGTGTACCGGTTGCCATCCGGGCTTGGGGTGACTTCCTGGCATTTCCATGCAGTTTCCAACGGAAGGGCACCAGACCATACGGCTGAAGAGACGGTGATCATAGGGAAACGGGCTCCTTCCTCACTATAGAGCGATTGGTGAAAGTTCAAAAGCTTTGTGGTTGGGCTTACTTGGTCCAGTTGACCACCCCGATGTTCCCTTCACTCTGATAGTTGCCATCATGGAGCGTTCGCAAAACTTCCAGGCCAGCCAGTACACCAAGAATTCCATCGTACCTTCCTCCAGTAGGCTGAGTATCCAAATGTGAGCCCATCATGACCGGAGGCGCTGTTGAATTCTTCCCCGGCTGGACGGAAAAAATATTGCCCATTTGGTCGATGGTGATCTTGCAACCTAGAGATTCTGCTTGTTGAATGTACCATTTTCGGACGGCTTTGTCGGCGTCACCCAGAGCTAGACGTGCCATTCCAGTCCCTGTCTCGTGTCTAAAATACCTTCAGCATGCTGTTATTGATCGTGAGGTGCGCCAACTCACGTTCCATAAGCATGAGCCTTTCCAAATTCACATGATTCATGGAGCGAAGCCATCAACCTGCTACTATTGATCTTCAAGCTGGACACATCTTTTGAAGGAGCCATGGTTGAAATTGTGCTTTGGAAGACTTTCTTGCACTTGTTGGTAAGTTGCACGGCAAAGGACCGCTTTGTTAGGCGCTCGTTTAGCTGTGGGAGTGCACCTCTTTACAAGCTTAGCCTGTGCGTAGGAAAGGACTTCACAATCGACATAGCTCAGAAACAATCATTCTTGTATCACAAAGTTTACACGCCAACCTGTATGGAGATGAGGAACTCGCCTAATCCGACGTTTAGTCTCAACTACCTACTTCGGCGATCCTCAGAGCGGGTGCCCGAACCTGGACCTGATCGCGCCGAGGTAGATGATAGGCTCAACTAGTACCATTCGTACGGATTAGATTGCCAGCAGTCAGAGTTGTTCAATCTGTGTCATTTCTGGTATGATAATCACGGTCATGACACTTGGCCGTCGGCCGATGGTATAGAACAAGCCGGATAAATCCCCCAAAGTGGCCGGCAATACTTCGGCTCAAGTTTTGACGGCCGTCTTCCCCGGATGTATAGAGATTCGCACGTCGAAGCACGGTCTGGAATTGATAATGGTAAATTTTAATGCTTTGAATTTGCCCGCTCGGAGGTTCAAACCCCCTTCGACCGCGAAGCTCAAGCTGTCACTCTCTGTTTTTGCAAGGAACCTTCACCATGACTTAAGACATGGGTCGCCCGTTCAGATCACGGCCTCAGATTTAACATAGAATCAACTCCATTCTACGAAACAACAAGCTGCCGTTACCGTTCAGAATGGGCATCATTCCGGCGCGCAAGGCGGTGGCCGTGGCAATCCAACAGGGTCAGAGCATCAAGATCGCCAACAGCTACGGGAAACAGGTGGTGGATTTCTGGGCTTTCAACGCAAAAGACCCCCATGATTACCTTTCCATGGTTCACACAAGAACGGTGCTGCTCAAGATCTCGATTTCAGTTGGGGACAAGCTGGTCAGCACCAGGCGAAAACCCATGGTGACTCTTATCGAGGACACCACTCCCGGGGTTCATGACATTATATGGTCGGCTTGCTCCCTAGAACGATACGCAATGCAAGGCGTCGTAGGTCACCACGATAATTGTGCAGACAACATGCACACTGCGTTGAAGGAGGGCTTTCAATCATTCTCGATTCCAGATGACTGGGTCCCAGATCCGTTGAACCTCTTCATGAATGTGGCTGTCGATCATCGCGGAGGACTAAACATCAAACGACCGGTCAGTGAAAAGGGACAATATGTTATCCTGAAAGCCGAGCAAGATCTGATCCTTGTGATGAGTGCTTGTCCGCAGGATATTGATCCCGTCAATGCGGGTATGCCAACAGACTGCGAATACGAGATCTTCGGAGGAAGCTCTAGTCAAGATCAGTCTATCACAGAGACCTGTATTCCACGTGCTCTCACGAAATCTCGAGGGCGCGTCAAGGTTGCGCTATCTTTCGACTTCGACGCGGTTTCACATTGGTTAGGCACTGGATGCCACCCTGACAACAACATGGCTGATTATAGCTCTGGAATCTTCGCTGGACGAGTGGGTGCTGTTCGTTTGCTCAACCTTCTGAAGAAGATGCATATCTCAGACAAAGTCACCTGGTTCATTCCCGGACATACAATGGAAACCTTCCCAGAAACTGTTCAGAAGGTCGTCGAGTCAGGAGCTGAAATTGGACTGCATGGGTACGCTCACGAGGGAATCTATCAGATGACGCCAGCTCAGGAGAAAGATGTTCTTCTCAAGTGTATCGAGGTTGCCACCAAGCTATGTGGTAAGAAACCCAGAGGCTACCGGGCTCCCATGTACACTATCAGGGAAACGACAGTTGAAATGTTGAGAGAGCATGAATTCCTCTACGACACATCATTGATGCATCATGATTCTCAACCTTACTGGACTCCAAGTGATCCGCCCATCAAGCACATTGACTTTACTAAGGATGCATCTTCTTGGTTGGAGCCGACACAATTAGCTTCACAAGCATGCTCAGAAGGCAAAAATCCACTGGTCGAGATTCCTTGTGGTTGGTATAACGAAGACATGATGCCTCTGCAGTATCTCCCTCATCTTGCCAATAGTAATGGCTACGTCGGTACCAGAACCGTTGAGCAAATGTGGAAAGACAAATTCATGTGGCTGTGGGAGAACAGCGAAGTTGATGGCTCTGCCGACTTCATATTCCCTATACTCATGCATCCTGATACCAGTGGAATGGCACACATCATGGGAATGGCAGAACGGGTGATGGTGTGGTTGAAGAACTGGGGTGATAGCGTAGAGTTTTGTACCCACGAACAAATAGCAAGAGGATGGCTTGCGCAGCAGAAAGATAAGTCAGGTCGATCTTAAGAACAAGAAGGATTAGGTATTGGGTTTAATTAGTAGTTGTTAGTTCCCATGTAATAAGCTCAGATACACCTTAGATAGGGTAACAATCATGCTTCAATCTGATGAGCTTGCAAAGATTCAGGATAGCTTATTTTTCCCGTGAAGTCACCTTCATACTTTAGCCTCCCGAGATAGCCCACATGTCTATTACGTAGTCTTTTGCCAACCTTGGTACATGGGTGCTTCAATGTTCGATAAGGTTCTGAGAGGACTTAAGTCGCCATCGAAGGGAGGACCAGTACGGCTGCAATGGCTGATGGTAGACAGGAAAGGGACAATAATTTCAAAAGATAGCATATATCCGAAATCATTTCAGACATTTAAAGGTTAAAAAGCTATTTCTAAAAGAAGTCTACCTACATGAACCCGATATTAGAAGCATTTAAATATACGAAACAATTTGGAACATTGTATTTAGGGGTCTTAGAATGTCTGTAAAGAGTTGGGACATTGAATAGTTGCTGCGGGTTTTTCTGTCCACCGCGAGAAGGGTAATGATGACTTAGCCACCACCCGGCCCTATCGTATGAGGAAGCAAGGAGGAAAGGCAAAGACACGTGAGGATCATCGTGAACAACAAACGAAATTCACGTGAAAATAGAAAAGTGGGCTATAGGGGGGAAAAGCGCAAAATCTAGTGGCAGGCGATCATAGTTTCTGCCTCAGGCGGCAGCGTTAAAGTCCGCTCTCTAGTCGCTCCTCCTTGCTTTCGGACTCAAGCTCGATAAGGACCCGAGGTTGATTCAACTACAATGACAACAATAACTTTACAACTTCCAAGGACTAGATAACCTATCGAGATGTTCGGTCATCAGCCTCTACCCCAGATGCGTGCAGACAGGCCGGATCCTGGGTATAGGTCTCAAGCCCGGAGATATCGGTCCAAACAGCAAAGACCGTGTGATCTCTGTCGTCAACGAAAGACACAATGCAAGATTCCAGACTCTGGTGGGGCTTGTGAGCTTTGCGACAAACTTTCTCACAGTTGTACGTTTGTTTTGCAGCCCCTGAGTAAGAAACGAGGGCGGCCTCCAGAGACTCAATCCGATTCAGCGCGGCAGCGTGGGATTCAATCAGAATTCGATGCCTACAATAGAGATCCGATGGCCATCGACATTGGAAATTTCGAAAACAGGGAATTGCAATTTGATATCGATGTCGATTCGCATATAATGCCACCTGTGTCTGACCAGTTGTCGTTTTTGGGACAGCGATCTGAAGCGCAAGCCGCCGCTGTTGATTGGTCGTACCTTAGCTTTCCCATTAGTGAGAAGATTGACTGTTCCTCAAGTGTTTTACGAGTGACTAACCTTGTTGTACCAGCTCCTTTAAACAATGATTATGATTTTCCAAGCCGATTATCGGCAGCCAGTGATGGCTCACCTCAGGGATTGCAGCTGTATCAAAACTCGCCAGGGCAAACGGTTGAACAGCGACATGAGCAACTTCAGGTTGATGCAAGGGGCACCAAAACAAGTGATGAAAATCCAGCATCGCTACGAGAGGAGGTGCCCGAAAATCTACCCCTGGAGACACACGCATTAAGGGTTGGAGAGTGGTCCATGGATTACTCTCTTGACGGGCGTCCTGGCTATTCCTCCCAGCTTATCGGCTTGTCGAATGAGACTGATCCGTTTCTTCTACGACACTATCAATATGACACGCACGACACGTTCCAGATGAAAGGACTTGATTTTCGTAAAGTCACAGACGACATAAACATGCAAGGCCCTACAAATCTATCTCAATCATCACATATCCCGGCCTGTAACATACCTGTTCAATTCGCCATGACCAATGAGGAGATATGCGAGGAGGATGTCAAAATCATCGACAAAGACTTTTCAGGGTCCAACACTGAAGCTGAAGACCATGCTTTGCTGTACCAGATCGTTCCCATTGATTTTGGCTCAAGACTTTTGAAACTGTAAGTTCACACGAATTTCCAAAGCCCGAAGCTGACCCTCTAGCTTCTTCAAATTCATTCAACCATCATATCCTGTTCTCTCCTTGCACGATCATAACGGTGAGTACCGACACTGCAATTGTCCGACCGGATTGAGAGCAGCAGTCTACGCTTTAGCCGCGCCATATTACTTCCTAGATGACTATCTGTCCGTCGACAAAGGCTATAAACAACCTTCTACAGAGGAACTCTGGGGTATTGCTCATCGCAGCTTGCTTCGAGACTCCCGAAAATCGCATCTAGCGCTTACACAGCTTAGCCTGCTTCTCCTGCATCGGCCGCCACAGAACTATGCCGTCGCCGATGGCCCTAATTCCTGGGGCCTTGCGTGTTCCGTCCTTGCTTCAGCAGAGAGTCTCGGACTGAACCTGGACCCATCAGATTGGAAGCTTCCCGCACATGAGATTAGGCTTCGCAAGAGGCTGTGGTGGCTTGTCCACGTCGAGCACACCTGGCGCGCATTAGTTCTAGGACGGCCATCTCATATCACCGCCTCAAACTGGGATGTTTCTGAATTGACTGTAGATGATTTTGATCTTGAAGACATTGCGGATCCGGAAGCTCGCAGCTGCATTCGAGCACAGAGCCCTTATTTCATTGCTCTTTGCAGCCTGAGTACAATTTCCAGTGAAGTCCTTGACGCTCTTTAGTGATTACCCCTCAATCTTTGTCTTCCTAGAATGCAATGATGTTCTAATCTCCGTGCGAATAGTTCCATCAAATCGATCCGTCAAGCTGCCAACCTGGAGGCTCTTCTAGTCCGTGCACATCCACTGAGGGAGCGAATTCAACAATGGCGACAGACACTTTCCCCGGATGTCTTGAAGCCCACCAAAGAGCTGATGGAGGACGATGGCTTAGACAATTGCGGTCCACTCCGTCTGGCGTACTTGACACTGGAGCTACTAGTTTTCAGAGCTCTTCTTCGTCCACTGGCCTTTCAACCTAGAACGAATGAGCAGAAGATCTCAGAACCCCAATCCGCCATCTTCCAAAATAGCCAATCATGTGCCAAGCTGGTTCTGGAGCTGGTTGCAGCTCTTAAGGCAAACAATTTTGTCAATTTCTGGCCCTCGTGTAAGTGTGGCCTCTCATTCTGATCCCATTTCTTGGGAAAGCTGTCCGGCACAATTAGCTCATTTGACTTCACAAAACATGCTGACTCTTTTCCTTATTGAAGATACACGATATCAGCTATCGTACATGACAAATTTTGCCTTGCTTCTTTTTGTGCAGTCACCGTCGATGGCTGTAGCCAGAGAGAACAAGCTTTTACTGGACAAATGGCGGAGCACTGTCCGAATGCAATCCCGAGCCTGGCCTGTTCTCAAGCTGGCAGCCATGAGACTTGATGCTGTGGTTTGGAAAGGATTGGATAGCATTGTGAGCTGGGCTGGGAAGGACAGTCCAGCCGAAGTTCTACTGAGGAAAAGGCCTAATAACCCTTCGAACCCCCTTCGATGACGTAGGAGGTAGAATCTATGACATACAGTCTGCTGCGAGTTCGCAGAAGACAAAGCTTTGTGTACAAGTGAAAAGAACCAAGGCTTTTTTGTGAAATTCTCGCGTGGGCGGGCCCCTATTTTGAAGCCTTCGGCAGTGCAAAAATCACGTGAACCACACCTATTGCCACCAGAATGCAAGAAGGATTACGTTGGAAATTATATTGGTTTGGATTTCGCTGCGCCATGATGGGCAATACGAGCAGATAATAGACACGCTCTCATTCAAGGGCCGAGAAGAGTTGTGACATTCTTTTGAGACACTCATCTTAATATACTAATATGTTTCAACTTACCAGTAGTCCTCCTTTGTTGCAGCATCTCTAATCTGACCTTGACCAAACCATGTCACTTGCGTTTCATCGCCTATAGCAAGATTCTAGAGACGAATCCTGTATGGCTCTGTTCAGTGGTGTATGACCAATTCTTCTCACCACTTATTAGAACGAGCAAGTCAACTATACAGAAGCGCGAGTGTTGAATTGAGTCATATCCGCCTAGAGTATCAGCGGCTTACATCTCTTGTAGTCTCGTCCCCTGACATCGAGACATGATCCGTTCTCTCCCTAATACGTTAAAAGCCACAGACAAAATCGAAAAAATCCACACAAAGATTCGGAAATTTGAGTATCAGGGAAGCCTGGGGTAGATATGTAGTTGGCGGAAGATAGAGTTATATCGTAGGGTTAGCCGGAAAAGGTGATTGAATTCGACGGGAATTCGTATGTAAATGGGAATGGTAGCTGGCTGAGATTCGCGTTGTCGGTGCTGGTGGCTAGTTAGGATTCATAGTAAATTTGCCACACGTAAAGAAACTTATTCACGGCTAGAATGCCCGTTAGGATCGTGCTTGTCAGTTGTGACCTTCCTGTCACCTCCTGCACAGAGATTCATCCGGAGTCAGACGTCACGATCGCGGCCCAAATGCCCTTTGGTGATCTATTAAACAAGGAGACGTTGGATGATAGTTGGGTTCGTACTAGGCTTTCATAGCCATGTAGGGGGGTGTGCAGACAAGTTGCAGGGCTGAGAGATCTATGCCAGAGGGTGCAGCTTGCACGAAGAACTCTTTATACAATAGAATCACTACTCATTTTGCGGCGTCAGCTTGCGTATTTCTTTTAATGATATAACTAAAGGCTCAATTGTCTTCAAAGCTTCAAGCAACTTCATATTTCATCCCTGCTGATTCTCTCCTCCCTCCTAACAAATGCACCTTTTGCTTACAATTTATTGCCTTTCCTAATAAACTCTGCAAGGTATTCGCCTGCGCTGTAAGCTTCCTGTCCTCCATTGTCACCTAGTCAGTTCTCGAATGGAACTTCGTTGAGAAACAAGGGGTTCCCGTGTAATTCTTCTCCATAGCTCGAACGCCAGAACGCTTCCGTCCGGTAACGCTTATCGGATACGATATCTAATGCTCGCCCAGTCACAGCTATTTGTGTAGTTCATTTTCTGCGAGCGATTACTTCTCTTTCATTCAAGTTTACGAGTGTTCTCTCTATTTTTTTGAACCCCGCTAGATAGTATTAACAGACTTATGCATTATATTATCAGTATTTGGGTACTTATTGATACTATTAGACTCGCCTGTTGTAATCAAGTAGCTAGTTATATGTATTTGGACCAATGTACCTAAACCTGCTAATATGATTGTATTATTCTGCGGATTTCAAGAGAACAAGGCTAGGCGGGACTATAAAGAGTTGAGCTATCCCTTCTTGCTAGTGGCACGACGCGAACCCGATTTTGAAAGCTGGTATATCATAAAATCCATGCAAACCGCAATCTGTTATTGTTTTCTGTAAGCAATATTCCGTCGCTACTCCCCAATACCCTCAATGCACCCAACTGCAAAACCATGTTCTTAACTCCATGTTCCGCTGTCATCGCCATGCGGCCAAATGGTCAGTCTACCTGTCAGATGTCCTAATGGATGCACCTGACGCTGGTAATGCGTTCTGCCAGCTGCAATCGGCTTTTCGTGGAAGTAGAGAGTTCACTAACCTAGGGGCTGGACTAGAAGTTTCAGTGAACTCACAATTTTATGATCAACTTGACTCAAAATACTAACACTTTGTCTCGTCACGGGGTGAGTCCCTCGACGCAGGGACTGACGTTATGTGAGGAGGTCCTAGTATTGGATTGAAGAGCAACACCGACTGAAGTACTAGTACTGCACATAATTCAAACGTCCTCTTTTCTTCCCTGTTTTGTTTTCCTCCCCCATGTTTCCTTTCTCCTCATTTGCCCTCTACCCTCCCCTCACAACTCTCTCTCATCTGCATCCCCATCTCTTCTCCCACTCTCCCCTTCTCTCCAGTAACTCACCCAAGTGCCTCATTTGGGGACAACATCCAATGCACAATTCGCAATAACGCTCTTAACCCCCGCTCCAAACTGATTCACTCCTCCCTGTCTCGCGCTAGGGAAACACTTATCACCCGTAGTCGCACCGGACATGAACCAGGTTGTTGCTTTGCCTGTGCAGCTGGTTGTGTCCCAGAACTTTAAGACGCAGTTTTGGTTGCCGTAAGGATTGTACCTATACAAGTGATTGGGATAGGTATTTTTGCGTTTGAAGTTTGTTTGGGTGATGTATAGAGATGGGGAAAGGGAAAGAAAGGAGGAGGACGGACACTTCAGCCCCCCAGCCAGCGAAATTGAGATTGTGGCATTGGCCTGACGTGATTGACACCATGTAAATGTTAGCATTCATTCATTAACCGTCCATCCATCATCCATTATTCAAAACCCTCCTTCTCCCAACCAAAGTCCAGCTAGAGTGGCCCAGATCCACCAAACTTCGTCTTAGACTAGGATTTGAAGACTCACCACCCAGCTCTCTAACAGTGGCACTATCACAAGGATACTCATTGAAGTTCGACATCACGAAGGGAACACTAGCGCGAGCCTCGAGTTGCTTTCCTGCTTACGCTGGTGTAACAGGTGAGGCTGTGGAGAGAGCAGCCAGGAAGGCGGTGATGAAGACGAGTTTGGATAGCTGAGTTTATTTTAGTTCACTTGTGTCTAGACGAGAGAAGATACTATATTTACCATTCTGAAATATGAAGGATATTGTCTCTTAGCTTGTAGTTAAGCTTGTGAGTGGAAAGTTGAATGGAGAGTAAAGAGTAGATGCAGTGAAACAGGATGGATGCGATTGAAGCTGTCGAAAGAAAATCCCCTCCTGGAACTTCTTCCTCTTTATATACATCTTCCGCCCCAATCCAGCACGTCTCGAATTCAAACCCCTGTCTCATATGCTCGATTCTGCAGGAATATGAAATAAGCAAGCTGACATACGAGCTGCTCGTTACGCTCGTTACGGGTCGAACTGCTCGGGCGTCAGTTCAACAATAGCTAGCTCGATTCTGCAGGAATATTGAAAGAGTAAGCTGGCATGCGAGCAGCTCGTAACAAGTTGACCTGAGCTTTTGAATAAAGTAGGTACTTACATAAGACTTGAGAATCTTGTCCAGATTCAGTGCCATCTTCCGTCACGCCCTCAGTATCGCTTGTCGGCGTCCACGATGAAGAAGCGCGAGAAAGGATCTCAATAAGGACTACCTTCAGGATTTCATTTGCACATGGTGAACAACCACCGAATTTCGCTACTCAGTTACTCTACAATGTTTTCACCGGGGGAAAGTTTCAGGCTTACTACACTGATTGGCGCCAGCAACCGATAACTAAGTTACACTTCCCAAGGCGAGTGCAAACTTGAAACATGACTCAGATATGATTCCTGAATTCAAGTTTCCGAACTTTTGAAACTGCGTCCATTTGCCCATCGCCCGTCGTAACCTGACTACACGCGAGCCGGGTGTGCAGCAATCCCAAGCCAACAGAGACTTTTGATCGTCAAACAGAAATTGGGAGAGTGCAACAGGGCAGCTATGTTTCGGCTACAGATTCCATTTGACTGGTTCACCCAGCGGCAGTGGGTCGGTCGTGCTGTGCACAGGCTTCACTCATTGCCCTGTACATTCTAAAGATCATGCTGGAGCGAAATGAGAAAAAATAAATGGACGTAAATGAAGTACCGACTAAGTCAAGCTTGCCAAAGTTGCTGGAAATCCGAAAAGAAAAAGAAAAAGAAAAGCATTTGTTCTCCCAAAGATTGAACCTCGCACCGTTAGCATTTGCATTTGCATTCCACTTCGACATGCCCCTTCCACAAAAATCCACCCGATCAGAAGCCCGGATCCCTCCAAAAGCCACTTGGCTCTGACAACAATGTCAATTGCCATAGGTCGTAAGTGGCCTGCATCGTCGTGGCTTGCTCAAGAATAAGAACAAGAATTGAAAATAAATTAATAGTTTTGACCTCGGGACCGGGCTGGTGGATCTTTTTCGCTCTTCACATCTTTCTTTGGTGGTGGACAGAATGGAAACCACAGGCAGGCCACACGACGAGGCTGCGCTGCGCTGCTGCTTCCGGAAGTCCATGAGATGGCCAATCAAAATACAAGCCAAGCCAACCGTTCACTTTACCCCTGAGGTTGAAGTCCGTAGATTTGGGTTTGGTTTAGCAGCGCCGCAGCAACAACATCCGTCTGCATGTGGAAATGGGCCCATGCGCGTGTACAGAGGCAGTGGTTCATCATATGCTAGCCTAGTCTAATTTGGTCTAGCCAGTCAGCCCCCCAGCCCGCTCTCCCGAAGTCCAGCCATTCCTGGGTCGGGTGGTCAGGTTCAGATCAGTTCGGTCTCTTCTGAATACATCAGAATACATGCCATTACCAACAGGTACATGGCACTGGAAATCGAGAGGATATATCTGTTGACAGCTTGGACCCAACTGTGGAACTTTTGGTTGCGTGTCCTGTTGTTGTTATTGATGATGGACAGACAGACAGGGGCATCTAGAGGTGGTGGTCTGTTCGTATTGGAATGGATCATCCACCAGGGGTAAGGTGGCCGCCCACACTAAAAGCGAGCGGTTCCAATCTTACGGAGGTAAGTCTCGGGACTCCAGACTAGCAGGGGAGCGAGGGGAGGAGAGGAGAGGACATTTCTGTCTTTCAATCTTCCCTGAAAGTCACGGTAAGAATATAGGTGTCATCTCAGAGACGTGTACACCATTTTAATCGACGTCGGAGCCCTTCTCAATCGATTCGACTACGTGCTCGCCTGTTTTGAACACTGTCTGAAGAACTTGTCGATAATGTCTGCTTCGCTGAGCGCAGTAAGTAGTGGCGTTCACCCCCTGTCTGGAGCTCTGTACATCATCCTGAGTGCCCACGATGGTGTTGTTGAAGGGGAAGGTGCAACTTGGATTGTAACAATACATCAGACCAAAAACTGACAGAGTGTGATTTGGACTAGATTCGGAATCGTCGGAAGAAGACCGCAAAAAAGGGGTATAGAATCCGAAGTTTCTGTGTCTCCAAACCTGATATTGATTCGTGATTAGTGTCCAGTTTTGTTTGATGGTGTGCGGGGGAAGTGGGACTGGTATTTGCTACTACTCAGTCTGGACTCTGGTGTCATACAATTAACATTCTCCAAAGGTAAAACGACATTTGTAAACACGCTGTGTGGGAGAAAGATCCTGGAGAGCAAAGATTGTGACGATGCGTCGAATGCTCATCTGGAAGAGGGCGTGAGCATCAATCCAGTCACGGTTGGTAAGTGATTCCAATGCCCGGGCCAGGAGAGAACTCTGACCATTTCCATAGAGCTAGAGATGGAAGAAGAGGGCACTCGAATCGCACTCACCGTTGTCAACACGCCTGGTTTCGGTGATCAGATCAACAATGAGGCGGGGTGAGTACTTGATACGAGGAGAGCCTTCCATTTCAAGCTGCTGATTTGTCACAGCTTTGGTGAGATTATCAGTTATATCGAGAGGCAGTACGACGAGATCCTGGCAGTAGATTGTCGGATCAAGCGTAAGCCACGTTTTCAGGATACTCGCGTGCATGCCCTCCTCTACTTCATCACGCCAACTGGCCACGGGTTTGTCACTCCACTCTAGACTGGATATTTTTTCCTCGGAATCTTACACGTGACAGACTTCGAGAACTTGACATTGAGCTCATGAGACGACTCTCACCTCGCGTGAACGTCATCCCGGTGATCGGAAAGGCGGATTCTCTCACTCCTTTCGAGTTAGCGGCTTCCAAGAAATTAGTCATGGAAGATATCGAGCACTACCGCATTCCAATCTATGACTTCCCCTACGATGAAGAGGAAGATGATGAAGACACTATTGAGGAAAATGCCGAGCTACGTGGACTTATGCCCTTCGCAATCGTCGGATCCGAAGATGTCGTTGACGTATCTGGTCAGAAGATTAGAGCGAGAAAGTACCCCTGGGGAATCGTCGAAGTCGATAATCCGAAACACTCGGATTTTCTGGCTGTCAGAAGTGTGCTCTTGCAAAGTCATTTGGCAGATCTGAAGCAAATAACCCAGGATCTGCTTTACGAGAATTACCGCACGGAGAAGCTTAGCAAGAGCGTAGAGGGAGGTGCTGAAGCGTACGTGGTCTCCATGACAAGCATAGACCATGACAGCGGCTAACCACGATCATAGTGACTATTCAATGAACCCAGAGGATTTAGCTTCTCAGTCCGGCCGCATGACGGAGGAGCGTCTGATCCGTGAGCAAGAAAAGCTCAAGGAGATCGAGTTGAGAATGCAGAAAGCTATCAATGAGAAGAGGCAAGAGCTTCTTGTTCGTGAGAATGAACTGAAGGAGTTGGAGGCGAAGATGTATCGCGAGCATCCAGGACAGCTCGAGGCCCCAACTTCGTCTGTTCAGGTCGAGTCGTGATTGCGGATGGCCTGACTTGGCTTTTGTTTATTCACTTCCGGAACTCCTGTATTGATATATCATTAGCAATTATTAATACTCGTTGGAACAGGACTCAGTATCGAAACCAAAAATTGAAGTTCTATAGATAGATGATGGTTGCTATGAGAGACTTCTCAAGTATCCGATCGCTGCTGCCAGGAGTACACTTCGCCTGTAGGCTGTCGCTTCAGGACCTCCAGCGGCCATTTAGGCGTGGGGCTCGGACCAGTGCAGTCCTGACAGCAGCCCATAGACAGCTCATCTCAACCATCTTTGCATGCGAAGTCCAAAACTAATCTGCCAATGTACGGCGAACCATCTTGCGGATTACCAGCAATGAGCCGAACTGTAGCTTCTGTCGAGGATAGGTCTGAGCCTTTGCCCATCTCATGACCAGTGATGATCCCATGTCGATCCCATTCACCTTCAGGACCATAACCCAGGACTCCAAAAATGTTGGACTTATCCTTTTTGGATATGATTCGAGAGTCTGCTGGGGGCACGAATGTATCTGGACTTGAGGTCCAATCAATCCCTAGTATTGATGTTTGTCCAGGTGCCATTTGACTCGAACATCAATGGATATCCTTTGGCAAGTTTAGGCTACCCAATGTCAGGTTTGCACCATATGAGACGAATATCAACTCACCTCCTCTCTCAAGGTATCCCAAGTAGTAGCCATCTTGCTACTCGAATGTATAGTATGGAGTGAAGACCTCTCCAGCGCTGCCAGAGGAGGTGGGGCCACACACACTTAAGTAGTCCTATCAACGATTGAAGAGAAGTTCGGGGTCAGCAAAGAGAGAATTAATTGTTGTGGAAACGAAACTGAATACAGAGACAGACGCGACTTTTTGTGCGGAAGGCCCAGATCGGAAGACTGCCAAGACATACCACGTGACTCAAAGACGTCCCTGATTCACGGGCCCAGCACCCCTCCTGTCCTCAACATCCCACCCCCTCCCATCTTCAAGATTCACCTACCTACGCAGCAACTCCTCTGGTAACTCCAAAGGAGCTCTGTTCTTCTTGACTCCACCATGATTATACTGCCACGCTTCTATCTCACTGCTGAGTATCAGCCGCAGCCACGAAGCATTGCACAAGGAGCGCAATACTGCAGCCATCTCGGTACCGCTTCTTCTTTGCATCTCTTTACGCTCCAGTTTCTTCCTGGCAGCGCTAGGAGTATTAAAATTTGGCTCATGGCTCCATCCATCACTTCAATTACCAATCCAATGCCAGACATCCTTCGCGGCAAAATGGCGTCCCCCCGGTATCACTTTCTGCTATCGATTCTATACACCTAGCACGTAGCCGACTGGACAATGCGATTGTACCAGGATATCTTCAATTGGGCCAGTCCATCAAATCCATTGCCAATTCAGAGTTAGTCGATTGGGCACTGCCGAGCATTCAGCATTACAGGAATATCCGTCTCCAGGAAGATGAAGTGACGCAGCAATTGAGTGAGTACAAGGCAGAGCTCAAGAGCATTATGGCGAAAGCCGAAACGCTCAACAATGATACTCTAGCCACCAAAAACAAGGCCACAAAGATGACATAGCAGGCCTTCAGAACCGGAGAAGCGCTAAAGGCTGAGGCAAAGCAGACATTGAAGGACTTGGAAGAGATCGTTGGCAAGCAAGAACTTCTGGACATGATCCAAGAGTTGTACGGTCAGGAATCCACCACGGCTACTGTTGTCCCTCCGCCAGAATCAATATCTGCCTTGCCCTTCAATCTGACCTCGGCGTGCCAACAGCTTCCTGGTGGGCAGGAAATCACCGACTGGACCGTGGATGAAGCTGTAAAGCTCATCGACGAAATCAGCGAACAATGTCAGATCTTTCAGCCATTCCATTGTCAGATCTAACTATCAACTCTGTGCAGAACCGCGTCTCGAATGTCAGATATGACAATTCAGATCTGCTCAAGCAGGCGGAGAGACGCTGACGATTAACTACGGACCAATCCTTCGAGACTTCGCGCAGCGAGTCCTCAGTATTGACCACCAGTCTGCCACCCAGCCCGCATACTTCCTTATCGTCCGTTGATGGTGACAGCGGATCTGCTGTTCTCATCGACAAAGACTCACGTGCTTTGTTCGAGGAAATTGTCCGCTTGAGAAGCATTCAGGAGCGATTAATGTCTGTCATCGGACGAAGCTATCATCTCGGTCTGGCCATCCCTCACGAGTTTGTAGAGGAAATTTACCTTGGCATCGCTCTCCAGCACACAGGTATTCAAGCAAGAATCACGATTCCCACCTCCCCTGATCAAGCTATCACCCTCGCAGACTCCATTCCAAACCTACCAACAAAGCCAATCTCTCCTCGCTCTCCTTCTTACCTAAATACACTGCTCTTGGTTCTGAGGGCTGGCACTCGCGATAATGGGGACTTGAAGTACTGTCGCGAATTGGTGGGATTACATATACCTTGGCTGCTCAGCAACGTTCATGGGACCTGAGGTAAAACATTGCCAGACAATACCCCGTTGCTCTCAAGCATTTTCCGTACTATAGCTGTCACATACGGATGGAAAGCCTCGGCCTCGTGGCTCTGCTGATACTCACAGCATTTCTCAACGTGAGGCTCGAGGGTGGCATTATTGATGAAATATGGGATGCAATGTCGATATTTATTGTCGATGTACGGTATGGCGACTTTTGGCAGGATTGGAACTCCCGTTTACCTCGCAGCGACTTCTTGAACCATGGCTGGGATGACTGAGTCTGATGTACGTCGCGTGTCGTTCGTAACATAGCTAGGAACGTTCTTCCTCACTTCAGAGCGGCTTGCTGTCTTTTCAGATGCCAGTCTCACCAAACCGCAAGCTTGACGGGAGAGCCGAGTCCATCGTGGGTACGCCGTTCCACCGTTTATAGTATTTACAATGTCCGCCAAGTATAGGAGTGAACGCCCTGGGTGGGTAGGTTGACCATTGAAATTCTAGGCGCACTTTGTATTACTGCATGAGGTTCCGCCACATCCCCTACTTCGTACCTGGAGCATCCTTATACATATTTGAGCTCGAACCTTGATCCACCGACAAAGTCGGATCCATGCCGACAACCGCACCAGTCTGAAGGTTGTCGAGGTTCACCCGTGGCCCAGTGAAGTTTTTCTTTCCATCCACGAACCATTGAACAATCGATATAACGAGAATGATGAAGAATACTACGACGCAGTAATCTATGGATTGTTAGACGATGGATTAATTCAAAACAGGCATGGATCAAGGAGGGGAGAATATTGTGATATGCCGCTTACTCATGTTTGTGCCCGTGACCGGAAGTTCTGGAGGAAACAGGAAGAGGGCTGTGGTGATAATCACATAAATAATGCCAATCTGAGATACCAGTAGTCAGCGAATCTTGCTCTCGTAAAGGTATTACTGTCATACCAAGTTCGCGGTCCATCCGACCAGGGGTGATAATCTGAATGGCCTGGCTTCGGGAAGCATCCTCCTACCACGAATACAGTTGATAGCAATCGGGATACCATAAGAGACTCCAAGCGCGACTACCGAAGCTGAGATGATCGCATTGAATGCGCTACAAATGATTAGAATGAAACGTCAACAAGTGCCGCGAGGATTTACCTGCTGGAGCCGAGGAAAATGCAGCCAAAGATCAAAACGAGTGCGACATTGAGAAAAAGTGCGTTAAGAGGGAGTCCCAGCTTCGGATGAACCTTCTCGGATTAGTTTGGAGCTTAATCTAGAAACCAAAGAGTAATACCTTGGCAAAAACACGAGATACGGGCAGTCCGCCGTCTCTGCAATGTCCCGTCAGCAGCTTCAGTAGAACTAAATGGGTCCTAAATACCTAGCGAATGCGTATGTCATTCGACTCGAGGTAGTCATGATGCTAGTTGTGGCAAAAAGCAGACACACGAGGGGGAATCTGGCTTGTTAGAAATAACCAAAATTGCTGGAGGTCGAGTACTTACATCAGGAGACAAATTGCCCCGGCCTTATTCCCTGTAGCGTTGTAGAATATTTTCAGCAACGGCCCTGCCGTCGACTCGATAACGCCATCAGGGCCATCAATATGGCCAGCAACGAAGAGCAATACCATGAGAAAGATGAAGCCAGTGAAGACTCCAATCAGGACACAAGTGTACATGATTCTTGGCCCAACCACTGCAGCATTCGGGATCTCCTCGATCATGTGTGCTACTGCATCAAACCCTGTCAGGGCAAGCCCTCCCTGCAGCAAACCCAGGAGCCAAGCAATTCCATCTGGCCATCCCGTCTCGTTGATGAATTCGGTGAAGACATATTCTGCAGAAGTATAATTCGGGGACGCGCAGGCAAGAACGGTGATAGAAATGACGACGAACCCAGTGATCGACCAGATGAATGCCGTTCTTGTGATGACCGGCAACGCTCCCGTCAGAAACGCATTCACCACGAATGCGATCAGGGTGTATCCAATATACATAAGGAACTGATGCCATCTGTGAGGAACAAAGTCTGGGTGCATGAGTGAGATGACACCGATGATGAGCTGGCTCCCCAGCAGGCCTCCAGAACATATAAGAGCTATCCAGCCACTGACGTTAATCCAGCCCGTGATCCAGCTGAGAAGGGGTACCCAGGGCTTCCAACTTATTACAGCAACCCACTGTTTGAAATGATCAGCTCTGCTTCTTACATATTCATAACTTCGTCAAACATCCACATACATGATATTGTCCGCCCGCTGTTGGATACGCAGACAAAAACTCGGCAAGAGACACTGCCAGAGCCAAGTTGCAAACACCAGCGGCTACGAGATTGTGAGCTCAAGAACACAATTGATTTGAGGTGACTTACTTAGTAATCCCCACAGAACAGAAGTCGGTCCTCCGCTAGGCAATGCAAGTGACAAGCTCGCAGCAAGTGCTGTCCAGGAATTAAGAATTGCAAATGCCAGACCCAGCATGGCCAGGGGAGAGAAATTCCTATTCAACTCGCTCTTGTGCCCTAGAGCAGCCAATTGAGCCGCATCGGCATCAGTTTCAGGGTTTGGAGGCATGATTGCGTTGTTGATCGAGGCGATGTCCCAGACAAGTTTCCTGTGAGGGGCGGGCGGGCAGTTTTATCTTACATGAAGTGAGTCAAGATGCAGAGCAGATCACCAAGCAAAGCTTATTCTTCGCTCCGAAGTCCACACTAGATCTCCATGATACCCGTTCTTAGAAGCCCGGTTCTGATAGGAGCTCACCAGATCCGACAAATAATGATTTCAAGGATGAGATTCCTATGTCTCCGGAGGAGTGTCCTATGACAGTGACAGCCTTGACAGGCACTTAAAGATGATGGGGCAAATCCGTTGTTCTTCATACGTAACGAAGTCTTGAGTGGCCGTAGCAATCGTCCCTTCCGTCATCTTACATGCCTCTAGTCCATGCACTCTGCCCACCTTTGGTGATGATCCTTACTCAACTGTATGACAGATTGCCGCCATCCCGAAGCTGGTCAGGGCACCCCGCATTCTTGGCAGGGTCTAGTATCGAGATCCAAATCCAGATCATGCTCTCGCTATCGTAATTGTTGTCAATGGAGATTCGGTCAGCGCAGTATGTCCAGTTTCTACTTGCCTCGTCGTTGGTCCATCCTCGAATTGCTGTGAGGAAAAGCGCATCAGTGGTGGAGGCTTGAGGATGGGATAGATGGGATGAGACAGGAGACAAGAGGAAGAGTGGAGGATCGGGTACTGCATGACATGATTCGCTTATCCAAAATACCAGTCCTGATTGGGTTGCTCTAGCCGAGATTTCGGAAAAGGAGAGGGGGCCCTGAGGTCGTTGACACTTTGCTGCATCTCCAGTCCTTTGACAAACTTTGGGCTACATGTCACGAAAACCTCGTAGAAAGTTCCTATGCTACCACTATGCCTCCCTCACCCTGAGTGCTTACTCTCCTTCCCTATCTTCAATATTCGTGAGACTTCCTCAGAATGATATAGCACGGCTAGAAGCTTATTTGATGTACCAGGTGTAGGTGCAAGTTCTATTTGGATATGTCTGCGCTTCTGGCGATCGGACTTGTGTTGTTACATGGTAATGTTTCTTTCGCCAATTGTTTCGCCTTTAAATCCCATTGCCGAACTTTCAGATTTTGACCATGCAGTCTAATGGAGTCCACATGAACTGCTAACGTGAACACGTATTGTGTCCTACAACACCGCCGAACCTCGTGCTTCCCCGTTTCCTCTGCGATATGTGTGCCTCGACATAACCCAGTCTAATTTTCATAGCTCGACCATGTGGTATCTTGCGGTATCAATCCCGCCATCTTCGGGCTTGATCTGATCAGCGAACGAGGCAACGATTATGTCCTGTACTAATTCATCAGGAAAGCGCTCTTTCTTGTGCTCCTCCGAGATTTGTGGAGGGAAGAGTAAGCACACATCGGCAATATATCTCCGTAGAGGATCGCCGTCCTCAGTGCTGTCGTAAACAAAATGGAAGGCTTTCGTCTGGATCTCGTCTTCTTTCCTTCGACGTGCCTCAAGAGCGTTGACAGCATCATTAGCAAGTCGCGGCATTTGTAATCTCTTGGCCAGTACCCAAAGACCCATGGTCCTTTGTTGAAATGGTGGGTCGCCACGCTTATTGATGACCCGTTCCATGTGTAGCCAGTTGATGAACAGACCGAACACGTCAAGGCCGACGCCTTCGAGTGGTTTCAGTACAACTGGAAGATCCCTATCGCGAGCACAAGCATGCTGACACTCTTCTACGAGCAAGGGGCAATGCCACCGAAGGAAATCAGCATATATAGCGAACGTAGTCTGGCCAAGCGCGATGTTGATCATTTCGGAGTGTGGCTTTCTGTGAAGAGGAGTTAACAAGTGCTTTGTGGACTCGAGATCGAGATACATACAATAATGTTGGTTTTTCGTTCATCTTAGCACTTGGTCTACTGGCCCTAAACTGTGGCTGGTTCTGCTGCCCAGTGAAAGTTCCATCTAGGGCTGATGACGAAAACGGTGGCAGGAAGTCGTCATGAACGTTTCGTTCTTCTGAGAGAACTCCGGTATAGCTCCCCTGCGAAGAACTGTTGGAAGACATAGACTTTGCTGATATCATTCCATAATCCTGGTACACGTCCCGCAGCTTGAATACCTTTCCTCTTGAAAGCTTTGGGACTGTCAGTGGTTTCTTGGCTTTCAATTGCTTCCGTCGAGCGGCACGGCGAGGGGGACTTTGCTGCCTCGCGATGAAACTTTGTCTCCATCCTGTACTGATACTTTTCAGCTTTCTCTGTTGGGGCGGTTGTTTGTTTTGGAGATACTGAATACCTGAATAGGTGCATGAGACTGGTGGTGGTGGTGGTGGTGAAAAGAATTGAGATATTTCTGTGCTTGGGGAGCCAAGAGCAGACAGACCCCTCGAGTGGAATGCAGAAATTGGATCGAACCTTAAGCTAGTGTCGGTGAAGAATCCCGGAGAGATTATATCGGGGGTTGTCTCGATTGACGATAGTGTTTGGGAGAAGGGAAGGATCTCCGGTGATTTCTCTGCTTTGAACAGGCTTTGATACCTTGGGATTAGAGGTTCAATGGGTGCTGACATTGGCTCTATCTTTGTTGTGGACTTCCGTTCAACTTCAACAGATTCTTTTGGAAGATTGTGGCATAGATTTCTGAGTGCCTGACCGGAATCACACAATGACCGCGCTCGCACTGGTGTGTTATGATCTAATGCCTCATCTTTTACTGGTAGTCCTGGGTCTTCATCATCCGAAACTAAGTCGATAACGGTAAGACTTTTCCGTGACCTGACAAAAGGACTTTCGACTTTTATGTGATCGGAAATTTTGCTTGCAATGTGTTGCTTCATCTTTTTGTTCTGCTTATTCGTGATGTAGTGTTCAAAAGCCTGCGCTCGCTCAAGCACAGGTTCTGTTTCGGTTGGCCTCGAAGTAACAAGCAGTGTTGGGCTTGCCGGTGGGCTGGGACTGAATCGAGTTGAATCATGGTCTTCATCCTTGGAGATCTCCTGTCCCATTATACCCATGAATTTCTGGGGCCTTTTAGAAGGCGAGAAGCTTCGCGCGCAGGACCTGATGAATGCGAGAAGAATCGTGTGAGTGGCGAGGTTTGATTCCTATCGTGAGTTGAAGAGTGAATTTCTGCCAAATGAAAGTAGATTGATGGAGAAGGCAAGCTAATCTTGATGTAAGAAAATGGCACGGATATGATAAAGTTAACGGATGAGATTTGGAGGAAGAAAGATGTGTGTCAAGTTAAGGTTGTACTGAATGCTTTGAAACAGAGCTACAGTGAGTCTGTAGGTAAAGACTTGATGAGTGGTAAGATTATCTGAAGTTGTTCGCTCAATGGAATAGTGAGTTGTGACCCTGAGGAACATTGTGATACTTGACAAGAGGCGAGACTAGCCGAGGAAAAATCAAAGACTACAACAAAATGGGAGAAACCAACATTGCACCCTCGAATGAAATATCAGATCTCATTGATCACTCAGTAGGAATTGAGGATAGCTCAAGCACATTATTGTGTTCTCTAACTTGCAGACACTGAGCACTAGCAGATGTTTACGTATCAGTGAAGCCATGGTATGCTAGAAGTAGTGAAGAAGGGATCGAGAACAAAGTACGCCCCCTCCCAAAGAACTTCATCCAAATGTATCCCAGCAGTCAACCAGATTGTGAGAACACAGCACTACGAATAGGGACGTAGATCACAGCTTTTTGTTGGCATACTTTTTGAGTATTCGCCTCAAGATCCACTCCAAGGATACCGAATATTTGCTGAGACAGGTGAAGCTGGAGAAAATTCTGGACTGGCCGTGCAATGGTAATATAGACGCAGGAAGGAGTGGCTAGTCCTTGCGACTCCTCAGATTGTATCATGATGCTCGTAAGATTCAGGTTCTGGGGAGCCGTCCCCTCTTGTCAGCCCCAACTAAATAGATTGGATTTTTGCCAGGCTTCACCGGACCATCAAGATAATTAATTGAGTCAACAAGGAGAAGTCGCCTCTCAGCAAGGCAGTCCCATCACTATCTCCTCTTATGCCAGAAACGGACACTGAGCAGCACTCTTAGTCCTCTCGCCTTATGAGAATCAAAAGTTACCCCGCCTCTACATTACCAGACTCCGACACTATTCTTGATCTCTCCTCGTCTCACCAGAACTCGTCCGTCCCGCTCAGCTGCAAGAATCCCCTTCCAGAAGCATGTAGAACACAGCTGTCACATGCCGATTCATCCATCACCTTTGCTACCCCTGAGACAACACGGAACGGGGGACCCCGCATGCCCGCCAGCCTTCTTCGATGCAACATAAACGTCTCCGACCAACATTCAAAGCACACTCTCGAGCTTCTAGAACTCTTCCAGAACAGTTAGAGCCAGCAGCAGTTCTCAGCAAGCAGCGGAAAAATTCCCTCACTGGTATGATTGACACTTGGCGCACTCGTAACAGGACTACTTACTTGATACTGCCAAAGCATAAACATGCAAACGAGCTTGACCACACCTCCGAACATTATTCCGACTACTATTGAATTAAATCAATTATCATATGCCAACTTTGACATCAACCCACTGCACAGAACAAGCTTCTACTTCCACACTACCACCCACCATCACCCGCCGACACCCACCTCCCACATTCGTTCCAAGGCCAGCCCAGGGTGGGATTACCCGAGATTCCACATCCGTAATCAACGACCTGCACGACCACACGTCCAACACAATAACTCGGCCATTATAGGGAATTTAGATTGCCCACAAATTAGACCGCGATGTCTGTGCAGGCAGGAATCTGCACCCCAGATCGCGTGGCCTGCAGACAGAGTCCTGTCAGTTCTGAGTGACAGGACAAGCGTCGGCGTGCCCGCCTATATGTCTCGTGTGCTATTAATACCGCGTTGGCGAATGGGAGGGAATGTCTTCGGGGCAGGGAACCGAAAATCCGTAGAGGCTGCTAGGGAGGGGCTCACATGCTCATTCATGTCTTGATTCTGGACACTCACTCGTGTGGCTGTTTAGGGGGAGAATTCCCCTGAAAGCTACCGAAGAAAGGGAGGGAACATGGACAGTATACAAGAGAGGGCGAATGGCATGAGGAAGTTGGGATTTCAGTTGGCTACGGGAAGACGGTGAAGATATTCTATTTGCCGGGTACTGCATGCAACCAGCGCCTAATTGGAACGCTAATGTTTGCTTGCCTGGCTGCTTGATTGTCCTTCCCTGTTCATTGCATTGCGTTGCAGCTGCTCCATTTCCCAAAGCGAACCAGACGATATGCCCCAGCTCCATCTATCCTGCTCCGTAAGCCTACAGATGGACTGATCAAACAATTGGACCGGGTAGTGTTTTAACAGAAACTATTTTGCACAACCGGAGAAATTCGATCCAAAAAGAGTAACAACGCCTGTCATCCCCTCGCTTGGCAAGAAGAAGAAAAATATCATTGCTAGGTCAGGAGGGAGAGAACAACACCTCGGCAAAAATCAAGACTTCTATGTAATGTTGTGGTGTATGTGGCGGGGGAGTTCGGATGAAGAAAGTCAAATTTGTGGTATAAATCGATATGTGTAGAAATCATGAGATTGATATAACGGGTATCGAAGTTGATCATTGGGCGGAAGCAGAGAAGGCAAAGCGAGGTGTGGTGGTTATGCGGAAAGATGTCGGATTAAATTTCCAACATGCCGTAGTCCAGATCTTTGGGACGGTGGCGTCAAAGTAGGTGTGTCTCGTGTCGTCGTCAAACATATCGTTTGTAGTAAGGCGTCGTATCTCTTAGCTGTCATTCGTGGCGCATGGTAAGAGGCTTGCGTGGTTGATATTGGCTTATAGAAAGCCAGACTCAGCCAGAACCCTATAATTCGACCAACTTGGTAAGCACATTTCTTCTACACCCCCAAATAGGCAATTGTGGCTTGCAGGCATTCTCATATTTGCTCCTTAGGGCTTCATATTAAAGAGAAGCCGCCATAGGTTGATATCTCCGCCAGTCTAACATACCTTACGATCTTCTCATCTTCTCTCTCACGTGGTTCAACAGTCAAGCTCTTCTCATACATCTCGTGTACATCTCCCGCTGCTTGCATATTGCTCAATATGTACTCTTGAAGTTCTGGAACTGCCTGCAAGGGGTAAGGCACGTTCTGGTACTGTTGTATATCACGAATAACTTCTGCCGTCTTGGCACGTTTGGCGAAGTTAATCAGCGCAGACTTCTTGATGATAGATGGAATACCATCTTCGATGAAAGTCAGATCAGTGAGATAGACACCTGGGTGGCACGTTAGCATTAGTCAGTAAGAGGCGAAACCAATCCATACCGAAGAATGGAATACAGGGAGGATTGGCGAGATGCAAGCTCTCTCTGTATTCGCCGAAGTTTTTGGTGCTACCCATAAGTCTGCGCATAGACTCAAGAACAGCAAGTGTCTTGGCAGGCACTTGATCCCAAGTTCTCTTCAATCGGTGGATTGGTGCTGTACCGAGAGCAGATATGATGGATGTGAGCGTCGAGTAGTTGTTCAATTGCCGGCATTTCTATATATTGTTAACACGACGAGTATACACAGGGTAATAAACAACTTACATCGGCCACGAGGACAAAGTGCTTGATGACTACAACACGCTTCTTGACGTCGAGTTGTGTGAGAATCATTTCGGCCACCCAATTGGTTAATTGATTTGAGTGTAGGATGAGTGCCTTGACGTTGGGTGCTGGCTCAGGATCGTTCTCTCCAACCTTCTTCTGCCAAGTCTTGTTCAGACACTCTGTGGGCTTGATCTTGCCGTAAAGTTTTGATTCAACAATGGTGAGCTGGCGAGCGAACTCCGTGACGTCGATATCCAGGAACTTGAGCTTCTTCATATTCTTGGGCATGATGGGTTGAGGAGTGGATTGACTCAATGTCAGAACAAGCCGTTTGGCAGTTGTATCTTGTCCTCGTAACCGCTGCTCCAAGACCGCCATCAACGGACCCGAGCCAGGGGTCTCCGTCGTTTTGACGGTATCTCTGGCAAATGTGTAGACATCGCGAATGAGAGCTTTCGTGTCGTCACTCTGATCTTCCATCCAAAAATTGTCGAACCAACTCTTCAAGATGTTGACAACGCGGAATCGGATCGGTTTCTGTTTGCGATCTCTCCAGATGTCGTAATCTGATTGAACCATGCCCTCTGGTGGCTGGATCTGAAAGCGCTTGACCAACATCTCAAATAATTCTCTAGCCGTCGTAAATGATCGATAGGTTAAAAGGAAGGTGTTGTTGAAGCTTGAGTCGAGCTTGTCGTGTCGAGTCAACTGTTCTACTAAAGCAAGTAGAGTTCCACCTTTCAGCTGCGGAGGCGAGGCTTTCATATCGTATGAAATGTCGTCCTCATGATCGAGCTTCAGGCAATCTGGAGTTTCGTCCTGTTGCTCATCCCTCCGCATAGGTTCTTCACCGAAGAACTTTCTGACCTTCGAGTTCTCGCCTTTGCGATAATTCGCTGCTGGGTCACCCTCAGAGTATGACTGAGACTGTGCAATACCAGCCAGCCCTGGTCTTAGAGCAGTGACGCGCGAATCTGTACGTTGATGCGAGCGTTCATATGACATGCTTTCTACCCTTCGTGCATCCCGGAGTCGCGGATCTTCCCTTGGGGGGGGAGGCGGTGGTTCTTGGTCTTCTGCTTGCGAAGACATCTGCACTTGCTCGCCAAGGAGCTGAAGTGAAAAGCCGATGTGCGAAGAATTGGTTTCCAGCTGTTTGGCACATTGCCGGACATAATTGAGTCGCCCTTCGAGCGATTCGCCGCGGACCTCTGCCCATTCGTCACCGAGAGGGCCCGCAACAGCCTGGCAGGCTAATATCAAATCCGATATATTGTCATACAGGCTTTGTTTGTGTTGAGCAAAGTCGACTAGTGAGGGGTTTTGGAAGCTGTTCACAAGGGACGAAAGGTTGATGGATTCAACAGTCGAAACCCAGGTTTTGAACATGTCCAGAACCTTCTTCGCCGCAGAGCAGACATTGTTCCCGATAACCTCATGTCTGTAGGGAGTTATGATTTTCTCTGACACAGCGAGCTGCTCTTCCAGCTTTCGAAGACTCGAAGTGAGCTGGCGCTTGAGATCTTCAATTTTTTCCAGTAGCTTTGCATCCAACGTCGCAGAAGGCTCTACGACGCCATCGTCTTCGTCCAGGAAGTTTGATGTTAATGGATCCCGAGTACCGAGTCCATTGTTCTGCCAACTACCACCAGTCGTGCTTCCAATCACAAAACCGGGCAGAAGTCGTGGGATGTCTTCGCCGCGCTGTTGTCTTGCAACCTCGACATAGCTAAAGACCCCCTGGAGTACCCCATCGGCTTCCTGCAAGCATTTCTGATATGATTCCGCATTCGGCCAATCAGCCGCAGCAATATGCGAAGAGATAACCAACTTGGAGAACTTCGACATCATGTCTCGGAAGTGGGGATAGAGGGCCTTGTTGGTGGATATGATCGATGGCTGTCCAGAGTGATTGTCTGTCGTGCCTGATCCAGCAGCCAGCAGCAGTCGCAAATGATCCGAGATGTCCTCCGCGCGGCGCACATATTCTGATCGATCATTGTTATTGATTGCTTCTCGGTATCTGTCCACAGCCTTCTTCATGTTAGCTACGAGCCTGTTCCATGTTAATGGTGCGGCCGAGCCATCATCGAAGAAAGACCGAGGTAAGGTTGCGGCATGTGGTGGATTGAGTGAGGGGTTCGTGAAGGAGGTGGTTGAGGGGCCCATGATTGGCATGGCTGTAACCATGGACAAATTCGGGTTGATAAAAGGGTCTGCAGGTCGGGATCGCGTGACGGGGGAGGCACCATTTATCGAGTCCATCGAAGTGGCAGGAGAGATACCTTCAGAGACCAGAGACCGTCGTTTTCGAGGCTGCCGAATGAGTTAGCATAAAGAGAAACATGAAAGAACCAAACCCTACATAAGAACTTCTGGAGGCGAGCATCAAAGTCTCCCCCTCCAGTTCTGATGCAGAATTACCATCAGACTCATCGTCTTCATCCTGCATGTACCCTCGCGCCATCATCTCTGGTGGGGGTCGAGTCTTCTCAGGAATGTTGACATTCATTCGATCGCGCGGTCCATTCTCCGTCACAGAGGAGGGGGATTCTAGCGGAAGCTCCATACTGCTCTCGCCCGTCTCTGTATTGAAATAGAACAAACGTCCATCTGGTGTAGCTTGTGGTATCCAAAAATCTGCCCTTGTCCGTTCATTGTTGCTCGTCCCCTCCATGGGCAACTGGGTCATTTCGTCTCGTTCCGAGTCGGCAGATTCTTCTTCGTACTGATCCTCAAATTCCTCCGCCTCTTCCTCCTCCTCCTCTTCCTCTCCGTCGTCTGCCTCGCCTGTTGTACCATTTTGTTTGCCTTCCAACGCGTCTTCCGGATTCGCAATGACCTGGCAATAATTGCTTGGGAACCAGCCTCTTACTCCATTGATGACTCCATCCCACCAACCGCTTTCCAGCTGGGTGATAACCTGGATGACATCTCCTTCGTGAAAGCTCAAGCTCGTCCGGTCATCAGCCTCATAGTCGTACAGCGCTCGCACATACATCACCGGCTGCGGCGCATTCCCCAAGAGACCATTCATCAGAGGCGGTGATCTGCGCTTCCCCGCGACTCTGGACTTCTGTGCTGCTGCGAATTGTCCGGAGGAGGCGGAGGGAGAATATTGACCGTAAGAGGGACGGAGAGGAGACGAGGTTCGCAGCGGACTCTCCTCGGTGTATTGTCCCACAGCGTCGACGATTTGGGAGGGATTGGAAGAGTAGGGACTGGCACTCGAACTGAACGACTGGGTAATCTGCTGATCAGGAAATATACCGTTGCTGCGCAGTGTCATAAGCATCGTGATATTGTTCCGCCTGCATGGGGATTAATCCATCCTCAAGTCCATATACAATCGAGGAATGGGGCGAGAATTGATGAGGATGTGGGTTGTGGTGTTGTGTTGATCCCTTTTGTTTTTCGCGGTGGTCGAGGCGTATCTATCTATCGATCGTGTAGTGCCGTCCGTCGGGGGGTGGGTAGGTATCAGACTGCCTGCACTACGGTACGGTACAGTATCGAGATCTGCGCGTTCCGTACCTCGTTCTCGTTCCTGTCCTTTCCTTTCCTTTCCTTTCCTGCCCTTCCACGTTGACTCGTTCGTTCGTTCGTTCGTTCGTTTCGGTGGTGCTAGAGTATCGCAAAGTCGATCGGGATGAGACGAGACGAGGGGCAGGAGAAAGAGGCAGTCGCTCAATCGCTCATCTATTATGGGAGGATATGCTGGAAATTGCGCCGTGAGTGGTTGACGGGCGTGAGATGGGCGGGTAAAGTGCGGTTGGAAGACTTCAATTCGCTGAGTTTGGGCAGTTCTGCGAGTCACATCCGCCGCTCTGGCTGGCTGGATCCAAAAACCGCCGCCAGGACCAGGCTGATCGAGTCGGGCGCTGCTGACAGGGGCGGGCCACCTTCTTCTCACTTTCTCTGCAGAAAGCAAGCACCCGCGATAGATGAGTGGTAGATGGAGTCAAGCTGGTGAGGTCGTAGGGCTGTATGCTAATGATGTTGATGTCGAGGACGCGCTTGTTCGTGAAGTTGATTGATTGACTGACTGACTGAATGACTGACTGATTGCTTGTTTGATTGATACTTTTGCGGAGGAGGGGTGTACCGTATTGCGCTGCACTGCACGCCGGACGCCGAGAAGAAGTGTTGCAGGGCAGAAGAGGAGAAAGGGTCGTGTAATGGGACCTGGTGGTTTTGGCGTTTCACTGTCTGACTCGCAATTGAACTGAACGAACGAACGTGCTTGGATCAGGCCGGTACTTGTCCAAGACCGCCGCGGACGTGGAGAGGAGAGGAGTAGAGGGGACAGTAACAATTGGATGGACGCAGACCTACTACTGTCGGCAGTCTTCTGACGGGTGAACAAATAAATATGTTAGGTGACAGAAAGCAAAATGCACCTCGGCGACCTGTAATCGGCGGATACAAGAAAGAGTATAAGTATCGGCTCAGGCTTTGGGTGTGAGAATTGAGTGTGGACAACGGGAAGCAGAGCAAAAGAAGCTGGGACCTCCAGATTCAGGCGTCAACCTCCGCGATCCACTCTAACAAGTGGATGAGGATGTACGGATAACTGGACAGATATGGCAAGGCGGCTTGTAAGTTGCAGTTGTACTTGTACTTGTAGTTAGAGCTTCTGGAAGACAAGACGGCAGCTTCGAACTTGAGTAAGTCGGCAGCTATAGTGCGATGAGCTATTGACAGATGGCAATATGTGGATACAGATGTGGCGATAGATAATAAGTATGAGCTCCATAGAATAATGGCAGTGCGAATTATGAGAGATATGAGTGGAAAGCCCACAAATCACCAGAGCGAGCAGCTCAGTTCAGCTCACATCCTCCTCTCTTGCTTATTTCCAGGACCATCAATCCTTCAGAAAGACGCCCAATCGCCCTCGATTGCAGGCATTCATACTGACTTCAGAAATAGTCATCCAACACAGATTCTCAGGTACCGATTTCCAGGCTGAGTGATAAAATGGCCTGAGAGCTAGCTAACAGCCGTCCCTCATCCTCTCATTGACTAATCTCAACCACCCTGTGGCTATTCCTCCCGCTCACAGTCCTCGCCCAAGGTCAGCTCTCTACTCTCAGACACTCGGATGTGTATGTCTTGCAGCACACAGTCAATCAGATACCTATCCAACGATGCGAGACGAATACGACTGAGTGTGGGGAGACCAGTCAACAGCAAGTTTATGCTGGGTTTGTCCGGGACTGTCCTTGGATCTAGACAACGCTCAATCAATCCGCCACAGCAAAATCGTCACAGCGTCATCCGAGGGGTCACTCTACCCCTCAGTGACTGGGTGGTATGATTCGAAAAGTAGTTTTTGTAGTTGCTGGGGCCCGGTAGTCGCTTTCAAGGTGATTGTACATGTCATCTACAGTATATCTTCCTTTGACACACTCGTTCGACCGTCCCCTCCTCCCCGTTAGCAGCACTGTGGCTCGAGGAACCTGCAGCATTCATGCAAGCCTGGCAGTTCTAAGAAGAGGTAGCATAGAGAGATACTTCCATAAGCTTCTCCATATCTCACTCCTGTGCGAACTTTTCATGCCGTCTCCTAAAGAAAGGACATCCCGACGGCCGCATGGTGCGACCTCAACGTTCCAAGAAAGTTCTATCTACAAGCCCCGCGTGTGGGGAGGAGGGGAGCTACAACCCCTCATTCCGTCCGCAATATGATACAGACTTCGAGGCGTTTCTGATGCGTATGCAGCTGTTAATTTGCCTATATTGCCGGCCTACCCTCCACCTCAGAGCCGAACCTATCTACCAATGCCAGGACATCGTAACCGACAGACTCATGTACAGCACTAGAAGAGGAAAGCCATGCACCTGCAGACCACAAGTTTTCAATTTGTGTACACCCTCACAGGCTGAGGGCAAGCGCGTGAGGAGCCAAAACTGCGGGAAAAGCTTCTCCGCACTCTTGTTCTGGGTGCTGACCAAGATTGACAGTCGAGATACTGGTATTACGAATTTCATGGCTCGGTTGACGAGCCCTGTCTGGGAAATGACTGTGCATGAGCTCTTGTTGATTGTGTGCCAGCCTGTACATCTCGTGTGCCAGACTAAGTCTTTGTTGCCAGGCCTGATATCTGGGGAAAATGAGGGGAACGGGACAAAGATCTGGACCAGAAAACCATCACGTGGAGCTCAAACTCAAACCCCTCGGGCGAGGACTTTGCCTCGCAACCGAAAGATCGAGCAACGAGTGAGGAGAGAGAGCAATTACTCCATGGGAGGCGATTGGAACCCAGATACTATAATGATTTATCACAAGAAATATACCACTTACGATATTGGCTTCCCTTTCAGGCAATCCTCATCCTCGTTCACCTTCCTTGCACGGCTGGTCCCGAGGCAGAAGCAGAAGCAGAAGCACTTCAGAGGCACGACTCGGTCCGATCAGCATCCAGCACGACCAATCTTGGGCTTCACTGGAATCTGTACCTCCGTATCTCCCATGCACGACATGCAAGCATCAATACTCCCGTGTTCCCGTCTCTCTTCTAAAGAAGACTTTCTTCCAGGGAGTTTCTCGGACCAAGACTACAGAGCACAGATGTGAAAGGTTTTTACAAAACAGCAAGGACCCCTTCCTCGTCGCAAGCCAATCGACCGTTCTCATGCAACCATCCCACCACGCCCACGCCCTCCCCTCTCTATCGCGAAACACCAAACCATGCACGCCGCCAAAGCGGCATCTCACTCTCTGCCTGTCAGAACAGCCCGCACCACCACACGGATCGGAACGGTGGCGGCAGCGGCAAGCACGTGTCCGGCTCTCGCGTTACCGTTTATCCATCTCTCGTACGGCACCGCGTGTGCATGGGATGTCATTTTGCATTTGATCTCAGGGGCTTGCATTTTGCGTGGGATGAATACGCAGGTCCCGTAAGCGAGGAGATACACAGATTGCTGCTGTAATTTGCTTGCTGTGGAAACCCGGTTTCCTGGGCTTTGTTGTTTGCACTTTCATCATTTCGCTCGTGGTTGCGATTGCGAAGTGTGTTTGCTTATCTGTATTTGCCTTCCTTTATCTGTTTTTCTTTTACTCCCTATCGTTTTTGCGGCCAGACAGGCCTTGGGTGTAACGTAATACTTTCTGAGATTTTAGACGGGTTATCAAGGCGATGGTGTTTATTTTGTTTGCACTTTTGAACAAATGATCAGAAGCAACGATAACGAAGGCGATCTCCTCCGCCCCTCGTGGACCACGCCGCTGGGCTATGCACTCTTCATCAGATCAGAATTAGACGAACAACCTTCCGCCTTCGTACAGATGGCCATCACATCAGATAAGGCGAAAGGCTCGTGCTTCCTTCCATTCACCTCTGCAAAACATCTTGGATAGGTCCATTGGTATTGCAACGTCTAAAGAGGCAGCCGGGATTGACAGGTGAGTGGATACCGGTGCTATAGTTGTGGGAGTGTGAGCGTGGGATGTGCTTTGTTGCGCTGTTGTTAGGAAACTTGGGACGAGGCAATCTTGGAGTTTGGACGTGGGAAGTTGACAGGTCAATTAACTGGCGGTGAGAAGTGATGGAGGAGGCTTTTAGAATCTAGACCTGTCTCCGATCTTCTCAGACTCGGCACTTTTGAGGGCATCGTTTGTTGACTGAGCTGATTTCAGGATGGTTTTACTGTTTGCGTTCGAGCGGGACACGGTTAAGCTGGCCCATGAGCATAACAAAGAAGCTACCCGAACACGTAGCCAGCGAGATATTCAATAATTCTTGGATATATGCAAACCTAATGCAAGATTGACAGACGGTGAAGTAACTTTTCCCTCACCGTCTCTGTACGAACTGTTCACCGTTAACTCACGAACCTCACCGTCGCTGCCAGCAAACAAACCCTAATGCATCTATCGCATCGCATTGCACATCACGAACTGGGTCGATCCATTTACATCCCCAGACAAGTGGAACCTTCCCGACAGCGGCAGCTCGCGGCAACTCAGGGAATGGGCCGCCCCTAAGTACCCCCTAGACTTGCTCTAAGCAAAATAGAGAAACCTCACTCTCCGGCAAACTCACGATGGCTTGCTTGCTTCATGGATGATGTTCATCCCAATCTTCGCACTCCAAGAAACTCTCAAGAGTCCCTCCCCCTTCCAGCTACCGAACCTATCACATCCTCCCCGAACCTATCACCCCCTCTCAATCCCTCCCAATAACCCCTCCAACCCCTCCACCACAAACCTCAAAAGACATTGCGAATTTCCCCTCGAGCCTTCCCAGTCTTCCAGAAGGTCGCATATCTTTCTATTTTCGAGCCTGGATCCGTCCCCGTCTAGCTTGCTTCATCTTTAGTTTTAGCTCTTCCGGGTGTAGTCCCGAGCGGGTTCTGCGACTCAAGGTTCCGCGAGCTCAGGTAGGCCGCGCTGGTCTGATTTACCCCTTGTCCCTTGTTCTGTTTCTGTTGTTCCACTCTAAATTCTTTGATGGAGCCTCGTTTCCGGGATGTTGGGATCGCTACCTATATCATGGGTTATTAATTTACTGGTTTGGGGAGTGGTGATTGGATGCGGGAGGGCGGAAGGTGGATTTGCCATTCTACAGCCTTGAAGCCACGAAAGATGAGAATGTTATTGCCCGCAACCCTTGTCCCGTTTAAGTTATTGTGGGCTTCGATTGATGGATGTCTCACGCGTACCGAGAGGTTCCGGTGTCTCGGGCTCAGAGTGGGATGAGATGGGACGATTTCTATGATTTTTGTGGTTTGGAAACTTCGAGTCTCTGAGATGTCTTCCTAAATGTTTTCGAGGGTGGATCTTGACTTTGGTAAGTAAGTCAATGTTACGAAAGTCGAATTTCATTTGAGTAAATTGGGAGCAATGGTATGGACAGACGGGGCTATTATGAATTCCATGGCTTTGCATGACGACGAATCGAATCTCGATAGAAGCATGCCGAGGGCTTCTCTGCCCCTCCTTCATGGAACAAGTGAAGCTGAGCCTGAGAGGGGCAGACATCAAAGCATAGCCAGGCCAGTCTCCAGCCAACCAAGTTGTCGGGCATCAGGAACATGAAAGTTTAACGAATCGAGAAATTTCCCCTGAAGATTGCATGGGAATGAGATCACTTGTACGATCTATTTGCAGTTGATCTTCTTGTGTGCTTTTTAATTGAGATCTGATGATCGTTTATGATCGCAGGCGCGTTTGGTTTGCTCTGCTGTCCTATCCACCACCAATGTATTTTCTTACATGTCCACTTTATGAAAATCTGCCCCTCCGTTCCCCTCCGTTCGAACCTCTCTCTCTTCTTCCCAACTTCCCAACTCCCGCACCCCTCCATGTCATGCTGAGAAACCCACATACGAAATCGAAAATTCACAGATCCACTTCTATCCCCCTGTCAGGAAATCTTCCTAAATGGGAATTAGACCAACAAGGTTCCGCGCCATTACTTACAAGGATACCGTTCAAACGGCTGGCTGGGCTTCCGGGGAACGCAGTTCCAATTCCTAGGCCCTAGCGATGTGATATCCACTTAGTACAGCTCCGCACATGTGGGTCGTTGTACCTGGCATGCGTGCATGCGTAGTGTTGTAGCGGCGTCGCGGGACCGAGCTTTTCTTGAAGGAGAAGAGCAGACAGTGTGGTTGAGCCGGATTTCTTTTGGAATTTGAAGCTATTCGTGAGTCCGGCTGGTACTAGTCGGGCTTGAACTATTTAGGAGCAGAAAGCGGCAAGGGGGAGGAGGGGGAATGAGGAGCGGAATGACGATGTTGGTAACTAGGTTCGTGGAGCAGCTGTAGGTGCAGGTGATGTGTGTGCTGCCCTGAAGATCTTGACTCGAATATGTCTTTGGGTGACACGAGCGTGTTTTCGTCCGGTCTTGTGAGAGGACGTGATCGCGTCTCAGAGAGTAGGCTCCAATGATTTCGCGACGAATATCTATATAGGAGAGGAATTCTCGCCAAAAGCAGCGAGGAAATACATTAAGTGACTTAACTTCCTTGAATTACACGTTTGTGCGAGGGGACTGTGGATGAGCTGCATCTCTTCTCGTTTCTACTTCGTACATGTACATGCGTGCAGTCTGCTTTGCATGAAGAGCATTGATGCGAATGCAGTGATCTGAGCGGTGAGATCAGATGTTCGATGAGAAGGAAGGCGTCACCGCGAAGCAGAAGCACGATCGGATCAAGGTTGCCGTTGTTGGGTCGGGGAGGGCAGGATGAGGAAGTATCGAGGTATTCTTTTGCCGGGGAGAGGGGTCGCCAGGAGGGGTCGTGACTTGACCGCTGTTCTGCGTTGTCAAGATGTATCTTTTGTTCCCCCGCTTCTTCACATGGCAATTATGCGTCTCGGTTGTGAGGATTTCTTCAATTGAAGTTCCGATGGAAATTTTGGTGGTGATGACTCTCGTGAGGAGGGGAAGAAGAGAGGGGACGAAAAGTCCTCGGCCCGCCAGGATACACCTGCTGATTTGCACGGGTCATCCGTGAGGACCGGCGAGGGGTAGCTTGATATTGTGCTGTACTGTGAGTCCACAGTACAATCCCGAAAGTGCTGAACGACAGCCTGAAAGAGACGGATCGGAGCGAATCGTATCGTGATGTTTCATCAGAATTCTCATATCCCGTTTGATCTGGTGTTGGTTGGTCAAAGTTAAAAGAAATTATGGAAGTGAAGAGACTTTTGGAGATCAGACCAGTAAGTTCCGTACCGTACCGTCCCCGTCCGTCCGTCCCGCTTTGAGCCAATACAAGTCACAAATATTTCATTTCAGGTTGGTTGGGTTTAATTGCTTTTGATGGGGTACGGTGCCACAAGATCCAGGGAGCTGGCCATGACGAGATGAGGCTTGTGTTTTTCAGCGCCCGCATTGCTTCTCTGGGTTCTTTGGAGGGCCAGAAGCACTCAGAACATCGATATCATAAATTTCGTGTCGTAGCATTGCATCGAGGGGTTCATAATGGATGGCCCCTTACAGTCACTATCCTGGGCATATCACACCTAACACATTCTTGCTATTCTTACCGAACCGGGGCCAGGCATCCAGGTACGCGACATCTCAAGCATCGTTTGCCTTGCCTTACCTTCGTCTTTGCCGTTTGCCATTTGGTTTGCCCCCATCTCTTGCCGTTTGAAAGGCTTAGTGATGGTTGGTGGGATGTTTCGTGGGGTCACAGTCATCCGGACGTTGCAACAGCGACCCCTCAGCCAACTGAATCGACCTGCTGAGGTGTTATTGCTGCTCCTTCTGCGTTGTCAACCCACAGCCTCACTCTAAGGTCTAGCTGTGCTGCATTTCGGGGTGGCCTTCATCCAAACGACGACCCTATTTTCAGACGACAGGAATGCCTTCATGTAGGGATTCGTTCAGACCCCACCCTGACTCGAACTCCGCAGTCAGCACTGACCAGAGATAAATATACTTTCATAACGACTATTGACTCGAGTTGATTCAAAGCGAGTCCTTCCTTGGTGGCAGTTTAAGGGTGCAGGTCTCGCATAAGAAACAGTCGAATGATGACCCCTCCATCCATACTCATGCTCATGTATCCATCGGGGAGTTATGTTTCTGATATGATCGCCTCGTCTGAAATGTGATAGTGGTGGCGGGGTTGTGTCTCCGATTCCATAAAGTGGGAACATAACGAATGGCTGTCCAGGCTGCTGGCGCTGAGCACAGATACGAAGGTACTTATGTCGACGATTCGCTCGAGGATTGCTGCCAGCATCCAGTTGAATCGTTGGTGATACCTCAACCAATACTTTCACGATAAACTGGTGTCGTGTCGCATGATATGAGATACTGGTACAAGTTGAATTGGAGGACGGAGACGGAGAGGGTGGGGGTCGATTTCACCAGGTGATGGGCACTAATTGAGCTCGAGCTCGAACTCTCTCCCCTGAACCAAGCAGAGAATGGGCCGCACCGCCCTATGAATTCGAGCGTACACTAGCTTGACGGAAGGGCCGGCGTGGTATTATTGTAGCTCGTAAGGAGGAGGAACGCTGAATAGGGCCGCTGAATCGTGTAAGGAACTCATATCGCCAGCCAGAGCATTTTCGGCTGGACAAAGTCGTGCGACATCCAGTATTCTTGCTTGGGACCTTGGTACAGAACGGAAGTACAGTACTCCACTGTGCTCGTCTCCTCCCGTGGATGTGGTCGCGCAGTGAGTGATCTTTTGGTCGAAGGCTGTCAGCCAGTCATTTAGCAATAATAGCCAAATCTGGCACACTCTCGCTGCTTTAAGAGGCGTGGAAGAGGTTCCGGATGCCAAGCACACACTCATCTCGCCCCGCCATCTCCTTTTTTCTTCCATGTGCTCTCATTCTCCCCCTCTCTTCGGCCTCGTTTTCTTGGTACTCCGCTAAGCCAGAAGGAAGTTGGTCGCAGCCACATACAGTAGCCGAATCCACAACAGATTCCACTAAGTCATCACATCCACCTTGACCCCCCGACAGACCTCCCCTCCCCCTTCCCTTCCCCTCCCCTGCCCTGCTGCAGCGCTGAAAGAGATCCACTCACTACCCACCAGTCCCAGTCGCAGTCCCTAGCCCAGCCCACCCACCTACACTGCACTGCACACACGCTGCTTTCCTCCTCCCTCCCACTTCCATCCAACCTCAGGTCCATCTCACTCCCTCCCTCCTTACACTCTCGTTTCCCCTCCCTTTTTCTGGTCTTTTTCTTCCTTTCTCATCAACCCCTCTTTCGCAACAACACTACATTGCACCACCACATCAAGTACGTATCCATCGTCAACGATTCTAATAAATCACATCTCCATCATCAAATCAAACACATCTGGCGACGCACATTCCGCCACCTAATCCCTTTCATCATCAGCATCCGACGAACGCGACTTGCGACCCGTTCTTGCCCATTCCAGGCGAGAATCTGTCCCCGTCGCGAGACTGGCCACTGCCACCATTATACCCACAACACACAACTCTATGCCCACGAAATATCAACAAATGAACCCTACATCGCAAAGAACCCAAGTTACACTTTAAGCCCTACGCCCACGCTCGCGAGCCAGACGGTCGATATTCAACCATCGAGGGTCTGAAGGAAGGAAGGAGGATAGGATAGACAGGACAGCACAGGACAAGCAAGACAAGAGCAATAAAAGGACGGGAAAGATACACAGTCAACACCATCGCACCACATCATCACTTCAACGCGAGAAAACATCAGCATCAACAGCCCCATCATCATGCCTGTCGCCAGTATGACCGTCCTGCCCACTGCGGCATCGTCGTCGGCTATGCGCAAATCGTCGTCGTCGTCGTCTTTGGCCCCGGAGAAGAAGTACAAGTGCCAGTTCTGTAATCGAGCCTTCAGCAGGAGTGAGCATCGCAGCAGACACGAGAGATCACGTAAGTTGTTTATTCATCCCTTCAGTTGATATCGTCGCTTCTCCTCTACCGACTTCCCCTCATTCATGGCATCCCTTCTCTTTCGCGACAGTCGAGTCCCGCCCGCCACCAACTAACACAGCTTCCCCTCTCGGGTCGCGTGTGAGGGGTTGGATCAACACCTCAACCCAGCACAACCGCATCGATATCATAACACCACATCCATGCATCGCGATGTTCATCACAACGTTGCTAACACTGTTCCACAGATACCAAGGAGCGGCCTTTCAAGTGCATGAAGTGTAGAAGTACCTTCGTGCGACGCGATTTATTGCTTCGACATGACCGAACGGTGCACGCCAAAGACGGAGGCGTCCCTCTTCACAGCGATGTAAAGCGACGAGCGGGACCTAAGCCCAGTCCAATGGCCGGCCCTTCCAAGTCAGCCATTGCCATCGACACATCGGCCCTCGAGCAGATCGAGGCGAGCAGTGATGGGATGGTGGATCTCGAGACCGCCGCGATGTTGATGACTGATCTGCACCACAAAGCGACTGCGGCGATGCGCAACGCAGGCGTAGGACCATATGAGAATAGACCTGGAATGGCTTTCTCACATGGTTCTGCGCTCATGGAGCCATCCGTCACATTCCCCTCAGGAGCCATCTCGCTTCCTCAGGTGCAGTGGGATTCGTTCATGCCGCAATCGGTGACAGAGCCGAAATCTCATTCGATCACTTCAACTGCCTCTGGGTCGCACGAGTCGCAGACCTCCTTCACCAGCACGAGTACAATGCAGCCGCATCCCAACCAGTTGCCTCCTATCAACAAGGCTGCAGCTTCTGGCTACAATGGTCTCGTTCCAGCACTTCAACAGATGATTAATTCTTTGCCACCTTCCGGGACGGCTACTCCAAGCCAGATGTCGCCATCTCAATCCCGCATCGGACAACAGTCACCAAAGGCCCCCGAGGTACTCAACGACGATGAGCGCAATATCATTCTTGACAACATTCGCGACAGTGACAGTGAGCGCGCCATCCCAGACAGCTTCCGTCTTCCCAGCTTGGGCTCGTTGAACAGGTATCTCCAGACCTACTTCGGACTGTTCCATCATCACTTGCCGTTCTTGCATCCAGCATCATTCAAGGCAACTGAGGCATCGCCGCCCCTACTCTTGGCCGTACTCTCCATCGGTGCATTGTATGCCTTTGATCAAGATCAAGCTTACATCCTTCACATCGGCTCCAAGGTCCTCGTCAACCAGTTTCTGCAGAACAAGGAGAACTTCAGCTCTCGAAAATGTCCTCTTTGGACCATGCAAAGTTCTCTGCTCAACATGATCTTTGCGAGCTGGAGTGGTGATCCCAAGGGTCTCGAGTGGGCTTGTTCCATCAAGAGTCTACTCGCTAACATGGTTGCTGGTAATCGCTATGAGTTGAAGATCCGCACCGATAAACGCGAAGGCGCTCAACCCACTAGGGCCGAGTGGGTAGAAGACGAAGGCTGCAGACGTACTTACTATGCCGTCTACATCTTCTTTGGGCTTTTGACTTTGTCCTACAATCACACGCCAGCGATCAGCTTCAATGAGTTCGAAGACCTTTCATTGCCATCGACCGAAGAGATGTGGAACCTCAATGTTGTGGATGAAGCTACCTGGTCAGAACACCTCGCGGCCTCGCAGGCTCCATCCTTCATGGAAGCTCACGACAACTTATTCCAAGGAGAATCGTTACGCTACAGTGCTTTTGCCACTCGTGTCATGATTAACGCACTATTCCTTGAAGTTTGGTACCACAAGCGCAGTCCAGAAGCTCTTCAGGATGTGGTTACGGAATACAAGCTTCGTCTGGCTCTGGAGACTTGGGAAAAGTCGTTGGATCTTTGTGAGCCTGAGTTTGCTTCGGTTCCACTCAGCGCCCCTCATAAGGGTCACCCCCTGATTTTCAATGCAACGGCCATGTTCAGAAATGCTCGTGCCCGTCTTGAAGTCGACCTCAAGTCGATTCAAGAGGTATTGAGGTATCACGACTGTTATGAGGTCGCTGCTGCCATGAGCAACGCACGAGACAAGGTCAAGAGATCCAGCGAGATGATTAAGGTCATTCAAGAATGTTTCAACTGCATCGAAACTGCAGCTCTGCAAGGGATCCGTTGGGTGGCACGCACCTCGCCTACCAACTGGAGCATCGAACACCCACTCTGTGGTCTTGACCTCATGGTCATCCTCAGCCTGTGGCTTTATCGCCTGGAAAATGACGATGAACAAGCAACTGAGGAAGAGGCTGTCATGTACCAAAAGATTCGGGTTCTCTTTGATGATGACTCTGTCGAGATCGTTGGCAACAAGCTTAGCTCAACTGTAGCACGTCTTTGGGGAAGTATGCTGGATGAAGTTGTCGTCTGGGGGTAAGTTTTATTCCACTCCATCTAATACAGAATCGATGCTAATAGCTCAATAGTATCACCAAGATCATGGGTGAATCCTTCCGCTTACACTCCCAAGCCCTCATCGGCTATGACAATGATATCGAAGGTTCTGATGTCTCAACACCTTCGATGATCTCTCAGGGACCAGATGACAACGACGACAGCGTGTATTAAATTTGTCGATTTTGCTTTTAACGATCTCCATGATTTCCTTTGTTTTTCCTTGCATAGACTCTGATATCCAGCTCCATCCCATCTCACGCGTTTTGGTTTGAAACTTTCTTTTGTCAATTGCATATAGCGACGTCGTTTTACAGGCTTGGATTTGGCTGGTGGAAAGAAGGGCATTTCTTAAAGAATAAGGTCGCGGGCAACAATACGGGGCTGGTCTGGTTCGGGTTGGCTTGGCTTGGCTGAGCATTCGGGATCATCATCTCTCTCTTTCCTCATATACCACATCTCCTCACGGCGCGTCATCATCATTCGGCGCATCCTACTTAATCTCGCACACACGCACATCTGGCTGGCCCATCCATTGTGTTGTTCTGCCCTTGTCCTATTAGTTATTGTTTCTGCGAAAATTTGTGTCTGTTTTCTTCAGTTCGGTTCGGATATTGGCTGCATATTACCTACTTAATAGTCGTCGTTTATACCTCTCCTCTTCTCGTCATCATCATTCATCTCATCTTTACTCATCAGATACCTTGTTCGATATACAATTCTGCTATTTATTCTGCTTTCAGGTCGCGCTGTTCTTGCCTACGTGCGAGTTCTTTGCTTTATATCTGCAGACTTGGCTGGATTTGATCCTCCTTTTATTTAGCTTTCATTTCTATCTGTATTTAGTTTTCGTGGCTCTTTGGAGCTGGTGGAGTAGAACTGGATATTCAAGAAATGATGGTTGAGTGGGGGGTTGGTTTACACAATTTGAAATTGAGTGAAGGGATCTGAGAATCGTTGTCGTCTTTGTACAAATAATCAGTAGCGAAGTCTGCATCATATTGATTGTTTTACCCTAACTTACTTATGCCTGCTGCGACCTGTGACATGCATTCTCTATAACATATGGCATCCTCCTCGCCGGCATCATTTAGACCCATCATTGCATTGGGGGATCATTTGCCTATCTCCTCGCGTGACACTGACGCTGGACACCTCGCATGTAACCTTTCAGCAGTTTCTCTCACCCAGCCCTTCCATTTCGTGCCTGCTTGAGGCGAGATTTGAGATAGGAGGGGGTTAGTAGTCTGTGGCTACTCATTCAGTCTTCCCACATGGGGTTGACAAAAATTCATAAGGGGGATATCCTGGTCGCGTTACCCGGGAAGTCATCAAGCACATGGTGGTGATGGAACGTTCGCTCGTTCCTGCCTGCCTGTGTACAATAATTTCCGTCAGGTGAGACCTGTCTCTGTTGCAGGCTGTGACTGGAAAAATCGGCCCTTGGGTGAGGCATGGCGATGGGGGGTTGTGATGGGATTGTCTTTAAGTCTTTCATTTGATGTGAAAGCTGTTGGTTGATGTGTTTTTGTTGGTGTGGTCTGCCTTGCCAGCGACATCTTATTTCGCTTGCAAGCAATTGAGGCTTCTATCCTCAAGTGCTCCATCTTCGCGTACTGGTCTTTTACTCTAAGGACAGAGGAAGAAGTTATTAGGGTTATTGAAGGGCTAATAGAGCATCCATTGCAGAACTTTTATCTCTGGTCATTCTGCCGCTTCGAGGATTGAGAATACCCTCGGTGCTAAAGTGGTCTCAGCATCGGTGGGAACGGAATATTCTGCTGCCTATGGAGGGCGAGGAGTGTAAGGTTACTGGATATCAAGAGAGGCTGGAGGCATTGAGAAGTGTCTGAGAAGGAAAATATGAGAGAGAAGATGGATAGTGATGTGGCTATTTACATGCGTGGGCTTAGGATATGGAAGGATGGAAATTGGCTAGGATTGGGAGACTTCTTGAGCAATTGTCCCTTGAATTATGTTCGATTCGCGAGTGGAGAAGACATAAGATCTCAAATTGATGGATCGAATGCATACGCTGGCTTAGTCCAATAATTGTCCTTTACTGTTATACGTCGTGGCGGGGTTATAAATGGCTGTGGACCTAGCTCGCCTACGAGAAAATTGTATAACAACAAACGAGAATTGATTTCCGAAGTGTCCCAGCCAACCATCATTCCTCTCCTATGGCTCCAAAGAACGACATACCCGGTGCATTAGAAACCCAAAGTCCAAAGTGGTAACTTACGTCACGTCACCGTAGTAAAAGTGTCAAATGCTAGTGTTCGTTGGTCCGATCGTGAACCACAACTCAGCACCTAAGAGAGAGAGCCAGTCGAGATGGCAATGGCAGCTAAGACCGCACTTTCAAGAATCGATCCCACAATCATGAATTTATATTCTTCATTTCTACAACAATTATCACACAGTTGATTCATGACCTATCTATCCATATATCCAAAACCAGATTAGGACTTTAAGATGCCTCTCAAATCATCTTTACTATCATCGAAGATGGCTAAGCTAGTTATTTCGAAGCCAGCGCCAAAGAATACTGGCAGCGAGGTTAGTAACCTCCAATCGCCTTTTCCAAGGAAGAATGAGTTCTCTAACATCTTCATAGATACCAGATTACAAGACACAATACTTTACTGAACGCCCCATTGCATCGCCCAAGCAAAATGCCAGACCGGCCCCGGAGGCTTCGCTCAAGAGTGTGCCAGTATTGGAACCTAGATTTCCAGCACAGATCCAGGTGAGGGTCCGAGATAGAATTCATGATATGGTTTCTAATTCTTGTCTAGGTCATGGGTGAGCAAATCCAAACATCCATCACTTCCATTTCCACCGAGAACTGCTCAACTGTTACCAGCCAGTAAATTATGTCAGACAAGGGACACGGGTTATCGAGCAGAACGTAGAGGATGTTATATCGACATGCAAATGCCTGGACCTCGTGCAAGATTTGTCAGCAACCTTCTCTAAACAGTCCCTGTTCGGTGACAGCGACTGGCGAAAGGTGCCTGTCTCGGGCAGAATACAATTTCGCTTCTTCCAAAGGATACCCCTAATACTCAACAACTGCCAAGTAATTGAAAGCTTTGTACAGGGCGGCGGGGGTACTAAATGAACCACTATCAGGGTTGCTGCAACCAGTCATACAAGCTGTTCTAGACGACATTGTCAAAGCTGTCGGCATCCCTGGCTCCAATCCTAAACTTATCATTCGTGACAACTGGGCCTGTACGTCCTTCTACCAACTGCGCGCCAGACAATATCGCTAACATATCATCTAGTCAGTTCGGCTTATAGCTACTGGAATACGATAAACATGCCACTGGGACAATTGCTCTACTTCAAATCTCTGGGCAGTCTTGCATACGTCCTAGCTCACGAATTAGGTCATATCCTAACAGGGCACCAGGCCGAGGGGAATGCAGTCTTCAATCGTTACGAATACATCCCGGAACTGTTTAAAAGCAGGATGCAATGGTGTCACGGACGCGGCAACATAGGAGAGATGATGTACATCAACGAGACACGGGATATAGATGCTGTCCAGAAAGAATTCTGTGCCTTCAGCAGACTTGGGGAGCATGAGGCGGACTGCATTGGTATGTTTATGATGGCCAAAGCTGGATTTGATCCGCGGGAGGCTCTTGCCTTTGCTCGCGAGATGGAAAGACACGAACCAGAGATTTTCAAGACAACACGAGAGTCTTTACATCCACAGGTATGTACATCACTACTCGAATCGGGCCAACGTATTGTATCTCGCTTAGGCGAATACTGACTTGACTACGCAGTGGCAGAATCGGATTACCATTCTTGAGTCACAGCTGGACGCCCGCGATGGCTGCATTCGAGACTGCCGAGTCCAAAGAAAGCACGGCAGCTCGATTCGACGAGATGCGTAGAGCATTGCACGACGAAGGCCGTCGTGTGTGGGCAGCGATCACAAGAGCGGCTTGGTCAACAAAACGCCGGAAAACCCTGTCAGATGCAGCATTCAGTGCCTGGACGGCCTTGAATTCTACCTCGCATCGCTGCAAAGTACGGCATTCCACTACGCTCGGGAAGAAAAGAAGGATGGCTAGGTAGTACTTCGACCCAGATATCAGTCTTATCTGCATCTCCTGGGGACAGGAGAATCTTCCAGAGCAAGATCCATTCCACCAGCCAGCTTCGTCTTCTAGACACTCCTATACGAGCATTCCCTCAACAAGACATCGTTCGATTCTCAGAACTGCGTCAACCCGAAAGTGGCACTACCTTGAACAGTAGTTCACATCATGGGCGCACTCCGATTCAACCGATCTGTCGTACAACCATCATCATCTCCCTTCTGGGATCCGTCTGATCCGCCACCACAATATCGAACATTGGAAACCCAGAAGTTCTAATGGACGTGGCGGGCACAGGATGCTGTTCAAGGAACGAAAACCTAAGCGGTGCGGAGTTCGGCAACCAATTTGTTTCCTGGTGGTATGCTTCAAGTTGTGTGTATCGAAAATATGCTTGCTGAACCGGGCCACGAGTCGAGCATAACAAGTTTGATGAAGGAGTATGAGGGATTTTGTTGCTGGTACTGGTAAAGAAGATGACATAGGGAGAAGATGGTGATGGGAGAAGATGGTGATGGGAGAAGATGGTGATGGGAGAAGATGGTGATGGGAGAAGATGGTGATGGAGTATTTGTACGGTGCGGCGTAGCTGAGGGTTTTATGAGTGGTTTGTTGCCGATAGCGAGTGAGTAATGATGGCGAGGAGAAAGAGTGGGGAGCGACAGCCTTTGGGCCGTTATTGCGTAATGTGTATGTGTATTTCTGTCTAGTCTTTCAGATCAATTGTATGCCTCTAACTTCATTTATTGCAAAACTGCTGGATGATGAGCTTCATGACCACGAAGCAAAAGTAGCCGAAATCATGACACAAATAGGCGCTGGGTAGTTCTCGGAATACTCGTAAGAAACTCCTCGAACATGTCGCTGTGCCGAGTAGTATGTTGTTGGAGAATGAACGAGGAAAGAGAAGAGAAGCCCAGACAACAAGTAGAGGCACCAGAAACGAAGACTTCAAACTGTAGTTACAAAGATGGCTTTCAGTCAAGCCAAGAGCTCAAGAATTCGTAGGCAGCTAGCACAGGAACCTTTATGAATTCGTGCTGGAGATATAGCAAGAGCGAGAACAATTATTTCCAGAAAATCGAGACTTTGAGGTCTGACAGACCACCCGAGGTCGATGATTCAAGGTACTCAAAAAACAAGGGTCCAGGATGATGACGAAGAGGCTTCTCGCTTACTTCGTACTCCACTGTTGGAGCAAACAAAAGCTCAACGCTAGCCCCTGAGCAGCTAGCGAACAGACTTGTTCGGATGATAGCGCTCCCGAGCTCTTGTTCTCCATCCTCCTCTCGTGTTCTTCTTCTTCTTTTGGCCCAGGACAACGGAACCAATATCGAGCCCAACTCAAGAGCGATCCATACTCGTAGGGCAAAATAACTCAGATCCATGACCTCACCTATCTTTAGTGCCGGCAAAGACAACATGAGCTCTTTCGGATTTCACCCGACAAATATCCAACGACATTTCGCTGTGCCCAAACCATCAAGTCCTAGAATAGTATTGCCGTTGCAGTTGCATCAAGTCGCTCTGCCGCTTCCATTGCTTTTTGAGAAACATTCAACAACATCTGGCGTTTGGTTTCATGGCACCAACAGCATCAGCACCAGTCATCGAGAAGTCTCGTGGACATATTGACTTTCCTATCATCGATCATACCCATCCATTCTTCCGAATCATTCGATATTTGCAAGATGGATAGCGTTCGTTCCGACTGAGGATTTAAGCTCATCTTCATATTCTTAGTGTAGAAAGAGCTACCCCTCAACCCCGCTCTTGCCTTCGACTAGTCTCGAAGGAGGTGATGACAGTTGAAATAGAGCGTAGCGCAACGGGATCGTCCCAATAGTTCGGGTCCTTGAAGAGCCGGCAGTGAGGATGTCGTCTTTTCTGCAGCTTTGTCACTCACGTGTACCTCGATGTTGGCCTCTCCCAGGCGCAGATTGGCTGGATTGAATTGTCAACCACAAAGAAAAAAATACACTTCGCTCGTACCTTCCAGCCTTCTTCAAGTCTCTGGTTAGATGGGAGATCTAGGCCTCTGAGTAGAGCCTGCGATTGGCAAGGTCAGTCTTCAACTTGTCTTCACTCTTGCCATGGCGAGCGAGTAGCTCCAACGGGAGGTTCTGGATCCGAACGTTGTCTGCGTTCAGGCTGATATCCGAGCAGTTGTGATCATGATGATCATGGTTCTTTCCAGTTCTTTAGCATACGTATATATCTAAGCCTTTTCGTTGATGTCTTATTCTTCTCTACCAACCAATCCGTCATTGGAAAGCCAACAGTTTTCGTGTCTTGAAATTCAACTCTCGCTCTCTCGCACTTGCTCCCCGACACCAGATATCAAAAATGCGTTTCTCTACTACCGCCCTTGCTCTGAACGCCATCGTCTCGGCTGTTACCGCTGCACCTACCAAGAGACAAGACAGCAGTGACATCGACGCAGTCATCTTGCAGTATGCACTCACGGTACGCAGTGCTCTGCACTTTCAGGATCTGGTCACTGACTCCACATAGCTCGAGCATCTTGAGAATGCCTTCTACAAGAAGGCTCTCAGCGAATGGGACGAGAAGGCCTTCACCGATGCCGGCTTCTCCTCCAAGTTCTACGATGACCTAAAATACGTCGCCCACGACGAGGAGGGACATGTCGTCTACCTTGAGGCTGGTCTCACGGCTGCTGGTGCGATGCCAGTGGCAGCTTGCGAGTATAGCTTCCCAATGACTGATCCAAAATCTTTTGTCGCCTTGTCTTCTGTCATCGAAGGTGTCGGTGTCTCGGCTTACCTGTGAGTTGATTTCCATCCTATCTGATAATACTTTACTAATGTCTTCAGTGGTGCTGCCCCTCTCGTTACCTCAAAAGCATATTTGACTGCCGCTGGTGCAATCCTTGTCACCGAAGCTTTGCATCGTAAGTCCAGACATCACCTCTTCTCATCTTTCTCTCGCTGACTGTCTTGAAACAGAATCCCAACAACGTGCTGCTGTGAGATTTTCCCCCGGGAGACTGTCAATAGACACCTCCCAAAGTTATGTGTCCGGTCGCTAACTCTCAATCAGATTGGGGAGACTCCATCCTCAAACGTCTTCGGGACCCCACTCGGCTTCAATGCTGTCTACTCGTATGTCTCCACAAAAGCCTTTAACATTGTCTTTACTAAGTTTGACCTAGTATCGCATCTGGTTTCATCAAGTCCTGCCCATCGACAAATATGCCGCTCCCAGTCATGGCTTACCCAGCCCTCACTCTCGTCTCGGGTCTGCCAACAGCCCAGGGTGCTCACATTGATCTTCAACCCAAAGAAGCTGTCACTGGAAATGTATTTGCTACCTTCGTCAGCGGCTTGAATGTTGCCGCAGTCGCGCCCCAGTCAATGTCAGGCGGCATGTTCATGGTCGAGGTCCCCATGATGGTCGAAGGCCAGAGCTACGTGTTCTTGACCAAGGATAACTCTGGGAACTTGACTGACTCCAACATTGTTGCTGGTATGTATCGCTCCTAATCGTGTTCGAGAACGTTGCTGAGTCTTGACAGGCCCTGCCATCCTCGAGGTCACTCCTCTATCCCCAACCTTCAACATTTCTATCACATAAGAAAGTGTGTAACCACTACGCTACGGGACATGAGTATATACGATGAAAGATGTTTGGTCCTGCATGGCAAATCGTTACGACTCAATCCCAACGACAGGCATTTTGGCGTTCTGGGGACATTGACATACCTCTTTCTCAAGATCGTAGCAAAATCTAATCTAATGAAAATCAGCCGCTCCCTTTATCTCTAAACTCCGCTCTAATGTGACCCAAAACATTGTGCCGAACTCCACCCGTTCTTCCCGTCATTTACTGACACAGTTCTTGCCGCACGTAATCGTTCCAAGTACAAAATTCATCCCATCCTCTGCTTCCTCCTAACCCAAACTTCTTTGAGTTCGCCATCCTTGTCTCCATCAACGCCGCCTCCAGCAACAGGCCTCAACTGCACCTCCCAGATCTTCAACCGATAGTTCCCTCGATCTCCATTTCCACGTACCAAATCGAAAGACCAATCATGGTTCGGACATCGAATTCCCGCACTCAACCGGACACCAAAATCCTCGATATCGAAGGGAGTGCCCTTTGAAAGCGGATATGATGAATGAGGACAGCTCTAGAACCACATCAGTCATGACTTCAACACTCTCGAGAATATCGCCTAGACTCACGTGATCAATCGCATGAAAGTCGCCCTGATACTGGAACACCACGACCTGATCCTTCAAATCCCCATGTAGACCTTCTCCCACACTACTCTGATCTATCTCAGCAGCTTTTGAGCTATCATCACTCGGTACGTGGAACACTCTGCAGCCCGGAGCGACGGTTTCTCGACAAGGGAGCTGCTCGGAGAGTGGGGTGCTGCCGGAAGATGTTATGTTGGGGTAGGAAGTGCTTGGGCCGGCGGAGAACCAGGCGTCGCCGCTGCGGGAGGATCTGGTGAAGACGTTGAAGAATGACATGGGGACTTTGCTGCGTGTGTGTGTGACTTGAACTAATGTGAGGGTGGAAAGCGACAAAGGATTTTCGCTAAGGGGGAGAGTGCTTACATAATCCCGGTCGTTGAGAGCAACAGAGAGCTGTTGAGAGATGCTTCTGCGAAGAAGTAAGAGCAAATCGTAGCAAAATGAAATTTCATTATGTGGCTTTGCTCAGCATTCGGTAGTATTTTGGAGCAGCAGTGTAGTATTTCAGATATGATGCGAATTGCTGCCAGGTAGCATTGTAAGCGAAACTGCTTCAGAGCTCAAGCTCGCTACGGAGGGATAGAATGCAAACATCAGCATGTGGATTTTAGCTTTTTGATCTTACTTAGAGTCCGGCTGAGTTCTAGGGTGTTGCACGATCCTCGTCGAGACTTGAAGGGGATCGAAAACTCAAAGCTGAAGGCAAGTTCCTGCATATATGTTCGGATTTAGCGCATGTGAAGTTTCACCCTCGTTGCCCAAGAATTAGTTCATTGACGGAGAGGAGGTCTATACCAATATCGTCCCTAACAAACAGTGTCTTTCAGTGTTAAGAATAATTTCCCGGGGACTCTTTTCCGTTTTCTCGGCCAGAACTGCGGGCGTTCCTCCATATCCCTTTTGATTTGTCGTTCTTTCGGTTTTGTTCCACGCAGCAGTTACTTGTTGGTAGATAGAAATGGATAAATTATTTTCTAGTATGGATCTGAGGTAATCAAAGATGTGTTTGAGTTTGATAGTGTCCCTTTACGATATCTCTATCAATGTCAAAAGCCATGCCACAAGAGAGTCATCCGGAATTGTTCTGCACAGATAACATGGTGTAACACTATCTTGAACAGCGAAGACTAAAGATCAACCCTTGATTAGCCTGATCAAACGCTGCTCACCTCATCTGAAGTGAACGATATCTACTTATTAAATAAGATAAACGTTTTAGTTGGAATTATCTCAGGTAAAGAATAAAACCCATGATGTGTCCTCTAGGAATGACTTTGCGAATTCCAAGATCCGAGGCTAAGTAGAGAAATCACCAAGCTTAGAAGTGTTTAAGCGAGAGTCAGATGCTCGCAGCAGATTTTGCTCCTTGTTGCCTGACTTCCGATATTCTGGTTCTTGCCTCGTACTGACATACTTTCAACACAGCCCTGTACAGCCAACTTGCCTCTGAGACATTCATTTTTGCTGTGCTTGAAAGTTCGCGTAACTTAAGTATCGATACCAGAGAAAAAGCAAGAACCATAACGTACATTTAGGGCGCGCGAGCAATCAGCTAGAGATGGAAACAGAGAGCATGTTGGTATCACGTTGTTCACTGTTAAGCAGCAACCACGCATTATAGACTGATCACTTGAGGCTGATATTCCTAAAAGTGAAATGTCGCCAACTCTTCCCCAGGACACTGGATTGACCATGCAATTCCATATTATCGTTAATGGCATACCTCTCCAGCCCCCAAGTTGCTGTCTAAGCATCAGTGGGACTTTGGGATCGCCAGGTACAAGAAATACAGGTCAGGCATGGGAAAGCTGGATAATTTCCTCGGAAGCTAGTCGTTCTTCTGCGACTTTCTGCGCCCATGTCCTCTTTGACTCCGACTTGTCGCCATTTTTTCCATGTTCTAATCTTTTCATCCACGCAAGTCCTTTCCGTGTCCAATGGAAATGGTTCATATTAGTTCAATTGGGCTAAGAGTGAAGGGATTCCTCATCTGGTTCTGTGCGACTCTGCTTTCGAAGGAAGGAAAAAAAAGAGGGAGAGAGAAATTGTCTTAGTTTCTTCGAGTGTTACATTATTGTGGCTACCGCTGACATTTGTCCTCTCTAGGTAGATGCTAACAACCCCTCACGTATCTGATGCTAATAGACTTGTACGTTAGTAACGGCAGCGACTGGTACAAGTCCGCCTCTTTGTTCAACAGAAAATCGGTGTGGCTATGACTAAAGTTGCCTAATATCCTTTGAGATACTCCCCCGTGTTGATGCTGCAGTACCTAGCTTATTAATTTTGTTGAAATAATGCCCTGCAGTCAGTGCTGATATACGCCATGCATGACCCCAGATTCACACCTAGCTAGAGGACAGGAAGAATGCCTTACCTGACCACTTTTTGTGATATTTGCCAGGCTATCCTCTAATTCAAACATGCTGTAGATCTCTTTATGTCTATCTAAGCCTAGTCCCAAGGCTCCAAGGCAAGGCACGTCCGCAACGTAGTCATGCGTTCCGTGTCCCGGTGTCAATGGAAAGTTCCCGTAAACAAAGATCGCTCCTTCTTCGCCAACCTTCCACTCGACACCACAACCTTGTTGGTAGGCAGCTTCCTACTTACCCCACGATCTCAAAAGCTAACATCTCCGACCCAGTCCCGCTTCTTTCATCATCGACACCACACATTCGTTCTCTCTCTCCTCTGCAACCCGCCTCCTCGCGCAGCAACAGCTGCCTACCTACCCCAAGATGCTGCTTCTGCACTCTATTTTCATGATCCTCCTGGCCCTCTTAGCTCTCTCAATCAGCGAAGTTGGCGCTTTCTGTCAATGCGGTTACCGTTCTCTCATCGATGCAACCTTGACTACTGAGACTTCCAAATCACTCGCTCAATATGGTCGCCCTCCTCGTGGTAATTATACCCAATCTCCAATCTCTGATTCCAACCGGATCTTTGATACTAAAGTTGCATGCACAGATAACATCAACACCAGTCCTCGTGCTGCCAATCTCGCCACCGCAACCCCATACGTCTGGACCGATCTTTTGGAGACCGATTTCTTGCACCTGGACGACATTGCAAAGGATAGTGATTGGCAGCGTCAAAACTATTCCGTCACTGCTCAAGCTGCTCGCGGTCCGTACGGGTATGTAACAAAAAGATCTTCTCTTCTTCTGTTGGCATCCCAATCTAACGATCTGTACATTCTACTATGTCGTAGCACCTGCCAGACCTTCTTGATTTGACTCAATGTACAGCTGATGGAGCTTCTTTCATATACTGGAAGCTGATTTTCTGATATTCTAGTATGCAATTTGACTCTGACAATGTCAAGCTGAATCGTATCAACGATCCAAAGAATTGGACTGGCCCTGGCGAACTGGGAGGAAATCCTGGACTACAACTCACAGTCGGTGCAGGTTCAACTTCAGATGGCTTCACACGCTGTGCTCAACTCAATACTGCGCGCGAGGATATGCTCTGGGGTAGCTACAGAGCTCTACTCAAGCTTCCATCAGTATCCGGAACATGCAGCGCTTTTTTCTGGGTAAGATGACCCTTTTGATCTTCCCCACTGACGAATCATGATGTAGAAGCAAATCTGAGTAATATAAAAAGGCTGATCTTATTTCAGTATTTCAATGATTCACAGGAGATTGATATGGAGCTACTCTCAAGCCAATTCGATCGGAATAATAATTCCTTCCTGATCAATCTGGTCCACCAGTCTCCTCAGTCTGCGTCCCAAGGTTTCAGCGTCATCGGAAAAGACTACAAAGTTTCGTCTCTGCCTTTCGATCCCACCACAGGCTTCCACGAATACAGAATTGATTACCTCCCAGATCAGATCCTGTTTTACGGCGATGGACAAGTCATTGGAGTCATGAATAGTACCGTGTCACCCCAACCAGGTCACTTGATTCTCACACATTGGTCCAACGGAGATGCAGGATGGTCAGCAGGTCCACCACTTGAGCCCGCAACCTTATCGGTCGGTTATGTTAAGGCATACTTCAATTCTTCGAATCCTTCACGCCAAGCAGATGCCTCGAGGCGTTGCACGGATCCCAACGAAGCTGGCGCAATCTGCGATATTGAGGATTACACAAGCCCCATCAATATCTCGAGTTCTAAGACCAATGACATGCCTGTTCCCGCTATCGTATCCGAATTTTTCTTCAATAGACCGAACATGACAGCAAATCAAACTGTGTACAGAAACAAAGGTCCTCGAGTTGCGATCGCGTCAGAACTTGAACTGCTGGCAATAGTCTTGCTCTGTATCGAAATTGTAGGTGATCTCGAGAGTCTCTTTGGCCCAATCAAGCAGTTTCTGATCGACGCAGGTTCTTGTCTTGTAGAGTATGGCGGATTGGCCCTTATGGCTGACAAATGTAAAGTTTTCATCCACCACATTCTACCATCTATACTAACTGGTTGCAGTGCTTACTGATACGGAACCCACAATGTCTGAACCCCAATCTGTTGATTTCAAAGCTGACCGAAACAAGCAGTTGGCGGCAATAAGCCAACAAAAGCGCCTACTTGTCAACGAGAACCCGCAGAGACTCTACCGCATGTTTTCATGTTCCTCAAATACTTCTTTGACCTGGAAAATCAGCAAGGCAGGTACTGTGATGGATCTGATGCTGCGGCTGGTGGTTTAGATGTCAGGAAGTCAGACTGGTCATTGAATGGGTACTGGAATGGCAGATAGGCAAATGCTACGATAGGCAGAAGGCATAAAGAATGTTGTTGTCTCCGTCCCACCAGATCCTTTCCCCACGATTGTGATTGGCGCTCGAGCCGAAAATTCTTTTCGCTTCGAGTAACCTATCAACTGAGGCTCTCTGAAAATTCCGTAAACAAGCAGCTTGATAAGGAACTAGGTAGGTAATCGTGAAAAAAAATCCACAGGGTAACAATAACCTGTCCACGTTTCGTCTTAGGTTCAAAGTATCGCACCAGGTTTATTCTGGAGCCCATGCCTGGTGGGATTCGAAATTCCCAAGCAAGTACCTTTATTTTCGTGAAGTTTCCCAGCCACGATCATTCATCGCAACACCATAATACCACGCAGAATCCCCAACATGCCAATTTTGGATCGAAAGGAAACTCAGCGAAGGTACATTTGTAGACGATTTTATGACCTATCATTCAATTGCGACAAGGTGCAATTTTGACCTTCTGGCCGACACCCTGCTTTGCGAAGCAGCTTCCCGCTCAAGCTTTACGAACACGGTACCAAGAACACCACCCTCTTTTCTAAATGTCAACTAAGAAAGCCAACAGACAATATGCTGAGCGAGATAACCAGAATAGACTTGGATGTCGGAGTAATTGTGGAACAAAAAAGAAAAAGAAAAACAAGTGAGTTCATTCCAGACATTAATGTGGCCGCAGAAACACACCAGAGAGCGAAACCTTTTTTTTTTGTCTTTTTTGCTGTCGGAAATCTTGAAAGTCGGTAAGAGACTGAGGCGAAGCTTGGAATAAACTCGTACTGAGTTGGAAGGAAGTAGGACCTTGCTCTGATCCAGTCCCATTCTGTCGGCCTTGTCTCTTGAAGTCTCAACTTTGGACGGTCCAAGACATTTCATCTACTGAATCACCAAAGCCTTACCTTCTATCTTAAAAGGAAGATAATACCAGCTTACATGGCTTTTGTATTTTCTTTTCTGGGAAGGTTTCCTCTAAAACCTTTACTATGGCTGAATAAAGATCCCCTGGGACAGATCGTTTGGACAGACATCAAGAAAGCCGCGAGCGCATACCATCTAATTGCGAGCCACCAAGAGGGTCCCAAAGCAAGACATATGAGGAGAACTTGGCAGTGAACGGTCTATCTCAATCCTCAAATAATGATCACTTGACGTCTAACTCACTCTGCTCACATATCTGACTTTCGGTCTTTGAGTGAACACAAGAAAAGTAATATACGAGCAACTCTTCAGCTTTTTGCGTTCTACGAGCGTCGCTCAACCAACGACCCCAAGATATTGACAACGTACAGGGGCGTTCCGCTGTACATTATGCATATGCTCTGAGCTTCGAGCGGTGCATTAAGCATCTATAGCGACGTAAACAACTCTCGCAGGCCGCCATTTCGGGAACAACACGACAAGTGAAGATCCACATTAGGGCCACTCTAGAGGGCTGGAATTCTGACCCACCTACAGGGGTTTTGACTACTACTTGGTGAGTTCAGAAAGAGAATATGGCTTGCCGTTGCTTATTGAATAGATGGTGGCGATCGATGATATCATCACAATATGGATATTTGATGGCTTGGCCATCACCCAGACCTTGCAAAAACGGGCAGGACAGCTTAGATGAAAATTGAACATGAGAAGTATAAGGCATGCTGGAAAGAGCAGTTCCAAGGCTAGAACGTTCAGAGCCGGCGAAAAGCTTCGCACATAGACCAAGACGACAATGAGGAAGCAGGTGAAGATATTCAATCCAATCTTGAAGACTCTAAGTATTTGATAAAATCACACACCACCAATCGATGCAGACTTTGTCATCATCAACTAAGTAATCGTGCCTGTCATCTTGTTTATCTAAGTCTTTTCCTTACAGCGCATCTATTCCTCTTTTCTATGCGACATACACATACATGTTGGTCTCATCGTCACGCTCGAGGTAGTCCTTATCCAGTAATTCTACAACTTGTCAATACGGGACTGCTGTTAGAAGTAGGCTAGGAACTTACTGTCGATCTGCTCCTTAATTTCCGTGACTTCCACCGCACCTCTCTTCTTCGTCTGCTCAATGACCTCCGCAACAAGCTGAGGATGAGCAAGCGACTTTCGACTCTTCATGATGCGGACAATCGCCGCTTGAGTCTCGTACTGCCTGTCTTTTTGTACTCTCTCATGTGTGTCCTGATTCTCTTCGGGAGTTTCTTTCAACTGAATTTGGTTGATCTTGATCCTGTACTTTGGATCTCCAAAGTTTGCATTCACGGTAAAAGTATCCGTAGAATTGACATCACGACCCTTGGGGTGCTTAGTGAGAATGCGGAATTTACCACACGCGAGTGATTGAAGAGTGCGTTTCAGCTCGGCGTCGATGAGATTGGTAGCTGATTGGATGTCCTTGTACGAAAGATTTTGGTCTCCATCCCCTGCCTCCAGACCATTGAAGAGGAGAAGGACAATCGCTTGGAAGGCGGAGACGAGAAGTTCCTTAGATCCCTTCTTGAAATTGGCCTTCAGCACGCTGTGAGCCAAGGCCGGCTTCCAGATCAGTCGGCGACCACTGTGCTTGTTCACGTAATGTCGGTCGTATTTCTCGATGTGCTTTACCACCTCTTTAGGGAGATTGACTTCGATATCTGGGTAGCTTGGCCATGATGCAGCAGATAGGACAGTAACCTGAAGATCGACGGATCTACTACTTCGGATTTCGGCTTCCTTGTAGGCAGCCATCTCATCCCGGGCAATTTCTTGGTCCTTGAACATCTGCTCCAAGTTATGAGTGAAGCTGGATCCACACTCGATCTTCAGCTTGGCGAGCATATTCCGCTCGGCGTCTTGACTGGCACTGCGAGACATCAACAAGCGACGAGCAAGATCCTTTTTGTAGAAGGCCTCGAAAACATCCTTTCCTTCAATGAATCGGAAGAGCTCCAAGGCTTGCTCCAGCTGCCGGTCAAGTTCTGCATCTTCATCACCGGTGCTCGCAAGACCTTGCTTCTCGGCATCGTCTCTATCTTTGGCATCAGATGTTAGAGACCGCGGTACGGCTTTCAAGCCTCCTCGAAGTAACTGGTCCATGTATTTGGCGATCATCTCACCAGTTTTTGAGGTGCCGGATACTGCCGTGTTCTTTCTGTCGTTTATGAAGTTACCGAATGCTTCTCGAAGAGCGAAGGTAAACGTCTCATCCTTGTCAAAAGCATCGCGAATGATAACGTCAAGAGTGCGCTTCAACTCGAGAAGACGGACAACCATCTGATCAACCTTCTCCAAGTCTGTAACGATGGCGGATCCAACCTCCTTGATATAGGCTTCGAAAGGTTCTATCAACTTTGACTGGATTTTCGATAGACTCAATCGGTTGTATAGCATCTTCAAGGAGGCCATTGAGTTGTTTTCAATCAGCTCAGAGAGACCTTTCTTGTCAAGTAAAATCTTGGAGCGGCTTTCAATAAGTATGTAATGGGCAGAGTCGTGGAGACTTCGTTTCGTCGTGCTGTCGAAGTTGTATATGTCACAGCGATTGGCCTCCCGATTCAACAGATTGTCGCAAGACGCGATGTAGTCTTTCATAGAGGAAGTGGCCCGCTCCTCCGCAAACTCCTCGAAATATGTGTTGCTCCGCGTGAGTATTTCTGGCTCGAAGGATTTTGCGTATATGCCGAAAATATGCAGCATCAAGATGGAGTCTTTGAGAAGCTCTCCATCAAACAGCTCGGTCTGCCTCTCCCGGTCACTTTTGACAAGATCGCACATTCCCGCTATTGTCTTTTCGCCCAGTCGACGCCCATCCTTTGCTTTAGCTTTTGTAAATGCCGCATGGCGAAATTGTTGAATACTGAGATCCTGAAGCTGTGGCAAGTCCTTGTAATTCAGCAAATATGACCGGTCGAGATAGCTGAATATTGCTCTCAAGAGTGTCTGGTACTTGTCAGCAACAGGATTCAAGAGAGGAAAGGGGTTTGAGAGGTGCTTACGGATTGCTCATTCCACCTTGTCCAGAATTTGTGAACCGCTCTCAGTGCATCCACATTGCTAGTGCCTATTTCGCTTTCGAGCTGTGGCAGCATCTCCTTCTCCAAATAGGTCTTGCATCGGGCTTTAAAGTGTTCGAACAGGACATCTGCCTTATTGCGCCGACATATATATTCTACACCTCGATATAGGATCTCCAAAGCCACGTCAGTGGTCCGTCCATTGAAAACCGACGTAAAAGCCTCATCAAGCTCATTCCATGTCCGCGTGTAGTATGCCTCTGTATCCTTCGTCCGTGAAGCCGTCTTCAGGTTCTTGACCACAAGCTTCCTTGCCCCAATATTCGGTTGAAAGTTCGAATGCATCTGTTGCTGAGGCTTGAATCCCGTCAAATCAATGACTTTCTGGGGGCCAGATCCTAGCCCTACGCTCTTACTCATGTTCGCAGATAGGCCTTGGTTGCCAGCCGTATGCGAGGTCTTAAATCGTTTGGAAGAATGCAAAGCGGGCTGCACGCTGGCGCGGTTGGTTTGGTAATCGGGGGCGGGCACACGAGAATGTGATTGATCTGTGTACTTTCTCTTCGACTGCTGTGTAGCACTGGAGTTTGTTTCAACAGATCGCTCTGGGGACGGCATGGGACGTTATGAACCTTCACAGGACATGAAGGCGTTGGAGTTTGTGAGAGTTTGCTGTGGGGTTTGACTCGGGCGTAGAGGTACTGGAACGGGCTGCAGATGGTGTCGCAAAGATTTCAAAAAGCTGCACAATGTTGCCCCAAGAACTTTTAAATTTAGCTTTTGGAGCTGCGTAGATTATAGGTTCGTAGACGAGGACAGAGTGGAAGTGCGAGCTGTGTCGTACGTACTTTACTTGAAGTGAGTATTGAATACGGATGACGCGAACTTGACGGGTCGAATGGCGATATGGAGAAATGCAGACCTTATCGCCGGCAGGGGTCGAGATCCAACGACACGTGACGGAGTCATGGTAATTGAATGTCACCAAGGTGATGGAAGCCACATATTTTCAGAGATTTTAAAGCATGAAGGGTTCAGTGAAGCTTAAAAAGAGGTAGAAATTTACCGTGGCGACACTAGGCGGGTGTTGAGACTACTTAGGTACAGACGTAAGGACTGAGGTCTTTCGGACATATTCATTGGATGGACATCGATTTCATTTTCATTCATCTCCAGACCATGCCATTTCTTCCTTAGATGTGGTACTTCTGAGTAGCCTTGATACTCCCAAATGATATCCCTATCTATCTATGGTACAGTGTATCCTGAGACGTGCAACTGTTCACGTAAACACCGTGAAGCCGTTCGTTGCCTGCTTCTTTTGGGTTGTCTGATCCTCGAACTACATGATGTTAGCACTGCACTTGCACTTTGAGTTATCTGACATAAAACATACGTCGAGAAAATCTGTGACGGATATGAAGAGCATGTATGACTCTGCCAGTTCATCGATGCTCTGGTCTGAGGAGCCTGTAGGACCACCCAGCCCAGCTGACTTCTTGAGAACAGAAAGGACGGCCAATCTGTTGTCAGACAGGAATTTGCGCCCCTGATCAATAGTCTGTTGATTTTGTGACCCCCGACTTAGGACAACCGCACATAGAATGCGCATCACGGCTGCCAACAATTTGTAGTGCTTATCAACCGCATCTGGGCCCTCAATATCTGCATTCATTAGTGGAAGCAGCTAGAGGCAGTATTGAAGAAATTACATACCAACGCCGAGATCGGGATCGATGGTGAACAAATTCGACGCATTGACCGAATAAAACAGTCCAGCATTGAGCACAGCTGCTGCTCCAAATCGAGTCTGCGATATGCTCAACAAGAGAGCTAATTTAGCATGACAATATGAAAGGTACATGTCGACATCTATCAAAATTAGCATCAATATTACGCACGGCCATTCCATGGAGGGCTACCTTGAGGCTCGACGTCTCGTAAATCTGTGGTGATGCTTTGTATGGATTCAACGAGAATGCCAATGAAGTTCAGACGCTGCAAAGATTCGATAATGTACTTGGAGTTCTCCTTCTTGCCAAGTTTGACTATTGCCACGAGTACGAGTAAGGCAGAGATTCGACAAGTCGCCCCCCCGCCATGCGCATCGTCACACACAAAGTCGATAAACCGCTCTCCTGCCGCCTTAATCGTCTGAATGCTGTGCCGTTTATGGATCCCCGAGATTCCATTTACATCTGACATCCCTGCTAGATAGCGGAAGCAGATGTTGTAGTAGTACTCCTTCAACGCAACCTTCGAACCGAGGGTGCTGATTGCTCTGAGCGACACTTGGAATAAGTGGAAAAGCCGATCGCTGACTAGATTGCCCATATCACCTGTCTTGAGCGAGTCGGTCGTAAAATCCAGACCAAAAACCAACGCTTTGGCAAGGCTGGCAAGCTCCACAGCCTCATCTAGGTCCTCGGAATCGCTCTCTAATCTTGGCATTATCGTTTGTAGAGCTCGCAAGACGAAAGATGTCCTGGCTATGCCGTCAAATTCACCACTCTCAATCATGACGAGTGTCAGTTGAACCCAAGCTCTCAGTACAGTCAATCTGGCTGTGCCAATATTCTTGATCTCATTATCTTGCATGTAGAACTCGAGTAGAGCCTGCGCCTGATTATTCACCATGGTTGCATCCTGAGGGTTGTCTAGTCTCCCGGTGCGGGCAAGCTCGGCTCTTCTCAGCATGAGAAGTTCATTCATTTTACTGATATCGAATGGAGATGAAGTATCCTCAGTATCATCCAAACAAGCGAATAGGTCCGCCTCGCTGAACCATGAGAGTTGTGGGCTGTTCGGGTTGCGTTTGAAGTCGGGATCCATGAAGTCGAACAGATCGAAAATTGTAGCGTGATCGATCTTTTGGCCATCATCAACTGTCGTAGCGCCCATGAGTGTTTCAAAAATCCGCTCTCTCAGAGATGGAGAATGACTTCGCACAATTTGACGGAGTTCTGTTGATATGTATTGCAGCATGAGGGCTCGACGGAATAGATAATTCGAGAAACAGGTCGCTGATGCAGCGGAAGAGAATGCTGGATTGGATAGAACTAATCCATCCCAAGTCATGTTGGGCTCAATGACCCCTTCTCTGACGAACATGAGAAATACAGTATCGTTTGCCCTCATTTCGGACATAACTAACTTCGACGAGATCGGTGAGCTCCACAGCTCCTTAAGGACCTGCACACCCTTCAGGTTCAAGGCAACCAGCCAGGAGACGGGACCAGATTCGTTACCGACCGGGGACTGTAGCACAAGGTTCAAGATGGTATGGAATAGGGAGATCCCTCGGTTGAACGAACCATCTGCTTCCACAGTAAGTCCTCCGGAACCACACTCAAAGCCAAGTAGTAGATGAGCAATAGTTGGCTGGCCAGATGCAGCTCGGAGGCAGGAATTCAAGAAGTCGAGGATATGAATTTGAATGATATAAGCAGACGACTCTGGGCCCTGGTTGACATCAATGTCCGCCTCCATCTCTCGTAGAAGGATTTTCGATATTGTTTCGGCATCATCATCGAGTGCAGCGATGGCTCTATTTCGATCAGAGCCTCTCCCAAAACCCATGATTGGAGGAAATGAAAGCTTTGGAGACGCCGATAGCTTTTCAAGGAGCTTCAAAGATGCTATCACAAGCTCAGCGTGACCTGTACCACAGTAGCGTCCCAAGTCCGGAAAAATAGTGAGATTATTAAGAACGCCGTCCTCAAAACAGCTGAAAGCAGCACTGGCAACAGGGACACGTCGATAATTTGGTTGTGATTTTATCACTGGTCGTATGATATCGAGGTATGTAGGTTGGAGGTTTAAAATTGACGTGATGACGTGGATTCCTCGAAGCAGACACAAAACCAGTGGTGAATCCGGCGCAGCGCACGCGATATCTGCTGCATCTTGATGAACTGCAGCAAACACCGCAGCCATGACTTTCTCGTTAAACATCCATTCCATTACTCTCGAGAAAGGATGCAGAAGAACATAATTCTGCAAATTAGAGGCTTGGATAGCTGCATCGACCGAGACATTGGTTTGGCTTGCGAATATGACAAGATCCTCATTGAACGTGTCTAGGCAGGTTGCAATAAATTCCAGGCAGGTCAGTTGCAACAGCCTCACTTGGACTATCTCGTTGAGCTCTTGAGGCTGCGTAGCGAATATCTCACCGAGGGCGAAATCGACGTAAGGGTCAATGCCAGGTTGGCGAGTTGAGATGCCCAGGCTTTCCGGGAAAGGTAGCCCATCGTGAAGCCCAGCCTCATCTTTATATGGAAGCACGAGAGCATGAAGGAGTCCTATAAATGCATTCGGCTCCTCGAAACCCGACGCTAGACCTCTGAGTATAGCTCCCATTGACGCAGCAGATGTTGTCACTGTTGCTGAAGCCTTTGGGGCGGTAGCTCCCGAAGAATACCCACCTGTGATCCAGACATCAAGAGAAGCCCAAAGGTATTCGCCAGCCTCTCTTGTCTTATGACTGAGGAGTGACTTCAGTGTTGTGAAAGCACATGCTCTCAGTCGAGGTTGAATAGCGCTGCTAGCAAGCTGAAATAGCAGGTCCGTGAGATGAAAAGTAGGATGCTGGGCCAAGAAGTTCCTGGCAGCTTCGCTTTCTGAACAAAGTCGCGTGATTAATCGCAGATATGATTCAAGCATCATGGCTGACTCTGGTTCAGCTTCTGCGAGGTCGCTGTGAGGTTTTCCGGATCGGAAATTCTGGGGTTGAGGCAGTGCTGGACGGTCGCGAATTTTGGACGAGAAAAAGGTTAATTCTTTGAATATCTGGTTCCAGGTCAAAGATTGCGTCCTCCTCATTTTACCAGAGGACTGTGGTCCCTCGTCTAACAGCAAGTGATGCGCAGCAGTTGCACAATCTTCGTCTTCTGAGATAGCCTGGAGCATTTCGCAAAACGCACTGACCAGAGGTGTTGATGCTCGCTTCGAAGCCCAATGAACAAAACCAAGGAGTGCCCCATCAGGAACATCCCAGAATCCATCATATGCAGCTTTGGACCGCCCCTCAAAGACGTAGGATATAATCACAATGAACTTCTCAAGATCAAGATCGTGTTCGTGCTCCTTGCTCGATTGTCGCTGCTCATCTTCCTCGGTTCGCAGCTTTCTCAGCACGTCAGGGAGATTAGTGATGAATGCCTCAATAAACCCCTCAAGCTGCTCCATTTGGACTTTCTGAAAGTCTGGTGAGAATGAAACCGTGTCATTCAATATTACTGGGACTTTTCGTTGCAACCATTGGCGGAGACCATGACGAGCTGGATCTTGCCACTCTGGAGCCTTCACATCTGCAGATATGGAAAGGAGGAAGTCGAAAGCACCATCTTTCAAGGCTTCCGAGAACTGTATCGATCGTTGGGTCGCCTCTTGAGAATTATCATTAGCACTTAGGGACAACAGTTCATGTAAGGTAATGCTTGTACTTACCAGTGGCGAGCTGTTCATCAGGGATGCTTCCGTCAGAATGCTCGACATACCAGCCACTGTACTCGGCAAGCCAAAGCGCTTTAACTGTAGCATGGACATATGTCAAAGCCCATATGTGATTATCATCGACGTGGGCAAATATTTTGTCGTTTAATGCTCTTGCATCAATCAGATCTCTGCCTGGCTCGGAACCTCCAAAGCGTGAGATGCATGCTGCAAGCGCGGGGAAATAGTGTACTGTTGGACTATTAGTAGTCTATCCACGATTGGTATCATGACATATCGAGACCACGTAAACACTTGCTTTACTTACATAGCATGTTATCGTACTTGTCAGCTTTCTGAAGGATAGCTAAGACTCGATCCAAATCTGCTTCGACACAGTGGTTTTCCTTGACCAGGTACACTAAAATAACGCCAATCGATTCGTGCTGTTTGATGAGGCTGACACGCTGATACTCGATGGCTTCTACTGCATCTACCTGTTGGGCCTGACCCAGGAGAGATGCACGATTTAAGCTATCCGCCAACCCTTGAAGTCTCGCCTTGATATCATCCATACTGGCAAGACATCGTTGGGCATATCTCGCCGAACCGGTATCTGGCTGAACGATTTGCGCCACAACTGCCTGCATATCCTCCCGAAGAGCCTCATCATGATCTTCATCTGCAGACTGCTCTAAAATCAACAGCAGACAGTCCAGAACAGTCTTTCGTCGTTGGTGATACCGAATTATGGAGTTCGTAAGGGCTGATCGTCCAGAAGAGTCTGTTTCATCTTGAACCTCTAGAAATATCCGGGCAGCGTCAAGTTCGTCAAGGTTTAATTCGTTGGCTAACTGCAATACGCCTTGCTGGAAATCTTCATTGATGGTGTACTGGTCGCCGTCTATGTCAAGCTTTCCTGTATTCGGTCAGTCACCTGCGGTCCAAAGGGTGGCATATGAAGATCATACCTGTAGCTAGGCTCTGGCGGCTCTGGTCACTGCGTGGCTTCTTGTCTAGGAGATTCCTGAAGTCCCTTATGTGCGCATCAAGCTGTGCCCCCAGACGCTCGATACTGGACAGTCGGGACTCCGAAAGAGCAAGTAAATCTGCGTGCAGCGCCTGAAGGCTTTCCAAGCTATTCAGATCCGCCATTGTTCAAACTCGATGCGCCAGGCGGCGCGGGCGAAGGCTCGTTGACAAAGGTTCCAGCATAGGAAGGCAGAGAGCCTAAGAGATATGCATGGATGCTCCTGACTGGGTGTCGTGGCGGCGCAGTCGCAGTCACTGGCGTGGTGTAGTGGAAAATTGAGGTTCTCGAGATGTAAAGTGATGTTTTGGACGCCAAGGATTTGTTGACTGGGATTCGAATTTTGAAGCTCCAGCTCGCGTCTCATCGGGCGCGTCGTTCGAACCAGCTCCACCTCCAGCCTAGCCCAGCTGCTCAGCCGAGCCAACATCAACATCAGATGAAAGTTCCAATTCGAATCCGGGACATGCATTGAATCTCGCAGCCACCAAATTCTTTAATACGACACTGCGACATACCTTATATTGCCCATTCATCCGCCGACGAAGTCATAGCTTGGGATCATCTGCTGTGTTCTCCCCGCGAGCCGAATTCCTGCAGCCTTGTTTCTCCTTCGCCCATCACACAGCCTCGAGCTTGCGACAGGACCTTCTTCTTCCACAGAATAAGAGCTTCTGGATTTCGCATCATCGTAGACAACAGCAACAAAGCTCTGAAGCTGCATCGGTTCCTCCGCCACCTCCCCGCTTCCCCCGCCGACGGAATCGAGCCCCACAGAGCCTCGTAAATCTACACTCTGCAGCTGCAGTGCTCTGCCGTGGAATAGCGATGAGAAGTTGCTGCGGCGCTCATAGAAGATGGGCGCATCATACGGCGATGGCGACATCCGCCTTGACCGTACCCTAGGTGGGTTTGTTTTGCTGAGTCGTCTCGAGCATCGTTCGGGTACTAACATATGCCCAGAGGCTTGTCGTGCCAGTACTCAGAAGTCACGGAGCGAAGGCATGAGAGGTACGTAACATTTGGGATGGCCATATACAACTATTCTAAACATTATTCAGATCTAAAGGCCTTCTTCGATAGAAGACACAAGGCGAATATGTAGGTGCTATTCAACTACCCCAGATTTTCATCCGTTGACACTTCCTTTTAGTGATGTTCTCACCGACCAATCCTTTCACAAGATATATGAAGTTGTTTTTGAAATGGCTTTGGCGGAGATCCAAGTCTTCCTCGCCGCAAAGAAAAATACTCGAGGAACAGCTGATTCTCGACTGGAGATGTGCGGCGACGTTGTGCGAACAGTGATCGTCGCTGGGGCACCAAAGCTAAGTCCTGCGACAGCTGAAGCCGTCTTGGAACATATCACCCAAACACTTCCAAGACCAGGCGGTGGTTACTACGAACCTCTTGCCCATCACTATCTCAAAGCCTTGACGAAACTCTTCGACCACCAGGCTAATGTTGAGCACCTCAAGGGCGAAGTGTGGATACCGGCTGTAGACTTTTGCCTTCTCGGAATCAACTCATACCTCGAAGATCAGGAACGTCGCCCTGGGCCCACATCATCCCGGAGCAACTCTGGAAATGGAACGAGCCACCCGTCTAGCTCTGCTACCAGGAATGGTCAGAATCGAGAAGGTTCCTTAAGCAGACAGAACGCCGAGGACCTTTTCCAAATTCTGCACTTACTTGTTTTGGCTCCTAATGTTCCTTTGGCTACAAGATATTCTGCGATTGGCGATGGCATCACCAGATTCCTGCGGACGTCAGGCTCCAGTGCAAGTCAACTGCATCAAGTAGCCTTCTCCACACTGAACGTTGTGTTGAGATTTGCCCGCACTGATCGGATCGCCTTCTGCCAATCTACCGCCCAAGATGTTCTTCCTGTGATCTGTCGCTTCTGGCAAGGCAAAGCTTTAGCGAAAGATGAGATGCTGAATTCCGTGCGTGATGAGATGCTAATATTCTTGTTCTACGTCCAACTTCACCTAGAGCGTGTAATCTTAGATGGCAATGCTTCGGAGCTTTCGTCCAAACTGGAGGAACTCTCGGAAGCTTTTAGAACAGATTACGCCCTGCGTTCGGACCGCGACCAATTGCAAATTGGCGACCTGGAAATGACAGACTTTGGACGGATACCCTTGGGTAGGATGCCTTTTAGCCTCTACGCTTTCCAATTGCGTCCGCACAATGTCAAGGCAGAAAGAAACTGGGCCATCCTTCGGAGCATTGGCATAATCGAGCGACTTCTGTATTTAGGTCAACAATCATCAACTTTTGATGGCAATGGGGATGAGCATGCTCATAATCGACCGTCAAAACGGCGACGTGTTTTAGGCGCTACAAATCGACTGCTCGACCTTGTGACAGACAGGGACGAAAATATGCGACTGGCAGGACTTCAAATGCTCCCATTTGTTCTTCAGGACTTTGAACTCCCTGATTCAGTCTTGTCAGACTTGCTGACCCAATTACACATCTGTGCTGGTGATAAGCGTGGAAACATTACCTCTTGGGCTCTGTTGGCAATCGCAAGGTAAGCACATTCATTCTATCCCTTCGTTCAAGCCTAATGCTTCATAGTTGCACAGCTCAACTCTCAGCATGTGAGATTAATCAGTCAGAGTGGGCTCAATTTTGGCAATTTGGCATACGTTCTTTGACATTCTCCGCCACATGTCGTGCTGCTGCACTCGAGCTCCATGCGATAATTGCTAGAGGCTTAGTTCAATACCACGAGATTGGCGAGGATGTTGGTGCTATGATCACATCTGCTGACATCAGTGGTCCAATTATGCTTTGTGATTCTAGCATGTTCTTGATGATTGACATCTTGCATGCTAGAGTAACAGAAGTTCCAGCTGCGAGTCTTATAACTGCACAGCATGTCATTCGATGGCTATTTTCAAGATGGAATCCCGGTACGATTAGCAGTAAGTTGTGTTGGCTGATATACTGACTTCACTAGATGATGGCAATTTCGCCACACGTTTCTCCATCCATGTTCAGCCGCAGCATGTCATGGCATTAATCCGGGCTTGCCTTGGCTTGCCTCGAGTTAGTATGTCTTCAACTACTGCGATGCCTTGTGGGCCCCTTGGACAGGCATGGCAGCATCATCTGAACACCCAGGCAGTGGTCCGATATCTCCTGCTATTGGTTGACGGAGCGACTGATATGACGAGCTCACTTTGTCCTTCTTGCCCAAAGTATTCAGACTCTGGAGACATAGTCTATAGCCTAAGTACAACGCACTTCCAGACGACGAGGAAGCTTGTGCTTGAGCTACTGCAACCAAAATCACGCGATGTTTTGCACAACTGGAAATCATACCTCGCCGATCGAGCTGCATTGGTATCGACAGACATGTTCCGGAGTGTGGTCTACAGCTGTATCACAAATCTCCTTCTGATGGCCAATTTTACTGGGATCAACTTGCCTCAACTGCAAGAACTTGACAAAGATCTGAAGGTAATGATAAAAGAAATTACGAGCTTTCTTGTAGAGGCCGATTCGAAGGACTCCAAGGGCTCACAACCTTACATGGAGATAATCCTGCAGTCAATCCAACCCCATCTGCCCCTCTGTGTCTCCAGTGAGCTTTCCGACTTTTCGAACAAATCGCCACACCTCTTGAAATTCTTCATCGTCCTTGCGGACATCTTGAGCCGGCGCCACACGGCGGCCGGAGACTCATCTTTCCAGCATGATCCGGATATGATGGACGTTGATGATGATGACGACGACGATTTTGGAATTATGAAGACGCACCCGAAGGCTGGTAGTCAGCGCGAAGACTTACCGAGATGGGATCTTGCCCTGGATCTGTGGGCTGGATCATTCTATCTCACAGTGACTGGGTATTTGATGCTGATTGCTGCGATGGGGACCACCTCGGACTCTATAGGCTTTGTACCAACTTCCTTCGTAGACTATCTTGTTTTGCTCAGTGACCAGAATTTCTTGTCGACTCGATGGCTCCTTCAGAAACTCCTTGTTTCCGATCTAATTCTTATTGAGGGAGACGCGTATCGAATATTGGAGCGAGTCGGAGAGATCCTGCAGAGCGATGATTATGATCGATGCGAGGCAGCTCTCTGCACTTGTTTGGACGCTCTAACAGGTTTAGGCCCGCTGTGGTCCGCGGGAGATGACAGTAGCGTCGCAGAAGCAGCTCCTCAGCTGTATCGCTGGTTCCTCAAGGTGCTTCAAAAACTCGTTGCATCGCCAGAAGTGCAGAAAGGCATGGCGCGGCTGCTCCTCTTCCTTATGCGAGCCAACCCAGAATATGGGATCTCGTGGAAGAAACCCACAGCGTCTCCACGCTCGAGCCTCTTCAGCATTCTGGAAGGAGGTAACATTCCAGTCAAGTTCTATATTGGGAACCAAATTTCGCAACTTTTCGATTTGTTCATTTTGAAAGATCATGATAGCGTATTCGAGGATATCTTCACAAAACTGCCAATGGACCCAGACTGGTCGGAAGGTATCTCGTTTCGCCTTTTTGTTCTTGCTAAATTGGCGTCGCAATGGCCAACTTTACTTCGACGATGTATTTATTATATCTTCGAGGCTCCTGGAAAAATGCCAGACTGCATTGAACATGCGACCAGCTGCCTCAAAACAGTTGCTTCATCGCTTCATGTTGACGGACCACGAGAGATATTCACTCTGTTTGCGCCGCAGCTTTTGTACACTTGGCTAGGAAGCCAGAAGATTGAGGACATACCGTTCGCAATCTTTGGATTTTCAAGCCTTCAAGATCTCGCCAAACATGCCCAAGAAGAAGCCACTGCACTGATGATTATGCGAGGTCAAGACGTGAATGCGCAGGAATTAGCGGAGATACTTGGTATCGAATACGGCGATCTCATTCGGAACTGCTTCACCAAAATTGTAGCCTATTCTGTTCCCTACGACATGGCCACTCCTCGCGCTGAGGGGGAAAATTGGACCAGTGGCGAGAAGCGAGTGAAAATCCACATTGGCGACGATGTCTTTCGAGAGTGTCTCCACCTCCATTTTGCGGACATTATCGCAGTCATGTTCAACATCATTAGCAGTGAACACGGCGTCGATAAATATTTCATGAAAGATGAAGCACTTACATACGCTGGCAACATCATGCGCCAGATCAAGAATCTAAGTATGTCTTCAGCAGAGCTGCCTGCTCCTCAACAACCACACTTCAAAGCTCGGTATCTTTACGCTGAGTTATTACATTTATGCAGACGGACAGGCCATGAGATTCAGAGTTTATACACACCCACGTTGGTCGTGTCGATCGCGAGAAAACTTCTCAACGGGATGCATCCGGCCTTTGGTTCTCTCCACGCATGTTCAATATTGAAGAAAATGCGAGTTTTGATATCTTTGGCTGGTAATACTGCTATTCAAGGCTACCCTCTGGAAATGTTTCTCCAAAGCATGCGACACTTTATCACTGACCCGGAGTGTGCGGAAGATGCAATTGGCATTACAATGTATCTTATGAGTGCTGGCGCTGCGGACCTACTCCAAAAGCCAACATTCGTTGCTGGCGTTGCTCTATCCCTATCCGGGTCCTTACGATCGACATTTGATTCGCAAAAGGCCAGCACCACACAGGAGAGTCAACATCAAAGTACGAAATCGAAAGGACAGAACTTCTACAAGTGGATTGGGCAGTACCTCAAGGATTTCGAATCCCCAGTCCTGAAGAGCCATTTGCGACCTAGTTTTCAAAATCTTGTCCAATCTGCGTTCATGTCAGAAGGAGTTGGGAATGCGGATAAGAATTCGGCCGAGAGCAAGTTCTTGATTCAGCTTTTGAAGGATGAACAACGAGGTGGGATTTTGTTGGAACGACCTTCGCGAGAGCTTGCCCTGTCGCTGTTGAGTTCCGAATTTCAGAAGCCAGAGTCGTTCCGCACGGATATTTTGGGAGACGATACTCTATCAAAGCAATATGCAGCAGTAGTTTGGAAATCCTGCAGGGGCTCTGCAAACAAAGCATATCTCTCTTGGGCCGCGCGAGTTATGGGAAGAGCTTTCGCTTCATCTGGTCACATACACGAAGAATTATTACAGGAATCGACCTTGTCACAAGTAAAGGAATTGTCGATAACAGCAGATGATGACGGCGAATCAAGGTCCTGCATTCTAAGTCTTCTGAGAGAATTGACACTGGCAAGGTCGCCTCAAAATGCTGGTCTCGCAGAGGCTGCATTGCGCGTCATTATGTCGACATCTGACGGCGCTGGTTACCACCAACACTTGCCCGAGCCGCTTCTTGTAGCATCAAACTGGGCGCCGTATCAAATACCTCCTTCCGATATCGAGCAGGGCACCGAAAATACCATGTCTTTGGCGCAGGTTTTAACAGCAGATGCTATACTCGGGGACAACTGGCTGCGGGATCTGTCGATTGCCGTTGCTCAATCTGTGCCCAATGAGCCTCTCCTTCATTCTCTGGTCCCAATTCTGCAGAACGTACCAGGATTCGCGGATCGCGCATTTCCATTCATTCTTCATTTGGCCATCTCCACGCCCTTTCAAGATCAACGTGCTCGCAAGGAAGATTTGTCTCGAGCATTTGTTCAGTGGTTTGATGGTGCTGCAAGCATCAAGAAGAACAACCTGAAGATGTTACTCAACACGATTCTCTATCTTCGCACACAGCCGCTGCCACATGAAAAATCCATAGCCGATCGATCGCATTGGCTGGCAATTGATTATCTCAAAGCTGCTACTGCTGCAACGCGGTGTGGCATGCTCAAGACCGCGATCTTATTCGCGGAAGAACATTGGTCGTTACCTGTAAAGACCTCTCGACGATCATCGGCAGTAAGGGACAATGAATTCGGCAACATTCCCCCAGAAATTCTCCTTGGTATATTTGAGAATATCGACGATCCTGACATGTACTATGGTGTCCAACAGAACACCAGCTTAAGTGCTATTCTGGCACGGTTTGACTACGAGAAGGACGGACCAAAAAGCCTCGCTTTCAGAGGCGCCCAGTACGATAGTCATATTAGACGGCGCAACCCAGACTCGACTCAAGATGTACAATCTCTGGTCAAGGCTTTAGATGTACTCAACCTGAGCGGTCTTTCGTCTTCGCTGTTACAGGCACAGCAAAGCGTTGGTATGACTCCTGCGGCCCTGGAGTCAATGTTCCGCACAGCCCGAAAGTTGGAGCAATGGGATATACCTGTCCCAAGCACTGGGGCCAACGATTCTGTGACCATATACAAAGCTTTTCAGTCTGTCCATATGGCGGTCAGCGAAGCAACAGTCCTCACCGCTGTGAATGAGGGGTTGGAATCTACCATGAAGATTTTAGTGCAAGGAGAGCTCAGTGCAAGTGCTCTTCACAGCTCGCTCCAAACTTTAGCGTCTTTGGTAGAGCTGGATGAAGTTCTGACTTCGCGAGGCTCACCTCAATTTGAGGAGATACTAGCCAGGTTCAGGAATCGTTCCATCTGGATGAAGACAGGAAGGTACGTAAACTCGACTGATATTCGTATAATTGCCGATCTGACATGTACTAGTTTCGATGATATCAGTCAGATTCTGTCCTGCCGAGGTACAACACTCAGCACTTTGAGTCAAGAGCTACGCTTGCAGCAAATCATGCATGTTCAACCAATCGATACTCGAATTGTTGAAGTCGAGACTGCACTTTTAGCTTCGACCATAAACCGCGCCCATGGTGCCCTACAGGAGTCCTTGTCTTTGGCTACGTCCATGATGGACCTGATCAAGCCTTGCCATGACGTTGGCGTGAATCCAGAAGTGGCCATTCAGTTGGAAACAGCCAATGCTCTGTGGGACCAAGGCGAAATGGCTTCGTCTGTCCGCATGCTCCAGGCTTTGGACGACGAACAATCGCTGAAGAGACAGACCATCGTCGTGGAGAGATCTGATTTGTTGACCAAGACTGGGTATCGCGTGTCCGTGGCAAGACTCCAGGGAGCCGACAGAGTGATTAACGAGTATCTACGTCCAGCTCTCGAGGAGCTAAATGGAAGAACAGATGGCCATGTTGCTGGGCAGGTGTTTCACCAGTTCGCGACATTCTGTGATCAGCAACTCCAAGATCCGGACAGTATTGAGGACCTCGAAAGACTCGAACAGCTCACTAAGAACAAGGAGAGTGATGTAGAGGAATTGCGGAAGCTTTACAAGCGTGCAACTGGAGATAAAACTAATCTCAAGCGCAACTTGAACAGGAACGAGGCATGGCTCAAACTTGATCGGGAAGAGCTGACTCGCCACCAGTCAACCAGAAACGAATTCGTTCGACAGTGCCTCGAAAACTATCTTCTGGCTTTGGCCGCCTTCGACGAACACGACAGTAATGCATTGCGCTTCTCTGCGCTATGGATGGAACATTCTGAGAAGTCTCTCGCCAACGAAGCTGTGTCGAAGCACTTGAGCCAAGTGCCAAGCCGCAAGTTTGCACCGCTCATGAATCAACTCACCTCTCGGCTCCAGGATACGAAAGAAGAATTTCAGACACTTCTATTCGGTCTTGTCTTGCGGATATGTACCGAACATCCTTACCATGGAATGTACCAAGTGTATACTGGTGCAGTAAGTGAGATCAACCACAAAGATGAGTCGTCGGTGTCGAGACGATCTGCAGCGACCAAAGTATCCAGACAACTCGACAAATCAAAAACAGTTGGTCCGATATGGGCATCGCTGCAGACCTGTAATAGGCTCTATAGCGCGCTGGCTCGTGAGACGAACGAGCAGAAATACAGATCTGGCAGACGTATTGCTGTAAAAGATTCGATAGCTGCGACCAATCTCAACAACAAATTGGCCAAGTTAGGACTGCCCCCATCCACGATGCAAATACCACTATCCCCAACTTCCGACTACTCAAAATTGCCTAGGGTTGTTCGTTTGGACACACTCATTAAGATAGCATCTGGTGTAAGCGCCCCGAAGATTATCGTTGCAATTGCAAATAACGGTGCCAAGTTCACACAACTCGTAAGCTCTTCTCAATTATCAGCATTTAAACTAAGCTTACTGTCTAAAGGTGAAAGGAGGAAACGATGATCTTCGACAAGACTCTATTATGGAGCAAGTCTTCGAGCAAGTTAGCGACCTTCTACAACGAAACAAATCCACTCGCCAGAGAAATTTGAGTATTAAGACATATCGTGTCCTGCCTCTTACCAACGAGACTGGAGTATTAGAATTTGTGGCTAACACAATTCCTCTTCATGAGTTCTTGATCCCAGCCCATGAAAAATACCATCCCAAAGATCTGAAGGCCAATGCTTGTCGGAAGGCGATTTCCGATGTACAAACACAATCCTTTGACACCCGGCTCAAGACGTATCGTCAAGTCGCAGAGAGGTTCCATCCTACCATGCGATACTTTTTCACAGAGAGATTCCCGAATCCCGACGAATGGTTCCTGAGCCGGCTTGCATATACAAGAAGTACTGCCGCCATCTCGATGCTTGGACATGTACTTGGTCTGGGCGATAGACATGGTCACAACATTCTACTAGACCAAAGAACTGGAGAGGTTGTGCACATCGATCTGGGTGTCGCGTTTGAGATGGGCCGTGTTCTCGCCGTACCAGAGATAATTCCTTTCCGCTGCACTCGAGACATTGTCGATGGAATGGGAATCACAAAAACCGAAGGCGTATTTCGCCGATGCTGCGAATTTACACTCGAGACGCTTCGTAAGGAAAGCTCTACTATCATGGCAATCCTCGAGGTGCTGCGGTACGACCCCCTGTACAGCTGGTCAATTAACCCGATTCGCATGGCCAAAATTCAAGAGGGTCAGAGTGCAGCACTAGCAGCCGATGTTGGGAATCCCAACGAGAAGAAAAGTGTAAATGAGCCCGGCGAGGCTGATCGGGCGCTCACAGTTGTGAACAAGAAGTTATCCAAGACTTTGAGTGTCACCGCAACGGTGAATGACCTAATTAATCAAGCAACGGATGAAAAGAATCTGGCTATGCTATTTTCAGGTACGTTCTCACTCAAACGGAAGTCTCAATGACATCTACTTATCTCCAACCATAGGTTGGGCTGCATATGCGTAGTTGTGAAAGTACACATATTTTGGAGTTTGACTTTCTGTGGGCTGGAGTTGGGCGTGCTCGCGATACCCTGCACAGTTGTTTACGGAACCGCGGTCGGTTGCCATGACTTGTACACTAATCGAAGAACTGGTACTTAGCCAGGTTTGCAGATAGACAGGGAGAAAAAAAAGGGAATACGACATTGCGACATTCGGCTGGATGGAGCAGGCTCTTTCTTTACGGGGAAATATGCCATGTTACCTTCAGTGCTAACCGTTCCGAGGGTGTTCTCCGGCAGTAACCTCATCGTGGTCCGTGGTCCATGGTCGGTGTACCGAGGCGGGACGTCTCTACCCCGCTGCCGTGGGGAATCCTAGTACTCTGTCAGTACGGGGACTTGGGGATTACGCAGGGAACACGAAATCGGTTTTCGATTTGGCTTTCATTTTGCTTGCTCTTTTTTTGGCGCGAAGTGGGAATTGTGGATCTTTGCACGATTTTGGTATGAGAGCCAAATTGATGGCTTGACTCAAGTGAGAAGGACTCTATCCCAATTGATTCTCGGGCCTGCCTCAGGTTTGACAGAACGCTTTTCTTACAGTCTATCTTCTGTCGTCCAATGCCGTCTTACAACAAAGCAGGAGCACAAACCTTCACATGTAAACATCACCATCATTCTGAGCCAAATGTGGAAGACAGTTCGGAATGGCTTCAAGTTGTGCACCGATTTGGCTTATCCTCCTATTACCCCGCACTGATGAACACAGTCATTATTAAGCTCAGATATATCCTTTTAAGCTCTTGTTTACAAAAGGAAGCTCCTCCGTTGTCAGTCACAGTTCATCCCAGCATTCTTCGGCATTTGTTCCGCTTAAGATCGTGGAGGTGTGCTTAGGCCAAGCACTCCAGGAACACAGACCTGGCAAGGTGCATATTGGCTGAATCTCCACCAATCAACACGGTCTTGATCGCCGTGAAGTACACAGCCTCGTCGGTCACAAAAGATGTCGATCAACCTAAATCATGTGCCCATTTCTCAAGTGCAGAGCGGAGCGCCGGACTTCGAACCTGATAGAAATACAATTTTGATCAGCTGGCTTGAGATCAGAATTTGGCCGAGGAGCCACATGGAAATGAAAAAACACTTCACGATGTTGATGGCTGGACAGTGAGACTCGGGGATATAGTTATATACTGTAGTATTGCCACCTTGGAAGAATGGCTAATCAGTAGGTCGCACCAGTGTCTATCTGATCAGAGGTCCTTCTGTCCTTCATTCATCATGAAGCTTACTCTCATTCTTTTAGGCATCCTACCTGCGGCTCTCGCTGCTCCTCCAGGAAAGCGCGCCGCAGCTCCAACTGTTGCTATTGCCTCTCCTTTGGCAACCATCATCGGATCCTCCAGCGCAACGGTTGAGACGTTCAATGGCATTCCATTTGCTCAACAGCCAGTTGGGCCGCTGCGTCTGAAGCCTCCTCAAGCACTCGCTGCTCCCCTCGGCACCGTTGTCGCGACAGGGATCCCTAAGTCCTGCCCTCAGATGTTCTTCAGCAATGATCTCACGTCAACATTGCCTACTGCTGTTCTAGGCCTATTATTAGAAACGCCTCTCTTCCAAACCGTTACCAACGCTGGAGAAGATTGTTTGACAATCAATGTTCAACGGCCAGTTGGAACAACCGCGTCTTCAAAGCTTCCAGTGCTTTTCTGGATCTTCGGAGGCGGATTTGAGTTGGGATCCACTTTGATGTATGATGGAGCCTCCCTCGTCAAGGAGTCCGTAGCGAATGGGCAACCGATCGTTTTTGTTGCTGTCAACTATCGGGTCGGGGGATTCGGCTTCATGCCTGGGAAAGAAATTCTCGCCGATGGATCATCAAACTTGGGTCTGCTCGATCAGAGACTTGGCCTGCAGTGGGTCGCCGACAATATCGCTGCCTTTGGTGGTGACCCAGCCAAAGTCACGATCTGGGGCGAATCAGCTGGTGCTATCTCAGTGCTTGATCAAATGGCATTATACGACGGAAACAACAAGTACAATGGCAAAGCCCTCTTTCGCGGAGCTATCATGAACTCTGGCAGTATTGTTCCAGCAGCGCCAGTCGACTGCCCGAAGGGTCAAGCTGTTTATGACAAAGTTGTTCAAACTGCTGGTTGTGCTTCGGCAGCTTCGTCCTTAGATTGCCTACGAGGGCTGGATTACACCAGTTTCTTAAATGCAGCAAATTCTGTTCCTGGGCTTTTGAGTTACTCCTCGGTAGCTTTGTCGTACTTGCCACGCCCTGATGGCAAGGTTCTCACACAATCTCCAGATGTTTTAATTGCATCTGGCAAGTATGCACCTGTGCCGTTTATTATTGGTGATCAGGAGGATGAGGGAACGATCTTTGCTCTCTTCCAAGGGAATATTAGCACAACCGCCCAAATTGTCACTTACTTGTCGAAGTACTTCTTCCCAGATGCGTCCACAGCTCAACTCAATGGGCTACTTGCGACGTATCCCGATGACTGGTCAGCAGGATCACCATTCGGGACTCTGTTTCTCAATGCGATCTACCCGCAGTATAAAAGACTGGCTGCTATCCTTGGAGACTTGACATTCACACTCACCCGTCGCACATTCCTTGCCACACATGCTTCCGTTTATCCCAATGTGCCCTCGTGGTCATATCTCGCATCATACGACTACGGAACTCCAGTCCTTGGCACATTTCACGGCAGTGACATTCTTCAAGTCTTCTATGGCATTTTACCCAACTATGCCTCGGGCTCCATCCGCTCGTACTACTTCAGCTTTGTGTATAACCTGGATCCGAATGTTGGATCCTCATACAGAAATTGGCCGCAGTGGAGCGCAGGCAAGCAGCTGATGCAATTCTACGCGACTGGGGCACTTCTTCTTGCGGATAATTTCAGATCCTCGAGTTACGATTGGATTGTGGCAAATGTGGGGAGTCTGAAGATTTGATCTGGCGTTACTTGGGAAGAGTTGAAAACACGGGGGTGGAGAGGAGTTATTGGCTGGAAATTCGAGCATATTTGGGCATGGAGGTATAAGTGAGATGCATTGGGTAGGGAAAATGAGATGACAGACTTCTTTGTTCGAAGTCTCCCGCTTGACAACATACATCATGCGATTATTTGCCTGCAAGTGAAACCAGAACTTGTAAGTACGCGAGTATAGGCATATGCCTCTACCTCAGAGCATCAAACCACGGGCAAGACCAGAAAATAGCTAAGAACAGCAGGAGGTGACAAGCAGAGATGTTCAGCACCAACTTGTGTGACCTGGGCTTGAGTCTGACACGTGATGCTTCATTGAACCCACTGAAGGACTCCGTAGAGTCCGGAAGATAGAGGAAGGATTGATTAATCAACTTAAGGGGTAACAACATGGCTATCTAAGATTCAATAATAAGGAAGTCAGGAGATACAGAAAAAAGCCAAAAGTTCTCCAGTCACGTGTCAAGGGACAAGCAAAGCTCCAACTGGCTCCCAAGCACCTGCCACTCGTTGAGGATAACACAGCTCCTGCTCGGGGACTAAAAGTCTTTAAAGGCAACGTAGTTGACATATTAGCGGAGAATTATTCTACTTCCCGTGAGCCGCTGACGTCCTCGGGTTGAACCCGACCAAGCCAAGCAACTTCTCTCATCATCAGCCATATATTCCCCAGCCGGCCTACCATATCCAGCTTGCCTCAAGCCCTTTGCCCTTACACCTCTCCTCGTCTTCCAAGAACACAATGTCTAATGCCTCACAAACAATCATCTACTGAGAAGAGACATAACCGCTGCAGCCAGCACCATGAGCAAACGTCACATCGTAGTCTTCTCCGGTGGGTCAGCGGCCAACAACCTCGTCGATGTATTCGGCAAGGTAGCAGAGGATAAAGGCTGTTCGTTGAGCTAGTAAGTTGCTTTGTTGCTTTAAGAGAGAATACGGATGGAGCAGGTATGATATAGAAGAGTGCTGATGCGATAATTTGGAAGTATAATTCCTATTTCTGATAATGGGGGTTCGTCAAGCGAGTTGATCCGGGTCTTTGGTGGACCAGGGATTGGTGATGTGAGGAGTGAGTCAGATATTTCTTCATGTTTCTGATGAGAGGTGATGTTTGAAAAGAAGGCTGCAATGGTGTAGTGGTTTCGATGTTGGACCTTGCCTTTAGTGACTTCGAGTCTAGAATTATTTGATATCACGTGCATCAACTGACCTCCATCTTCAGGTCGGCTCGTCAGACTCATCCCAGAAGATCCTTCCTCTCCAGAGACGACAGCTATCAAGGCACTATTTAACCACAGACTCTCGCCAGACTCGCCACTTGCTCGTATAGAATGGCTCGACATCGTTGAATCCAGACATGTGCTCTGGACATCTATCTCTTCTGAGAAGCGAGAGTAAGATCATATCTTCTTTACATTTCCTAAGTTTTCCTCAAACGTCTTGGGTGCAATTCTCATGGGAGTGTCTTTCCAATATAGTAAGCTGTCTAAGTAAATACTAACCTCACCGACTCAGACTCATCCGCTCTCTCTTCAACACCATTAACCTCGAAATCGTAAAACGCCTCCGACCCACCTCATCCTTCAACTTCCAATCCGCCTCTGTAGGAAACCTCTTTCTCACCGGGGCCCGCCTTTTTACTGGTAGCTTCGAGTCCGCCATCTACCTCCTCGGAGCTATAACCGGCGTCCCGGCAAACATAAACGTCATTCCCGCCATAAACAGCAATTTCTCACACCATATCTCAGCAGGTCTGGAAGACGGAACACAGATCACTGGCCAGAATGCAATCTCACATCCATCTGCCCCATCTGCGCCACCGCCTATACCGACACCGTTCCCAGGTGGTACGAGGATCGGGACGCCTATGTTGTCGGAAACTGGCAGTGAGCAAGAGAGTGAAATAAATCCTCGTCAGGCAAGCGAGATGCCCCCACAACACCAACAAGAGGACAATATCATATCCATAAGTCCTAAAACCCTCTCCACTCACGCCCTCTCCCTCTCATCCCACGACACATTCGAAGCCGAAGACGCCAACCTCCCCGGTTCCCTCCCCACGCTCCGCACGCAAAACATCCACTTCGCCAAATCCCACACCGAAGACCTCCCCTCGCGCATCTCGCGCATCTGGTACATCAACCCCTACGGCCAAGAGATCCGGCCAGCTGCGAACCCGAAAGTGCTGAGCAGTATCGAGGAGGCGAGCGCGGTGGTGTATTCGATCGGCAGTCTGTGGACGAGTATAGTGCCGTGTCTGGTGTTGCGGGATGTTGGGGCGAGGATCAGAGGTGGCGTGAAGTACAAGATACTCGTGCTTAATGGATCGCTTGATCGGGAGACGAGAGCGGTGGGTATGGAGTTCACGGCTAAGGACTTTGTTGGGGCGATTGCGGATGCTTGTGCTTCGAGCTCTGGGGCTGGATATACATCTGGATCTGGACCTGGCGGCCGGAGCCAAGGCTGGCAATATACAAGTGGGAAAGTACCAACTGTGGTTGACAGCAAAGGAAATGTAAGCGAGGAGAACTGGAAGGATTATGTGAGCCATGTTATCCATTTACAAGGCGAGGGGACGCCGAGAGTCGAGAAGGAGGAGTTGGGACGGTTGGGGATTGAGTGTGTGAGGATCTATGGGAGGAAGAACGAGGGTGAAAGTGGAGGGATGGTTTATGATGGGACGGCTCTTGGTCAGGCGTTGGAGGCTATTATTGGGGGTGCGAAAAAGGCGCAGGGGGTCAGTCGGAGGAATACTTTGGGGGTGCCGAATTCATTGAGTGGGTAGTGGAAGTGTGGAAGTGGAAAGTCAAATACCTCAACAAGATTATGGTGATAGATCTGCTCGAAAGTGTTCACAAAAGATAACCAAGTGATTTTGTATTTTGGAGACCGTGAAACCTTTTCATGTCGAAGATAACGCATCGATGAGTATGTACACTGTATGAATGTACACTGTTTTCTTAGTCGACTGTGGCGGTCCAACGGCCTCAGCGGTGAGAAGAGCCATGGCCACAGCTCATTCCCAAGCTCATCTGAAGTCAACCTTCATGCAAATGCAAAATATATGTGCCGTCGTAACCTCAACCCTTTGAAATCCTCCATGTCCATCATGAACGCCACCAATGTAATCTTCACATTGGGATAATGCCCTTGCCCATAACGCCAGTTGATGGTATACCTGTACACCTGTTCCATTCCCATCCCAACCATGCTCCGTGATGCCAATAATATCGCGAGTATTTAGCCCGTAGACTAGTTCCGAACTGCTTGCTTTCCTTTTTTCTTCGCCGTCATAAACTTCATCTCCAGGGGAAAGACGCCGTTCTTTGGTTGCTTTCCTCCTACTTTCTTAGCGGCGATGTTGGATCTACACACTGGGCAGCACTTCTTGTCACCAGCGTGCAAAGCCTGGTGGAGACATTCAGAGCAGAAAAGATGACCTGGAGAATTAGTTTATCCATATGACCTCTCGGAGACAAGCACATACCACAATATGTTACCGTCAGATCAGTTGGTTGGTCCATGCAAATGATGCACTGGAACTCAGCCAGCTTGACTGGTTTGGTTGCCTCTTCCTGGTTTTGCCTCTTGATCATATCCGCCTGTTCCTTCGCCATCCGTTCATCATAGTCCTTCTTATCCTCAACATCGACCAGATCTATTGTGTGCACTTCGGACATCTCCTCCTTTTTCGTACCTGCTGCTGAGTTTGGGCGCGAGGTTTTCGAGGAACCACTTTTGGCAATCTTGCTTGCTCTTCCTGGTCCAGGTGTTGGAGCCTTGCGTTTCCTCGAAGAAGGAGCCATGGCCGCGGGTGAAGACTCAGTGAGGTCGACAAAGGAAGACTGCCTTGTAGAATGCGATGGTATGTCTCCAGGTGGTGGTGATAAATCAATAAAATCTAGGTCCTCAAAGGGATCTGGTGATTCAGAACCTGCGAGTCTGTATTGCGATACGGGGCGCGGGGTCCGTCGTCGCTGTTGGTTCGAAGGTGGCGGATCTTGGTGGTTCGCTTGGGAACTTCGAGAATGAGGTCGTGAGTTTGTGGTTCCGTCCCCTGCTGTATTTCTCGAGCGACTGGCGAGAAAAGAATTGGGAGATTGTATACGAGGTAGGGCGTCGAAATACTGGGAGTTGTTGAAGGAAGGGAGTTCGTTGTAGTTGTTGTCAGGGTTTATTGGTGGAAGGGTCAGGGAATCGTAACCGCTGCCTGACGTGGACGCGCTCCATGGTGAAGGCTCATCTTCTGCCTGGTCCGAGCCGAACAGAGCAAAAGGTGAGTTCGAGTTTGAATGTTGCTGGTGATGTTCATTCGACGACGATTGTGAATTGTGACCTGCAGGGCTCCCTTCGGCTGAGGATTCATTCAAGGACTCGGGGACGGCATATCGTCCAAAGAGGTTGAAGGACATGCCTTTCTGAACTGGCGCGGGGATTGGCGAATGCGCTCGATCGATGGTTGTCACAAAGGATTCGCCTTGTAGGCTCCCAATATACAATACTGGCGAAGGAGACAAAAAGAAAGAGAAGACAGGAGAGACGGGAAAGAGAGAGAGACAGAACTAGACAAGACGAGCGGCCGAAGGTAATGTGAAGTGAAGCGAAGCGATATTATTACATATTACATATCGCCTCCCCCATGACGGATGGCAGCCGTCGCTCGCGCAACACCACCACGGCGCTTGCCCTGTATGGTCTGGTGTGGTCTGGTCTGGTCTGGTTCTGGCCCGTCTTTTGCTGTCTGTGTGCTGCAGCGGCGACTTCATTCCGTCCATACTCCTGTCCTGGTGTGGTGTGGTTGTTGATGGGTGGATGACCTTATCGATTACAGGACAGGGTTGAACAGGGTTGGACAGGGTAGGACAGGGTAGGACAGGCCTGCGCTTTTAGCCCCTGCTGCTAAATTTCAATGCATTACTCCTCATTCGCCATCATTCGCGATACTTGCACTTGCACTTGCATCTCACGATATCCTCGCGCTCTCGAAGTTTGCCATTGCAGGGAACCTTAAACACTATCGCCATGCTCTAATAACTTCGGCCATCATCCAGAGTATGCTACTTCCAATACGTGCTGGTCGTTCGAGCAGGCCATGCGCAAGCTTTGTGAAGCTTGCAAAGCATCGCGCACATCGTCCACAAGGGAGAGCGAGCATTGGGGTACAATGTAGTCAGTACGCGACAGAGGCGGCCAGGCCGGAGGAGAAGGATGCCACGGGGCCAGGATCTCTTTCGAGTAAGATTTGTTGTCGTTCGAAAATCTATTACTGTCCTTAACATATCCTAGAACCGTCAAACGCACGGTACAATGAAATAGGGGTCCAGCAAGTCAGCAGCCATGTTTATTCACAAATCTTCCCAGAAAACATTGCGCCTCCGCCCAAGGAACTTGTAGAGCTTTCGAGGGACCATCTACGGCGGCATGAATTGCTGGGGAAGAACACAGACAACCCGCCACCCATTGCTTTTGATCTCCCAGAGCTCCAAGGCAGCACCCTCGATGAGCACTTCTACAAGCTTGGTATGGATGCTGCGGAACCATATCTTTCGAAGGCGAGGCAATTCTCAAGATCAAATGGTCCACCGAAGCCGAGAAAATGGGTCCGGAGAAGCGGTTGGACAAAATACTATCCCGATGGAAGAACGGAGGCTGCGGATGCGCCGCAAGAGGATATGCTGTGTTTTGATACGGAAGTAATGTGGAAGGAGAGCTCTTTTGCGGTAATGGCTTGTGCTGTTAGTCCTACGAATTGGTATGCGTGGCTGTCTCCATGGCTGCTGGGAGAATCAGAAAACGATCGCCACCTTATCCCTTTGGGAGACCCCACACAACCTCGGATCATCGTGGGCCATAATATTGGCTATGATCGCGCCCGGATAGCGGAAGAATACGACATCAAGCAATCAAAGAACAATTTCCTGGATACCATGTCGCTTCATGTGGCTGTGAATGGGATGTGTTCCCGCCAAAGGCCAACATGGATGAAGCATAGGAAGAACCGGGAGCTGAGGGATAAGATTGCTGGGGAGACCGATAACGCGGAGTTGGCAACCTTACTTGGAAACAAAGCATTGACCGAAGAGGAGGAGGAACTATGGGTTGGGAGAAGTTCGGTCAATTCATTACGGGACGTGGCAAAGTTCCACCTGGACATTTCAATTGACAAAGCGCAAAGAGACGCGTTTGGAGAACTGGACCGGGAAGGAATACGGGGAAAACTGGACGAATTGCTGGACTACTGCGCGGCTGATGTCGATGTTACACATAAAGTGTACAGGATTGTCTTTCAAAACTTCCTGGAGACTTGCCCACATCCCGTGAGCTTTGCTGCTCTACGGCATCTGTCTTCTGTTATTCTTCCCGTTGACAAGTCATGGGAGTCTTACATCGCAAATGCCGAAGCAACATATCATAAGCTGTCCGATGCAGTACAGGAGAGGCTGATTGGTCTCACTGAAAAAGCCCTCGAGATCAAAGACAATGCTGAAAAGTGGAGTAACGATCCCTGGCTTCGACAATTGGACTGGTCAGGACAGGAGATTAAGATGGTCAAAGGAAAAAGGAAGAACGATCCTCCTCGTCCGGCTGCTCGTCAGAAGATGCCAGGAATGCCGCAGTGGTACAAAGACCTTTTCGTCAAAAAGGATGGACCCATTGGTCTTTCAGTTCGAACTCGCATTGCCCCTCTGCTGTTGCGCTTAGCATGGGATGGGAATCCTCTGTTTTGGTCAGACAAGTATGGGTGGACTTTCAGAGTACCTGTCACAGACGCCCACAAGTACACACAATCACAAATGCAAGAATGCATTGGATTCGACGAGAAAGATATAGCGTTGCGAGATGACCACTCCGGCACTTATTTTAAACTACCTCACAAGGATGGACCTACTGCACGTTGTGCGAACCCAATGGCGAAGAGCTACATGCCGTATTTCGAAAAGGGCATTCTTTCATCTGAATTTGCTTATGCGAAAGAGGCACTGGAAATGAATGCTTCTTGTTCGTATTGGATCAGTGCAAGGGACAGAATCATGTCACAAATGGTGGTGTACGAGAGTGATGGCGCAAAGGGGACTGATCAGGGAGCATCAAATTCGGAGACTGGTTACATCCTACCCCAGGTTATTCCGATGGGAACAGTCACAAGACGAGCAGTCGAGAATACATGGCTTACTGCAAGTAATGCGAAGAAGAACCGAGTGGGATCCGAATTAAAATCCATGGTCAGAGCACCTCCAGGATATTGCTTCGTAGGTGCAGATGTCGATTCTGAGGAGCTGTGGATTGCAAGTCTGGTGGGTGACGCCCAGTTCAAACTGCATGGGGGAAATGCCGTCGGATTCATGACTCTGGAGGGCACCAAGGCAGCTGGAACAGATTTACATTCAAGGACAGCCGGCATTCTAGGCATCACTCGAAACGATGCGAAAGTCTTCAACTATGGACGTATTTATGGCGCAGGTTTGAAATTCGCCTCGACATTACTTCGCCAATTCAATCCGAGTTTGTCAGAGTCTGAGACGGCTAAGGTTGCCTCTAATCTGTACAAGGCTACGAAAGGTACGAAGACAAATCGAAAGGCACTTCACAAGAAGCCATTCTGGCGTGGAGGGACTGAGAGCTTTGTTTTCAATAAACTTGAAGAATTCGCCGAACAAGAGCGACCTCGCACACCCGTTCTTGGTGCTGGTATTACTGAAGCCTTAATGAGTCGATTTGTCAATCAAGGAGGATTCATGACATCGAGGATCAACTGGGCTATTCAATCATCTGGTGTGGATTATCTTCACCTTGTGATTATTTCGATGGACTACCTCATCCGCCGATTTAACATCGATGCACGGCTTGCAATCACCGTCCACGACGAAATTCGGTACATTGTCAGCGAGAAAGACAAGTACAGAGCTGCGATGGCACTCCAAGTCTCGAATGTCTGGACCCGCTCAATGTTTTCCCAGCAGGTTGGCATCAATGATCTACCGCAAGCCTGCGCCTACTTCTCAGCTGTCGACATTGATCACGTGCTTCGCAAGGAGGTCGACATGGACTGCATCACTCCCTCTAATCACGAGAAAATTCCTCATGGGGAATCAATCGACATCACAACTCTGCTTACAAAGCCATCCTCATTCCTTGATCCAGCTATCATCCCCACAGATCCACCAAATGTGGCATCGATTCCATACACACATCGAGTCCCAGTCATGGAAACATTGTCCTCAAATACTGATATCAATTTCCTGAAGGCTCAAATCACAGCCGACGACAAGGAACTGCGCGACATTCTCAAATACCAGCGCAAAGCTTCCGAAGTCGAGACACCGCCGAAGAAGAGAGCGGTGAAGACGCGGAATATCCTCCCGTATCAAGCACATGCTCATTTAATCGAAGACACCAAATCAGTCTCTGACCTTCTCGGAAACGATTTTCGCAGCTCCTTCCAGAATAGTGGATACCAAAATAGTGGCGGGAAGAAGAGCTGGGGATGGGACAGACCATCACCTTTCAGAACTCGACCCACCCCGCGGTGGTGATCCTGCCTTCACCTTTACGAACTCCTTTCCTTTGTTTGAACTGTGATGTTCGCAGGTATGAGGGACGATACACGGCCGGCTCTCTGTACGTTCTTGTTACTACTGCTGTATTGTACGATGCTTTGTGTGGGCCAGGTTCTGGCATCCTTTTGAAAGACAGGCGGAAAGGATAGTTGCGTTTGTTTTGATTGGGGAGTTTCGAAGCGAAGCATGGGACGGCGCTGGTGGATGCTTGTGTATTTTATGTGCAACAGATGTATGGATACTTAGCTTTTGATACGATAGCGAAGAAATGGAATATAATTCAAGTCTCAGCCCTCCATCAGCGTGCAAAAAGTTCCTACAAAAGTGGCATTAAACCAGGAAGATTTCAATATCACAGCTCATTCTTTCTTGTTGTCTTAACTCTTGATTCGATGCTCAACTCTGATTCGATACTTTACTCTTCCTCTCCTCGTCGGTATTTGCTGGATAATCCTTGTTTGCGTTGCCGCTGTTGAATTGATTCTCCATCTTGCGTGCCTCTTTGCTAAGCCAGGTAGCGAACTGGGAATACATAAAGCAATTCGTCTGTCCTCCACGCTAGTTCGAGAATATCAACAGCTTTCGCTTAAAGAAACCAGCGATGTGCAACAAAAGGAAAAATCTTTACAGCGGTCGCTAGGCGGCCTTGGCATCGGAGGGAAAACTTGATTGGCTTGACTTTCTATTGATGAACTGATGACTGATGTCCTGCATTTCATCTTGAACCTCTCAAAGTCCCCATGTCAGTGCAAACAACATTATTTTCGGTCTGGAAACGCCAGAAGCGCAATCAACGTAATCTCCCTGATTAAATTAAAGATGTCCTCATTCCGCCCCAGGACCCAGTCCTCAGGACTCAGGACTTAATTTGCCCATCTCGCGCAAAACATCCTCAACTTCTTCCCCCACACAAAAACTGCCACGCCCATCATCGCAAATACCCCTGTAATCCCCGTATAGATCCCAAACAGTTTCAAGAACCCAACATTGTCAACATATGTCACCGTATTCCTCGATACACCAAAACTGATCAACCCTCTACAAACACAAATAACCACACAAATGGGTCCTGCTCGCTGCGGATGAGCATCAAGCAAGTACGTCAACCCAACCGTATTACACGCGAACAACACAAGCAGGATAACATCTTGCGGGAACACAATTGCCAGCCAGTGATATCTAAACGGATTGTGCGCACCAACCCCGTACACAATCAACAGCACCATGCACAGCACTAGCGGAAACACCAACGTCAACAACCTAAACTCCGGCTCGTGAACTCCCCCATTCCTCCTGGCCATCCACACCACGCTTCGATCTGCGAACCACCCCAGCAGCGGGATCGCTATAAACGCCACGGGAAACTGCCCGACTTGCGTGAGCGAGACGGACGTCTCGGGCCAATTGTAGGGTGGAGCGACGAGGATGGGCCCATAGGTTATTATGATGGAGATATCGAAGCCGGCTAACACGCCGTTCATGAGTGCGATCCAGGCTACGTGAGGAAAAGCGAGGAGCTGGACGGCCTGTTTGAGGGTGCGCAGTACGCAGGACCAGTCTGGTTTCATGACGAAGACGCGGAGGTCGGAGGAGAAGGTGCGAGGTGGATAGTTCGCTAGATCGATGGCCGGGCGGGTTTCTTCTGTAATTTTGTCCATGCTGCTGCTGCTGGTAACACTGGTATTCTGTTCCGTGTCGCGGAGGTCTTCTCGGGTACTGGAGAGCGAGTCTTTCGCTCCCCACGCTTCGGCTGGGCGGTCGTAGTACGTCTCTGGTACGAAGACGATGCCGAGGAGGAGAGAGGCACCGGCCATGGCTGCGATAAGACTATACCAGGAGCGCCAACCGAAGTCGCGAGTCATGTATGATGAGCCCATGACGAGAGCGGATTGGATCAGGGTCTGTGACGATGACCAGACTTGGTAGGCACGAGCACGTTGATGGAGGAAGAAGATATCCTTAGGATTGTTTAATTAGGTTTGCATTTACATCGAAAGAATGGATAGGAATGTCAGAAAGACTTATACACACCTGTATAATCAGCGGAACCGTGGCCTCACTCTGCGCCGCCGCAAACGCGACAATACACCTCGCAGCAAAATGCCACTCGAACGACTTACTCGTCGCACACAGAATCAAGCCAATCAGCAGCACGAGGTTCGAAGCCAGATACACCGGTCGCCGTCCGATGCTGAGGACTAGAGGCATTGACAAGATGTTGCCGAGACCGACGAGGAGAGACGGGTAGGTGATGAGGCCGCTGATGCGCTGCATGGAGATTCCTTCATCTGTGTAGTCTGGGATGAAGAAGACGAGGAGGGCGCCGAGGGAGTTGATGGCACAGAGGCCGGTGATGGAGTCTGGAAGTTGGATGTCAGGTTTTTGAATTGTGGATTGGTATATTTCATCCCGTGGAAATATAGGAAGGGGAAGGAGGTGGGGACGTACAGAATGTGATGAGCCCGAGCATGAGGAGCTTTTGCCATTTTGCAATGTTCAGTGGATCTGTAAAGTGTGTCAGTCAGCATCCTTCGATATTCGGTCGGGAAAGGTCAAAACAATACGTACCGCTGGGATCAGCTGTGGGCTGAGGAATAAGCACAACTTCCTGCTTTGGACCTTTCCTGGTAGTCAACTTGATGGTGCCACTGAACAATCCATTTTGCGAAGACGTTTCAGTTTCATCCACGATAGTATCTCCCTTTGTCGGGGAACTAGGATGAATATCAGTAGCGAGCTTCTCTGGATCAGGCTGATCTGCCATTTTGAGAATCCGAAGTATTCACTGTTTTTCAAGACCACTCCACAAATGCTTATCAGAATACGAGAAGGTACTCAAATACCCAGAGTCAACAACTATTTTAGAAAGTGGAGTAGCGGTCAGTGGGGAATTTATCTTATAATCCCCCCGAATGAAAAGAAACTTTCCCATCTCCGTCGATCTGCAAAAGTCAATACTGCATCCACGCAATCACACCACCTCGCTTGCCCAAAGTTGTCCAAAACACCACTCACACCCATCACCTCGCCTCACATATCTTCAAAAAAGCTACTCACTCACTGCCGACACGCGGAAAGTTTTGTCATTCTTGGAACTTATGCCCGCGATCACGGGGGTGCGGGCGAGGGTCTTGGCATGCATATCTCCGATGGTCGTGATGGGAACGTCCAATTGTAGAGTTTGGACTTCGCTTGTCGCGGGTGATCCCATGGTTACCTTGCTAGTGGTGATGCACGCGAGTAAGTGGCGTACATTGAAAAAGGAATATTGTGTGCAGCTACATGCACCGGGAATAATGGATGGTTGTTGGCAGTCGAGGTTATCAAGGTCTGGAATTCGTTTTGGCTGGTAGTATAGAAATATACTTTCTGCCGGCTCTCAGCTCGGATTTGTTTACCCAATGGTAGTGTATTTAGAGCAGCCCAAAAAGATGCATTTGAAAACTTACTGTACGTTAGTGTGGGTAGAGCTGGGAGTCTCCCTACCACCTGATGTCTTGTCTTCCTGGAAGATGGTCGTATTGTCAAATAGGTGCATACGGACTTCAGTAGTATCTACTGGTGCCATATACTTGATATAGCAATGAGAACAGGAGAAGATCTCCGAGATTCTAGACCAGGTCACTTAATACAATGCTCATTGTGTGACTGCTCCCCTCGATTCTATTTGCAGCTTCTTGAGCGGAGCAAGAGTCTCCGAATGCAGAATACTTCGAACTTCTAATGAGAGAAATCAGTCCAATGGTATTTAATTCACGAGAATTTAAACTCACCAGGACTGAGTCCATCATCCCAGTAAATAGTTCAATTGCCTTCTCCAACCCTGTAATCGCATATTGCGATTGATATCCAGCTTTGATAGCCATCCGCATCCCAAACCTATTGGCTGCTTCAAGATGTTTTGCCAAGAGATATACCATGGCGCCGAGACACTGAATGGAAAGTGTTCCTAAATCCAGTATCCAATCAAAGAGTACAAAAACGAAAGGCTGCCACATGAATGGTCCAAACTTGCTGTCAAATTCGTAGTCGCGGTACAGGAATAATCTAGCCATTTCACGGGGGATTCCGTGGGCGAGTTTCTGGGTCAGATTCCAAGGAATCTTGCAGAGATTGAGGGATCTGCACGAGAGGCTTGAGGGAATGGCTCGACTTACAGGAGCACTTGGAGCAACGATCCTAGGCGGAAAATCGATACTCTTGGTCTTAAAAAGCAATGACTGCTACCCTCTAGAGGATTCAGAAGGATTACGCAGGAGAATGAAAAGAGCTCGTCACTCACCAGCATGACTTTCAAGAAGAGCGCTTTTCGTAGATTTGCCAAGTCATGTTCGACGTCCTGAAGAAAATCATGTTGACGACACACAATGAGGTTGAGATATTTGTTTATCAGCACGAGAAAACATATTTAAGGACTCAGATTCGACTCAACTCTTCTCTCACGCTGTTGTTTGCCTGACCTGTAAATTTTGAGCGCAGGTCAACAAGCTTGGTCGTCAGTCGCCAATCGCTTCCGTAGCGTCTGACCAGTCAATTGGTGGAGAGACCCGATCCCAATCAAGATAAGCCGCGCAGACAAGTCTCGTAGTCTATTGGTATTATGGAGGAGCAATGACCACAAGCTGTACTGTAGTCTACATCGGTAGTAGCCAACCTCCAAATTTCGTCTCACGTTCCATTTGGCTTGCTTTCCAGGCTCTCCGCGGCAACATACACTGTCTCATTTCTGGAATGCCATGACAGCGTATCTGAATGTTCCGTTCGCGAATCCTCGTCTCATTGCTCTGAAAGCTTGCATGAAAGCGAGTCCGTCCCGGCCTTGTGCAACGGCAAAAGCCCAAAGTGCAGGGTTCTGAATGAGAGCCCATGAGATGTCCCTGTTGAATTTGTTGAGCTGGAAGAGTCTGGGGAGATTTTGTGGACTTACCATGTCTTTGAGACTTGTTTACTAATGTCAAATGGCTCCGCAAAAGTCTTGAGGCCAGCTCCATTTGCCAATCGAACGTAATCCGCCTGAGTGCAGAGAGGTGGAAGAAGCATGCCATCTAGATCATGTAAGTATACAACTTTGCTTTCTCAGCTCAGATGAACAACCTTCAATGGGAGAAATATCAGCCTTGAACTGAGCTTCGGTCAACTTCTCATCCTTGAACCAATCCGCAACCACCAGCTTTCCTCCCGGATTGAGCAGCAGCGCTGCATTTCGGAAGAACAACTCCTTATTCGGCAAGTGGCTCATTGCCTCTGAGATCCAGACACAATCGAACTTTGCAACACTCGGCTCTGCATTGAAGTACTCGCCCATCTTCTCCGCATCAAGCTCAAGGAAGCGAACAGAACCATCGCCTAATTTCATCGGAGTAGCTGCATCCGGAGTATCTGGTTTCTCGCCAGCAGCTTCCAAAGTCAACTTTCGAGCAATCTCAACCTGCCGCCCACTAATTGTCACACCGACAACATTGCAACCATGAGTCTTGGCGAGATGGCGTGAGGTTCCACCAATTCCGCATCCGACATCAAGAACGGAACTTCCAGCTGGCAGTTCTGACTTCTGAAGTAGGAGTTCGATCAATTGAACTTGAGCTCTCTCCTTGGTGTCTGACTGTGTAAGGAAGTAGCCGTGGTGGATGTGCTCGCCCCTGGCCAGAACATTAGCTCGTGACTTGTAGCATGTGAGCCGAGGGAGACTCGCCAAAGAGAATAGTAGTAGTCCGAGGCAAGCTCATAGTGGTGTCTGATGCGATCTTTGAGGGCATTGAAGGAAATGAATGGTTCGGGCTCAGGGATGTCATATTTGGCGCTGACATCGTTCTTCTCGTCTGCTTTTGACGACAACTCACCGTCTGTTGGTGGTGGGGCTGATGCTGGAGCTGCCATTGGAGCTGGCCGGAAGGTGCGTAGGTGATATGAAGACTGTGAGAAAGATAATGTCTTGAGATTGAGTCTTTTCGCAAAGATCAAGATCGATTGGTGACGTTTGAGAAACAAGGAGACGAAGCTGTTGCGACGCATGGAGGGGTACTTCGATGGTGAGGGGCTAGCGTGCCAGAAGGGGATAAGTGCGAGGTACTAGCGCATCCACACTGGTAAGCTCCCGCGCGCCGTCGATGTTTGGTGACATGTCATATTATTCTCCGGCATCTTGTACTGTACAGTACGTGATTAGCTTCATTTTGGCTATCTCCCATGGTCATGAGGAGGAAAGAGGATGTTCGTTGAAGGTATCTCAAATGGTCAGTGAAACGCCAAGTATTGCGTTACCCCGTCGTGAACCCTCACTCTCTCCCCCATAGATGCTGCGACAATTCGCGACTCTGAGAAAGAGAAGGTAAATCGACTAAAAATACTGAGAGAAGAGATGAGGAACAGCGTTAGCATGAACAAAGCGTTTGGACAAGGTCTTGAAAAGGTCAGAGCACTTGTGGGCATCTTCGAGTGAAATAGAAATCTAGAAGGAAATGATGACTGGTAAAGGGCATGAAGCCTTGATTCGTGAATCTATGTGAAGTCTATATATATACAAGAAATTTGAACGAAGGTAAGAACCGACAGAAATCGTCCATCAACAGTCATCATCATCAGCGACTGGAACTGGCGTAGCAACGGCCGAGACCGAAGCCGACGGGATCACAGCACCAGTCTGGGGAACAGTGGTGTTCGCAAATGGTGCAGTGGATGAGGTAGGAGTAGTAGTCGAGTTGGAGGCACTGGAGGCACCAAGGCCGATGATCTTGGCCGCAGCATGCTCGGCAACAACCATGACAATAGCCTGTGTGTTTCCAGTTGGCAGATCAGGGTGAATGGAAGCATCAACAACAAAGATGTTGTCAGTTCCGAAGACTTTGGTATTGGTGTCGACGACAGCTGAGCCGTCATTTGTCTCACCCATGATGGTAGTTCCAACAAAATGAGATCCTTGAACGTAGCTCTTGGCTGTGACCATAGATGCACCAGTGAGAGAGCTATCACTTGGGGTGAGAATAGTACTATTCTTTGCAGCGTTGAGGATCTGGTCGATCATAGTTGCGACAGCAGTCTGATCATCCTCAGTGTTAAGCCACGGGTCAGTAGTGAAAACAGTTGCGCCTTGAGCGTTGATACCGAGAGCACCAACTGAAGTCGCTCCATGGGTAAGGTACAGCTTGATGCGGACGGTTCCGGCACCGGGAGAGTTGCAGGTTCCTTGGAAGAACTTGGTGCCGGAGGTGGTGTTGAGCGAAGTCCAGAAGTTGACACGTTGACCCGACTGAACGAGAGGACCAGATTGCTTAGCGAATAAGTCAATGTTTGTTTGGGATGGGGAGGTGAAGTCTTTGGCGACCATTGAGGCGTTAGCCGCAGAAGTGTTGAATGTCAAAGTAAAGATGGGGTGATCCTTGAGATTCTGTCCGACTGGGAGATTGATCCAGTCAGCTTCATCTGGAAGAGTGACGCATGCAGATCCGGATTGAACGGTAGTAATTTGGTCGGTCGGGCCAATACCACTGTTGTAGAGGATACGTGGGCTGGACATAGATCCGGACGCGAGAACGACATTACCACTAGCCTTCAAATTAATGATCTGACGGGCACCGGTAGAAGTCTCGACTTCGACTCCAGTGGCAGTAGGACCTGAGCGAATAACACGAACGACCTTGGTGTTGAGGGTCAACTCGAAGTTTGACAAGGCTTTAGCCAGAGGGAGGTATGATTTGACCGGTCCAGCCCGCAGACCATCCTGAATATCCCATGGGGGATAGGTGTAGACTGCAGTCTTGCGGTTAGGCTCCTTAATGGCATCAACTTGAGACCAACCCATGGTCTTGAAGAATGACGAAAAGACAGTAAAAGCCTAAAGTTATTAGCATCGAACTTTAATTGGCTTGCACATCACTTACACTCTGATCATAACGTTGCTGATCCTCGGAGGCCAGAGTCGTCCCAGGGTTACGCTCGTAGAGTCTGGCAGCAGAGGCGCCGACTTCACTCCACTTCCATCCCGTTGGCCATTTGTCGTTAAAATCGGCGTCTTGAGGCGGGACAAACATCAAAGCGTTGACCATGGTTCCTCCACCAAGCAAGCAGCCGGCCATATTGGCCGTGTCGGTACAATATTCGGTGGTGTCAGAAGCGGTCGTGAGGTAGTACGCCATTGATGGGACATCATACTGAGTGACAGTGTCGTTCCATGCCACAGTAGATCGGCCCCCACTGGCATAGGTCGAAGCCTGACCGCGCTCGATAAGAAGGACGGATTTTCCAGTCTCGGCAAAACGCTGGGCAGCAATGATGCCGGCGGGTCCTGCACCGGCGACGATGTAGTCATAAGTCGAGTTTGCAATATTGGTGGTAGCTGAACAGGTCGAGTTGGACCCGCCAGCTGTAGGGGTGGTTGTTGAGTTGCCACTTCCAGTTGAAAGGGTAGCCATAGCAGCCCATGTGGCGTAGTCAGCAGAGCCTGCTTCGTTCAGAGCAAGACCGAAGGCTCCGAAACCAGCCTCGTGGTAAACGAAGGTTGCTGAGTCGGCCGATGATGGGTTTGTTGGTGCAGTTTTGGAGAACCCCCAACCAACAACAATGGTGTCGGTAGAAGCCTTGAAAGTCAATGCGTTGCCCATAATGCATCCACCGCAAAGGAAAGTGTAACTCATGTGGGTCGAGTTAACGAAGGTTCCATTTGCAATAGATGATAGAGACAAAGATGCATTGGTATATACTGCCGGAGAAGTGTATCCACTTCAAGAATGTCAATATCTTTTGACATGTTGAGATCGCATTCTGCTTACCTAGTCTCACGGAAAGACGAAATAACCTCTCCCTCGTTTGGCCAAGCAACAACAAGCAAACTGCCTGTCATCGATCCAGTAAGAGTGAGCCCTCCGTAACCGGTGGTGATTGGCACAACCTAGTTCTATTTTAGTACTGGTTCCCAAGATGTCGAGAAAGTCAACTCACCATCTGACCAATGAAATCTGACCCAACTGTTTCTGGAACGGCCATACCAAAGTAGAAACCAGTAGTATCGGTCTTCCCTTGGAATGTGATGCCGGTGTTTGGGTCGACGGACGATGAGGACTGTTGAGCCCATGCTCCTGCGGCAAATGCCAGCAGGGAAAGAGGGAACCGCATGTTGATGGTAAATATGTGAAATGTTAAGGGAAATTCTTGGGCTTGAGGCGAATGTAGTCTGGAAGTGAAGATATCAATCAAGCAGGGAGAATGTCAAATGAATGAAAGCGAGGACTAGCCAAGCTATGCCGTCGAGGCTGTGAAGAAAAAATGATTGGATGGAGTGAAGAAAAGAAGTCTCACGATAGGGAGAGCAAAACGAAAGAGAGGGGAACTCAAAAGTTTATGTAGCAGTCAGAGCAATAAGGCTTAGTCCCCCTGAGATGCTCTTTTCCAATGTTCGGCATGGCTCTGACGACTTTCTTCATCTATTCATTGCTTGACAGGCTCCGAATGGCCAATGCCATCCCTTTGATTTGTTTCGGCTCGAAGAGAAGAGGGACCACCATCCTACCCAATCTGCTTAGTTTTGCCGTCTCCCAGGTGCGTGGACTTGAGCGGGGACTTGGTGGGGTGACAATCTATGTTTGAATGCACGCTGCGCGCCACCTGAGGCCGGTGAAGTCTTCTCCCGCCGAGTATTCCTTGCACAATTGTTTCGACCCTTTGAAGCGGATCTCCCAAGGCCAGCGGACTCCACAATGTTCATCCCATTGCGGCTCAATTTAATATATTTGAGATGGGCAAGTCTAGGCTAGGGGGTGCCACGCATTGATTCGATGATGGTGGCAAGTTGCCGCGTGGATGACAGGATGAGTCTGGGATGATGGATGGAGTTTTGTTTCGATTTAGATGAAAAAGCTTGACCTGCGGGTGTTTCTCGGTACAGTGGCGATCTGAAACAGCCTCTTTGACTCGCCAAAATGACTCGCCAAATTCGCTGACATTGATTACTGACTTGGGCCTGCCCCCATTCGACTTCCTCATGAGTAAAGAGCTATACAACTGGATATCCGGTTGCGACATGAGATCGCCAAATCCAAGGTTACGAATTTTCGAGTGAGTCTTCATCAATCATAATCGCAGAATGAATTAAGGATATGTCACGTGAAACGTGAGGTCGACCTCATTCTGAGCTGCCTGGCTGTAGCGAAAGACCGACATGATATAAGGATACTTCTACTTAGCTTAAGCTTCTAGGATCTGTTGAGAAACCGTGTTTGCATTATTTGCATTTGTGTTCAGACCCCGTGATGCAACGCCAAATCTGGCAATGAGCCGCCTCTCGTGCCGCGGCACAGCACGACCAATCAACAACTGTGAGTCCTGCAGGAAGTCCTTAGAACTGCTGCCTGTTTGAAAGGTGGTTATCTTTCTCATATTCCTCAGTAAACGCGAGTTAACTTCCTTCTATCTTCTTTGGCTCATCTGTTGCTTGCCTGTCTGTTGCCTGAACAAACTGTACATCGTCCCACCTATCGTTATTCCTTGCGCGTCTTATCAATCTTGACTCAATTATGCCCTTCTGAAACTTCCGTCTGTCTACCAGCCTTTTAAGGACCCAAACAAACTCGAGCCTGCCGTCAATTCTGTAACTCTCGTGGCAAAATGACTTCCGAGGATCAGGATTTCGTTCTCCTCGGAGACAAGGATCTGGCGGACTTCAATGCTCACGGACTACTACCCCAATCATTGGAAGATATCAATAAGATACGGAAGTGGCTCGACCCTACCGACTATGCGTCTGATTCCAGCGAATACAACAAACATAAAACCTCCTACACTGCTGGGACCGGGAAATGGATCCGGGAGACAGAACAGTATCAGCAATGGATGACATCACCAGAGCATGGCTCACTATGGATAAAAGGCGTCGCTGGATCCGGAAAATCGGTCGTCGCTGCACACTTAGCTTCACTACTGGAGGATACCAAAGTCCCGATCCTGCATTTCTTCTTTCGCCAAATCATCGCCGCCAACAGAACGCCACAGTCTCTGGTACGAGACTGGCTTTCTCAACTACTCGATTTCTCACCTATGTTGCAGCTGAAACTCAAAGGTTTTGTGAAAGAAGAACGAAACTTGGATACTGTGTCTTTCGACGATCTCTGGGAACTGGTGGTCTCCGCCTTGTCGGAAATCCCTCGTGCATACTGCGTGGCTGATGCCCTTGACGAGATGGACTTTGGGAACGAGCCTTTCATGCGGGAGCTTGCATTTTTGGGTCAGAAATACCCCTCAAAGGTCAAGGTTCTGATGACGAGCCGCCCTCTGCCCTACATTGAAAGAGCCTTGGCACATACGGAAGCAATTCAACTTGTCCTACGACCCCAACTTATTAATCACGATATTTTGACTTATCTCAAGACGAAGCTCAACGCTACAGATCTACCAGAAGATTGCAAAGCCGAAATTGAACAGGGGGTAGGGAGCAGGTCTCGAGGATTATTTCTGTATGCTCGACTCATGCTAGATGAAATTCTTGCTTCTGGGAAATCAGACTTGCAAAGCATTTGCGATTTCCTTGACAAGCTTCCGTCCGGCCTAGGTGACATGTACACCAGGATGCTTCATGAACATTCTAACCGATCTGAGACGCCACAAGATTTGCAGCTGCTGATCTTGCAGTGTGTGACACACTCTTCCCGGCCGTTGCGATTGCTGGAGCTTTCTACCGTTGCAGATTTTGTCAGGAAGACTTCCCACTATAGAATCTTCAGCCCACCAATGGGATTAACAAAGGATACCAAAAGTATAATTAGGAATGGATGCGGACCACTCCTCGAGGTCCTGGAAGATGAGACTGTGTCCATCATACACCACTCCTTCACGGAATATCTTATCAACCCTGAAAGGAGGAAATCATCACCAAACGGACACCAATTCCCGCATGTTGACCTGTCTGAGACACATCTGGCAATTGCGAAGTTATGTGTCAACTATCTACTTTCTGATTGGCCTCCTAACTGGAATGAAAATGATGACGAGACGGATAATCTATCTTCAGCTCGACTGAAACATCCATTCCTCGACTACGCTCTGAACAACTGGCACCACCACGTGTCAAAATACGGAGATATTGACCAAGAGTTGTTCCAAGTCTTAGATCGATTGCTGGAACCGAACTCCAAGGCCTTATCGTCCTGCCGGCGCTTCATGCGTCTTGATATTTGCAAGGAGGAAGTCAACAGTCGTTCAAAGAGAACGTCACCGCTACACATATGTGCGCTGAAAGGCTTGACAGCGTATGCTGCACATTTAGTGAAGCTAGGTCAAGATGTGAATTCTCTCGACCCCGAGTCGCGCACGCCACTCCATCGGGCAGCCGAAAAGGGAAATCATGGAGTTGTTGAAGTGCTGCTTCGAAATGGTGCTGCAAATAACATGGATGACTTTGCTGGCCTGACTCCTCTTCATCTCGCAGCTTCTGCGAATCACGCGGCTGTTATGAAGTTATTGCTAGTAGCAGGAGTCGACCCATTCACACCCAAAACTAGAGAGCATCCTGGTCGGCGGTGCGGAAACTCAAAAAGGACTCGAGGAGAGACAGCAGTTGAGTATGGTGAGTCTCGTTTCTTATCGCTGCACTACCTGTGCCGTCTGATCTCAGGAACTGCGTGTTACATACATAAACTTCATTCTCCTCTCAGATACTCACCTCATGCCCGTAAATTATCAAATTAACTTTGTCAAAATTCAAGCGTCTGTGTATGGCCACACAGCAGCTCTCCACGAGTTTCTCCCTTTTCTCGACGGAGACGGCCTTAACAAGGCACTGGGCTGGTCTGCTCGCAATGGAAGAACGCAGAATGTCCTCGCTATACTCGATACTCCAGAAGTGGACATCAACGGCCGGTTCGAAGGGAATACGCCCATCCAAGGAGCAGCTCATTCTCATGATATTGTATCAACGAAAAAACTTCTCGAGCTTGGGGCAGATGTTAGCATCAAGTCTAGCAACAGTTTCGGAGGCTATGGCATGCGCTACGTAGATTTCGACAAACATTACGACTATACACCGCTGCATGCGTTTGCTCAAAATTGTCGAGGAAAACTGAAAAACTCTCTTACAGACACTATTGAGGGTATACGACTTCTTTTAGGCGCGGGGTGTGATATCAACGAGTATAGTGGAGGCGGCTTTACTGCTTTGCATTATGCAATTAGTAGTAGCACGGGGTACCTTGACAGTAGCAATTTCTGTCCCACGGAAATTATTGCTTTCCTTTTGGAGAATGGCGCCGATATCTCCTTATGCGTTAAAGATCACAATAGAGCCACAGTCTTGCATCTAGCCGCCACCGAATTGGAGAGTACCATCGATCTCCTCGTGGCGAAAGGCGCCGATGTAAATGCTCGACGAGCTAAAGATGGTCGCACTCCGCTGCTATGTTCTATCAATCCCTACAACGACAAAACAGCGCTAGCCCTGCTGAAACATGGCGCTGACTGCAATGCTCAAGATTATCAAGGAACTTCAGCGCTCCAAATTGCGCTCGAGAACCATAGTCCTTCTTTGACTCAGGTCAAGGCCCTGCTGGCGAACGGGGCAGACCCCAACTTTCGAAACAAAAAAGGAGAGACTGCTCTGCATGTCATGAGATCATGGGCCCGGCAGGGTGATTTGCTTGAGTCATTACTTGCAGCAAAGGCGGATCTAGAGGCGAAGACGTCCGACGGACTGACTGTTCTTCTGAGAGCAGTTAAAAACAATAACAGTCATGCTGACATCAAAGACCTGATCAACGCTGGCGCGAGAACTGACGCCCGCGATTTTGATGGGAGAACAGTTCTACATTATTGCTGCGAGAAGGAAAATTCTATTGAACTATTGGGCACCCTCATTGATATGGGTGCTGATCCTAGCTTGAGAGATTTTGCGGGCAACACATTGTTTCATCAAATTGCGCGACAGCAACCTTCTTATCACGAGAAAGCGCAGTTGGAGCTTCTCACGACTCTTGTGCAGTTGGGTGTTTCGCCAACATCAACGAACAATGCTGGCCAGACCCCTTTCCACATCGCAGCCGGTATGGGTCGAGCGACCACGAGGCACGTTTCGTACAAAACAGACCCTTTCAAATTTCTTCTCGGCCCTAAGTGCAACGCCGATATTAATGCTTCGGATAACAAAGGCGTCAGACCGATTCATTTGGCGGCAACATTGGGAGAAGCACAAGTCAAAGAACTCTTGGATCTTGGTGCGGACCCAATGGTCCTAACCATGGATGGCCAGTCAGTCCTGCATATAGCTTCGCGAAATAGAGAGAGCAACACTGTGGGCATGATGGTTGAGTTGTATAACACATTCGCACAAACTCAGGTCAGCGAGGTAGGCGTCGATCAACTTGACGGACTTGGCCGTTCACCATTGATCGATCTCCCCGACCAGGACGGAAGAACTGCTCTCCATTATGCCGCCCGGTCAGGTCGCCTGGAGAGTGTGGCAATCTTGCTGGAAATGGGCAAAGCGAATCCTAACATCAAAGATGGCAAAGGACTGTCCCCACTAGACATGTGCGTGCAATTTCGAGAAGAGAATAATCGTTGGCAAGGTCGAGGAATTGCATATAATAGTAAGTCTTACATCAATGCCGCCTCCGTAACTCTTGACGACATACCACATTGTTTCGAAAACGCGAAGCTCAACCTGGGATCCGACTTCACATCAGAGAACCAGACTGTTGGGATACGCCAGATCATCAGACTCCTCATCCAAAATGGAGCAGATATTCCTATCATGCGGGCCAAAGATCTCCGGCGCTCCTCGGGCGGTCATAATCTTCTCAAGTCTGCGATAGATGCTGATTGTGAGGTTGTTGTGGACGAGTTGCTTCACATGGCGGAACTAAATCCGATGGAAAAGAACTCTCACGCTAAAGGGGTTTCAGCGTTCGCGGACACTGATGACTCGGATGAAGAGGACGATGGTCCATGGAGATACCATTCACCCTGGAAGTCCTTTGCTGAGAAGTATGTGGCTCTCAGATACCAAGATCCAACAAAGCATCTTGAGGGAATTGTTGAACCTGGGAAGCCTAACTTTGAAACCTTTCGCACTCTGCTTCAAACTGAAAATGGGCGTGGAATAGAAGCACTCCAGCGCTTTGGGGCAGATATACTCAAACCTCAGTGGAATGGGGAGTCATGCATGACAATACTTGTGAAGTGGGGTTACGCATCATTCCTTTCGAGGTTCCGATCAGAGGCATCGCTGGTAACAGCTGATTGGATGGTGGAGACGGAGAAGACGGATTGTAATCTGCCAGGAAGACTAAGGTCAATCAACATGTTCCCTTCCAATGCAAATCGTCGAAACATGCACTCTTCCACACCCTTCGAATTCCATAAGATGTTTCAAGAAAATCAACTGACTTTCGGCATAGATTCCTGCTACATATCGCATGTGCGAGAGCACTCCCTAACTTGCACGTACTTAGAGCTTTGCCTTTACACGACATAAACAGCCAAGATAAGAAAGATGGACGGACGGCGCTTCACATTTTGGCTCCAACGTCGCATTGGTGGCAATCACATGCGATGGTATATCTTCTTGAGCAAGGAGCAAACCCCAATCTGAAAGATTTTGATGGCAAAACACCACTTCATCTCGCCGTAAATGGCATTTGGAAAGACACTGCTGTTGGCATCCTTCTTCAACACGGTGCTGATCCCAATATCCTTGACAACGATGGTCTTACCTGCCTCAACTTGGCAGGATCAAATGCATCAATTATTAGAACGCTGATCAATGCCGGTGCCAATGTTTCTGTTGGAAAAAAGCCATTTGTTTTCGATGCAATTGCAGCCCTCGATCTTGAGACTGTCAAGCTGTTGAGGGAAATGGGATCTGATTTCAATGTCAGGCCTGCCCCTGAAGAATCAGAGGAAGAAGGGAATGCCGATAGTGACGACGAAGATGTACGCTCTCTTCCGAAATTCATGTCTGAATTGTTTCCCCCTCCCTGACGCACTGCTGTATGTGGGAAAATTAAACATGACTCTAATAATGCAAATACAGGTCGGCTTTTTCCAGTACCAAATGAGACTTTTCAACTCAAAGACAACCGAAGAAATGTCGTACCCAATTCATTACGCTGCAAGCAGCAATTTCAACAACTCAAAATCAAAGGAGAAGATGATACCAATCATCAAAGAGCTACTGAGTGGTAGAGCAAATCCATTTTTGCCTTTCAACGATGATAGCGACTCCATCCTTCACGATCTCTTCGAGAACGAAGGGATCGTCGAGCCTTTCATAGAGATCCCAGACCTAAATCTCGAAGCACGGGACTCAATGGGAAAGACGTACCTTCTGGCGGCATGCTCCACTGCAGATGACTACTGGCGAAATCATGACATGGCATGGCTTGTCGCCCAACCAAGCTCTGCGCAACTTCTCCTCGCCAAAGGAGCAGACATCTCTGCCGTTGACAACGAAGGGAGGAATGCATTCCACCACCTTCTCAGAAGTGCTTCGAGATATAAGACACTTCGCGCAAGCCATCCTACCGATCTTAAGCATTTCCTTGCTCATCCACAAGCTGCCTCTCTCGTCCTGCAGAAGGACGCCAAAGGGGAGACACCCCTCCACCATGCCGTCCGAAATTGTCAACTCTGGGCAGTTGATCTGCTGCTCGATAGTGGTGCCGATCCTCTCGAGGCAGATCCAGATGGAAACACCGCCCTACATCACCTAGCATCTCAATTCTCCGCCCCATCCTCGTACTCTGACCCCAGTCCTCTCACCGGCCCACTCTTCGACAAATTTCTCTCTCTCGGCATATCTATCAACACTGTCAACTGTGCAGGCGAGACACCTATCTTCAGACTCATATCCAGCTCCGGATTATGCTTGAAGCATCTCCAGATGTTCGAGAGCAAATGCGCGGATCTATCAGTCAAGGATAATTTAGGCAGGGGATTGTTGCATGCTGTGGCGAAGCATAAGAGTGCAGTTGAGAAGGATGGCGTGGTGGGGATGGAGGTACAGATTTTTAGATATCTGATGGAAAAAGGTTTGGATCCTATGTTGGAAGATGGGGAACAGAGGAGTAGTTTGGATGTTGCTATGGCGAGTGGGAGTGTGGGGATCTTGGAGATTTTTAAGCGAGACAAGTAAGGGGTGTCACGGGCCGACCTTTGGACGTTCAATCATATCACGTTCGTTGTGTGTCAGAGGGAAGGTTTACTTTTCGACGAACTTTTCGGACTGATTCTTCCATGATGCCTAATCAGTTCTTTCATCTTCGCTACTTCCCATTCCCTCACCTCATGGCTCCTTGAACGCCGCCTCGGATGCTTCGCCACTTGGAAAATTACACCTTTCAATAGTCTGACTGTCGACCTGGCAAAGTCACTCTGATGGAATGACAGCAATGTATGCTTAAAACCGACCCAGCCCAAATCCCTCCTGCATACAGGCGTGAACACATTGATGTGCCAGTGTCATCTGATACCTGACGTGTTCAAAATCACACGCACTCCAATAGCCCTGCCCACTCGTCAGCGAAGGCAACAATCGATCTCGGAAGCAAGACTTACTAACAACAATACTACCTTCCATGAATAATCTCATGCCCATCTGCAAGGCACAACTTTCAAGTGACGAATATGTGAGTGGGCGTCCCTCTCCCCATGTGTCTGACAACTCTTGCGATCCATACACATTAACGGCCGTAGCCTATCGGAAGTCAGATGAGTAACACGGTGGGTGTGAAGATGTCATACCAGGATCAATAGGCTGAGGTTCTGGTTTAGGTTCGGGCTCCGACTTCGATTGAATCGATCTCATTTCCTCGGACTTCGGGCTGTTCTCATACCCACAGTTGACGTCGTACTTCTTGAGGCGCCCTACAGCGAAAGCTATTTTAGATCCGGTTGGTTGCATATTGAATCTTGTGATATCTGGAAAATGGGCGTAAGTGTGGGCGCGAAGTGACCGGTGAGTGTTTCTTGGGGCACAATAGGTAAATTTTTTATTAACGGTGAACGAAGATGGCTCATCATGAGACTTTATATGCAGATTCTACTGTGTGGGTGGCCTCAAAAATTACGACGCAAGTGCGTTGATGCGATTTCCGGATATGATGGCTTTTCATGGACCCCTTTGGTTCTTGAAACAGCTTGCTTCTGAACGCAAGTGCGCCGTCAACGAGATGCTGCAAATTCCTGCTCGGGATCTTGCGGTTAATTTTGATTTGAGACCTCATCTAACACTTTCTTTCTACAACTAAAAATCCTATCGCCTGATTGGAAATTCTCAACGAATGTAGTTCTCGGCACATTCAACGACCGCAAGTGCGCCAACAGTCGAGCGTCACTGAGCTGTTCTCGATAACCTTCTCAAGTAGTGTAAGGTTTGAGTAATGAGTGCTCTTTGAGTTCACCGTCCACCTTGTGTGGAATGGTCAGTACGCATTTTGTCTTGACGTAAATGCGCCGGCTCCCAGAAGTAGCAGGTGTTAGCCCCACTCTGTTGCAAATGCGTCTGGTATCAGTATTCTATTTCTAGCCCCATTTGACAAGTATTGCTCGGCCTGGCATGGAGTAATCTTAATGCTTTTGATGTAACCAAGATGATGTTGATGAGAGACGGAGTTCGCAAATTCAGATAATGGCGGTCATGCCGCATCCCGAAACCCGTATGTTTCGTATGCTATAAAGGCTATGTTTGACTTGCCTAGCTCAGGAAGGTCATCAAGCATCACTTGCGATACGACGCATCTGCGTTGAGGATTCGATCGTATCATTTGGCAACTGCGTCGGATGTGGTTGGGTATAAGCAAATGAATCTTAGCGAAGCGCCACAAAAGCAATAATATGCAAGCCATGAAATAGTTGACGAATAGCAAATCATCATGCATGATGAGCACGCAAATGCGCGACCTCATGGACGCAACTGCGACACGTCGCAAAAAAACGCCATAGATGTTGCAAGTTTTTGTGCTGGCTGAGTACAGATTTTTACAGCCTGTTGGATCCATCATAGTAAAAGATGAAGAGTTGCCACAACTATTTGCCCTTGAGAAGCACAATGGACTCGCAGCTTACTCGGTGAGCATCGAGAGGAGAGAATATATCCAGTACTCTGTCGATATGGAGAACGATGTTTTGCCACTTTCTTGCAATGGCCGTACTGGCAACAATGCGAAAACTGCTCTGCAGTCCTTTCGTGGCCAGTACAATCAGCAATCTCGAAGCGATGCCAGCATCGGCCAGGAAGAGCCAACTTCGTATCCCAATACACCACCATTGACCCTGAACACTGGCTCGACATCGTCCTCTATCGTGATATGTGAAGGCTCTGGTGGATGCGGTGGTTTGAACTCTCAGTGCACTTGTCTGGGACACAGTGATACGGAGAGTGTTCGAAATCAAGGCTCCGAGAGCGAGTAAGTAAAAGCGAAGTATTTTTAAGCTCAGCCAAGTACGAAGAGCCTGACTATCGCCAGTGCTGGCTTCCCAAGATCGCCGATCACGTATCCTGCATACCGTTTGAACAGTTGTGCTGAGCGAAGTGATGCTTTTGCGAAAAGACGGGCGAACTGGTCTCAATCACCTGAATTGTATGTTATACTTGAAGTTGGGGCTTCCGGGGCTGATTACGATGATACAGGGGTGTGCGAGTATTTTCACCGGGAGGAACGAGTCTACAGGCAGATAGTACAAGAGTACGCTCTCGTCTGATGAATGACACAGCTCTTTCTCCTCCAAATACGGAATCGGGCGTCGATATTATTCAGGATAACAGCGATTTTAACGATAGCGGAAGTGATGAGGACGAAGATGACGATGATGCTTCGGATGAAGATGATTCCTGGAGTGGTCAAGACAGCAGAGTCGAAGCCATTATTCTTGAGGCTGTCGGTGAAGATCTTGAGTTAGCAGCTTTCCTGATTCCTTTCATGCACAGAGCATATCATTCGGAGATCAACGCATATGTGAAACAGAAAGTTGGCCCGTGGTGCCAAGCGCAAAGCAAATGCTCTCCTGGAGGCGATGGCGTCGATGGATCAGGAATGGATCAAACCCCATCTTCGACGGCGCAATCAAACGAATCGCCTCCTAGCTCTAGAAAGCGACAGCGAACATCCGGATCAACACGCCAAATCCGAGAGCCAGATGGAGATGGAGATGAAGATGACGAAGATGAAGATGAGGACGACAATCAAGACTCCAAAGAGATGGGTGATCATGCAGGAAATGGCAGTCCGCAGCCAGTTCGTCGGCTCGCATGTCCCTTCTTCAAAAGAGAGCCCAGCAAGTATTGCACCCAGCTTGACACAGCCGACAGCTCCAATAACAATTACCGATATCGGGTTTGTGAAGGCCCAGGTTTCAAGAATATTCAACGACTTAAGTCTGTTACAACCTGCTTCGTTATCATATCACTAACTAACAGTGACAGGGAACACATCAAAAGGAAGCACTACCCAGTTCAGTGTGATCGTTGCTATGAATTATTTACTTTCTCTGGATCTGATCGAGCTGCCGGTGTACGAGCACTGCAAACCCACCGTCAGCTGCCACAACCATGTGAACGCAGAGACTCCAGGCGAAAAGAGGGCATCAGTGAGGCTCAATGCGCAGATCTGGACAAAAAGAAGAATGCGAAGAAAAGCCAGAGCACCTCTAGTGTTGAAAAGTATTGGGAGATCTGGGAAATTCTATTCCCCGGGATCTCAAGACCAGCGACTCCCTGTAAGCACAAGGAATCTGTGTTGATTAACGAGATGAGAGCTGAGTAATATAGGGTACGATGGAAGTTCCTCCAGCCGGCGAGCCAGTCGCTTGCCACAAGCGATCCGCTTCTGCGCCACATTCAACCGAATGTTGACTCATCAGGTCATTCAACAAAACATACGTTTCGAGCCAGGGCTTGAGGACGAGATGCGTTCCAGAGTAGAAAATCTCGTCGAAACGGCGTTCTCTGTCTTCCTAGGCCTTGAAGGACTTCCCTCATCCACAAATACTAGTTCTTCCAGAAGTGCTATTCCACCAACATCTTACCTAAGCGAATCTTACGACAATGTTTCTGATCCTCGAAGAACCAATCGCTGGAGTTCCTCGACGCATTCTCGTTCTTCAATTGCAAGGAGTCATGGCTTCACTGATGTCCAAGACTCCTCACCTGCAAATCCATCCATGACGGTCCCAACTCATCATGCTGCGATGCCACCCCAATATCTCCACAATAATCCCATGCAGATATCTCCGCAGAGTTTTGCTGGTCCAATGAACGTGCCCCCCAACTTACAAGCAGGAGTCTCAGGGTTTCAGCTTGGACTGCAGCCCAATATGCCATTTCCAGGAAATTCTTTCGACGATAATAACGGCAGTCATTCCTACAACTCCGGTCACTATATGTATGGCGTGGCTTTCACGAATGCCAACTCCAACTTCAATAGTGACAACACTGCAGCTAACTATGTAGCATCAAACACTCAAGATTTGGGGCAGGATTGGGACCACATAACGGCACCGAGACGGGCAGATTACAATGGCTCCCAGTAGAGTCAATGGTACTGGAATCTAGTCTTTCCCTTTATAGCCTTACTAATGTACATGACAGATAGATTGTAGGTGTGCGACATTTTAACTCGGAGGCTGGATGGTATAGCAATCATTAACAGCTATTAGTCCTGTTTGTCATTTGTCATTTGTCTGCTTTGCTTGGTTTCGGTTTTGGTTGTTCTCAGAAGCAGTTATTTTCCAAGCCTCAAAGATCCTCAAACTTTTCAACATTCATATGAGTCTGAATAAATAGGCTATTTCTTGACAATTCAATAAGAAGTTTGCGTCGCACACTTTCCGCGCCACCGCAAAGTGTCCCCATGCCTTCTTCACAATAATACCTCTGTGTAGAAAGCGGATTCTCGCGATACTATTGAGTCGACAGTGACAGTGTCAACGCTAGAATCCGAACTCTATTTCGCTTAGCTCCCGTTCTTGCACGCAACATCGGAAAAACCCTCTCAGTAGTCTCAACAGCAACATTCTCTTTGATTGGAACCCCCAATAAGATTATTAGGAAGCTAGACGCTCTCATTTGTAGCACAGGTTCCTCCTGTGGTCTCCTTGATTGACTGATCATGAGATATCTTCTCAGCTTGCATAATTGGAAGTCTTCACAGCCTATGGGTTATGACTGGTCAGCACATTTCAAATTATCTATAGAATTGCATTGAAAAACCTAGGCACAGCCCTTCGTTAAGTTAAGTCTTTCTTCCTGAGCCCAGGCTCTTCGGTGACTTCAAGTGCATCCAGAACCCAACGAACAAACTAAGCTGTTTGCACATAACTCAATAAGATCTGGTCTCCAGTGATATAAGCAGTTCCATGACCGAGGAGTTCTCTTTCAATGGCATCAACCGAGGCTCTCAAATCAGGGCGAGCACTTAGCTGGAAAGACGCATAGTCTTCAGCTCCCAAAACGGCTACGCAAGTCAGCAAACCATTTAAAAGTTGGCAATTGAGCTCTTGCGAACAATATACTTCCTAGTCTTCACCAAACATGACTCCAGGAGAGCCTGAGGGCAAATTATTAGCGCCATTTGAAAGAGAGAATTTGAGAAGACTTCAAAAGCCTTCGTCGAGGGATCAGCGGGAAGTGCGTTATGAATTTCATTCAGGACATCAATGATGAGTCTTAACAACATCTAGAGTGACATAGAAGTACTCTTGATCGCCCAATTATTTGAGCCCGTTGTTTGTTTCGCTTGTCCTAGTTTTTGCGGGGAGTGAAGCCGAGCACTAACAAGATCGTCCCTTTTACCAAACCCATTTAAGCGAGTGGTATTTGTCAAAAAGAGCATTGAGTTTGAGCTATCCTTCGGGATCTTTTGGTCATGTCATTTCAATTTCTTCTCTCTTTTCATATCTCGAAAGGGACGCATCTGCTACTTCTGTATGGCTTTTCGAATGCACTTTTCGATCTGGGCAACGGCCACAATGATGCTTCGACACGATCATGTGACTGAATGCAATGTTTCTGGATTGGGCTCTGGAATGACCACTAACACTACTACGAGATCCGAGAACTCTGAAAGTTCAATGTGGAGTAGGAGAGCGAAAATCAAGTAGTAATACATAGCCAAAAGAAGTCAAAAGTGGAGTGGACATCTAGTTTGCAGACACCAATCATCTACTCCCAAAATTTGAAGGTCGTTCTATTGCCAGAGGGGAAGAAAGACCTTCCAAAATCCAACCCGACGGAAGAACAAACTATCGCCGCTCGAGTCCAATCGCTCGGAACGCCGCTGGCGAAAAAAAATGACAACGTGCCAATCAGGAACACCCTACCAAGTGTGATGAAAAGGGCACACTCCAGCGAACGCCGTCCAAATTCCCGATACATCCAAAAACAGCATGAGTTACTGACCAATTATCCGGCCGGCCATACTATCGATGCCATTCCTGGCTTGCTGCTGAACCTGCACGAATCGCATAACTCCATAGCTCTCACTCTCGACGTGCTGGATCAACCCACTCAACAGTTTGTAGTTTCGGCCACATCCTCTGCCTGGACATCGATATATGTGCTGCTCGTGAACAGGGCTGCTCATGTGCGAGTTGAGGGATCGAAGGGTTGCAAATTGTCGGGGACAAAGATAGCACGCATAAGCTTGGCCGTTCCACGAGCGTTCGGTTGCAATGGTCTGGACGTCCTCGTACCCGAGCATCGTCAGCATGGGTCGGGTGATGACATTATTCCTATCCATGCGCTGGACCAAGTTGTTGATTTTTTGCCGGTCAAGACCAGATTGGGAGCAGGTACCGGAACTCGAGATGAATCTGAGAATCTGAAGTCAGCTCGGAACAAGTCGCACTGGCGCTTAACGACTCACAGTGACACCAGAAGCTGTTGCGAAGCCAGCCTTGCAAAATGGGCATGAAATACCATTCCCAACGTGGATTCTGGAGTGTTGATGCTGCTTTGAAGTCAGGACTGCCGTGGAAACAATTATATTCCAAATCATACCTGCATAAGGTTGTTCTGGTTCATGAACATCCGTCTACATGGAATGCAGTACGGATGTCCACCTGCGCTGGAGGAGTGCTGATGAAGAGATTGCTCGCTTGGGAATTCTCGATCACAGACGGGGCATTCAAATTGACAAACTTGATGAGCAGCGCTGTTGTCCATGTGCATTTGGTATCCGTGATATCCGTTGAACCAGCGATCGCATGGACCGCAGTGATATGACATCTTCAGCACTCCTCACTTCGAGGCCTGTAGATCAGGTAATTTGTTGATGCGCAGTAGAACAAAATTGAAGTAGAGTGAGAATGAACGGCGTTGATAGTAAGGAATTTCTCGCGGATGGAGAGTCGACGATTGGATGAGGTAGGAAGGTACGTTTGTAGAAGGTAAGGGGGTGGAAAGCTGTTATCGGAATAAGCTCAAGGTCCTGGACCTAATCTTATCTAAAGTAGCTGCCGCACCAAGCAGGGGGATAAACCCAACAACCTGGGAAGCAGAGATCCCTCGACAACCAGAAAGTTGACGCTTTCTGCGTCGAAATCATAAGTGGATGATTTTGGTTGCCAGTAATATAGTCGACTTGAAAAGTAAGGAATGTCACATCCTTCAGTCCAGAGTAGTTCTACAAGGTCAAAGATGCACTTTTAACAAAGAAGATATTCGTTTGAGAGAGTATGTTTGCAAAAAGTCTGTTTCCTCAATATTTTAGAAGCTCCGAAAGACAAAGGCTAGCGTAGCGGATTCGGGTGCCCGCACTAGCTTCATACACATGGGGCGAGACTTTCATCCACTTCACGTTCAACAAAGGATTTCGTTGACATCTGTGGATGTAACTGCTCCGAAATTCATTTCCAATGATGTGAAGAAGGCATTAACACGGAGAAAGACAATCAATATATACGATAATTGATGGGGACAAGATGAGCACGCAAGCTTCCGAGCAAACGGAAGGAGTCTTGGAAAACGGTGCAAGGGAAGACGGGTTCGGAAGCAGGAGTAAACGAATGGAGTATTTCAAAGTTGCTCCATCCGCTCAGCAAGCAGAGTGGCAGAGTAAACACATGGTACTGCTTCACCTTGTAATTGGCATCCGTCTTTCAGACTCCCAAAGATGGTAGCATCCAGGCAGTCCAGATTCATTTAGCACCGCAATCGCCGCCAATTCCCCGCTCTTTGATCCTCCTTAATTGTAAGACACTTCCACAGCGCTGTATATCGAGGAACATGTGTTCGACCTCATTACTGGTTGTCACTACCCTGAAGCTTAGTCGATGGACCATATTCATGGAGAGTGCTCTGTTTGACTGATACGCGTAGAAAGAATGGAATTGTCATCGTCGAAAGTCCCGACGGGCTCGGAACCGCGGACAACAGTGTTGGAGCATGGCGGAGGCTATGCTCGATGAACGAGTAGCACTGACTTTCTCTTCCGGAATAATACATGTTGATTTACAACATAGTAGTGAAAATTGATAAATGCAACGAAGAAAGAAAGCCTCTTGGAGGTAACTCAAATGAGAAGACGAATATGGCCCACCGAAGCGAGCTGCAGATATAGAATTTGTACCCATGCGAGAAAACCATTGATCTGGATAGTTCATATATTGCCGCGCTAAGATTACAATTCCAGCGTCATCGCTCATGACACAATCCAACTCGGGTATATAAAAGATCGCCAAACACCTCCGAGCTCTGTTCAAGTTACCAGAATCGCGCTTGCCATAACATTTTCCAAAACCTGACTGGAGAACACCAATGGCCCTCCTCCATTCTCGGCTTTCAGATAACATCGTAGGTTGTTGTACGGCCACCCCGGAATCAGAGCATTCATCGTAGCCCCCGCACAAGGTCCCACTCCTGCTCGTCCCCCAGCAATCCAATTGTCTGTGTATTCAGCGCAGGAATCGATGCAATCGTCGAAACTGGCATGAACTTCTGATTTGATGTCTACCGTAGTACTGCCACTGGATTGTAAATCCTGCTGGCAGTATTTGAGGAAACTGGAGGTGCTTCCTGCAGGGGTGTATGTCGTGCCGTTGGCGGAAGGACAGCCGAGGACTGTGAGGGCTGCAGCAGTTGTTGTTGGTGTGCTGACTGATGACGTTGATGAACTTGTTGAAGTCGTACTGGTGGAAGAGGTGGAGACAGAGGATACAGAGGACGTTGAAGCCGAGGAAGTCGGGGATGAACTGGATTGCGCCGAGACAGAGGAGGTTGATGAGGCTGGCAGTGGGGTACCGGAGGTTTCAGCAGCAGATGAGCTGTGGTGTAAAGTTAGCATAGGGTATAAGAAACGCTGTTTCTCGAAACCGAAAGTAAATTTTCGAACTGAATCACACTTACCCCGTAGATTTGTTACTATCCTTCGACGCCAGAGCTCCTCCAACTCCTCCACCTACGGCAGCAGCCACAACTACAAGCAATACAACCGCAAGCACGATGAGGAACATCTTTTTGCTTAATCCACATATTCTTCTCTGTGGCAGCTGTCCATTTACCGGTTCGTAGAACTCAGGTGCTTGGGAATATGTAAGTACTTGCTTATCATGCGTTTGCACGCCATTTTTCAAGTACACAGGGCGCTCATCCTGATGCAAACCAGAGTGATCGTGTGCGATGTGCTGCAAGCCCTCGTTCGCGGGGTAGGACATTTTGCAGCTCCTTTTCCCTCTGGCTACCGATGAATATACATTGGATAGCAATCGATTTCGTTTTTAAGCACCAAAATTCGAAATAAAGAGCGGAAGAAAGGAGACAGGAAAGTGAGAATAAGATGGGAATAATTTAGGGTAATAGTCGTCGCACTACGGACCGGCCCCCAAAGTTCGTGGACAATCCTTCGTTCAGTTGTCAACCTATTTTGGGGCTGAAACTCTGGGCGGGAAGGGCTAATTGGCGCAATTTCTGTCCCGTCGTGGCTGGACCCGACGCCTCTTTTTCGTGCCTTGATTTTACAACAATCTGAGAACCAATCAACGCTTTGTTCTTCAGTATTCCCCTCACTAGGCTGTTTGGAGCGCGTTTGTGTGATACTCATCTTATGCAGGATTCTAGAAATGGCCAAGCTCGCTTCGAGTACTGTAACCGAGATAGGGGAGTGGTTTGATGCCAAGTACGTACGTGATTCTCCTACTCGCAATGATTTTTCTCCAAAGTGATATGCGATCATTGATCAAGTCCCAGGATGATTGGTAACGCGGAATAGATATTCCACTTAAAAGATCAAATCGCAGTGGTACTATTCAGGCAATCGATGGCGTTTCCGTCAGCCAATATCACATTCTCACCCTTCAAATTGACCACCTCCGACGCGTTACCTGCTCAGGAAAAAAGTGTAAAACTTCACAAAAGGCGGACACGATCTAAAAATGAGATTTCGATGTGGTAGATAGCCATTAATTGTGATGGAATACTTCATTCAAGGAGATGCCAATCTCGTCTAGCGTCGCAGCGCACTCGGGATTGTGAGTAAAAAGTTGTTAGCTTGATGATTCAATGGATTCAATTGAAGATGACTGAACTCTTCTGAAGGTCCCTTACCAGCTGGAGATCGATTCTGAGGTCCTGTATGATCTATCCAACCCTTTGTCATTGTGGCTCGATCAAGATCGAGTGTCAATGGGGTCGTCGAGATCGAATTTGACTTCCGTCGAAGCTATCAGAATTTCATACTCTCACCAAAGCCCATCTACGCTGTATGCGACATCAAATAATGCGTGTTACTCCTTATGTGGTATTTTTACTGCCCTGGTTTGAGAGTGGTCTCATATGATTGTTCTGATGGATTGTGGGCATATAGACATGTAGACTGCATATCATCTGGAAATTCGCGAAGTCGAAATTGTCAAAAGAACACATATTCTTCAATCAAAGTTTAGAAGACTGTACATGACGCGCAATAAATTACTGCTATCGACTTCGTCGCGGCCCTTAGTAAAACAATTTATGAGGGCCAACAGGTGCATTGACTGCGATCCGCCAGCCAGGCCTACTCACATCCCTCGCTATGTAGGGCGATTTGTTTATACTTCGAACCAAATCCTAGTCCTAATCAGTCTAAATAGACAAGCTAACTATGGCTTAGTCTCGACCTGAGCAAGAAATTTACATGTTATTCGCGACGTGTTTTGCGCAGGAGGAAAATCGTCTCGCTCACACCGCCTAGCCAAGTTCATACATATTTTTAACCTCGCTACCAGTATTATGTAGTCAAATAAGGTAATCTCAAGCATGAACAGCAGAAGGCAGCCCTCTATGGTAGAGTGGCCTGGGCAAACTGTGTCCATGGTGGAGGAGATCGTAAGGATCATAGCGTGGATCGAAGGCGATGGAGTAAAATCAACAATTCGATAAAAGTAACCCCTCTAGATCGACAGGGTTGTTCTTTCTCCTTCGGGATTTTCTTTTGCTTTTTTAAACATCTTCTGTCAAATCCACTAAAACAAAAAGTTTTTTTTTGTGCGGATGTGTGATATGAGCTATTAAGAAATTTTTGGCCTTTCTAAACGCGGTCGCGTAGATTGTTTACACGAATGTTTTTCGTGATGTGGTTAAGCGAGCCGGCCGACTAGAAAGCAGAAATTTGTATTGCCGATGGAGGATCTAGCATTGCAGTCCCTTCAATTTGCGTTGGCTTTTTGTATGATTCTTGGAGAGCATGGGATTGAATACTGACCCAAAATTCACAGTATAACCGTTTCAGCAAAGTTTCCTACATCGAAGCTCCCTGGCAAATAAAAAATGGATTTGAAGTAGAAGGAGCGACACGATCCAATGTTAGCTTATTTGATTCAGGGTTGGGGCTGTCTTTCGAAGAGTGTCTCCAATGGCAAAAGCGTTTTTTCTTAAAAGTAACCATTGATTCCACTTTATTGACATTCAAAGCCATAGGTTGCCTCTAGATTCTCGTTTCACTCTCTGCTGGTACGTGATCGTTATATACATGACTTCTGTGTCAAAGTCCCTTGAGCTCTGAGCGACACATGCCATGTAAAATACATTTTTTCCATACAGAACTTCCGTGCCCAATTTGTTAATATGCTTGTTGGCAAGAAGCAGATTGGGCGACAATCCATATTTTGCATCGCGTCCATATCTCTCGTTAATGCTGACGGACTCGTGAGTACCCAGAACTGGATTGACTAAAGTGAACTGGAGGATCATGTTGAGAAGCTCAAGGGGGATTGCCGTCAAGCAAGCCTGTGGGTTTTTGGAAGGCACTGGCACAATCTCCACATTGACAGCGTCTTCTTTCGAGTTTCGCAACGGGAATGTCGCAAATTTTTGAATTTGGTCAATCACGTCGCTGATCTTAATATTGCCGGTGATAGTAAAACTGTTTCGTCCATCAGAGAGTGTGAAAGTTGGATTGGTGGGTCGACCAACTAGATCTGAAGCTGCGGCACTGGATTTGACAACGTTGGCGACCTTGGAAGAAGACTGTTCAGTACGCGCGAAATCCGTAAATGTATTGCCTGAGGATGATGACCGATCGCCCATAGGAGAAATTTGAGGAGCGTTGTGATTGCACGTTTCTGAATTGAGAGCAATATTGCTGACAGACATCACCTGAGTGTCAGCTGCTTCTGGTGCGTCCGGACTTGAGGCAGGCATAATATGAGTAGAAGCTGTTGAAAAGCTCTCTGAACCAGTGTTGGGGATTGTAGAGACCTCGGCGAAGAATGAGCCGGCCAGGTGGGGAGATTGAAGGCTAGACGCAGTCTCTCTCAAATCTCTAGATGCGGAAGTTATGGCTGAGAACACTGTTAATTGTTATCAGGATTGGTAACGTAAATGAGTGGCTTTTTGGTGTACCTTACGCGGACCACGGATAATTCGAGCGTCCTTCAGCTCGGCGCGGCACGTTTGCGACTGGCAAGTCGATAATGAGAGAAAGAGATGTGCAATTGCCTCGCAAGTATCTTGGTAGCAGTCGTCTACCTTTCGTGATTTCGCAGAGCTCGATACGTCAGGGGATGCGAAGGCAGTGCAATGAGGAAATACAGCCCTGCCTTGCTGGGCAAATATCAAGGTAGGAACGTCTTGGAAGATACGAGATGGTGGAAAAACTAGAAGCACTCCAATCGTGGTGTCGAAGTGGTGGTTGGAGAACAGCTCTGGCGGTAGGGACGTAGTATATGTACACAAAGTAACCTCAGCGGCATGGTAAAATCATTCGACTAAGCCTGTTCTGGCAAACTTTTGGCCTGAATGCCGACCAAGTGATGATTCAAATGAATGCGATGAGCAGCGCAGTATGCGGAGTGATACTAAAATCTATCAATGGCCAAGGAGTTTTAGCGTCAGATTTTTGTCGCACATCAACTTACTGGTCAGAATTCGGGGTATTCCTTCCAAGGGTGAATACTGAAAATATGCAGCACCGCAGAAATAGCCCACAGGACTGAAAAAAGTCCTATGTTTACTGCTAGATTCATTTCAATTTGAGATATCTCTTTCACCTGCGCTACAAGTCCTGCGAACACGATATTCATCTGTATAAATGATGAGTGGTAGCTGGTAAACAATTCAATAATTTTCAAGACCTTAGTGAATGAAGTAATAAACCGAGAATTTTATCTCTGATAAATTAGTCAAGGCGGTCTAATGGCAGTTGGGAGAAGCGATAGACTGGTCCGCGGAGAGAAGAAAGATTAACGGGTAAAGCGAGCCTTCACGATGCCACGAAAAATGCAGACTTCTGCGCAATTCTCTGTTCAATCAAATGTTTACAAGAATGTCAAGGACTCCACATTCCTAAAGCATTAGTATCAAAAGAGTCGCAAGTACTGTGGTACCAGTGTTCCCATTTCGGAATTAATATTCATTGCTATTAGTGAAGCAAATCCAGGTAGCAGCTGGGCCTAAGCCACAAGCTTTCGTCCTCCAATCTAGCAATCTAGTAACCTAGGTTTCAATGTTCTCTCATCTCGCCGATATCCAAGACCCACTGTGACAAAGTTACCAAGATCTGTAAATAAGACAATATCCAGTGTGCTGCTGAAGTGGACAGAAAATCCATCAAATTACAGGCTGTCTCAATCTGTGATCCAATTCATGATCAAAAGGAAAGGAGGAAGAAGTTCTTGTCATGTGCTGCCAAAGCTTAAAGTAGGCTCCCAAACAACATTCGAGATATACAAGAAGAAAAAGAGCATGAAGTCATGCACCACATTCCCCATTTTCGTGTATGTCACCAAGAATCCTGCACCAGCATCCACTTTACCAAATATGAAAGTAGAACGATTACGCAAGGTGAAACAGAAGATTCGCATCGGTAATTCCATGTATTTTCGGGCAAAAAAAAAAAAAATTCCGCTCTGCACCTGTTCTCAATCGTCAATAAGTGACGTCTAAATGACCCACTCCGGCGTTTCCGGCTCGCTGTTGTTGGCATGGGTTGAATTTTGTGTCTCGAAAAGAGCACCAAATGACCAATGACCCTTGGATTGCTGGATGTAGCTTCTAGAGTCGAGTATTTGAATATCAGCGGGCTCCTCTGATTGCAAGGGGACAGCCTTAAAGCCATCACCCCCATCTTGGGGATGTCCAGATATCTCTTGCAGGAGTCGAACTTCGGTACTTCTATTCATATGCTCCCCGCTGAATTCATCAGCATGGGTTTGTTCAGCATGATAACCTGCTTGTTCAACGTCTTCGTGGTCGGAGTGTGTAACATCATCATCCTGGGCATTTTCCACCAGTCCATTCTGATCTGATTCTCCAGCTTCGCTTTCCGTGTCGTCATCTTCATTTGAATCTCTGTCGTGACTGTCATTTTTTTGCCTAAGTGAATCATTCTGAAAATCAAAAGCCGTACCGTCATCAGATTCGTTGTCTTGGCTATCCTGAGTACTCCAGTTTGAGTGACCTGCGTCGCTTAGCTCATAATCATCGAAAGACACGGGAGTCATGTTAGGCTCGTTACACTCCCAATCAATACTCTCGCTAGACCGCTCGATCTGAGGGTCGATGGTGCACTGCCTGTCGTCAAAAGTGGGTGCATCCCACATGAACAGCTCCCGTCTCGCACGGAGCATCTCGAGAAATAGATTGTCCAACCGGTCAACAGCAGCCTTAAAGATTAACAAAGCCTGTGTAATTCCTATTCCCGAGCGTAAAGTTCAAGTCTTCCATGAGAATCTGACCGACACCGGTTGTGGCGTAGACTCTTTCGAACTGCGATCGGAATTGGCGAAATTTAACTTTGACATCGAAGGGCATGTCGCGCTTGAATGCAGTGTCATACTCCTCCAACAACATCATTGTCGACGCGCAGATCGTAGCACACTCTTCATCCGAGCTCCAGGTAGCTTGCCAACAATCAAAGATGCCTCCACTGCACTTCTCTTCCTTCACGAAGCTGACAATGGCAGAAGCAGCAGCAGAGACACGCTGAAATTGGAACTCCGGGTATTCGATGACCGCGGCACGTTCAACTTTGAATTGCTGGCCATCTCCATTATCGGCATAGGTCCTAGCGAGCATCAATGCCGCTTCGACCGGATGATTGCAGCCAGACTCCTTGAAAGGGTTCAAATGTTCAGTCAAGAAGTCCCACTCAATGGAGCCTTCGGAGAAGTCAATTGAGACAAGTTGGTTGGGGTACTCTTCGAGAGCCATCTCTTGCTTGAATTGAGGAAGTTGCTCGAACGACTGTGCGTACCGCAGTGGGCTTCCATACATCTCAAATACCTTCTCTACAGGATCATCACTCTGAGCCGAGAGTGTAAGTGTAAGTTCAAGGACCGCATAATCTTCCATATTGGAAGGGAACTCGATGGCGTCCTCATCTTGGTCTTATGACATTCGGAATTTCGAACAGGGTTGTGTCTCTAATCTGGAAGTTTTCGATGCGTCGCAACAGTCCCAAAGGCTTCAATGCTACTTCCATGTTCTGGTACTCAAAAACACCGTCCTCGATGCCTTTTGGAATGATGGCAATGTCGACATCGGAGGGGTTACCACGGCTGATTGCTCGGCAAACTTCCAAAAAAGAACAGGACGGCTGATGGTCATAATCGTGCCAGGTCTGAGCGCTCAGAATCACCTTCCATTTCTTCATGAAGCAGACCGATGACAGCTGGCTCAGGAGAGGGGAAGAAATAGAAGCATAGCTTGAATTTCTTGGGAAGGGGGACACGATGGAATTCTCCTGCATTGACCAAGTAGGTCCTGGTACCGGCAGACAGACCACGCAGAAGGGGTTTCGACCGTACAAGATTGGGATAGTCTCTTTCTGGATCTGCTTGCACACGCCTAGGACGGCCGGATGTAAATCGTAGGCTTGCTGAACGCCATAGCGGTCATGCTTGCGGGAGGAAGCGACTTCGCCGAGAATCAGATTGATCAAAAGCATTTCATAGATCATGATACGGACTTCTGCTGGTACTCCCATCAGCGAAGCATTCGGAATTTGTGAGAGCGTCACTGGAGACTCTATGTTCGCATCCAGTAGTGCGGCCAGTCGATGAAGCTCAGTAATTGTGGCCTGTCTAGATATGACTGGTTTTTGTTGGTCAGTACTCACGGGAACCACTCCGGATTCATCGATGGCATCTTGATCTGGGACTTGATGACCAGAGTCGTTGCGCTCAGAAACCTCTTCTGGCGAGCTATCTATGACAGACGAGAGCTCATTAACCGCATTTATGCCAGATGCTTGAAATACAGCATCCTCCATAAAGTGTTCGGCGCTGCCAAGACGTTGGTCAGCTCTGGAGCTGTTATTATTCGAGACGGGGCTCATCGAAGCTGTTCCGGACGACTCCATGATAAGGACGTGGATTGAGATTATACTATTTCGAGTCAGCCACGATCGGTAGATCAATCATTGACTTCACGTATGACTGAAGTGTAACTGAAGTGATGCGTGCGATGTGAGACGTACTGTTTGAGGGGATCTGGTGCTTTAGAGAATAGTATGTAGCGTAAGACGTCGAAGTTTTTCAAAAGTATGTCGAGGAATTTAACGGCAGGAGGAAGTCGAGACTGGTGTGCTTAAGTAGCCTAAGAATCTATGAATGCCAAAATTCATACCCGATTGGGATCTGAAGTCGGCTCGTATCTGTATGATTCACAGTTTTTGCGTCTCGGAGACCCAATTGGGAACAACGGCGAAACGCGTCGTCCCCAATCGAGAGTTAAGCGATGCGATATATATAGTCATATCTGCAATTTCACTCGCTGGACAGCAGGAAAGTCGTGCTTTATGATCAAGGAACTCCATCGCAATGTCGTACCGACGCAGCGGTTAGCTGAATTAGCCATAATGACAATCAATCTCATTCACATGATTTAGGGCAATCGGTGTAGTGTACAGAGTGTTTGCTACGAAGCATACCAGGTGGTTTCATCGTCCGCCATGCTACAAACAGAAATTAGCCACATGAATCAATCACATCCGCATTTCACTGACGATCCAAATATCATAAGGCCTCACCTGAGCTCCCACGTTCTCCTTATCAAACAGCTCAACTTTCACGCCTTCCGGAGTCTTCATCGTATCCTGCAACCACTCAACATATTCCGGAAAAGCCGTCACACTTCCATATACTCTTGCTCGCCTCACCCCTCTTATGCCTTCAAATAACTTCAACACATTGTAATCAGAGCTTCCAAATTGCGCCTGAAACACCTCAATGGACAGCTCCTCTACACCCGCGAATGATTTTGCAGCTTGCTCTGCAGAGAAGTTTGGATCGCAGTCTAGGCGCACACGAATATGGAATCGTTGGATCAAGGATATCAGGCTTCGGCAATGGATGGTATTGTAGTACAATCGAAGACGCGGCATTCCTCCAAGCAGGTTGGGATGCGCAAGAAAGGTGTTGCAGCCATAGAGAATCTGCCTGGCTTCCACATGAACCTGGCGGCATGTGGAGAGGATCTGTGGATACAGTGGGGGATCACCAAGAAGACGAGGGGTCGAAAGAGCAGGAAGTATGAGTAGATGGTTGTAAATCTTATTGCGGATTTCTCCTGGGAGATCTGTGAAGGATATCATTGCCATGATGCCTCATAGAGTATGTTAAGGAAGCTAAAAAGATACACGAATATTCTGCGATGGAGGGGAGGTTGCAAGCCGGACAAGTGGAATGGTTGAGGTTGATTAGATCGCCAAGGCAAGTAATGCCACCTGCAGGGATCATGATAGCAAACCGATAACCTTAAATATTGCGCTTTGTCATCAAAGTCTCGCGTGCTTGCTGCCCGTGATCTCGAATTAGACTTCATGTCAAGGTCCCATTCTTGACTTCTCAATATCCAGGCCTCAGATGAATCGATAACAAAGCTGCCAAACATGGCAGTCTCTTTTCTTGCCCTACTGTCTTGGTCTTTCGGGTGGATCTACACCACCTGTTGGTCCCTGTCCTTCTACCCACAGCCGATCCTCAACTTTCGCAGGACCTCGACTAGTGGTTGTACCATCGATTTCCCGACCGTCAACATCTTAGGCTTCGTGGCATACTTCATCTCGAATGCTGCATTTCTATACTCGCCGCAGATAAGGAAGGAGTACGCCATAAGGCATCATGGACTTGAGCCGACGGTCAAATTCAACGATCTGGCTTTTGCGGCACATGCCGTAGTCTTGAGCGCGCTGCTCCTGACACAATTCATTCCTTCGCTGTGGGGATTCAAGAAGAGGTCGAGAAGAGACCCTGGGGCAAGACCGAGCAGACCTATCATGGGTGTGTTCTTTGGCAGCATCGTGGGAGTTGCGGTTGTAGCTGTGATAGTCGCAGCTAGACACGATGAGGATGTAAAGACTGGTTGGGCTTGGATTGACGTGGTAAGTTACACCGCATCTTGGACATGTACCATGGCGGTATCTGAACTAATCTTCATGTAGATCTACGCGGTATCCTACGTTAAACTCTTCATCACTCTTGTTAAATATACTCCTCAGGTCATCACGAACTACAACAATAAATCAACGGTTGGGTGGTCGATTGAAGGCATTCTCTTCGATTTCGTGGGTGGCATCCTATCGGTTCTACAACTGGGTATCGACAGCTATTTACAAGGAGACTGGGCTGGAATAACCGGAAATCCAGTGAAGCTGGCTCTTGGCAACATTAGTGTGTTCTTCGATGTCATTTTCATCATTCAACACTACTTTATATACACAAAGCATGGAAAGACTCTAGAGGAGGATGGAGAAGTGGATCCTTTGCTGGGCGAGAGGGACGGCAGGATCGAATAGACAATTGCATGGATGGCGCACTTTCGATACCAAGCCTATGTATGATACAGGGACTGTAAGATTGGTCTGGAGGATGGTTCTCTGAGCACGGTAGAGGTTTTTTTTTCTGCGCATTGGACGTTATGGTATAGATGATGCAGGATAGATACCCAACATGTACCGATACATTCAACTTTGAAGGTTTCCAAAATCCATGCAAATGTTTACATCGATCATTGAGAAGCCTACACAAGGCGCATGTCATAGTAATTTGTCACTGCTTTTGGTCTCATGATCATGTTGTCTCAAAAGTAATCAGCTGACTGCAACCGCTCTTTAAGAATTGGGTGCTGCGAGACAACGTAAACAACATCTTGACCAAATGGAAAGATCCCCTCAAACCTGTTCCAGAGTTGATACGCGGACTGAATAAAGTTCAATCAGGTGGTGGGAATTTTTGGAGCCTCGGAGTTTATTTGACTTCTCGAAGCTCAAGATAGCCGCGGGAATCGAGCAATAGTCCAGACATCCTTTCTGCTCAGCTCTGCCTGGCTGTTTGGTTTTACTCAAAACTAATTTCTATGAAGTTAGACCTTCTGGAAATTTGACTTGATGGCATTTCATCATCTTTTGATGTCTCCACAAAGTGTGCCCATCGATGCCGCCTGATAATATGATAGCAGGTAAGGGCCGATAGGCAGATATAGGACAATTTGAACTCCAAGTCTATTTTGAAGCTCAAAACTTCCTGTCCCTTGGATGGCTCGTGCAACCTACAGCGGTCAGTATAGAGCCAAATCACAAGAATACCCACCCAGCATTTGAAACATAGATATAGCGCGAATGGCTATAATCATGGCTATCCATCAGTACTTGGAGAAAGGTCTGATTCCTGTGAGAAAACAATGAGAACAAAAAGGGTCGTAGAGAGAGAAATCTCTTTGAAATCCCCACGCAATGAAAACCCCGCTTTCTTTTTGTGGCCTCGAAAGCGGTGAAATCTCGGAATATTGACCGGCTAATTCTATTCTTACTCTTGAAAACGGCGTTCTCGCTACAGTCAGAAGAGTAAACATTCTACATTTGATTCCGAGATTCTCGCAATGGGAAATATGACTTTACACCGGGGAAATGATTAAAAGCTTCAGATGACCTCTAGGTTTGTTGACATATTGGAGCGGGGAACCTTAAGCGAGTTCCACTTTGGCTGCACCTCCAGAGAGCGCAACATTTGAGCATCAGGTCTCGATTTCAGCCGCCAGATAACATTCTGTGGATTCGCGAAAAGTCAATGTATTACGTGTATTTCCTGCCAGCAGGACTAGACATCTAAACACAGAGAAAGTCCAAGGAGTTTCGAGGGGAGATCGAGTAGGCGTAAATGGACTTGAAGCAGGCTATGTCTGATCTTAGGGAGAAGGACATAGTGATTGAGTCTTTGAGTAGGAAAGTTCGGATTGTCAATGGGAAATGTCAGGTGGAGTGTCAGACTGGAGAGGTACAATGATCGTAAAACAGAGACATGGCAGCTGTGGATTGGGGAATGACTTATTAAGGATTGGAATATAAAGCAACGTTTGTTTTTTTATTCGCTCCGTCAATGTGCCATTCGGTGTTGTAGAAAGCACTTCTCAACGGCAATAAAGCCCTTCCGTACCCTCCATGTCCATTGCTACCGTCCACCAGAAACACATGATCCAGTCTTCGGACTCTTCAAATCATGAAGATGGCCTACTTAGAGAGCTTGGAAACCTCAGCTTCCCGCAGATCATTGAGTTTCACAAGGGCATTCTTCACACAATAGTGATATCTTCCTCTTAATCGCGCCTTGATCTCCTCTGCATTTTCTTCATTCTCGAAGGTTGCCCATTCCTCCAAGATCTTGTCTGATGCTTTATCATATATATCATCTTGTTCGGGTCCACTCTCCTCCAGGCCATGGAAGATTGATTGAATGGGCCTGACCAGGACTTGCCAGGCAGCTGCTTCGTTCTCATTGGTATCTGTAGCGGCATTGACGGAGCTCAAAGACCAGGCTTGGATTTTGATTTGGGTGCCTGTGGCAATATTAGTTCTGACATGGCTATCTTCTAAATATGCTCATATACCTTGCCACGAAATGAAGCTCCCAACTTCCGCGCCTGGACTATCTGCTTTGGACTCATTGACTGTTCTGTTGAGATATGTAGATACTTCCTTGATTAACTGGACGCATTTTGGACAGTTCAAGCTGGGATAGCGAATATAAAGATTAAGTGGAGCTTGGGCGCATTGTTGACCGTGGTCTCGATTGCGACAGGTTTCATGAAATTCAAGGCAGCCATGCTCGCCGGCTATGATCTCAAGGTTGCACATCTTGGCTAGTAGAAGAATGTAGATCAGCACAAGGAAATCTTATAGAATGGTCATAGAGTGGCACTTACCAGCCAATATGGTCGTTGAGATATGAAGGGAAAAGGATGAGTACTGTCTCGCGAGTTTATTTTTATGTACGTGGTGGTGGTCGAATACGCTAAGACGCGACTAGTGCCTCGACTCAATTCACTTGACCAGAGCTCCCAATGCCGCGGCGTATTGAGGTGCTTTCAACTAAGGTGAGGGGGAAATGGAAACGCAGCCTTGAAGAACCCGCTATGTAGATAGACCTTTTGTATGGATCGCGCAGTATCATATTAGAGTTTAAGGTTATGGCCCACAAGTGTTTTGTTTGCAGATCAGTCCATTTGCTTTGCCTCCAGCCCTCTACAAATCTGACTCTGCCAATGACCTAGACTTCATCCCTCAGCCGAGAAATCACCCCATCATTCCAGTATCGTTGAATTGAATTCCTTAAGTCTTCTTGAAGCATCCATGGAAGGCCTTGGCGAACTTGCGGATCTTCGAGGAAGAAGACTTGACTACAAGATTGCCATGCTCATCAAAGGCTACCTCACCAACGTGGTAGCCAACCCCGGTCTTCTTAGCAGCCTCAACGCCACTCTTCTCACCGCCACCGCCATCAGCAGTATTGAGTCCAGCCATGCTAGGAATCAGAGGAGCAATGTTGATATCAATAGCATCGATGGCAGCCTTGCGCTCAGCAGCTCTGATAGCCTCCGCCTTAGCCTCCGCCTTTGCCTCCGCGATCTTTCGAGACTCGTCGATGATGCGCTTGAGCTCGATGGTGTTGTTCTTGCGGCGCTCCATGCAGACGTCACAGAAACTGAGAATGTTTGCTGTAATGAGTGGGCCGATACTATCACATTTTTGTCTCTTTGTGGCGAGCTCGCAGCGGAAGATCTTGGGGGCGGCGCTGAAGCAACCGCAGTGGTATTGATAGATTCGTCCGATACACATCTTGAATGTGCTTTGAGAAGATGTTAGCTTCTTATATTTGAGATAGGAGGCCATGGTTGGGTGGTTTTACTTGCCTTTCGCAGTGGTGGTTTTGTTTGAGGAGGAAAATTCGAGGAGGAAGATTGAGAGGAAGAAATATATTTCTGTTGTTGTGGTGCTTTGAAGTAAACAAGCGAGATCGCGTCTACGTCACTTGGTGGTGATGCCTCAAATTAGCTTACAATTCACTCTTAGATACGCGTCTCTTCCTCCAAAGGAGGCGATGAACTTATATCAGCTCCGTGGAGATTGAAAAATTCGAGGCTGCTACTTATTTATGTTTTACCCCCCCCAGAAGGACGTCGAGAAACGTCAATTCGAAGCTGAACTTTGTGATCAATTGAGGGGATAGAATTAAAAATGGTATGTCACAGAAGATGTTTATTTTAAGGATATCTCTCGAGCCCATGAAACGTCTCTCCCTGCGTCCAGAGACGCACCCCGTGGCGAGACGATTTTGCACTTTCGGTATCATACCTATTTTTACAGCAAGTATATGACTCTGTTATTTGTATATCACTTTCTTCAACTATTTCTCCCTCAACGTAATACTTAGTAATATAAAAAAAGGTGAAAGTAATGATACTATCAATTATTCTGATCACCTTATTGATCACTACATTGATTATTTGCCCTATTTAAATCATAGCTATTCAAGTCTTTTAGAAATCTAAAATACTCAAAGAAAGGTTTTATAATAAAAGAATAAGGCCCTAATTTTTAAAAAGTCTTAGAAGCGAGTATAATATAGTATAAGAGTTATATCGTGAAAGAAAAGGGGGGATAAACCCCGCTTAATTACTAATTTCAAATAGCCGAGGCATAATATACTATATTCTAGTCTGAACTTGCTAAATTTACTTAACCTACTAAATTCGATATAAATCACGTGACTATTATTAGAGCTACCTTCTCGAATATTCCATAGGCGCTTAGTACTATGCACTAGTCTAGAGTGCTATATCTTGTCCTGCTTTATTAATACTACTACGATAATAAGATGGATAAAGCTAGTTAAGCACTCGCATAAGGCGTTCTACCTGGAGTACCGAATTCGTACTATGCCCTTACAGATTATAGTTATATTGCTTGCTCTACCCTCTATTATCGTACTTACAGACGATGCTCGATAGAAGAAAAGGCTAAAAGCTAATAATACCTCACCCTATAGGAAGAGGATATCGTTGTTAAGTTTATATAATAAATAGCCCTTTTTAGATAGCTAGTACAAATAAAGTTTATCCCTACTATAGCTTTTAGTACTACCCGCGAACAACCTAAAGCGGATAGACTACTTAAGTCTCTAAGGAAGAACTAGGCGAAGGCTCTTAAAAACCGCTATCTAAAGCTATAAGCAAGAAGACTAAGTGCGTTAAACTAGAACTATTACGAAAGAAACATATATAATAAGGTTATATACTAGTTTAAGGTGATTAGAGAGGTATTAAAAGATCCTGCTATTTAGGCAGAGAATATATATAATATAGATAAGACTAGAGTAATGCTATCTATACTAGGTTCTATTAAAGCTCTTGTACTTAAGGATAATCAGCGAAAGTATAGAGGCGCGCGTATTAAAAGAATAATAGTAATTGCAATCGAATGCATTAGTGCTAATAGTAGGTATCTTAAACCTATGATTATATAGCCAGCTAGCACGCATTGAAGCAACTGAATTACGTTTTCTATCCCTGGATAGTATTATATAATTTCCGAATCTAGATATACTAACTCCAAAATCAGCCTTGAGTAACTTAAGTGTATCTTTTATCTTTAAATACAAGAGCAAGTGAATAAGAAACTATAGGTCCTAATTTGCAACAGCTTTAGAATACATGAAACGCTTAAAATCTTAGAGTTTTACTTTAAAAATAATATTATCTTATACTATCTGCCCTCGCACACCTCTCATAAGACCTAGCCTTATGATATCGTAGTGTTCGCCTCCCTAAAGATAGCTTATTATGATTAAGTTAATTGACTTAAGCAAGAAGAGGTGAATATAATCAGTAAGTAATATTTTACAGCTTTCTTTAGCCCTACTAGGGAAAAAGTATTTACACTAAAAAATATCAAAGCTAGTTTCGCTACTAGTAATCTGTTCCCGCTTAATCTAAAGAGAGTACTCTGAGATATAACTAAACCCCTGATTAACGTAGATATTTTAAGCGTTAAAGAAGTAGATATAAGGTCTTGTCTATAAGATATAGTACTATAAACGCCTGTGACGCTAGTGTCAGCAGAGGCCCTTATATCACTATAAAATCTAATTATTTAATAAGATACATATACACTTAATAATATAAGTAAAAGGAATTTACAAAGGCATATATAGAAGTTTATTAAGGCGAGCCAGATATTACTTATCGAAGCCGCCTTAAAGAATAACTAGATTTAATTCCTAACTATAATTAATAACGAAGCTAAAGTCCAACGAAAAACAAAGCTATTAATTTTAGGAAAAGCGAAGGTTATAAGCTATAAAGACCTTAAGGAAGCACAAGTGAAGCGTACTGAAAAGGACGCTACTAAAGAAGCCAAAAGTAAGGGTTAACGCAGCTATAAGCATCGAAGTGCTACACTAGAGGTAGATACTACTACTCCAGTGAAGTTAAAGCGTAGTCGAAAGTAGAAGAGTTATCTGCTAGAGAGAGACACAACAGAGCTAAGTATTAAAGTGCCGCAGATAAGCGAAGCGCTCTTACTAGCGTTAGTAAGAGCCTTAGTAATACTAACTACTAGAACGCCCTTCTTAGAAGATAATATTATACTAAAACTATATAGAGCCCCAGAAGCGTATATATACTAGCGGAGGATACAGATAATAAGACTACTATCTGTATAACAGATAGAAGGCTAATAGATTAGCTTTCTATTGAATATAGATCAAGGCAGCTTATAGCCTACGCTAGCTTCGCGACTACTTCATAGTATAAAAGAATTGTCGTTCTTCGTTAATCTTTTAGCGTAGTAATAATAATAGCCGGATAAATATTATTAAAGTAATTAGAAATAAAGATTAATTTTAACTTACTTTCCCTTAACCTTACGTATTTATATTTAATTTGCCCCTTTAGTCGTATACTATCGTATTATCCGCCGTACTTATAGTCGCTATCACGCTATTATCTTCTGAATTATAGTTAAGGTCTTCGAAGTAGCATCGCAATCAGTCGTACTACTTCGACTACGAATATCTTTATACTCGCGCTAGATATTCCACTCAGATCGAGTTATAAAATCGGTGACAGTTACTTTATCGAAGGAGGTAACGTAGGGATTTTCGAAAGCGGCGATAACAGAGTAGAGTCCTTTACGGACTAGAGTTAAATTAAGATAGTTCATCGTGTTACTTCGAAGTTATTCTTTCTTGTGAAAGCCGTCAAGGTACAGTCGCTTACAAAATCGGCTTCCTTACCACACTCGCCAGAACTTTCTCAGCCCCACCTACTATACTATAGAAGATTCTGGAAATCAAGTGGCGATTATGGGGACTATAAAGACACATGCTCCCCTTGGCCCTCTATAAAATAGAGATATAAAGAAAATATATTATATATAAAGCCCGTCACTTATCGCAAACCTGTGAATGTTTCCAAGTAAGGTCTAAAGCCTGCTCTACTACCGCCAGTGCATAGGTCTTGGCCTCTGCATATTTCCCTTGCTTGCGAAGTGATGCTGCGAGGTTTATCGGGCTCAAAAGCGTGTTTGGGTGCTCTTTCCCGAGCACTGTCTCCTGCAGCTGCAGCGTCTGCCGGTGCATGGCCTCGGCTTCTGCGTACTTGCCCTGCTTATGAAGCGATGCTGCGAGGTATATCGTACTTGAAAGCGTGTCTAAGTGCTCTTTCCCAAGCACCGTCTCTTGTAGTTGCAGCGTCTGCCGGTATATAGCCTCAGCCTCTGCGTACTTGCCCTGGCTGTTCAGCGATACTGCGAGGCATATCATGCTCAAAAGCGTGTCTGGGTGCTCTTTCCCTTCCTGACTACTGAGCTCAGGGTAATTTCCAGCTCTTGTTGATGCCTGCAAAGACGAAGCCAAGGACTCATCGTGGCAATAGCACTGCATGTATCTGTTTAGTAAACGACATAAAGCACATTATTTTATATTAAGCCTTAGGTAGAGTAGGAGTATAGGGTTTAACATTCTTATATTTAAATAGAAGTTTAATGTAACAAATTTATCCACTTAAGCTCTGTTTCTATACTAAGCCCCGGGTTACTCCTTTGGCGTATACTTGTAACGGCCTTGTATACAGATCTAGGCTAAAGATACGAGGCTTATAAGGGATTCTTTTTGGTGCGGACGGCTTAAGAGTGGATGTTACAACTGTTAGAAAAAGATACTTGTGGTATGGAGAAGGAAGATACCTTAAGCAGCTCTGCCGTTGACGCGGTAGATGTCGTAGCGGATAGGAACCCGACAGCGTCTGAGTTTGAATGCCAGCGATATAAATCGTCGACACCGACAGCCCTATCCTTTTTAACGTACTTTTGCATTAACTGCATCGTGATTGAGGAAAGCGCCCTGATATCACGAGGTCTGCTACCCGCCTTGACGTGACAGTATTCTTGATTTGCTATTCGACCGGATTAGCTCAGCTATCGCCTGTGTTAGACCGTCTTACTCACTAATTTTTATATCGCCGTCTGTGTTTAGTAGTATATTTGAGTAGGTGAGGGATCCGTGTTCGAATCCTTCTGCTGTGAGGTAGGCTAGACCGGTAATGATCTGCTCTTATTAGTAGATGTTCGTGAAGCATTTGGAGAAGCCTACCTGGCCGAGGATAGCTGCGAGTTGTCGTTTGTTAGGATAAGCTGGCGACCTTACGATCGGCTCGAGGGAGAGGGGCATATGCTCGAGGACAACGTAGAGGCCGCTATTAGTCGTGAAGGCTTCTAGGGCGGTGACAATATTTGGGTGCTAAAGCTGTCGATATATATGTAATGTCTTTTTAGCCGCCTGGGTTACGAATGCTCTCACAAAGACGAGCTCAACGGGAGCGGCCCTACGAATGGCTACTTTCACCGGGCCGCCGAGTTTAACATCGTAGAACTTCTCGTACTTCTTCTATGGGGTTCCTTACGCTGTTCTTAGCCGGATGTCAAGGGCTCGAATCAGGTGACTTTCATTGAACGTTAGTTCTACTAAAATCTCGCGGGTGCACGTGAGACTGATCGAATACCGGATTAGCGCTGGATAAGGGGCGTAAATTCAGAACTTTTACTAAGCCTTTTTTCTTGCTTTCTAATTAGTTAAAACTATGTGATATTAATGTGATTAGTTAGTGTGGCCTTTTCGTGCTTACTAATATTTACCTTCTAATAATCCACGTACTATTTGGATATTCGTACTACTAATATTAGTAATAGATATACTTATCTATTATACTTATTATAATAAAGAAAAGTTAATTATTAATTTCTAAAATAGTAATAAGATATTAGTATAATATATAGAGTATAGGAGTAAAATTTAAGCTATAAGATAGATTTACTTTACTGAAAAGAACTCTAATAGATAGCCTTTAATTAAGTGGAAAGATAATACTCCTTATTATAAGGGAAGAAGTACAAGGCCACTTACTTCTTATACTAGTAGTAGTGCTCTTAATCTAAATAGTTCTCTTTCTTATAAGTCTTTATCTTTAATATAAAGTTCTAATCCTAAGGTGCGGTTTATAGTATAAAACTACTCTTAGTAATCTAATAATACTAAGAAATAGCGCTATATAATTACTATTAACTCTTAAGCTGAGAGAACTAATTAAAGAACTGATATTCCACTTATTAAATCTCTAGCTTCTATTATTAATTCCTTTGCTTTTATAGAATTATATATCCTATTCTTTTATAGATTAGAATATCGCTCTTTAGAACTATTAAATACTTAGTAATCCTTTTTATAGTCTTCGCCTTCTCTATTTAGATAAAGCTTTAGTTTCGATTATAACCTTAATAACACTAAGTAGAAGTATATAGATATTCTATTATAAGGATAGATAATTTAAGAATATATTAAGAGGCTAACTATAGCTACTTATATATAACTAATCTATTTAGTGAATTAGTAAAGAGTTAAAGACTTCTATACTTTACTTATAAATATAGAAATAGTCTATTATCTTTAGTATAAAAAGGAATAAATAGATATTAAGATCTTAGATAGGATTTATTAATAATATTACTAATAGAATAAAACCGGATATTACTCTTATTTTATATTTAAAGCTAATAATATAGACCTAGGAAAGATACTATACTACTTACTAAAGCTCTCTTAGATTAAGTAGATCTATATATCTCTTATTTACGTATAAATATAAGTCTATAGAGCTTATAGTCTATAATTTAAGTATACTAGATATTATATTACTTTTATAAATAGTTATATTAAGTTTAGTAATAGAGTATTATTAATATCTTTAGAGCTTAATATAATTCTCCTTACTTTAGTAAATAGTAATAAATAAATCCGGTGCTAATTCCTTAATAATTTTAAAGTTAGTTAGTATAAACTTTTTATCTAGTTTATATTCTTAAAGTAGAATTACTTTAATTATAAAGATATTACTATTAATTACGAACTATTAAAATAGTATTATTCCGAGGATAGTAATATTTATAATTAAATCACGCGAATTACGGAAACTTAAAAGATAATATCTTTTTTTATAAATGAAAATAATAATAAGCTAACTATATCTTAATAAGCTAAAATTAATAAAAAAGCTATAGATAATAATAAAGTTATATAAGCTTTTTTAAATTACTTAGTTATTCTATATTTAGCGGAAGATACACTAGAGATAGTAGCTATTTATATAACTATTAAAAAGACTCGGACTATTACTGCACTCTCTATTAGAATATAACTCCTCGATAAAATTAGAAGAACTTAGTAGCTTTTTACTATAGTATTTCTAACGCTTTTTTCTTATAGATTAGCTAATTTTAATAATCTCTATTAATAATTAGTATCTTTATAGGAATAGGGATAATATCTTCTGCAGTTTTACGATAACTAGTTTAGATAGTATCCTTGCTTTAAATTTTACTTATTTAATTAATTAATATAGAATAAATCTATATCTATAAGCTAATACTTTATTCACTAAAATTCTAATCTTATTAATCTAATACTTAATAAATTAAAGAAAGCTCTTAAGACCTCTAAAGGCCTCTTACTTAAGATTATTTAATAAGAAGTATACCTCCTTAAAATACTACTATTTTAGAGTTTAAAGAGAAGCTCTCTTAAAACCTATATATATATAATTAATAATTCTTCGATAGTATTTATAACTACTAGTTATGCAAATATATAGTAGTACAATTTATAATATCTCTTACTAAGATTTAATAAATATAGTACTACTACTAAAAAAGATAAGCAAAAGATTATATATAATATAATATAATTAAATCCTTATATTATTACTTATTATATCTACTTACGAACTACTTTCTTTTAGAACGTAGTTCTTAAACTATTCCTTAACTATAAAAACTTCTAGTACAGAATTAAGTTTTAAATATAAGATATAGGATACTATTATAGTATTTATTAAATTCCTTATTATATCCTAAATAAAGATAACCCTAGCTTATTTTAAGATAGTACTCCTCTTATAGCTTATAAAGATAAAGAAAATAAACTAATCTTTACAGAATATTAAGCTTAGAAGACTATAGCTATTAATTTAAATCTATCTTAGTAACTAAATAGAAAGAACCTAGTTTCTCTGCATTTTAAGGATATCTAGAATACTAAGGATTTTCTTAACTTAGTTCTTAATTATATATAAACTTACTATAGCTATCAATTAATCTATTATATTTATATAGATAAGAATAGTAATTACTACTACCGGTTTTACTATCCTTGAATAATTCGAGTAAAGGTAGAAGTATATAAAGATATAAATCTAAAGTAGTAGTAATTTATAGTAGAGAGGGACTAGCTATTTTATAACTTATATACTATAATACTTATATTAATATAGTTAGTAAATCTTAATATTTAATCTATAATAATATTCTACGGATTTATAAATTATATCTTAAAGTATTACTTTAAGCCAGAGAAGACTTCTTATATATATAAAGAACTTAAGATAAAAGTTTTAAAGTATATAAGTACCCGGAATCTAATATTATCTTTTATTACTAAGTTCCTTAATAAACTTATTAGAGAGAGAGATTACTCTATATAAGAGATTAGCTATATTATTCTTAATTTACTATTATACTACTTCTCTTATATTATGAAGAAGTAAAGTAGTGCCGTCAAGTGCATAGTAAATAGGGGAATAACTCGCGCGTAGATTAATTAGGTAATGGAAGTAAGAGAAAGAAGATGATAATTACTAGTCTAGCAATACTAATCTATTTATCTATAACTGGAATAGAAAAATAAAAACCCTTATAGTAGGCCTTCAATCTTACTATATATGTTCCCCCCTAGTTTAGTAATCGTCCCTTAATTATAATAATCTTATATATAATATAAAGAAGTTAAGAAAAGAAAAGCTAATCTTATACCCTAAATCCTAAATTATTAAATTATACGCTCCCTATTCTATTCCTATATACTTTCTTTATAAATAGTAAATCCTTCTTTAGTGCTTCTTAAAGTACTTCCTTACTTAGCTTATCTACGTTTACCTTTACTTTAAGTATAAGTAATTTTAATATATTTACCCTCTTTTTAAGAAAGTAATAGAATTTCTTTTTAAATATTTTTTTCTTAATCTTATATACTATTTTAAATACTTCTAATCTTACCCTTAGTACTTTCTTTTTTTAATCCTTAATATACTTATACGCTATCTCCTGATCGCTCCTAAGTATAATATTCCTTTATACTACTACTGCTAGTAAATTCTATTTGTAATAAGTAATTTAAGTATTAGATAAGGTTCTTAAGTTAGATACCTTTACTATAGTAGCGAATCTAAAGGGAATTACATTATACTAGTTAAGTAACCCAAATAATATAGCTTATAGAGCAGTGAAATCCCTATAGGCGTTAGCTAGATTTTACTATAAACTACTTTCTATTACTTTAAAAGACTTCTTATTATCTTATATAGCAATAAACTAAAGTAAAAGTATTTATTAGATAATTGTAATAGGATTAGAGGATCTATATAAGATCTTAGGTAAGATAATACGTGTATTTCCCCTATTATATAGTATTTTAACCTAATCTATCCCTAGTACCTTAGTATCTTTTTATATAAAAATCTAGTTTATAATCTAATGCATATAGTAATCGATATTTTACTCCTTAGCTTTAACTTGCTTTTATTATTTACCTAATTTATACTGCATTTCCTTATAGATAAAAGTGCAATTAGCCTTATCCTCTTAATCTAGTAAAATACTTCCTTGAATTATTATAATCCCGCAATTAATTACTAAAGCTTACGAAATATTAATATTAATATAATAGAAGTAAGTACTATCTTCCAAAATAGTATACTTAGTATAGTAGAGGTAATTAATTAATCTTTATACTTTATTAGGGCAAAGGGTAGTATAGAGTATATAATACGTAGAGTCTTAATATATAAGCTACTAAGTAATTAAAAAAAATATATTATATAGCTATCTAATATTTTTCTTACTATTAATTTCCTAAAAATAATACTAATATATATTAGTTTCCTTTAAGATCTTATTATCTAGTAGCGAGTTAAACTACTATTTAAAAAGACTATAAATAATCTACCTATCCTACCCTTACTACAGTAATATTAATAAGTCTCAGGAATTTAGGATTAGTTTTTAATTAAACTTAAAGACAAGTACCCCTTCCCACTACTAAAACTTATATAACCTACGTTTATTTAAAGGCTTAAGTAATTGATTAGTTAATTAAAACTAATTATATATCTTTGGATTTATCTTTAGTTTCCTTATTTCTAATTTCTAATCGTACACCTCTTGCAAGCACTTAATAGTAAGCTTTTTTAGTAATCTCTTTATATAAAGCCTTATATAGTTAATTATTAGGCGCAGGTATTAGTAATATACTTATTAATATTCTAGTATCCGCCCTAAGAGCTGTATATTTATTATAAGAGGTAGTATTTTTTTTCCCTTAATAATTAATCTTTAATTATTTAAAATATCTTTAAAGTATTTATATTTTTATTTATTATTTTTAGTATTACTTATTTCTTTTTTCTCGCGATTCTTTATCTTTTTTCCTACTTCCTTTATCTTCTTCTTATTAATTTTAGCCCTTTTACCTAAAGTAATACTAAACTCTTCTATAGCTATTACTCTTACTAATTAATTGAACCTTTGAAGTAGATTAGTAGTAGTAATAGTAGTCTCGCTACTGATTTTTCCTGCTAAGTAAATTAAATACTTTAGCTTACCTTTTTCTTATAATAAAGTTATTTTACTAATTTTAGTGCTTATACTTAATAAACTTAGTAATCCTATAAATTATTCTTTTCCTATAAAATTACTTACTTTAAAATATATTCCTATCCTTTTCTATATACTTTTCAATATTACTTCTAAGGAGGCACTATTAATCTTCCCTTATACTGCCTTTACTAGGTCCCCTATAATAACCTCTTTCGCATTTAATATACTTTATTTACCTAATCCTATAATCTTTTTTTATACTTTAATATTTACTTATACTCTAGCCTTTTCTAAGAATATCTTTTCTAAAGCTTTACTATAGTTTATTATAAATTTAGCTAACCTAATTATTAATTAATCTTATATAGTTTAATTAAGCTAATTTCTTGTAATCTTAGTATATACTTTCTAAAGGTAATTTCTCTTTTTAGTATTTATAGTAATAATAAGGTAAACCTTAACCTAATTAGACTTAAACTCCGCCTTACTTATATGCGCTTTAAAGGCTCCTGATCTTTTTACGTAATTATAAACTTATTTAATTAAATCGCTAATTCTATTATAGTACTTTATTATCTATTTAAGTACTTAAGATTAAGTAATATATTAATTTTTTACTAATATATTCCTTAAATATAAGATTACGTTTTTAATACTAGCAAAGTTTAGTAGTATAATTACTACTAGCGTATTTACTCTAATTATACTTATATCTTTATTTATATTTATTAATAGGATTTTTACTTATATATATACTTTAAAAAGTTTATTATTAAAAAAAAGTTAATTCTTTAAAAGGAAATCGCGCGGACTATTAAATTATTAGAAAAGACTAATCTTACTTAAGAATTATTTATTTTATTTCCTATTATAAATAAATAAATTAATAGAATTAAAGTAAACTTCCTCTTTTTTATACCTCTTAGCTTATAATCTCTTACTAATTTACTTTTCTTTTTACCTTTCTCTTACTATTCCTCTTAAATTTACCTTTTTTCCTAGTACTTTTCTTAATATAAGAGACTATTCTTACTTTTATTTTCTTCTAATTTTCTTTTAATTTTTATAATAATTTTTCTCCTATACTAAACTATCTTTTACTAGACCTTTTACTTTATACTTTTTACTTACTTTTAGTACTTATTCTCTACTATAGTACTAGTCTAGTTATTAAAGCTTATTACTATAGCTTATATTAAACACTACCCTCTCTTTAATCCCAACCTAGAAATAATATATATTTAAGATATTATATTTAATTTTTATAATAACCGCGCTATTTATTTATTCAATTATATCTTTAGTACTCTAGTTATAGCTATTAATAAGGGTATTCTAATTAAGACAGAAGTCGCAGATAAAATACATATTAATTTCCTCCTTTATTTTTAAATTTGTAAGAGATATATCTTTACTAATCACCCCTTCCTTAACCCTAATAGTCTTTACTTTAAATTTAGTAATAAAGACCTAATTAGTAATACTAAAATTAAGTATAATTCCTCTATCTTAGATTTTATTATTCTTAAGGATTATAATAATTATAAGGAGTAATTCTTTAAACTACTCTTTATAGGTAATAACTCTATAACTATTACTAATAAGAACTCTCTTTAATACTATACTAAGTCTTATATTACTTCTACTACTACTTTAGTAATCCCCAGTTCTTTAATTACTCTTACTAAGGCTACTACTTCTCTTAAGATTCCTAAGAAAAATAAATCTAAAGTTACTTCTATACTTAAGCTATTTATTATTGTATTTAAGAGTAAACCTAAGGCTATTCCTAAGCGTAAGGGCCAAGTCTTTAGTAAAAATAAGAATAAGGAAAAGATAAAGTTTAATAAATATATCCTAGATACTAATAATAATAGATTCCCTTATAATACTTTAAACGATTATAATAGCTTCCTAATTAATAGTCTTATATCCTTTTTTAATAAAAATAATAAATCTAATAGTAAATATAATAAGCTAATATATAAAAAGAAAAAAGGTATTACTACTTAATCTTGTAAGAAAACCTTTATTATTAGTTTATATTCTACTTTTAAAGTAAAGGATCTTATTACTAAAACTCTTACTAAGACTCCTAAGTCTAAAATAAAAGCTAATCCCCTTACTCTTCTACGCACTACCTAGGTTAAAACTAAAATTCAAGATAAAGACCTTACTTAAGCCCTTGCTAATTCTATTACTAAAGCCTTAAACTCCTTAATCACTAGTTTAGCTACTAATATCACTAACTAAAAATCACTTCTTTTAGAAGTCCAGAAGCTTATTATTACCCATAGCTAAAAGTGCGTCTATAATAGTTTAATATAGTATTTAGTTCTAGGAGATCCTAATAGTTTTTTTAAGTAATACTCTTTATATTAGACTCTTTAATATATTTACTATATTAAGGAGATTTATTCTTATATCAAATCTAGTAATAATAATAGTACTATAAAGGGATTTTTTTACTTTTACCTAAAGTATATAAAAAAGACTCTTTAAGAAGCTCAGGATTTTTATATAAAGATTATTAAGACTATTCTTATAAGATATACTACCAGAAAATCTAATAATAATACTAGCACTATAAATACTAAGCACTTAACTACTAGCGAAAAAGGTTCCTTAGCTTACCTCTTCTATAGTTCTAAGACTCCTATCACTTGAAGTTATAGAGTAGTAGCTTTTGTAAATAACAATAGTTAGTTTAATAAGTACTTCAATAGTAATTAGTATTCTTATATTTACTCTCCAGCGCGAGATATAATATTTAATATAATCTCAACTCTTAGTCTTAAATAATTAGTAAAACTTAATATAAAATATATATAATTAGTATAATTAAGTTAAATAAAATAAAATATATATAAATAAAACCTAAATAATTCCTATAGTAAAATAATTAATTGCTTCTTATAACTTCCTTTATACTTATAACTTAATTACTAAACTTTCCTCCTTCCCTTACTTCTAATTTACTTAGCCTTTTAGATTTTTATTTCACTTACTAGGTAAGTGAAATACCCTTAATACTCCTATTATCTAGCTTAATTCTCTTATAGAATTATAACTGCGAATTTCTTACTATTTAGTATTACTACTCTTTTTCTTTTTTTTTAAAAATTAATTACCTCTTATGAAAGCTTTTCTTAAGTAACTAAAGCTAAGGCCGAAAGTTCTTTTTTTTTCCTCCTTTTTATCTAAGCTTAATTCATTTCTAGACTTAATTTCCCTAATAAGCTCCGCGCTTTCCAAAGGTATACCTTCGCCTAATTCTAGCTTAGAATTAATAGGCTCCTAAATAGAGTCTCTTTTTTAAAATACCTTTAATTAATTTTCTAAAAATATACCTCGTAGCTAAGTCCCGAATAGTTTAGTAAAAAAGAATATCCCCTTCTCTAAAAGCGCTTTATTTATCTTATATAGTTTAAGCTATTTATAGTTAAGTTTAACTTTAGATAATATATTTACTTCCTACTTTATATTATATAATAGTATAATATCACTTGTAGTGATTTCAAAGAAATGAATTCTTTTACTTACATTGAACTTATCTTTCTATATAACTCGTACTTTCTTTTATTTAATAGTAGTCTCCTTAAAATCCTTATTCTAGATTTGAATTTATTAAGCTTATAGTACTAATAAGTCCGATTCTAATTTAATATTCTCCTAGTCTATAATCCTTTAAGTTAGGATAATAAGCTCTATTAGCAGAATAGCCTTTAACCTGTATTATATCTAGAAAAGCGTTTTACTAATTATAGTCTTAATAGTATAGTAATTAGCTAACAGGATTATATGTAGATTTCTTACTTAATCACTTAGTCCCCCTTTTATTATCTTAGCAAGTTTATTAATTATAAGTTTATAGCCTCTCTTAATTATATTATTAGTAAGCGTATAGTAAGCTAAGACTATAATTCTCTTAATCTTATACTTTTTAGTAAGGCGCTTAACCTACCTCTTATTCTTAGGCCCTTTATCTATAATAAGTTTTTCGAAAATCCTATATTTATAAATAATATCTTCTTAAATAAAATCTACTATTACTATAGAAGTTATATTAGCTAAAGCTCTAGCCTTAATTTATCCTAAAAGATTGTTTCTAGCTATAACTAAGCACTACTTCCTATATCTTACGAGTAAGTAAATAACATTTATTTTAACCTTAGTTTATAAAGCGCTTATTTAAGTAGAGTAAAGAGCCTCCTCTAATCTTATAGAATTTCTAAATTAGTAGGCTTTATATATAATTATATATTTCTTTATATCCAAGTAAAGGATATTCTAAAAGTATCTTTTAGTAATTTTTTAGTAAGTACTTTCTCTTTCTTTATAATTTAATTTCTTATATAATAACTGAAGGATAATTTACCTCTTATTCTAATTATTTAAGACCTATTAGATTAGGAGCCCCTTATTAGTCCTATAGTAGAGCACTCCTAAGTGTACTATATAATTCAACGCCTATTACTTAAATATTTTGAAATTAATTAGGTCTACTTTATTAGGTCTTTTTAGTATTAATAGAAACTCCGCAATTAATTTAGAATCCAGACTTTAACGTTCTTTTAATTATAAAAATACTTTATTTAATTAGTACCTTATTTAAATCCGATTAAACTAAGTATTAATAAAGTTATTAATGTTTTTCTTTTATACTTTAGTATCTAACTTCTCCTAATTTATAGGGTATCTTAAAAGCCTATCTACTATAGTATACTTAGTTCTGAGTATATAACGCACTTTAAAATCGAATAATCTTATTTAAGTAATCTATTTAGTAACTAAAGTTCTAAGGAAATCTAAAGTACTTTAATTTAATTAAGTTATTAAGACCGCAGTATCCGTTTTTAGAATAAAATACTATTTAATTAAAGCTCCTTGAACTTTCTTTAAGACTTTTAGGATTTTATAATACTCCCTCTTAATAGTATTATAATTCCTTTTTGCTATTAATTATATTCTATTATTATACTTAATAAAATATTTCTTTTTCTTTTAGTTTAATTATATAAGGACTATATTCTATTCCTAAAAACTTATATTTATAGTTAATACTACTTTCCTAGTACCCTTAAAAATATCTAATTATACTAAAATTAGGATAGTTATTAATACTAGCTTTAGTTTATCTATTACTTAAATCTCCTAATTACGGAAATCGAACTTTATCTCTTTTTTTAGTAAGAAATAAAGTAGCTTTACTTTTTAAGCGTAGTTCTTAATCTAAATCCAGTAGTATCTATAGATTTCTAAGAAGGCCCGAACTTTAGTTGAATTTTTATACTCTCTTTAATCCAGAATCTTAATTACTTTCTTATTATTTAGGGATCTTCCCTCTGTAGTATATATAAATCCTACTAACTTTAGTCCTATAACCCCAAACTAAGACTTTAGTTTAATTATAATTCCTATCCTTTTTATATTTAAAAGCACTAAATCCAGATTAATGAAATATTTAAATATAAATCTCTATATCTTTAGTACTAATTCTTTATTATTATAAGTAGAATATAATTCTAGTACAAGTATATTATTAATAAAGATTTATACCCGCGCTAATTTATAATCCTTTAGAATTATTTTCCCTATTTAATAAAATTAAGCTACTAAATTAATTACTTCCTAAATAAGCGTAGTATATTAAAGAAGCCTAAGAGAAGTTTAGAAGGCTATTAAGTCTCGGCTATTAGGGTATAGAATTACTTAATTATAGCTAGAAAAGAAGTTAATCAAGGAAGTAATTATATAACTAGTAAAATCTTTGGATATCTCCTTTATATTAGGAGGTAGATTTGTATTTCTTACTATTATTATATTATACTTCATAACTATATTAACTATATAGTAAGCTTTACTCTTCTTCTTAATTAAAAACTATTAATTTTTATAAGGCCTATACCTATATTTTAATATTCTAGCCTTTAACCTCTTATTAAGTATATCTTTAATATACTTGTATAAATATTTTAGGACCGGGAATTCTAGTAACTACTACATCTAGTAAAGTATTATGCGAATCTCTTACAAAGAGTAAATATCCTTATAAATCCTTCTATATTCTAAAAAATCAAAAGCAATTATAGCCTTATACTAGTATAATATCTTAGTTAAGAGCTTTTTCTCCTAAGGCTATAACCCTTCCCTAAAAATTATTCCTTTTAATCTTTTTAGTATTAATCTCTATTCTTTAAGTAACTCTAAGAACTTAAAAATAATCTACTTATTAAACTTATGCAATAGCTTAAGAGAATCCTGCTATCTTTTCTATATTAATCTTATTTACTTCTAATCTAGCTTTCTTTTAAGCTTTAATCTATTAAAAATACTGTTTTAAATAAGTATAACTTTATTTACTTTTTTCTTATATATTCCTTAAATACTAATAATAGGAAAAAGCTATTTCACTTAAATTAAAGAAATTAAATCCGTTTTCCTAAATATAACTACATTATCCCCTTTACTAAACACTGATACTAAGAAAATCCTAATCCCTATTATTCGAACTCGATTAAACACTACTACTATCTAATTCCCTTTTTTAATAAAGAATTTACTAAAAACACTTACTAATACACCTCTAGCTACTATTTTCTTAAAAAGATTTTTAACTTAGACCTTATCTTAATTAAATTAGTTACCTTAATCGTAACTTACTTCATTCACTTATTATTAATTATAATAGTGAATTAGCTACCCCTACTATAAGAGAACAATATTAAGCTACTAATAATAAAGAACTACCTAAGGACTATATTATTCTTAGCCTTTTTTAATATAAAGAAACTCCTAGTAATTATAATACTCCCTATTTTCATAACTATATTCTTATATAATCCTCTGAACTTTTTATACTTTCCTAAATATCTAACTATTCCTAAATTAAGATTAAGGTATATTAATAACTTTATACTTACGGCTACAGATAATAAGATAATATTAAGCTTTAACTTATAATTAATTAAAGCTATTATAATTATTAAGTCTATTTAAACCTTAACCTTAGGGCTTTGAATTACTAGTAGTATAAGATCCTCTAAGCTACTTATTATCCTAACTAACCCTATACTAATATTCTTAATTACTCTATTTACCCTTACCTTAGATTCTTTAGCTTACCCTCTAATTATAATTATATTTTTAAATAGTAGCTTCTATAATATATCTAAATATACTAGTAACTCCTTTTTAGTTATTTCCTTTAATTTATTATTTAAGAGCTTATCTAATAAGTCTATTAAATACGCCTCTTTCTTAAGTTAGTCTATAAACCTCTTAATTTTTTTACTTACTTAGGATCTAATCTTCTTTAGCTTTTTTATTTATTCCTTATTAATTTCTATTTCCTCTACTACCTCCCTTTACTATACTTTATTTTTAAAAGTCTTCTTTACTTAATCCTAGACCTTCTAATTCCTTAAGTAAGATACTTTAAGAATTGCTAAATCCTTTTCTTTCTTTATATACCTTTTTAAAATCTTCCTTAAATTCACCTACTTATTATTTCCCTTTACTTTTAATTTCTTACTCCTCGCGCCTACTACTCCTACTATACCCTAATCTACCTCTCTTTTCTCTTTATCTAATTTATCCTATAGAATTACCCCTATTATTATTCCATTAATATTCTTTATAATTATAATTAATTAATATACTACTCCTTATTTAATTAGTTTACTTAAGGTTCCTTACTTTAAAGCTTCCTATTATTACCGCATAATTTCTCTTTTAGGGACTTCCTACTTTACTCGCACGGAATTACTTTTATCTTCTTTCTTTTCCTAATATATTCTTCCTTAAACTTTATATACTAATTCCTTCTCTATATCTAATATAAAGTCAAGGCACTTCCTTTAGTAATAGCTATTCTTTATATAATAGAAGTAGTATATAAAGCAATTATTATACGTTTCTATAGTCTTAATTGTAATTAGTACTATATTATATTACTATCTTATATATATAGTTTAAGGTAGCTTTAATAGATTAATTTAATCTGAAGGCATAGCTAAGTACGCTTTAATACAGTTTTCCCCGCTAGGTAAGCTAAATCCTAGGTACGTCCCTAGACTAACCCCAGAAAGCGCAGCCTTTATAATAAGCGTAAGCGTATTAAGAGCTTAAGTTATCTTTTTAATAGTTTTAGGAAAGACTAAATTTAGTGTAATTACTAAGATTACTAGGTAATCTTTACCTTTTTATAAAATAATTATTTAGCCTAAAGTATCTATTAGTTTACTTAAGCCCTTCTTCTTTTCATAGCTATTAGAGAATTCTTAGATTATCTTATTCATAGTATAAATACTAATAGCTATCTTTACAAGTTTGTTAAATACAATAGTATTTAGCTTATTAATATTAACTTTATTTTTCTAAATCACCTTTCTATAAATATCTCCTAAGAGACTATTTAAGAACTAGATACTTCTAATATAGTCCTTAAGTTACCCTTTATTTATAAAAGTAGTTGAGATTATTATATATTATTAAATAAATTTCCGAATATCTTCCTTACTTGTTTACGATTTTAATTTTAAAGCCTTTAAAAAGAATTAGGAATTTATCTATTAAAAGATATCTTAATCCTTATACTCCTCTTAAAGTTCTTTAATTAAATACTTTTAATTTAGATAAGCTTAAGTAGTTAGTATCTTAATGTACTACTTAATAAATAACTTGTAATATCACGAAAATCGCTTTACCTTATCTTCTATTTTCAATTACATATCTTTGCACTAATCTAAATACTGCTTAAGAAATTCAATAATATTAACTCTATTAAAGTATAAGGCCCCTAGAATTCTAAGCGTAGGTATTAGAGCTATATACCTTAAATCAGCTATTTTTATAATAGTAGTAGTAGAGTTAACTTACCTCCCTTACTAAGTAAGAGAATACTATTCCATTTCTTCACTACTTTCTGTATTTAGCGTTAATTAAAAGCTTTCCAAAAGTGTCGGTTCAATACCGAATATAAGCCAAGAATCAAATGTAAATATCATGTATATGTATATCAAGCTTAATAGTGTGGAAAATCTGTGTATTTCTAAGAGGGGGCGGGAGATACCAGACTATATACTGCCTCCGAAACGCCACCGAATCGCCTCCGCAAGTGGTCCTACCCCCTATTCTAGCTGAGACATATCCTGTATGGGCCTGTGGACTAACAAAAAGATCTTTCTCTAGGAATAAACTAGTTTTAGTAAGATTTAGAAATAATTTAAGTTTTTAATAGCAGTAGCTACTTATTAAGTGCAGTAAAGCGCGATTTATTAGTATTAGTAGTAAAAGCGTTAAGAGTATTAGAGTAATATAGGTATCTTTTATAATCTCTAGTCCTAATACTCTAATACTTATCTTATTTACTATTGTACTTACTTATAATCTCTTTTTTCTTAGTCTTTTTTCCTTATACTCCTTCTTAGCTTATTTTCTTTTTATATTCATTTACTCTTTAGTAAGTAATTAAGCTTACTTAGTTCTATTACTTTATTATGTTTTTCTAGTAATTATAGTTTTTTTTTCTACCTAATTTCTCTTGTCTTAACTATACCTTAGTACCTTACTAAGGTATAATTTATTCACTATTAATCTTAGTCTTATACTATAGATTCTTTAGAGCTCTATAAAGTCCCTTTTTCTTAAACCACTTTATTATATTTCGATATTCTTAAGGTATTTTACTAATCATTAATGAAATTCAATCTCTTATTTCTTACTTAAGTTAATTTATACTTAGTTTCACGCTTATATTACTTTTTTGTTTCCTATATAAATTACTAATATAAAAAAGTAAAGTAGTACTATTAAGTATATAGTAAATAAGGGAATAAATCGCGTGTAGACTAATTAAGTAATAAAAGTAAAAGGAAGAAGATAATAATTACTAGTCTAGTAGCGCTGACCTATCTATCTACAATTGGAACAGAAAAACAAAAACCCTTGTAGTAGGCCTTCGACCCTACTACAATATAATCTATACCTTAGACTACCGTGATACTAGAGATTAATATATTAGTATTATACTTAAAAATCGCTATATTAAAAAGTAGAAATCACTATACAAAAGATATTTAAATTAAGGTAATAAGCTTCAAGAAGTCTTGTTCTTCTAGTAACTTATATACTTTAATTAGTATATAAAGAAAGAGTGCTTATAAGCTAAACTGCGATTAATTAATTACTAGTTTAAATACTTTATATTACTTAAAAAGAGATAGCTTAAGTATTTCTTTTAAGTTAAGCTTTAGCTTTATTTGCTTTACTCTAAATCTTATTAACTCTTAGTAATTCTAGAAGAAGAATTTAATTAGTTTAAGTCTTATTAAAAAGTATAGAAGGATTTTAAAGCTACTTATAAGATTCTATTAAACTATTATAAAGATACCTTAGAAAGGATTTATAAGAAAAATCCTAATTTAGATAAAGAAATTATTTCAAAAGTTAATTTAATTAAAGCTAAGTAAAAAAATATAAAAGATAAAGAATAAAAAAACCTTACTACTACTAGCCTAAATTATAATATTATAATCAATGAAGATCTTAATAATTTAGGAAAGCGTGTTTTTAATAAAATTAAGAATTAGAGTATATATATTAAAAAATATTTTAATCTTTTAGTAGATTAATAGAAAGTATAAAAGATATTATACTTTACTAACTTCTTTATCTTAGTAATCAGAAGTATAGATCTAGTTATTCTAAATCCTAAGTAAAAGAAATTCTTTAATCTCTTAATTAATTATTATACCTAATTTCTTACTAATAATTAAGAAAATCCTACTTAATTTCTTATATAATTAGATAGAGAAGTAGGAAGTAATAAGACCTATGCTATTCTCTTAATATATTACTACCTCCAGCTTATAGCTAAAGCTACTAGTAAAGAGAATCCTATCTTACGAGTAGCTTTAACTAGTGTAGTTATATATAATATTAAGAGTATTACTCTCTATAATTTATTTTATCTTCCTATTAATAAGCTATTTTAATTATTATCTTACGCTACTATCTTATATTTATAAACTAAGTTTTAATATATTTAATATCTTATTACTAATAAGAAGTTTATACTTAATTTTAAGCTCTTAATATAGATTAAGTAGTATTTAACTAAGATATTTCTAGAAAAAGAAGAGCTATTTAAAAGAATTAACTTTATTATTACTAGTAATTTTTTTTTAATTATCTCTAGTTACTAGGTTATCGCTCTTTTCTAGACTATATAAGAGAAAGAAAGGTTAGAAGCTGTAAAAAGATACGTACTAGTAAGGTTATACTATATACTAAGCTTTTAGTATTATAATACGATTATTAAAGATTATATAGTAAGAAAGAGAGAATAAAGAGGTATTAACTTTTAAATATACTCTTAATTAGTTATGAACTAGCTAGCTTAGAGATAAAGAGTAATAATTCTTACTTCGCTATGTAACTAGTAATCTATCTTTTAAAGAAAGAGTATTATTTAATAATACTCTTTATATCTATATTACGCAAATAGAAGTCCGAGACTATAATTTAGTAAAGCTTAAAGTACTTAGAGAGCTAGTTAAGAAGATATTAGCTCTTTATATAAGTCTATAAGCTATAAATACACTTATAGATAATACTAAGAACTTAGCTACTAAATTACTATTCTCTATTAGAGCTTGTATTATACTATAGAATAATCTTTAAACTAATAAAGAACTAGTAAATAGCTTTATAAGAATACTGAAGAATATTATTTAAGCGGAGGAAAAGAATTCTTTTAAAGATTATCTATTTGCTCTACTTATAGAAGTTAATAATTATACTAGCCTAACTTTTAGAGAGATAGGATATATACTAATCTTTAAGATTATACGGGAATTTATATAGAAAGAGAAGAATTATAGTAGAACTTAGTTTACTATTTACTTAAGTTAAGTAATAATAATTTATAAAAGTTAAGGTCTTACTCTTTTAAAAGTAATTATAAACCTTAATAAAAAAGACTTTACTATAAGTTTATTATATATAATAGTTTTTTATATAAAGACTATTAGAGGTATATTCTTTAAGTCTTTATTTAATCTAAAATACTTTATTTAGCAATTAAGCTTTTTATTACTAAATAGAGATATTAATTATACTTATAGAGTACTTAAGATATTATAAAATAAACTAATCTCTCTAAATCGTGTAAGTAGTTTAAAAGTACTTAAAGAATTAGGTAACTCTTTAATTACTTTAGTCTTATTACTATATAAAGAAGCCCTCTTTAAGGAACTAATCTATAAGGGAAGGAAGTCCTTTTAGAGGAACTAATTTATAACTTAGAGAGTAGTAGATATTAAGAAGAACTAAAGTACTAAGACTAGTATTAGAAAATACTTACTATTATCTTATAACTACGATATTAAACTGAATTCCTAAATTAATTAAATACCTTTCTAATAGTATCTTCCTATAATCCTATAATTAGGCTGCTACTCCTATTACTCTTATAAGATTTAAGTATACTACAGTAGCCTATTCTAAGTACGAAAATCGTAAAGAGAGCTAATTAAGCTCAATATAGTAGATCGTGTTTTTAGGATTAGAGTTTAAAAAAAGAGAGAATTAGTTATAATAGCGAACTAATTAGCTAACTACTTAGCTATCAAATAATTAGTCTTAGATAGAACTAATTGCCTTAACCTACGCTAGGCTATTAATTTAACTAGTCTATATAAGTTAAAGTATAGCGAAGTTAAGTTAAGGAGAGAAAAGTTAAAGAGAAAGGAATTAAGAATCTGTAGAAGAGTAAGGGCCTACTCTTTTACTAAGTAACTAAATCCCTTAGCTACCTTCTACACTTAAAGATCAGTTAGTTAGAGGTTAGTAGAGTATTATAAGTAAGAAGAGTAAAAAGAGTGAATAAAAGTAATACGTCTTATAGTATAGCTAGCCTTACTAATCCCTAGTATAAGTAGTAAGTCTTATAGTAAAAAAAAAGTTATAGTAAAATACGTCTTATAGTACAATTAGCCTTACTAACCCCTAGTATAAGTAATAGTAGCCCTAGAAGTTATTATATATATTAGCCTACTAAAGAAAAGACTTATAAGATATTAATAAGAAAAAAAAGATACTTAATTAGAGAGAAGATTATTATTAGTCTAGAGATTAGAGTCTAAAATCTATAAAAGTAGATTAGCTTAGTTAAGAAGCTAGAGAAAGAGTACTTCCTAAGATAGCTGAAGCTAGTATTCTTTATAAGAGCTAACGTGATAGAGATTAGGAGGGAGTTGGAAGTAAACTATAAAGTAGTTAGCTTAGTTAAGAAGCTAGAGAGAGAGTACTTCCTAAGATAGCCGAAGCTAGTATTCTTTATAAGGACTAACGCGATAGAGATTAAAAGGGAGTTAAAGGTAAACTATAAAGTAGTCAGCTTAGTTAAGAAATTAGAGATAGAGTACTTTTTAAGATAGCTAAAGCTAGTTCTTTAAGTCTTAAAGTTAAAAAGGAAGACGAGACTATAGAGTAATTAGCTTAATTAAGAAAATAGAGTTGGAATACTTTCTAAAAAGGCTGAAGCTATTATACTAGTAGCTTATAGCTTAATAAAGCTAAATACCGGTTATTCTCAAGAAGATTTAACTCTATTACTTACTTCTAATTAAATAAAAAGATTGTAAAAAAGACTAAGTAACTCGAAGTTAATATATAAAGTATAGTATCTCTTTATCTCCCTTTTTAAATATAATAACCTTTAGCCTTTAATAGTAGATCTGAAACCTATTTACTAAAGAGTAATAAAAGAAATAAAGATTATTAAGGCTATATTAACTCTTTTATTTAATATAATAATCCAATTAAATAAGAAAAAGAACTATAAGTATAATAAGCTTATATAATTATTAAAGTAAGAGACTATTACAAGATATAAAGGTATTAAAGGCGAGGGGTAAGAGATTATTATAGAATAGAATTAAGGTATAGGGAGTTTTATTAAAGGTAAGGAGTAAGAGACTATTATAGGGGAGAATTAAAGTACTGGAGGCTTGAATTACAGTTAGTATAGTAAGGAAATATAAGATCTTACTTTTAGTATAAGTTAGTAGGAATTAGAGGTAATATTTAAGTTAAGATTAAGATTAAAATTGAACCTAAAGTTAAGGTTAAAATTAAGGTTTTAGTAATAAGAAGATAAAATCGTAAAAAGAAGTTAAGAATAAAGGAAGGTAAAGTAAAGAGAGGTAAGATAAACTATTAAAAGGTAGAATAAGATATTAATAATCGAAGATTATTATTACAGAGGGAGATAGCGAGCTTATAATAATATAGAGGTATTATTAAAGAAAGAAGAAAAGAGTCTTAAAAAGCGAGGGGCCACGTATATATAAGTAGGTTAATAATTGCTTTACGCTAATCTAGAAATAAAGTTATAAAGTAAAGTATTAAAGTTATTCCTATCTTAAGAATAACTTTTAATTTTCTAAGATTATATAATTATTTCTAAATAGAATTAAGAGATTTTTTTATATTTTTACTTACTTAAATTAAGTATAAATTTCTATCTCTTTAGATTTTTTTAATTATATTAAAGTATAAGATTATAAACTATAGAAGTATAATTACGTTAAGAAATTATTTATAAGATCGCTTTAGGATATAAATTACTAAGCAAGTATTTAATAAATTATTAAATACTTATATATAGAATAAATATCGTAATATAATTAATTAAGCGGGATTTTAGTCAGAACTAACGTTCATACTGCATTCAACGAGCCCTGCCGCTTTGAGTGGTAGTCCTTTATTGAAGACCTTCATGCTACTAGGGGGAGTGAGATACGAGCCCTCAAGACGGAGCTTTTGGATAGATATGACACGGAAGAAGCTTTGAGGAAGCTACTGTCTCCGACGCCGAAGACTCTCTGACCACGAATTATGATGAGGAGTTAGCTGTCGTGGATGGAAATGGAGTATACATTGACAGTGTGGCGTCAAGGCCAGAGATTGAAACTGGGGCAAACTGTCTAAGTTAGAATAATACTTTGTACAATGTGATGATTTCCTTCAGCTCGCCTCAAACTCCATAATTCGTTCACGGCTTACGGTGGCTTCTTTCTCCTAAGAATTCTCGCTCTCCGGACGACCCTTCCACTCAACAAGGCATTCAACCCTTCTGCGGTGTTCTTGATTTTGGGCATACGCAGATCTAAGCATATGCCACCGATGCAAACGCCCGGTGGGAGGTTGGGCTGCGGTGTTTTTGATTTTGGGCATACGCCTAAGCATATGCTACCGATGCAGACGCCCGGTGGAGGTTGGGTTGCGGCGGTCTTGATTTTGGGCATACGCAGATCTAAGCATATGCCGCAAAGACAAGCGAGACAGATGCCGGGAAGGAGGGTGGGAGTGGGGGGTGGGGATGCGACATTTTTGATTTAGGGCATACGCAGATTTAAGTATACGCCGCAAAGACAGATGCCGGGAAGGAGGATAGGAGTGGGGGAGCGACTTTTTTGATTTTGGGCATCTGCAGATTTAAGCATACGCCCCAAAGACAAGCGAGACAGACGCCGGGAAGGAGGGTGCGAGTGGGGGGTGGGGGTGCGACATTTCTAGTTTTGGGCATATGCAGATTTAGGCATATGCCGCAAAGACAAGCAAGACAGACGCGAGGAGGAGGGTGCGAGTGGGGGGTGGGGGGTGCGACATTTCTAGTTTTGGGCATATGCAGATTTAGGCATATGCCGCAAAGACAAGCAAGACAGACGCGAGGAGGAGGGTGCGAGTGGGGGGTGGGGGTGCGACATTTTTGATTTTGAGTATATGCAGATTTAAGCATATGCTGCCCCACGTCCTCGAGACAAGCGATGGTAGGAATCCTTTGTGCAGACTCAATTCTGCGTAACATAGATTTAGGTACATGCTCCCATAACAAGTGAAGCCCGGGAATGCTCCGGAAGAAATCTTTTTTCAAGGCATAGTTCTAGGCATACGCGGATTTAAGAATATGTTCCCGAAACAAGTGTCGGGAGTAGGTTGCATACGCAAATTTAAGCCTATGCCCCCTAGAAAAGGCTCTGGGAAGCAGATAGGAGGCAGCCCTTTGTGCAGACTCAGTTAGGCATACATAGTTTAAGTATATTTGCTCATGATAGTGACGCCGGCGAAATCCTCCTAGGAAGTCTTTCTCAAATAATCATAGTGCAGACGCTGTTACCTCATTATGCATGCGAGCCAGCCGGGTAATCCCTTCTACAAGCTGATTTCATAACTAGTTTGAAATCACGGGATTCAGCCGATCCTACTACTTTTTGTTCCAAGTTCCCCCCTATTATTTCTCGATTCTACGCCTTCTTATATAACTTCATAATGTAACGCTTAAATAACTTTGCAGATACGTTAAATTAAAGCTGTAATCGTGCGCTTTTTAGCAAATTAATTTTTATTATTATGCTATACTTGCTTATTTACTGAAGTTTATTATAGTGGATATTAAGAGTGCGTTAAGTAAATTAGGACCCCTTTTATATAGTTATCTTTAATAAATTACTAAAATTAATAGTACTTCTATATAAACTATCTATAATATTAAGAATAGATTAGATTACGGTTTTCAGGCTATACTATACTTAGGAGGATTAGTTTCTATACTTTAAGATAAGTATAAAAAGGCGCTGAAGCTATTATTAAATAAGAAGCTATAAATATACTTAGATAAGCTTTAAACCTTTCTTTTTAAGGCCTATTCTATAGAAGTTTCTAAACTAACGATTTACTATACTCTTTAATAAATTAAGATAATTAGGAAATAATTAAAGTATATAGCGACTTAAAGAAGTGAAGAATTAAGGGCAGAATAGCTTAATTTTATATAATAATTTACAGTTAATTAAGTTGTTTCTATTAATAAATTAGGAAGTAACGAAAGGAATAGAGATTATACCTTTAGTTAGTCTTATAAAAGTATAGAGACAAAGGTCTCTTAATAGCTCGAATATAAAGAGAGAGTCTTTATACTTATAATATATTTCGTTAATAGATATATCACTAGTTATACCTTAAAGGGAACCTATATAGCTAATATTATAGAATCTTTTTTAATCGATTATCTTCTGCCTTAGTATAATCCTTACTCTTAAAAATACTTAGTTATTATACTTAATAATACCTTAATCTATTATAAGAATATTATAGAGATTAAGAAAGTCTATATATATAAGGGAGTAAAGCTCGAGTTCTTACTACTATATTCTCCTAATTTTAATCCTATTAAAGAGAGTTTTAGAGATCTAAAGTATTAGATTAGATATTATTATTATTAAGAACATTATAATTATATTATATATTAAGATTTCCTTAAATATATAGCTAAAGTAATAAGAACTAGTCTAAAGGTAGTAGAGAGAGCGAGGGCGTATTTCCGTAACTATAGGATAATTTAATTATAACTAAACTATACTAAAAAAGCGTTAAAAAGTAAGGAAATTAAGAATCTATATATTATAGTAATATAACCTAATTAGGAAATACTAAGTGAAGGTAAGGGGGGTAAAATTAAGTATAGGGATAATTATACTAGATATTCTAAAATCGTTAAAATCCATGTAAATAACAAGTAAAATAGTATAAAAAATACTTAATTAATAAATCTAATATATAATATACGTATATTAATTAGATTCTGTAAAACCTCTTAGTATTTAACGAAAAAATCAGTATAATTCTCGTCCTTACTTAATATACTTATCTATTACCTTCCTATAATACTAACGCTACTAAGCCTTAATAGCTCTTAGGCAGCTAATCTCTTAGCCTTATAGGCTTCTTTAAACGCTAAAACATAGTTAAAAATAGTATAAGTAATACCTAGCTTAATTTTTAGTGATATTACAAATTTAATATCTTTTAAGTAGCTTAACTCCGTTATAAAAGCTTTATCTAGGATCTTAAAACTATTTATAATTCCTTTATTTTCTTAGGGTTTTTCTTGTTCCGAATAATCTATTAGCCTATTAATTCTACCTTATTCTCGTTATTATCTATAAGCTAAATAGAGGATAATAGTAGGGATTTAAGGCTATACCCGGATATCCTAATCACCGGATTTAGTACGGAATTTATAAGTAAATCTAGTCTACTAACTTACCCGGGATTACGAGCTCTTCTAGTATTAGATAATCTAGAAGATAAAGAAATAAATATAAAAGAAGCTACTTAATTTATTATATAATTCATAATCTATATTAATATTAGATAGGTAAGGTTCTTAATAAATAAGGTATTACTATTAGATTTAGCTATAGTTTCTACTATAGTTTAATCTAGTTTCCTTATACTACTAAGCTTTAGCTTATAGCTTAATTAGTAGTCTCTTTTAGTAAATGTAGCGATCTAATCTACTAAAGGTATTATAATCGTAACTCCTAGAGTTTTAGCGTATATAAAAGCCGCCTATTAATTCTAGTAAGCTATATTAATTATATAGTGCGTCTAAGCCTTTAGTATAATATAATAATACTTTATTTTATTATTATATAAACGTTTTGTATAGATATAGTAATTAAAGATCTCTTAGTGTATTATTTCTATAGCTAACTTAGTAGTATTATATTATTACTTTACACTAAGCCTTCTTTACGTAATAGAATCTCTTAGTATTAGACTAGAAATCCCCTCTTCTTCTAAAGCTATTAAAGGACTAGTAAATAGATTATCCGGATAGTTAAAACTATCAAATTCTAGCTATAAAGGTATAGGTCTAACTATATCCCGAACTCTATTTACCTTAGATTTTCCCTTAGATTTCTTCTTACCTTTACTATATAACTGTAAATCTATATTAGAATTAAAAGTCTCTACTACTTCTAGTGTTTTATAATAAGCTATAACTATAACCTTATAAGCTATAGCTTATTTTTTATAGTAGTAGGTACATAATAGAACTATAGCTTTATTAAAGAATTCTTAGTCTTGTATAGATATAAGTAAAAAAGGTTTATTAACGCTCCTAAATATGAATTTAAAGGCTTATTTAATTAGTCTTTTAGTAAGGGATAAAGATCTTCTCTTAATCTATAATTCAATAAATAATTTCCATATAGCCTTATATATTCTCTTATATATAAGGCGCTTAGATATCAAATTAATATTCTAATTTTTAATAAGAGTATACTAATAATTCTTATTAATATAAGGCTATATATTAAAGCTAATATTCTATAGTTCTTTATTAAATAATGTTTTTAGATTAAATAGAGCTTTCCTCTTTATAGTAGTAGGTATAGGAGTAGAGATTAAAGCTAGGGAAGAAGATATATTTATTACTTCTTTTACTTATACTACTTTACTTAATTTTTAACACTAGGCCTTTAGAAAAGAGGTTTCTAAGTTAGTAACTTATTCTTTAGGCTTAGAAGTAATTATTCTATATCTATAATACTTTAAAGGAGCTTAGTTATAGATCTATAGAGCTTAGTATTTATTAAATACTAGAAGCGAGTTAGTATTAGATTTCAATTACTACTTTAAATTTTACTTATCTTCTAGGGCTAGCCCTTATACGCGCTATAAGCTACGCGTTAATTTGACTAGTATCTTGATTTTTTGAAAATTTCAGGTTAATTAGAGTTGTTTTAGTGGAGTTATTTGGAGGTGTTGTTTTACGGAGGGTGTATAAGAGGGGGGTAGATACGCAAAAAGTAGTGGGGTAAGCGATCCCGTGATTTTAAACTAGTTATGAAATCAATTGTAGCGGCTCTGCTTAGCAGGCGTAGTTTACTCGCATCCGCCTAATTAACTCTACTCACCAACCACTCGAGTTCAAGGGGAGGTAGAATTTAGCTTTCGTCAGATCTGCCCAGAGAGGGAGACAGATATGAATATATACACTAAAAGTATCTCAAGGTATCCTATCGTGCCGGGGAATTTGTAGTCCAGATAAGCATTCTAATACTGGTTAATGGAGACTGCTAGAGCACGCTGAATGGTATGCTGTTAGCTTGCTCTAGCGCGGTTTCAGGATCGATGTTACGAGCTTCATCACTTGCCATAATCATATTATAGAGAATAAGAGTTTGTTCTTAGTGACTGCGTTAGCACGAACCACTATCCCATGATCTAAGGTATCTGCCTTTCCACTTAAACCTGCCTAGGATCGAGTCAGAGCATGCCCGGCGCGAGAACTGTCTCCTCGCAGGGCCTTCCTTACGTCGCTCCATACCGAGAGCATATACTTAAATCGGATATATCTAAACTATATCTAGAAGGGAGATAATACCTACCCTCCTCTCGGCGCTTGTTCCGGAGTATATAATCTGCATATATATATAATTCAAACTACACAGAATACCTCCCACCTTTCTCCTAGTGCTTCTCTCGAGGGTACATACTAATATCAGCGTGTAACCAAAAGTGAAACCTGCATATGCCAAAGTTGAGTCTACAGAAACGGCCCCCCGCTATCGCTTGTCTTAAGGGCATATGCTCAAATCTACGTATACTTATAAATGAAACCTGCATATACTTAAAGTAGACTCTATAGAAATGGCTCCCCGCTGTTGCTTCTCTAGGGGCATATACTTAGATCTGCGCACACCGAAAACCAAGTCTTAAGAAAAGGTAGGCAGTACCCCACCCTCATCCCGATACTTGTTTTGGGGCCATATCCTTGAATCTGCGTACACATAGACCTGAAATCTGCGTAGGCCTAAAATTTCCCTAGCATAAGTGATCACGATGGCATATACGGTACGGCTTATGCTTAGTTTCCGTACGCCTAAAATTGTATTTACACAAAAGGATCCCACTATTATTACTTGTCTTAGGATATATTCTTAAACCTGCACGTAAGGAGGCCCCCCGTATCGTCTATTAGGGGTGCATGTACTTCTATTTTTATATGCTTTTTTATGAAGTCTATGCTTTGACTTAGATATGCTTGAACTTAATTCTATAAATAAGTATAGTCTTAATCTTGTACACTAAGAATTCTTGCTTAAAAAATCATTTTAGTATACGCGAAATTAAGCGTACGTTGTTGTTACATACAAGGCTAGGCACAAATTTTAGCGATAATGCTAAGAGAAGCCCTTTCTCACTCACATACTAGTCAAAGGATATACAAGTTTGAGTATAGTCTCTTAAGGTAAACAACGCCGAGGAATTTCTTTCTCACAGAATTCCAAGCATATGCCGTTATGGTAAAGAATGGGACGGACGGAATTTTTGCAAACTAACCTTGTACTATGCAATTACAAATTTAGGAGAAACAGCACGACTAATAGCACGTCATTACTAGTAACATAGTACTTACCAAATAATATTTTGCTAATTCCATTTTCAAATAAGCAAAACCTATTTGTCACCCTTCAGTGATGAGAAGCGTAAAGAGAGCCATGCGCTTGACAATGATCACAGAAGCTAAATCACGAGACTATTCGATGTGGCAGGCTTTGTTATGTGCATGGGCCACTGCCTTGGGATTGTAAAATAAAATGAGGCATTCACTGGGCCATCAATACTCCCGAAAGTCGTACACTGGTAGCGACTCTATTCCACCGAAAGTTTGCAAAAGCGTGCAGGACAATCCAGATGATCAATGTTGGTTTCGTCCGATCTGAATGTCCGGGTGGGTATATTGGATTGTGATTGGCCTGGTGGGCAACATTACCTGTACGACGTACGTGATTTCCGGATGCGGGTTGGCTCAATGCTGGCGCACGATCGCACACATGAAAGCAGAGTCTGCGACAACAAGAAAACTAGAGTAGAGACGCCGGTAACGTGCACAGCGTGGTGTTGATCGAGTCGAGACAGAAGGGAGCTTGCTGCTAAAGGAGAGACTGGATGCGCCGGAGGTCTGGGACCTTTGTCTAGGCTGCTGGCTGGCTTCACAGATGGAGATACAGCAGAATGGGAAATGGAAAGAATGGCCTGACTGAAACAGTGCGAATCGTGATATAGCGGGGATGGCGTCGGATCTGCTGGACGGGGGCGCGCGTTGGTGTTATAGAGAAGCAGCAGTAGTGCTGTACGTGGGATGGTACCTGGATGTAGCTCTGGGACTTTTTTCTGGTGTTGATATTGACTTGTGCTGGGGCGTTGCCGTCTGCATTTAATGTCCTAGTCAATCAGATTCTGTATATTTACCTATATACCCCGTCCCTATAAACCACACACCGAGTATTTTCTCTACCTCTCTCTATCTCTACTATAAACGACTAGGAGTCTCAAACCATCAAGTTCATAATGGCCCTCAATTCTACAAGGTATACGAGCTTACAATCTTCTTCTACGATTGCTGTAATTGATTAATAGCTGAGTCCGCCCTGCAAAAGAAGCTTCCTATCCTATGGACCGCTATCGCTTACGCATTTTAGCCCGACAGGGGTTCTGACCAATCAGAGGGCCGTATTTCAGGTCTGGATACTTCATTTTGACTTCTATTCTACAGCTCCATGATACCTATCAAAACAGGGGCCATCTTTGCAGAGGTGCACATTACATTGTTTATAGCCAAAGTATACGTCAGAACGCTGCGTATTCCCTGAAACTTCCCCTAAAGGTGTACGTTGAGGGACCCCCCCCGCATCGTTCAGCTTTACACCTCCCCCTCCATATCATTCTCAACCACGTATGGCGTTGTGCCGGTACAACGAACTCTTCTAAATTACCGTGTGAAAATGCCCTCTTTCTTGTACCTGGATACAGTCCCCCCGCGTGAAGCAATGAACGCATAATTTCCTTCCGAAACTTGACTTGTGAAGTCCACTTTTCTTTCCTATTAATATACTAATAGTCTTCGATATTAGCGTGTATCGATATTAAAAATAAGTTAATAAGGACGGTTTAAAAGAGCTAATTCCATAGAGCTTATTACCTACCCCTCCTAATAACTCTATCTCCCGAGTTATAAGACTTAAGTTAATCACCGACGTCGACAGCTCCCATGAATTAGTTATAAAGCCACGTAAAGGCAGGCTTATCTAAATCCTTAGTAGTTACCTCTCCAAACCATGCTCTTACGACGACCGCGTTTGAAGAAGTTTCACTTAGCCTATAGCGAGGGGTACTAATAGTACCGGAGCCATCGCTGTAATTTATTATAAAGAGGGTTAGGGCATTATTATTCTACAAAGTATAGGTGATGTCGTTGCTCTGATTACAGGCTATAAAGAGAGTATTATAAGGGATCCGAGTCTCTAGGGCTTTTATAGTTGCTTATAGTTTAATAAGGCGTAATATTATACCTAAGTCTTTTCGAGCTATACCAATAGCTCTAAAACCAAGCTCTTGTAAATAGACCATGAGCTTATTCGATACAAATAAGTTATTGAGAATATAGATATATCGTATAGGAGGTAATTAATTCAATAAATAGGGTACGACAGCTTACGTACAGTTCCTACTTAATCCGGCTCCACGACTAGTTTTTAGCCCTCTTAATGCAGCTGGAGCACGCACGCCGACAGGTCCTTGCGCTCCTTTAGAATGCCAGGTCTAAGAGAGAAAATAGCCTAATTCAGCTATTACCCAGACCTTACAACCTATCGGTATAGGCTAAAAGGCTCGGCTAGTGAAGCGTTGCATATACTCATTGATAACGACATTTTGTCCCAGCTTCTAAAGCTGTAAATTAATAGCCTAGATATAAGAATTCAAAGGTTCTAACTACGGAATATTAATTAAAATCAATATCCGGATATATAAATAGTACTTACTCGCTCCTAAGTCTTTAGTTTCTCTCCTCCGGGGGGTGTTAGGGGATATAGATAAAATCGCTGATATAGAATCTTAAAGCGATTCCTTAATATATACTTACGAACAGCGTGTTACAGCGCATCTTCTTTAGTATTTCAATAGTCCTTAATTGTATTCTCTATATAGAGTTCCATATAAATCAATACTCTAAGGTAAACCTTGATTTTAATAAGAGTAGTGGGGTACTTTGCGTTAGATCAGGCATATAGTCCAGGACCCTTTGATTCTTTAGTGTTTTAATTAGTATTATTAATAATTTAAGTAAGAATCTTATCTGTAAAGAAAAGAGAGAATATTCCGAAAGTATCAGTTGAATTAATAGAAAGTAGTAGGCGTATTTATAGTTGAAAGTCAGGGCAAGGAAAAGGGGTAAATAGTCCAGAACCCTCAGGAATAGGTTTTGCCTTTAGACGGAATGTTCTATCGAGTATAAGATCAGGTTGCATGCCTTCAGCCATCTTGAAGTTCCTTAATTACATATAAATTGAGTGTGTTATGGGAATTTTACGATACCAATTAAGGGGGTAAACATGCCCGTCGCGGGGGCAACATCCCCCTGCAGCCCCACCACGCTAAAATGCGTCTCTGGCGGTCCATGGGATACCCCTCGCGACCTTCGACACGGCGCGCTAGCTATCTTGAAACAAGCAAAAATGGCAACAGCCAGTAACACAGCACTCAGATACGCATCTGCATCAGCCCCGATGTGATTTGAGAGCAAGTCGTTGTTCATCACATCGAGTGGTATTAGATTGAATGTTGTTGCAATCGCCGACCATCCTGCAACCACCGGAACAACCAATGTATCGGCCATTCCAAAGCAATATTCGAATGGAAGGTTTGAACTCGACGATAGGGCGAACGTTAGAGTGAGAGAGTACAACTCTAGAAGACGATGCCGGCGTCCAGACCCAAAGCACGGCAATGTTAAAAGAACGAATCTATAGATCGCGTGTGCAAATATCCAAGATTTGCTGACGGCAGCGAAAACGAACAAATCGTTGTGAGGCGCGATTGTCTTCCATCCAGCGTATCGCCCTTGTTGGACGATCCAAATGAAGAGTGCAGCGCAAGTGACCTTGCTACACATTCCCCGAAGGGTGCCGTCTGCGGGAGTCCCCACCATCATGCCAATGTTGCCATACACCGCGAAATTAACGTAGGTCGTAAAGGCTGATAGAAATCTAGTCCGAAGGGATCGATCCGCAACGAGGAATGCCAGGACAGAGCCGAGACCGAGGGGAAGTTCACATATGATTTTGGTCATTTCGCCAACAGTAGACGTGTTGTCGAATACGAGAATAGTCGCGCTGGATCCAAGGACTGCGAACAAAAGCAGTCCACGGTTTCGAAGAGCACACCCATAGGTGAGGATGAGAATGATAACGAGCCATACGTTGAATGGGATATCAATGTACGCCTCAAGCGCTGTATGTGGTGATGAGAAATCCATGAGATGGGTCATATCGGTGGCGTAGACTGGACATATGTCAAGCAGGATACAGAGGGAGTGGCTGCACAGATGATGAGGAGTCCCCAGGGTCGGGATCACGAGCAAGATTACGCAGGACATGCAGCAGCCTCAGGCAGTAAGATTTGTATGATTAAGCCAACCCTTCGGCATGGGAGGGAATCCAATTACGGTGGCGCAAGAGAGCCCTTTGTATCTTTCTGATCACGTTTGTACGCCGGTCCATGTCTCTTGAATACGTCAAGCTTATCGGTAACTTCGCGACAGATGCCAACAAAGCATGGTCTCCCCCGGAGCAAAAAAAGTAGCACAATTCCCAATTATGGGGGACGCGCCGACATCCACCCCTTGTTATTTTACCCCTTACTCAATGGAAATGCGTCCTTTACTATTATAAATCAACTGAAATCAATTAATTTAGTAGCTATACACGTTCTCGGAACACACTGGACTACTCCTCAAAAAACACGCCTGAAATCTCAGGATGAAAATATCCAATCCGCAAACCCCGAATCGCAAAAGCTCCAACCGAAAACCTCGAATCCGGAAACCTCGAATCCGACAGAGTGACCCCCTATCCTAAAAGCCAACTTTTGCCAATAGCCATACACCGCCACGCTCTGGATATCGAATATGAAGTCAAGAAGACGCTCGCGAGTTGGAAAGAGCAGAATTAGGGAGGAGACTCGTGGAAGGCGCGAGAAAATCACTGAGAGACTTGCGAGCCATGGAATACATTATACAAAGCTCTAGGAAGGCTTGACTATGGGGGCAGGAAGTGAAGCTTCTACTTGGTCAATTTGGAGGGCTATAAGTACAATGCATTATAGGCTCGGTATTGCATATCAAAAGTCCTGGGTTTCTCCAAACCTAGCGACCCAAAGGTGAGAGGCACCAGGAGGTAAAAGAGATAATTATCTAAGGAGCTTAACTAGAGGTCTCTCTATATATACAGGAATGGAGAGGCTAGGGTAGCTCTTGACATTATTTGATAAGAGGATATCAAAATCTATATGTATAACCGAATACTTACCCAATAAACAGGCTGATCTTTGTTTCGAGGGAGACGTCCCTGCTAGTCGGAGTTGGATGACTTAACTTATAATAGGGTAGTAGCAAAGGTTCAAGACTCGTGGGGAATTATAGCCCATGATTTTAGCATACTAGAGAGATCGTATTGCGTTACCGCATATGGTTAAATATGGACAATGCAATGCTAAAAGGAATAGATGTATGTTGTTTTTCAATGATGAAGGTTCAATTCTGTAGGCAGGGTGCCTCTATATAGAATATGGTTTCCACTAGTTTACAGGTCTAGACGTCAACAGTCTACAGACTATACACTATGACCTTACAGACTCTGTAAACGTCTGTTTTACCACCTGAAACTAGGCCTCTAGGGCCTCCTGGATTCCCAAACAACAATGTATCCAGCATCTTCATGGGCAACATTTCCAGGGTATCTCAACGCCAAAAGCATCTGCAACAATCATCGACGAGACGATACATCCTTCTAGCAAGACCATTCCATCCCAACACCAACCCCCTACTAACCAAACTCCATTGTCTCCGTTTCTCCATTGAGTTTTGCTCTTCTCCCCATGAACTTGGGGTCCTGAAGATCTGCGGTTGAAGACGTCTGTGATTATCTGTCGGCTCTGTGGTGTACGTAGTACACGGGTGAAAGTTGAACATTGCGTTATTTTGGCAGGGTCGATCACAGCAACTGGGCAAGTTGTGACGAGTAAGCCCGATGGCTGAATATGGATCGACTCAGTCTGAGGCTCGTCCCCTGCGAAAGTCCTCAGGTAGATAATATGCGCATCGGAGCCCTTCATCAAAGTTTTGGCGCTCAATGAATGCAGGATATCGGTGCCAGACAATCGTCCAATTGTAGTCTCGTCGGCATGAACAACACTCTGAACGGAAATCGTCGGTATTTGTGACATTTCATATTGCAGAGGCTTAAAGATCGCCTGCACAACATTCGGTGGCACGGCCAGGATAACTTTGTCGAATATAGCCTCTGACATATCAGATCTGGGGTTATCCAGCATACTTTCCCAACAAACTCTGATTCCTTGAGCTTGGGGTTCCACGGAAACCACCCTTGCCGACTTTCGTATCTGTAAGCCTTGCGATAGCTTTCTCTGGACCTGGTTGACCCCACCGTAGACGGTATAATGCTGGTCCCCATTGGTCTTCTTCTTGTAATCAATCAGGTCGTGTGCTGGGAACTCCAAGAGTGCCTCGTGGGGGCATGTCGCTACGCTAGAGAACAACGGTAGGAGATAGCTTGACACGAAGTATCTCGGGAGGCGGATTCTCCGGATATATGACCTGAAGGACTCGTAGGGCAAGGGTGGCACAACGAAACAGCATATCGTGAACCATGCGTACCACACTATTAAGTACCCAATTTCGAACAGGTGGCTTATGAGGGTCGCGGTCTGGGGCCGTATTGGAAAGCGTATATGATTATTGGAAGAGTGTACAAAATGCAAACGCTGTGGGGGGTTTTGGGACATGCAGCTGAGCTTAGATGCAATGCTTGAGAACCCAAATAGAAAACGCTGTGGCCGGTACGTAACCCCCAGAAAATCGTACATGTCCCTCAGGTTGTTGTAGAATCCACCTGAGAACGCACGCATTGGAAGATCAATACGTTCAGTAATTCCCGTCGTAGGGTTTGGGACAGACAGCGAGCTGGAGTCAAGAGACAACTGCCCTCCCTAAGGCGCTGCATTAGCAGATAGATCTATATCAGAAAATAAATCACTTTGAGGACTTACAATCTCAAAGACCTCAACATTGTATCGACTTTCAGGGTCCTGATTGAGAAGGTATGCGGTTACTAATCCAGCCATGCCGGACCCGACGACTGCCACCCGGCACTTGACGTTCGTGTCTCCCTTCATGTTGGCTGGAACAGAACCACACTACGGCTCAAGACGGCGGCCAAACTGCGAAGCTTTACGTGATGCAGAGCGCAATCTGGGACAGCATCGAGAATTTCTTTTGTTGAGGGCGCGTTGGGGGTGAAAATAGGAGTGGGGCTTGTACAAAACAACCGAGGTTACTTTTAGCGGTCACAAGCGAACTCAAAATTTCCTTTTGCCAAGCCTGGGTCATTTCTCTCCGAATGATTTGAATTCAGAGACCTCGACTTACAAAGTCGAGATCGTTGCATATTCTTGGCTGTGCGGCAATATGAGTGGAAGTAAATGGCTTGCTGGCCTGGTGGTGGCCGCCTGCTTTGCGATTTCCATATCGCCTGCCGTTGGCATGAACACGTTGGATCGCATGCTTCAAAATGGAATGTCCAATCTCGTATATGTCTACATTGCTGGATGCATATCGGGAGTCGTACTGGTCCCGTATTTGACACACGCACTCAAACGACTTGCAGGATATCTCTTTCTCTCAAAAGATGAAGGTGGTCATGATCTTTATAGACTCGATCACGGGATACTTAATGTTGAGATGCCTCCCGCGTCAATGTGGATGAACATAGGCTTCTGGGAGGTAAGATAGCTCATCGGGTGTTGGAGTTGAGGTTCTAATTATTCCTTAGCAAACAACGAGTTTCCCGGCTGCTTGCCGTGGCCTTCTTGACGAGGTGCTAATGGCGGCGGGACTGTTGGGGCCAGATAGGATACCGTTTGGTCAGTCGAAGACTACCAGGCTCAGAGTTATTGATCTTGGATTCGGCTGCGGTGACCAAAGTATATATCTTACACAGTTGGCACGCAAAATACGACAACCTGGGGATAGCACTACCGATTCACCTACGCATTATTTTTTGGATAGCTACGTCGGCTTGACAATTGTCCCATCCCAATTTCGCTTTGCGAATGAGCGGTTATATTCATCTTCAAATAAAAACGGAAGCAGAGTTAAGTTGTTTTGTGCAGACGCTGCAAAGCCCTGGACTTGGACTAAGGATCTCCACGAAGCTGCCACCGATACGTCAACTAAGGGAGATGGCGCAGATGTTACCCCAACAACATCTAACCAGGCTACCTGGGTTCTTGCACTCGATACGCTCTATCACTTCATCCCATCCCGAGAACCCATCTTCCGCCATACCTTTAGAGAATTAAACGCTTCTATAATGGCATTTGACCTCCTCTTGTCTGACACGCTATCTATCTGGGACCTCCTCCTTCTTCGCCTTGTCTCCTTCTTTGCCGCAACACCATTTTCTAATTTCCTTACAATCACAGAGTATAGGAATCAGCTACTCGCCGCTGGATATGATAGGAACAAGGTTGAGATCCGAGATATATCCGATCACGTCTTTGCCGGGATGGCATCTTTCATAGAAAGGCGAGACGGAGAACTGAAAAATACTGGCATGACTATTGGGAGGTACAAAGCGGCTGGAAAGGTGTTCAAATGGTGGGCTCGCAGTGGTATTGTCAGAGGGTGCATTATTGTAGCTAGAAGATAAGTAAACTTAGAATGGCACGAGGGGGTAGAGGGCGAGCTTGCGAGCCCCTACCTCCTCGCTCTCCAGCGTGTAGGGTACCAGTCGTTGCCAAGGCTCTTGCGTGTAATAGGTAGTTCTAGGATTAAATCTATCTTCCTCAATAATAGTCACGTTACGACTTAATAAGAGGGTTATTCTTGCTTCCATTCCTCTATAGTTAAAGGCCTTGTTTGACTCCGGGAATTAAGAATATATTCTCCTGCCTCGCTCTGCTACTTCTCTAATATCCCCTTTATCTGCGCGTCCGTATGATGTGGCTGACCTTTAATTGGCCTAGGAATAACATCACGCTTTCGTTTAGCCGTTTACGGCAAGAAATACACATAAGAAAGCGACCAAAAAAAAGAGAGCGGTGTCCTTTGATTACAGCCCGTACAGAATGGCCTCTCCTCTCTCTTGCGGCCCGTAACCCGTGTAGAACCTCCTCTTCTTGCGGACTCGTATCTCCTTGTAAATCCTCCTCTCTTTTCTTGTTCGATGCCCTCTCTGTTCCTGTACCAGGTGAAGAGTCAGTACGGTAGAGAAGAATGGTAGAGAGCCTGCTAGTCTGCTACTGGTGGAAAGAGTGGAGGAATGTGTAGGCGCAGAGAGAGAAAAGAGGAAAGATGACTTACGACTCCGTAGGGAGTGTAATAAGGGATTCTGTGGTGATTGAGAACGAGCTCCTCAACGAGCTCCATCTAGGCCAGTGTATATGGAACTAGTGCAGATGCAGGTGCAGACATCTTAGGAGCTTGATGTTGGTGTGATGTGGTGTTCATTGTTATTGGTTGAGAATGATGTGGGTTGGATTTTTGCGGATGGATTGCTGGTTGTTGTTGTTGGGAATGTTCAGCTAGGTGCGTGTGGTTGACAAGGAAGACTTTTTTCTTCTAGGAGAGGCTAGCTTAGGTCAGCGAGAGTTCATGCCTTCTACAAACCTGGCTCCGAGTCAGAGTTCCGAGATCTTCAGGAGGCTACCTCGGATTCTTGGTTCAGTGAAGGCGACGTACGAATGTCAATGCCACCGCCGCCTTGCGAGCGAGTCCTCTCAAAACTTGGCACTACAAGCAGAAATGAACATTTTCCGAGTTCGCGAGATGCGCTCTAGCCGGTGCAAAGGCAGAAAAGTTTTCGAGTACCTGGCCGATGCGTTCGGTCTCGATGCCCGCACCTGGATTGATATCTAGCTTAGCTGTAGTGATCGTGCTAGCTGTGAACAAATACCCAACACCGGCAATGATTATCATGACCCATACAGATACCGAAGAGTTGGGCATCAAGCCGTGATATGTAGTGGCTGGAGCAAGATGGCCGTGGACTTGTTTAGCAAGCTTGGTCGTAGAACTGTCGAGGGGTGATGCTTTCGATCGAAATTGAATGATAAGCCCTGAGTTTGACAGGAGTGTATAGCTATGAAAGCCTTGCCAGGGCATTGGTGTCACGGAACCTTTTACCAGGTTCTGGGCGTACGTATCACAGTCGTCTTGGGTGACCTCATTCTGCGTCTCAAATAGATCTGACATTGGTTTGGCAGAGGGGGCTGGCAGATGAAGGTTGTTATTAGGTTCTGAAGAGTCATGAAGTGGACAGTGGAAGACGCTGGCAAATGCTTTTCGTGCTATTCCTAATTCATGTAAGCTGCACAGCCACAGCGACATACCCACAGTTTAGCCACCTCTTGAGATCGACCTCCTCCACTGCCGTGTCAGCCCCACCAGAAATGGTCGAGATCGTCACGAACCCTCCTGACAGTTCCCACTAAGGCATTGAGATAGGGGAAGGGTATTGTCGGGACGGGATGGATTTCTGGTCATAGTAGCCTCCCCGGTCCTCATATGCCTGCTCAATATTGTTACTATGGCCTGGACCGTGACAAACAGGGGCAATCCTAGATCTTCGTCAAAGATCGATTCCGCAAACCACGATTGTGGGATCGAGGTAATCTGGATGATCGTTCCGAGTGGAGGACTTTAGAAAAGGCATGAAGCTTCAGTCTGACAGAGAGTCGGTATCGTTGGTGGGTGCGAACGGGTCGTATGGCGGCACTTACCACCATGTGGCGTTTTTGGGGTGATTGGCGCGCATGGTTCGCCCTGAATTACCCAAAAATATACTGCTGCTGCAGGCGGTGTTTTCTTCATATTCATCCTTGTTAACCTGCTCCCACACAGTAGGGAGAGGTTGTGGTCTAGCTCGGCCTATGGATTATCTTCCAAGTTTGGGGGCCGATACATCTAGCTTGCGTTTGCTGGTGTATCCGGGGATAGGCTTTGTTCGGTGCGACAAAGCATCGCCGGCAGCAAGGATGTGGCGATTGTATTTATTTACCGATGATATCGACTCGAAATAATACTTCAGTTCCACCTCAAGTCAATACCAAAGCCTGCCCGTTCGAATTGCATAGGTATACTCAGTACCGGTCTCTGAAGAAAGATGAAATTTCTTTCGGCGCTTAATGAGGCTGACCAAGTCGTGGGATGAGAAAACAGGGAGACAAGCAGATCATTCTTTGCGTTTCATCCTGAAGGGGAAATAGGGGTTAGAGGTCAAAGCCTCGCAATTAAACGCTGAGGCTGACCACCGCTGCGCCACGCTATCTTTTGCTGCCTTTGCCCCGGCGGCTATTGCCCTTTATAATCCTCGGTAACCTACTGCGTTCTTCACTTTGCCGCCGAGTCCTTTCTCCTCCGACAAGACATGTCAAGCATCAGAATCGGATTTTCACACCCGCCCACCACATTAACCGAGATCCAGACGAGAAGAAATCGCGACCCAGGAGCCATTGATGTAGCCTTGGCATACAACAGATCAATCATCTACGGAACATTGAGTCCGTGAGCCATGGCGTCGCAAGGCTCCTCCGAACCTCACAGCTGCCAGTACTGCCAGCAATTGATATTCTATCTCCCAAGCGAGAAGTCCTCAGCAGAGTTATCAAACGACTTCGAAGATTTCGAAGTTGGCCGGGCACAATTTAAAAAATGCGCAGTTATAACCAAGGGCTACGGTTCCGATTACTATTTACAACTCGAGATTTCTTGCTATCATTTTTCAAAATATATTGCGTCTGGATGCAAATTCTTCGAGCTTCTCTCTGGCGCGGTCCCTAAGGACAGGCCCTATTACGCCCAGGGAGATGAGGAATTGGTAGTTGTCGTGCAAATCGATCCTACCCACGTCAAATTTGGGACCATGGTAGAAGGGCGGCAAAGAGAGGGGTATCCTCCGTATCCACCGACTTTTCAGCTATATGACAACCTGGATTTTGCGATACTGACGAAACAAGGTAAGGAGTCGAATCTTACTAGCATCTGACAGTGCTTTCATGTTGGTCATGGCTGTTCACTGCCTGCACGCTTACGCGGATATAGGAGATCCCGCATCACACTGGATTGGCAAAGGACCCAACAACATCATTCCCTCGTCCAATGAATCCTTCAATGTGGTTCGTGGTTGGCTGAAAGCTTGCCTAGACAGCCACGACCTATGTCTCAAGCCAGAGACAGGCTTCATGCCGGCTCGCCTGATCAAGATTCTCGAAAATGGTGGCCAGTTTACCCTCAGTCTAACATCTAACCCCCCCCTTCCGGCCACCCTTTACACCAAAAAACGCGATTTTGAGGTATTAATAAAAACACAACTAATTAATAATATTAAATACTTTTTTTATATTTACAATTCTTATACTTAAGTGATTAGATTTACGAAGCGATTTGTAATTTCCTTTGTAAATTATTACGTAATCTCAAATCCTAGTTTTTACATACAAAAAACGTCAAAAATCACTTATAAATAGCTTTTTAATAGATAAATAAAAGTACTTGAAATTTATATAATAGAAGGTTTATATATAAATCTAAAGTTTTAGAAAGTTTTAATAGAAATATATTAGTAGTTATTTTTTAATTAAGTAATTAATTTCTCTCATACAAATATTTTATATGGGACTTGATAATTTACTTAATTATAAAATTACTATTAATAGAATTTTCTTTAAACTTAGAAATCGCAAGGTTATATATAAAGTATAACTTTCTTAAAAGTTTTAAAAAAAACTAATAATAATTACAAAAGTTATTAAAGAAATTTAAAAATTCGATTTTACACCAAATTTGTTAACGAGAAATTTCTTTTACTTTAAATACTTAATTCGTAATATTACGTAATATGAAATTAATAACACTTCGGAATATTAAAGCCCGAGTAATAAATAATATAAATCTTTAATTTTAGGCTTTTTTTATTAATAAAAAATAAAGATATTAATTATTAAAAGTGACGAGTTTTTGCGTTTTTTGGTGTAAAAGGGTGGCCGGAAGGGGGGGTGGCCGGAAGGGGGGGGTTAGACGTTACAGGAGAAAGAGTCCGGAATGTCTCATCCATACGCTGCGTTATCTTATTGCTGGGGCGGAGAACAGTCACTTCAAACGACGACGCATAATCATGCCCGCCATCAAATCGGAATTGATTTCGACGACTTGCCACCAACCCTGAGAGATGCTGTTCTTACGACCCACAAGCTAGGGCTTCAATATCTTTGGGTAGATGCTTTGTGCATAATCCAAGACGACGAGCGAGATAAATCCTCGGAGATAGACATGATGTCGTATGTGTACACCTCAGCCATTGTTACAATCGCAGCATCAAGAGCAGAGAGTGTACAAGAGGGATTCCTTCAAGATCGATCCCCGCGCATCCGTAGGAACCCGGACGAATTTGAGATGTTATACAGATGTCCCGACGGACAAGTGGGGAATATCACTCTGGTTTCTGCAGAAGATGTCCCCGGACGGATAGCGAGTTTTGACCGAGGAGATAGAGGTGTCGAAGAACCACTTTCAACCAGGGGTTGGGCATTCCAAGAGCGCTTAGCCTCAACTCGGCTCTTGGAATATGGGGACATTCCGTACTCATTGGCTCTGTCGAACCCATTGCACTTCTGACAGATATAGTCATTCTGATGATGACTATCAACTGAAGCTTTTATGGAGAGAGCGTTTTGTAGACATGGGTATACCGGATTTGCCAAATTTGGATATCCTGGAAGAGGCCCGAAAAGCACCCAAGTCTTGGATTGGAACAAAAGAACGGGTTCTCGACATACCAGATCGGGAAATACTGGCTGGATTGCAAAAGTGGAATCATACAATCGATACATTCACTCACAAGCGGCTCACTTTTCAGAGCGATAGACTTGCAGCTATAGCTGGTGTTGCAAGGAGATACCAGCCCACATTTAAGGATGCCTACCTAGCTGGGATCTGGAAATCAGCTCTTCCGTACGGACTCCTGTGGATCGTGGATAGTTTTGCCAACAGTCTTATGAGAAGCGTCCGGAGCACTGTCTTGCGCCCTCGTGGTCTTGGGCCGCCGTGAATCAACCAGTTTCGACTCGTGTCTACAATGGCTCTGGTTCTCCAATGGTACAGGTTCTCGATGCAAACATAGTTCGGGATAGTGCTTCAGCTAAATATGGGGCAGTAAAGGAGGGCCAACTAGTGCTCCGAGGTTTTCTTACAAAAGCTATCTGGTCTTGCTCAGATTATACGAATGACAAGTATTCGCTTGGGCTAATGTATGGGGATCATGGTAGTCATTCTACCAAGTACCGGGAGATGACTACCAACCGCGATGCTCTGGAGACAGATCTTTGGGATACTGATACACAAGATGTCAGCGTCTATCTTTTAGTTCTTTTGGTTGATGCAAAGTTTGAGAGGGCAACCGGCCTCATTCTACGTAAGCATGACGATGGAGTTTATTCACGTTTAGGGGTTTTCCAAAATCCCTCCAATGATCATGGCGTAAAAAATAGTCCGAACGAAGCGCGTAGACTTTTGCAGGGAGAAGAGCAGATAGTTACGATCAGGTAAAAGCTAATACTTCTGGATTACGGTGGTGGCAAAGTGTGTGACTGTTTTTCATTCACTTTTGGCTTGTTTACCTGATTAGATTTTGGCTGATTCGAGCGGATTTCCGTGCCATTTGAGTTATTTAATTTAGGCGTTGGCTCCAATTCCGGCCGTGCTGCCGATTCTGCCTGGTACGCCAGATGCCGCCTCATTGCACGGTCCACTTGTTCGCGCAAGCAGTTACAGCGAAGGTCATCGGCAGGGGTCCCGAAAGCTGAACCAGGTAGTCGGTAATTGGGTTCCAGATATCTGGAATCGGAATTCGAGATCTGGTAATTAAGTTACTGAAGATGTCGCCTCACTAAGGTTAGTGGACATTGGCAAGCCCAAAGCCGTGACTGGTGGTGGTATATGGATCATAATTTCGTAACCCTGAATCATATTTGGGAGACACGGAACGAAATTCGAAACAGAGGGAATAGGTCCAACCTTGCAAATAAGCAGTCACCCCCGCCCACCCTTCATGATTTCACCAGAAAAAAACCCAAGCTGCTCCTCTCTGTCAGGAAACGAGATCCATTTAGTTGAATCCCAAAAATCAATTTTGCAGTCGTAGCTAATTATAGAGCAGTTTATTGATTGCATGGACTGTGATGTTCAGCTCAAGACGAGAAAAGACTTGCTGATCCACGCAGAGAGGGTTCATGGGACAGTTTCACGAGTTCTGGCCGAGCGACTAATTATATAGATTACCGTTTATTATTAGATAGCATAATCTTTAGGGACAGAACGAGAGCTAAATTATATAGTATTGTTTAATTACTTTCTTTCTTATTTTCATTTCATTAAGCGTAAAGGTGATTGCATTATCTTAATATCTCGTGCTTTACTATAAATTAAGGTATTAGCTTCATAATCGTAATCTAAGTATATCATTAGGAAGAATATTATGGATATTATCTTACAAGACGCTATCAACCGCTAGATTAAGACTACTGAAATAGTACAGGTTCTCTATAGTTATCGTAACATTATCTCACGCTACTATCTTTACGTTACATAGCTTCCACGAACCCTTTTTAAGGAATAGTTTCCAAAAGTCGGAACTATAGCTCCTATTTTTCTTCTTATTTACGATAAGACATAGTACCTGTTTTATATAGGAGACGAATCAAGGAGCTACGAAGCACAGATAGGTTCTTTATACCGCCCTTCGAAAATAACAGATTATATTAAATACAGTCATCTTAAAGAAAAAGATCTGCAAGTTAAGATAGAGTATTATCACCTAACATATACGTCTTAAGGAGTTCTTTCTCGAATACTTATAGTATTTCAAAAGCTATATACAGACTATACATAGCGTTACGCTTTAAGAACTAAGGTTTATAGATTACGTTCATTTTTATATATAAATTATTAAATTAATTTTTTTAATTTTATTCTTTTTAATCTTACTAGTGATTTTATACTATATTTAGCAACAAGACCTTCTTATCTTAATATAAGTATTATATCTTGCTAATAATAAAGGACTTTCCACAAGCTACGTTACTAATTCAAGTAGCCCTTCTGTAGTACGTAAGTAGTATACGACTATCTAAATACTAAGAGGCTAATTAAGCAGGCTATTACGCCTTTCAAAGGAAGAGGTTAACTAGATATTTAAGGATCTTCATACGATCCTTATTATTCTAGTGGACTTAACTCACCAGCTCCGCCTACACTACCCTTTATTTCATGACTTCCTCCTCAGCAAAGATCAGTGTAGGGACTTCTCGATGGAAGAGAAGAAGGTACACTAGTTATTAACTACTAGCTATAAGTTATACAGTTAATGTCCCAAACACTTAAGAAAAACATTTACGAAATACATACTCCTAGTAGTTAAATTAACTAAGTTAGAAATAACAAAGGTTTAATAGCAAGGCTATAGTTAAAAAAGTATTTTATATTTTAAAAGGAGACTACTTGCAGATCAGGCCTACGGGCAGCGATAGCAAGAACGTAATTCTATAATTAGTAGGCTTTAAGTTCTTTAATAGTAGCCACTAAAAACACTTCCATAATTTCCTAAGTTTTATCAATATGTACATAGAGTCCAAGGTATTCAAAGTCAAAGTACCTATTATTTTTTCCGGCATATAGAGTTTTTGTTAGTCATATAACGTTAGACCTCCATGCTTAACAGGCTTAGACCCTGTAATGAGTTACCCCTCTGTATATATAGTTTCGGTCTTCTAGTTTTGAACAGATCATTACTTCTTCTTCCAATACTCAACTGTTTTCCGGTATCTAAGGATAAACGTTAAATAAATAAGTAAAAAGGTATACTATTTCTACTCAGAGATATTAGTTCGGCCTTCGTAATTCATATGAGGTCCCTGATTATATTTACCTATCCTTCTCTAAAGTTCTCTAGTACAGGTTCTCGAACGATCTATTAATTTCTACTAATCCAAGAAATACTTCTTTTTTTAAAGGCATAGATTCCGATAAGGTCAGCTAGATACACGAGTTTATAGTAGATAATTAGCTTAATCGTTTAGGAAAGTATAATACGCAAGGGATCAAGAAGCTAGCTTTAAAGTATCGGAATAGTAATAAATACATTTATATGAAGATAAATAGTAGATTATTCAATTAGTGCTTTAAGGTAGCATTCGATAACAGCGTAGAGTAAGTAGTATAGTTTCTAGTTACCGGTAACATTATGTACTCTAAGGAAAAGATTCAGCGTAAAATTACTATTATAAGATTTTTAAAAGAAAAGACTCTTATTAATAAGTTTACTAAAGATAAGGTATTAATTATTTATAGTAGAGGAGAATATTATTACTCTCTTTAATTTTATATTATATAGTGGATATGTATATATATATCTAGAGGCATTAGAGCTAATATAATATAAATAGTTTAAGAATTTAAAAGTTAATAGAGTTAACTTAAATCGTTTTATCTATATTAGTATTAATTATATATTTTTTATTTTAATCTTAATATATCTTCGACTTTACACTTAATAGTTCTTTCATAGTAAACTCGTAAGCGTAATAGCTAGATATAAAATTAGTATAGCCTGCCTAATTAACTACTCTGCTTCTAATTCTGTAAATACCTTCTTTACTACACTATAGTCTAAGAAGGAGAATACCTTAAGTAAAATAATAAGCACGAGTATTAAAAATCTAAGAACTAAAATCCAAATATACCGATATCTATAATAATAGATAATAAAATATAAGATAAGACAAGTTAAGACACTTAAAATACTAAAAGCAATAAAATATTGAAAGATTTAGTTATAAAACAGCAATCGTAGTAACTAGAATAAGATATAAGAGTTTCGTTAATTTTAAAGTAGTAAAGTATTCTAGTGATAGTAAATAAAATAGCAAAGACTAAGCTAAGTAAGTATTCTATCTATATTATAATATAGCTCTATAAAGGTCAAGATCTAGACTAAAGAGTCACTATTATATTTATAGTATAGCTAATATTCTTTAATAATATATAGAATATTAATATATCTAGTAAAAAGCGCAGGTAAAAGAAGTCAATATCACTAATTATTATTATTATTAGAAGAAGATATATAATTCTAATGACTAGTTAATATATATTCGCGTCTTTCAGTGTGTCGAAGATAATAAGAATTAGTCGCAAGGGATTAAAAATCCTCCTACCCCTATTATAAATTACTTTATAAATACTAAGATATAATAAGAAGAGAATATTAATTAATAGAAGAATCACGAAAGTGATATATATCTATAAAAGTCCGTAAGTAACTATAAGTATCTATATATAAAAAAAATAAACTAAGTGCTATATATACTTACTAATAAGCTACTAATATCAAGATTAGGAGGAACTAAGTATACTAAATTTAAAATATCTAACAATTAGTCTAATATCTAATTTATATTAATAAAGGAGCTTAAAAGGTGAAAATAAAGATAAAGAAAATAATATTATATCTCACGCGTAAGCTTATAGTATTTATCCTTTAGAGTTACTTATACCTACTTCTATTTAGAAAAGTTAAAATCTTAAGATTATAAAAAGTAAGTAAACTTATTAGATATAATTAATTAATAATAACGCACTCTCACTTAATAGAAAAAGCGCTGTTTTCGCCCTTTCTTACTATTAATAACGAACTATATTAAATCAAAATTTAATATACCTTATTCTTATTATACTAATATTATATACCAATATCTAGTTAGTAATGTGATAAGGCTAAGTACTATACATACTTTCGGGCTTAGTAACTAGTACAAATTATAAAAAGACTAATAAAGTACTACTGCATATCAGGTGTTTTAGCACGATATATACCACGTTTCAGCCTTATCTCGTTTCTTATTCTTCAATTCCTTTATTAGCTAATACCTCTCATGAAGCGCACGGGCCATTTATGCCCAAGACGCCCAACTACTTATAGTCGCTTATAAAATCGACTTCCCCTCCACACTCACTACTATCCCCCTCCCTAAATAAATATTAAACCTCAAGAAAACTGGACCTTATATAGGTAATGATCCAGGGGGTCTATCTAATACTTTAGCGGATATTTAGCCTTGAATAAAGGGATTCAGGTTTCTTGAATCTTTTATAGCTACCCCTACCTTTATAATTAAGCAAAATCTAGCTTATGCATTAGAGTGAGTAGGGCATTAATAAGGCATCGATAGGGCCTTTTAACTAGTTATAATATGCTCTTTATACCTCCGACTCATAAATCCCATATTTTAACGATTATTAAGGGGGGGGGATAGTAGAAGATTCTGAGCCCCACCTACCAAACGAAGCTTAGCGTAGTATCATGTAACTAGCAGGCAACAGGGAGATCACGATACCTTTGAGCTCCCTAGTATATATAAGCGCCGCTAACCGAAAGAATAAACTTGTAACTTCTAGAATACTGTAGTATTGTAACGTTGAAGTAACGGAAGTGCTGGAAATAGGGATACTCAGGTTTAACCGGAATATTACCGGACGGAAGCCGGACCAGATTCGTGTATATATAAGACCGCTCCCTCTATAAAAGCTCCTTACTTTTTTATTTCTTTTATATCAGATCTATAATATTACTATTTACCTGCTCTCTTACTCTTATACTTAATACTGCACTTAGTAATATTACGTTATTATATTAAATAAGAAGATTACTCTTACCGGGGATAGCTTATATAATATCCTACTACTTAGAAGATATAGTTAATTAATTCTTATCTAAATTATCTTTGATTACTATTCTCGAAGAGTTAGAATTCCAGAGATCTCCTAAATAAACTAATGAACTAGGGTTTAGTTCTGCTTATTATAAATTAGTATAATTAGAGTGAAGTAGTCTTTATTAATAGAGACTCCAAATAATCCCTTCTATATAGAGGCTATTATAAATAAATTTAAGATATTATAATTATTACTACCGGAATCCTTAAGTTTACGAAACTCTCTTAAACTACCTTTATTCCCCTTTAGAATATAATTACATAACTCCTATTACTTATAAAGTTATAGCATATAAAAACTACTTTAATACTAATATCCCTTACTAGGAAATTACAAAGTATTCCCTTAATACTTCTAGAACTCCTATTTCGGGATTAATTTAAATTACGCCTAAATCTTCTCCTATTCCTATTATAAATACTATTAATACAATAGGTCTGTTTAGCGAAGCCACTAATAACATTCTTAACTCTTTAATTCCAGTTGAAAGTTTTTCTAGCTACAGGACTTAAGATAATAAAGATAAAGGTTATATAAACTAAGATAAGAGAGACTTCAGTAATTTAAATATATTAAGAGGAATTATCTAATCTATAGAGAATTAAAATCGTGCTTAAGAGGCCTTCTTAGCTTATATTAAGTAATTACTAATTTTTGCTTAAGCTATACTAGTAATACCCCCTACTAATCCTACCTTAATTTTTCTTAAAATTATACTATTAATTATTCGATTAATTAAAAAAAACAAATCTATAAGTTAAAATAGATATACCTTGTTTAAGCTAGAAAATACCCCTCCTACTATATTTAGGGCGGAATTAGATACCCCTTAGGGACCTAAGGTATAACTTATAAAAAAGATCTTTCCCTTAGATAATAGAATTAATTTAATATTTAAGTAATAGAAAGCTTTAATTAAAGATTAATTAGAGGTTAACGCAAATCTTTATTTAAATACTCGAGTATAATAAGCTTTAGTATAAGGATTAATTACTAGCCTAGCCCGCTTTTACCTAGAGCCTTAATACTTATTTAAAACTAATATATTTTAGATAGTCCCGGAAATGATTTCTTTACTAGAGACCTACTTTCTTACTAGAAATAAAGCCTACGAAACTCGTACTAAGTTCTTTAATATAAGTATATAAGAACTAAACTACATACGCGAAATCTTTACTTAATTTTATATAAGATTCTAGAATACTATAATCTAAAGAAATATAGCTTATATAAAATAGTTCTTCTTTATATAGTTTAAAATTACCCCTTAGCTTTATACTGCTACTATATTAGTTAAGAGCTTATAATAAGATAATTATATAGTAATAGTAACTTATCTTATCTTAATTAATACTAATAAGTAATAAAATACATAACTTAACTTATCTCTTACTAGCCTTTATAAATTAGACTCTCCTTAAAGAATAGCTAAATCAGGCCCCTTTTAAAAGACTTCCGAACTACCTACTTCTTAACTAATACTTAAACTTACTTTTTCTCTTAACGCTCCCTTCTACTACTACTTAATACTGCAGATCTTCGTAATTCCTACCTTACTATATTAGAAAAGTATATAGAAACCTTAAGAAGGTTCTAGCGACTTATAAGTAAAGTGTTATAAGTATAGAAAGTTTAGATATTATAAGTTAGATTATTCTAAATTAGCTAAGGTTTAGGTTCTTAATAAGAAGGAAGTTAATAATAATACTAAAGAGATAGTAAAGAGTAAGGAAAATTAAGTGTAAGAAAATAAAGAGGCTTAGGGAAAGACTCCTTTTTAAGTTTATATAAATATAATCTATTAAAACTTAATTTAAACTCTTTAATAAAAAAGAAGTAATTCATAATTAATTATATACTTAGTATAAATAAATTAGGAATTATATTCTTTATATTAGTAAATACTAGAGTAAATAGTTATCTCTTTATAAATTAGATTATATTTATACGCTTTTTAAGAGCATTAGAAGTGAAGATTCAGCCCCTCCTATATACTATACTAATCTATAGTTTTTAGAACTCTGTTCGAAGCTACGCTACTTACTATATACGTCTACACTTAATAATTAATAATCGACGTGTATATAACTATCCCTTTATAATCCTTAACCTAGGAAAGTAGGATATAATAATAAGTATTAAATAGATATATTAATTCTATCTTAAGTTATAGATAAACTAGAATCGATTTTTATAACTATCTGATTACTTACTTACTAAATAATAGCCTCGGGAGCTAGTCTTACCCTTTCTATATACGCAGTTCCCTTTATAACAAGACTACTAGAATAATATAAATTATAGAGATCTAGTAATTTAAAAGAATAAGATAAAACAAAAATATCTCCTTTTTATAATTTAAATACTAGAAGAATATTTCCTCTAAATCACTCCTGAACTAACTTTAATATTATCTCTTATAAATAAAGGATCTTTATAAGTTTAGAAATTAAAATATAATTTATTAAGGATACTACTTATATCTGTATTTATTTATAAAATCAGTATAAATACCTTCTATTTTAATATAAAATATAAAAATACTAAGTTCTTCTAAACTAGTATTTATAAGATAAACTATATCTTATAAGAATAGTATAAACTAAAAAATCTTAATACTACTTAACTCTTATCTAAAAAGCTTTTGAAATAGTACTAATACCTAAAATTAGTATTTTCTAAGAAAAATATAAATACTCTTCCACTTTATTAATATTATAATTATAAGATTTATCTTAAAAGGCTATTACCTAACACTTACTCTTCTCTTTATTATTAATTAATAAAGGAGCTTAAAGTAATAAAGGAGTACTTCCTAAAGAATCTAGATAAGGGTTTTATTAAGTTAAGCTAGAGCTTATTTATATCACTTATACTCTTTATTAAAAAGCCTGATAAAGGTCTACGATTCTATATTAATTATTATAAGCTAAATACCTTTATATAAAAAGATATATATCTAATCCCCTAAATTAACAAGCTCTTTACTAAAGTATTAAATATAAAGATATTTATAAAACTAGATATTCGGGTTACTTTTAATTATATCCGTATAGATCTAGCCTCTAAGGAGTATACTACGTTTCGAACTAGATACAGATTATATAAGTATAAAGTACTACTATTTAGCCTTTATAATAGACCTAGTATATACTAATATTATATAAATAATGTACTTCTTAATTACTTAAATAACTTTTATATAACTTACTTAGATAATATCCTAATTTACTCTAAATCTATAGAGGAATACTAAGCTTATATAGAATCTATACTAAAGCATTTAATAAAAGCCGGATTATAAGCTAATATTAAGAAATATAAATTCTATATTACTTATACTAAGTACTTAGGCTATATAATAACTACTAAAGGTATTAAGGCAGATCCGAAGAAGATTAAATTACTATATAACTAAAAGTATTCTAAGACTATAATAGCTATTAAATTATACCTAGAGTTCTATAGTTTTTACTAATAATTTATATATAACTTCGGGCTTATTACTAAACCTCTATCTACGCTTACTTAACTTATAATAGCCTGGAATTAAATAGAAGAGTATTATATTATATTTAAAGAGCTCTAAAAGTAATTACTATTAATTCAACGGATTTACTATTTCCAGCTGAAATTACCTATTAAGCTAGAAATAAATACTTCTAATAAAGTAATTACTAGAGTAGTATTATAATAGTATAATAATAAATAATAGTACTTACTCGGATTCTATTTATATATACTTAATAGTTATGAATTAAACTAGGAAATCTATAATAAAGAACTATACGCTATTATAGAAAGCTTTTATAAGTAGCGCCTAGAATTAATATCCCTTTAAAATAAAATTAAGGTATATTTAAACTACTACTTTCTAGAGTACTTTATAACTACTAAAGTACTTACCGCTAAGTAAACTCATTAAATGAAATTTTTCTCTAACTTTAATTTCTAAATTATATATATCCCTAGTAAAGATAACTAAAGAACGAATATCTTAAGTTATTAAAAGCAAGATTTAGAAGTATAAAAATAAGTTTAGAAAAATAATTAGAACTAAACTCTACTAATACTAGGAAAGCTCGATTCCTATATTAATTCTAAGCTAGTAGAATAGTTTATTTCCTTTATAGTTATAGTATCTCTCTTACTATTAACTACTACTAAGATAAAAGCTTTTCTAAATACTTCCCTAGACTCTTTTAACTTTATTAAAAAGCTTTATTAAGATAATTATACTACCTTTACTAATATACAAAAATTCTTACTTAAAGACTACTTAATTAAGAATAGACTTCTACTTTTTAAAAATTAATTCTATATATAATATAATACTCCCTTTTATACTAAATTAATTAAAGAAGTATATAACTAGCTATCTATTACTTACTCTAGTAGATTAAAGATATATTAATTCCTAGTTTTAAAGTACTACTAAGTTAGAATAAGTTCGGACTATAATTAGTACATAAGAAATTACTAAGCCTATTAATTCTCGTACTCTAAGTATTCTAAATAGTAAAGCCTTTTTTACTTACTACTAATTTCAAGTTATCTTATATAGTATTTATATATAAATTATAAGGATTTCCTAAAAGATAAGTATAATTATAATAAAATCTTAGTATTTATTAATTATGTCGGTTTAATACCGAATATAAGCCAAGAATTAAATATAAATATCATGTATATATATATTAAGCTTAATAGTATGGAAAATCTGTGTATTTCTAAGAGGGGGCGGGAGATACTAGACTATATACTGCCTCCGAAACGCTACTAAATCGCCTCTATAAGTAGTCCTACCCTCTATTCTAGCTAAGATATATCCTATATAGGCCTATAGACTAATACCAGTAAATCTTCTTTTAGAAAGATAGTTTTTAAATGAATTTCTATTATAGAAGCAAATCTCTATTCTAATTATAAAAAAAGTTATAAAGAGTGATTATATAGGTAAAGAAGGTAAAATAAGTGTACTAAGTATAAAGCTACGGAAGTACTATAGTCCGAAAGACCTCCGGTTATAGCCTGAAAGCTGTACATTGGAAGTAATTAATGCAGCTTATTAAAAGATAATAGTAAGTAAATAAATACTAAGTAAGGTTATCGCTAGCTATATAAAACCAAGATCTCTCTTTATTCTAAAGCTCTCTTTCCTTAAGTAAATATCAAAGAATTACTTATAAGTATATAAACCTTTAATCTTAAGAGATATTCACTAATATTTTACTATAGTCTATACTAAATTAAATAAGTAAAAGTAAGTATAGAAATTCAAAAAAATTATAGGTAGTTTAGTAGTGAAATAGATACTAATATAAATAATACCTATACTAATACTATTTGGAGCTCTCGCTACTACCTACTAAAACTACTATATCTATTACGTCTAACTCCTAGTAAAGAAATCGAACTATATCTGCTCCTTTAATAAGCAAGAGAGTAAGAAATACTTATACTATACTAAAAAAAAATCCCTATATAATCTTATAAGTATCCCCTCTTCCTTTTTCTAATCCTAAATTCTGAACTACTTTAAATATAATCTATAACTAACTTATTTATAAATTCCTTAGTTCTTAGATACTAAGTACTAAGAACTTACTTATGCCCTTATTAGTAAGAATACTATTACTATTTCTACTATTATTATAGCTATTAATATAGAACTCCAGGTTATAGCTACCAAGCTACTAAAGACTTAGGATAAGATAAGTTTAGTGTTATTAGAGAAGACTCGTACTCTTTATACTAGGATAGTAAATCTTGCTTAAAGTTAATTTATAAGTAATCCCCTTTTCTTTTATTCTAAATCTTTACTAAATATACTCTAGTTCTTATCTAACTAAAACTTCTATAAGACTATAAGTAGATCCTCTCTTATATAGAGAAGCGAGTTAAGGAGACTATAGCTTTTATTATATCTTATTATAGTAGTATTAAGCGTAAGACTCTTATAAGAGATAATAGAGATAGAGATAAAGAAGGTTTAGGCCCTTAAGTAAAGAGAAATTAAGGTGGAAGTTACTTAAGTAGTATAAGAGAGAAGGAATCTAATAATACACTAGTTAATCTAAGTACTACTTATAAGTAAGGGAATAAGCCCTATTTCGGAAAAGCTTCGTAGTTAGTTCTTCATAATAGTACTTTCTTTATACCAGTATATAAGAGGTTACTCTTATAGTGAAACCGGCACTTAGTCCCTATTAGAATATCATTATAAAGCCACTTATTAGTGCTTTAAATCAGAGGATAATTACTTATAAATTAAACTTATTCTCTCTTCTATATCTCAAATATAACTGAAAATAATTACAAGTGATTAATAAGAGTTATAAGGAAATCATAATAAAGGAAAAATCACCCCTTATCTAAAACCTCTCTATTACTTCACTAAATTAGTACTATTAATTCATAAGCCTAGATCATAAGTTAAACTAGCTTCTAAATTAATATCAAGTAGCCTCTGAACTTAACTCTTTATCTTCATAATTAAGGCATTAGTATTAATTAGCTCTTAAAGAGCTTTATTCAGTGTTATTTTTATTATAGCATTAGTAGGATTATAAGTACTATTAATCTATTAAATCTCTATTAACTCCCTACACTTATATAATTAATAAATTACTATTATATTAATTATTAAATGTTTTTTCTTTATAGTACTAAGCTTAATAATACACTTATAAAGAGATAGGGAATTTGTATATACTATAATAGAAAGCTATAGTAATCTAAGCTTATCTATTACTATATTAATAATAGTTCCTAAGGTAATTAATATATCGATTCCTACTACTATAGTATATAGCTTTGAAGTAAGTATAGTATACGTTACTCTTTTATATTTTATGGAGCTTATATAAATAATATTACTAGAGAGGATAAATTCCGTGTTCCCCTTTGTTTCTGTTCTAATTACTACTAGAAACTTAATCTAAGAACTTAGATTTTTATTATTAATAAATAATCTATTAATAAAGATATAAAGTTTAGTATAGTATAAATTAACTAGTATATATTATAAACCTTTCTTTATATTATCTATTTACTATTAAAGATATTAGTTTAAAGCTTTAGTATTATTAATTATTAGATCCTAATATTACGCTACTACTAATAGATTAAAGTTAGCTTCTAGTTAGTAAATTATTATAATATAAGCTCTATAAGCGCGTTACTCTACGTAGGCCTTCTTATAATCTAGTGCTTTTATATTAACTAATTCTAGCCTTACTCCTTACTCTTTCTATGATATATAAATATTATCTCTATCTAAAGTAATAATATATCTATTAAATGTAATAAATTTAGAGGGGAGTAGAACCTAAATTAGCTTTATTAGGAAATTAGCTTCTATAATCCTATCTTACTCTCTTACTAAGAAGTTATTATCCCTAAGGATAAGAGTATTATCTATTTATATTCTAATAACTTCAAACTCATAGCTTTCTTTAGTATTAATTAGTAAGTAAGGGTTATATATTAATATTTTTATCTAAAGCTTTTTTATATAATACTTATAGTAAGTATTAAACTAGTAATTTCCGGATTCTAATATACTATAAAGAGAGAGTATTACTATAAATATTATACTAAGGGGAAATTTATCTATGATCTCTTCTAGCAGCTATATAAAAATATTCCAAAGAAGTTTTATCATTAACTAGATATAAGCTTAGGTAATATCTTGGATTACTAGATATATACTAGACTCCTTTTAAACCTAGTTTAGGTACCTTATAGTTATAGCTAGAGAGATAAGTAATCTCTAGCTTACTTATTAGATAGTAAGAGACTAGGTTAATATCTCCTTCTTACCTTTATTATTAAAGTATTAGATAATAAGCTTTAATTTCTCGTATAGTATTATAGACTCCTTACTCTTTACTTTATCTATTATCCTTAATTTAAAAATATAGTAGCTTCTTACTTTAGGATTACTTTTAGAAATTAATATAAAAACACCTCTCTTAATAAGAGCTTTGTACTTAGTTTATTAGGATTCCTAAAATAGTAAGCTAAGTGTAGTAATCTTACCCTTTACGCGTAGCTTAATTAATAGCTCTTAATCTCTTATCTCTTTCTTAATTAAAAACACTTTAGTATTATAATTATTATTAATTATTAGTAGTCCTAAGATTGATTTTATAAATAGGACTTTAATAGTAATTCAGAGAGCTTTTAGTATAGTTTCAGGAGCTTTTTAGACTAATAAGCTAAGCTTATAAGTTATATCTGGTAATTTTTTTTTTTATTTAATACTAGATATATCTATCTTAAATAAATATACTAATATTAAATAAAATATATATGTTTTATTATTATCTATATCTATTTTATATACTTTACCCTTTATTCCTAAGAAAGTATATAATTCCTTCTATCTCTTCTTTTTATACTAAACTAATACTTAATCTTAAAGCTTAAGATTATAAATATGTATTATACTAGAGCTATTATAGATTACTAGCGTATTATTAACTTACTATTTCGTATATATTTAGCGCACTTCTATTATAGCTCTCTTAATAGTCTTCACATGTTATTAGATAAATAAGTTTAGAGGATCTATTTCTGTTATTTTTAGGTAAGTATTGAAAATAAGAAGCGTAAGGATTAAGCTATTTAGTCTAGCTATATTATTAATAGCTTTAATAGCTATCTATAAGTAATCCTTATTACTTATATTAAGGTACTTTTTTATAATAATTTCGTAAGTATATTAAAGTAGATAATAATATTATTTTACTTTACTAATTAAGTAGTATACCTTTACTAAGATAAGTTTAGGCGTACTCCCTATAACCCTAAGTATACCCTAAAACTCCGCAGAGTTAAAGTTAGTTCTATAATCGTAGATAATAAAGTTAGAGAGTTTAATATATATATCTATCTATACTAACTTAAATACGTTAAAAGTAGCTTAAGCTATAGCTGAACTGAAGTGCTTTTAGAGTAGCTTTATAGTTTTAAATCCTATAGCCTTATTTACTATATAAAGTATATATTATTCTTTAAACTATATAATATTAATATAAACTATATAATTAAAGTTTATATTATCTTATAGTTTAAATCTAAACCTATATAAAGCGTCTATATATTTCTAGTAGTACTTATATATCTCTTTAACTCGTAATATAATATTAGAATCAGACTTATAGCTAGCTTAGTCTAGTAAATACTATAGATATTATACTAATAAGTGACTGAATCGTCTATAAAGCTGATAAATCTCTATCTTTATTAAATAGCACTAGCTAATTATATTAACTAAAGATTCAATTAGTTAATAATACTAGTCTAAAAGAAGCTATAAGTACTTCTTCTTTTATATAATTAAGTAACTCTTATTTCCCTGAACTAATATATTCTATAGGTTATTATAGTATATATCTATCTTATCTAGCTATTATAAATATACTAAGAATAGCACGTCTATATCTATAATATAGAAGTCTAAAACCCTAACTAGGGTATCTACTGTAATAATCCCTAGGAAAGTATAAGAACTAACTCTGAATTAGATCCGACTCCTACTTGATTAACTAGTATTATACTTAATATTCTGAACTTACTATAACGTATATAATTAATTAATACCTCTTATATTCTTACTAAACACTCCTATATTAATAAGAAGACCTTAAAAGAATTAATCTATTTATTACGTTATATACCTCTCTTCCTAGAGCAGCTTTTAAATTCTACTCTCTAGTATATATAATACCTTCTATTTATTAAACCTTTTTATAATATCTTATATATTATATTCTACCTTACTTACTATAAATATAATTATAAAAAAAGCCTTTCTATTTTTATTCCTATTATTAAAATTAGTTAATAAATCATTAAAATATAATGAAGTATTAGAATCTTAGGAATCTAGATTATCTTCCTAAATTCTAAGATCTCCTTAGTTCTAATCTAAATCTAATCTAGTTCCTTTAGTATATACTAAATAAGCCTTAAAAGAATCATTAGTTACTTTTATACTTTTTACTTTACGCTTAGTAAAGTACTTTACCTTTAATACTCTCTACTCCTTATTAAAATAACAGCTATTATAGTAATCTATTTTCTTATAAATAATATACCCTATATAACTTAGTTTAAACTAAAATTTAGTTCTATGTTTATTACCTACTAAAAACTTTATCCTCTAATCTAAATAAGAAGCTCTTCTATCCGCTATATAAGAATAATAGTAATTTGATCTTAACTTAGTATATTTTCCTACTTATAGTCCTAACTTATAAGTTATTTCTATGCTTAAAGCTATATAAAGGCTATTTATTAATATAGGGAATATAAGTAGTGCTTAAAATAACGCTATCTTAAAGAGTAAGTTTTCAGATACTCCTTATATAAGCTTATTATATAATATCTTATTATTTTATATATTATTATCTTTAAAGCTAAGTTAAATACTTTACAGTTCTTTAGTAAAGCTCTCTAATTAAATTAAAATTAGCTTCCTTTTTTAGTAAGACTTAGCTTGAAATAATAAGAAAGTTAGACTAAACTAGTAGCTAAGGAATTAGTTAACTCTCTTCTTTATCTTGAAATTAATATATATTACTTTAATAAAATTATTAAATTTATATTCTTTATTCTATAAGTACTAATAATAGTATAAACTTACTTTATCTTGGAGTATTATTAGAAATACCTAGTACTAAATATTATAGTTAACGCTAGCTTTCTAGCAAAAGTTAGTAAAGATATATAGTTTCTTATCTAAGTAGTCTTTAGACCTACTATACTAAAGCTCTTTTATATATATTTTATTAAGGCTTACTAAGGACTTTAATTAGCCTTATATTAATATATCTTAGATATACTAGAATAGTTATATCTACTTTATATATAGTTTGTTAGGTTTAGGTTCTGTAAATAGAAGTAAAGACCTATTTCGCGAGTATATATCCGGGGCTGGCACTAAATTTAGTAATAGATTCTCGTTTAGTCTTCATATTAATACTATATTTAGAAGTCCTTTTCTAGGAGTAAATGAGAACTTCCTTTTTATATGAATTAGTAATATTACGCTATATAAATTATTATCTGGAATAGTAAGTTTTATATAGGTAAGAGTAGTAAAATTATTTAAGCTTTAAGATACTTTAGCCCTTAGGAAATTACTTCTTAACTAAACACGTTAGTATATTCTCTCTTCCTCCTTTAAAGGAGTTAACTTAATAGAATTAATCATTACTATTAATTTATTATATTAATATAGTAAAGGTACTCTCTAGTAAAGTATTTAGGTAATTAAGGTTATTACTTAGTAAGTACTTTAAATTTAGTCTAGTACTATCTTAAGAGTGTTCTAAATCTATAACCTTAATTAATTCTTTAGCTAAATATTATCTTTAGCTCGTATTATCTAAGCTAATGTAATAGATACTAATGCTTTATTCTATTATATATAAATACTATTAGCTTATAATATATTCTATAATATAATTTACTCTAATTTCCTTATTTAGAAAAAATAAAAAGAAGACTAATTTCTAAAGTACTCCTAGTAATCTTAAAAAAGGAACTCGCCCTTCTTATTACTATTATAAAAAAGCTTTTAAAACTCCTATAAAAGCTTTATTAGATCCTCTAGTAGTTCCTCTACTAGCTTTAGCTTTATTCATATTACTTCCGCTATTTCCTCTTTCTCTTCTACTCTTTCCTCCTAGTCTAAAACAGCTAGTATTTCTTTAGCTATAGTTTATATTTAAATTAATAGTCTTCCGAATATAGTATTATTTACTTAAAAGCTCTTTAGCTAGAGTTAAATAATTAATTTAATAATTATTAAAGAGGAATCGCTATTATTATTATATATATAAGTATATAAGATTTATAGTCTAAATATAATACTTATCCCTTACTCCTAAATCGCTACTTATTAATTTAGTTTCAAAGAGTTACCTATTAAGTATAACTAAGTACTTAATATTAAAGTCGCTGCTTTTTTTACTATAATCTATCTACTTTATAGTATATATTAACTACTAATTAGTATTAGTTTAATATTAAATATAAGCTAAGAATTAAATATAAATATTATATATATATATATTAAGCTTAATAGTATGGAAAATCTGTGTATTTCTAAGAGGAAGTAGGAGATACCAGATTATATACTGCCTCTGAAATACTACTGAATCGCCTCCGTAAGTAGTCCTACCCCCTATTCTAGCTAAGACATATCCTGTATAGGCCTATGGACCAACAAATTACCTAGAAAAGGATTCTATAATAATTCCTTACTACTAAGATATTAACGCATATAGTACTACTAAACTCTTTATCTAGTAGATCTATTAATTCAGATATACTTTAAAGTTAATTATATTAGATTAAGAGCTATAATTTATCTTATTATTTTAGAAAGAGTTCTACTAAATTATTAGTATTAAAGTTAAGCTTTCTATAGTATATTATAAGGAAACTAATAACTAAATAAAGATTATAAATAAGTATATTAACTAAAGATTATAGCTATTTATTAACTTTTATTAGAATAACTAAAGTAAACTAATTTTATTAATAGATTAAGCTTAGATAACTTTACTTTATACTTTTATTAGTATAGCCCTATACTAGCTTAAATTCGGATTAAATCTAAGGAATAATTAGGATTAAAACTCTCCTAAAGCTATTACTCCTTTAGAAAGACTTAACTACTATAATACTAAAGTAATAATAGAATATATAAAAGAGGTATGGGAGTTAGCTAAATTAAATATATAAGCTACGTAGGATCGTATAGTAAAGGCTATAAACTAGTACTGCAGACTTATTAATTTCTAAGTAAGTAATAAAGTGTACTTATTTACTAGGAACCTTAAAAGCTATTAACTAAGTTATAAGCTCAGTAATTAATAGAAAGGACTATTTAAAATCCTATATTAAGTAGGGAACTTCTATTAGCTCTAGTTACTTATAGGATTAAATATTTATAATATATTTACTCCTAAACTATTATTCCGGGACCTAAATAACCCCTTACCTAATTAAGAATAGCTCTGAAACCCCCCCAAGGTAATTAAAAAATAAGAAGAATAGGAAGTGCAAGAAGTTCTTATATTATAATTATACTATAATACCTTAAAGTATTAAATTAATTAGGTAGGCTATAATCCTAATACTATATAGTATAACGTGTCTAATTTAATAAAATCGCCTTATAAGTTAAGAGATTTTCACTAAATTAATTCTTCTACTCCAGGACTACCTTAAAACCTACTTAAATAATTAATTATATAAGAGAATAAAGAAAACAATTATAATTACTTAGAAGATAATAGACTAATTAGTAAGACAATAAAACAAGGTTTAATTCAGACTATTTAAATACCCTTTGATTTAAAGCACTAACGCTATAGTCTTATAATTATACCTTAACTAAAATATCTTACTAGTTTTACTATAGGGAATTACTCTTATATAAGAAGTCTAACTAAAGGTATAACTATAAAGAACTAATAATAAAGCTAATCCAAAACAGGGCTTATTCTTCCCTTATTCTAAATTATTTAGAATCTCCTCTTCCTTTCTTACACTACTAGGGCGTCTATTACTTTAAGTTACCTAAAAATAAGCCAGTAACTCTCCCTCCTTCTCCTTCCCCTTTACTCTCTTATACTTAATACTACTATAATAAATAGTCTTAACTACCTTAGTAGTACTAGTAGTAATCTCCTCTTAGATTTAGCCTAAGGCTAAAACTAAATCCTATTTATATATTAATTAAAGATTATTTTAATCTTATTTAAGAAAAAATAAGTATATCTAGAATTAAATCTTTATTCTAAATAAAAATAATTATAAGTAAAACTTATAATAAAAGAAAAAGATAAAAGAAAAGAAAATAACTTATAGTTTATTATATAGCTAGATCTGTAATAGCTTAGTAAAGAATATAGGTTTCTTTTAATAATTCTAATTACAGCTTACCTTATATCTTAGGGGTATTAGTAATAGTAATACATAATCTAGTATTAATCTTTTAAAAAATAGAAATAATACTCTTATTATTTTTAGTAGTAATAATAAGAAAGAACTTATAATATTCCTTAGTTATATAGTACAGAATCTAGTATAGAAATCAGTATTTTAGCTTATTTAAATCATAATTAGATTATATTTATAATAATTAGGATTTAGGAAAAGGAAATAAGAAGTACTTATAGAATTATACTTTTCTACTTATTTCTTATAGTATATATACTTTTTACTTCTAGTACTATTAAACTCATAAATATAATCTAGTTTTATAGTAAGTAAGCGGATATATTAGATATAATACTTATAGTAAGTAAACTTAAGAGTATTAATAGGGATTAGAGTAAGTACTATTTATATTAATATACTAAATTAACTCTAAATTACTACTAAACTACTAAAAATTCAGAACTTAATTTACTCTTAAATTACTTATTTTATTTAATATAAACTATTAAAATATATTAGTAATATATATAGATTAATAAATCTCTATATATAAGATTCACTTATAAAGCTTAAAGTTATAATTATTTAAAAAAGAAAATTAGAATTCTAAAAATCTACGCTATTAAGTACTATAATATATATAATAGTAAGTAATTATAGTCTTACTAAACCTAATTTAAACACCTTTTAAATAACTTTATAATTAAATTACTACTTTACTTACTATTACTATTATTATTAATTAGTACTACTAAATTAATACTTTTTTTAAAATCTCTCTACTAAAGTTATATATCTCTACTATTTTATATAATAATAATTCTATATAGAAATATAATTTAGAGCTTAAGGATAAGCTCTCTTATAAAAAAAAAGTAATATAACATTAAAGTAATAGAAGTACTAAAAATAAGAATACTTAGATTTAGCTAAAATATTACTAGATAAAAGCCGGACTAGATTTGTATATATATAGGACCGCTCCCCCTATAAGGGCTCCTTACCTTCTTATTTCCTTTGTACTAGACCTATAATATTACTATTTGCCTACCCTCTTACTCCCATACTTGATACTGCACTTAGTAATATTGCGTCGTTACAGTTCATGAAAATAAAATCATCCGAATCCAAAGTACCTACGTTTTGTCTCGCCACAGGGTGCGTCTCTGGACGCAGGGAGAGACGTTATCACTATGAAGATACATATCTTCCATAAGTTACTTAGTAATAACGTCTTCATCCCAAGCATCCCTTTGTCTACATGTCCTTTGTCTTCCCACCAATTCCTTCAAAGGTGAGCCCATCATCACAACGCCACACCAGATTTATTCTCTCAGACAAGTAAGACACAATCATCCACAGCTTGCAGAATCTTCTCTTCAATATTCTTCAGATCCTCCGCGTTGTCGCCTTCAACTGCTGGGCCGGTGTGCGTGGCATCCAGACTGTCCTTGTAGCGATACCGCATCTTCAAGAGACTGTGTTGAATGGATGCCTTAAGGAGTCTGGCAGCTGCTGTCTTCTTGGATTCGTCACATGGGGAGGCGGTTGTGGGAAAATGCTTTTGAGTTGTCGAACTCGGCAGCGTTGGCCGGAGCTTGGAGGTTGCTGTCGATGCTAGCTCTTGGCTTGCCGTAGATGACCATAGCAAGAGTGCCATCAGGTAGGCAGATGATAGATTTTGCATCATCATCGTCTGGTCCTCCCGATCCCCGGTGTTTCTTACCATTGAACTCCCGAAACCGATATTCGCCTCCTCGACCGTCCACTAGAAAATCCTTCTGTGGGACTTGTTCCCCCCAAGCTCCGTACGCTCTCCAGAATCATGTGTCATTTGATTTCCAAAAGGAAAGAGATCCTCCGTGCTGCAAAATCTACAATTCTTTTCTGACCGGACTACTTGAATGAAATTCTCTCCCAGAAGACCACAACCTAAGCCCGCGCAAGAGCTGAGTTGTCGGCAGCCGCAGCTGAATTTGATTTCCTTTCCGCAGCACATCTCTTGAGTTGCTGCCAAATTAGTCAGCCTGAGACTCGTAACACATGATATGAGTTGTGGTTGAGACTGTACCAGGAATTCTGCAATTGGCTTGTGTTGTTGTTGTTGTTGGATGGAAGAAATTTTCTGGAGAAGGGTCGCGTCTTGAGCAGATGCCAAGGCTACGGCATTGCTAAGCGAGCTTGTGTTTTCCGGCTTCTCATTGAGCAGCTGATAGGTGAGGGAGACGTTTGAAGGTGAGAAACGATTTTGAATGCAGTCAATCTTGATAGAGCTTTAATATGAGGGTGTGGGAAGAGTACTGATGGCATAAAGACTTCCGGTTCCAAGTCATGCTCCAGGGCATTGAAATTCCGCTTGAAGTCAACAAGGCATGTTTATTCGAAGATCGCAGGAAGCGCAGTATCATTCATTTCAGACCTATTTATTTCACAATCATCGATTCATGGTCTCCATGCAGTAATCTAGACGGAGGAAAGTGACATCCACCCACAAGCCCATCCTTCCCTGCACATCATCAGCCAACCAGCATTCACTCTCGCCCCACTACAAGAACCCCAAATCACCCATATCTGATTTACAAATTAGCATTCAAAGTCTCCATACACTCCTTCAAGATCCTATCCTTCATCTTCTCCGCATTCATCGCTCTTCCCAAATCCTTCGCCTCCCCCGAAAGCCAGAGTCCCATCTCCATATCCTCCAGCGTCGATCTGCCCTCCTTGATATCCTGAATCCAGTGCTTGACGTTGGCACGCTCGCAGTTGACGTCGATGTCACGGAGGCTGATGGCTTCGTCGAGACCATTCTTGATGCTGTTGTACAGGGCGTCGCTGGTGGCTTGCTTGCTGAGTTGGAGCTCGGTGGTGGAGGCGGTGCGGGCGCTGGCGATTACGTCGCGGAGGAAGGGAGAGGAGGCGTTGAGGATGGTGGAGTAGAGATCGTTGATGTGAAGTGACTTTTGGGTGGTTGGGGTATTTTCTGGGATGTTCTGGCTGCTGGACTCGGAGTTGTTGGTTGGCATGCTTTGGTTATTTCCAACGTCGTACTCAGAAGTATTGGATTGCATGTCCTGGCCATTGGTGAAGTCATGACCATTGTCGTTGGCTGGCATGCCTTGGCCATTATCAACGCCGTATTCAGAGGAACCGGATTGCATGTCTTGGCCGTTGAAATCATATCCACCATTGTTGGCTGGCATGCCTTCGCCGTTCATGACATAGCCCTGGAAACTATTGTCTTGCATGCTCTCACCGTTTCCTCCACTCATGGCGACTTCATTTCGATCGAAGCCGTGGTCACCATCCTCATCCTCTCGAACCTGGTTACAAAACTCATTCATGAGCGACGCAAACGAGGGACCGCCATTTGGAGAGCCTTGGAAGCCGGCATGTTGGAAGTCGACTTTAGATTGAGGAGGGATGAACTGTGTTGTTCCAGCTTGAGCGTGAGGAGCATTGGTGAAGGCGGAAGAGGAGTCGGGAATGAGCTCAATAGCGATATCTTTGACTCGCTGGCAAGGTTTGCAGCCACGCTCCAGGAGACGAGGCTTGAAATCCTTGTGCTTATTGCAGCGGTAGAAGGTGCAAGTGGCCTCGTAGGTGAAGATGGAACAGCTGCAGCTGAAGAAGTCGTGCTCTCCTGGAGCCATGTTTGCTTGCCTGTTGAGCAGTATCAGAATATTCTCGACTTGTTTGTTGCTTAGGGTTCTCTTAACGTACCAACTTGTAGATCGCGTCGATGCCAGATCTTTCGGTGATGAACTTTTAAGTTGAGACAAAGTTTACTACTGTTCTTTTATTGTGATCGTTGTGGCCTCGAGCCTAGCTAAGCGAGCTGTAGGGAGTCACTGACAAACTTCGAATAATTCACTTTCAGGCATCACTGTTCTAAAACGGCCTTTTGAGAAGCAATTATTGTCTTAGCGGGTTAGAAACAAGTGAATGTTAGCTGTACAATTCTTGTCCTTCATTGTGTGAAAGAAGAGGCTCTTGCACATCTCTACGTCCTTCTGGAGGCTGCGGAGCCTTTCATCCCTGCACTCGGTGTGGAGTTTGGCGATGGCACTCTTGATATCAACACTGTTGGCTTCGCTGGCCTGGACGAGCTCATCAAGCTTATTACCAACAAATCTTGAGTTAGCGGAGATTCTATCACCGGCTTTCAGCTCAGCCAATCTTCGAGCGTCTTCATGGGTGTTGTAATCGTGGTTTGAGCAATGATCACCGATGTCCTTGATCAGGTTATTGGATGTCAGTCGGCAATTTCCACAGCTGCTGGTGAGAGCATCGTGCTAGTCATCCTGTTGGATGTAATTCATACAACCACGGCTGCAGATAGCACGCCAGGGAGAGCACATCGAAACGATAATATTCAAAAGCGGTTGATAATTGTGATTGACAGATCGTGGGAGGGGAAACATATATGTTTATAAGCCACTCAGCGGTGCTCTGAATTGAAGGTCAGATGTAGAGACTACGTTTCTGCCGTGTTCAGAACGTAACCAGAAGGCGACGAAGTCGCCATCGTGACGTCTGTTTACGTGAAAAGTAAGAATTACCGAAGCGAAGACTGTGCCCAACCCACAATGCCCACTAACTTGAACACCACCACTCAAAACTCAAAATGGAGATGGCCAAGGAAGTAGAAGCGAAGAAATGGTACGTGAAGTCTTGTGGTAGCGGTGGAAATGCCAAAAGCATGGCGGTGCCGGAGGAGGAGGGGAAGGCGTAGTCGAGAATTTAGAGCATACTCAAATTTGAACAAGAAACATCAACATACACGGGCTAGCGATTCCTAATTCTATGATGGTGAGATACTGCTGGGTCAATGCCTCGTTGCCATAAATAAACCCTCTCCTCATTTCTCAAGAAGAAACAGAAGAAACTCCTCGCTTCCATCAAAAGTGCAAAGACCACCGTCACAACACTCCACGGAGAACTCTCATCCGGTACCAGCAGCACATCACATCATACCGCAGCACGTCATAGCACCGCATCGCTTAACAACTCCCCATAATTCTCGGTACCGGTACAACTTTGACCTCGAACCATCTCGGAAAGCAAGAAACCAGAAACAAAACCCCACCAACTCGTGCGTGCCCGCCTCGCGCATCCAAACAATCCCCGTTTCAAGTCGCATCCAGAATCCTGTCATCTGATGCACCATGCTGCACCTCGGCTGGATAGCGAGGCGCGCTATTGTGCCATCGCGAATTGGGGCTTGCAGGATTTAAATGTTTGGACATTCTGGATGGAGGGGTTTCTTGAGAGGAGAGGTTGAGGAGGGAAAGGGGGATGGAGTTTAAGCGAGGAGAGGAACATGTGATGGGAAACATGTGATGTTGATGGAGAGGCGGGATGGACGCCAATGCAGTTTGAGGGCGTGAAGGCTGGTAGGATAGAGGTATCAATAGATGGTCAGGCTACTTGGTAGTGCAGCGCATTGCATTGCATGGCATTGCCGCCGCTTTAGATATCCAGACGGATGCTATTCGTCTCCCAGGTGAAGATTGCCTGCTCCCAAACCACAAACCTCCCTGTGCCCTGAAGATCAAATGCATGACAGGCCAGAAGAGAAACCCAAGGAAGGAACGAACGGATGCACGAATGAACCAACAAATAAAAAGCCAACAAGATAAGGCTGAACGGCAACCAACACAACCCGGCGAAAAACAACAACACCAACACGAACAAACCCAGAGATCGACAAGAAAACCCCCGAGAAGAGAGACAGCTCACAGCGCGTCAGCGTCAAGCAAACCCTGCCCCCGCGTCAGTGCAATATAATTCGCCAAGCACCCATCAATCAAATATCGCGAACGAGGGTTGAAAAGGGAACGACAAGGCGGGAAAGGCAGTTAAGCGCTATGATGGGCGCTTGTGCGGTGTGTGGTTGGTTGGGTTTTTTGGGGGAGGGGGTCGTATTGAGCGGGAAATGCGGGCGTGGCGTTTGTGAGGGGCGGATGGCGGCTAGATGAGGGGGTGTGAATTGTGATGGAGGAGTTGAACATTTGTTGGGTGGGTTTGGAGGAGTGGAGGATGTGGATGTGCGGCGTATGAGTGAAAGGCAGAGAGCATGGAACGAATTGGAGCAAAGTCGAACGGGAAATGGGTGAGTGAGTAACCAGAAATGCCCGTAATACACGAGTCAAAAGACATGAGATGAAGCCAAAAACAAAGTAGACAACATTCTCCAGCTGCAAATTAGTCGAAGTCGACTTAAGAAGATAGACTTAAGCAAAGCTTTGGACCAGTTTGATATCACATCATATGATAAGATCCGAAAGTTTGAGCCGAGATCTTGGTTGAACGATCTGAATCGTGGAAAGGCAGTAGTGGTGGTTTGTTCTGTTCTTCTTTGCATGCATGCATGCATGCCTGAACCACCAGTATGCACGCTCAAGCCATGTCTGAGCTCGGCTTCATCGCCACATCCACTCTTAGCATCATCCAGAACCACAGAGCATGAGGAATTTAGACAATCCGACTTGATCTGGTAGTCAGGTAGGTAGGTCTGTGCTACAATTGATAGGGATTGTGTTTTGGTTTTATGCGATGGCAATCGATGTTTTGTAGACAGAGCATGCAGGCATCAGTCGAGAGGTATCACAGAAATGGGAGGGCAAAAACAGTGAGTGGTTCGAGCTTTATTGACGTGATGAGAGAAACATAAACTACTAACGGGAAAGTGGAGACTAATATTGAGTGATAGCCTCGGAGGCTAGAGATGGACTAGACTGGACCCCTTATTTTTCTCATATCGCTTGTTCAGGTCGCTTGATACGGATAGCCGTTCCCGCTTGTAGATTTAGCTGGACCCTAGAGCAGTCAATCAAGCTGAAAGCCCAGCTCAGCTCAGCTGAGGAGGTCGTGATAATGTATGATAGCACGCCGAAACATGATAATATATTTTGGGAGAATATTGATGTTTGGAATGGAGTAAGTGTAAATCAAAATTTACTGAGGTGTCTACCGTAGAGCGGTGATGTCGTGATGTGGTGAGTCGTGACATGGTATGAGGTGGAGCGTCAGGCGGTGCCAGCACTGATTTTGACCAAATCTTGTGATACGCTAGTACCATCTTATTCTTGCTGATGGATTCTCGTATTCCCGTTGTGAGCTTCTATCAGCACTCTATCTCTCCTTCTTCTAGTACTAGATATACCATCCTCGGCTTCTAGAAAGAAACAAAAGAAAGTTTGAGGCGAGGCGAGTCGAGGCGGGAAGGGCGGGTCTGATCTGACAGTCTGACTACGGAAAGAGGAAAAGATTGACTCGATCGCATGGCGCAACGTGGGACTCCTCAGATCGTCGTGGACTCGCCAATTTATCGAAGTCTGATCGTTCCCTTGCCTTCGGCCAATGTCAGGCTGGTGGTTAGCACTTTGATGCGGATGAGAGAGAGACAGCTTCGACGTAGATCTGTCTTAGGTTTTTGGTTGGCAGAGGCGACGGCGAGAGAAGAAAAGCGGAGCCCTACAGCATGGATGGCAGCGGGCCCCCATCTGAATGAAGAAGTCTTGGCCCCCAATTCGCAACTCTAACCTTATTGATGATTGGCAAATGGATATTGTGCTTATTGAAATTAGAAATTGACTTCTGGATCTGGAACTGCAAATGGGGACATAAACAAAACGTAGAAAAGCGAGGAGGCGAGTAATTGATTACTTCGAAGACAATTGCAGAGACAGAGAGCCAAAGAAAGCCAAGGCTGAATGATGCTGAAAATACTTTTTCCGGATTTCTCATCCAAGGCTGCTGAGTAATTCGGTTTTTGGGGGGAGGAACACAGCACAGCACCATCAGCATGAGGCCAAAAATTGCCATGCATGACCATCCATCCCACCAATGCCATCACGATGTTTCTCGCCGCCAAAGCCCTGACGGCATTAGATCCAGCGAACCACATCTCGCCGCCGCCATCCCATCCTATCCCATCGTGTGCCCAAACCCTCGAGGACTGCCCAATCATCTGGATGCTTCTTGCCATCAAAGATGAGAGCTACTGTACAGTATGTTGCTGCTCTATGTTGCTGATGCCAAGTTGGCAGGAAGTTCAGTTCGTTTGCAGTGCAGAAGAAGTGCAGGCAGCGTACATTAGTTTGCAGCATCACTAGAAGAGACCGCATCTGCTCATGCTGCTGCAGGATATCGAGAATACTAGCTGTTTGGAGCCGACCGCTCTCTGTTATTAAGTATTTCCCCATAATTCTCCTGCGAGCCTTCACTTCCATACATATTCCGTGCTTCTTTCCTCACTCTTCACTCTCCATATAATTCAGTCAGTCCTGCTTCACATATCTCAACGCGACACGACCCAAAGCAGCGTGCGTGCGTGCATTGCAATTCCCCTCCTCATCACTTCTAGCATGGTAAGGCATGGCATTGCATTGCATAACAGTTATCTCCTTGCCGACATCACCAAAAAGTCCTGTTTGACCATACTTGTACGGAGCGTACCTAAAGTAAATCAATAAAGACATACAATACTGCTTGGAATTAAGTGATATGCGAAACCCCACCTGCATTGCATCTTAATTCCATTTTCATTCCAATTCTACGAAGCAGTCTCATTCTCATTCCCTCTTGAAGCGCGGCTGCCCCTCGTAATTTGGATCAGAGACCGAGACCAGACCACCAACAAATCTCGAAGCGGCCAAGGAATCTCGAGCACGGCCGTTCTTCTGGCACCAGACACCGGCCCACTCGAATTCGACCTTCTCCACCGCCTTTGCCTTTCTCTCCAATCCCAATCGGCCTTTCTAGTTACTCGAGACCCATCGCCTGTGCTTCTGCTGCTGCTGCTGGCTACGCTCTGCTCTGCTCTGCACTGTTCTCTGCACCCGAGAACTTTCTTTCCTTTTCAACATCCAGGATCGACCGACCGACAAACGAGAACGATTTCGACATTGCGACGATTACCCGATAGTCGAGCGTTGTTGAAGTGATTTCTCAGCTCTGCTGAATCTGCGAATTTGATTCTGCGCAGTTCAGCGCCACCCCCCCCGGAGTCGATTCGAGCGAGCGAGCAGTAGTGGGCGAGGATTGTCAGCCAGGAGGCAAAGCCGCCATCTGCGACACGCTTGACTCCAACATCCTCGAGACCTGCCAACCTCTTCACCCAACCCACTCCACTCCCACTTCAACCCCCTTTCACCCAACCTTCACCTCATCCTTTCCAGCCGCATCGATTCCATCAAGTCCTCGAACCACATGTATCGTGTTTGATACCTCACGGCCGCTGTTTGTACGATCATTGCACTGCACTGCGACTGTTGATAGCCGTCCCGTCATTTCAGGCTCGCCGCATCCGATAACGATTTCAATTCCATCCCCTTTCTGCGAAACCATCACAACCGGCCTACCTGTCTGCATTGAAAACACGTCGCCATCCAGATCAATACAATAAACCGTTGAAGCCGTTCGAGCAAGCTGCATCCGCTTGCCGCTGTCTAATTACAAATTCTGCGTTGGTTGACACCTCAGTTTGGTGCTTGACTAGATCAACCCAACCTTCGCTCACCGCGATTGTGCGGACCCAACGCCATCATGAGAGAAGTCAATTTCAGCATCCCCAATGTCAATAAGGCATCCGTGGGCATCACGACTGCCCTCTACGATCGACGAGCACTCGATTGCACATCCACACTTCCGCTCATCAATTCGCTCAACCATCTCGCATACCTCACAACCTCATCCGCTCGGATAAGGGACATCCTGACGGTCGATGGCGGCGTCGAGAGATTGGTATGTCTTCTCAAGGCCGGGCGGAGTAAGGATATGATGGATATGTGGAAGTGGAATTTGGCTTTCCAGTGTGTTGTTAATATTGGAGTCCGAGGGTCGGAGAATGTCCGGACAAGAGTAGTGGAGGCGGATATGGTGCCAGTCATCGCTACGATACTCGACAATTATATTAAGGTCGTCGACAGATGTCGAGAAAAGGCAGAGGAGGCCAAGAAGGCGCAAGAACAGCGTCTACACCATACTTCACGATCCAGCGAACACAGAAGCTCTCACAAAGGGGCTTCATTCGGGAATCGCTCTTCTCGTTTCGACACGGAATATCGGGCATCGCGAAGACAACCGCCTCCTCCATCCATCGACATTCCTGCGACATTTACAAATGCTCCATTGACGGCTGGCTCAGACGCCATGGACACAACTCCAACCGGACCCCAATTCGCCCTCACATCTCCACCCGAGAGAACCACATTCTCAGTTCACAGACACCACCATCACCACCACCACCACCATAGAGGACAAGATGCCAGACAACACTTCTTGCCCCCTTCCCGACATAATATCCAGCCCTTAGCGACCGCCGTCCCTTCAATGGATGCAGCCGATGGGTTCAACCTCAGACCAGTCCGAGATGTTGATCGTCTGCCGTCAATGGTCCCAGGTTTCCACGGTGGGCTAACTTCGCAGCCCGAATCTCCAACAACCCCTCTACCTCCTAATCAATTACGATCGCCTACTGTTCGTCCTACATCGATGGCACCACCTTCTGTGAGATCACGGAGACGGCCATCCATTCGTCACCAAGCTTCAATGGTTGGCGAGCCTGAAGATCCGAATGCTGATAGCATGGCTTCTGATGAGTCTGGAGAGCCAGAAATGTCTGGAGTCGTTGCTGGGGATATTCAGTCCACGGTGGATATTCAGGATATCAGTATGGATGAGAATGACAGCATGCTCACAGCTGTCGAGACTCCTTTGGGATTGACCACACCTACCGTCTCAGAGGCACAAGACGCAGGGACATTCAATATCACACACCGATCTGTCATCGACGGTAGCATGATTAATGACGCTACAACTCCAACTGGACCAACTATGGGCCTCTCCCCTGCCCAACCTACAGCCGCAAATACACCACCCGCAATGCCTAATGCTACTATTCCCAGATACCTCCTTGACCGACCAACTCCCACCAGTGGTCAAGTTCTCGCCGCAATGCCGAGAGACGAGGACGTTCTCATGTCCTTGCAGCTTCTCGCATATGTTTCAAAATACTGCAATCTCCGAAGCTATTTCCAACGATCACATCTCGTTCCAAAACTCAAAATCGGCTCCGAACTCCACCTCCTGGATGTCGAAGACGGCTCTGCATTCTCACCATGCTCCTCATCATCTCCAACCTCCTCCACTTCGGCCTGCGACTCCGAAGAAGAAGAATACCTTCTTCCAGACGACTTCAACATCTTCCCGCTCGTCGAAAAGTTTACTGTCAGACACCACAGTCAAGACATGCAATATTGGGCAGGAGTTGTTATGCGAAACTTGTGCCGCAAGGATGATAGCCGTGGTGGGATACGTCAATGTGCATATTACCAATGCGGAAAATGGGAGGAGTTTACAAGGCAATTTGCCAAATGTCGCCGGTGCAGGAGGACGAAATATTGCAGCAAGGAATGCCAGAAGAGTGCTTGGGTGTTCCACAGACATTGGTGTGTTGCAGCGTCACAATAGCCCTCCGTTCCAGCGCCTCGACTTTGACAACAACGGAGAGTAATGAGAGGATCTGGCTTGAGGTCAGACCGAGGAGTACGAAAGAGCGAACGACTTTCCTAATTTAATGTCAACATCATACTACGAACGAACGTCATACCAGCGAGGCCGACTTGCATCCATTGCACGAAACAAATGATAGCGAATTCCTTCATTCACGAAAACGAAATCAGATCTGCATATTGGAAGGCGTTCTCCATTCATTCGATCAATCAATCAATCAGTCAACCCCATTTTCAATACTTTTGCCGTGACATATTCCCTTTGTTGTATTGGGCTTTTATCGACAGGATTGCGGAGGGTTCAAACACAGGATGCATGGCATAGGTGCACCACCTAGTGAGGCTCTGTGTCACAGCATTCGTCAAACATCAATCATAGCTTGCGATGAGCGAGCAGAGCAGTTTCTTGTTCCTTGCATATTGGGAGGCATTCATTGTTGCCGTTGACCTTCTTTCTTGTGGTTCGTTTTGCTTATGGTCGTCTCGTTGGCGTGCTTTGGATGGATGCGCACCCTTACCTTTCGTTTTGAAAAACGGCACACCTGATTCATGAAAAAGATCAGTGAATGATGGGGAGGATTGAGGGGAGAATAGGCGAGGGGACACGGGCATAGAGCATTCATATGCTTAGGTGGATATAGGGCGATGCCACGAGTGGAGGACTACTTTGACTGAGGAGGTCAAGGTTGAAGTTTTAAAGCAGAGAGGAGAGTAGATACCAAGATGACGATACTTCGCGTCAGATTACCGATAGTTGCAAGGAAGAAGGACAGACGGGAAGGACGACAGGGAGAAATTAAGGGAGGGAAGGGAAGAAGTGTTGTATGTATGGTTATTGAATGAATAGGAATCGAACGAATAGGAAAGCACATTTTGTCTTCCCACCTTTGATTTTGCTTGACGTGACATGATTCAGCTTGAGCTTGAATTTGACCTGTGAGGCCTTGAGCTGGTGTTTCCAAATGGATACATACACCAAGACTCGGTTAGCTTGGTGTGGCTGAAGCCCTTTGTTGACACTTCGTCCTGAATGTCTTCCTTCCTCTTCCTTCGCAACATTTCTCAACTACTGTACCAGGCAGTCATCAGGTAGGGCTTAGGTTTAATTGAAAAAGATTAAAAAATACAATTACTCATGACCTTCTACTTCCTGAATTTTTGATTGGAAAACAAAATGCGCAATTTCCTTCCGTGATTTTAGCGGATCGGAATCGGGGGAAGTCGAGGAGAGATGGGGATGAAGATGAGCGTGAGGAGAAGAGGAAAAGGAGACGGAAAGGGGAGACGGACGGGAAGAGGAATGGACAAGCTGCTGTGATTTTGTGGGTTTCTTGCTGTTAATGAAGCGAATACCAAGTCCTCGCTCCAGACAGCAGCACAGAAGACTTCCTCCATAGCTTCCTCCTTGGTACTCTGGCCGTGAAATTAATTCAATGGCTAGACTACCTATATAAATTACGATATAGCATATGCAAGAATTAATGCAACTCAGTGGAGGCTTTTCTTATGTCACCGTATGACCGGTCCCCGCAGGATCGATCCTTCCCCCCCTCCCCCCCTGTTTCTTCGGATCTACTACTGACTGATACGGGAAAGAAGAGAGAGGGAGATGTGAGAACTTCTGTGACCGGAGTCTTTTTTGTCCGGCGAGGTCAGACTAGGATCCGTGAGAGAAGAAGGTCTATTCAGGGGAAATCCAAAATTTTCGAGAGTCGTAGGTTACGGCTATCAATTCCGTCACAGAATGCACAGAACACACAGATGGAACGGCATTAATTCGTTTCAGAAGGCTTCGACTTCAGGGGAAGAGGGAAGGGGAAAATCAGAGAATCTGAAGGTTATAGGTTAGCATAATATGACTTCGGTGAGCTGACACAGAAAAATGATGCGAGAAAATGTCGAGAAACTGACTAATCGAAGACTACGGTACGTATGACCGACCACTATTACTCCTCACTCCTCAGGTCTCAAACCTTCTACCACAGCAGCTCCGACCCTTGGACAGCCAGTATCTCGTAATGCTCCTTTCCTTTTCCTTAGCGGAAGAATCCCTTCTCATGAATGCAAATTCCAAGCTTCAAGTTCGGATCCAACTCCAACCTCAAGATATCACACATGCGCCTTGCCAAAAATGAATTTCAGAGACTGAATGCCCCGTGTATAGATAGACCAAAACTTTTGGCATTTCAAGCTTCACAGACTTTCCATTCCTGCTTCCACTCATCAGAAAGCAGCCGGATTTCGATTGACATTGGAAAGTGGAGGAAACCAGGCTTTCAGGCCTGGGAGGCACTTGTTCAGTTCTTGTTTGTCTCGATATTATTTCCGAACGTTTCCGAGAAATCTGTGCGGGCGTTGGACTTGCATGTCCATCTCTGGAGATATGAGAGAGAGAGGAATGACCACGCTATTTGACGTCCATATCTGAGCTGTGGATCTGCGGAATTAGGAGAGGGAGAAATTGAGCTTGAGCTTGAAATTGGGAGGCGATTTGAGAGCTGTATTCGGGTGTGGGCGGCGCAGCTGAGAGGAGCTGAGAGCAGAGGAGAGGTCGAGATGAAAACACACACAAATAATTGGGATTCGGATTCTGGGCTGGGCCTGGGAGGAGAAGGTAGGTCGATACGGAGAGAGTCGGAGCTTTGAAGAATAGGATAGGATAAAATGTCGATGGTTGCGGAGATTGGTGCGATCGAGAGGATATCCATAATTAGAACTCCCACTTTTGCCAGGAACTGCTGGTCTGGTGTATTATTGCAAGCCTGTTAGCTATTTTCCAAGAGCTCAAGGAGCACAAATAAAAGCGAGTTTTTGGTCGCCGCAGGTCGAAAGGGTAGGTAGGAAAGTGTTAAGGAGGGATATAGTACAGTACAGTATACTGTGAGAGATTCAGACTGTATTTTATTGAGTTGACAACATTGCTGAATTCAGAGCAGCGGAGGGGAAGTAGAGCAGAGGAATGGAGAGTCATGGAGAAAGAGGGGGGGCTAAAACCATATACGTACCGTACTGTACACGTCGCAGAATCTGAATTTGCCTTGGTATCTGAGGTACAGGTAGATATAGGACGCAGAGATGTCTAGTGCGGTGGTGAGGAGATCGAGGAGGGGATAGAAGTGGAGAGGTATGATGACACAACTGGAGGAGGAGTCTAGCGGCAGAACAAAACGGACAGAAAGCAAGAGTCTGGGTTCTGGGGAAGGGAGTTCAAGAGCAGCAGCTATTTTTGACGTGCGAAGTCTCTGCGAATGGAACAATCGCCTTCCTTTGATGTTGTAGTGCCTTGATGCTCGTACAGAGACCAAAGAGGTCAAAGTCCGGTCACATTCAGTCAGGTCAGGACAAGTCAAGTTACAGAAGAAGAAGAATCTTCCGTTCATTGTTTATTCGTCTTATCGTATCTCATCAAAGCCTTGGGTATCATTCCTGGTGCTGGATCTGCATATAAAATGCATAAAAGAAGTGTGACGCCTTTGCAAAAACGCCAAATGATCTCAATCAATCAATCATTCAACCAGCCGTGAACGCCCCATCCTCATCGACCAATGTGAAAAAGTTTAACATCTCATCCCCAAACGGCGATCATAACTCTTACGCGCCTTCTTGATACGGCGGGTTCGCTCCTCCTGCGCAAGCTGCTCGGGTGTCTTGAGAGCGTCACGGGCCAGCTTCTCCTCATAGAGTCTCATGATTGTCTCCTGGATGTGCTTGCTGCGTTGCTCGGGCTGGTGCGCTGTTAGTGACTTGGACCCTTTGCTTTTTGATTGGAAGTGTTTGGGGTTGGGGGGGGGGGGCAACTTACGGTCAAGCTATCAAACCATCTCTGCCTCATACTTGGGCTGACACAGTGCTCAAGTTCGGGGGGCCACTTTGGGGCGCTGTAACGCTCATGGTAGGGCTTCAGAGGAGCTAGGGAACTGGATTGGCCGTTCTTCATCTCAGTATCTGGGTTGAAGGATCCGGGTACTTGTTGTTGGTCGAAAGTGGTAGAGAATTCAAAATCGACGAGTGCCTTGGCGCGGCTGTTTCTCTCTGAGCGTGGTGGAATTGGCAGGCCGTTCTGGGCAGCATTGTCCTTCATCTTTTTAGCTTCAATACTGGTCTTGCTGCGGCGAATGAACGGCTTGCTGCCCTCAACGATCTTATTGAATTCAATGATAGCCAGGTCGAACTTTGCCATGTCCTTGAGTTTGTCATCATCAACAGTCAGCTCCTTTGGGAATGCTGCCATGGCCTTGTAGAAACTGTATCCACGATATTCGTCAGGTAGCTCGGCGGCGATCTCTTGACCAAAGTAACGAATCAACTTCTTGCATGTCACATAACGGTGGATACTGAAGTCTCTCTCCATGGCGTAGGCGATCTTGTCGAGCGTCAAAGTATCCGGGTTCGGGCATCTTCCGCTCTCTACCATGTGGCAGATGAAAACGGCGAGATAAACAGGGATGCTGGCACCAACTGGGGCACCTTGTGGGTATTCGCTTGAGATATAATCGAGCTTGAACCCTGTGGTCATATTGCCAATCACCTCAGATTGGGCATCATTTTCTTGGTCAAATAGCTCGTTCATGCTTTCAGACAGCTCAAATCCATCGTCATCATCATCCTCCTCGTCGTCGGAATTGTCGGCCACGGGGTAGAAGTGTGGGGCGTCAGGCTCTGGACCGTACGGTTGGATTGCGAGGCTTGGTTGAAGGTCAGGACATCCTTGTTTGAACCATTGGTAGATGGAGCTCTTCAGAACCGAGGCAATTTTATCCTGATCGAATTGGGACAGGAAGAAATTCTTATATTCTCTGCAGCGAAGAACCCACTGATGTTGGGTATCAGTGGTACCAATGCTGAAAGCAGTGAACTATAGTTCGTCAATATGGTGGTGCAGGCTCAACCAGGATTTTCTTACCTCTTGCAGGATCTCAAGGATCTCATCATCAGCGCTGTTCCAAGTCTGCGTAGCCTCGGAGTCCTCGTACCAGTCCTCAATGAAGTACTTCAAACCAATGGCCTTGCACATGTTGGAATAAACGACGCGATACTCCTGATGAGGACGAATCTCAAAGTGTCCAGTCTCGGAGAGTACCCAAAGAGCCGGGGCCCCAGTGACTTCATCAAGAGCGATTGAGAAGGTAAGGACATTGTCAAGAGTAATGTACTGCTTGTTAAGATCGGGGTGCTCTCCATCGACGTACTTGACCACTGAAAACTGACGTCAGCTGGGTTTACAGAAGTAAAAGGTGCCAAACATACAACTAGCCATTTGGGACTCGTCAACGCTCAACAGACCCGTAACCTTGAGTCCAGATGCACGATTACCCTGCAGTTGGTGAAGGATATTTCGGGCGTAATCAGCTTCATCTGGGGACAGTCCAGGTGGCACTTCAATGGTGACATTCTCAAGAAGGTAGCCTGGTAGATCTATTAGCATATGTACAAGATGAACTCAACGCGGGGCCTGGAAATCAAAGGCTCATCTGAGCATCGTTTTCTTGGGCGTGGGGGAGTGAAAGTTGAAGACGGTGGAGAAGGGGAAGGGTTGGAGCGATAGGGGGAGGATAGGAGAAATGTACTTACTTGGGTACTCATCGAAGTCTCCAACTAGGCGGGGGGCGATCTGCTTGAGAGCATCTCTCTCCTTGTAGGTAATATGCGTGACTGTAGCTGAAAGGGCCATACGCGCCTGAGATTCAGTAGACTGATCACTAGCCACGCTGTCGACCGATAAAGCGCGTGGACGACCCCGGCCACGCTTTGGTGGCTTGGTGGTGGCCTCCTCGTAGTAGTGAGACATGTGAGTGGCTATCTTGCTGAAAGTCTTGATGTCCTGACGGGACGCGTTCTGGAGACCGGGAATGCTGAGGCTTAGGGGCACACAGCTGAATGTAAAGAGAAAGGAATCGAAGATCGTTGGAGCTGTCTCAAATTTATTCAGAGGGCAACGAGCAGCGCCCTTGAAGAATTTCACAAGCTCTGGAATCAGCTGCTTAAATTGACCAATCTCCACTTGATTCGCGTTTGCTTTGTCGCGCAGGCTGATAACAATCTCGAAACCCTTGAATGGGAAAGAGACCGAAGATGGATCTTCAGCGTTGGGGAGAACGCGAAGCGGGCCAACAGCAACAGACGGCGTTGCCTTTCTTGATGATGTTGATTTTGGTTTTGGTTTTGATTTGTTTGCAAGCGCAAGCTTGCGGTTCGCCTTTGATGAGCCCATGGCGGTCGTTCTTGTCGTATTCCTCGTACTCGAGTAATGGGCCAATACTTCTGCTCCGCTTCGAGTAGCGTGCTTTGTGGTTGTGTTGTGGAGACGGAGACGAAGCCAAGACTGCGCTTGTCCTGTGGTGGTGGCTTGCACACTAGATTACACTAAGCTTAAAGAGATCTAGGCCGTTAGGGGACGGCTTCTTCACATCACATCACATGACTGACAGGCCTTGCCTTGCCTTGCCTTTGATAAGACATCCCTGCAGCCTTATCGCACCGCACCGCACCGCCTCAGCGAAAAGTTTCACTGGCTGCAGCAGAAGCAGAGCAGACAAAGTAGAGGTAACTAAGTAGCTTAACTGCACGACATCTGCAGGCCTTCGATACATCCTTTCCCCCCCTCCCCTTCTCCCCACTACAAAGGCTGGACGAATGTCCGCCACCACAATCTGGAGGAGGATGACGCCAAAGAAGATTATGGAGGGCGTTTTTGGTAAATAAAATACCCCTATTCTGCTTCCCAGTCTTCGAAAACAAACAATAAATAGCTAACAGAGTCGCAGCCGTTCATAAACCCACCGGCATTTCTTCAGCTCAAGCCCTCCGCGATCTACAACATCATTTCAATCCCTCCGAGCTGTTTGCGCCATGGCTAGACGCTGAGAGAGCTGCTCGAGACCGAGAGGCGCATAATCAACGCAAGAGGCGGAAGGACAAACGGATCCAGGTCAAAATCGGCCATGGTGGAACCCTCGATCCTCTCGCGACAGGAGTCTTAATCGCTGGAGTTGGGAAAGGGACAAAGGCACTCCAAGACTTCTTGCTGTGTACAAAAGTCTACGAAACAGTTGTCCTATTCGGCACAAGCACCGATACCTATGATCGAGTAGGAAAGGTACTCAAACGAGCGCCGTATGAACACATCACCAAGGAAATGGTCGAGAAGGCTTTGGAGCAATTCCGTGGGAAATTCATGCAATTGCCTCCACTCTTTTCTGCATTGAAGATGAACGGTAAGCCGTTATACGAATATGCGCGAGAGGGCAAGGAGATACCTAGGGAGATTGAGAGACGAGAAGTCGAGGTCTTGAATTTGGAGCTGGTTGAGTGGATGGAAGGCGGAACACATTCTCATGTCGCACCAACAGATGAGGCTGGGCATGCTGAAATTAATGTCGCCAACAAGCTTTGGAAGCAAGAGAACGTCCAGCCAGGTACCTTGAAGGGCCCAGCAAGTAAGGCAGTGTCTAGCACCAAGAAAGACGCAGAAACAGCACAGGGCCCTGTCGAAGTCAAGAAAGAAGAAAGCATTGAACATGCCAATACCAGCGCGGAAACAGACGCGGAGACGAATCCCGTCGATGACGTTAAACAAGAAGAGAAGGAAGGCATTCCTACAGGCGAAATAGACCCTAGCTCCGTAACAGATGCAAGCACGAACCAAACAGCTCTCACAAAGGAAAGCACATCGACGTCCACAACCACCGACGAGGAAGCCACCGCGCGCGAGAACTTCGAGCAGAAGAAGCGCAAGCTCAGCGAAGACCAAGACGACCTCATCCTCGAACGCCCACCCACCAAATCCCGCAAAGCACCACCTCCCTCCTCCGCCGAAACAGCCATGATGTCCGGCGGGCTACCTTCCCCGTCTGATGACCCTGCTCCACAACCAAGTATCGAGACTTCTCCAGCAGCAGAGTCTGCGGAAGGTACCACCAAAGTCAAGAGCGAAAGCAAAGGCCCACCAGCAGTCCGCCTCCGAATGACCGTTACTTCCGGCTTCTACGTACGCTCTCTTTGTCACGACTTGGGCGCTGCCGTTGGATCGGCAGCGCTCATGGCCGAGCTGGAGAGAACGAGACAGGGCGAATTCGAGCTGGGGAAGAATGTGTTGGAGTGGGAGGATTTAGGGAAAGGAGAGAAGGTTTGGGGTCCTAAGGTGGAGAAGTTTCTGGATGAGTGGCATGAGAGGACGGAGACGAAGGCAGAGAAAGAGAGGAGTGCTAAGAGGGAGGAGGTTTAGGGGTAAAGGAAATCATTGGTCTGCTTGTGTCGCCTGCGTGATGGCCAGACGGAAGTAGATACGACAGGTCAGGATAATAACTGGGGTCTGGCATTGGATCGGCCCAGAAGTGAAGCTATCGCAATTCCACTGAGATGGAAACTCGACCGAGAAACAGATTTTTAATGAAGTAAATCAGTCTCAGTCAAGAGGAAGTGAAGCTCCTACGACTAGGATTTGTATATTAGGCGAGACACAAAAGCATGATCCGTTGAACTGCATGTCAAGCGCAGGCAATCGCTACATTTGACAATATCTGGGCAGGATTTAGTCTGGCCTTACCTCTAAGGACGTACCCTTAATCTTGCCCGACATGTAGGCTTCCTGAAAAGTCTACAATTTCAATTTCATGCATCCTTTCCTCTACGATATTTCTCAATCCGCTTTCCTCACGTTGCTTGACAGTCATATCATCATCCCGGGACAGTGTCCATAACAAGCCGTTTCCTCATCGAAGAAAACCCCTCTATTTCAGCAGAGCCTCTTTAAAAAGAGATTCGAGCATGCTATTGTTTTGATTTATTGAATTCGAGATTTGGGATGGTGCGCGAGCTGCACGAGGTGTACAGCTTCTTAACTTGCAAGGCTGGGCAAAAGATCAACACCAACACCTGCTCTATCCGAGCGAATGGAATTATGGCCCGAGATGTTGCCCACAGTCAAGTACTGGCACTCTCAACTCGGATCTGCCCTATTCGCTAGAGGCCGATGAATTCTGTGCTGATCCGCGCAGCAGCATAATTCGTGTTTGGTGCCTCGCAAGAACCCTGAACCTTGTCTCCTGCAGGCCGCATTTCTGGAGATGTTATTGGACTTCGAAATCACAGACAACGTGGTTCTCCGCATTCGAACCAAAATTATCCACACTGGTTTCTCCTGTCCCAGAAAATGGAGATAATTGAATCAACAGGTGAGATCGTTGGAAAGCCGACTTGTTTGGGATGGAGTCCAATCGGTTCGCAAATCAACTGCATCCGCCCGGCCCACCAACTTCTTCAACATTTGCCTCTAGGCTGCGATCACGATACAAACTCTGTGAAGCATAAGAGCCTGCATGAAGGAGTAAGAGCCCCTGCAGGTAAGAGCCCCCGCATGGAGGAATAAAAGCCCCTGAAAAATAAGAGCCCCTCTGTAAGATAACAGCCCTCTGTAAGATAACAGCCCTCTGTAAGATAACAGTCCTCTGTAAGATAACAGCCCCCCGCAGAGGTAAATAAAAGCCCCTGAAGGATAAAAGCCCCTCGCAGGGATGGATAAGAGCCCAGGCCTGTTCGCAATCGTAGCTCTCACTGGCTGAGTATGCTGACCTTCGTAGCTCACCTCCATAGCCCATAACCATCTTTCTATCCTCAGAGGTATAAGGATCCTTCGATTCCCCTTCCTACAGCATGATTTGGTTCCACTAAACCTCATAACTCTGGACACCATAAATCATACATCATACAGCTGCCATACCTCAACTCGAATGCAAGCTCAAGATGGGTACGTGTCAGCGCTATTTCTCCAGCCTGCAAGACTAAGTAGCTCTTGATATGCCAGCCTTGCTGTTGCTGACGGCATGCAACATTATGTAAGCAGCCCACCCACTGACAACAAACAGTATCAACCGAAACAGCAATCGCAATAGCTTTCGGCCTCTTAAGTGCCATTCTCAGCCTTATTACAATAATCATTGGCTACTTGACTCTTCGCTTCATGACTACTGAGGCTCGTATGCTTCCACTTTTACATTGCCTGTTACCCATTGCGACTGCACAAGGATGGTCATGGCTGACAGCTACAAAAATACTACAGGACCACCTTATCCAAGTGAGAACATATCGCCGTATGGACAAATTCTCCGTCATGAACATACGCACTTCATGGATATGAGGGATAAGGGTGGTGATAGGCGAGGAAATCTTGAGATTGTGATGCCAGGATGAGATGTCTTATTCAGGTATGCAGAGGAAGCCACTCGTTCCTCATAAGCCTAAGATCTGCGAACAGAATGTATGGTCTTCCGAGTATCTTGGAAAGGCAATTGGAGTTCTGGAGCTCTGTAATCATTATATCACAACATATCAACTATTTTTCACCCAACCTTGTCAAGAAGCTAGAGTTCCAACATTTTCTTCCCAGCTTTGCAACAGTTTGCTGTTCATCACATTGCCAAAATCTCTCTTTCAGTTTCTTTCATCAGCTCCCAGATTCCCACTGCCTCATACCTCTTTATATTCAACAATCGTTGAATCAATTCTTTCTTTCAGTCTTTGACAGAACAAACATTAATCAGCCGCACGTAATGCCCAGAGAACAATGCCCATTGTCTTTACAACAGCCAGCAAGTCTAAAGATATAAATCTTTCGAGTCCTCCTACGCTTCCCAACTCCATCTACAGCTATCTGCTCTCACCAGAAAATTGCGGGCTCTTCTGAATTCTGTAGATCTCCATCTTCACGCACAAGAATTTTGTTTCAAAACCACAATCTGCTGGTATTTCAATCCGAGCTGCAACCAAAATCCCATCTCATTGAAACAGTACTTTCAAAGATGTGCAACCACCACCAAACACAAACCCTCGGGTCCAACGCCCACGACCATCTGCCCCCCAATAACCCCACCTCCATCATCCAGGAAGTCCCTACTGACAACCCAGGCACAGGTACCTCTCCACCACCCGAATACGCCACATTCGAATGCTCAGCATGCAAAGCCCAACACTCCACCGTCCAACCCCAAGGCTCTCTTCCACCAGCACCTGCAACTACACCCTCGTCAGAACCAGAAGACTCAGAAAACGACCTCGACTCCGAATGTTCCGGCTGCTCCCTCTGGTACTACTCATATTCCGAAGTTGATTGCGACATGGAAGCCGACATCCTCGCCTGGTGTCTCATGGTCCAAAACGACGTTGTGCACCGCGTGATGGATAGGAGCGACGCCTACGACGACGATGAGGAGATTTTCCGAGAAGAAAGCTTGCTGGATGAAGAGTATGGGTATGGGTTCATGACTAGATACGAGGGAAGTGGGGATCATGAAGTGCGGATGCTGGCTGCTTTGCAAGCATTGGTGTTTGGAGCTGTGGTGGCGATGATCCTTGTGGTGATTTTTGCTGTTGCGAAGGTTTTTGAGGGGATTAGTTTTTGATGGCAACTTCGATATCTCGTCCAGAATGCAATTGCGTAAGTTGAGTAGGGGTGCTGCCCAGCACTGCTTTCAAGTGGCCAAGTTGAAGAACTGGTTTTGTCCAAGGTCCTATGACAGAACCAGAACAAAGACTCGGTTGTTTCGCACCTGAGTTCTTTGAGCCAATATGGCAAGTTGTCTAGTCCTAGTATTTCCCATGAGGAAGAAAGAATGTAGGCTACTTTCCTGATACAATGCAAAGGACTCGTTCCGCTTTATTCTTGACAGATTTTTTGTCCCGTCGGAATTGCTTTGTCCATTTTTTGAGTGATTACTGATTGGTGCAATGATGAATCGAACGGTGGGAGGTCGAAATCCCGGATTTGACGTTTGAGAATCAAAGACAGTGGCATTCAACTGGCGAATGATGGTCGCTGGATAAAAGCTTACGTGTAGCTTGACCAGTCTCTCTTCAAGGAGACTGAGACCGACGGGTGCCATGATGGAAGGATGCTTATATTATGCGGACCTGTGCTAGATTCCTGAGATGGCTGTCATGGTGTGGTATTTGTGTTCCTGCTCACCGTCAAAGAAACTCTCCTCTGAGACTCGCTTAAATGCCAAAAAAGGCCTAGTCTAATTCTATCAAAACAAAGGACTGACAGGTTAGTTTACAGCCATTATCACTCATTATTGTTACATTGTAAGGCTGAAAAATCGCAGTGGCCAAGTCAATAAGATTTAGCTATTCTTAAGTGTTCATTTAGTTATGACTTGGTTTCAGACTTTCTGAAGCTCTTCTTACAACATTCAGGAGAAGTACAATTTGTACAAAGATTTCCCAAAGGTCGCCTCCTCTCTTCTTTCCATCGAAGAACCTTTACTTCGTGCTTTGAATTCTCTTATTCAATTCTTGAAATTGCTAATTGCTCGAACGCTTTGATCACTGTTCCATGATCGGTGCCCAGGTCTGTGTACTGAAACCCCGCGTGGCTTTATTCAAATCAATGTTTTATTTTTGCTACTGCTTGCCTATCTGAGAAACTTCCAGCCTGGTACATTGCTGTGGCACAGAACGACCCCGATCAGACTCATGTTCACGCAGAAGAAGCTCTTCTTCAAAAAAAGCATGTCTCAAATTTCATATCCTCGATTCTCATTTCAAACCTGCTCCTTCGCATACCATTTTCATCATTCACTTGACCAGGTCAATCCTCGACACTAGTATAGTCAGCATAATTTCGTAGCATATTTCGAAGGTAAGACGGGCAGGACGTACTCTCTTCCTCATCCTCTTCCTCATCGAACAGGCTGGCGGACTTCTTGGTATCCACCGTGATCATGATGAACTGTGCGATGGAGGGCACGCCATCCTGGTCCATAACGAAGAGCATCCAAGGGCCGGGGATCAGGATACCCGGGTCCGTGGGGAGGCGAACGCGGTAGTTGTTGGTGAACCACAACCGGTACAAATCAAGCGGAACGCGGCGCTGATCGGTGTTGACAGTGTGAGAGGTGCTGCACAGGCGGATGAGCGAAGCGCTGGCGATCTTTCCTGTGGTCGCGAAGGTGATGGTGCTGCCGACAGCGGCCCGCTTGGGTGGATTGATGGCAAATCGGGGACGTGGGCGAAGCTCGCCAGCCGCGTTCAGAAGGTAGGGTGGAGTGAAGATCTGGCCGTCGTAATGGTTGGCTGAGCAGTTGCCACAGAGACCGCCACCGGCAGTCAGGACGCGAGCATCGGGGAGGAGGATCGAGAGGTGATGATAGACCCTGGCGAAATTACCCTGCTGCATTTCCGTGAAGGTATTAGTGACCGGGTCGTAGAGCTCGGGCTTGTACTGCACATTCTCCTCGTTGAATGCGATGCCGAACATCTGACCGCCTACGATGAAGACCTTTCCATCTGGTAGTACAGTAGAAGTGTGGAAGACGCGCTCTGAGTGCATCGTCCCGTTCTTGCCGGCCAGTTCGACCTTAGGCATCTCGCCTGGCTCGCCCAGCGTGATGAGATGAGCATTGGCTGTGGCCCAGGAGTTTTCATAATCAGGAGATCCGCCGACAGTGAGGATTTTGCCCTTGACAGCATCGAACATGACGGCATTGCCAGACATCGAGTCCCCGTCGTCCATGCGCTTCCCACCCTTCTTGACATCGCCATTTCCGGCCGCGTAGTACCAGTTCATTGCCACACTGGGGCCGGCCTGGAAGACGGTCAGGTTCTTCCATCCAAATATCCAACCATGATTATCGGCTCGCCACGCACCCTCCATATCGTCCGTCAACATGGGCTTGACTTTAGCGCCGGGCAGCATGGTCCACGTTCTGGCCGCGGGATCGTACACTTCGCCGTCCTTGGGGACGTTCGAAGCCCCAGCCCACGAGCCACCAATCACGAAGACACGCCCATCGGACAGTGTCGTTGTCGACTGATATCCACGTCGAAGATGCATCGGGGGACCCTCGAACCATTCATCTTTCTCAGCATCATACAGACTAGTCACCGTGGCGTCGTTGCCACCCGTCACAATCAACATACCCGTACCGTCGATAGCAATTCCCGGACAAAACATGTCGTGGTGTGTATTGGTCACCACACGCTGAGAGATCTCTCTTGTAAGGGGATCCCACTGCGACATGGCCGTCTGCCCACCCGGCGTGGAGTGGAACTGATCCGAAGCCCACGATGACCAGACTACAACGCGGCCGGAATATTCCTGGGCACCTGCCACAGGAATTACGGGGAAATCGACCGTGGGGCCCCAGGCACCGAGGGCTGGATCCTGTGGAATTGTGTACGTGGTGGCGTAGATGTTGAGCTCGGAGATGCCCACCCAGGACTTGCGTTTCTCGTCTGCGCCTCTGGTGGTGAGTTTGAGGTACCGTGCCGGGGTTGGAGAGATGACGGACATGCGTTGCCGAGTCGAATTGGGCCACATGCCGTATGCTACGGGATCTTTCCATATCTTCCCGTCGTCGCTGATGTGAACCTCGTGGTGAGCGATTAAACCTTCGAGCCCGTTGTTGATGGGTGGCAGGATGACGACGGCGCTGATTGAGTGGGGAATTTTCAGGTCGACCGTGATACTGTGCTCTTCTTGTCCAGTGTCGCTTCGCCAGTCCGTGGTATTCTTGCCGTCGATGGCATTTTTGCAATCGTATCCTCGCTGGCTGCTGCTGCAAGACAGACTCCAGTCCTCGCGGGAGACACGGATACCGTTCAGGGGCGGAGATTCATTGGTGAAAGACGGTTTCCAAGTAGGCACATCATGATAGGCATAGCCAGAGACACGCTCACCGTTCATGGCCTGCTGTAGATAGTGACCGGTAGCATTGACGACCACAGTGCCTGTGGCAGCTCCAAAGAGCAGTTGAGCGAAGCGAGGCTTCATTTGAGTAGATTGCTTCGTTTTATTCCTTCTTTCTCTCTTTCGTTATTCTTTGAAGCAAGAGAAATGAATGAGATGAGTGAAAGCTATGCCGAGCAGGAAGTCAACGACGGAAGGGCAGGTAGAAATACAGAGACTCATCGTCATGTCTCACAGCTACTTGATGCCCAGCAGCAGCAATGTCTCTGCGGATCTCCTACGGGTGTACGCATCATGATCCATATAATCACGCCGGACTACGGTAGCAAAATGATAGTATTGCAGTATAACTCGGAGCTTGTAATTATTAATTACCCAACAAGCTACACTGCCTGATGCAACGTTCCATCAGAGCTGCTGAATGTCGATCTGGTAACTTTGCAAGACCCTTTAGTTTCATTGTTTTGTTTTTCTGCTTAAGTATACGGAGATGGCTTGGTACCCCCTTCGCTCGCGACACAATTGGGGAGCATTTGTAGTGCTGGTCCCCGACTCGGGACGAATAGGGACCCTCGAAGCGGACCCCCCTGCACCTGCTCACAGGTAGTGCTGTCATACATAGTAATGTGTCTGAGTTATCCTAAATGCTCTAGCATTCCCCTTGATTACAATCTAAGGTGGTGTATGTCAATAATGAAACATTGTGAGCAGTCACACAATGTTTATTGGGTAGTGATTGCCGGCCAGTTCTCGGCAGCTGATTTGCATTACCTTCATCGGGCGGATCTACATACCTGTATCACTCGATGTAACTGATCTCAGCGGGCTCATGCATATCAGCGGCGCCATTATGATACTGGGCGGTCTCGCATGGTTGCTTTCATTTCGTCTCACTTGAAGTCGCGTCTGTGGACAGCTGTAGGTTAAGGACTTTAGATACCGTTAAAACCATACACCACCCCGTCCTCAAAAGGGCAAGGCACAATCATACATTGAGCGTGATCTTGAGCGGTCTGCTATCACGCCGGAGATTGCATTCTTTCAGAATTTGGTATATTGATATAGCCATGACTTCGTTGATTAGGAAGGCGAATATCCAGGGCGACATCTGGTTCATCCTCCATTTCCCTCTCTTGAGAAAATATTCAAGTGGCTCTGACATATGCTAACATGTCCCACTAGGCCTGGTCTGCCCAAGAAGCACCAAACCTTCCTGTTCTTCCGCATCAAAAAGCCCGAGCAATTCAAGGTGCAGCTCAAGGCTTTCGTGCCACAGATCACCACGGCGGAGACGGCTGCAGGGTGGAAAGATGCGTGGCAGAAAGAGAAAAAGTTGCATGCCAAAGATTCTATGCCTGGCAAATTGACGCCCAAAACGGGAGTCAATATCTCCTTTTCGTCGACCGGACTGGCAGCGGTGAGTCACGATCTCAGTTGATAGCCCTTGCAAGTATATCGAATAGATGTTAACGACTAATCGGTAGTTGGGCAAGTTCATCTTTGATGAAGCCACTGTCAAGAAGGACAAGAAGATGGCTGCAATTTTCAGAAAGCGCCAATTGCGTGGAGGGCTGTTCGGCATCGGAATGTACACGGATCTCGTGTATGAGGGCTGGGATGACCCGCAGGAACTGCGCGAGGTATACAAGCCCCACGGCGAGAACAAAGAGCGTTTAATCGATGGGGTTATCATGGTGACGTCGACCAGCGAGCCGGACATGGTCGAGAAGGTCAACCGTGTAAAGGAGCACTTCCTCAAAGAGTCTGATGTCGATGAGGACACTTATGTTTTGAGTAATGATCCTGTCGTCGAGTTCCCGCTAATTCGAGTGGGCGCCGCGCTCCCTGGAGGGAAGGAACAGTGAGTACTCCTCGCTATTTGTGACTGCGGATGTTGATTCCCTTCCAGCTTTGGATACAAGGATGGCATTAGTCAGCCGAAAATCCAGGGTCTCGATGACTTCTCGCCCAAAGATAAGGAACCACCAGCTGTCAAGCCCGGGTAAGTAATATCTTTGGATTATTCTGATCTATGGAGTAAAGGCTTACTAGTCGGTGCTTGGGGTTTTAGAATGATCTTGTCGGGCTACGACGGTGACGAGATGGGTCAGCCGGATTGGGCAACGGGTGGCAGCTTTATGGTTATCCGCGATCTGCAGCAACTTGTGCCCGAGTTCGACAAGTAAGTTCTCACATATTTCTTTCTCTGAGCAAGAGATTCTTATACCAATTCTCATTAGGTGGCTGGAGGACAATTCTCATAGAGCGCCGTTCGCGGCAAATTCCAAGGATCCGAAGGAGAAGCTGGCTGCATATCTCATGGGCCGATGGAAGAACGGTACGTTTTCGACCACCGTTTCCTTATATTGCTCTCTCTGTATGTTTACCAATTAACTAATTTTCCTACCAGGAACCCCAGTTGACCTGAGTCCCCACGATGACAAGGCAAACGAAAGTGAGTACCACGCTTCCAACGAATTCGACTTTCACCCGATGGACAAGCACGAGAGGTGCCCATTCGGGGCGCACATCCGCAAGATGCGGCCTCGCGGTGATCTCGAAAGTGATCACGCCGTCATCATCCGCCGCGGTATTTCTTACGGCGACCCAGTCACGCCTGAGGAACAGGCCGCAGGCAAATCCGACGAGCAAAAGGAGCGCGGACTCATCTTTGTATGCTACCAAAGTGATATTCGCATGGGCTATAGTTTCTTGACCACCAGTAAGTACCCCAGTTCCTGAAATCTCGCACTCTGAACGCTCCTCCTAACGTTCTACAGGATGGGCCAGCAACCATCACTTCCCCGACAAGAAGACCAGATACGTCGGCGACCAAGGCCCAGGTATCGACGCCATCGTGGGTCAGCGCCTCTCGCACCATCCTCCACGCTCACTCGGACTACCGGACGGGAAAGAGCCTAGCGAGGAGCGTATCGAGCTCGATAATTGGGTTATACATCGTGGTGGCGAGTATTTCTTTACGCCTTCCATCGAGGCGCTGCATGATTACCTCACAGGGCCTCATGACTACCCTGAATTGCAAGCACAGTCCTAAACGTAGCAGAGGACGGGATGCGCTGTAAGAGAGACAAATATCTTAACCTCTGGCATCGCATCGTCTCACATCGCATTGCAAATTATTTTCTCGTATTACAGTCGAATTATACAATCTTCTACCTGCAAAGCTGCCCATTATCCGTCAGTCAAAAAGCTGCTCCCCAAAGTACATAGAAACTTCAAGTCGTATGAGTAAAAGTGATCTTGTGCGAAATGAACACAAGAATCATAATCTGCACTTTACTCATAATTGTCGTGGGCATCTTCAAGGAGGAGTAATCATGAGACCAATCATAATATGACTTTGGAGAAACTATGGCGCTGTTGCAGTGGAATATGATAAATTATGCACGCCCTAATTTAGATGGCCAAGTGTTTGTCTCACCTTCTTTTTATTCCGTACGCGGATTCGGAGTGCCGGACCCGGGCGGTGAGTCTAAACGCTAAGCCTGCGCCTCCTTACACAGAACCTGCATATGCCTAACCCGGACTCGAGGGAAATCCCGAGATGGACGAGACATTCACTAGACCGCTAATTCATTGCGGGCTGTTGATATGAGTGCTTGGGCTGGTGTGTTGATCACAGGCATGTCACACTCGATGAAAGACACCGTCATAAAAGTGCTGGTGGCTTGAAGTGCATGTACGTATTTATGAATCATTATAAATAACATTCATTCCGCATGCATGAGTAGTGAGAAGTATTGGCTGCAGTCGTGAACGAATCCAGGAGGAACGAAAGACGTCAGATCTTCTTGCCAAACTCGCTTTCAAGTGAGAAGAGGACTATTTAGTGACTTCGAGCCCTCTAATATACAAACATGACGAAGGTACGCAGTCCTGCTTCATCTTCCCCACCATCTCCCTTTGTTTACACGATAAGGTACTGACCGAAGTCCGAAGCAGATTACCACCATACTTTTCGATTGCGACAACACGCTCGTGCTCTCCGAGACGCTTGCATTCGAAGCCTGCGCCGACCTCACGAATGACATCCTCGCCCGCCAGAATGTCTCTCGGCGCTTTACTGGCCCGGAGCTACAGGCTGAGTTTGTGGGTCAGAGTTTCCAGGATATGGTACGTAGCAAGCAACCGGACGACGATGGCAGACTCAGCAGCAGAGTGAATCAGTTCACTCCGAAAGCAAATGAAAACAAAGAAGAACAAATCAAGGAGTCAAATATGGCTAACAAGCTCAGATGAAATCTCTCGCCACGAAGCACGACTTCAAAACCCCCCTATCTGCGGCCGCATTGCAGCGCTACGCTAGCATGGAAGATGACCTTGTGATGGTCAAGTTGGGGCAAAAGCTCACCCCTTGCGACGGTGCCAACGAGGTACTGGCTGAGCTAGTGAAAGCCCGAAAATTTCACCTCGCGGTCGTCTCGGGGTCTGCACTACGCCGCGTACGGTTGTCACTGGAGAAGACAGGCCAGAGCGGATTCTTTGATAGCGACGAAGTGTTCAGCGCGTCCTGCTCTCTAGAAGTGCCAATTTCGAAGCCAGATCCTGCAATCTATCTGCATGCGGTGCGAGCGCTGGGGAGGGTGCCGCAGGAATGTGTCGCGGTCGAGGATAGCAGGTCTGGGGTATTGGCGGCGCGGAGGGCCAAAATTCTGGTGGTTGGGTATACAGGGTGTTACAGTGATGTTGCGGAGCGGGAGGAGATGGGGAAGGTGCTTGTTGAGGCTGGGTGTGCAGTGGTGATGGAGCATTGGAGGGAGTTCTCGGGATGCTTGGAAAGGATTCAGGGTATGGACGAAGAGGCATAGATCAAGAAACAAGGAGTCTGCATAGATATGAGTGAGCAGTAATAGTCCGATGGTTTAAGGAGTAAGAACAAGCATCGTGGGTAATAAGAATCATCCTGAAACTGAGGTCCGAGGAACAATTATCGTGAATACAGAGTCTGAGTACTCGTAACACCAAATCGACATCGACTCTAGTACCACATTATACGGATGCAGTGCCAACTACAATAGAAACTATCAACGAACTCGAGATCAAGCCGGCAACAGCAATCAGTAACACATTCCCGCAACGCCTCGCTCGATCCGTAGCTGATCGCCACTGCAATGAGCAGCTGGTATGGAAATACATTCATATGCGGCGTCCCAGACTCGCTTGGAATGAAAGAGCGGTGAACTTAAATCGTACTATCCATGCCACTCGTAAAACAGATCATGGCGCTACATTTTACAGAGCAGGACGATGACCGAATGGATATTTATTGGAACTAGGAAGACACGGGTTGTAGGATATAGGTTTATAGTGTAATATATCAACGATACGACTTCAATATCGACTTCTCTATCAGCTACTGTGTCCGTACTCAGTCCAATCAAACCTTCACACACTGGCGTGACCCTACATGTCGTGTTTACAGTCCCTTGTACGATCAAGTGTCGTGCATACACACCCTTGCACATCGATCGCGCTCCCGTGCGGGCCGGGGCCGCAGAAGCGGAGCGCTAACCGACGCACGTCCCTTGCAGATCTTGCCAAGAATAGTAGCGAGGCTTAGGCAAAACCAAAAAGAAATATTTTCTACCGCTAATGAACGAATTCTATAGAATTTCCTGCAGCTCTGCAAACACACTATCCACTGCCCGTCCGGCACGGACCACGATCTCTTCGGCATCTGCGCTGGTAATGGTGTACGGCGGTGCTAGGAGGAAATGATCGCCCGTCTTGCCGTCGGCGCAGCCCTGCGCTGAGAAGAGGCACACGTCGTAGCCTTTCTCGAGGCCGCGCATGCGAAATCGGCGTGCAAGATTGAGCTTAGGGTCGAAAGCGGTTTTGGTTGCTTTGTCGGCGACAAACTCGATGGACCAAAAGAGGCCGCGGCCTAAGAAGAAGCAATTAGTCAATTGCTCGGTTTTCGATAAACGTCTCAAGACGCGAGAGGGAAAAGATATAGAGGAAGAACTGGTGTTGCTTGTTTGGACTTTCGCGTACCTCTGACATCGCCGACGTAAGGATGGTCCTGAAATCTTTTTTTCAGTAGCTCCCCGAACAACTTGCCCATGTTGTGCGCATTTTGAACCAGCCCCTGCTCTTGTATGATGCGCTGTACCTCCAAGGCGGCCACGGCGTCGATTGGGTGGCACTGGTATGTCTGGCCGTGCTCGAAAGTCGCACTACCCGCCCGCAAGCCCTCGATGACCCTCTGGTGCAGTAGCAGCGCTGAGATGGTCCCGTACCCGGCGGCTAGCCCCTTACCTACGGCGAGAATGTCGGGGACGACCATGTCGTGTTGCCAGGCGTACAGGTAGCCCGTGCGGCCCATGCCGCACATGACTTCGTCGAAGATGATGAGCGCGCCATGGCGGTGGCAGACGTCTTTCATGGCTTGCAGGTAGCCGGGCAGGGCGACAACGCATCCGAGGGCCTAAAGACCGTGTCAGTTGTGAGCTTAATCATGATAACGGCTTGAAACTCACCGTGCCAACCATGGGCTCGACGACAAACGCACAGACGGTGTGAGGACCTAGTCTCTGGAACTCATCTTCCAGTTCTTGTGCGAGCCGGGCGACATACTCCTCGGTGGTCTCCCCATCTCGCAGGTCACGGTACGGGTGACATGGCGAGACATGTGTCACGTTGTTGTGCAGCATGGAGCTGAAGAGTTGTTTCCTGGCTTTGAAGTCCCCTAGAGAGAGCGTGCCAAGTGTGCATCCGTGCCAGGAGCCCTTTCTCGCGATGAAATTGAGTCGAGGTGAGCTGGGCGAGAGCTCGAGATGATACTGCCGGGCAAGCTTCATGGCCGCTTCCATCGCTTCGGACCCTATGTGTGACGTTTAGCAACCAGTATTCGTTCTAGGCAGGAAAGTACAGAAGTCAGGACATACCCGAACCGAGGAGACATGCTCTGGACAGTTCCCCCTGTGTGGTTTCGACAAGGAAGTCCGCAAGTTCGTTGGATGGCGTATTCTGGAAGTAACCCGGGTGTGCATATTCAACTTTATCTAGCTGCGCAATGATGGCCTCCTTCACACGTTTGTTGCCGTGACCGATACCCGACACCGCAGCACCAGACGTCGCATCGAGGACCTTCTGGCCACTCTCAAGAGTCAGATACAGGCCAGACGCAGACACCACAGTCGGATGTTTGGTCGTGTAGGCGCTCTGGTAGAATAAAGCCGGTTCGCTAACGGTGATGGAACCCATGGTGAGAGGAAAAGTCCGATGGTGGGAATGAGTAGAAAGGAAGGGATATGTGTCTTGTCAATGTCCTGTGAGCTGAGATGAAGAGGAAAAGATATACAATACGAAGGATCATCTCTTCCCTTTTATACCGTCGGAATGCCAGGTCTCCGTTCAATGATCCAAGCTAATCTATCTATAGTGTAACTTACATGCTTGCGTGCTTGCTTGGTTGCATCCCTCTTTCCCGCTCAAACCTGGATAGCCTAGCGAAAGTTGAATGCGAGTTCTGATATGTCTCTATCTCTACAAGACTATTTTATCTCGTGCTATCTTCCTACTGGTGTTCAATGAGATTGGGATCTAATGTGGCGGTTCTGGGTACCTTTTTATTCGTTAGACCAGGTTTCACTGCTGCGGCATTGATACGCTGCTGGCTACATTGCATTTTTGTTTTCTGAATTAGTTCAAGCTCAAGGGTCTTACATGTGATGAAGTATGGTGACGTCCATGGAACATGCGCTAGTCATTTGGGAAACGGAGGGGGGCATATATTGCACCGAGACATCGATTACGATTTTTAGCTCAAAAGAGTAAAGCGATTGCATCAGCTGTAGTATTCTTAAGGTCTTGAAGAGAACCATCTTTCAAAAGAGCAGCTGTTTCGATATAATCACATCTATCATATAAAGCTGAATCAAATTATGCTGTTTGGAGAAAGGAGCCTCAATTTAGCAAGGCAAAAAGGGGTAAAATTCGTTTCTGTCATTCAATGCGACCTGTATTTGCATGCATGTGCGTGTGTAAACGCTTTAGATCCTTGTGGTTGGTCTGTTTATTGTGGAAAAAACACGAAAGATAAATGCAAGCACTCTTGTATCATACGTAGTCTAAGAATCGATGTACCTCTGATGAATAATGGTATCAATTTGGAAACCACTTCTGGCATTTAGAACGCATTCTGGGAGAACACGCTCAAAGTGGTGGAAGGAAAAACTGCCAAAAACAAATCCGCAGCACACATCACATAATTTACCCTTTCATATTGCTCTTTCCCGGCTGATCGACATGTTCTGCTACAAAAACGTACGCATAGTATATCTGCCAAGATTTTATGCCAGGACGAATGGCAAGGAGGTGGCCATAGAAATTGTATACCATCAGCTTTGCGGATGGCGGTGAAAATAGATGATAACAAGTTCCTCTGAGGTCTCAGGCAGTGAGTAGACATGCGCTAATGTAAGATATTCCAAGAAGAAAAAGTAAGTTTTAGACTAGCGAACGCCACCACAAGAGATGATGCAAGCACATTCGGATACCCAATGGGATGGAAAACTAAGCACAATGAAGATATGTTCCATATGCTGTCTCAGGCGATCATTTAGACCTCTCTGTGGCCCAACCAGCGCTGACGACAGCCAGTCTTGTCTCGTGAAGGAATAATGAGATTGAAAATCACGTCCACGTCTATGCTAGATCATCGAGCACCCAAAATGCAGTCGTGTCTTCTGGTGGTTGGAGTTGCACAAAGAATTACGGATGAGACAGCACACAGAGTTTTCTTTGAATGAGACATTGTACAAAGTATCACCAAGAGAAATTACTGTCCCGTCAGTTCCAATTTCCTCGGCAAATCCAAAGTCAAGCCAGTAGGAACTTTTTCTTTTCTCTTCCTTTTCTCCCCGCAGATGTTTAGAGAAGCACCGCGGTCCTCTCCCATTCACTCCTACTGTCGCACAGTCAAAGATCTTTATACCTTCAGTCGCCTATAGCTTAGCTGTGCTATCCTGCATCTTTTTCAGCAACCAGAGCGCCGAGGATGTCTGCAACCGAGATAACGCCTCTCCTGCATGGTAGCATCGAAAGCTCGAGTCTCCGATCTACGGACAGCTTCACAGTGAGTGCGAGAGACGGTGAGACGCTGAGTGCGACATCGGGTGATGCTTTGGAAGATGAGTCTACAGGAGCCGATAGATGGCGGATTGCAGCGACGTTCTACGGTTTCTTGATCGTGGGTGCGACTGATGGGGCATACGGGGTAAGAAAATTCCGAGGGCTGGTTGTGCGTATTTCATGAACCTTACTGACTATATGGGCCTCGTCTTCAGGTTATGATTCATTATGTATGTACAGTATATCCAGCAGTAAATTTGGAACCTGTTGATACTATGTATGAGAGTATAGAGGCTGACTGAACACCTCCATATACAGCTTCGCATATACTACCAAGCCAACTACCTCACCGTCTCCATCCTCCTGCTATCCCCTGTCGTAGGCTATACCATCGCCGCTCTCGCAAATAATGGCATCCACATCCGCTGGGGCCAGCGCGGAATTGCCATCCTCGGCCCCGGCCTACACGTCGTTGCATTCCTCGCTGTTGCGATGCATCCTCCGTACCAGGTCCTTGTCCTCGTCTTCGTGCTGGCAGGCCTGGGGAGCGGGCTCGTGGACGCAGGGTGGAATGTCTGGATTGGGACCATGCCTGACAGCAGCGCCATCATGGGCTCGCTGCACAGTTTATATGGGGTGGGGGCGGCGCTGGCACCTGTCGTTGCAAACGCCGTAATTACCAAGCTGGGCTGGGAGTGGTACGGCTTCTACTACCTGATGGCTCTCGCCTCCACTGTTGAGCTGTTCACCTCCACGGTGGCCTTTTTCTCTAAGACAGGTGAACAGTACCGCCAACAGCACGGAATTACCTCAGAGCTAGAGCCAGAGATCTTGCACGATCAGACCATCCCCAAGAACAGCCTGCCTGATAAGAAGAGGAGCAGCCCCGTGGTACAGGCGCTGGGCGACTCTTCGACATGGCTGATCAGCATCATCATCTTCCTGTACGCCGGCGTCGAGATCTCGCTTGCTGACTGGATCATGACCCTCGCCATCGACCTCCGCAACCAAACACCCTTCGCCGGCAGCATGTTGACCTTCGCCTTCTGGGGCGGCCTGACCTTTGGCCGCGTCGTTGTCGGCTTCCTGATTCCGGTCTTTGGCAACCGCAAAGGTGTCATCACAATCTGCCTGATCATCACCATTCTCTCCCACCTTGTCTTTACCCTCCGGTCTGACCTCGCTACCTCCGCTGTGGTCGTGCCCCTGCTCGGTTTTTCTCTTGGCCCGTTGTTCCCGGAGGCCGTGATCTTGCAAACGAAGCTGATCGACCGTAGCCTACACGTCGCAGCGGTCGGTTTTGCATGCGCTCTAGGGAGTGCGGGGGGCTGCGTGTTTCCGTTTTTGGTAGGCGTGATTGCCAATACATATGGTATCCAGATGTTGCTTCCCGTGGTCATGGTGATGCTGTTGCTGTGTTTGACGTGTTGGTTGCTGCTTCCCCGTCCGGCTGAGGATGATGTGGATCCCATACCAGGGTAGTCCGGTGGTTTGGGTATCTAAATGTACTTGTAAGATTTGATTCAGCTGTAGATTACTTGAAAACTATACTTTTCCGCAAATTTCACTCGATCATTATACTTTCTCTGACTTGCTTGCTTCAATAAAAAAAATTTACTTCGCTCTGGTCTGTAATAGTAAGCGCTGATTATTACTTACTTATAATATGAAGTGAAAACGCTTTCCTAACTAGCACTCTTCTCTGAGTATTCGGATGAGGAAAGAGCTTCTGATAGCTAATATTAGAGAAAAGAATCATAAAGCAGCGAATAGTGGAAAATATCATGACCTGTATACATCGTTCTTGATACTCTGTGCTTTAATCGAAGAGAAATATTTAGAGGAAATAGTCTATCAATATGAACTTGGTAAGTCTACGGCAAGAATAATTATCATACTCAAACTACAAACTGTCTCGTGAAAGAGTGCAATTTGAACGCAGGGAGAGGCATTAGTGGATTCGTTTTATTGAAGGGCAATTTTACTGAATGTTTGATTTTGAGTACCAAGCAGTACCCGAAGTCAGCGTTTTCCTTTTTTATTTACTTACCTATCGCTTCCACCTAGGGGATCGAGCCTTCTACTCACCCTCTGCTTCCCAATTCTCCCTCACCACTTGGTGAAGAAAAGTCCCGGTGGTGGCACAGGCATCACTCTCTTCCACTTCTCATCCAACATAATCCGATATCGCGGATCAGCCAACTCTTTGTTGACAGGCGTACTCCAAAGCGCAGGACCCGCAACGTTGCCCACAGACCCGAAGTAGCAGCTCGGTGATATGAACATATCCTTCTGATTCCTACTCGGACCTAAATTTGAGCCCGGAGATCCTTCATTGGCTGAAGGATAGTCCATGACGCAGGGAAGAACTCGCGTGGGAGTTACCCGTCTGCGGAGTCCGGCAGCTTTGACAACATCTTTGCCTGTTCTTAGTGCTGGTTTCGCTTTTTGATTGTAAGGAGTGGGGCTTTTTGCCGGTTTCGAAGCCTGGGAAGACGACTGCGAAGCTTCTTCCACTGGGAGCGCGGGAAGAGGCTTGTTAGTGTCGGCACGAGCGAGAAGGGGAGTTGACTCCGCAGCTTCGCCCTTGCCGGGTTTACGTCTGACATCAAAGCTGGTAGACATGGTGAATATGCTTACGATATGAATCTGAGTTAGATCCAGGAAGAAGCGCAAATTGTGAGTTATTGAGGTTGCAACTCGGGGATTATGGCAGTTTCTTATGTTACTCATTTCGTACTGTTCCATTCTCCTCAAAATTGGCGAGTCGTCCAATAGCGTGTCTCAAAGAAATTATGTGCAGCGAACAGACTCGAGTCAAGCTTTTAGATCAACCTCGATCAGAGAAGAGAACAATTCATTCAGGTATTTTTGAAAGAAATTCACCATTGTTCTTGAGCAGAATTGTACTCTCCTGTGATTTCTTTGTCTGAAGCGATCGAGATTTCAGCATCCATTATTGACTCTGGCACGTTCTACGAATAGAAAACGTTGTCGTAGTCATGCTTTGTGGCGATTTCTGAGACAATAGTCACTACTCAATTCTGAGAAGTTGAACCAGCAACCCACCAGCTCTGGGTGCCACATTTGGTGTCCACCGACTGGAATCAGAGTCTCATACTGTCACAATGGCCTCATCCATCACCTTCGGCGTCGAGACTGAGTTCAACCTCGCTTTTCTCTATGACGATGAATTTGTTGCAGACCAAGCCGAGACCCGAGTGATAGATGCGTCCTTGGCAGAAGAGGTGATTCGACATAAAAGGTCCTTCTACGGCTTCATACCAAATGAACCTATCCCCGAGAACATTCGCGAGGAATTCAGATTTAATGTCAAAAAGAGAAGCATGCTATACAATATCCGCGATAAGCTTAGATCGATTGGCTCTCCAGCAGAGATACATTCGGCCGTTGACCCTCCCTCCGTGTGGGAAATATGCTACGACGAAAGTCTCGAGGCTCCTGAGGAGACACCCTATTGTTGGCTCCCCATGGAGATAAAGTCACCAGCTCTTCCATTCACACCCGCTTCATTGGAACTAGTGAAGGAAGTATGTGCTCTGATTGATAGTACTTATATCACGAATACGAATCGGCCTACCGGTGTACATGTTCATATTTCAGCAGGAAAAACACCCCTCGACTTCCATACCATGCAGAAACTCTATGTCTTCCTCTGGGTATTTGAGCCCCAAATGAGCACTCTGCATCCAACACACCGACAAAAAAGTAAGTATTGCCGCGGAATGCGCGAACAATCTGCACTGGTTGCTGATTTCACCGAGAATGGGGAGATCCTCCTTCAATTCTCCAAGGCATTGCCGAGTTTTACAAGTGTCAAAATCTCGAGAGCTTGTTGAATAAAGCAATGTGCTGTGCTAGAAGCAAATTCACTGCTTTCAATTCAAGAATTGCTCTGTGCTGGGTGAAGGAACCCCATTGTTCTCATAAGCCCACAGTCGAGTGTCGACAACACGAAGGGACGCTTGATGGAGAAAGGATAATTCAGTGGATCAAATTCCTTGCTGGACTTGTGCAATCCTTGGAGACGATCAGTTCCGAATCTTTCACGGAGCTGCTGGAGCACGCCCAAAATGAGAAGTGGGAGAAGACTGACAAAGACAAAGCGGCCCATGATGAGAACCAAGCTGAGTTTGGCCCGATCCCAGCCGAAAGCACACTCACTATCATAGACATATTGGAGTATCTGGGTCTAAAAAGTCAGCGGACTACTATGACCACCGACTCTTTCCCTTCGCAGGTAGAGAGATACTGGAGAATCTCAATGTCTTCATCTGGAACACTGACGCTCATGTGGCAGCTACTCCTACCAAACCGGCTGGGAATCACGAAGCTGGGGAACAAGGCACGAAAGAGTTCGATCCTCTATGGTATATGATATAGAAGGCTCATGGAGACAGACATAGACTTTCAAATCTTTATCGCCAACGCTGGCGAAGACTCGTGAATAATTCAGGCTAATAAAATTCAATGCTAAAGATTTCGAAAGGTTGCAAGATGATATTTTTCTGTAGATGACCGAAGAATTCTCTCCTATGCTGGCTAAGTCTGTGACTGTCAAGTGATAACAGTGTGGGACAAGTGAGCAGAGGCATTTCACAGTTACAGCTAACTACTAAATATATCACAAGTACTGAAAATAGTTTCAGTATCAAATGATTTTCATAGTGACTCCTATTCAAAGTTTTAGATTCGGAGAAACACTCAAAATTTGGGCTGCTCTGCCGCGATCAGCATTAGGATTGAAAGCGAGCCCAGCGAAGGTGCTTGGATGCGAGAAACCAGCAGAGGCGGTCATCGAGTTAATCTGAAATCTGTCGAAGTTCCAATGCAGTGCTTATAATGAGCTGTTGGGGGAGACATTGTAGTAGAAGCCGTACGGAGAAATTTTTTTTACCTTGTTCAGTAGAGCTTGTGGATTTTTGCTTCCGGCCCTTCAGCGAGACTGAACTGAAACAAATGGGCAAGGCCGAAGACTAGCGTGTCTTTCTGAAATATCGGCACTGTTGAAGAGAGGATCGTCGTTGTGTTTTCTGAATGCTGTCAATCATCAAAAGTGATGCAGAGTAAGCTTCAATAGAAGTTCCGAACATCTTGATCGGCAACTTCTTGAAAAGAAAATATGCCAACTGAAACCCTCTGGCTGTCTTACAAGAAATGCCCAAAAGTTAAAGATGCTTTACGTTATAGAAGCTTTTGTTTGAGTAATCTAAAGGGAAACGCTGGACGGCTTTGGGATCTCGCTTGTGGTCGTGCCATGCTCGCCATGTTTACTCACCATCCTTCGCCACATTGAGGTATGGATTGAAGCGACATACAGACCTAGGAAGCCTACTTCTTTTGAGTTTTCATACAGGATTTGCTCTGTGGAATATCCAGAGACGTTCCTGACAGCACTTACAAGGAATTGCCTTGTTTAGAAATAACAGGTACGAAGACCGAATAAATTTACCGTTTGATGAGGACAATTTCAGGAACGGTCGTATATCGTCCTCTACATGTTGCCTCGGGAAAATATGTTAACGATTGCTTTCTTCTTGATATGGGAGTCCACTTTGAGATTGTCTGGGGGTTGGCATAAGGCTAAACTTTGCCCTTGCAGCTGCAGAGTACGAAAGCGCTACAAAGCTTGTCCTTGAGTTTCACGGAACACCCTAGTCTCAACAGTTTTCCTGATACCACGGTGGTCCTCGCCATCTTCTAGAATATGCTCTTGACTGCTGTTGTCATCCATCGCCGTCTTGACCATCGTCTCATTCTTCCCAGTATAAGATCGCAACTCGACCGCTCCGCGTGTGTCCCCTAACTGACTGCGCTGTCCATATCCGTATCCCTGTGCGTACTTCGAGCGATTTGACGAACCGGCGAATGTTTTCCTGAATAGTGGTCGTAAGGCAGGAGAGGATGCTGAGATGATTGCGAGGTTGACTTCGATTTGAGACCAGAGCAGAATATCTAGACCGATTAGCTTAGAGTTTGTACCGTAGAAACATTGCTTACAGATTGCATCGTATGAGGGGTCTTTCGTGACAGCATAAACGTGAAGGGCGTAAAATCGTAAGCATGAAGCAAGAATCGCAACTCCGCCAGTTGAGAAGATACCCACCAACGCCACTAGAATCTGGTCAAGTGAGATCCAGTCGGCTCGTTGAGTGCACTTACATTTTCTTCGCGCATTTATATGTAGCTTTGCCAATGTCGGCAATGGCATGACAAGAATGACAACATCGGTCACAACATTGATTGTTGACATAGAGTAATATGAGGCAGGGACGTCGTTGCAGCCCTGTGGGAATGTGGGAGACCACGCATTCTGCGGATGTGACCTACACTCGAAAGCCTTTCATTGTGTTATTAATTTGTACATGGTATCGTCTACCATTCTGTCCGTTACTTGCCTGGACGAACATCACAACGATAGTCTGCGTGGTGATGACACCCGTCACAATCCATACCCAGAGGCGAAACTTCTTCTGCGTTAAGATTCGATAATAAAGAGCAAGGATGCTGAGCTTGACAAGGTAGAGAACGAAAGGATCTGCGGTAAATCAGCTTTTTCCGTTCCTTGCCGTAGGATCTCTTGATACTGGCTGAATAAACGTACAAACAATCTGATAAGCATACCCTGAAGAACCCAAACTTGTTAGCAGATCGACCTCTCATCGGCTGAAGAAGTTTCTAGTGAAAGTAATTGAAAGTTTAATTGAGCTGATTGGGAAGTAAAGAAATCATCGGTACTTACAATGCTTCAGAGTGGGAATCAAGATCTCTAGTAAAGGCAGTTCGTCAAGATGTCGCCCTGTCCCTAGGGAAACATGGAAACCATTCATGACTGCCATCCCAGTGGTAGCGCCCAACGCCCCGAGCATGATCCAGTCATCGGCGCCAACAACTTTGAGATAGAAGTGCCGACAGTAGAGTCTGGTCCACATTAGCAGCTATGAGAACCGTTAAGAACAACCTCGTTACCTGAGGGCAACCGTAAGGTAGGACATGAAGAGAAAGACACTCATCACCACCAGAAACGTAACCTGGCGACTGCCGTTATCTGTTGTAATCAAAGACCCCATGGTAAAGTGGAATGCAAGTGGCAACAGCCAGCAAAACCCAAGTTTTGAGGAGGAACTTAGATATACAGAATATCTGCTACATCTGAATCGACTCTTTGACGAATCCCAAATATGCAACCTTTAAGGGGTCTGGCTGACACTTGACAGTTTATTTTGCCCCTGGAAATCCCATAAGCAAACTTTGCATTTCATGAAGAGAGAGTCTTGGCAGCTAGGATTGGGAAACGGTTCCTGGATCGGTGACATGGGCCTGGTAACATGACTGTCCTATCGGAGCAGATATCAATCCGATTTTTGGAATCTGTGCCTTCGACGGTACCGAATCGGAACAAAGCTATCAGTCCAAAACGTGAGATAAGACCTCCCAGCTTGAGCAGAACCGAATGGCCGGTCCTCTTCGCACCATCGTACTGTAATACGGAGCCATAACATCTCGATCCCTCTGGTGAGGTACTGCAAATCCACCTTTGGATCTCGCGTAATATGGCACAGCAGCCAGCTATCAACAGTTATCAACAGGCAATTACCAATTTCATTTCTTCCCGCACATGATAAATTACTGCTGATGGCGTACGTATCAACTCATAGTGCGTAAAGTAGTGGAGGAAAATACAGAAGCAATACTCGATCTCCTCGCAAGCCACGGAAGGATTCATCCGTGCATGTTGGTTAAAGACTCCTTGTTGTGTAACGTCAACCACATGCGGAAATCTGGCGGACACCTTCCCCGAACCAAAGAGTGCTAGTTGGCAAGAATCCTTCAATCAAACTAGTTTTAGAACCAGGGTAATGACAAGGGAACACTGCAAGTATGCAAATTTCCAAGGAAATAGAACAAATTTGCGGCAAGGGAGTAGGGCGAGAGCACCACGGGCACTAGTCTGCACTGTGCAACAGGCCACAACCGGAACGAGCCGTATCAAACATCTGAGGAGTCCACAAAAAGTGACAGGAGCCTGGTGACGGAAAGCAAAGGACGTCGGAAGCGAGCGAGTTGAATTGAGGGATATGGGGTTGAGACGAAAAAAGTACGCAGCGAATAGCTTGGCCCATGTTGCCAAGAATCATCCCAACTGAAATGCGGGGGTATTGCGGCGTTCGGCTCCACATAATCGTAGACCGCAAGGGTTCTTTGGACTGAAAATTGCTTTTTTATATTAAAGCTCGCTGCAACGGTGGGGTGCGAAGTCCGAGGATGATGCTTTGTATGGCCCGCCGGGAGATAGTCCGAAGATTAGGGCTCCGAAGGAATAACAACAGGAGAAAAAACCAAAGCAAGAATGATCAGATAGCAGCGCAAGCATGAAACTAAACGAAGAGGAAATATAAGCAGACCAATTGGGAATGCTTTACGTTTCCTCACCCTAGCCCGTTGGAGAAGGGAATTTTGGTTCAGTGCAGCTGGAATTAAACGTGGGTTCCAGAAACCTTCAAGTGTCACCTTGACCCCAGCATAACTTTCGCCCCTCGTGCCGGATATCACTTCCAGATCAATCCACAATTGAAATATTGGGCTTCCAGGCACATGTCTGATGGATCCCACTTCTGCTGTGAGTTTCATTTCAAGGGGCATATAAAACTAGCCATCGCCACGTGGGAATGAGAGTGATCACCACCACTGTCATTTCCGTCTTTTCAATCCTTCAACGGCTAAGATGCATCCCGTAAACTTCCTTGCGATCTCTTTGGCCTCGGTGGCAAGCTTAGGTTCATGCAAACCGGCGGCGGACAAGAGGCAGGAAAGCTGTAATCAGGATAACTGCTACCGACAAATGGAGCAGAACCTGGGCCAAGCCTCGACATTCTGCCCAACATTTACAGCCGCTTCTTCGGCTACTGCAGCTCTCCCGACTTTTGTGTCTATGTGCCAAGGTCTAATGTCACGAGTCTCCTCAGCCTGTGCTTGCCTGGTCCCAACCACACCGGCTCCGATCACAGCAACGACAACCCCTCCGGCAACGACGACAGCACCACTTGTCTGCCACCAGGACAACTGCTACAGACAACTTCAGGCGAGCTCATCCCAGGCCTCTGAGTTCTGTCCAACATACACCCTCGGTCCAGCTACTGCTCCAATCCCAATCTTTGCCAATAACTGTGGAGGGCTTACATCAAGAATCTCTTCAGCATGCTCGTGTCTCTACCCCAAGACTACGGTCCCAATTGGCACTGTCACTTCAATCACCACTGTATCGACCTCTGTGACTACTACCAGCAGTACCACGGCTTCAGCAACAGCATCTTGCAAGAACCCGCCTGTCCGCAAGGAGTGGAGAGGCATGTCCACAGCTGAGAAAGATGCATATATTGATGCCGTACTCTGCTTGACCAAGACGGATGCTATTTCAGGAATCTCAGGAACCGTGAACAGATATGATGATTTCCATGCAGTAAGTCTAAAGCATCAAACATTTTGTCGACGACATATCTCTAATGGCTCATAGATTCACAACAACCAAACCCCAAACATCCGTAAGTTGATCAGTACTTTCACCTCCAACTACAGAGACCTAACCTTGCGCAATAGATTGGGTCGGACACTTCATTCTCTGGCACAGATACATCACTGCTGCTTACGAGGCCGCCTTAAGGGACGAGTGCGGATACACAGGTGGTCAACCGTAAGTGGCCTTTGAACTTCTTCAAACGAATGAATTGAAACTGACTTGGCCAGGTACTGGGACTGGGCTCGCGACGCAGATGCTGTGAATTCAAACAGCACTGCCATTTTCGAAACCGACATCTTCAGCCCCACAGTTGGATTTGGAGGCAACGGCCCATACATCGAAGAAACGACACCCGAACAGAACCCATTCGGCCTGACCGGCAGAACCGGAGGCGGATGCGTGACTGACGGTCCCTTCGCATACCCGGCATTCCAAGTCAACTACCCGGGCCCTGCCAAGTGCTTGACCAGAGATTTCATCCCCACAATCATGAACACTTTCGCCGCTCAGGCCAATGTTGACGCTGTCATGGCCCAGCCAGACTACACTGCGTTTGCCAAGCAGATCGAGAACGAACCTATCTTCTCAATCCCCAACATCCATGGAAGTGGCCATTTCGGCGTCGGGGGTGTCTTGGGCACGATCGGAGATGCGTATAACTCTCCCGGAGATCCATTGTTCTACCTGCACCACGGCAATCTGGATCGAATTCTCACTGAGTGGCAGAACATCGACCTTGAGCAGCGCTTGAACGAGGTTGGCGGTCCGATCATCCCTTTCGACTATGGTGGAGAGAATATCACTCTGGACTTCACGATCAATCTGTCGCCTATTGCCCCGGCCATTACGCTTAAGGAGGCTTTGAATGCTCAGGGTAACACTTTCTGCTACACGTATGATACTCTGATGTGAGTAGAAGCAACGCCAAGATAATGTGGTGATGATGAATGTGGATGGTGACGGATACACTTGTACATATGTAACTAAACTACGCTTGCTGCTTAATCACATTCGTTTCAAAACCAGAATGTCTCTCATGATCCTCTATTGCAGGCTTTAACAAGTACTTCAAAAGCCACGTGAGAACAAACAACGTCGAATGAACAATGCACGGGGGAAAATGTACGAGGAAACAAGCTTGCTTATGAATAGCATTATGCAGCCACAGATCCGCACTTGCGGTAACACTTTTGCACTGTTGGGCAATAATGTCAATGTTGCTGGGTAAGAAATACACGACAGAGGACACAAGAGTAAGGAAGAAATAGAGAATCGGGAGGTAATATGAAGAAATCATGTCCTTCGCACCCATCAACCAAGCCTTGATTATAGACATGAATGAGGATGGTACATCTACAGCCGACAGATCCTGCACAAAGCCAATGGATATGCCCACCTAAAAGACAACCGGAACGCCACGTTATCTTTCCCGTTTTGTTTCCCGCATAGCTGACGTGTTGCAGATTTTATCTCTTTCCAGCTCTCCTAGCCTTTCCAGGCCTCTGCTTGACAACGCCCTTCATCTTCTTACTCGAGAACCCTCTCAAATCACCGGTGCTCTGCGCGTCACCACTCTTCTTGAAACGCTTCTTGCCGCCATGGCCATATTTCTCGTCTTTCTTCGCGCGCTTGTTGGGTCCTTGTCGGTCTTTTCTCGATGTCTTGCCAAGTTCCTCCTCCACGCCGACATCAAACATCTCGGGTTCGTTGGTAGCTTCTATATCCGCGCCTTGACGCTCTATTGGGATATTAGTATGGCCATACAAAGTACTACTAGGACATGCTTACTTCTCTTGAGAGTCTTGATATTATCCAATGTCTTCTTTCGTTCTTTATCACGCTCTTGCAGCTTCGCGACCTGTACTTGCTTGCCGAACTTCTTCAGATCTCTCTGCTTCCTAGCCTCCGCGCTGGCTTTCTTGCTGGCTGCTTCATCGATCAATTTTGCCTTGATCTTTGCCATATGTTCATCCGCCTTGACCATCTCTGCGAAGTAATCCGTAGGCCTGGTGAAAGGCACTCCCTCCGCTTTTAATTGCTTGCGTGCTTCTTGCACGGCAGACAGAGATTGCGCATAAAATGCAAGTTCGCGATTCAAATCATCCGACACATCTGCAATCTCGACGGGCGCCGAGGTCGTGACAGATTGATGTTCCGAGAAAGGAAGTTTCGAAATGGGTAAAGCAATTCGTTTCAAGGCTGCTGTGAGGGCGACTGTGTTGTTGATTGTGAGGCGTTGGTGGGGAATAAGATCCTCTTTCTCCTCGTCTTCCAAGTCCTCAAGGTCCGACATTGGGATATCCTCGTCGTCCTCCGAATCCGAATCCTCATTGTTCTGATCGTTTTCGCCCGCCGAAGAGTCACTGTCGCTTTCATCGATACCAGCAAAGTCAATCTGTACAGAATTAGAAGCTATCCTTCAAGGCGCATGCGCAAGACTTGCCTTCATAGGTTGCTCCGCCTCTCCATCACTGCCACTTTCCTCTTCGCTCAATTCGGCATCTTCATTCTCCTTTTCTTCCTCAATATCCTCCCAATCCTCCTCTGCTGGCTTCTCCCCGCCCTTTTTCGACTTCTCCTTGTTTAGTTTGTTCGCAAGCTTTTGCTTCTTCTTTAAATGCTGCTTGCCGAAATCGACTCCCTTCTCTGCGGCTAAGGCCATCTTCAGCTTACTTTTCGTTTTCACCATTGTGGCGGTAATGTGGTGTCAGTACAGGATTTTTGAAGAGCTTGTGAGAGCTTTATCCGAAAATAATTTGATCACAGTTATCGATCTGCCCGCACTAGCTGACCGCCCCACTGTTCAGGTTAGCGTGCATAATGAGAACAAAATGCACAAATTATGCGGAAGAAATCTAGCTTGAGACGTTCAATAAAGTCTCCTCGGTGCATTGGCTCATGTTTCAATTGCTTGTATCTACATGCCAAAACTCTCTATGGGCTTCAAGACTTTCCAATAAAATTCTTTTTCAATCCCAATCTCCTCGAAGTCTTCATCAACAAAATAATCTTCTCTACCCTGACTCTCCTCGTCATACTGCCGTGAGGCATCGACCTTTGAGGCAGCTTGGCCTCCCACCAAGCAAAAGAGCACCGCATCTTTATATGCAACGCCCATTTCAGGAGCAAGTTCCTCCTGCGCAGTCTTCAGAATCGAATCCCACCATTCTTTGGCTCTGGATCCACTTGGAATCGTCACGTCCCTCAATTCCATTTTCCTTCTCTCGTCCTCGTCTGTAAGAGCAATGATCGGTTCCCAGAAGGCAATCTCAATGAGAATTATTCCAAGACTGTATATATCGAAGCTTTTTCGAAATCGTGGGAATCTTCCAGAACCTCCTCTGCTCAACCTCCAGCGATGGACATACATGTCAAGATCCCCAATGCCCTCATTGCCTCGTTCCGAGGGAAACAATCGTCGCTGGTCATCCGGGCGAGAGTACTGCCAGCCTACCAAGAATGGCTGATCAAGATTCAACTCATTCGTTGTCCGATCTTTGAAGAATATTACGTTATAGCTCGAAATCTTGCGGTGAACCCATCCAGCACACTGGAGTTGGTAAAGGGCAATTGATAGGCTTCGAGCAAGTCGGAATCTCATTTCTAAATACGGAACCTTGGGGTTGTCGGCCTGATAAGCTTCTCCGAGAAGTTCTCTCAGACTGACAGGCACACTTTTCGGAGACGCGAATTCCGGGTATTGGTAGACATAACCCACCAAATCATGCGTTGACCCGTCTTCAGTGTGGCCAGAAGCTGTCGTATATCCTAGACAATTTAGGACCCGAAAGTCTGTGTCAGTGGTGGAAGTTCGAGAAAGCAAGCGGGAAATGTGATCGCGGCGATCCTTAAGATCTTGCTCTGTAAGCTCTGAAGCCATCGATTCGTGGGCGGTTGGTCGCCACTCCACAAGTGTGAGCTGGCCAGGTTGTTCTGCCGTTGATAAATTTCCCACATTCCCGAGAGCCCCAGTATCATGCACCGCTGGAAAGTAGACCGCCTTAGATCTCTGAAGTGGGACATACTTCCCCTTTATCCAGCGACCATTATCTTCATGGGTCTCCATGTTCGTAAGCTTTGGCTCCGTAAGTCCATGAAAACGATCAAACGGGATTTGCATACTACCAGGCGATCCCTCGATCCACACCGACGACTTTGCGAATGGTGTCACTACTGCTGCGGTGTCATCCTCCGCCTCACCCTGTTGAGCCTTCTCCACCGTCTCGGTCTTGTTCAAACGCTTCAACCCAACTATGCGCGCAGCTTTCGACTCACTTGTTCCCGCCATGGAAAAGAGACTTTCGTCAACGAGAGAACTTGATGCGATAAGCGAGCCATTCTCCAAAAGCTTCAGCAACTCCCCTGCCAGACCGCGGTTCAGACTCGCTCTTTCCCGTCTAGGGAGAAGGCTTTGTAAGCTATCATTGAACCCGGTGAGCCTAACAAGAATCTCTTCTAAGGCCTTCTTGTCACTCAGTGCCCATCGACCCTTGGCCATGATTTTCGTTCGGATCGATATATCCTTGGCTTGTTTTGTTTGTGTAGTTGAAATATTTGACAGCTTCTCTCGAGACGACTGACTCGCGGATCTTGCTCCAGGTCCGGAACCATCTTTCTTTACTCTATATTTTCCCGCGATAGACTTCCACTCTTCTAACGATGTGATGATCCTGCCGAGGACCTCTATTGCAACATGTTGTAGACCAGGGATTTCGAAATCATCATCAACATTGTCTAGAAAATCTGCCCTCTTCTCGGATGTGGTTGTAACATTTTGTGAAGAACGATGTCCGTTATCAGTACCACTATCCTCGGGATCGGAACCATCGTCGAGTATCTTTTTGGGTCTCGAGCCGGACCGACCCTCTTTTAGAAGGCCCCAATCCTGTCCCCACATCCGCAAACGCAGTTCTTCAACTTGGAACTGAATATTTAGAGTGACGGCATCGTCCCCGATGTTCATAGCCGTGGCCAGCGTCCGGTAGGTGTGAACACATGTTTGGAAGATCGACGCGATAGATGCAACTCCGATTGCGAAAGATACCGGCTCCATATTTGTCTTCGTGATGTTCACTGGTTTTTAAGCAAAACCTCCCGAAGTGAAAACTTGAAGAGTCAGATAGATATAGTTCCGATCTCCGGCAAGTTGCCCCAATTTTCCTGCAAGTAGATGCCCGTTGATGACTGTTGGCAACTGCAGACACCCGGCTCGAGGCATTGCGGTGCAGTTCCAGTGGTTGGAAAGAGGCTAAGGGTTTCATGAACCGTGTATTGGGGGCCATGCAGGTCAGCCATTGCCACATACAAGGGTGGGATTCGATTCGCTTAATCATCGAGACGGTTTGTACTCATCTCAAGCTGCACTTCTGACACTTCACCAACCAGTATTTTTATCGTCTCAATCCATTTTTCTTACACCAAAATGCCTGCGTATTGGGAGAATTATCCAAAGACGCGACACCCGATCGAATTCAGGTTGCTGAAAGACTTAGTTAGTGATCGGAGATACCGCCTATGGGTCAACCCTGCTCTTGAACATCCCCAGCAGCTCTCCTTGGACAGAGATGATCCTAAATTGTTCAAGTCAATTCCGCGAGACTTCTGTATTTTGACTTCCCCGGGCTATCGTTCGTGGCAGACGAGAAAATCGCAGAAAGAACCGAAACTCGAGATTTTCGACACTGACGTGGTGGAGATACCAGCGATCGACTTAAAGTCTAAATTTCAGTCTGGCCAGCGCGATCGGAGCGATGCTTCTTACCTAAATAGATACTATCATGAAGGCTTGACTCGAGTCAATATTGAGAAGATCTTCAAAGATCGTTTCGGATTGCTCATTCCGCTTAGCTCAGAGAGCTCTTCGGAACATTGGGTCCCAGCAGTTATTCTTTACACCGTCGAAATTGAGCAAAATGTCTGGCAGGATAGACTTGCGGTGGTGTTCGACGGAAATGTTGGTCTATCTCAGCAATCTATGATGCATAGGACCAAAGTATATGGTCAAAATCTCCGACAAAAAGACTTGGGCAAGCTGTATCTCGATCTTTGGAGAGCTAGATGGGCGGAGCGAAAGCAGAAACTTCGATTCCTCGAGGCGAGAATTGATGACCTAGAGACTGGAGTGAAAGTGGCTTCTATGGGTGATTGTCAAGCCAAAGCTTCCGGTACTCCCGGAGGACGAGGTCGAAAGCGACGAGCAGTTCTGAGGCGGCTTCGTAATGGCGGAGTATCTTTGGTAATTGATCCTTGCCCAAATATCCGACTGTCGAGCTGATCAAGTCTCAAGATCAAACAAAACGATGCTGGTAATGATGCATCAAGTGCAAAAGTCGCAGTAGAAATCACTGCAATTCCAAAGCGTGGAAGATTGAAGCGACGTGAGCGTCGGAGGAATGGATGTAATCGCAAAGAGTCCAAGTCAGACACCCTTCCGGAGGCTATCACAGATGCATCATCGGGAACCACATCCTCTCGCTTCGAGAGTCTGAACTTGAACAGAAGTCAAATTTGGCGTTTCAACAACGGCGAAATTGGACGCGAAAATCAGAACAATAATGTTCCAGTTTCGCTTTTCTTCAGATTCGACCAACCGGATGGACCAAAATCGAGAACCTTGGGCCGAAGTACTTCAAAAAGCTCAGAAGGCTCTCAGGCCGTAATTAAAGGAGCTTTCATACCTCAGGTTGAAGGGATTCCGGAGCTCATTGTTCAGCCCCTTGATGGATCTAGGGGTCTATCAAACCCCAAGTGCTACCACATTGTGTCTTATTGCAACCAGAATGCCGACCCGACTGGCACAGTTGGGTTTCCTGAGGACCCCTTTATTGACAGGGGTTGGGGCGATATTGACGACGAGGAGATACCTGAACTCAAAGACTACCAGATTCATATCGCTGATCTAGTTGATGCAGTAGGTGTGGTTGATACTTATCATTGGCGCGCGAATGTCTTCTTCTCTGTTATAGAGGCAGATCCTCTATCACTCATCACTTCCCCCATTTTGACGAGTGGTTCTTCTGTAACAAGCAAAGAACAGGGCCATTATTGGCATAAATTTGCAGGTCTTCTCCACGGCTTCACAAACACTGACGAGACACGAGAGTTGCCATACTCTCTTGGATATGGTGTAGACCATAACAATCCTGTTCTTGTTAGTAGGGACAATAGATGGGGATATCTTGACGTCGATGCAGTTACCATGAACTCCAAAAGACCCCGCTGGAGAGCGGCTTGGAGGTTCGAGGTTAGCTAAGGCCCTATTTCGTCTGATTCTTCAGGGCTAACTCAACACCAAACTTAGCCCCCCATCTCCGACACATGCGAATGCTCACTGAACAAAGTCATGCACGACTTGAATACTTGCAAACGGCTATATAAAGAAGAAGCAAAAGTCGGTGACGCTGTATGGCGCAGTCGATTTCTCAGCGACGAGGTATGTGTAATAGGATTGATGTTTGACTTTCAGTGTTGACTTCTTTCGTTCTTCTAGATTTTGTCTGAGCTAGTAGCTTATGCGCATAAACCTTATGAATATCTGCGCGACTTAGAACAAACTCTGCATAAATACTACCCACCATATGTGCCGCCTGTTGAGAACCAGTCGACCTCTTCCAGCTCTGGCAGTGTCAAAAGCTCATCCGAATCCGATGTAGCAGACATGAAAGATGCATCCCTGAAGAAGCTTGAGGAGGAACCTGTGTCCAGAATTCCGGGTAGTGAAGAAAGCAGCCAGGATTCAGAAAACCAAAACGTGGGCGTTGAAGTGATTAAAGACTTTCCAGACAATGAAACGATGGAAAAGGAAGATATCGAGAAGAATAAGCAGCAGTCAAAAAGAGCAGAAAGAACATACGAGTTAGGAATATGCTCCCTCGTGGCACTTGGAGTGCCCAAAGACATCCGTAAAGGGATCGCGTTGATCAAAATGTCAGCAGAACTCGGATGCTTCAGAGCCCAAGAAACTGCGTCTGCCATAGCTTCGGCTTATGGCGCAGATCTAGATGTTAGCGACGAGACACTGAGGAGCTGGCTTTCGGAGACGTGCATCAGAGGCTCGAGAATTGCGCTGCATAATCTGCGTACTCTGTTCCCAGAAAGCTACCAAAAATGTCTATCAGTACGGCAGGACACCCTGGATTTTCGATATCCCGAGATAATTAGTTGCGCGGATGATGTTCTCCCCCATTTCGACCTCAGCAATTCTAGACGCCTACACAGCCAGATTCAAAACTTGAAAGTGAAAAGGAAGGAAGAAGCTGAGCAGGCTGTTGGGATGGAGTTGGGGATTAAGGGAGCCGATCTGAATGTGATGGCCAGACTCAGGGAGGAAACCAAGAACGATCCCCCCCAGTATTTCGTATTCGGAAGTCTCCTCCACCTTGCAGCAGCTTTTGGCTACAAGGACGCAGTAATTGCTCTCCTGGACTCTGGATTCGACATAAATGCTCACAACACTTTGCCTGCTCTCCGCACTCCTCTCCTTCTTGCCATGAGCAGAGGACAGGCAGATATCGCAAAAATCTTGATTACCCGAGGAGCAAACTGTCAACCATTGACGATGTGGGCTTTTGAAGACATGTTCTGTGCAACACCCACAGCGATGCACTATCTAGTCAACATCGAGAGCGACAGCAAGATGAAAGATCTCGCTAGACTGCTGGTGAAAAATGGAGCAGATGTGAACTATAAATGCGACGTAGAGCACTTGAGGCTTCAGACTCCCACAGAGATTTCCTTCCTGAAGGGCCGATCCGTCACACCACTTCGATGGGCAGTCATCCATCGGAAACCTCAAGTCGTCAGGATATTGCTATCCTTAGGAGCGAAATTTGCGTACGAGGAATACTTTCGACCATCTCTACAAGAAAATACTGAGAAGAAGGATCTGCAACAAGGATGTCTACTTCTTGAAACTCCGTGTACTGACCTCGATATCCTGGAAATGTTCTACGCGCGAGCACGAGTTCCGGGGCTACCGATTGAGTTCTCTCAAACGCCTCTAGGCCTCCTTGTATCAGAAGACGACGGACCGGAAAGACGGTTACGACTAGGCTTTGGAGACTTTGATAGTATTCGAGAAGCGCTAGATCTATGTTTGGAACTGCAGCCGGGATTTGAAGAGGTGCTGATGTGGTCAGTTGTCCGCCATGATCATGTCGACATTGTCAAGTACCTTCTTGAGGAATTAGGATGGGATATTGAAAGCAAGTGGAAAGGATTGACTAGCTTGCATACGTCCATTCTGTACGGAAGGACGGAATTGGTGCATTATCTCCTCGCTCGAGGAGCGGACGCAACGGCGAAGACTGAGAGTCGGCAACTTACTTGTTTACATCTGCTCATGCTGCTTCCACGCCATCCACAAGTGGACCAGGAAATTTTCTCCTGTATCTCTAAGTCTGGTATCGACATTAACGCCAGAGAAAAGATTGACGGCCTCACAGCCCTTCATCTCGCAGTCCGGAATCAGAAATTGCCGATGGTTAGACAACTCCTAGAAATGGGAGCGGATCCCCATATTCCCGTTGCAGATCAACTCTCCATCCTCTCTCAAGGCAAAGGAGGATATCTGGAACGCACGTCAGACCGCCCGCAGCTTTTCACGGAGAATCTCACGATCCTTGGAGAAGTGCTGTTGCAATACAACCAAGATAACTTCTACGACATGCACTTCGTCGCCGACTTATTATTTCTGCTTTTAGACCGTCTACCAGCACCTCTCTCTGAAGAAGATCTCATAGTCGATAAAGGGATTTCGCTGAGCATCCTCCACATCCTTTCCATTTTCCCTCCACACTCAGGAAGTCCCCATGTTTACCGCCGTGACGCTCCCCAAGGACGTTGGAACGAGCCACCTCCAACCATCCCTCAACCTCCTACCGCTCCAGCATCCCTCCTCCAACTCGTCCTTCTCCGCTCCTCACCCTCTGCCATCAACGCCCCCGACTTCCAAGGCGACACACCGCTGCATTATGCCTGTGCGGCACACCAAGTCCACCATATCCGAGCCCTCCTCTCAGCAGGCGCCGATCCATCCATCCGCAACAAAACCGGTCTAAATCCCGTCGAAGTAATGGCATGGTCCATCATATTCCTCTCCTCAAAGACGTTCCTGTTCCACGAAACCCGCAAGTCGTGGCATCCAGAGATCGATTTCTCCCCAGGCTACAACGGCAAGAAATACAAGCGCGGCAAACACCCTGCCAGCGACCTATCCATTGCCTTCTCGATATTCGCAGATCTGGGGTTGACGGTCGACGAGCGGCTGAAGAGGTTGATTTTGGCGTGGGATTTTGCGAGGATGCGTGATGATGAGGATATGTTTAATGGGTCTAAGAGGAGAAAGCTCGAGTTCGTGCCGGTGGAGAGTGCCAGGGGTATTCTGGGGGATGAAGATCCTGACAGTCGCGTTGACGAGAATGGGGAGTATGACACGGATTGGGACAAGAAGATGAAGAGGCCGTATACATTGGTTAGTGTTAAAGGAGCGAGCAAGTGGAGGACTCAGTATGGGACAGAGGAGTGGGCCAGGCAGCAGGAGATCGATTTTGAGAGGCAGGCTTTGTGAGACTTGGGAGGTAATGCTGATTAATGATGAGAATCTGGGATATCTCGAGGGCTTTAATGTGCTTTTGGTAGCAGGTAGAATGCATGTCGGTCATGGTCACAATCACATGCAAAGCAAAGAACAAGTAATGTCAATAACTCCTTTCATTTCTATCGAGTCATGTCGAAAGCCTTTCCCAGGCTGACCCGTAGGCGTCGTGCAGAAAACTAGTCATACAAGTGTCATGGACGCCCTAGCAAATACATTCCCGTGTTCCGGACTAAGGTTGTTACCTAAGCCATCACTCCTCGTCACCTTCAACGGAAACATTCTCCTCTTCAGACTCATACTCTACATCAGAGTCATTCTCCAACTCCTCATCAGACTCCTCATCAGACTCCTCATCAGACTCCTCATCAGACTCCTTCTCCGACTCCTCGTCAAAATCCTGGACAGAATCCTCATCCTCCTTGTCGGAATCCTCATCCTCATCATCAGAATCGTCAACCTCAACAGCGACTCCATGAAGATTGACCAGCTCAACCTCAAATGGGAAGCGCTTGTATCGGGCTCTTCCATTGATGATCAAGGTCGATCCCCTAAGCTCACCAGCCCTGACCATTTCTTCCATGGCTTGTGGGTCAACATGGTCTCGGCGACTCTTGACCCAGATGAGAAAGTCTTCGTCCTCCTCATCATCGGATTCATACGCATCGGTGTAGTCCTCCTCCTCCTCATCATCAGCATCGGATCCGTATACCTTGGTGTAGTCCTGCTTGACTTTGGGTTTGTACGCATCGGTGTAGTGGTCGTGTGCGCGGAGAGTGACTTTCTTCAGGGTGGCGATGCTACGAAGCTGATCAAGGAGGAAGGTGGGGCTATCTTCATTCTGGCACCAGGTGATCGTGATCTCAGTAATCGGAGCGGATCCTGGCGTGTCGACATGAGCTTGGAGGTATCTGATGAGGCTGCCCATTGCATTTCGGTACCTCTGGCTACCTTCAGGGCTAGAATTGCAGTCAAGGAACTCGAAGGATAGAGTGTCCACATTTGGGTTGAAGAACGGGTATGCGTCCAGTCCAAGCCAAGGAGCCTTCATGAAGACCGATCTGGCGGCAGGTTCAACCAGCTTTTCGAGGCCGTAGATGACGAATGGGATCTTGTTTGGAGGGTTGCTGCATCGATAGGTCCAACTACCATCGTCGCTGTTGAAGAGAGCCCGAATGTTGCGAGGCTTGTGGAGGAATGCTTCTGTGAGAATCATAACTTTCATCTCATTTGGGAGTTTCTCTTCGCCGGCGCCCATGAACTCAAAATTATTTGGACCAAGCTCAACGAGACCATCGAGCGAGTCTGGCAAAGTTAGCAACCAGTTGAAGTACATGAAGAGCTGGGGTAGAAAGAATTGAGGTTGAGGATGCGGAACCAAGGCATAAGAGAGAAATGAACGGAAACCTACAGCCGGGAGTTGAAACCAGATCTCTAGCATCGCTAGCCTCCTTGTTGACAATGTTGTAAGTCGGTGCGTAATCCATGATGTAAGAGATCAGGTTGTATGTAGCTTTTGATTGATTGATTGATTGACTTTCGAGGTCGTTGGTGATTCGTTGTTTACAGGGTGACACGGTCGCGTCCTCGAGTATTTATCATCTTGCAGCGGCGGGGTGGTTGATCTGCCACTCCTCGAGCGGTGAGAGTTTCCTCTTCCTAGTACTAGTGGTAGTGGTAGTGGCCGACAATGAACTCGAATGATTGGCCAGAAGAAGGGGTAGGATCACTGATACAGACTCCCCGATAACAGGAATATTCAGCTTTGTTTGTATATATGATAGGGCTTTCAATCTCCACTTATCTTAGCATGTCTGAAGTATTTCATGCCAACCCAAGCAACGACAACCCATACCCAGGCCATGACAGACGTGAGGATGATCAACGCAGGATAGTAGCCAACAATTGGCAGAGTTGGATCATCCTCCAGCTCAGGGGGAGCATAAGGTGTCTCTCCGACATCCCACGCCCAACTCCAGACTCCAAGACAAGAGCCCATCCCTGTCACGAAGACAATCCACGTAACGATCAGCACGACCCATCCCCACCACTCTGTCTCCGAATAATCCCATTCATCATCATGGACTGGCAGAGGACTAGCAGCAAGACCTCCAAGAGACAATGGAGACTTAGCCTTCTGGCCTGACCGTCGACGAGTGAGAGAGCCAGACCCAGGAGGGAAATATGAGTCGGAGCCAGAGGAATTCATGGCACTTGGTCGAGGAGGTGGAATACCGTGGTTACGGATACTGAGAATGTCGTCCTCGTCTGTGGTAGAAGTATATGTGAGAGTAGGACTTGTGGCAGTGGGGGATGTAACAATGTGGTCTTCTGTTCCCATTGGCAAAGTCTTGATTGGTGACAGGAGAATGTTGTTTGCTCGACTGGCGTACCCATCCATTGAAGGACGAGGCGTTGTGTCTGACAAGCCAAGACCTAACCCAGAAGTCTGGTGAATCTCCTCCGGTGAAGTTGAACCATCGCCACCATAGGAAAGATCCAAACCAGTCTCAAGAGGAGATGACTTGAGCTCTTTCTTCTCTCGTTGAGCTCCACGGCCAAGCAAAGCAGCTTTCCTCAAAGATCCCTTTCTTCTCCTTGTCTTTTGCTGCTGAACAGCAACAGCCATTGCCCTTCCAGACTTCTTTGGAGATGTACGGTCATCACCAGGAGAGAATTCAGGGCTAAGTTTAGCTCTGTCCGCTGGATTTTGATTGTCATCTGCACTAGCTCTTAAGAAGGAGAGCTTGGAAAGAATACTCCCAGAGAGGCTTCTCTTATGTCCTGGTGGAAGGGCTTCTGCTCCGTGGTGGGCATCGGCACCATCCATGGAGTGGCTGCTTGGATCCGTCGTTGAGTTTCTGGTATCCATGCTGTAATACGCAAACGAGTCTTCAAGGAGGCATGTCCAAGTGTTGAAGTGAGTTCAAAGACGGTACAAGTGCAGTATTTTCCCTTTCCAAATACCTCGAAGCAATTCTGGCAAGATGTTAGCTTGGACATACAATGAATTATGAGTGACGACCTCGGGGTTGTATTGTACAAAAAGGAAAAGTGTCGTGGCTGTGGAGAGACGTGGAATCGGGAAGATAATGAAGCGGGTACCCGCATTTATAGCTGAGGCAAGTGCAGACAGTCCAGCCAGGGGTGAAGCAAGTATTGGCAACGGGGCATGTTATTCACCTGAGTCAAGAGTCTCAAATGAAGAGACTGTGGGATTGATCAATGTACCTTTCAAGTTTGACTTCCTTATACTTGGCCTTCGACTGGTCAGATTGAGTTTAGCTGGGGTTCAGCTTCGTGTTGGATGGATGAGAGCTTCTCTTTCTTCGAGAGGAAGCGGTCTTAAGTAAAAGAGGGTAGCAACACGGATGTCCTTTTGGGGACTCGTTTGAGCAAATGAAGGAACGTTGTTTAGTAACAAGCGGCCGTTGAATGCTTGCCACGGATTTGTCAAACGACACGTGCACAGGTGCTGAAGGTCAAGTCAGGAGATTGATCGATGAAGAGAGGAAGCCATACCGGTTCCAAACAAATTTCCTGCCAGTCAGACAATTCCCTCTCCCAGAGCCTCTTCAGCGCTCGGGCTATGGAACAGTTGTACCTGGAGTGATTCCATGAGCATTTATTTCAACGTCCACTCTTCTTGAAGTCGATCGAACCTTTGTGCTCCTCTTCCACCTTTTTTCTCAAGTCCCAAGTCCTCACAATACCGCCTGCATAACTGAGATACGAAGGCCAAAGAGGTGGTAGTAGTACAAGGATGGTCCGATATGTGGTCTTGGCGGATAGTGGCTTTGAAGTATCACAACTGGCATGAATCAATCAAAGTCAAAGGGTGTTATTGTCTCGTGGAAATTTGTTGGTAGTCGGAGGTGTATAGTGGAGATTGTAAGCGAAGTCGAGGAAGAACTGAAGCGTTCCAGGTCTTAATGGTTGGGAAAGAAGAAGACAGTGGTGAAGTGTGATTGAAATAAAGTTTGTCGAGGTTGCTCGCGTACCTGGCCTCTTGCCTCTTTGATCCACTCCAATTTAGGGGGCGGAGCTAAAGCATCTACCCGCGGTTGGAACAACAAAACATCTGAACTCCCCTCCCCTCCCCTCCACTCCACTCCACTTTCTCCCGCACGGCCTTCGATACTGTAGCCTCAATCTTACAGTACAAGCCTCCAGCTTCACAACAGCCCTTGCTCAATCGTGGACCTGGCGTTCTCATGCTACGCCCTGCTCCATAGAGAGTGAGCAGCAATGGCTTCGAGCCTGCCAATTCCCGCTCCACCGCGGACGCCCACCCCTCCGACCCCTATTCCAGAAGAGCCAGAAGAGGGACTTGGAATCGATGGCGGGCCCCGAACAATGCGCTCGACCATTACATACGATTCCAATTCCCTCTCTCCTCTGTCAGATACATTCCCTGGCCGCTTTGGATCCATGGCTTCGCCCATGCCGTCTTCAGCAGGTCTAGGGACACCGTCCTTCAATTCCGAGTCGACACTGGGCCCTCCCCCACCAGCTGGCTCTCGCAGCCCGTTTAACTTCCAGACACAGTCCATCAAAGATAGCCCGGCGATGGCAAACTCAGTATGGCCTGCATTCCACTCCCTACTTTTGCTTCTGCCTCTGCTTCCACGTCAGATGCGAGGCTCCAGTTTTGCAATTACACCAGCTAACCAGAACACCACAAAGAATATTGGCAAGCGACGAGGCCACAGATACAAACACTCGAGCGTGTCAGCCCAGCACCAGATCTTCCTCGAGCCGCCTCCACGAGCGCCTCTCGCCCTCCCGGCTTCCCTCCCAATACCGACTTACAAGGAAGCGTGGACAAGCAGGTCGAAAGAGCAAACAACTCGAATTGCTTGGTGTGCTTGCCATGCGCTCGTTGCAGCATATGTGCTCTTCTCCGCTGAAGGCTCACTGGCTCTCACAGCTCTCTCCCACCTGATCTTTTTCGACGCTGTCTCTGCCACAATCTGCGTAGTCGTAGACGTACTTAGCAACTTCGAAGTATGGAAGCGGTCTTCCATCCGCCATCCATTCGGATTGGAGCGCACAGAAGTCCTAGCTGGCTTCGCAATGTCCGTCTTCCTTCTGTTCATGGGATTTGATCTCATGTCACATAATCTCAAGCACGTTCTGGAAGGCATGGGCTCACATACACCGCACCATCCACATTCGCACCAGCGGGTATCACCAGGCTCAGTGGACTCAGCGGCTGTGCTGTCTATTGTAGCTACGTTGATCTCAGCCTACGGATTGAAGAACCACGCACGCATAGGAAAAGCCATGCGCTTTGCAATGATATCTTCACTCCCTAGCGTGCTCTCCAACCCCTCACACTTCCTAACCCTCTCCTGCAGCGCCATTATGCTTCTCCTTCCCCTGCTGACCATCACGGTCTACCTCTGGCTCGACCGGCTCCTTTGCGCCGTCATCGCCATCTCTATGTTCGTGCTAGGAGTCCGGCTTGCCATGACACAAGGTCTCATGCTACTGATGTCCTACTCTGGCGAAGGCGTCAGCGACGTGATGCGTGAGATTCACAAGGAACCTATGATAGTGCAGGTTGAGGAGGCGAGGTTCTGGCAGGTGCATTACGGGCTGTGCATGGCTAACTTGAAGCTGAGAGTTAGAGGCGATGATGCTTCGCTGATTAAGCTGAGGGAGAGGCTGAATGTCTTGGTGAAGAATAGGCTGGGTGGAGGATATGGGAAGGGAGGTGGGGTGAAGTGGGAGGTTACGACACAGTTTACGATTGATAAATGAGATGCCTTTCATGGGTATTACAGGGAATGTTCAGCATTTATGGCGTTTTGTACATTATATACTGTTGCAACTAGTGTACGGGTATCTCTGCATTTTGGCGACGCGGAGGCGTTTCTCACATACATGCATGGGCGGGTCCTGAAAAAGGGATATGAGATAAATAGTTCTTGCTGTAGAGTAAATGCATAAGACAATGTAGAAGTCATTGATGCAGCAGACTGCCATTCCGTATACTCAGCTGGTCGAAATTGTCGACCTAATTTCACAGCACTACAAGATCCCGACGCTCAGGAGGTCCGGGATTCATGCAAATAAGTCGTCATTGACTGATTGTCAAAGCTGCTGTGAGCCTTGCAATTTTCCCTTCCCCCCCCCCCAAGACAAGGCTTACATCTTGTTTGCGTTCTTTCAATATTTTTTTTAATACATTCTTTACATTCATTCTTATCCTATGGGTAGAGTGATATTGGTTGGTATGAACAAGAGGAGGGGATATGAATTTCCATGCTCTAAGGAAGCGACAACCAGAAAGACAAAGACAGGAGTGATATCATCTCGACTAAACCAATCAGCCCAACAAACACGAACCAAACGCCTCTTCCAAATATGTGGCATGAATCATGATTTCCTCTTGCTTCCCTTCCTTGCCTCCATCAATCTTCCAGTCGAAATGACTGGCAAGCCCAAAGCTTTCAGCTCTGGCCCTCGCGAGTAAGCGAGTGATCAACCTAGAACAAACTCCACCCTTTTCCCTCCCTCTTGCCCCTCCCCGCACCTGCGGCCTTAACACTATTCCTCTTCCCTCTCTCCTCGACCTCCAAATCCCTAAGTCCCTCCATCTTCGCCAGCACCAATTCAAGTAACTCCTTCCGTCGAATCGTCTCCAAGTGTCCTCTAACCCTTGGATCCTCCCTCGCAAACCTCTCCACCTCCTCCTTACTCAATCCGCGTCCAAGCCTGACGTCGAGTTCCCTGGGGAAATTGTAGTAGAATTCGGAGAGGAGCTCGACGTTGAGAAAGAGGACGGCGGTGGCTGTCAGCTTGGTGGCTACTACGTCGAGGAAGATCTCGGGACAGTAGTAGCGCGACGATTTGGTGGCGCATTGTTTGGATTTTAGGGCGTTAATCCGCATGCGGAGGAGTTGGGCGCGGTCGCGGAGGAAGATGGCTTCTTTGCCTGGGATTAGGTGTCAGCTTAATCACATATTCTTTTTGCCAGTATCATTCTTGATCTCGGGAATTCTAAGTGTGACAAACGGGAAGTGGTGCATACCTCTTTGAAGCAAGTCCGATGAAAAGCCACCAGCGCCACTTGCTCCATCGCCAACAACTTCTACCTCTCCTCTCCTCGCTTTATCTACGAAGCTCATTACGTCTTTGAGTTTCCGCTTACCGCCCACGGATTGCTCGACTGACTTGACAGCTTCATCACAAGCTTTCAATTCATTTTTGAGGACATCCGCAACATTTTCTCGGCCGCGAGCCCACTCGCCGTCTTCGACATCGATTTCAAATTTGTAAGGCTTGATGCAGTTCTCTACTTGATCTGAAGTGCTGTAGAATCTTTCGTTAAGAATGCCAGAGGCGGCTTCAGTGATGGCTTGACGAGCGAAGGGGTGAGCTGCGAATGTGCTCTGAGCAATGAGACGATCGACGTGGGCTTGCAGAGCATTTGCTACAACTGTGGTTGCTAGACGGCCAATTCCAAGTTTCGTCAGAGCAGACGTTGAAGCATCGAGTTTGCGATGCCAGTATAGGGATTCTGGGTCCGCGGTTGGGAGATCAGCTAGAGAGTCTGGCTCTGGAAGAGCTGGTGAGAGGTTCGTGACAGGTTTGTTCCAGTATCTCGATGCGAGGAGATCAAGAACTCTTTGGTCTAGCTCTTCTTTTAGCATTTCTCGGACTTGTGGACGTCCAAAGCTCTCGGTGAACTCTTTGAAGGAATGCTTGAATGCATCGAGGCTTTCAGCTAGGTAGGATTCAGCTGAAAGTGGGCGGTCGTTGTATTGGACCTTGAATTCGTAGGTTGCCTCTTCGAGTTCTTGTCTGATGGCATCTCCTGTACTTTGTAGACTTGCTGCCATTGTTTGTTCGAGGACCGACATGAGTTTCTTGCGGAGAGTGGTCGTTCCGACACTCACTCCAGCGTCCTGACCGAATTCGAGAGGATGGGCTGAGAAGTAGGCATGCTCATTCTTAGCAATGGCAGATGCGATACTTCCGCTGCCCTTTTTGAACAAGCTTGTTGATTGAGGTGGCACGCGTGAAACGACACCAACATATCCCAGTCGTAGAGGGTATTTTCTATCATTGAGAATTGCAGCTCCTCTCGTAGCATCAACTAAGTCCATCTTGGTGACAACTCCGATGGTTCTCTCTCCTCTAGGGTCCACCCTCCGACTTGCTCGTAGAGCGGTTGAATTTGCAAGATCAACATCTGCTGCTGAAATCGCCAGAATGACATTCGGCGGCTGGATGTACTTGTCACATAGATCAGAGATCTTCTGCTTCAACTCAATCGGCTGATCGTGTCCAACAACCTGTATGTAGCCGGGTAGATCGATAAGTGACAAATCCGGTACATGTGGTGATGAAATTGTGAGCTGAATCGGGTCGTCAGAAACACATTCAGAATCCGGGACAGCCAAGTTGAGTTCCGTCAAAGTCCGTTGAATATGGGAAAAGTCCGTGATTTTTCCCAGGCCCAAGGCAGGGAACTCGCCATATTCGGCTTGAGCATCCGGAGTATTGACGAGCGTCAACTCAATAGGCCTACGTGTAACCATATTTGATCCTTTGGGCAGAAATTCATGTCCAACTATAGCCTCCAGGACCGAGCTCTTTCCTGATGATTGAGATCCTATAACCACGATTGAAGGTAGGTTCAGAGTCTCCGACTGTCCAACAGTCTGTAGAATGCTCCGAATCTCGATCATCTTCTTGGTCAGAACCATCATCTGATCGTCCCTAGCGGATTCTTCTCCAGACCTCGGGTCGTCCTCAGATGATTGGTCGTATCCATATGCAGCGACAGTCGCACCGGCGGCTGCAGCAGTTCCATATCTGCTCTCCTTTGGCGGTTCTCCACCAGGGCCTCCACCACCCTCCCCTCCTGGCCTCTCTCCAATTTCTTCATGAATTCGTAACACTTTTTGTAGCCATTCTGGCAACTCCACTTGCTCTTTTGTATTCTGCAATCCTTGTAGCGTTTGGTCTGCAATGCCTTTTGCGCCTCCAAACAATCCTCCAGCTACTCCTGTCACAGTTTCCTTCGTCGAGTTGAATACATCGAGGGCGTAATTTCCAGCTTCTGCATAGAGATGTCAGTAGTTATCTCAGGAAAGAGAGCAGTAAGAACACCTACGAGTAGCCTGGTATTGTACATATGCCAGTCCAGCAATCGTAGCACCCCCAAATAAGGCGGGGATTCTTGCGAACTTCAGCAGTAACTTGGGAAGTATCCGCACGAAGGAGGCGTTCCGAACAATGACAGCATTAGAGAAGGCAGTATATCCAGCTGGCCAGATCCTCCTCCGCGCCGCCCGTACCGCCGAGTCTGTCTTGAGAAGTCCTCCAGCAGAAGATGTGGTGTGGTGATGGAAGCGACGCGCTGCTCCTCTGTTGACTTGCTGCACCAGAGGCCGTAGCCTGGCTGACAAGAGCCGCCCACTCATCGTTGCCAAATGGAGGGATGTAGCAAGACGTTCCTGGAACCTTTCCGGGTCATGGGAATCGAATCATGGGGGTTGTAGGACGATGGCGATGGCTTTCTTGAAGAATTGTCTGATTTGTTGCATCAAGTTCCCCTGTAAGTTTTATGGTTCCAATGGTGGCGGCTGCATGAGATGTGGCGGTGCAAGTTAGTGTGGCTGGTTTCGGATGACTTTTGGGTGGATCCTGAATTTTAGCTGCATCTTGCTTGCCAGGAGCCAGCAGGCCAGGTCGTTTCTGGCTTGCAACCAGAACGAACTTTGGTAGCCTCGAGCACAAAGGTGGAGTGATACCTCCAGATACCCATCCATCCATCACTGCTAACTCTTTCTCTCTTTCTAATTGCAATTTTTGATTTATTAGTTGTGTTCTTGTGATATCATTCTTCCCTTCCTTCCTTCTCTTCAATTACTCGTTCGGGTAATTGTTTGCTTTTCCTCACTCGCTGTCCCTTCCCTTCCCTTCCTCTCTCGCCTTCGATTGCGCAATTTGAACTCTCAGCCTCGCGCCCCTTACTGTTGTTGCCGAGCGAGCTCAGCAATTTGACTCACGAACGAACACATCTTCCCAACAGCACTTCCAGACTGTTGGCAAACTTGTGGGCAAATGATAAAGACTTGAAGTATCTTTCCAAATCCTGCCACGCATCGAAACTTCACAAGACACGGAATCGTTGAAAACTGGGAAGATGTGTCGCTTTCTGGTAAGCACAACGCAACTCTTGTCCGTCGATTCCTACTGACAGAGATCAGGTCTACAAAGGATCTGATGAGATCCTGCTCTCGAAATTGATTCTCGATCCTACCCATTCTATCCTCACACAGTCATTCGATTCTCGCCTCCGTTTGGATATGAGAAGGCCTCACAATGGTCCGTTTGGAACACCCGCTTATTTACTTCATGCTAATGTTCTGCAGGTGATGGATTTGGGATTGGATACTACACGGAACCTAAACTTGGACCCGAACCTTGCATATTCACATCAACTACTCCTGCATGGAACTGCGTGAACCTTCAACGGATTGCATCCAAGACTGCATCGCACCTTATCTTCGCGCACGTTCGCGCCACGACCGAAGGCTCCCTCAGCGATGACAACTGCCATCCTTTCTACCACGGAAGTTTGATGTGGATGCACAACGGGGGACTCGGTGGATGGAAGCAAATAAAGCGACCTCTAGGTCAGCGGCTGGCAGATAAGTGGTATTTGGGCGTACATGGTGGAACAGACAGCGAGTGGGCGTTTGCCTTGTATCTGGATACTCTTGAACGTATGGGCCACAACCCAAGCTCTCCCCCAAAGACCGGGTTCGGGCCAGGTGTTCTACGACAAGCAATGCTCAGAACGATCCAACAGATCAACGACTTTATTGCGGATATCCCGCAAAGTGTGGTCGAGAGGGAGAACGTGGATACCAGAAGCTTGTTGAACTTTGCTATCACAGACGGACATAGTGTTGTCTGCACTCGATATGTAAGTAGTCGTACCGACGAGGCGGCTAGTCTGTACTATTCTTCGGGAACCACGTGGGAGGACAAGAGTACGAAGGGAGAATATCAGATGGATCGTCGGGATAAAGGTGCCGATATCGTTCTGGTTGCTAGCGAACCCCTGACTTTTGAGAGAGGTACAACACGCCGGATTTCCCATGCTCCTCGTACAAACTTACTAATTCGAAACAGAAAGCTGGGTCACAGTCCCCACAAACTCAACCTTGACAATCCACAAGCAAACGGTCATGGTTCACCCAATCATTGATGAGTACTACAGCTACAATCCATACCACCGTCGGTCGTCCCAGTTCGCCCAAGACAAAGGCTTGGTTACGAACGAAAAGGGAGCTGTCAACGGCACGAAACCCGCAACAACTCAAGGTGTTCCCCCTCGCAAGATATCGAATCTATCGGCAAGTCTACACGAAACCTTGGGTAGTACCCTCACCCCATCCATGCATGCTACTTCAGCAACACCAGCACTTTCACCTGCCAACGAGATCATCCCCGCGAGAATTTCTCCTCCACCCTCTGATCTTCGCAATTTATCTTTTCAAAATCTCAGCTCAAGAGACTCGTCCAAGCCACAAGAGCAAGGAAACACAAAAAAGAAGCGAAGGTCCCTCTCGGTCATGGAACCACCACAGATCAACCACCCAGTCCAAGACCCTGAACCCGATTCTCCCCCACCAAGAAACTACGGCGACCCTTTGAAAATAGCTCAATACTTCCCTGAGCTACGCCAGATGTGATAAAACTTTATCTTCTGTATTAATTCTATGTGTGTGACGGCGTTTGGATGGATACTACCTACGGCGTTGCATTAGTTGTCAGAATGGTTGAGATTCCAAAATTAGCGAGTGGCCTTTTTCGGGATAATGGCGTTTTATTCTTTAGCATACACAAATGCTCGCATTTGAATTCAAAGCGTGGCTACTTTGATAACATATCACCATTAGATGACACAGAAAATTTACGATTTGTTTCTGTCGATCTCGAACAACCAGGCAAAAATGTTCAAAATTACGATGCAAACCCCCCTTCCAGCTGTCCTTCCCTCAAGTGGGGCAAGTTTTCGAAACCCATTTCCACTGACACCGACTGCCAATATTTGAAAATCTCATTCTGCAGCGGAAGGATCTGATAATAAGCCAGCATCATGTCAAAAACTCCAAAGAAACCGTCAGTTGTGTAGACGGATCGCAGCACCCAGCCACAACCATGGCCTGGTAGACATCAACCACAAAAATGCGATTTATATTTACATCTATTTCACCATCTCGCTTCCCTCGGCTACAAACTTACCATTTTGCCCGTCAACAGTCATCTGGTCTCTTCCAAGAGGCGCCAGCTGTACGACAACGCTGGCGTGTGCTGACTACATGACCGTGGCGTAAAATTGGGGGCCAAAAGTTTCGCCTTGGCAGCCGCCACGACATCTTCTTGTCAGTCTTGAAATCTCTTCTATCCTTAGTCCTTCATCCCCTTTCAAGTCTAATTCATATCTTATGATTTTTTGCTATTTCTATTTCTATTCTGCTTAACCTCCAGGGGAAGACTCCATTTCTCTTATCAGGATGACGGGGAGGGTTTCGGAACGGTGAGGACTCCATGGTTTGGGGGCGAAAGAGAGGGAAACTAATTTGACGATATAGGGAGTTGAAAACGCGACTCGGAGGGATTGTTGAGACCTTTTTCGAGACTCTGTCACCTAAGGAGAAAGATTTATTCGTTGCGACTACTGTGGTGGAGAATTTACTTGGTGATGTGAAGAGTGCGGAGAGTCTTCATAGTGGGTACTCTCTGGGTCTTTACCTATGTCCCAGCACATACTGGACAGCGACACTGACCATAAGACATCTTCTAGAAGCCAAAAGTGTCAGCCGTAAGGCATCTGTAGCGCTGAAACCGTTCATTGCTGGTATTGAGCAATATGCTGCGGCGTTTGACGTAATTGCGAATGCGAGCTCGACGATTCTGTCGCCCCTATGGGGGTCTTTTCGGATTGTTTTACATGTAAGTAGACCTCATATAATGAGCTTAGCTTTTCATGTATACTAAGAGCCAGCAGTTAGCGAAAGAATATTCGGAGTATTTCGAAAAGATATCAGACATGATGGAGATCATGGGTTTGCATCTTTCTCAACTCAGACGACTTCCTCAACTCTTCCCCAACAACGATCAACTGAAATCATTCATGGTCGAAGTCTTCCAGATCATGTTCGAATTCTGTACAAAGGCACGACACGTCTTCATCAAAGCCAGCGAGCGAACAAGCAAGAACCATTTACGGGCTATCACTCCCGTCGGACTTTCAACGCTTATCAAGCTCGTATGGAAGCCGTTCAAGATCCAATTTGGAGAGATCCGTACGAGACTTTCGGATGTTATGGCGAAGATTGAATTTGAGATAAATCTAGCTGAGAAGGAAGAAGCTCATGCTGAACGGGTGAGGGCTGCCCAAGAAAGGACAGTGCAGACCAGTCGTTGGGAGGAAACAGAGCAATTTCAAAAACGCTGGCAAAGCGAAGTGGAAGAAAGTGGCATGGAGAAGATCACTAAGTGGCTTGCCCCAGCCGATGTGCTGAGCAACCACACCGCCTCCGTCAAACTGCGATACGGTTCTACAGGATCATGGTTCCTAGATTGCGCCGAATTCCAGAACTGGCTGAAAGACGATACCTCGCCTATTTTCTGGCTCCACGCCATTCCAGGAGCTGGGAAGACGGTGCTAACATCTACAGTGATCAATTACCTCAAGCACGAATACCAGAGCGATGAAGTCGGACTTGCCTATTTCTTCTGCGATTACAAAGATCCCATGAAACAAGACCCGTCGACTGTCCTCCGAACACTCCTAAATCAGCTCAGCAGCCAAAATATAGCTGTCTATCAGAACGTCCATAAATTCTACAAGGACCAGTACAAAGACGACCGTGTGGCCAACCTCGCCCCTCCGTCACTCGATGTCGTCCGCAGTAGCTTCAGCCAATTCCTGGATGCTTCCTTCCAGAAAGTCTTCATCGTCATCGACGCAGTGGATGAATGTAACGACCGCGAATGTATCTTGAAAGCCATTTCGGCGATTGGAGATTCGGTAGAGCATATCAAGATTCTAGTCAGTTCGCGGGAGGATCTGTTGATCAATGAGGAGTTTAAGGATTTTCCGAACCTGAAGATGAGGCCGATGGATGTCTCTGGTGACATTGAAAGTTATGTGGATGCGACGCTGAACGCGAGGATCGCGTCGAAGAAGTTGAAGGTCAAGGATGAGGAGTTGCGGAAGCAGATCTCTGATACTTTGGTGCTAAAGGCGGAGGGAATGTAAGTTTCCAACTCGAACCATAAGTTCATCTCCATGTAAGAATGGAATTTGGCTAATCACCCTTGCAGGTTCCAATGGATCAACTGCCAAATCGACCACCTCTGCAAATTCAAAACACACAACGCCATCCGAGAAGCGCTCAAACATCTCCCCAAGACACTAGAAGATACTTACCTGCGGATCCTCCAATCCATAGACGAGGACCACCAAGATATCGTCCAAAAGCTACTCAAATGGCTCGTCCGGGGAGCCAGAGAGATGACTCTGAAAGAGTTGGCGTCCGCGATAGCCATCGATCCAAGCGCCGAGAATGAGAACGTCGATCCTGATGATGTGATGGATCCAGAAGATATTGTTGGGTACTGCAGCAGTCTCATCACCGTATCCGATGACCAGAAAGTGTCACTGGCTCACTTCACAGTCAAGGAGTTCTTGACTTCTCCTAGGATCAAGGATACTTTGAGCGTTTATTACGTCGCACAGGAAGAAGTCCATGCTGAGCTCGCTGCTGTTTGTTTGACATATCTAAATTACAGGGACTTCGACCGTCGACCCGTTGCATCTGTGGAGGAAGTAGTGCCTCTTCTCGATGATTTTAGCTTTCTGGAATATGCAGCGAAGTCCTGGCCGATTCATGCTCACCACGTATCCACATCCGAGGATCAGATTCATGATCTGATCGAGAAACTCTTTCATTGTAGCTCACAACGCCGCGGAAACTATGATTTGTGGTTACAGATCTATCACTTGCAGCATCGACGGAACGCCCTGACTATCGTCCCACCTCCTCACGTCACTCCTCTGTACTACGCCTCATTTCTTGGCCTCTCCAAAACGGTTGACTCGCTTCTGGACGAGGGAGCTGAGACGCCTGTCGAGCTGCAGAAAACAGATGATCCTCTCACAGCAGCGGCCACAGAGGGCCACGCTACTGTTCTTGATATCCTCCTCAAAAGATATTTCACAGATGATGATAAAGAAAAACTCATCAGATGTCTATATTTAGCAGCTTCTCGAGGCCATGCAGACGCTACTGAAGTTCTCCTCGAGGCCGGCGCACCCATCGATGGCAAAGGCGGTAAATACGGTACCGCCCTCCAAATCGCTGCGCTTGAAGGGCATCCCGATGTCGTCAGCATCCTCCTCAAAAAAGGAGCAAATGTCAAAGTCGTAGACCCACGGTTCGGAACCCCGTTATCAGCTGCAGCAGAAAAGGGACATCGACGTGTCACAAAACTGTTGCTAGAGGCCGGAGCTTCTGTACAGGGCCGAGGAGGCTGGTACTCCACCCCTCTGATCGCAGCCATAGTTGGGAAAGACGACTCGATCATCAACGAGATGCTGGATAACGGCGCAAATGTCAACGCTCAGGGTGGTCGACACGATTGTGCACTCATGGCAGCCGCTGCGCTGGGGAAGATAGATCTTGTGAAGAAGTTGATCGATCTTGGTGCCCGAGTCAACGATGAGAATGATAAAGGGGCTGATGCTTTGCATTCTGCGTGTTGTGCGGGTCGCCTTGATGTTGTTGAGCTGTTACTCGCTCATGGAGCGGACGTCAATGCTAAAGGTGGCAAACACCGAAATGCTCTGAATGCAGCTAGTGCAGAGGGCCACTTGGAAATCGTGCAAGTCTTGTTGGCTGCTGGTGCGGATGTTGAGGCTTTCGATTCGCATTATGGGAACTCGCTGCAAGCTGCTGCTTTTTACGGACACAAGGATATCGTTCGCGTACTGGCAGATGCGGGAGTCGATGTCAACATGGAGGGTGGAGTGCGAGGAACAGCGCTCGTGAGTGCTGCTTCGGCTGGGAACCTCGAAATGGTAAAATTGCTTGTCGAATTAGGCGTCCCTATGGAAAATACTTATGATACAGCAAACGCTACGATAATTGCCGTTCGCAAAGGCCACGAGGAGCTCGTCCGGTACTTCATCAGCAATGGTGTCGATATCGACGGCATGGGCGAGCTTCGCTCAACTGAAGAATGGACGCCTCTAGCGCTCGCAGCTCACAAAGGTAACGAGCACCTAGTCCAAGTTCTTCTCGATCTCGGTGCTTCCGTCGAAGCAGAAGCAGGACTCCACGTGACGCCTCTCATCGCTGCAATAGACAGCGATCACTCCAACCAGAAAGTCCTGGAGATGCTCCTAGCAGCCGGATCCGATGCCAACGAACTGGTCACGCCAGGAAGTAAAGAGAAATCAGGATGTGCGCTCATCGCAGCTATCAGAAGAGGAGATATCCAAGCTGTGAAACTCCTCTTGGATCATGGCGCGGATCCAAATACTGTTAATGGCGATGAGTGTACGCCGCTGATGACTGCGGTACGGTTGCAGAATGAGGCGATCATCGATATTCTTATGGAGAGAGGCGCGGACGTGAATCTCTGCTGCGAGCCGAATCTTGATCTGGATGAAGACCACGTTACGGTTACGGCGCTGGAGGTGGCAGCTGAATATGGACATGTTGCTTTGATACATCGCTTAGTTGGAGAGGGTGCATTGCTTGAAGTTGAGAGTGACGATACGTTTTTCAAGACTGCGCTTCAGTGTGCTGCTTACTACGGACAGGCGGAGTCGATTTCCACGCTATTGGATTTGGGAAGTGACGTGCATGTTGTCGGTGGGACATTTGGGACGGCGTTGCAAGCTGCAGCTCTTTCCGAGAATGAGAAATGCGTTGATCTTCTTGTTGCAGCTGGTGCAGATGTCAATCAACATCATGTTGGCCAGGTATGTTCCCCTTCAACCCCATACTGCCAACTATTATTGACTCTGGTAATATAAAAGTATGGAACAGCTCTCATCGCAGCATGTTGTGGCGACTATTCGAACTGGGAAGCCTACAAGGCCAACGGTTTCCATGCCCTCCTACGACATGGTGCTGACGTGAACCTGAACGGTGGAGGAGAAGTGCCGTATCCCATCATCGCTATGGCTTGTTATGGAGATGCTGATGGGTTGAGGATCTTGATCGAAGCTGGTGCGGATGTGAACAAGACTGGTGGGAAATGGCATTCTGCTCTTCAAGCTTCGTTCTGTGACGATAGTGACAGTACGTCTCTTATTTCTCCTTGTCACTTCCAATTTGTGCTCACAGCGCTGCATCTACCTTGACATTACCTCCCAGCCCAGAATATCCAAGACTTCCTTTTCAGTACTAACACATCCACCCAGCCGACATCGAAAAACTCGAGATCCTCCTCCAAGCCGGCGCAGACGTCAACGCCGTCGGTGGCACCTACGGCACCGCCCTCTCCTGCGCCTATCGCTCTGGCTACTACACCGCTATATCCCTCCTCTACCGACACGGCGCCTCCAACACCATCTACGGCGGAAAATGGGGCTCCGCACTTGGCTCCGCCATCTCAGGAGCCTGTCACACCCTCGTCCACCAAATCGTCCAGCGCCACAAAGCAGACGTCAACATTCCCTGCGGGAAATGGGGATCTCCTCTCCACTTCGCTATTATACAGAGATCTGACGACGAGGAAGCATTGATTGACTTATTCCTTGATAACAAGGCTGATGTGAATGCCATTGGGGGCGTGCATTCCACGCCGTTGGGAGCGGCGGTTATGGATGGCGAGCCGGGGATGGTGGAGCGGTTGTTAGAAAAAGGCGCGGATCCTAATCTAGTGTGGGAGAAGTCTGGTCGGAGTCCGCTCTTCCTTGCGTGCCAGACGCAGGATCTCGATGATATCAATATGTTGTTGGCTGCCGGAGCAGATGTCCATCTTGCTACGAAGCGCGGCTCGATATTGCAGAGTGCTGCTTTGGGATATGAAGACGGTTGTGTGCAGGTTATTAAGCGGATCCTAGAAGCTGGTGCAGATGTCAATGCGAAGACGATTGGGCCGTATGGGACGGCGTTGCATGCTGCGGCTGTGGAGGGCAATATAGCTGCTGCCGCTTGTTTGCTGGAGCATGGTGCGGATGTTCATGTTAAAGCTGGAACTTTCGGGTCGGTTTTGCAAGCTGCTGCTTTTAAAGGGACAATTGCGCTTATCCGAATACTGTTGAAACATGGCGCTGATGTCAATATGCTGGGTGGGAGATACCGAACTGCACTCCAGGCGGCGTGTGTTGCTGGTAGAGAGAAGACAGCTAAGCTACTTCTTGATAATGGCGCAGACGTCAATATCGTCGGAGGCCAATACGGAACCGCTCTGAACGCTGCTTGCAACTCCGGAAACTTAACCATTATCCGCCTCCTACTCGCCCGAGGCGCAGATCCCACTATCCGAGGAGGATGGTACGGAAGTGCATTCACGACAGCTATTCTTTTTCACCGCGATGACATCGCTAAGGTTTTGATGAAGACTCAGAAGGCGAAAAGTGGGGATGTGAAGAACATGTTGGATATTGGCAAGGAGAAACCGAATTGGAAATGGGTTTTTGATGGGGCTGAGGAGATGGTTAAGGAGGTTGTGGAGGATGAGGAGGAATTGGAGGTGTGGAGTGAGAGTGAGATTGTGGTGGAGGATGAGAAGGACGGGGAGGATGAGTGGGAGTATGAGGACGAGGATGAGGAGGAAGAGGAAGAAGACGATGGGGAAGGAGATGAGACGGAGACTGGAGAGGATGGTGAGAGTGATGAGGAGAGCGCTGCACCGTCGAAAACTGATTCGGGCGTTGTGCTTGAGGGGGTACATAAAAAAGGTGGGGCGGAGAAAGTAAAGAAAGATAACGGACTGGACTTCAGCTGGTTGAGAGTGGAAGAGATCATTGATAGCGACTAACTCTGGTATTGAATCGGGCCGTATATAGAGCGTTTGTGTAGGTATGGAATGGAGGAATTGAATTAGAGGCACGCCTAGTACCTGAATTGACTCCCAGGAGCCAAATAACCAGTCCTATAATCAATAGTGAGTTGAGAAAGGACGAGGTAGGTAGAATGTCGCAAATTCTTTGTGCAAAGGAGCGAAATGGTGGAAATCGAACAGTAGTGGTGTTGTTGACCTAGACTGGACTGGGATCAACGTGGTGTATTTTGAGGTGCAGAATGTCCACTATGCCCTGTGATGAATGTTTATAGCTCAAGAATCAACAATTGCGAGTGACAGGTTTCTGTCCTTGCACGTAAGGAAACAGCAACTCGTGCGATTATTTCGCTTGCCCCACTCGCTCCAAATCGATAAGTGATATCTCAATAATAACAACAACACCTACAAATTACAAGTCTGTAGATGATCTTAATATTCGTAATGAGAATATTTGCTGATCTTTACAGGTCGGGAATTTGTTTTTGTGGGGTTCGGAGCAGTTTGGCTGTAATTATATGTCGTCCTCTTACGAAGTGATAACATCGTTAATTATGCTGTCTATCCACCATTCTCTGGCGCCAAATGCGTACTATCCTCAGAAAACTCGAAACTAAAAGCTGCTTTGGTACATGGCCGGTTGAAATGTGCTAAGAGAGGTTTCAAAAAGAGTAACAAAGATGTATATCACTCGCCGGGTACGACGTCAATATTTATTGGAGCGGTTCCCTTCGTCCAAACGTCAACTGACGCAAGGGGAAGCGGTGCCAAGCAGCATAAGAGCAATATGCAAATCCCGGAAACCTAACAGGAGACCAAAGTATGCAGACGAGAAGAGACAATGAGATGGAACAAGTTAGAGATCGCGAATGGCAGCACAAATATTCTTCTCAAGCAGCTTTGGCGAAAAGTCATAGCAATCGCAGCTTCACACGAAATCACGATACGCCGACTTCAAGCCATCATGGGTATTGCCCTCGCAATTTTCCTCCTTCGCGTCAACATCAATGCGACTGGCTGATCCATCAGACCACCATGACACTCTCCATGTAGCAATTGAATCACCTTACTTGAGACTGGAAAGCGATGACAATACAAACGAACTGAATCAGGCTCAACACTTATTTGAAATCTTTAGGCAAAAAGGCAAAGAATGACAGAAGCTTTGATCAGGTAGCTTCACACTGTGCATTGCTCAGTCTGAAGCTGCAGAGCTGCTGGGGCTCTTATCTGCAGAGCAATCCTTTCTGTCAGAGAGTGCATCAAGCAAAGCTGTAACTCGGATATAGATGACAAATGGCAACATGTACTACTCGAAATCAATACCTTCCGCTTCTTGACTTCAGGCTAACGCCGGATACATTGGACAGATGTTTAGAATCGACTGAGCTATTGGATGAAGGGCGTTTGCACAGACTGTTCGTTTGCTGCAACTCTCAGGCCCTTCCCTCCCTCGCTTCTGTGGCGTGATGAGCAGTGACAAGATAAGTGGGGCACGGGCCAATGGTCCGCCAATCTGTTTGTATCTGCTGCACCTCGCGGATCACCAATCAATGCCCGAGCGCAGCGATGAAGAGATTATGCTAGAGAATCGTGGAGGGCGAAGAGGACGGTGCAACGAGGAGACTCGAGAATCGAGATAGTGGCACAGACCGTCGCTACCTACCCCGCGTGCTCGTGCTCGAGAGGAGAGAGGGGGATGCTCAGCTGCATCGGACTCCGCCAAAAGCCACTCAGATTTGATGGCGGGATGAAAGAAAAAGGAAAGGTTCGTGCGACTACAGCGAGGACGGCAGACAACATCAAAGCTATCTGTCATATGTGATATTCAATTGGGTCGAGAGAAGTCAGAATAGTGCAGGAACCAGGCACGGGACGAGTTGACGGAATGTGATGGTTGCTTGCTTGGTGCGGAACGGAATCGTGCAGGTAACGCCAGTGCCCGCATAAGTCGTACCTGCTAGGACTTGACGGCTGGATTGGATTGGATTGGATAGGATAGGATAGGATAGCTGCAGGAAAGTTGGAAGATTAGAGAAATATTTGCCGATGCTTGGGCTGGAAGCTCAACCATGTGAAGCTGTCAAGCAAGGAAGCAACGAGTGAATCCCGTCGTGCTTCCAAATACAACCACAACAGCAGCGCCACCTTCCCCGAAAGTATAAGACAGTTCCGAGTCCGCACCATCCCTTTTCTCGACTCAACTGAGACTTCCTCCTCCTCATCTTGGAAAACTAACTTGATTTGAAGTCAATCAACACTCACATATATCCTCACAATGACTCAATATCCAGACTGGTTGCGTTGGTACAAGAAACCTTCGTATGTCGACGTCAACAAGTTCGCGACAGATCTCAGCGAGAGTGCCGGCACAGTCTCGAATCCCAACAGTCCTCGGAGCAGCGGAGAGACCAAACGGAGGAGTAGTCATGACATACCCTCAAAGCTCAGCCTGGAGAGGATCCTCAAGAATCGAACTTGTACGCATCGTTCTCATATCGAAACCTTTGCTGGTTGCTAATATCCAAGATAGGCAGTCCCATGTCGCTCTATGATTTCTATATGTACTTGAAGTATATCGAGCACTCATCAGAGAATCTGGAATTCTATGTATGGTACGTAGATGCCAGAGTGAAGTCAAGAATGCTGTTTTGTGCTGACCACCCTACGACACCAGGTTTAAGAACTACCAGGCAGGACGCTTGACGGCATTTCCAGAACTACCTCGTGCTCTCACGCCCATCGATGTGAATGGCTCTGGGACCAATTCCCAGATGAGTCTCGCAAAGCCAGAGAACGACGAGAAATTTCAGGAGCACACGATCCAGGAGACCGAAGCGCAAGAGTACTGCAACTTTGAACACTGTACGTAGCGACAGTACTGACGACGAAACAATGCACTGACATTTGCCAGCCGAAATTTACTCTAGAATTTCGGCCTTCGTCAGCCCCGGAGGAGCATGCGGACCAAAAGGATGCGAAAGTGGTCGACTCTCTCCGATGTACAAACGACCATTCTCAGTGGTTGAAAAGATTGAAGCAGAAGCGGAAGCCAAGACATCAACAGAAATCGAGAGCATGCGACGAGTGGAGTTGGACACAATACGGACTGTGTTTCTTCTCCCAGGTTCGGCCAAAGAGCTCAACATTCCGGCTCCCATGCGGCGCAAAGTCCTCGATGCCATTGCGACGTCCACTGATGCCAAGCATCTCGAACCAGTCGCAGAACATTGTTACCTCCTCTTGAAGTCATGTTCACACAGGAACTTCATTCGGCTTGGCGTGTCGAACGGTACCTTCGAAACGATTTGCATGGCCACTGGCCTCGGAATTGTCCTCACTATCGGCGGGTTCCTGGCAATGTTGCTTCTAGCATTTGCTTCCCCATCCTTCAGACACTGCTCTCGCTGGCGAGGTCTTGGTGTTTGGCCGATGTGGAGTGTCGGTGTAGGGCTCATACTATCTGGGATACGAGGCAGTTGTTTCTTTCTCCTTCTCTTCTCAAGACGGCAACCGCTTCCTTGGGAAAGATTCGAAGACGGTACGATTGTAAGGAAGCAGTCTCGATTCATCCGACTGGTATCGAAACTCATGATATTCGACCGCAAACTGAAGGTCAAAGACGATACCCTGAGACGTCTTCAGAGGAAAGTGGTAATGCAGAGTGTACTTGGTGGGATGGCGTTTGCTACATTGATGGTCATTGTATTCTTGAGTTTGCCGATTTGGAAGAAAGTCTGATAGGAAAGAACAAGCTCATTGAGCAGGGTATTGTGTATATAGCAGTCTCATACCAGACACATCCGCTTGAATGAACAATGATATGTTTGAAGAGTTCTGTGTAATGTAGCTGCAAAGTGATGAATGTGCCGGAAGCGATGTTGAAGAAGATTTCAGGCTGATCCGAACGCACAGGCTGTTCGAGATAGGCCCTGTGGAGCATCCTGAGATTATCCTCTGACTTAGCTTGGTCTGAGATATGCGCATTTTGGCCCTGGCCGGTATATTCCAACATGGCTCGTGCTGACGTCCTTTGCTTTACTTCTCATTGAAACCAGAAAAAAAAAGAATGGAGAGTTGCAAAACACGACTACTCTGGGACGAAGCACAGTATTACAAGCAACTAAAGAGAGCAGAATGACATATTGCATATCAGAATGACGGTTTATCTTCTGGGCGGCGACATGAAGTCGAGCTAGCTGTAACTTGCAACTACATTGATCTTGAACCTTCCAACTCGCAGCAAGTTACAGCGTTTGCTGACTTAGAAGCAGCTATGATTCCTGACTACTGGGACCTTGGTATATCGATCTGTGATTGTATGGGAGGAACTAAATTCTGGAGAAAGTATAGCTCCCAGCAGTGCAGAACTTGAGAGTTTTAGACAGATTCAGCGACCTGCCGACCCACATTTCCTCAGACCTTGGAGCCGAATTTGTACCTGCGTTGCTTTTGCCAATATATTCATACAGAATCCAACAACCTTAAGATGCAATCTCCAACCAAACCAACGACTTTCAGGTTTGATCTGACTCTACACCGGCGTCAAGACCCTCTCATTCAAAGATTCGCCAGTCGTTAACATCCACCTAGCAGAATCCGCCACCTCCCATACCCTCCCATACCTCTTCATCCTCTCCCTCCTGCTTCTTCTTTGGCTTTTTGATCATCTTGGCGCCAGACCAATAATCGGGACCTTCGGGCTCCAACCCCTCATTGGCGAGCATATCGACATCACCATCCGCATCGATACCATGGTACTCGTCGGTTTGTAATGGGCTGTGGCTGAGTACTTGTTCTTGGTCGTTGTGGTTTGTAGCAGTGGACTTTGTGGTCTTTCTGTTCTGGTAGGCGTCGTTGGCTTTTGGAGTTCGGTCACGGTCTTTGCCCCCTCCACCTCGTCCCCCTACACCCTCTCCTCTCCCATGCTCACTATCATAACCCCCTCCCATGCTATGCTCATTCTCACCATCCCCACCCTCCACACCGTTCAACCACTGCCTAATCCCTCCCTCGAACCTCTCCTCCTCGGCAACACCAAGCTGGTACTCGATGCAGCAGCAGCAGTCATAGTACCGGCGCTCGACACGGTTGTTCAGATCGTGGCAGAGGAGCGGGTTGTTGCGGGGGCAGTGCAGCCGGATGAGGTGTTTGTGGCTGCAGTCGTCTGTGGGGGAAGGGGCAGGGGGTGTTAGTGCTGGGTTATAGGGAAAAGAGGTGGGAGGGTTGAGAAGAAGGGAGGGTGGGTGGGGGGAGGGAGGAGAGATGCTTACAGACGAATGTTTTTGTGATGCACATGGTTGCGGATGGGACGATCTCAGCGAGGAAGTGATGAGACGGCGATACAGAAGATGTTATCTATCAGCCGTGCGAGCTTCTTGAGTTCGGCTCTTAGTTTCGATCCTGGCTGTTCTACTTCCAGTAATAAGAATCAAACTCAAGAGAGATAGCAAGAGCGAGGTTTCAAGACTATCTTCGCGGTCGAGATCGAAGTCAAAAGTCGACGGTGAGTATTTTATTTGTTTGTTGATATCGCCGTCGGCTGTGAAGTTAAGGCCGGGTTCTAAAATCACGCTATGTTGGTAGCGAGTCGCCTGTTTGGAGAATTTCTGCCTGTTGTTGATTGTCTAGTTTGTTGACATTGTGTCGGCTGTTGGATTCATTTTCCAGGCGTCTTACCGTTTCAATTATTTTTAATTGTATAACTTATATGATCATCAAAATCAATCTGTACATAGGTTGCAACATGATCTTTATGTACTTGAGAGTAAAGAGGAATATTGTTTTTTCTAGAATATTTCGTCAAGTTCACGCGTTGTTGATTTTGAGAAAATTAAGTCTCGCTTATTGGATACTAACACAATTTGATACAGCTTAGCTTTGAATTAGTGAATTGCTTCATTCATTGATCTATTAGAAGTCAATAAATTCAGTCTCGCATTGAATAGAGATTAAAAAATAGATATAGCTCAGCTCCTGCAACCCTAGAGCTTTGCTCGATTTGTAAGGAAATGGGAGAATCCATTCCACCTCAGACCAGGGACGTGGTGGACGAGAAGCGTCCAGCCGCTTTGGCGGGGGGAGGGTCGATTCATCTTCAGCGATCAAGGAGTATGCCACATATTACAGCAAGCATTCAATGTCTAGATTGAAGTTTGTTGTTGCCGTATTCCAAAATTTGAATGTATTTCCGCTTCGAACGCCATGTGCGCTAATCACTGAGCATTAGATATTTCTATGGTTAAAACACATGAAGTCAAGATAGTCACTAATTTGAATTGGGTCGTTGTGATGTTTACTTTGAAGGTGAACCGAAAGCCAGAACGAAAGTCATGTTTCAAAAGCCTCGCTAAATATGTTCAATACTTTCTCGCACAAAAGCTTCCTTCATTTCCATCTGCAACCGCGTCAGACTTTCGGTCGGCGGACAACTAGCTTGAATCACAATCTCGAGTCGAGTACGAAAACCCATCAATTACGATTCGGTATCAATTTCAATTCGGCGGTGTCAGTTTTTCACCTGCTTGCCCTTGTCACCTTCTGTCAAACCAAGTCGCGAAATATTCCAATTCCAAGGCTCTCTCTAGCCTCACCACCTCCTTCACCGCGAACCCCGGCTACACTCACCGCTCTACCTCAATCGACTCATCTCTAAGGCAAGAGCGATATAATGGCCTCCATGACGCCCGTCATCAAATACGAATGGAAGTTCACTTGCGGTCATGTTCTCAAGCAGGATGATCCGACTGGTCCCTCAGCTGGATTCAACTTCACGGCTATGCCAATGACTGTCTCGGAGGATTGTGTATATTGCAAGGAGTTCAAGCCCACCAAGGATTTCACCAAGAGCAAAGCCCAGATCCGCAAGCAAGATCAACAAGCCCTCGCAATCTACAAATCACAGGTGGACAGAATCAATAAGGATATTGAGGAGGCCGACGGAAATGTTGACTTGGTCAACAATTTGAAGAAGATCTTGGGCCACTGCAATGAGGTGTGGGCAGAGGAATTCAAGAAGATTGCGGCGCGTGACAATGGAAGTATCGTCGAGCCTGGCCACCCTTCATCCCTTAGTGATGCTCTCCTCAAGAAGTTCGACACTGCACTGAGTAAGGTGGAACTCCTCCAGAAGGCCGAGCTCGTCTTGCTGGAACGAACTCGCGCACCTGAATATAAAGGCCCCCTGAATATCCAAAAGCTGGAGGCTCGCTGTAAGAAGTGGAACGAACATGTGACGAGAATCAGGAAAGCAAAGATTCAAGCTTTGGGTGTGGGCTTTTGGGAGGCTGTCAGATTGGCTGAGAAGGATCTTGACTCCATTTGGGCTAACGTTGTCAAGTTGATGAATGACGAATGAGGACCAGGCACGTACTTTCTATTGTAGAATGATGAGTATGAGAACAGGGCCTTGACATAGATTTGTTCAAGAGATCCGAGGATTTTGTCAGGAGTTCAGCGGGTGTGCACTGGTATGGGTTGTTCACTGGGCTGTCAGACAGGATGTACATCATACAGGGGCTCTTGTAGGGAATACCTTAAATCGAAACTATCAGTCCATATGATGAACATCATTTCTTGAGTTCTATACGATAGTGGTATGAGTCTCGCAAAAAATCTGGCTGCGTCTTTCTCACTAGCGAGGAAGGAGCGATGGAGGGAAAAGCTCTTGCCAAGTGGAGGTTCTTGCCCTCTTCGTATGCTGAAATACTGCCAGAAGCTCCGTGAGAGCCTCAATTATTTTCCTTCGATCAGTTCGAACTAATCTTGACAGTCAATCCGGCATTTCCCACCCTCTACTTACCACCAAACTGACTCGTATTCTCTGGCTGAGGAATCTTCACTCGCCTTATTCTTGGACGATCCCAAGATGTCATACGATCCCGGAATTCAGGACAAGAGTGTTACGGATGTTGCTGAACCGTCAAATACTGCTTTTTATTTCGCACGAATGCCGAAAAGTCCGGTCAAGCCGTCCGCTGAGACCTTCTATAATTGGGATCCGCTACAAATGAGCGAAACATCCGAGCACACGAAAGCTGACTCCGAATGAACTGCTTTTTATAGCGTCCGAAATAGCCATCTACTTTGCAGACACATCTCAAAATAACATACAGCCGTCCGATACATCATCCCGAAGAGCACTTGAAGGCCGAATCGAAGAACTCAGCAGGGAATTGGAAAGTTCACAGAACACTATGGAGGAATGGAAGGCGCGTGCTTTATCGCACCATGCGATGAAAGTGGACTGGGATTTGGCTTACGACGCACTTCATCAATCCATGAGAAAAGACCTGGTGGAGATCGAGGGTGACATTGGCCACCTAGAGAACTCAATAAGCCACCTGAACGAATATGAGCAGAGAACTCATGGGGGAGTTCAGGTAGAGGTTGCGAAAGTCATGACACTGATCAATTCTGATCTCACGAAGACGGAAGAAGTGAACGAGCCTTCAACGGAGACGGCAGCTTGCATCAAAACTCGACTGGCGATCTATACAGGCGAGCATGAGGAGTTCATCAGTCAGGCAATAGAGAGGCGTCATACAGAGATTATCCGGGAATGTAAAGCAGGGCTCAAGATGATGGTTGACCACGCGATTGGGCTTGAATTGGAGACTTAATGGCTGTAGGGCCTAGAATTCGTTCATATTCTTAATTAACGTAGCATTCGAAATCGGGTCTGATGAGTGTTATTAGTATATTTTATGAATTAGAGACATTAGGTCTTTCAACAATTGATCATACTTTAAATGAAGAAGCTATCAAATTATAAGAGCAGTTAGTCTCACCTAATTCCAGAATACTAGTCTGCTCCCCTGTGAAAGTAACACCTCCCAGATATACTCTTTAATAAATTTAATAGCTGGGAATACCCGCTATATGTCACCTCTGGCCTTACTTCTTTACCCCTCTAAGAAACTCCGAAAGATGCTCCCCAATAACCAAACCGGACAAGCGAGCACGTTCTCAAGGTCCAGACAATTCCCCACTTCCACAATGGCCTTGCAACCAAGTAGTAGGGTTGCCACTTGGAAATTATTTTCACACCAAGTTGATTTCGGTAAGTTCTATCTTTCTGCAGCGGTCTACCACAGTGAAGCTGACTCGATTTGCAAATCACCCAAGCCGAGCAAGAACGAGTTCATCTTTGCATCAACAGTGGCTCTTGGTCTAAATACCACCCGTAATCCATCGAAACTCTCTCATATGCAGAAATATAACAAATATCTCCGGTTGCTCGAATTTCAGCATCATACAATGAAAACGTTAAGGTGGAGTCGCCAACCAAGCACACAAGCCAGCCTCACTCAACGCTTCTAGTGGAACAACTTCGGATTTAGCCCTCCAGCTTATGAGCTCATTGGCGGCAGTGAATCGAGACATTCCCACTAGTCTTCAATTCTTTCTATACATTCCCTTGCTTTCGGTCTTTTTCAACCTCCCCAAACCAACAACCCAGTTCTACACTTCAGCCATCTTCACCACCATCTTAAACCCCATAACACCATTTAAACAACAAACCCACACATCCAATCTCGACACCTCTGTCTAGAATACGAATGCAACATGCCTAGATTGGTGTGAGTTCTCTCTCTGCATGCCCAGATATGTATGTCGTGGCCATGCTGACATCACTTTTCAGGTTATGGCGCAAGAACCGCTTCGTCAAGAAGCCTTCGCCATTGAAGAATGCAGTCCTTGCAGATGATCCTATGGATGTCGATACTCAATCCTCAAAACATAAGCCGAACCGAAGAGACAAGGAAGATGAAGCATCAGATACAAACCACACACCAACAAATGGTTGTCAAAGTCAGGCTCAAGAGTCGGTGTTGAAGGAAAACGAAGCTCGGATTCCCAGTCCAAGGTCAATTAGGAACGATACAGTCTCAATCCCTACTTCAAACACAGTCAAATCCAGCAAGAAACGGAAGGCCCGCCACGACTCCGATTCCAGCATCAATAAATCAACCACGCTCCTTACTCTCACCCATTCATCACCATCATCCTCGCCATCACTGCAAAGCCACAGTCACCAAACCACAGCCTCCTCATCAACTTCGCTACCAACCTCAACACTCCCTATTACCAACTCAAACCCCGCAATTCCCAACCCCAACCACCTTCACACCTCATCTCCCACTCCCGCTACCCCTCCAAAATCCCCCAAACCCACACTTATCATCAAGCTCAAAGTCCCAACCTGGTTCAAGACTCATGAAACCCCCATCTCCCAGTCAGACTTCAAATCCAAGTCCAGGAACACGCCTCTGCCAGCCTCCCGCGCCACCAAATGCCCCAATTGTGGCGGAATCCACACCTCCACCTGCTACTCCAACATGGACCGCCTGGACGAGATAGCCGCACAGCTCGCGATCCTGGGTACGCTATCCTATGCCACCAGGCATGTCATCGACGAGGTTCTCGAACAGGCCAGATTGACACACCCACCCCAACCTCAACCACTGCTACACGGTTCTTCTTCTTCAGCAGCAGCAGCAGCTTCAGATCTCTACGGGCAAGACATCAACGCAACAAAGTCACCATTCAACCTCGAATCCAACGCAGCACTAAAATACGGCCTCGAAAATCTCCTCTTAGAAAGCCATACATGGGTGGTGAAAGCCAGGCCATTGATGCTAGAAGCTGCTATGAGGGAGGGGAACCTGGAAGAAGGCGAGAGATTGAGGAGTGAGGTCAGGGAGGATGGTGGTGGTGTGGTGCGGGCAGGGGACGCGGAGAGGTATTTTCAGGAGGTGAGGGAGAGGTATCTTGGAGGAATGAGGGGATAGAGGGCTTCTAGGGCTGGGATTTGAATTTGGGCAATGGCTGGAGCATATCAGCGAGAGTTGGCAGCATCGTTATTGAAGAAGTTGCTTCGAATCTACCAATGCATGCATCGTGAAATACACCTTGGATGTCCCAGAAATAACGTTTTAACTTCTGAACAGAATACAGAAGAAGACATCTCCGCAAACTGAATTGATGTAGAGCGAGCTTGAGGTGCCGTGAGATGTCTTATTTCTAGAAGTGGAAAGTCAATAAAAGCTCGCTTATATTGTGGTGCCAAGAGTTCTGGGTTGATATAGAAAAAGTTCATCGTAATCATTTTCTCCCCGCTAGATGGCCAGAACTAGAAAACATACTGGCCAAGCAGCTGCTTATAGCTCATGATACCTCATGAAATTCGCAAGGGACAGAAAAGATACTAGTGTGTGATGGGTTGACGTAATCAATTCTGCTTCTTATCTATGATTTGCTGCCCTAGGCTATCCAGAGACCACCAATTCAATATACCTAAGACTAAGCATACTGTCGTAGAATCCATGCAGCCAAGGGTACAAGAATGTCGGAGACCAAACATTCGGCCAGAATAATTATCGCCCAACCCCCAATCTCATCTATCTCCGCTTGGCCAGGTAGGCATGTGCGTTATCCCAGATCTTCCTATCTGCCTCGTTGATCTCCTTGCTCAAAGTTGATACGCCCTCATAAACTGCATCGAAGAACTTGAACGCAACATCCAGATCCTCGGCGAAGTTGACACTGTGTGGGAGATATTTCTTGATGTATTCCGCCTTGTTGGCTTCGCGTTCTTCTGGGGTCCATTCGGCCTTCAAGAAGTCATCGAGATAAGTTTTAACCGCAATTCCGAGACTGGTGTCGATGTCTTTAGAGAAAGGAAGACTATGACAGTTAGTTAAGTGATAATGCCATAGAAAATATCGATCAATATACCTTCGTCCTAGTCCATCGCAGTCTTCCCGAGGGCGTTCTCCTTGGCCATTGAGAAGTAACGATGCAAGCACACCCTCCAAGAGATCTCTGTCGGTCTCGCGGACTTCTTTAATGATCGAATGAAATGACAAAAAGTTCTTGCTGAGAGGGCCTGTGTACCCGAGGTTTTGGTGGCGGAGTTTGAGAAGACACGAGGCGCGCCCAATCAATATGCAGTTTGCCTTATCTTCATCAGATCCACGAAGAGGTGCACCAATTAGCTCGGAATGACGGTTGCGCGAATTGAGATTGTCGAAGCGAAGAAGCTCAAAGGCGAGGAATGCTGCCTCTTCGAGGTGGTGGACATCATTGTAAGCCTTGACGGAAGGTCCAATTGCTTTCAGAGTCGTCCCCAAGGCTTTACCCCAGCTCGTTAATTGATGCTGATCATTTATGTAACCTCTGAGATGGAGGAAGCGCCAGAGCACATTCGACTGCAGCTCTGTCTTGGAATTGATACCGGTAATGTGGCCGCCTTTGGTCGGTGCGGCATAGATGGATGCAGATGAGAAATCCTTCGACTGCAGAGCGAGGAGAGCAAACGACAGAGTTCCCGGAGATGTCCCAGTCGCTGTTGCTTGAGTCTGCAGTTGTGCATCCTTCACACCCCAAGAATCAGTCTGTTGGTTGGTTTGAGGCTGCATGTTCCGATGTACAAGAGTCTTTTTCAGGCTCTCGTCAAACCAGAATATCATCTCAATATCCTTGAATTGTGTTGCTCGAGCGATGCGCGAAGAGACCAGTGCAGCAGTAGTCTCCTTCAGAGGGAGAAGTGTTTGCGTAACCAGCTTCTTATACTCATCCGAGACAACGCCATCCAAGGTAGGGAAAATATGCCATTTCAAGTGGACGAAGCAATTGATGATTCGGGGACCAATCAGAGCTTTGGAGAGGTAATGGTACAGTTCGGCAGGCATCTGCAAGCCCAAGTATTCCGAATTGTCGGATGAGAGATTGTCCCAGTCTCGGATGTGAACGACGCCACCTGTGGTGACTGTGCAGCAATGCTTCACGCTCATCTTTGCCTTCCGGTACTTTGTCAACCAATTCGGATCATGTTTCTCGAGAATGTCCTGGAAAGTACTGCAGGTAGTAGTTACTGATCGATTCGAGGTTCTCAGAAGGTTTATTGCGTCTGTAAGGGTATAAGGTTGCGAAGAAATGATACCTTCGACTTGAAGGGGGGGAAATGGCGGCAAAAATGAGGTGCCAACCAGAAGGAGTGCATCGTGGAACATTTCCGGATTCGCGACAACGTTGAGTTTTGCGAGTAATTCTGACTTGATGATGCCGTAAAAGCACTTCTCCTCCCAATTACTGGATCTCGGGGGGTGGATGATTGCATCATTGATTTCGTAGAGGAGCAGCTCTTTCGAACCCATAATGCCATCAATGAATTGTTCGTCAAGTGTATCGAGGTAAGCAAGCTAGGAATGTTAGCTGAGCTGCATGGAAATAGCCTGTTGTCAAATACCTGGGCACAAGCGCTGAATGGCGCGATCAGGAAGTCCAGGCTTCTCTCAGCTAGAACCTCTTGAAGAATATGGTACAAGTCTTGTGCTCGTACGGCACCTGCTGGAGATTAGTCCAAAAGCCGCTGAAACCTAGATCCCACGTACCGGAAGCACCAAAGGTCTTTACGGCCTCTTCAGGGTGGTTGTTGCTGTACAATTCCCACGCCTTTTGTGTCTTTGCGAGAGCTGCTCTTGCGTTTTTCAGCGCCATTTCGTCCTTGCCAACGACCGATTGGCCATCAAAAACAAAGAACGGCCGCATCTTGTTCTCACTCCATCTATCCAAATCATTCTCGATATGGTGCTTCAATGCTATTGGGTCTCCGCCGAGTGCTGCGAGGAGAGGTTCGTGGGCAGGTTGATCGTCGATCATGTGTTGGAGGTATGAGGTTGCTTCAACTCCAATGACAGCATCTTTCAGTTCTGAAAATGGCATTGAACTATGGCCAAGTCAGTCTTTAGCACTGTCTACAAGCTGGAAAACGACTTACTATGCATCTGAATTGAGACTAAAGTCTGCATCTGGGACTAGAGAATATGCACCGTTAGCATATGCCCAGCCTAATCTTCCTTCGGTATGTCTAGGTGCATGACGATTAACAGATCCATCGATAGCGCCCATGAGGGGCCTGTCTTGGTCTGCGTGTCTGTCGCTATCAATGCTCCAAAGAGGGTATGTCTCTGTCATTTGTAGGGGTGGAGCTAGGACGAAGCCCTTGGTGCGAGGTGGAGCATGCGAGTATGCTCTCATAAGGCCACAGTCTGGAGTATATTCGTCGATAAAGTCCAATCCTGAGTGGTACACTTGTGAAGAGAGATGTGCGTGTCGTCGCGACAAGGCTCTGCCTGGGTCCATTGATACACCCGGGGCTGCATACCAGACCTCACCACCGTTTGCCATGTTGTAGCTGTCCTGGTACGAGTGCGATGCGTCGTATATGTGATATCTTTCGTGTCCCATCTTGCTAATCGGCGGGTTGGTTGTTCGTGGAGGTGATGATCAGCGAAGCGTGAAATGTGTACTTACGAGGCATCTTGACTCAAAGTGCAGCAGCTCAAGCTGGGTAGGTGTGGTATGCAGAACGTTCTTGCCGTTTGTAGGTAAACTTGTACTTCGAATGTGGGTTGAAAGTCTAGACGGCTGAAGGTTCGATTCGGGGAGGGGAGGAGAGAAGGAGCGAGCGCAGGGCGTTGGAGCTAGATTCTGGAAATCGAAAGTCGCAGAAAATGAGCAGCAATTTGGACGTAGATGCGACGATGGCGGTAGAGGTAGGATGTTCGTTGAGAAGATGTTCGTTTGAGGACTCAATATGGCGAGGGGTAGTAGGAAGAAATACCTTAGGGCTCTAGATGAGTGAGCTTCAAAGGTTCGGGGATGTGTGGTCGTAGCTCCCGCACCCGCCAGGTACCCCGAGCAGGGGTCCAATTAAAGTTTGCACGTGAATAGAGAGAGATCACTTGGCATCAAGACGCCTGCGATAAGTGCTCAACTTAGCTTGAGATCAGACCTAGCAAGAGCCGAACAATAATCCAAGTCAAGAGATCATCTCAACCTTGGTCAATTACAACAAAGAAAACACAAGCCGAAAGTCCGAAAGCAACGTTTTGTCCCAGAAAACATCAAAGCCTATTCAAGTTTGCGATTACGAGGTACTTGAATCCTAAGAGCTCATTCGAGTGAGTAGAGAGAGTGGGGTGGTTCACGTAACGATCGCCACATCTCAGAGCTTTTATTAGGCCGTACGTCCCCCAGATAAAGCTTTGCAAAATCAAGTTTCTGAAAAGTCTGCCCAGCATCTCACAACATTCGCCTCTTTCCACTTAAATATGGCGATCTCAAATGGAAGCACTTCTGGGTCAACCGGGCAAATCCCTGTTATCGATATATCCGGATCTCGCCCAGAATCAGAAGTTGCAAAGCAGCTTGTCGACGCAGCAGCTACATACGGCTTTGTTTACGTGAAGAATGAAGGGAAAGATATCCCTGTAGACGTAATCGATGATATCTTTCAACTAGTAAGATTCGCAAGTATACTTCCCATAATGTACCAGCTAACTGATATACATTCACCTAGTCAAAAAGCTTCTTCAAGTCACCCATAGAAGAGAAGAAGTCCTGCACGATCCAAAAGAATAATCGAGGATGGGTGGGCATGCATGCTGAGACTTTAGATCCTAAGAGTCAAAGGGTATGTCCCCCTGTCGCCCGCACCTGTATGCTAAATCACTAACAATCATGCAGATGGGCGATTTTAAAGAGTATGCTCTCCCCCTTTCAAATCATGAATCCACAGACTTATCCTGTCCAAGGGCTTTCAATCTTGCTGAATTCATCAATGGTGAACCTCAGCAACCGCTACCTCCCACTTTTGTCCCTCATGAGAAGCAACTAGATACTTTCCACAAATACTGTCATAGCCTCATGGAGAAGATCCTTGTTCTGTTTGCCATTGGTATTGAGGTATCTTTCCCCCCTTGTTTGGCTTATCTTGTGTTGACAACACCTAGGTCGATCCTGGAAAAGGAGGTCCAGATTGGTTCGCCAGTCGACATCGTGGGGGCGAGGAGAGCTCTTGCACACTCCGACTACTCTACTATCCTCCCATCCCCCCAGGAACAGATTACAAACCCGAAGTCGATATCAGAGCTGGGGCTCACTCTGACTATGGATCAATCACCCTTCTATTCCAACGTCCCGGGCAACCAGGCTTAGAGATCATCCCACCATCGACCTCCGAAGTACACAGCGAGAGGAATTACAGCAACACAGCAGCATGGACTCCCGTCCCCGTCTTCCCACCCGGCACAGAGAACGATCCATCACCTCCAATTCTAGTCAACATTGGCGACCTTCTAAGTCACTGGACGAACAACCTCTTCAAGAGCACAGTCCACAGAGTTGTGTTTCCCAACCAAGGGAAGGAGGGAGGCGATGATAGGTACAGCATCGCTTATTTTGGACATCCCGTAGGATCGACTGTTCTGGAGCCAGTTCCAAGTAAGATGGTACAAGAGCTGAGTGGAGTCAATGCCGGTGTCAGTACCGGGGTCCATGCAATGACCGCAGATGAACATTTGATGAGTCGCTTGAAGGCGACGTATCTAGGCATGTATAAGGATGGGAAGGAAAACGAAGTTTCAGAGTCATGATATAAACAATCGAGAAATACATGTTTGGTTTTAAATATATGAATAAACCCTCGTTCAATTCTCTAATTCTTATATCTTGCTTGCTACTGCAGCATCATCTGGTTGGTTCGCTTTCAGTCATATGCCAAGCCGGCCGCCACATTTTTATGCTCAGCCAGCTGAACTCCTGTCTTGTCCATTTCTTCATTCCTCAAAATCTAGTCGCTAATCATGGCAAATGAATTGTCCTTGGACAGATATAAGTACCAGCCTCTCATCTCAAAGCCATCTCAACATGCTATCCGACTCCTCACCCTCTACCCAGCGCCCGATCCCTCCATGCTCATCGCATGCAATCTCACTCATGCCTGCCTCGAAGAAACTCCAGACTTTTCAGCCCTCTCATACACCTGGGGAATCACCACATCCCCGACCCCTATCTCTCTTTCGGGCCATCCTCACATAGTGACTACCAACCTCGCTTCAGCTCTCCGACACCTACGCCTTCCTGATCGCGCAAGAACATTATGGGTTGACGCTTTATGTATCGATCAAACCAATGTAAAAGAGCGAAGTGAGCAGGTATCTCTGATGCGCGAGATATACGACAGTGGCGGATCCAGAAAAGTGATCGTTTGGCTTGGTGAAGAGGGGTCTGCTCAAAGTGCACTGGATATCTGTCGCGGGGCATTGAGTGTATTTCCAGTACCAAACCATGTTTTGACGGAATACCATGAAGAGTGGCAAGCTTGTAATGATCTGTTCATTGATAGACCTTGGTGGTCGAGAGCTTGGATATTGCAAGAGGTAATCCACTCTGGAGAAGTGATGGTTCACATAGGCCAACTCCCTCCACTGTCCATTGATGAACTCTGCGACTTCTTCAAAAGATACAGAAGCACCTTAACAATTCGGGAAACCGTTCTGGCCAAGTCCAAGCATATCATCAGTTCTTTGAGTCAGACCATGGTATCTGGCATACCCTCTTCTTCGCCAGCTCCTTCAGAAATCTGGCCGCCTCCCCCACCACAAAACTGGAACCTCTGGCTTCGAACAGGAGACTACGCAAAAGATCCCCAATCATCCATTGGGGACAACAGACTTAAATTCAAAGATCCTCTCACTCCCACATATCAACCCAGCCTCGCGAGTCTACTGATCGGTTTCCGAAATCAACAAGCTACTGATCCACTTGATAAGATCTACGCATTCCTCGGCATGGCCATTAAAGAGTTCGATATACCGGTAGACTACGGTCTCACGAAACGACAACTCTACACACATGTCGCTCGTGCATTGCTCAGGAAAGTCCTTTTGATTCTGCTCTGGGTAGAATCGCCTCATCGGTCAGTACAACGGCACAACGAACTACCGTCGTGGGTGCCCGATTTTACGATCTCGCAGGGCCTGGTTCCCAGAAGCATGTTTGCTTTTCAGCATCTTTTCGATGCTGACAAAGGATTTCCAGCTGTGAATTTAGAACCACGATTCGCGGAACCGAAGGACTCCGAGACTTTAGTTATCAGGGGCATATATGTCGCTACCATCACGGGTGTCCATGATTGCAGGATCACGACAGACGACGAACTCCTTGGTCTTGACGCCCTCCGTCTCATTCAGTACGACCGCAATCCATCTTCTCGAAGCCTCAAACCCAATACATCCCCTCCAGAAGGGGCCTGCAACTGCTTACAACCAGAACCCCATATCTCTCCTCCATCCTTCAAAAACACAAGCTGGGGACCAGTTGTCACCGAAATAGGCGATATCATCATCGTTAGCCCAGGCCTCAAGATCCCTATTGTTCTGAGAAAGATTGAAGATGGGTATCTCTGGGTTGGCGGATGTTGGCTGATCGATTCTGAGATTCGGGACCTCGAAAATCTGGGGGAGGATCCAGCGTTCTCGCCTATTATGTTTGGGATTGCTTGCGCTGGATTACCTGAGGACAATGGGGCGGAGACCTTCCGCATTTATTGAGACTGGGCAGAGAGGGTGGTCGAGATGTTAAATTCGCCATCTCATTCTAAAACTTCTGTTTCCTGACTTTTGAGCTCTGTGGCTATGTTTTTAGAGATGTTGCCGTCTGCATTAAGAGAGGCGATTTGTCAGGTCCAGCTTCGGGTAGATATGGAGGATGGACGCTCCCATGGAGTATGTGATACCTAAGTATTTGCCGGACATGAATTTATGTGGTACGATCTCCGGTCTAGAAAAAGTCTAGATAGTTGCAATCTACAAAGTAACGTGGAAAATATAAAAAACCTACTAAACGTAGACAGTCTTGCCGTTACTTCCATCTTTCTTCTAAACCTGTAATTATCCTCTTCCCCAACACCAACTCCTCAACTCCGCTCTTCAAGCCTTCTCCTCCTTAACGCCCACACCCCCGACCTTAAGACTCTCATTCGCACTGCCCACCTCCGGACTTGTATCTTCAAATGTCGCTCCGCGCTTATTTGTATGATGATCAAACTCATCCCCATGACCACCCTTCTCACCCTTACCAACAAGTTCTCTCGCCCAAGAGAGGAGCAGATGCCGACCTTCGATGATCGGGTAGACGGTGACGCTGAAGAACGAGAAGAATGCCCAGAGGAGAGAAACGATGACCCAACCAGTGAAGAATTTGCGCGAGAATTTGTAGGCGGTGCCGTAGAGGCTATGTGGGTGAAGGTCGTTAGTATAATACCCGCAAGAGAAGAATAGGAGTGTCAAAAAGAAAAAAAAAATTGGAGAGAGGAAAGAGTAGCAAACATACGACAATGGCCAGATAATGAACAGTGCCAAAAACAAGAACACCGTAATTCCCCTCGCAACATACGCGGCCTTTCTCAACCTCTCAGGATCATATGTCGGATCCGCGTATGCGACATCACGATCATTGCCTTCATCGTCAAGGAGACGAATAGCACCGAGACTCTCCCACGTATAGTTTGCATTTTGGAAGATTGAGATGCTGATTGTGACCACGGCGGCAGCCCCAATGCCCGCTATGCAGCCGTAGAGACAAGGGTCTGTTGCGCCTACGGACGCGATTGTCACCTCGCCCGAGAAGCGTTGGGCGAGTGTCAACTGTGGTGGGGTTGGTTAGCGATGTGTTGCTTCAATATGGGGAAAGACGGGGTACCCAAGTGATCACGGCAGCGAAGAAGCCGAGCCAGATTGATGATGTGGCTGCTAAAGCACCTTGGCGGGAGGAGAAGAAGGTACCGACGAGAGCCGGCAGTGCTGAACCAGTGAAGATACCGGTCATGTTCTACGAAAGATTTTGTGATCAGCTTCCTGGTCAAGTTATATAGCACGGACGACTAACGTAGATGAATCCCAGGTCGATCTTGACGCCATGCAGCATAGTAGCGAAAGCTGCCATGAACATGGCAAATCCAGCAACACACCAGTGTCCGGCTCGAAGAACTTGAGCATCCGTTGCGTTGGGTCTGAGATCTGTAGGAAATGTGGTCAGACGTCTACTTCCGATGTGGGAAAGTCTAAGTCAACGTACATGTCTTGTAGACGTCGTAGGACAGAACAGTTGATGTTCCAATCAAGACACTAGAGATAGCACTCGTACAGCTCATAAACATCAACACAAGAACTGATTGTCGTCAGCGGCTGATTATGAAAATTTGATGGGGTTTAGACAACTTACCGGCACCAGCACCTCCTTTTCCAGCAATAGTCTGCGCGGCATAAGGCAATGCCAACCCGGCACCAATCTCTTGCGCATTCATTCTTCTAGGAAATGTGGGAAAGGAAGGTGTGTTTTCCAGAGCAACAGCTACAATACCCATCGTGGTAGCTAAGGTAAACGGCATTGCATACCAAGCTAGACCTCCAAGAACGTATCCCGGAATAGCGGCAGCAGGGTCAGCAGCGATACCTTTTTGATGGAAAGAATTGTCCAAGAACACGACTCCAGTATATTCGAGAATACTCAGGATGGCAAACTTGAGAGCACCGAGGGATCGGATTGTGAGATAGCTGCCGTCCTTGGTGGGGGCAGAATAATCGTTTCGCTTCGCGGCTTCGATGAGCAAGTCCCACATCTTTCCTGGAGAGCCGACCTGATCGCCACTTGCGTAGACTTTGAACCAAAACGTGAGAATGATGATCAGAATAATTGCAGTGTGTAGCTGGTTGCGGTCAGTAAGGGGATCCGCTGTGACGTCTGAGAGGGTTGCCCACGTAATCAGTCAAGATGGTAGCTCTCAGTCCGCCTCGGATGGTGTATGCCGAGACACTGAGAGGAAGCAGCCATAGACTTGCATAAACACTCATACCGGTCAGCGATTCTATGGCAGCAGCTCCACCTATCAAAATGGACGAGACAACCAAAATGTTCGACGCCAAGCTGAAGAACATGAAGGAGAAGTGTGCAGTGGTGCCGTATCGGACTCGGATAATCTCAAGAAATGTCCGAGCATTGGGTGCTTTCCGTTTTGTTTGCTTTACAAATCAACAACTACGCATTTCGAATGTCAGATATGGGAACTCACAATGGCCAGATTACTAAAGACCATGATCTGCGTACTGTTACATGCGGCATAGAAGAATGATCCAGCAACACCATAGGTATATGCGACAGTAGCTGACGAGAGGAGTGTTGTACTCCAGGTCCAGGACGATGTGACACCGGCAGCAGTCAGACCAGTCCCGAGGGATCTCTTTGCGACTGTAAGACGGATGGTCAGTCGCTCTAGATTTACGCTGATTATCGAGCTACGTACCAGTAAACTCTTCAGAATTTTCTACATTTCCTCGCCTCTTCATAATTTCAGAAATTGCAATCATGCCGAAGGCAAAAAGTGCCCCAAGTCCAATGACAACGCCATAGCCAGCACCCTACAAGCGAAGGTCAGTCTGAACGCGTACTATAATGGAAGCATGGCTCAAGAGATGAAGGAAATGCGGCCTACTTGGGTCAAGGGTATCTCTGGAGCTGAGTCAGCCATATCTAGAAGCCAAGATATGCCAGTGGGAAGGAGATTTCGAGAGACAACTTGTCGACTTGTGTGAGACAAAAAAGTTCAAAAGTAACAATGAAAATTCCGGGATGTCTATTTAATATATATACATATCTCCGACTTGCGTAGATGTGGGAAACTTAAACCCTTCATCACAACGGCACTAACCCAGGACTTCGGGACTGCAAGTTCAGATCACGCAAGTTGGGGCTTGAAGTTCTCATCCGAAGCCAAAAAGCTAGCCTTTCTCTATGCCGCACGGCATTTGACTGCCCGTGCATTTTGGGATTGACGATTGGCTGCCAAAGAGAAAAAAGAAATAGGCTAATAGCATGCTGCAAGCCAGAAAGGCAAGAAATCTGGAGTCCAGATCCATCTTGCATACCTGCCCCTGCAAATACTTCGTCTTCCAAACCCAGCTCGGTGGAAACAGGTACTCGAAATGGAATCGCATATCTGAAACACGCCGATCTCAGCTTTGGATTGGGTTGTCTTCACGTCGAAATGCATGCCGTTTGTTTAGACTCTAGCACGCCATAGATACGGTGCAGAACCCTTGGTTTGAACGATCTCGTGACCAGAACAGAATGAAGTACATCCAGGGTCCCAATGTCCATCAGCTTTAAAGATTGATACCAAGGACATTCTTGTATATTGAAGCTTGGAGTTGAATTGGCCAGGGTGGTGCTAGGGAACGGAGGTTGATGTGCTGGATGCACTTCGTTGAAATCCGAAATGCACCTCGGGCGCCAAGCGCTGCTGACAAAGCGGATTCAACTTCACCACCACCAGTGTCACTTGAGTCACTTCTCTGGTAGATTCCCAAGTTATATCAACATCGCGCTTAGTATACTATCCTTCCTTCGAGTGTCTTGCCGATGTCCTCCTGTCATTGGCTGAAAGAAGCACGTGGGCGAGTCTACAATGGCAATGAATAAATGCTGGCTGAAACACTGATCCGTTCTCCACTCATTTTGCGCACGATATTGAAGCTCCAGAGGTCTATTAAGGAGAACGACGACTGGAAAGAATTGTGAACGGTCTTATAGACTTTCAATCAAGACAGAATAGGGCAAGTTGGCTTTGCAAGACCACAAATTTCGATCTTCTCACCCTGACGCCAAATTGGAACGGAACGTGACCGAGAACGTGACTTTGAACAACCTTTGCAGCCTAACTACGGTTCGAAGGCGTCCCTTAGTCTATGTTACCTCTATACAACTCGACTTTCATCGCAGGGCTATTACTTACACATTTTGACAAAAGTGTCTTTGGAATGGATTCTCGCAGGGGACTCGCAGGGAGTGCTAGCAGGGGGTTGGTAGGTCAGAGCTCAAATATGTTTGTTTACTATCGTCTCCTCAGCTTCTCATCCCACTGGATCCTTCAACAACCGTGCCAAAACCGGCATGAAGTAGATTTTTGGAAGAAATTGAGAGGTTGTATGGCGAATTCCCAGGACTCGTAAGTGAGTCAGGTGGAGCGTTTAGAGCAGACTCAATGAAATGCAATTTGTGTTGATTGGCGTGTACTTCTGCAATCCCTCGTTTTCCTGTTTTCTTGCCCTTGAATATCACAACACTCTGACTCTTCCCGACTCATACGCAGAACTCCCTTTGACTGTTCAAAGCTCACTCATGAGTCACGAATCTCGCCAAGAAACCCCCCTGGTCTTCATTCCATTCGGCAAGCGAGCCTCAGTCAATAAAGCTCCACATCTCCCTCCGATCAACCCCCTCCTCCCACTCTCGTCCCCTTAACCTACCTCCACACTTCCTCCAATGCCTCCCACCAAGCCCCCACCAACCACATTCCCACTCTTCCCCTTCCTTCCCTTCGAGATCCGCTCCCAAATCTGGACATTCGCCCTCCCCGGCCCACGACTCGTCCACCTGCGTGAAAACCCCATCCACGAAGCTGGGAAGAATGGGTTCGGCGTCCACTCTCTGGTCCGCCAGGGTCATATAGACCGGGCAGAGGACCGCCCGTGCCGTTGGATGCGAAGAATTATATTTGGGCCTGCTCGGAGGTTCCGGCGCTGTTGCATGTGAGTTCTCACAACAGCTCATTACATTCAAAGGAGCTCTGGACATCGGAGAGCAAACACAGTGTAGGAGCGGATAGATGTAAGGAGAGAGGAAGAGTATTGCATTGATGCGTAGCAGACGTGTCAAGAATGCCGCCAAATAATGCTCTCCAATGGCTACGAACTCGCATTTAGCGACCCAGACTCCGGCCCACGAACATATTTCAACTTCTCTTGCGACACATTGTACCTCCGCCATACTCGCTTCTCGGCCAAAATCTGGTCCAATCACCTCCGCAAAGAGTTCTGCGCCATAGAGCGAGCTCGAGTGAAGCGAGTTGCGATACAGGCGTCATTGGTCGACGAGTACTCCTTTCCTTTGAATCAGACTGTGAGCCTTATGGGGGGCTTGGAGGAGTTGCTGGTCGTCGAGGGTGATTTCTCCGGATTGGGGAAGGGGAATGAGCTGTTCAAGGATAGGGTTGGGGATCCGTTGGTGAGTGTTGATTGTGGTGTTGAGGAATTGAAGACCGAAGCTAGCATCGGTGAGATCTGGGAGGAGAAGACGGCGAGACTTGCTGAGGCGGTCCAAAAGTATGTTGAAGAAAATGGTGGTGATGGGACTGCATATATGAGAGAACGCACTGAAGGAATGGAGAAGAAGTTGCGGCTTGCGCTGGAGAAAGCAAATGCTGATGAGAAACTGAGGTGTCAGAGACAGCAAGGGGTTGAAAGGCCTTGCGGTTATGAGATTCCGAGGGTGAGGATGGTTTGGGTGATGACTGAGAGTTGTGCGAAAGATTTCGATGGAAAGGGAGAGAGAAAGTATCGGGATGAACCAGGAAAGACTCAAATTGGTCAATTTTTGAATAGTCAAAGGTTATCCAGAATCTCTACTAGTCCTGTTCTGCATTTAATCGAAGACAGGTATAAGACAATATTCAACAAGGGAAAAATTACCCGATATCGAGACGAAGAAGACCAATGAAATTGTCCGCAAAAGGAGTCGTCGACTGGACTATCGAATGACGGCTTGCAGGGTGCAGCTAAAGATGCATGAGCTTTCGGTCTCCGCTTTGCTTGACAGACGAGTAGTAGTTGTTGGTTACTAATGGCAGCGCGCCCTTCATTTCCATCTCCACGAGAAAATGCGTTGGATCATTGCAATGAGCTCCGTTGCCCATGCACTCCGCACAAAGATCGTAGTCGCCTCCATCACATATATTGCAATGGAATACCGTCGTCGGGATTACATCTTCGCAAGAGTCACAAGTTATACTGACAACCGAGGATTCCTCCTTAATGAGGGCGGCCAGAGCTACCTCCGTCGGTATCTCTGCTTGCGCATCTCTGTAATCTGTGCTGACAGGAAACAATTGAAGCAAACTTCTAGCAGTTGGACGTTTCAGGGGATCTGGAGAGCGACAGAGAGCTATCATATCGATATAGTATTGTGGTACGCTGGCTGGTAGAGGTGGCATATCAATCATATTAGCATGCTCCATGCAAATGGACATTCCTAAACAGCCTGCGTAGTAGCAACAATGCCGCCAGCGCCGAGGCTTCTGACCGCAGGCCAAAAGCCAGAGCAGTGCGCCAAGTTGAAATATATCGCAGTGAGGTGTTACATCTAGGTGCTCAGTCTGCGGCATGCTGTATGCTCTGGGATGATTCGGAGAAGACTTGGTCCGTAATTCCGGTGGCAAGTGGCCAGGTAAGCTATTATCGGCCCATGTTTTGTCTCTGAAACTGCAGAGTACCGCTCTATCTTTACTGTCGATAGCAATAGGTGCATAGGCAAAGTCGCCCAAGGCACCAATCACAAAGCCTTTGGAATGAATGTGAGACACGGCTTCTACAATATCTTGGGCCCATCGTTCGCAACGGCTCCAAGATAACCCTGTGCCTTGGTCTATCCCATCTGCGATGACCCGGTCTATCCAGCCCTTGATTGGTATCTCTCTGAGAAAACTCTTTACCTGCTGCCCACCACTGTCGATAACTACGCCGGCAAACTTAGCAACACCAGGCGTACCCTGCAAACAGTGTAGAACATGAATTGTATAGAGCGCAAAGTCTTCCGACAATTTAGTAATTCTTGATTCGAACAGCAAGCGATTGTTAACGAAGACAACAAGTGCTCTGGCATTATCAAGCCTAGCAACTTGAACGACCTCGTTTTCATTATATCGCCGACAGCCCAGATGATCCAAGTTACTAATGAGGTCCCTTCCTGCTCTCTCTGTTTCAGGGAGTTGCTTGCGTATACAAACATGATTCCAAGGCAAGCCAGTTTCAGGGCTGACTTGTTCTGAAATAGTCAAAGACAGGTGTGTGTCTTGATACAACTCTTCCATGCCCCAGAGCAACTCCTCAAGTTTGTCCTGAAGAATACGAGGCAGATTATAGCTAGTATTCTCGAAAGTGACTTTCGTTGTGGAAAGCTTCGTGTAGTCCCAATACTTTGAGCCTCGATTGACAATAAGAGTGAGGCTGAGCCTTCGCCATTGCCGTTGAGTCTTCAAGAAAAACAGCTGGTAATGATTGCTTCTATATGTTCCGTTTGAATACTCCTCGAATGCTGAGTAAATGACGGTGGGCACTGTAGATGGGCCTTTGTGGGTTGTGTAAATTTCAGGAAAGAAGTTTCCAGACAGCTCAAACATTCCAGCAGGCGACGGTGGATATGAGTGGCTCCGTCTCATTTCTAGATTGGACGCCAGAAAACCGGTTCGCGCTGGCCAGGTTACCTGAGGTCCGCTCTGACCGAATCGGGTGGCAGTGACAGAGGTTGAAACCGAGGTCAAAATATGACCTAGTGAGTGAGATTGCGCATCGATAGCCCTTTGAGTTAGCTCAAGAGACTGTTGAATTTCCGAAAGTCGGGTATCAATCGTGGTCAAGGATTGTCGGGATTGACCTGTCTCTTGAACTATCACAGCCAGTCTCATCTCATTCTGAGCCGAGGAAGACCTGTATAATTATCAGTATGGACACAGAATGAATTCTAATCCAAAACACAAGCTTACGAATTCTTCGCACTCAGAGCTACAGACAAATTATCCCGACACTCTTTCAGGACATCACGAAGCACCAGAATCTTGGACTTGTTCCTTGCCCAGGCTCTGCGGTGTGCTCTTGATCTGCCACCGTCCAAGTTCTTGAGCAACTTGATTTGAATGAGTTGATGCAGTTGCTCGATTGAGAGCTTTGCTCTTGTCAGAGATTGCGTGACAACACTGTCGGTTCCTTCCCCTTGGGAGCGATCGATCTCTTGGACTAGGGTGCTGAAATTCTCGAGTTGTTCCTACATGAGCCGGTCAGTAGGATTCGATCAGAATAGGTCAGGCTATGATCTTGATAGTCTTGAGCATGCAGTTCCATTTGACTGGAAACTCCTTGCACCCGATGTGGTTTGTTTTCTCCGATTGCCAGCTCATGATCGTTGGCAAGACAATTTGGAGTCAGCCACACTCACCTGCAAGGCTACTAGGTCATCTGGAGCTGCGTACAACGTTTTGGCAAGTTTCACACCTTCGATTACAAGTTGGGTCAGTGTTACGACACTGGCAACAACACCTACAACTTCCATGGTTACGCTTCAGAGATGCAAAAGATCTTGTGAATATTAGAATTCGGGCCAAGAAAAAGAAAGTAGCGGAACAGTTGACCAGCTGAAAAGCCCAGCCACTTAACTAGGGCGGCATGCCCGCAAGGCAGCCAGTGAGAATGCCTTCGTTTGTTGACCTATCATCAGCCGATGGCCAACCTGAAATAGCTAAACATGCACATTCACGTGAACCATTGGGAATGATTTTGGGAGTTTCTCCATTGGTCGGAAGCTCGGAACACACGGTCATGACCATGCGTAACTCCCCACCGTCCATCCACCATCATCGTCCGCATCGTCCAGAGCAGGAGCTTTCAAGCTACCTCGCTCATACTTAAGTAAGTACCATAATCTCGATACTCATCTCATGAGATCAGGAGCTTTAAAGCTACCATGTCTCGCACTCCAAATCAAAATTCTCAGAAAAACAACGCCGATGTGATGTGCCAGGGGTGTGGTGAACATAAGGGAAATACATGATGGTGAATCTTTCGCTAAAGTTGGTCACATCCGAAAGGGGCGCCTTTTCGCAGGGCTGTGTCTGTGCTGTAGAAAACTGGGGTGTCGGCGTTGAAATGTGGGAATGCCGCGAATCGACTTCGAGTATCCGGTCATTCGAATTAGAATGTGCATGGTGTGTTGGCGCGAAGGGGGTTTAAGACATGCCACTGCATGCCAGAGGAGATGTGAAGCCTGCAGCACAAGCTTACATATCCATCGAATCGCCGTTGGGGCTAGCAAAGCTGAAGCCAGCGCCTTGGGGAGCAGTATTTGTTCCGAAGCCAAAGGTACCGTCAGGCTTGGTAGTGCCATCCTCGACCTCAGCAACATCATCCTCATCTGAAAAGTACTTCTCGATCATGTTGTATGCCTTCATGTAGATCTCCTCGTTGGCATTTGTCTGACAATCGTGGATCTTCTCCATGCCTTGGCACTCTTCGATGAATAGGGCGTATCTGTTGATGCTTTCCTGTCCTTCACCAGCGGCATCTTTGTCCATTTCGCCGACCTTCAAGATATTCTCTAGACCATCAAGAGCCACCTGGATAATCTTGTTATCTGGGCACGCAAGGAGGTCGCATAGAGGCTTGATGCAACCCTGGTTGACAAGATAGCGGATTTGCTCTGGCTTTTGCAGTCCACCTGATGTAGCATTTGAAATGGCCCAACAAGCCTCCTTGCGAGTCTTCAAATCGCCATTGGACAAGAGGTGGATAAGAGGAGGGATGATGTTCGCATCAATCACGGCTTGGATCTGAGTAGAGTTACCAGCGGTGACGTTCGAGATGGTCCAGCATGCCTCCTTGCGGATTCCATCCTTGCCGGAGCTCAGAAGCGACAAGAGCGCGGGAAGAGCACCACAGTTGATGATGACCTGGGTCTGGACATCATCTCCAGTAACGATGTTGCCAACAGAGCGAAGGGCGGGAGTTTGGACGGAGGTGGATGCGTGCATGAGCAACTCCACGAGGCGACGAGGAATGCCAGCTTCAATGACAGCTTGAATCTTGTCGTTGGCACCGTCGGAAAGGTACGAAATGGCCCAGCAAGCATCGATCAAAACCTCATCGTCAAGGGAGTAAACAAGCTTAGCTAAAACTGGGAGTGCCGGCAAGATCTGCTGAGTGTAAGCTTATCATCACATAATGAAAGTTGGAATTCTCACGGTATTCCAGTCTGGCTGCGGGGTCTTGCCACGGCAGAAGTTGCTAAGGGTCCAAGTAGCATTGCGGAGCATGCTCAACTTTCGGCTGTCGCCCAAAAGGTTCAAGAGAGGCTTGAGAGCACCACAGCTCAGAACGTAGTCTCGGCATGAAGGGCTATCTCCAGCAATGTTTCCCAAAGCCCAGACAGCTTGCTCTCTAACATCAGGTTCGTGACTGCCAAGTAGCTCAACGAATATGGGGACAGCTCCGGCCTCGATGACAACCTGTGTTTGCTGTGCTGATCCAGAAGCAATATTGGTAAGGGCCCAAGCAGCCTCGAATTGTACCAGGGTATGAGGAGATCGGAGGAAAGTCACGAATCTGCTAACGACTCCAGTCTTGATAACTTCTTCGATAGGTGGGTTTCGCTCCTTGGAGAGTAGCTTTCTGAACTTCGTTGTAGCTTGGATTTGAAGGTCGATCTGTTCGGAGAAGACGCCGGCGACCATTTGGGGAAGGTCTTCGTTCAACTATATCAAATACTAATCAGCATAATGACCAGGTAGGCGGGTATAAAACAGAGTGTGGGGAAATGGTCTTCCTGGGGTTCTGCGAAGAGTGGACAGTTACCGCCCGCCTTCTACACAAGCGAAAAATAATATTTCACAACTACCCCACTGGGGGGGGGGGGGTAAACAGAGGGCGAAGACAACAGCAGCCGGCACTCAAAAGTATCGCTGCTACGTAGGCATACAAGCCATGACGCTGGCGCGCTTTGCTGCGCAAATAGTGACAAAATGTGCGACTGATTTACCTGACTCTCGGTGGGTGCAGTATCATCGTCGCTGTCTGGCTCGGCGCCTAGAGAAGCCCCAGGGCGCGAACCGTCTCCGCCAGTGATTCCTCTTCTCTTTGCTAAGTTTTCCTCACGCTTGGCTTTGCGAATTTCGACTTGTTGTTCCTCGCGGCGGCGTCTCAGCTCTTCAGGCTTGAAGGTGTTCTTCGCCTTGAATGTCGTCCGCCGATGCTCTGGGATGTAGCGGTCAGCCATGTTTGCGGTTGATAATGTGCGATTCGAGTATCTTCAAGTATGGTATTGGGATGATCAATCACGGTCGATTTGATCGTGGTAGAAGTTGTTGTGGAGTGGAGGATAGTGGGAGGAAAGAGGAAGTTCGACGTGGGACTGAAGAGCTCAATGGAACTTCGAGAACGGTCACGTGGTGCTCGCTGACTAAGGTGGGGAGGCAGGGCAGCCTTGGCTTGGCAATCGTCGCGTGTCAACCAAAGAACGCGTCTTCCAGCGAACTGAATGGGACGGGAAGCAATGTCAAAGCCTCACGTCTATACAAAGATTCATCCTTACAACGACTTTCAAGTAATGATTCATACGGTGAAGGGAATCCGCTTCTCTCTTCGAAAAACCAGCTTCATACCATTTCCTGTCACCCTTATGTGAATCCAACGACTCACGATGAGCACCCAGGACTCTTCTCCGGCTGAGCCGCTGCCATCAGGATTCACCACCATTGCAGACATCAAAAATCTTCCAAATGAGCAGCTTGTGGCTAAGGTTGCGGTCAACGTAATTGGCTTTGTGAAAGACTTTATGCCTCCAACAAGGACGCGAGGCACAGGTATGGAGGAGAATCAAGTAAACCATAAGGTCTATCTGATATGTAAACTAGATTTTAAGTGTACCATCGAAATAATGGACTATTCTGTACAGAATGAAACCTGCGGCATCCAGGTCACCTTCTTTTGGCCGGAGGACAAGATGCCAATAATATCGGGCCCGGCGGACATAGTCCTTCTTCGCAACATCAAAGTAAGAACTTCCCGACCTTGTAGACTATTGGGCTCACCGGTTTCAGGCTCAGATGTACAAAGGAGCTGTTTCTTTAATCACCCACCGGACGACCGAATGTCACGTTTTAGCCGCTGCAAAAATCCCAAGCAAGCCTTTGAAGTATCCTGCATCCCTGTGGCAGTCATTTCCGCCTAGAAAATTCAGCCAACCAAGCCTCCTTGAGACAAACTATGCCATCTTAGCAAAAAGCCGCTCAAACGAGCTGGATCTTCCATCTGACCATGAGTTCCATGAAAAGAGCCTGCAGGCGATGACAGTCAAGGATAAGTTTAGCCTTCTGAAGGATGTGAAACCTGACCACTTCTACAACATCCTAGGACAGGTCATCAAACTGCATGACACGATAAATGTCATGTCCGTATATCTATCCGATTACACTCCGCATAGCTCATTCTACAATAATGCCTGGGCTGGAGAAGGAAGGTCGTCTGAAGCAAAAGATGGCGATGAGTATGGTTACACAAAATCACGCGGCAAAGATTCCAAGGCCTGGCCAGGTCCATTTGGAAAGATGTCCATCCAGCTTAACCTGTATGACGAGCATGCAGCATATGTGCGTGAGTATGTCAAAGTGAAGCAATGGGTGCTGCTTTCAAACGTACAGATCAAGTATGGTAAGATGGGTGGACTATTAGAAGGCTACCTCCGTGGAGACCGACAGAGATTTGAGGGCAAGATCCAAGTGCAAATCATGGAGAAACCGGATGATCCGGAAGGGATTGATATCAGGTGGAAGGAGGCACTGAAGCGTTCTCATGACTATTGGAAGAAACACGAGGACCAGAAAAAGGCAATCCTTCGCGAAGACGATGGTTTGGGAAACAAGCGCAAGGCAGAGGACGATGGGCCAGTGAAACTCAATTCGAAGCAGCGCCGAAAGGAGAAGCGAGCCGCGGCAGAGAAGAAAGCTGCTGCTTCTGAAGCGAAACTTGCGGAAAAATTACATCTAAATGATAATGGTAAGGAATTGTGTCAACTGGGAGAATTCAGCTAACGTTGAGCAGTACGCTGCTCATTTCCAGACAAAAGTCCTCGGAGCCTGAAAGAAATCACGGATCCTGAAAAGATTGCACAACCAGACGGGTCTAGTTATGCGTCACCATTTACAGTGCGAAAATACCGAGCGAATGTTCGCGTCGTCAACTACGCTCCCGAGAGGATTGAAGATTTTTCCGTCTGGCGTCGGGAGTCGGAATACGACATGCTTTCTGATTACAGTGGAGGAGAGAACACAGACGTTGAAGAGGACATGCGATCATTCACCAGTGGTAAGGGCTTTGCCAAGAAGATCTGGGAATGGAGGTTCTGGTTACAGGTAGAGGATGCCAGCCCACCTACCGATCCAAAGAGCCCCAAGAAGCGGCTTTGGTTGCTAGTTGAGAACTCTGCAGCTCAGAGCTTGCTCGGCTTAGATGATGATGCAGCGAAGTAAGTACATATATCAAACAGCCATAACGATGCTAATTTGAGCTAGTCTACGGAGGGATCCTGGTCTACTAGCTCGTCTCAAGGAACAGCTTTTCAAGCTATGGGGAGACCTCGAGGAGCAAAAATCTGAGCTTCTGCGGTCGCAATCTAAGAAAATTGAAATGCCGCCTCCGTCTTCCTTTGAGTCGTGGAAAACCCCACTTCGAGACATCGGGCAGCAGCCTGATGTGGACAGCGATTCGGAAAACGAGTTGCTCGTATCCAAAACCTCAAGAGGCACAGACAGAAATGGCATGGTAAACAAAACAGGCGACGCGCTTCCTCCAGGTGTAACTTCAAATGATGGTGAGCTCAGCAGTCTCTTACCGAGGAACAAAGCCTTCACATGCTGCATCCAGCAGTATGGAGTCAAGGCAGACGAGGAAGATCCAGCCAAGGCAGATGCTGGAGATGGTCGCAGATGGCAGCGAGTCTTTGCTATATTTGGAACCAACATATTGTGAAATTGCTGTCAATTTCAAGGGTATTGAAGGAGCATTCGGGGCACAATATACCCAGGAGACTTTTTTTCAAGTCATTCAGCAGGTCAATGGGCGTTTTTGATTTTCGGTGGCACATTCTGTGTAATTTCATAAAGCTCTGTCGTGCTAGTGCCAAATTCAAGCTACTCCGTCTGCACCATTTTTCTCACTGTATCTTCAACCGGGGTTGGCTTCACGCCCCTACTAGCCAACAACTCTTCCAACGTCGGATCATCAATCAAGCACTCTCCTCTCTCCAACGCAGCATAAGTCGACGACCACCACTCAACCGACGCTCTCTCTATGCCCCTCTTGACACAAGCCTCAACATACTCGTCTCTGCCCACAATCCTCACGCTAACTTCCTTCCCCCTCGCCTCCCCAACCAACCTCGCGATCTCACTCAAGCTCCTCGCCCCCTCCCTCCTCGAAAGATAGAATGTCTTTCCCTCAAACCTCCCGCTACCATCCGCCAACACTAACGCACTCGCCAACCCCAAATCTTTAATTGCCGTCCAACTAATCTTCCCATCACCAGCAAGAACCACTTCGCTCCTATCATCGCCTTTCGGATCAAAATACCCAAGATAAAGCGGCCAGCTTTCATTATACAGTCCCTCCCTCATGACTGTAACCTTAACACCCTCTTTCTCCTGCAAATTCTTCAGAAACTCCTCAGTGCGTAAGTGCGCCCTCATCACGCCAGCAACGGAATCACTTCCAAACGCCAGACTCGTGTAGAAGATCTTAGTGATGCCCGCTTCACGAGCTGCTTTGATGGCGCCGATATGCGCTTTTTCTCGACCGGATCCAGGAGGTGCATTGTTGAAGTCCATGGAGATGTTGGGGGTGGAGATGAGGTAGAGTGAGGTGCAGTCTTTGAAGGCTGAAGGGGATGGGCTGTCGAAGTTGAAAGAGCGGACTTGGACGCCCTGGCTTTTGAGTGTATCCCATCTGGAATCTGATGTGCTGGATGAAGTGCAAATCACGAAGTCTTGGAGAGGGATGAGGTTGTGTTCAAGAATGGCATCGAGGGTTGCTTTGCCAAGCTTTCCGGTGCAGCTTGTTAAGGCGAGCATTTTGAGGTTATTTTGATGCTGTTCTGGAAAGTTGGTATCTTTTCAAAAACCATGTGTAAGTTCTCTTCTCGAAAAGGTACATTGACTGTTGTCGTTTCTTGTGGATCATACTCTTACTAATTGCTTTGGAAGAGCGAAGAATGGATACTACGTCATTGAGCACATCTCCAAATATAGTGGGGATCACCCGTTTCTTCATCCCTCCCAACTGACAATGATTGATAAATCATCGAATGAGATTGTTTTCGTCTGCTATTGAGCTCGGTATACGGACTTCTCATTTGCCGAATTTCTGGGTGGTGTTCATTGGACACGTAGAAGTCCCATATCCATTTCGGACATAGGAGATGATTATCAAGCCGGCCCAATTTTTGTGTTGCGACGACTTTGTCCTGGCTCCTCGTTGCTGTTATATGCTTCCGAGACAGATTTTGGTGTTAGAAACGGGATGTTTTCGCCTGATAGTTCAAATACTCAAGATCAGAGAGATCTGACGGGGAGAAAATAACTGGTTTCCCTCTTCAATTACCCGGAGACGAGTATTTCCCAAGCAAGATCAAGAGAAATTGTTTACAAGGGAGAGGATATATATATATTATCACTACCTGCTACCTATTTGGTCTACAAACGAAAGTGCTCGTTATGCCATAAGCTATGGTCTTGTTCGCTTCTGTCCATATCCTCCCGCCCTTCTTTAATCTAAAAGTCTCTAGGCGTCTGTGGTTTTCCGTCTCCTTTGCTGGGACTGGGGAACAGCTTGAAGCCTGCGAAATCATTCGTATTGTTTGTGTTATTCCCGCCCCCATAGTTTGTTGCTGCTTCAGGTAGAGGGCTGAGAGGCGCTACACCTCGGTAGCTATCATCGGCCTTCTCGCCTCTGGGCCCAGCAATGGTGTTGCCGTTACTGAAGCCCCAGAAATCGTTGCCTCCGGAGCGCTGGCTCATGCTGCGAGCAATTGAGAGCGGCATTGGCGAATCGACTGGTGTTAGAAGTGGTGAGCTGGGCGGCGACTCTGCTTTTCCAATGCGGCGTTTGCGCATGATGCGTCGAATGAGGAAGACAATGCCTATGAACAAAGCAATTGACCCCACTGTTTCTTGTTAGCTTATTTTCATCAATGAGCCCATGTGCAACTAACCACCAATGGCAACAGCGCTGATAATGACTGTACTTTTGCTCGCTTGCACCTTGTTTTGGGAATCTTGCGTAACGCCATTAGGGTTTATGGGATTCCCGTCGACATCTGTTCCACCGGAAAGAGTTCCAGCATTGGTGCCACCGCTGCTAGTTCCAAGGTTGGCGACTCCAGCTGTTGGGAGGCTATCAGCTTCTTGGGTGAATGACGATGCAACGGCAGAAAGACGCTGGAATGACGAAGAGACGGAGGTTGGTTTTGCGGTAGAAGCTGTTACAGTAAGGAATGTTGATGGTGTAGTCTTTGTGTTAAGAATGCTCGATGAAGCAGCATTCAGGGCGCTAGATGAAAGAACATTTGCAATTGCGCTTGAAGATGCTTCGGGAGTCGCGCCACTCGGGGATGCACCTGTGCTAGAGGCAACAACGGCCGCGGGGGCTCCTGGAAGCGAGGAAGCTGAAGTACCAGCCGGATTGGTTGGAGATGGTGCGTCGGAAGAGGCACCAACAGGACTCGAGGAAGCTCCTTCGACGCTGGAAGTTGCACTTTCAGCCTGGGGAACCGGAGGTGATGCTGCTGGAGTCGCTGAGGTGGTAGAGATAGGTGCTTCTGGCGCCGCAGACTGCGGATCGGAGACGGCCGCAGATGTTTCGACTGGTGGAGCGGAGGAGCTTTCTACTGAAGAAGGGGCATCTGATGCAATAGGAGCTGGAGTTGAGACCGGAGCGTCTACTGTGGCGGATGAAGGCGCGGCAACAGGCTGTTGCGAGGTTGTAATGGGTTCGGCTGAGCTAGTGGCCTCATCGACGGCAGCAGGAGGCGGTGTTACGGCCTCTGGAACTGAGATAGATGGAGTCGCGGCTTCAGAGACGATTGTTGGCTAATAGAGTCAGTGGAGTTACACACAAATCTCGCCACTTTACTTACGGCGACAGTTTCTGCTGGTGGAAGAGCAGCTTCAGATGATGACGGCAAAGCTTCGATTAAAGTCTCCGGTGTTGGGGTCGGGGTTTCGGCCGCAGGAAGAGGAGTCTCGGCCACTGTAGGTATGATTTCTGCAGACGAAGGAATGATGGCATCCGTAGGGGGAGTGACGGTGTCCGGAACTGGAGCTTTTGTTGCTGCCGGTGGGGGAAGGGCAGTCGTTGTAGGTTCTTCGATGGGCAGACTGGCAGTACTCTCTTCTGAAGAACCCTCTGCTTCGACCTCGTCCGTTACCGCATCGGCACTATCATTTTGCCTCCGCACCTTGGTCCAAACCAGCTTACTTGAATCATATGCCGCCTCGCGGCGCTGGAAAAAACTAATTCTCATGTTGAAAAAGATGTTACAAAGAACGTATAATAGAAAAGGGGAGAACCAGCTCAAAGAAAGGAAGAACTGGAAGGTCCAGCCCGAAGAATGAAGATTCGAAAGATCGTGTTGATTAGATTACCAGCGTTGGGTTGAAGGAACAAGAGGAGAGAGAGGGAAAAGGGACGAGGGGATCATGGTCTAAAGTCTGTTAAGCTTCTCTGCGGCTGAAACTCTACATGGTTTGGCATAGCCTTAGTTTTCGTGATCTACTGCATGTTCATGGGGGAAACTCACGAGACATCGTCAATTTTGAGAACTCGGTTATGCCCTGCCTCATCCCAAAGAAGAAGCCCAGACAGGATGTTCGGAACGACCTCTATCCACAGCCACGTCTGAGTGGCTGGGTTTGGCTCGTGTCTCCAGATTGGAGCCTGCCAGCTGAAGTAACAAGGACTTGAAACGTTTGGGAATGAGACGCACGGAGATCCTGGAGGCTTTTTGTGGTTCGTAGGGCAGCTCGCTTAAATCTTCGAGACGTCAGGGGCTGGGTTTTCGTCTGTGCCATTTATGCCCTGGTGGAGGTGGACCCATTTTTTCAGCTCTGGCATTTCATCCGAAAACCTCGAAAGCACTGATTGAACCATATTCTGTGTGTCGTCCTGGGAACTGCCTGCATGTCAGAATAGTATCGTCCAGTCAGACCTATTGATGTTGTACGGATCAATGTGCTAGACAGCACGAGTGTTGGAACTCGAGACAATACATATTTCGTTTTTCGTACTGCAGCGAACAGATCAATTCTCTACCTGGTTGGTTCACGATGTAGACTTGGCTTCCAGGTTTTCTGTGTTGCCGTCAGTACCGAGAAAGAACATTCCGGCATTGACGGAGTCGGCGGTCTATCTTGAGCGGTATCGCCGACCCCATTCTTACTGGTTATCCTCAAGCAATGCTATCTTTCGGAAATAGACGTTCGATGCTGAGCACCCAGTCATAACTGTGACGCGTATAGAGCTGGAGGAACGATCTTCATTTAAGGTTACAAATGTTCGGTTGTGTTTGACAAGGTTGCATCTCTCGGGAACATCGAGGTCTGTATCTGAAACTCAGCCCACCATCTGATATCTCGATATTGTATTCTTCCATTAACATGGACGCATTGAAAAGGTGCCCAAGATCTATCTTCCTATTCGGTAATTCTTGTCGGGATGTTTCAATTCGGTTTTGGCGAAACAAAGCATGAGAGAAAAAGCAACTGTCGTCGGGGATGCTTGAAATCATTGGGACTTGGGGTCAGTTTTGGTATTTATAGAGCGAATTTTATGTCATTTGTGGACCAAAATGTAGCAAGTTTATATTGAATTGAATTAAATTTCAGCACGAGTACAGTAAATGTCGCAACGCAGAAGATGGTCCATGCCAATGTGGAGTGCCCGGATCAACAAGATGCTCCAGGAGCCTGGTTCGTCAGAAGTTGTCTTGCTTCAATAGGGATGAACTGGCCGTCAAGTATGCAACACAGACATACACTGTGAAGTATTTGACCTTTTGATCGAACGATGTCGGATTTGGCTCGAAGATCGAGAGCTGGACACCTTTAGATGACTGAAGATACTGGCTGTTGGATGTTGGGCTTGGATGACCAAATCTGGGTTGATATATCAGGCATCCTGGCAAGAGTTGACAAGTGTCAATCAAAAAAGTTCAGAGCTTCGATTGATACTCCTCTAATAAATCGAACATGCAAAAGTCAAACCAGGACGACTTCGCGAGCATCACCATCTCCAAACCAGCTTCTTGAAGCCATCCACTTATTGAAGTTCGTTGAAGAGACATTCGCTGCAACACCCATTCGCTCAAACTCGTCTATCATTCCGTTCCTTCGTCTCACAACCAAAGCTTCTTCCCAAGTCCAGGTGTTTTCTCCAGGCTTCATGACCTCCATCAACAACATAGACTCGGCTTCTCTCCTCTCTTCACGGCTCGATTGTGTGTCACTGAGAATTACATCAGGCCAGAAAGGTGCCAGATCTGAGCCAGCAACTCGAACAGCCCATTGAGTTTCATATATCTCGTTCCAATTATCGGTCAAATTTTGTCGAAATGTGGCCTCAACCAATCTCGTCCTCAAGGTTATCTTCCCAGAAGCTACGTGGCCGAAATCGTTCTGACCGGCTACCTCACATACCACGTCACGTACCTCAGCGCCTAAAGCTCCAGATTCGAAGTAGGTTGTTGAGGTCACATATTCGAGAGGCTGCGCCTGGTTCGGCTCTTGTGAGACAGGCCATTTGACAGCACCATCGACCGAGATCCAAGACCATGAGGGCTGACGCTCTTTCTTTGTTTTCAGATCACCAGTCTGATCACATCTCCACAGCAGATCGAATGGCAGTGAAGCCTTCCACAAACCACCAGCATACATATCTCCAGTTTTGTTCTTCATTAACGCCGCAATACCCGAGAGTGCTGCCAATTTATCGCTCATGTTCGTGAGTTTCCTCACAGAATAGCTTCTCACAATCTCTCGCCAGATTTGCCTCATTCCCCTCTCACCGACATCCTGTTTCAAGCATATTCGAAAGGCTGAAGATATGTTGTTCTTAGCCGGGTACAAATGGCTCTGAACAATACCACATTCGCATTTTCGACTTTTCTGGCATTCCCATACCAGTTCTGTAGGGGTGAAATGTACGATACGAGTCGCTAGCATCCGCTCCTGGAAGCACCAACCTCGTGACAGTACAGGGAAGGTGTTGTTGATGTTCGCTTCCCACCATTTGTTGGACTTCGTTCTGCATGATGTAATGATCTCATGGTTCATGTTTCTTCGAGCATACATCAAACCCTCAGGATCGGCGATATCTTGAGACAATGATATTGTTGACCGGGGCATGAACACGCCGTCGTCGACATTGGAAGACTGCGTTGATGAAAGAACGATCTTTGCGTTGGAGTAGATAAGTCCCATCTTTGCAGACTCTTGCTCCCACTCCTCCTGGTCTCCTTGGACGATGCAGAGAGCATCCACCCAAAGGTAATCTAAGCCGAGCTCCTTCGTTAAACAAAAAGCATCTTTCAAGGTTCGTGGTACGTCCTCCAGAGGAATGCCATGCTCAAATTCCAGCTTTGTTGTCTTGTCCGTCTTGAAGACGTGCTCTCCTTCTCTCGCTCTACCCCAACTGAGCCAAAATACATTCATCAGTAGAGCAGACTAATTTGTTGTAGACTAGACATACCAATAACTCAACGCAGCGTACTGAACAACATCGGGAGGGAACGGCACCAAGCGTGCGGACTCAACATCGAGTCCTAGCCAGATCAGTCGCTTCGGGTATGAAGATTGCCACTCATGCTGTCCATGAGCGCGACGCCCAACATGGGTTTTGGTTGCAACTATGGTTTCCATTTGAGCGAACGGATCTTGGGAGGTACACTCGGCATGGCCCTCACAGCTTGCCATCCATTCCTTGATGGTACCAGCAGCATTGTCGCACGACAGTTCCCGAGATACTTCTTTGGGCTTTGGAAGGTTGGCATGTGTTCCTGAATATTCTTTTTAAGCCTGAAATGGTAACGAGTTCCGATACCATGATACTTACCAGCTTTGTACACCTCGATTACCAAAGCTCCCTGCCACTGTCCTGTGAATCGCAGACCTCCACATTCTACTTTGATTCTTGAAGTTTCGTACAGGTCATCAATCTTCCTTGGAGTCGTAGGATCCAACGATAAAATACCTTGCACGAAGGCACATATCTTGCAAGTCAATGCAGAGCCGTGAAGGCTACGAAGACTGACTTCTCGAGCCTCATTTGGTTCGGCGAGAGGCTCTAGACTTGCATTTTGTCTATGACACGTCGAACATGGACCACCTCTCATCGTCATCAAGTTTGAAGATCGTAGCTCTTTTGCTAGCCTGATTGTTCTCGTCTTAGTAGCCCCCTCTCCGAAGTAAGTACGATTGGTGAAAGAGTGGAGGTGAGGCTGTCCAAGCGAACGCAACTTGTGAATCCAAAAGAGTTGCTTGCTTAACTTCATGGCTCAAATGCTGCAGATATCACAGTGTTGTGCAAATATAAAATGCAAGATGGCTTTATAGAATGATATTTGCTCTCGTGGCTGTGCCTGTTCCCTCCTGCATGCAGAGCCAGTCACGTTCAGGACCGAGCGCCACCTGCGGTCCAGCTGAACGACACCCCATCGAATAGCCTCGAGCTCTACTCATCAACAATCATTTGGAGATATTGAGACTTACAGCGAGCATCACATCGAGAAACATCTTCGAGTTTCCGTTTTTGACATCATGACCCAGTCTGATGCTGACCTCAAAGCCCTGACGAGCGAGTGGGATCTCAGCTATGCTATCGAGGCACCTCCTCTCCCAAGAAATAATCGTGAGGAAGACAGCGACAAACATGAAATCGCTCATGAGGATCCTCCTTCCATGTACCGTGGTCGAAGTGGAAAGAATATAATTTCTTTTCCATCGAGCTCGAGAGGAAGTCCGTCCACCCTAGAACGCCGGGCACGGCGAGGATCCTGGGGTATCGACCCAACGCCAAACACCAACCTGCTATCAATGCTATCAAAATGCACATTGGATGATTTTAAGAAAGGTCAGCCTATTGGACTGGAAAGTCGAAACACAAGACCTAGTCGTGATCCTGTACCAGTTACTGATCGCTGGGAAAGGAGGGGCTCATTTGGGATCGATCCTGTTGAGATGCCGGGGAGCAGAAGACACTGCTGCTATGGACTTGGCGGCCAACATACACGATCATGCGTATATGCAATACCAGTCAAGCCGACAGATCCATTCACGCAAGCTGGCATCAGAAGTGCGATGAAGGCCGAGTCCGGAACGGATTGCGTCCGTTTATCGGGTCTTCCAGCATATCTGTACAAGAGACTACCAGGTCCACGGAGCATCAGACTAGTCAGGGTGATTGGATTTGGCCAGGACGGACTGAACAAACTCATCGTGAAATGCACTATTGAGACACATGAGCTCGATTCGATCCCTGCTTTCCAGGCACTTTCTTATACGTGGGCATCTCCCATGTACGAAGAATCGAACAGAACAAATTCTGCCGAAAGCGGGAAGGAGGACGCACTGCACGGCCAAGAAATAGAACTCGATGGCTCATCCTGTGCCATCTCTGGAAATCTCTTCTCTGGACTCTCTTGGTTGGCGGAAACCAAAATGCAGGATTACATTTGGGCTGACGCTATCTGCATCGATCAGGGAAACATGGCAGAGAAAGCTACTCAAATATCCTTGATGGGAGACATTTACTCAGGAGCTAAGAATGTGATTGTTTGGCTCGGGAGCGAGTCTTCAGATCTCTTCGACTTTTCTGCTGCCAGGAAGACACTTTCCAAAGCTTTGTCGAATCTGGATAGGGAGGACGAAGCTGCAATGCAGAATCCCCTGGATCCGAATTTCCTTGAAAGACTTGGGGTCGAGTCGGCGGAGGACTGGATCAAGATGTGGCAAAAGTACTTTCGATTCTTCCAACGCCGAAGATGGTTTAGGCGGGCCTGGATTGTGCAAGAAGTGGCTCTGGCAAGAGATATAACTTTTCAGTGTGGAGAAAAGACGGTACTATGGAAGGATGTCTATGCACTCGGTTTGCTTCTTCGAGACAGTGGGTGGCGCCACAGTCTTGCGGAAGGAATGAACTCGAATCCCAGAGGAGGTATTGGCGACGAAGCGGATCGACTTCTCGAATATCGAGATCAAGTTCTCAATGGTGGGCCCAGCGACCCCAAATTCACCAATATGTTCGCAGCCGCAAATGGAGCGTCGTCTGAACTCGAACTATGGTTTTCGTACCTGCAGTACATGATACAGGAGATTCGACGGTATCAAGCTTCAAACATGAAGGACAAGGTTTATGCTGTTCTAGGCTTGGTGAAAGGATTTCTGCCGAAGGATTCTGCGGGACACATTACCCCAGATTATTCGCTGCCACTGGAAGATATTTACACCTCTGTGACCATGTCGATACTCCTAGAACTTCCCATATTGTCTTGTTTGTCGTATGTCGGAAATAAGCCTATTGGTCTGACCAGCTTATCGCTTCCGTCCTGGGTACCTGACTACAGAGCCGCCCTAGGCAGAGTACCGCTCATCCATCTCGGAAATCACACTTGCTTCAATGCCTCCGGGGTCGATCCACCTATATCAGCCTTTCGAAGATTTCAGGGCCATATACTGGAGCTACAAGGTAGGCTCGTGGACACCGTGATAGACTACAGCATACCGCTCAGCGACATGCGTTCGACCTGCTATGTCATACGCTGCATAGATATGTGCCTCAAGCTTTCCAATATATATCGAACAGGCGAAGATCGAGTAGAAGCGCTCTGGCGAACACTTATAGCGGACACAACAGAACGACCACCAATACAGCATCCTGCACCAGCGGTTTACAGCGACCATTTCCACGATTGGATGCTGACTTTGATGGTACGATGGTTCGTCGACTGGGTACAGCAGCCAAACAGTCGTAATTCTCAGATGGACACCATCGACCAGCTTTCAGATAGTACTTCGTCCTCGGCCTTGCCTACTAGGATGGAGCTCGAAGATAGCTTCAGGTTGGCACTCGTGGCGACGGATTCAACTCGTTCAGACGCACCATTACTCTACAAGCCGCTCGAAACAGTCAAGGAAAGAGATAAAATCATGCAGCAATTTGTTTCACCCCATGTGAGGTCAAGTAAAGGTTTCTATCTCTTCGATCGCGCTACAAAAGATGTGAGGAGTAATAGGAGACTTTTCAGGACGAGGGAAGGATACATTGGTCTCGCACCTGTCGATGTGGAGTATGGCGATGCATTATATATCTTGGATGGTGCGAGAGTCCCGTTCTTGCTGAGGCAAAATCGTCTGGTTGGTGAAACGTATGTACATGGGATAATGCATGGAGAGCTGCCCATTGGTGATGACATGACGACTGTTCAGATTGTTTGACGAATGGCGGACTTTTCCACTGGGAATGTGCTTGAAGACAAAAAGATTTCCTGTCAGTCTGAGACTGCGGAATTGGTATCCTTAAAGCATGCATGCATCCAGTTGGTACAGATCAAAAATAAACCCCCAGCAGTGGATGGGAATGCCGAGAATTGGCATCATTTTACACTAAATTACCACTCATTTCTTCTTTTTCGCAGCTCTCTTCTCTCCTCGAACATCCTTCTTCAACCTAGCATCGACAATCTTGTACTTGCCCTTGACACCTCTCGGTCTACCAGCAATGGCTTTATTATTACCCCGAGCAACGACAACCTTAACTTGTTGCTTCGGCTTCTTCTTCGCAGCTTTGCTCATCAATTTCGCGATACTAGTCGCCTTCTCCTTCTCCGTCATACCCTCCTCATCTTGAAGTAGAGCAGACTTCTTGCGGAGCTTCTCAAGTCGCTGTGCAGCCTTGAATTTCTTCCTGTCCTTGGCCTCGCGTACCTTCTTAATCGGTCTCGCATTAAGAGCTCGGAGCTTCTCTTTGATGGCAGCTGCCCCAGCGGCAGTAATGGGGCGATGTGGCTTGTCGTGTCGATGCTCGTCATCCAAGAACCATTCTGGAAGTCCATCGCGGTCCTTGAAAGCGTATTTGTTGAAACCTTCATCTATCAGCTCCCGAGTCGTTACCTCTCCAGAAGCGATTTTCTGTGCTAGCGACATAGCTTCTGCAGTAATGATGTCGATGTCTATTCGGGTTAGTTCGGAACTTTTCACAAGTAAGTAATGACTTACCCAGTTTGCCATCCTTCCGCGGTTCTTGTTCCTCCCACTCTTTCTCGGCAGCTGTCTTCTTCACAACTTCGAAGCCATCCTCGTCACTATGCTCCTCCTCATCGGCCATGAGAATTTCCTCTTCAGACTCTTCCTCTTCCGCCATCGGTCGGATCGATTCTAGCTGTTCGAGAGCGGCCGATACCTCCTCTTCATCTTCTGCTTCGGAAGCAAGTTCTTCCTCTGGAAGTCCTCCAATATCTTTGAAGAGATCCTGATCAAAGAACTGTGCCGCTCGCCTCGAAAGACCTCCAGTTTTTGTATCTTTGCCTTTCAGATCTGTTAAAAGTGGCCGTTTTGGTGTAGTCTCATCATCAGACGAGTCGTCACTACTATCCTCTTCAAGCTTATCGTCGTCGCTGGCATCCTCTCCCGCTGAAAAGCCTTCCCAATCCCCATCTTCGTGTTCTTTTCTTGCCTTCTTGGCTCGAAACTTAGCATCAGCATCGGATTTTCGTTCCTGGTACTGGTTGTAGAGCGAGTCCAGTTCTCGGTCAAGCTTATCCTCCTCGTCATCGCTCTCACTATCCGTCTCCCACGATCCAGGGCCGCTATCCAAGTTGTTTCGTCGATCTGCCTCTGTTAGGACAGCCATCTTTCCCTTCGCAATCTTATCCACGGATCCCGCCTTATCGATAGCCTTCAGACCGAACATCGAGCCTTCGCCATTGGGTCCTGCCTGCTCAAGACCGATCTCTGTAGGCACCGTCATATGAAGTTGCATCCGGACGATCTCTCTCTGCTTCTTCTCATTTTCTCTTCGTCGCTCTCGTTTCCGCCTCCCGCTCTCCTTTTCGCTTAGAGCCTGGAGCTCTTCTTGTATCTTCAATTCCTCATCCATAGGTTCAACTTCTGCTATCTCCTCATCTGCCGGAGCTTTTGTCTTCTTGGTCGCTAAGCCAAACTTCTCTCTGACCTTCAATCGCCATTTCAAGAGCATTCGGAATTCTTTTCGCCCCAAGACCCTAATATCAGCACAGCAAATTCGGATGTCTTCTGTCGTTTCGGGTAATTTGTCGATTGCTGCAAGCGCAACATCGCCATTTGGGGGCTGTTCAAAGCTCAATCGATTCATGCCACCAAGAATTGCAATCGGGTCTGTCGTTTGAATGAACTCGCTGGCTGTGACCTCCTTGAACTGTGTATAGTTCCCTTCTTCGTAGCCATCTCTCTTGCGCTTCTTGATCTCAGGGTTAAAGACTTTAGCTTCGTTGTTTGGTGTGGGATCAGAAAGCTCCGCAAAAACCGATCGTGGGTCAAGGAACTTAGGATCGATTCGTTTTGGAGCTTTGAAGCCTTGACAGACAACAAAAATTTCGGCAGAAACATTTCTGGATGATGGAGGTTTCGTTGCTTCAACCTTTGCGAATAATTGATTGAAGACCCAGAGTAAACTGTTGTAATCTTTCGAACGGAAAACCTTCGTAACGAATGTGCCTCCTTCAACCAAAAATTCTGTAGCCAGTTTCATAGCCTGCAGGACCAATTCTGCCTGGTTGAACGAATCTTGTACCCAAGCTGTACCAACATTGGGGGCTCCATCGTGCAAAACTGTATCCGCCTTCCATGTCTTGAGATGCGATCGAATTGTGGCTCGACATTTGTCTGTCGTGATGTCGCTCTGGAAGGTGATAACTCGCGGGATAGCTTTAATTGGGGAGAGATCCACGCCGACGATGAGACTGCTCACTGGCATACATTCTGCAGCTACCTGACACCATGACTATAATCGCATTAGCTTTGTATCAAGTATCGAGGCTGAATAGACTATAACTCACACCAGGCGCTGCGCAAAGATCCAATAGCACTTTGCTCTTCTCCAGAAATCCATACTTCTTGTTCAGCTGAATCAATTTGAAAGCAGCTCTGGCGCGGTATCCTTTCTCCTTGGCCAACTTGTACCACTTATCGAGACGACCCTTTCCGTGCTTCTTTTGAATACCCATATCTGCAAATCGGGTCGGACGTCGGCCAATATGGAGGATAATGAGGTTCCAGATATTTTTTCTTCAATACCTCGTCCCGCCATAATTTTTTGCGGCTTCCCACCCCTGCTAGTGCAGTGCGATAAGATAACTACAAGCTATTCTATGCTGGGACTAGGCTCTGTCACGTCTAAACGCGAAAGGCGTGTAGAGTGGTTATCGACTTTGACTGCAACTTCGAGATCCGATAGGATTCTTTCAGTTGCTTGAAAGGCGAGGGATACTTGGGCCAGAGCTCCACCAGTATTCAAGATGACTTCACTGGAAGCCACAACACAGCACGAGCTGCTGGTCTCTCAGGAACACCCAATATCAGAACTCACTCAGAACCTCTCACCACCACGATCCTCACCCAAGAAAGGTAAAAAGGAACGACGTGCACCTTCAGTAACACCACGAAAGTTTACCCGGTTCTTCACACCGCGGTCATCTCACGGCAGTCTCCCAAATACAAGATCTCGAAAAGTCCTGAACGATATTACTGGACCAGCTATCAATCGGTCTACGCAATCGAGTCCTCTTCTGCCTTTCCGAGATATCAATGGCCAGGAGACTAGCCCCCTAGGATTTACACGGGAGTCGAAGAGAAGAAAGGTCTTTCACACACCGGAGCAATCTCCTCGGAAAGAGCTTGGTTTTGTCGGTTCACACAGCGAAGACTCGCATGTTGCTGGTATATTGTCTTCGCCTTGCGAAAGAGCTGCTAGGGGTCTGGAGTACATTGACGAGGATGAAGAAGGTGGATCTGAAGAAGACGGATATGAATATGTTCCGTCGAAGCCTGTTAAACGGATAGTTAGATTACAACAGCGAGGACTTGGGGGACAACTGCTGCACCGAAGCATTGGAACCTCGTCACGCCACTACTCGTATCCTGTCAACGGTCAGTTCCCACCATTCTCTGTCAGAATTTCGTACTAATTCTTTACAGATTGGCAAGATCATACCGCTGGGTTCTACAGTAAGCCAGAAGATGTTCACATTAGTATGAGCATTCTGCACGAGGGAACCCGTCGAACAATTCCGTTCTGTGCCCGTGGTCTCAATGGTTGGTCCTCTTCCGAGTTGCTTCAGAGCTTTACTGACAGAATTCTAGCCCCTGATTCAACACTGGTAGCAGTAGGAGATGAAGAAGGATATGTACGAATCTTAGAATCTGCCAAGGGTGCCGATCCTCCATTCACAAAATCTTGCTTTTCTGCACGGATTCATTCCAATGCCATCATTGACATGTCTTTCACGGACGATGATAGCCGACTAGCAACCGCATCTGGAGACCAAAGTGCTAGAGTTTTTGATATGCAGAAACAAGCCACAATCGCCATTTTCGGAAATCACACGGCTTCCTTGAAGCAGGTTCGATGGCAACCTGGAAATAGCAACAATAACGTGTTGGCAACGTCAAGTAGGGATGGAAGCATCCAATTGTGGGACCTGAGATGCAACATATCCGATGGACCTACCAATTGCATATTTGCACCGCGCGAGACAGATCCAATCTTCGATGAACATGACTATGAGGAGAATATTCAGTTCAACCGACCAGTGAACATCATATCTGATGGGCACAAACCACAAACGAAAACTGCCCCCGCGATTGGTGCACCGGACCAAATCATTCACCCTGGAGAAAAGACAACAAGATCGGGCGATGTATCCGTCACGGCAATCCACTTTCTCCCGGCTGGCCGAGAACACCTCCTCATGTCCGCCTCAGAAGCAGACGCCTCTGTTAAACTATGGGACATGCGACAAAGTGCTTCTACCACACGGCCTCGAGAACCCCTTGCATCAACGTCACAACCTCAATCGCATAGCAAGTGGCGCCATTTCGGTATCAATACCCTCAATCTTAGCGGCGATGGAAACAGATTTTACACGTTGTGTAAGGACAACACTATTTACACCTACTCTACTGAGCATCTGATGTTGGGCCATGCTCCTGAGCTCTCCAGCATTAATCCTCCTCGCCCATCGTCACAATTTACCACACATGAGGGGTTGGGTCCACTATACGGTTTCAGACACCCAAAGCTTCATGCTACGACCTTCTACGTAAAGTCAGACATACGCAAAGCCAGGAATGGAAAGTGTGAGATGTTGGCAGTCGGCAGTAGTGATGGCTACACAATTCTCTTTCCTACCGACGAGCGCTACCTTCCTCTCCGAAACGAAGCACAACAAGCAGAAAATGCAGCAGAAAGTGATCTCCCTCTACGCACGCTTGAAAGCCGTCCAGCCCTTCGCAGGGTCAGTAGTGGAACTAGCACTCGTGCTGATGACTCTCTTCTCTTATCTCAGAATGGCACAGCGCTAGTCCGAGGTCATGATCGCGAAGTAGGTTCCGTATCGTGGACATCTGCTGGAGACTTGGTTACTGTTGGTGACGACTACTTAATCCGGTGCTGGAGAGAGGATGGCGATGATGCAAAAGATTTGAGGGTCGGTGGAGAGAAGGATGGACGAAGATGGGGATCAGGATGGGCTGATGTTGAGGAGGGATATGATGACGATGATGAGGAGTTTAGTGACTGATTTGTGAAACATCCAGTTTGGAAGTGACACTCCAGGTGTTCATGCAGGATGGCGTATCAGGATTTCATGTTTGATTACCAGGAGCGCGGTAGACGCAGGCATGCATTGCTGGTGTTCTGGAGCGTGAGACCATCAAAATAGAATAGTGTAGATTTCAGACATACCCTACATCTTGAATATTGTTGAAATGGAAGTTTGAACAATTACATTGTCTCGAAGTGATCTCAACCTGGAATAAACGATCACTACTTTGGCACTCTAACTTCTCGTCTCTATTTCGTTGCCAATCCAACATGGGCAATAAATCTTAATTTCCCACCTTTCCCATTCTCATTCTTCACATACGCATCCTCTTTCTCCACCTCCTCAACAATGATGTTAACAGCCTCCTCCCACCTCTCCTCATCCTCCTTACTCCACCCTTTCTCCGTATCCCCTAGGAAACTCCACAATCCCTCCGCCCAAGCCTTCAAATCCTTGACCTCAAGCCACAGCTCAAATGGTCTAATATCAACCTTCCCCTCCTCAAACCCTCCCTCCTTGTAAAAATCACTCAACGTACTCTCCAACAATAGATCGCCACCCCACTGGATCCTCAATTTCTCATTCCCGCTTCGCGTAGCGAGATGTGCCTTCTTAAGCGGAATATCATGTGGCATAAATGCCCAGGTCACAACGACGGCTATACCGTCCGGTTTGAGCGTGCGGTAGAGGTGTTGTGCTGCTAGGTGCCTATTGTCGAGACCCATGATTACGAAGTTGGTGAATGAGTGAGTGAAGAAGTTTGAGGGAAATGTGAGTTCTTGGGCCTTCATCACGGCGGTTTGGACTGGCCAGTTGTTGGAGAGGGCTTTGCTAGATGCGGCGGAGATTTGGTAGGCATTGGAGTCGGTGGCGTGGACTGTGAAGTTCTTCGATGTTGGAGAGGGGTTCTTTGGTGTGGGCGTGAAGAGCTCGCTCGTTACTTGGAGGGTGCCACAGCCATTGTCGTCTGTGGAAGTGATTAATGTTTTTTCATGCAGAAGCATTTCCCAGGAAGAACAGGGACATAAGCCACGGGCTCTGATGCTTTCACTTGCTGTAGAAGAGGGAGTAGAACTTACGAATTACAGAATCAGCAGGAATTGCCGGGAGACGATTGCTAAGGATGTGTTGAGCGACGACTTCAGATGAATTTCCGATTATGCTTTCGAAGAGCTCGGCGCTTTTTGGTTGAGCCTGCTTAGGAATGAAGGGGGTTTCTGGCCACTGAGCTGCTGCCATGATGAGAAATTGGAAATTGTATATCAAAAAGCCTGAGTGGTACTTCTTGGACAATCAGAAAACAGGAGAATTTCAAGGCCGCCAAATAAATACTAACGCAACCAGAGGATACTTTATTGAGCATTCATGTGGTAAACAAAAATTCCAACTTCATCTCTGTAATGTACAAAAGTATAGCTGTCTCTCACGTAAGCTAGACGATCTTTCGGGCCTTTAACCCCTTACACAATCAGGTACATCGTAAATGAAGCTTACAAATAGTGTATCAATACCACGCGCAAAGTACAAGTGTGGTCAGCATCGCACAAAATAGCCAATGACAAGACGGTTAGGTCGATTTCAAGGACTGCAATTCCTCCAGTGATTTCTTGGCAGCGACCTCACGTTCCTGAATGCGCAGAGCCTCAATATTCTCATCAACTAGCGCGATTTGAGCATTGATACGTAGCAGCTTCTCTTGCAGCATTGCCTCGTATTCCGCATCGGACAAAACCTTCATAGGACTCCACTTTGAGTTCAACCATGAGTTTTTGAGATCGCTTGCCTCCTCTGGTGCTTGGGAACGCTCGGAATTTCGGGCATCTGCCATGTTGTACACCACTTGACCGGTTGCTCCGAAAAGGGCAAACATGATTGCTCCTGGAATAGCATTTCTTCTTCCTCCTGTTAATAACGTTAGACTATGACGGGTGGCGAGCGTCAATATACTAACGCAAGAGGCCTCCAGCTGTCCCACTGACTGCTCCAGCTAGAGCGCTGGCTGACACCTTTTCTCTTGGACTGACGTTGTCCTTGCCCCAGGCATGCAAGACAACACCTCGTGATACTGAACGAAGTTTTAGCAGATGCCAAGCTAGACCTGAGGGATCGACGAACCCCAAAATGTTCCTCCAAGTACAGACCATTGAATTCCTGAAGCCAGGGCAAAGAGAAACGGAGTGTTTGATCGGACAACACCAGCGAATCCTCCCACAAGTAGTCCGGACATTCCTAATATAATATTAGCACAGTTCAAGAGGATTATCACGTGCAAATGTTGAGACTGGGAAAACGAATTACACGGATTCAACTTGGAAATATCATACCAGAAAGTCCACCCACTTTAATAGCGGGCACTACGATCTCCAAAACCTCAGGAGGTAAGTCATTCCGCCGTTGGGGAGCATCTCCACTTCCCCCTTGCCTCGACGATTGTGTCATATCTTCTCTGACTTTTTTAATGGCGCATGCATTTGGCTGCATACTCAAGATACTCAAGAGAAACAAGAGGCACTGACTGTTATAATTGATTCACCCATTTAGACGCCGATTGAGTATTGGTATGAAGTTGAGACGAGAGAACAGTGTAAATGGAAATCCTTGAATCTGATAGTCAAATAGGTTCGCCGCTTGACCAAAAGTAGTGTAGCGCCATCAAGATCCCGGGGCCGATTTTCATGGCTACTTTTTACCGCACACGAAAGAACAGCATCCGGTTTCCCCAAATCCTACGACACAATCAAGTTCCCGGAACTTGACCACGCAAGCAATCAAATCTTTACGACTCAACTGAAGGAATTGCCATCCTTCAGACCACCCCCTAGGACAAAGCGCAAGACCAAGTGTTCTCGCGCAGCGTCCTGAAAAAGCCGCAAACATGGGTAAGCCTGTTCTCCAAGTATTTGAAGTCTGCCACGCAGAATCACCAAAGTCCCTGGAAAATGGACAATTAACTTGCAGTTATACTGACAGGTTTATCAAACAGCTCCCAAAAAGAAAGAACAGCAGAAGATGTCCCTCGGGGCCTTCTTGACTGATGAAAGTGAGAGCGCCCCGAAGTCCGCAGCCTTCCCAACAAAAGCAAGACTGACATAATGCAGAGATGGGATCCTGGGCTGACGAGATGGAGGATATGCCAGTTTGTGAGTGTCCTGTGATGTCTCATGTTTGATGTATACTAACTTTTGACTCTAAAGCCGGTATGAACTTTTCAGGCGCCCATTAGAATGAGCGAATCCCTTTGAAACGCATAACTAATCGGCATAGATTCTCGCACTGGCTATGGAGGAGGTGAACGCCGAACCTACAGCTCTACTACTGGTCAATACGGCAGCGGTAATGCTGGAGGTACGTCCTTCGTCACATCGGGCTGTTGAATAGCGCAACATACGCTAATGTATGATTAAGGTTATTCCGTTCGTGAGGAACTACCACTCCCCGACAAGCCGCCCTATACAGTCCATCTCGGTAACCTCTCCTTCGATGCCACCGTTGGCGACGTCACCGATTTCTTCGCGGGCTGCGAATGCACAAATGTCAGGATCATTGAAGACAAGCTCGAGATGAAGCCGAAAGGGTTTGGATACGCCGAATTCGCGTCCAGAGATGGCCTCAAGCAAGCCTTGACCCTCAATGGCACTCCATTCCAAGGACGCAACATCAGAATCAGTGTCGCTGATCCTCGTATGTGTTCGTACAACCCCAGCAGGGTACAATAACTAACAAATATATAGCCAAGGACCGTGGAGATCGTCCAGATGTACGAGAGATCACTGACTGGAGCAGAAAGGGGCCTTTGCCAGATTTGCCGGGCCGGGGTGGAAATGACCGTCGTGGACCTGACCGTGGTGGGTTTGGATCCGACTTTGGCGGAGAGCGCGGAGAGCGCAAGGAGCGTTTCCCAGAGGGCGATGGCAAGGTCCGCGATTTTGGAAATTGGGATCGCAAAGGTCCGTTGTCTCCATTGCCACAAGCTGAGCGAGGACCTAGAGAGGGAGGCCGCCCAAGAACAAATGATGGACCAAGAGCGGAAGGATTCAGGGATCGCAGAGCGTCGCCAGCCGCTCAATGGGGAGAAGGCAGAGGACAAGGATCGCAAGATGGGTCGAGACCACCAAGACGAGAGTTCCAAGAACGACCAGTCGTTGAGAGGGTGCCAACTGCTGCCGAACAGGACAACCAGTGGCGCTCAAAGATGCGGCCAGATGCCCCAGCGCCAAAGTCGTCTGTCCCGTCTCGAGATGGAAGTGAGGCTCCATCATCTCCCGCACCTACCCAGGCGCTTCCAGTCGGTCGCCCCAAGCTGAACTTGGCCAAGCGAACTGTCTCTGAGGCCCCTGACATGCCATCTCCTACCACTGCTGCTTCTAGTGACTCCAAGGCAAGCCCATTCGGCGCTGCTCGACCGATTGACACCGCTGCCAAGGAGAAGGAAATTGAAGAGAAGAAGGCAGCGTTAGCCAAGGAGAAGAAGGAAGCTGAGGAGAAGGCCAAGGAGGAGAAGCGCGAGGCGGCGAAAGCCAAAGCCGCTGAAGAGGCCGCCGAAGCTGAAAAGAAGGTCGAGATCTTGCAAAGAGAGGCCGATGATGCCAGTAAGACAGGAGAGACGATTGAGACGGAGAATGCCAATGGTAACATTGTAGATGACAAGGCCGTGAAGCCAAGAGAGATTGTTCGGGATGCAAGACCAAAGCCTGTTGAGACTGGTGCTTGGAGAAGAGCTTCAAATGGACCACCAACTCCCAGGGATGACATCCCAAGAGGACCAAGAGGAGGTCGTGGTGGAAGGGGTCGAGGAGAAGGTCGTGGAGGCCCAAGAAATTTCGAGCCAAGACAGTACTCGAACGGGCGTGCTCCACAATCACCAGCTCAGGCATCTACCCCAACCACGGAGACTGCCGCTATGGAGGATGATGGATGGAGCACTGTTTCGAAGCCAAAGAAGAACAACCGTGGTGGAAACCAGGGTTCGCGCGCAATTGCATCGTGATTTAAGGCACGGCATCCAAAAGTTGGTCATGGATTGAAACAGGTTCAAAAAGATCTCTTTCATTGATCGGATCACGCCTTATACCCATTTCCGCAACAGCTAATCTTCCTTCTCTGCTCTTCTCGGATGGCTTTCTTTTGGCGTTGGATCTTCTCAAGCATGTGTCTAGATCTTCTGCCAGATCCTCGGCTCATCACTGACCTCGGACACGGTGCCTATAAAGCAAAGTTTGCCGTACACTTAGAGTGCATATGGGCGGCCTCTGCACAAACGTTTTTCTCAGCTCTCGAACCGACACATGTTTTCTATCTCTGGTGTTCCAAGCAAATGCGACATCTATTTCTCGGCATGTCACGGCACGTCTGTTCCTACATCTGCGGAATGCGATTGCTTGCGAGTGGGTCTGTACACACCAAAAAGTTAATTCGTTGGGTCTTGGGAGTGCTGCATTAGGCTGGACTGGATGGTTTCCCACTTCCTACTTCTACAGGCAGGTGAGCGAGCCACCACTTTGGGCTGGCTGGTCATTGGTCATTTCGAGGGCATAGAAAGTGGAAGGTCGAATATTGCAAGCGTTCGTGTTTTGTACTTTTACATGCTTTTCCCGTCATGGCAATCAGACTCTTGAAATACAACATGTGCTACTGTCAATAGAGCAGATTATTCCGTGACCGGCATCCCGCACCTGAAGTCTTGCCCAATTTTCCTTCTGGACTCCGTCCTCTTTTGTCTTCGGCTCTAATGCCCCCTATTTGTTAATATTCTGATGACATGCCGATGAAGTCTTGTCATCGTGCCGTGCCTCCCTCTCCTGCAACCGCAGCCAATCCAACATCCCTAACAAAATTACACATCGGCCAAAAGCCTCCTCCAAACTCCATATCATGCCTATTTTCTCGTAAGCACAATATAACCAAATCCCAAAGCAAAAGCAAAACTCACCAATAGTTAACAGCCACACATATCCCTTCCTCCGAGCAAGATTGTGAGACTTTATGATACCTTGCAGATCTCAGTCAGTATCATATCCAGAATACAGTCCTATGCGTCAAGCAAGGAACAGAATGAGGATGAAGGGGTGATAACATACCACAAAGCAGGCAAGTACAACATATCGCCCGCCTCTAACGTGACACTCATCGGCTCCACATACTTCGAATATCTCGTCCCATTCCCCTCTTCCACACTAACTTCCGAATCAGGATCCCACGTCGCAAATGGTATACCATCACCTTCCTCCTCTACAATCTCAAATCCCTTTCCCACCCCATTACCCTCTTTCTCCTCTCCCTCCTTCAACCCCCCATCCCCATCACCACCACACCTCCGGTACGAAGCCGGCCTCAAAATCCTCTCTCCCACACCCGCCCACGCGACGGGCGGCAGCAGCACGAAATGCTTGGCTCCGATGATCTGCACGTAGATGTTCTCGTAGTTGTCTTTGTGCAAGGCGGTGACGGAGAGGGAGTTGCCGATCCAGAGGTTTACGGCGTCGGGGGTAGAGGAGAGGGCGATTCGCGAGAATGGGATGCTGGGGGGGACGGAGGGGGCGAGTAGGGGGTATTCGGTGGGGAGGTTGTCGTTTTCTATTGAGGGGGGGGGAGGGTGTTAATTGATGTGTTATGATGGTATGGAGAGGGTGAATATTAGGGGAGGTGGAAGGAGAAGTGCATAGTTGGGTGATGAAGAGGTGGAGGACGTACGGGTTTGAGCGTATCTGACTTCGCCTCCTGGGATTCTTCTTGGTGTGGTGGAGTCTGATGATGAGAGGGCCTTTTCTTGAGCGATTATGAAATCCAGGAAAGTGGAGAAGGGCTGTTGTTCTTCGTGTGGTTTTACGAAGAGGAGCTCGTTGGTCTTGGGGGATCGGACGGGACTATCTGCGTTTCTATGCTCTATTAGCTGGAGTTTTAGAATTAACAAAAGGCACTGCTGGAGGGTTAAGAGACAGGACAGGACGGTGTATTTTGAGAAGCGAGAGTAAACAAAACAAGACATTGAGTGGTCTGGGTCAAGGTCGGAAAACGTGACTGAAGAGACCATTTGAAATGAGAGGTCAAACTCATAGCTCAAAGCAAATACCAATGTTTTGAAATCTGATATTGAGAGATAAATGGATCGAATTACATACCCAACCGGCGTAACAGCGACATTGACACTCACCCCCTCCAAAACCTCCTTCAAGTTAGCGACATTCCATTCCCTCACGGCTTTCCAATCCGAAGCTCCACCCCGGATAACAAATGGTCTGTTCTGCGCTACGAAACGTAGGAACTCAAGTGGCGAGGGGAGCGACGTTAGCGTTGTGATTGACGAGGGGTTGAGAGAGTTGTAGTTTTCGAGGAGTGTGATGGTGGGGTCTTCAGGTATTGAGATGGAGGGGCCGTGAGGTTGCATTTGGAGAATAGGGTACGAATGGATATGTCGGCAAGGTAGGGTTCATGTGTGGGAGACTAGAATATCAAGGGTAGATTGTTAGAGGGATTTATGTCAAGTTGAGGCTTTTTGATGATGGTGGCAGGGTTTTTTGGTGGGGGTAGACTTTTCTTCGTTTGGGTGAGGTCAATAAACGACATCGTGTTGGGCGATTTATATTTGCAATCAAATTGAGACTTAATACCTTTGCAATCTATTCCGTTGTACTATGCTTCTATTCTCCCTCAAAATCTATTATCCATAGGTATTCAATGTCTGTCGTGATATTTTTTGATAGTTCTCAAAACACGAGAAAATTGCCCCTCTTCACATGCAGTCAGATTATGCTACACAAAAAAACGACACACTAGCGATGCAATGCACAAATTCCATAGTGCGAGTTTTATGCATCCCTTCCCTTCCCTCTCCTCACCTCGCCCTGCCCAGGCCAGCCTCTTTCTTACCCCTGAAATAAGACGGGTTGACCAATATTTATGGCCCCTGGACGGATCAAATTAGATACACGCCGTCTCAATAAGCAGATCATCTCATTGGAAGATCTCCGCCGCCTCCAGCCGATGGAGTTAGAGCTATCCAGGATCCACATCCTATTCTCCTTTGGAACAACGTTCCCCGACGGACTCGCCCTTCTCGCTCGTGTTTGTGGCTTTCGATACCAAGCGGCGGGACGACTCGAGAGAGAGACGGACGCTCTTCAGGCCAGCGCCTGTCACTTCCATCTCATCTGAACTCTGCAGTCAGCCGTTGCGTATGCATAGCACTGCATAAGTGCATAAGGAAGATGCATGCATATCTAGAGTATGGCAGAAAGATGCATCACAAGGGCTAAGGGATGAACAACTCACTCGATCACTCTACCTCAAGAAAATCCGGAGCTTTCGCCGATGTGCCTCTGCGGAGGTAATCTGCACCGCTACGCGTCCTGGTTACACACGGTCTGGTCCTTGCGGGATGGGACGATGTGCCGTGTCTATCTCTATTTTTTTTTTCTCCCCTATCTAGGCTCGGCATGGGTCGTGGCTTATCCAGGAAATTTCATGGGGACATGGTGCTTTTTGGGAGGGTTTGGCAGCTGAGCTGACCACTTACAGACCGCCTTTATCAAGCCCCATGCCCTTAAATCAGATACGAGGCGTGTCCTGCGTGCAACCCTGGCTCCCTGACTCCTCCCCATTGGATCTGTAATGCGGCTGAGACCCCTAGAGTCAATAGTAAGTGATAGCAATAAGTACCTTGTGTCTCCATCTCTTTTCCAGGCTTTCTCTCTTCTTTTTCTGTTGCATTTCGTGTTGCCAGTGCAGCCCTACACTCGTTTGTCGGTATACTTATATTGTATATTCGATTTCTTAATAATATCTAATCATGAAGCTGTGTCCGACTGTTGTGGGCTTAATTGCCGTCTTTTCGGGACTGGGAGCTGCTGCGCCAACATGGCCGTCTGCCGTTGATGAGTTGGAGGATGTTATGTTTCTGAATGCAGGCTACAAGAGCAAGGGTTTTGGAGGACATGTCACGCCATGCTCGCTATCGGAATTTGGAGTAGGACGACAAACGGCTGCGGAATGGTTACGGATTGGTTTCCACGATATGGCCACTACGAATGTCTTTTTCGAACCACATGGAGGAATTGACTCCTCAATAGCTTGGGAGTTGAACAATGGCGAGAATCTTGGCCCTGGATTCGTTAGCACGCTGCAGACATATTCCGCGTTGTACAATAGTCGGTTATCTGTGTCCGACATCATCGCCTTGGGAGTATATGCATCTGTCCGAGCATGTGGCGGCCCGGTTGTGCCTATCCGTGGAGGAAGAATCGATGCAACGGGTGCAGGCCCTATGGGAGTTCCTCAACCGCAGAACGCCCAAGGAACATTTGTCAATCAGTTCGCGAGAATGGGTTTCAACACGGTGGATATGATTCAAATGACTGCCTGTGGACATGCCATCGGAGGAGTGCATAGCGAGTTCTTCCCCGAAATTGTACCTGCAGGAACCGCACCGAACGGATATGCACTCTTCGACAATACTTTAGAATTCGACAATAACATTGCGACCCGATATATAAGTGGCCCTAACACCGACCCGTTGTCTGTCGGACCATCTGTTGCTGCTACCAGAAATGCCGATACAGTAGTTTTCACTGCAGACAAGAATGTCACTATCCAGGCAATGACAAACCCCACAACTTTCAACACAGTGTGCTCGTCCATTCTGCAAAGAATGATTGATACCGTTGCACCAACTGTTAACCTTTCGGATCCACTTGCCCCATATGAAGTCAAGCCTAGTGGAATACAGCTCACTTTGCTGTCGGGTGGCGCTCAGATTACATTTTCTGGTGACATTCGAGTCAGGACTACCACAAGGCCCGCTTCTTCCATTCTCAATATCCAGATCGTCTACAAGGATCGAACTGGAGGGGTTGGAGGAACCATCACTACTACTACAGTAAGCGGGACGGCCACTGGCTTCGACGACAGTTTCACGGTATGAGCACTATTCCGCGATATATATTTCAAACGCTAATTATATAGTTCTACGGCTTTAGCGCCAACATCCCAGCTACAACTTCCATTTCGTCGTTTACTGTTATTGTCGTAGGCACAGGTGGACTTTCGACAACCTACGCCAATAATGGTGCCGGTTTCCCTATTCAGGACTCCGTCATTGCCCTGGCTCCTCAAAGTTGTCTAAGTGGTACCAATCTTACGGTCGTTGCTGCCGTCCGTACTGGTGTCACTTCTCCAGTATCTTTAGGTGTCACTCAAAAGGTCGCCCGAGCTGGTGGTGTCCCCGTCCCAGCTTTAACCAACGTAACTGTCACCATGGTCAAGGGAGCCACCATTGGGCCATACGCCATCTACAGTGGTAGCTCTACTATTGCTTCTGCCGCTGGAACGAAGTACGGAGTTAGCAGTGGAACATTTGCCGATGACTTCAAGGACCCCGCCTCCCTTGGAGCAACATGTGCCCCTATCGGAACGGTTGCGCCAAGCAGTACTTCCAGCTCCGTGGTCTCAACTTCGCGATCATCCACATCTTCGAGGGCATCGTCCACGACTTCGTCAACTGCTGTACCCACGCCGGTACACAAGCCAGTCGTCGGCAAGTATTCTTTCCAAGGTTGTTACACTGAAGGAACAGGCGTCCGGGCCCTTCCCGACGCGGCTTTCATTGATTACGCAAACATGACCTCGGAGCTGTGTGCTTCAAAGTGCGATGCATATGTTTACTGGGGTATCGAGTACTATGGAGAGTGTTACTGTGGAAACGAACTTGCGGCTTCCTCGACACAAGCGCCTTTGGAGGATTGCAGTTTCATCTGTCCTGGAAACCCTAATGAGTATTGCGGTGCTGGCAATCGGTAATTTGACTATCTCTCCAGACAGACTTGTGCTAATTTGTACAGATTGGAATTGTATAAGCTTACCTCGGCTGCAACGAGCTCACGGTCATCCAGTTCAGTCCGATCTACAAGCTCAGCTACAAGCGTCCGGTCCAGCTCGTCTGTATCATCACGATCCTCAACGGCACCAACCTCGACACCAACTCTTGCCATCAAACCCGTAGTTGGTAACTATGTACGCCAAGGTTGTTATACTGAAGGGGATGGTGTGAGAGCCTTGTCAGGGGCACAATATGTTGACTATGTTGGCATGACTCTTGAGATCTGTGCTTCTAAATGTGCTGGGACTGCCTATTTCGGAGTCGAGTATGGCGGAGAGTGTAAGATGCGGCGGGATTCCCTCATTTTGCTGACCTCGCTAATGATCTGTAGGCTACTGTGGTCAAACACTTGACGCCACCTCCGTCCCAGCTGCTAACCAACTCGACTGCAGCTTTGTTTGCCCAGGCGATGCGAGCGAATACTGTGGAGCCGGCAATCGGTAATTTGACTATTTCTACAGTTAGACATGTGCTAATGTGTACAGGTTGGAATTGTACAAACTCGGCTCTGTGTCAAGCAGTAGCAGCAGCCGATTGTCGTCAACATCAAGCGTACGTTCTAGTTCTTCAACGCGTGTCTCAACAACGAGCACACGAAGCAGTTCTTCATCCCGATCATCTACGGCGGTTTCAAGTTCAAGGAGTTCATCATCTTCTCGTCTTTCCACGTCCAGCTCTAGGCTGTCGACTTCAACAACTCGATCTTCTTCTACATCTCGATCTACTTCTACTCTGAGGAGTACCTCCTCAACTCGAGTCTCAACTTCAAGCTCAAGAAGCTCATCAACGAGTCGATCTAGCACAACTAACACGTCAAAGCCTCCGTCGTCGACACCTGCAAGCTCCAGCAGCACGAGAATTAGCACAAGCACGACGAGGCCCGTCAGCTCGACTTCATCAAGCTCAACTGCGGTTCCAACTGCGGTTCCAACACTCCGCATCGTGCCCTCAGCAGGTGGATATAACTACCTTGGCTGCTACACCGAAGGAGATGGTGTCCGTGCTCTAGGAGCTGCCTCTTTCCCAAGTGATACTAATACCGTTGAATCCTGTGTTGCATCTTGCGCGGGGTTCAAATACGCTGGAATGGAATATGGTAAGCACAACTCCCCAAAATATTCGCTCTCGAATGTCCAAAACACGTATCGACATTCAGATATCACACCTGCTAACTCGACGTAGGACGAGAATGTTGGTGTGCCGACGAGTTCGGAGCCGGATCTACCCTTGTACCTAATTCAGACTGTTCTATGACCTGCGCAGGTGACCAATACGAATATTGTGGCTCGGGGAATCGTCTCCAGGTCTATCAAAAAGCTGGCACGGGCTCAGCCAGCACCTCAAGCAGCCGGTTAGTATCTTCAAGCACCCCCGTTGCAAAAACCACGACTGTAAAACCAACCTGCACACCACAAGCCACTTCATTGTCAAAGCTAGTTCATCAAGCTTACCAGTATTCTCTAGTTCCGTTTCCACCACCAAGCCTGCAAGCTCAACAAGTAAGGCCGCGTCTAGTACGTCAAAGCCAGCTAGCTCAAGCACGAGGACCTCGACCTCTTCTGCTGCTCCGCAGGGTACGCCTGCTATCAAGCCCACGATTGGGGCGTACAGCTACCTAGGATGCCAGACCGAAGCCACGGGTGTGAGGGCTCTGAATGGAGGGTTCTTCTTTAATGAGACGGCTATGACGCTGGAGACGTGTGCGTCCAACTGTGCAGGCTTCAAGTACTGGGGTGTTGAGTATGGTGCTGAATGTGAGTTCTACACCTTTTCCGATTATGGTGGAGTGGAGACTTGAGGGATGAAATACTGACGAGAGATGTAGGTTACTGTGGGAATACGCTCCAGGACGGTAGCGTTGCGGTTCCGCACGCTGATTGCAGTTTCCTGTGTCCGGGTAATGCTTTGGAATACTGTGGCGCGGGGAATCGTTTGTCGACTTATATTTTGACTGTCTGAAAGAGGCGTGGACGAAAACAGAGGAAGTTTGGGTACAGCTGGCGGTAGGGTTGGTGGGATTGCGGTCAGGTAATGTGGCTGGATAAGGATTCATACAAGGAGTAGCCGATAGAGGGCTAAGGCGTTACAAATCTGTCCCCAAACAGATTGAGGAGTATTTAATGATGGCTGAGGAGTAATAGAATACTTCGATTCGAGTCATAATATTTCGGACATTTGCGTGAAAGTATGTTCAAGGCGGATCAAAGGGGATTCACCTCTCGCTTAACTTTGAAAAGCAGAAAACAGCAATTCGAGGGCTGGCCTCATTAGGATGCACAGAACGAAGGTCGACATGCTGTTTGAAGGAAGTCAAGTCACTGGCCAATTTGAATAATTTCCCACAACCTTTCGCTTAGAAGGTTTAATGTTCCAGACACAGCTCATGGCCCGTAGTGTTCTTCATGGAGAGAGAGATCTGACATTCGTTTGCAGACTAGTCTGTTTACTTTCGAGTACCTTCGACTCCCATCATTAGGACGGCCTCGAGACTGTTCCCCACAACCACTCGTTCCTCAATACGCAACCATCTCCGTCAAGCCTTCCAACTCCCTCTGGAAGTTCCGATGCTGACTCACATTGAACGCAAACGCATCCAGGAATCTCTTCGCTCCCTTGACCATCTTCAACACCCCCTCGTCGCCACCCACCCCTCCACTAGTAACTACACCGTAGCAGTCCACCACTGCATCTTCCCCGTTCTGGATGGCGAATACCATGCCCTCGACACCTACTGCCGTGCGGACGAGACTGACAGCTTCGCCAGTTGCGCCGATGGCTTTGCAGTGTCCGAATGCCTCGCGGATCCAGTGCACGACTCGGCCTTGCTTGCTGAGTGCGGGAACATGCTCACCACCTGGAATGTACAACGCATCGAATAGCGTTGAGCGCATACCCTCAAAATGATGTTCGGGCGTGACGCTCTTTCCGCCCACGCTCTTGACGGGTTGTCGCTTAGGGCCTATGGTAAACACCATCGCACCCGCTGCACTCAGGGCGACCTTTACACTCTCGTACTCGACGTAATCAAAACCGTCAGCGACGAGGATAGCGATATTGCGGGTGGCGATTGTGGGAGGTAGACCTTGTGCTTCGGGCGTGAAGTCGAACTGGCTGAGGCCTTTCATCGTCTTGCCGTGGTTGGGACGGCCCGCTTTAGTAGGCGTCGGAGCACCTGCTTTGACAGCTACAGCTTTCGCGAGATCGAGAGAGATATCCGTAAGGCGCGTGATCATCCTCTCGTAGACGATTGGATCATCGCAGTGATCGAGCTCGAAGCTCAACGCGGCGATGAGATGCGCTTTCTCGATTGGTAAGATGGAGTTCCAGAATGTTTGGGCTTGCGAGAAGTGTTCGCTGAATTTCACGGAGACGAGACGCTGTTTCATTGCTACGATCTTCTCGGGGTACTCAATGTAGCCACCTTGGTCTTTGGTGGCTGGAGGGATGAGGGAGTGTCGGTTGGGCCAGTAGTTTATTTTTCCTTTGGTGATGGTCTGGCGGAGCTGGCCATCGCGGTTATTGTTCATGACCGGGCAGACCGGGCGGTTGATGGGAAGTTCTTGCCAATTTACGCCGAGACGGGAGAGTTGCGTGTCGAAGTACGAGAAGTTCCGACCTTGGAGTAAAGGGTCGTCGGAGAATCCGATACCTGGTACCACATGCGCGGTGCAGAAAGCAACTTGTTCGGTCTGCGGGAAATACTCGTCGACGTTTCTGTTGAGTTGCAGCTCGCCGATGTATCTAATTGGTAAGAGCTCCTCGGGCCAGACTTTAGTAGCATCTAAGATGTCGAAGTCAAAGTCATCTTGACGAGATTCGGGGCAAACTTGAATGCCGAATTTCCATGTTGGGAAGGCTCCATTGTCGATGGCGGTGTAGAGATCTTTGCGGTGGAAGTCGGGATCTTGACCAGCTATCTTCAGAGCTTCGTCCCAGACCAGAGAGTGCACACCGAGTGTTGGCGTGAAGTGGAATTTGACGAACGAGCGGACGCCCTCTGCGTTGATGAGAGTGTAGGTGTTGACGCCAAAACCTTGCATCATGCGGTAACTTCTGGGAATACCACGATCACTCATAGCCCACATAAACATATGCGTAGCTTCGGTGTGTAAGAACTGGAAATCCCAGAAGTTGTTGTGTGCACTTTGTGCCTGTGGGACTTCAGTGTCAGGTTCGGGTTCTGTCTAATGGTCAGCTAGGTGCTAAAGGCAGTCATGACATGTGGTTGGACATACTGCCAGCATGAATGACATCTGGAAATTTCATAGCATCTTGAATGAAGAAGACTGGGATGTCGTTTCCAACAATATCCCAATTCCCCTCCTCGGTATAGAACTTGACCGCAAAGCCTCGCACATCTCGGACCGAGTCTGCACTTCCTCTTGAGCCCAGGACTGTAGAAAAACGCACGAACACAGGTGTGTTTCGCTTAGTGTCAGTGAGGATTCCAGCAGATGTAACATCTTCTGCACTCTGGTAGAGCTTAAAGTTACCGAACGCTCCCGCACCTCTAGCATGTACGACTCGTTCCGGGATACGTTCATGGTCGAATTTCATGATCTGAGCCGCATGTCTTAGCTCTCACTCAGAACATGAGATAGAATAAACAGACCTTTTCCCTAGCATGATTATCTTCCAGTAACGCCGGGCCTTGACGGTCACCCGTAGAGGCGTGGAGCCAATTGTCATGGCTGTTCTGCTTGACGCCGAAATTACTGGTGAGGAGGTCATTTTCAGTCGGGACGATGATATTATGCCTCATGTCTGTGACTTTCTTGTTCGTGCTAATGGCCCCCGAGACTGCTTCTCCGGCCTTCTCGACTGCTCCGCCAAGTACTGATTGCATCTTGAAAGTTTAAATTTTTTGGCGAAGAATTGGATGTGAGAGCGATCCGTGAGTTGAGGAGGAAGGAGGAGGAGGAGGAGGAGGGGAGTTCCGGAACTTATGAGAATCGCATGGAGGGGAGGGGTAGCTTCATATCTCGCTTGCTTGAAGCAAAACAGATGACGTTAGCCCCACTCGCTATTCACATGTTTACATTGACGTATTTCCACAACATGCCACCAGTTTGAGGCATGTCCCTGACAGCCGTGGCCTGATTTAGACTTCATGGATACAGCAAGTAGTACGCAGAAGCAGTTCCGCCAATTAGGATGCGCCCATTGTTCCGTGTTTGGAATCACGATCAGTCCATTGGAGCTTGACTGCTGGGGATGGAGCATTCCCGTAAACGGTGGACAGGAAGCAAGGCGTGGTTTTGACATGTTGCATTTGATAGACAGGCCCCGTTTGACTGCCCTGTTCCAAGTGGTTGGGAAATAGGTACAAGGTGGAGATGAGCTCCGGTTGGGATTACGTCGTGTGTTTTGAGATGAAGCGGGGTTGCAACCCGTATGTATGCTGTGTGAAAACTGATAATGTTGCGTAAGGTGATGAAGCATCGGCTTCTTACACCGGTAATCACAACTGCAGCTTCTTAATTTATTGAAGATGACATGGTTGAGTTCATAGCAGGATGATGTGTAACTAAGGAAAATCGTCAGACGTGAGGTTGCACAAAAGGGATGACGTCGTCATGTTGAAATGCTTGCCGAAAAAGCGGGGGGCTTATCACGTGTGAATACCATTCCCTTCTCAATCAAAGGCGAACAGAATGCAACAGAAGTATAATTCGTAGATGAGCTTCATCTGTTTTTGACCCAGAAGCCAGATCTCAGATCTGCGTTTGTTTACTGCAATGGCGCTTCCATAGATTGTTTTCAATTAAGCGAGGCGACGGCGCAACTCTGCAAATGTAGGACCAAAGGTCAGTTTTGCATGAAGAACTGATCGTCTCCGACAATCCCTTTTTGCTTAGAGAACAAGCACAGAATATATAGAGCAAAGTCTTCACGTTTTCATCCAACAGGATTCATCGTCATTCATCTAGCATACAGTGCTGATAATCAAAAGAAAAGCCCATCGTGTGAGGCGTCGACACTTTTTATGTCCTTTACTCCATGCTATGCACAAGACAATCTCTCTTTCTCTGTAGTAACTTCGTTCACTCCTCATCACCACCTTTCGCCTTCTCTTTCTTCGCCGCCGCCGCAGCGACCCACTCCTGCGTCTTCGCAAGAACCTTCTCCTTGCTCTTCTTATCCCCATTGACCTCCTCCCACTCACTCCACCTCCTAAACCACGCCACAGCCTGCTTCGGCTTCAACGCCTTATTCGTCTTAACCATACGCTCAAACACGCCTCTCACGACATCCTTGTCGCCCTGTGCGGTCTCCAAATCCAGTAATTGGTTCCAGATATCGAGACGCTTGGGGAAAGTGGTGAGCAGAGCCTCGAACATGGTACGGCCGCGTTCGGGGGAGCCGGCGGCGGAGTGGAATTCTAAGGATGCGAACTTGAGGGTAAGCGCGATGTGGGTGTGTGGCGGGAGGGACTGTTTGGCACGGGAGAGGAGAGCACGAGCTCGGTCTGGGGCGGAGAGGGTGTTAAGGAGGAAGTGGGCGTAGTTTGTCCAGACGTTCGGGGATTGGGAGAACTTCTTGGTCAGAATTTGGAAGAGATCGTCTGCTTTCTGTGAGACTGTTAGTCATGTTGTTACTCTGATTATTGAGAGGGAGAGGAAAATCTTACGCTGTGCTTGCCAGACTGGATATAGATGCTGGTAAGTCTTTCATGGATCTCTTGCGCATCGTTGTATTGGCATGCTCGCTTGAAGACTTCCTCCACAGTCTCATCGCTACCATAGGCATTCTCTAGATTGAGTAGTGCAATCCAGACGTTCATCTTCTCAGTCTCTTCGCGGATGTTGATTGTCTTAATCGCACGTTCGGCTACTTCTCTTGCTCTGCTTAATTCGCTGAGCTGCATCTGGAATGCCATGTATTGAATCCATAGGGCGGATGAGTCTGGTTGCCCTAGGAGAAGACGCTCAAAGTCGCTGACGGATTGTGGGCCGTGTGCATCAAGGTCGCCGGTTCGGTCAACCATAATCTCAGCCTTCTTGCGCTTCTTCTTCTTTGGCTTTTCATTGGCGCCTTCGTTTGCAGATCCGTCATCCGATTGATTCTCAACCTCGTCGAGGACGTTAGCTGACCAGTCGAATCCTCCTGCGCTGAGGGCTGGTACTTCAGCACCGTCTACGTCTGGCATGTCTTCGTCTGACTCCTCGCCATCTTCATTATTGTCACTGTCAATGCTTTGGACGTCATCCAAATTGATGCCACCATCTTCCTCTTCTTCATCACTGGAGTTGCCAGAGATATTGACGCCTTGCATTTCACTCAGATCCTCGTCCTCGCTCTCATCCTCGGACTCAATGCCATCATCGAAGTACGATGCTTTGAGGCCAAAACTGATTCGCTTCTTCTCCCGATCAAGATTCAGAATCTTTGCTCTGACAACATCGCCCTCCTCATAAAGCTTTTTCACGTCCACTACTCGGTTCTTGTCTGCCATTTGAGATTGATGACAGAGCCCGCTGAGGTTATTCGATCCATCGATCACGATGAATACGCCGTAATCTTCTACCTTTCTGACCTTTCCAGTGACGATTTGACCAGTCTTGAGATCGTTGAAGCCCAGTGGAGCAATGTAGTTTTTATCAATGACTGAGGCCTTCAAACTCATCTGGACATGATTCTTCGTGGAATCTACCAAGGTAACCTTTCCTTTCACAAGCTGATCGACCTCAAACTCGTTCTGCCATTCCTTGATAAAAGAGTCTGACAGCTCGGCTACACGAACCCACGCGGTGACGTTTCCGCCCAAGTTAATAAAGAGTCCTCGGTCGGAGACGTTGCTAACAAATCCACGTACGATATCGTTAGGCTTCAACTGGGACGCTGACGATATCTCCGGATCCTTCACATCGAGGGACGAGTTCAAAACTCTGGAAGGTCGTGTTGACAATCTGATCTTCTTGTTCGGTAGATCGATCTCAGTAACGCAGACCCGAACGATCTCGTTCTTTGAATACTTTGTAGGATCTGCTTCCGCGTAGTCGTCGGCCAGGTCGGTAAGATTGACGGGTGCCGAGAGGGTATCGCTAAGTTGGACCATAATATGTCTCTCGGTGGTTTTTGTGACCTTTCCGGGAACCACCATTCCCTTACTTAGGCTTTTCAGAGTCAACGGCTCCGAGGATTGTGCCGAACGAGCAGAAAGATCAAGGCGGTTATTCGCAGCGTCAACATGCTTGACATGGACTCTGATGGCCGATCCGACTGGGAAGTTTGACTCCAGATCCTTCAATTTCGACACATCGTCCGAAATATCCAGAGCAAGGATTCGGCCACGTACGTTTGGAGAAAGGTTTACCCAGACGTAGCTTTCTTGTATGTTGTTCACATAAGCAATCCACGACGACCCTGGCTTGACCTGGTCGAGCGTGAGTGGTTCCTGGACTTTGCTGCTCTGATCACTTGGCTTGGCGGACAGCTCGAAAACTATGGTCTTACCTGACCGGTGTGATATTGGTAGGAAGCGGTGGTTTCGCGCATCATGGATTCCCAGGACACGGACGTTAAGTATCTGCTTTGGTGAGAATGAGCGCAGGGGCCGCTTGCGATCCTTTATCTCGTCCCATGAGTTGAAGATTTGGGAAACATCTATGCGGCCTTGGATATTGTCAGCAAGCTGAACATTGATTTGCGTGTCCTTGATCGAAACAATCCTTGCTTTGGTCAATCTGCCTAATGTGAGGTCATCAAGACTCTTGAGTGTCGTGTCGACTGGGTTCACTGCTTCTTGATTGACGGCGACTGATGGAGCAGGCTTCTCGGTCGACTCCTTGGGTGCAGCAGCATCGATCATGGATAATTGAAAACTCCGTTGTCCATGGTCCACTCTGACAATCTTGACTTTCAGTGTCTGCGACAATTTCAGACCAAAATCTGGGAGGCTAATTGCATCCTCGGATAGTTTGACTTTTGGTAGTAGTCCAGTGAGGCCACTGGCAAATTGAACAAACACTCCTGAAAGCGTGATGTTTCTGACAAAGCCATGGACAACCTTATTCTCCTTCACGTCCTCGAAAGTCCTCAGGAGAAGCGAAGCTTTGGCGTCAGCTATAAGACTTGGCTTATTTGTTAAAACAATCAAGTGCTTAGACTCGTTCTTTTCGAGGACCAGGAGATCCGTCAAAGTTTGTCCAACTCGAATCTTCTTCAGCGCAGATGCATTCTTCGGTGGAGAGCCATCGGTGAGATGAGCCACAGCAAGACTGGCACGAAGGCCTTGAAGATCAAGGGATATGCTGTCGTTCAACTTCTCGATAACCACAGCAGATACAGTCTCTCCCACCTTCAATTTCTTCATGACAGCTTGCTGAGCGAGCCCAAAAGAAGAAGGATCTTTACAAGATACAGTCAACTTTTCCTCATCGGGATCAACTTTCAGAACGTGGACATTTACCACCTGCCCCACACGGAAATGCTGGCTAGGATCCTTGATGTATGCCTCGCTCATTTCACCCACAGGAAGGAAGCCACGGATTGATCCGTAGAACTGAACCACAGCACCATTCGGGAGGATATTGATGATTGTGCCAGGACTCTGCATGCCAATAGCAATGTCATGGTAGGATACAAATATCGCTGCATCTGAATTTACCAATGTTTTCTTCAACGTGAGGCGAATTTGTCGTTTCCCGGGATCAGTCGACAAAACTCTGGCTGTGACTGTAGAGCCCTCCTTGAACTTCTTTTCGGGGTGAAGTAGCTGGACATCTGACATGTGGGCTTCTGACACAAGACCAGTGATACCTTCCGCTAGATTCACCAGTACGCCCCCCACACCCCTTTCATTCACAACAATTTTCTCAACTTTGCCTTTAACAACTGCGCCAATCGGTACATCTTCGATTCGTAAGAAAGGCTGCGCAAGGATTGACTCTTCCAGAGAGACGAGGTAAATTCCATCAAGCGGATTGTATCCGATCACTCTTGCGCGATGCTTCGATCCAGTCTTGTAATGTCCAGTGGTTTCTGAGAGGGTCTCGATCTTTCCATCTTTGACTCTTGAGATGTGTACGAATCCCGAAACACCTTTCAGACCCAAGTCAACGAAGAGACCCATTCCGGGTTCCACCTTCGTAACGGTAGCTTCCTCGACGATGGAAGATATGGGCAAGATGTCCAGAGGATTCTTCTTCTCTTTGTCTTGTATAGCGTGTTGAGACGTCAGTAACATAACGTGATCCAGTAATGAAACACCCAGTTTCGCAGGCTGGGCAGTGGGGAAGGTGCAAATGACTCTTCCCTTTATCTTTGTGCCTATTTTGTACTTCTTCTCAAGATCCCTTCCATCTGCCCCAGCACCAGAATGCATCAAATCGGCTGTCACGTCAAGCATGCCCATGACTTTTCCAGAGATTCCTCTTGGAGTGATGTCTGCAACCAGTATTTCAACAGCCGTACCAGGTAGAAAGGCGTCGATAGTCGGAGCTTCAGAAAGATAGATTGGCTTCTTGGGGTGTGCAATTTTGGCTGGATCCACACATAACTTGACGGTTTTGCCATTGGAATTGAGACCAATAATTGTACACAAGAACACGGCACCTTCTTGAATGCTTGAAATGTCCACACCATAACCGACGTCTTTCGATGACATGAATCCTCTGATGTCCGGGTCCGCAAGGTTAAGGTCCATAATTAGACCGTGGTCTTCTACACTTGCCACGGATGCCATAAGCGTGTTGTTGGCCACCACATTCTGCGAAGTCATAGCACCGTTCGATTGTTGTGGCCTGAGTGATAGCTCAATGTGTCTCTTTGCCTTGCCAGTTGCTGCCGCCTCGTCGTCCTTCGTCGAAACGACGTATGCTCGAAGGTATTGGCCAATTGTGAACAATTTCTTTAAGTCCACATCCTCTAATTCCGTCTCCTCATCGTTTCCTTCATCCGCAGCAATCGCCTCAATCCTCTGTGTGATCTTGTCGGAGATCGAGGTAATTGGTACATAACCGGTGAGGTTGTTTGGTAACGAAAGTGCGATATCGAGATCATTGATCTGGGAGACTTGTCCCAGTACCAATGAACCCACAACTATTCGCTATAAAATGTCAGAAGAGAAATTTTACCATGATCGCAGCTTGAAAATACCTTATAACTCAAGCCCTCGATTCTAACATCCTCCTGGTCGGCTTCGGTAGCCTCCTGGCCCTTCTTCCCTTTGCCTTTCTCCTTTGAGCTTGACTTGTTCTTCCTCCTTTTGGTACTTTCGCCATTTTCCCCAGCTTCGTCAACTTTCATGGACTTCGCGCCCTGCTCGAATAATACATCTCGAGTGGCTTCAATTTGAATTTGTTTGTGCTCCAATGGTGTCAAAAGACTTGCACCACCTCGAGGAAATGCGACATCTTCGTCCCGTACTTTGGAAATTTTCGGGGCTTGTGGGATCCTTGCTTTGGTCGCTTTCTCTCCTTCCTGTTCCTCTGCTCTTGCTCTTTTGGAAGGTCGAGTATCCCCGTCTATAGGATTTCGTGATCGCGCAAAAGACTCGTTGGTCGGGCCACTCTTTCTTTTTTTATCAATGGGCGCCATGGTGTACGGTCAACGTGGTTGTTGGACAAGAAGTTTAGAAAAGTCCCCGTCCTTGATGCGACCTCTTCAACTTCTTGAAATTTTAGAGCTTCAGAGAACTTTTTGGCGGGGATCGGCTAGTGCGGCCGATTGACAGGGATCTCGCCAGCCTTGTCAAACAGACCTAGGTATGAACTGCCAGCTGGATTAAGGTAGATGAAGTAGGACCTCTGGAACACAAAGCGGAACAGGATACAATGCATATATTTTCACTTACATTTGTACTTTTCTGAAGTGATGAAGCTGATTTCAAACATACAGATTCTACAGATGTGTCGAAATATTCTACTTCGCTGCTTGGAAGCCGAAGGTAGCTAACTGGTTGCATTTACCTTGCAGCAAAGATTCATTAATGGTACTGACCTGGAAGTTTACATTGTGTTGAACTAACTATAGTCCATCTATCCTCTCTAAATTCCTACATTTTGGTGAGCCATGTGGATATTTGTTCAACTGAATCAGTGAGAATCACTAGGTGATTACGTAAACTACTGGCACTGCTGGGCAGCCTGATGTCACAAGCCCCGCGACGTAAACATGAAAGAGTCGCCTCAGTTGGGAATAACACTCTGCAACGTCCATTTCAGCCCATCGTTCGCCCTGCGTGGATATAAATCTGCGCGTATCATCTTATTTAATGGGACCTTTACGAAAATCAAAACGAGCACGAACGAAGCCTCCAAGTGTGGAAGAATCAGTGGCTGGAAGTGCCCCAACACTGCCACACGTTGACGACAGCTCTTCAGCGAAGAAAGCCTCGACGCTAGATGTCGATACGTCCAAAGATGCCTCAAATAAGCAAGAAGATGAACCGACTCCCTTGAAAAGCGTCAAAGCCGAGGCCAGTTCTTCAAAGCCGGTATGTTGTAGGATATCGAATTGTCTGTCGAATACTTACATGCCATGTAGCTCAATACGAAAGGAAGCTGGTATGGAACTTGGCCTCGAAAGTCGACTGCCTCAACCCAAGTAGCCAGGGAATCTATCTTGGCAGATAAGCCCACCAATTCTTCAACTGTTGATCTGAGTCGGTTTGAGCCGAAGAAGTCCCCAGCCATTACAGCAACTAGACCACCTTCGATGTACCTTGGGAAAAGTAAGGAGACACTGGATATCACTATGGGTGGAACCTTGGATTCAGATGCTTTGGTTGGTGAGGATGATAATAAGGTGGATCCCAATACGTCGAATGGAGAGGCTTCAACTACAGACCAACCGCTGAAAGCACAAGCGGAAGCTATCGATCCTCAAAGCGCACCACAAGCTGAAAAGGACTCTGCCCGACCAGTCACTTCTTCTGGCTGGCTAGGTTCCTGGCTTAGCAAGCCGATTCCGGAAGCCTCCAGTATAACACCAAAGTCACCCGAGAGAGCAGAAGTGGTTGACAACAAACCTCCATTTGCTGAGGAGCAAGCTCCTGAGACTGCAGGAGCGCCTACACCAACTACTCAAATGGAAGAAGTCCCTAAAGCGGCTGCTCAACCCCCAGCATCGTCATGGTTTGGGTTGTGGTCGACGGCGGCACCGTCAACTGCTGTGGAAGCACCGAAGCAACAACACCCAGTCAAACTGTCCGACAAAGACCACGACACAATCATGGAAGATGTTCCACCGGCAGTTCCAAATGCAGCATCTCAACCAGAACAGACTGCCCCAGCAGCGGGCTCCAGTTGGGCGTTTTGGTCTACTGAGGCAGCCAAAAAGCCGAATAAATTTCCAGAAATGCCTGTAGAAATAGGCGAACTTGCAGTAGCTGGTGAAGTTTCGGAGAATCAACCAGAACCTGCGAAAAGTGCAACGGTCAAAGAGAATAAAAAGGCAAAATCGAGTAAAAGAGGGCGGCCACAGTCAACCGAAGTTGATGAGACAGCACTCAAAGCCACTCAACCCGAGTCTTCGAAAGCAACGTCTTCGGCGAGTCCGGCACCTGCACCTGGCAAGATAGTGCCTCCAAATCTCCTCATCCCTTCGGTGAGGAGCACCTACAGACTCGTGGAAAATCCGTCTATTCTCCAGCAGATAACTCGCCTGATCCTGCATGGCCACCAACAGCCTGTGAAACATGTTTTCCTTACCAATGAGCCTCCCAAAATCAAGAAAGCTTTAGCTGTCGGCATTCATGGCCTTTTCCCTGCACCTCTACTTAGAACCGTAATAGGGCAGCCAACAGGAACATCAATTCGTTTTGCGAATCACGCATCGGATGCGATTCGAAGATGGGCCGATAAGAATGGATCGCTCGATTGCGAGATAGAGAAAGTTGCGCTTGAGGGTGAAGGGAAGATTGCTGAGCGAGTTGATAACCTCTGGCGGTTACTACTGAACTGGATTGATCATGTTCGGAAAGCAGACTTTGTTTTGATTGGTTGTCACTCGCAAGGAGTCCCGGTCGCTGTCATGCTCGTCGCCAAGCTGGTCGAGTTTGGGGTCGTCACAACTGGAAAAATTGGTATATGTGCGATGGCAGGAGTATCACTAGGTCCATTTGCCGATTACAAGTCACGGTTATTCAGTGGCTCGGCTGGTGAGCTTTTCGAGTTTGCAAATCCAGAGAGCGCTGTGTCTAAGCGATATGAGGATTCGCTAAAGGTCGCGGTGAAGTATGGGGTCAGGATTACTTACTGTGGATCGATCGATGATCAACTAGTTTCTATGGAGGTTAGTTTAGTCCTATTTCTAACCCAATCAATAGCTAACAGATGGCAGTCGTCGATATTTTCCACAGTGAGCCACCCCTACATTTTCAGGGCCGTATTTGTGGATGGTCGAATACATGCTCCTGACTTGTAAGTCACATCCGGCTTCATATCAAAGTCCTCGCATTGATCATCTCTTAGTCTTTCACATCTCGTTGGTTTCGCATTGAAGTTGCGGAATCTTGGTGTCTCTGATCACGGGTTGATTCGAGAACTCTCAGCACCTTTGGCAGGAAGCCTTTACACAGGGGAAGGTCACTCTCGCCTCTACGACGATGGGAATGTCTACGAGTAAGTTGATCAGGCGTTTCCTTGACTGGTGAGTTGGGACTAATTGCCGATAGTCTTGCGGTCGAATTCGCTTTGGAAACAACATCAGTAGGCGACGTTCCGCTAGACATCAAGAAATATGAAATCCCGACGAACGCAAATCCGTATGTCCTTCCATGGATCATGCGTGGGCTTCTAGAAGAAGACTTCGTCAAGACCGAACTGGATCAGGAAACAACGCAACTGCTGAAGCAATTCGATGACTGGAAACCGGCTACCAAGGTGCTGAAGGATGTGAAATATCGACTCGAGGCAGTCCGTTCGAAGTTATGATATGGGTAACGAATTGAAGGGTATGGGCAATAGGTCGGCGCTGGCTGGGTCAAATGGTATACAACAGAGTCCCTAGAAGAGCGAGATTTGGCGTTGAGATGGTTTAGATTCGGAGTTTGCAAGAAGAATGATGCCCTCACATAAACCTGACTTAATCTTCCTCATCAACACCGAAGTAACAAAGCGATTAGGTGCCTACAGCTGGCGGCTAGTCTTGTAAGGTAGACAATCACAAGTACAAGTACCACTGAGTTTCCGAAGCTGTTCCTGCGCCTGCTCATAGGTAACCAAGCAGCATACTAAACCATTTCCGAACCGACCCCTTTCTAAGTTCACGCGCGTGACCTGACAGGGGTCACATCACCCTTCCCCTCCTTGTTTTGTTTTAGCGTCATGCGCATGGCAAGGCTGCAGGGTCCTGAGCGACAGTCAACATCTCAAAACTTCCGAAACAAAAAACTACATATATCTTACAACCACACTCGTTACATTTTTGACCACTTGCATTGAACAGTATCTTATCATCTCAGCGACAACATTCCTACAGAATTACTTTCGATGTTTGGTGGCGTCAAGTCTGGCATTCAGCGCAGGAAGGGCGTGGTTTCCACGGTTCGGATCCAGACTGAGAGGAGACCAGCACCCCTCCCTTCCGTTGAGAGAGCAAGACAACATACCTCACAAAGACCTTCGCCGTCTCGAGAGTCATCTACTCGACCATCACCATCTTCTGCAGCTGCCAGTCCAGCAACGCCTGCAACACCCTCCTCCGATCCGAACGAATCTTCCTCTTTGCGACCCTCAAAGCGCAAGGCTACTAGACAACTATCTCCCAATGAGATGCCTATCATGTATGACACAGATAGCGATAGTAGCGATTCCGATACCGATCTCACTGATCTCACCGATCACAAGTCGTTTAAGAGGCAGAAGACGAATCATCCAGAGGATAAAAATCGACAACTTCGCTCCAGGAAAGCCTTCTCGGACGAAGATGGTGGAAGTTTCGAAATGATACATGCAGCGGATCTGTGTACCAGATCGTCCAAAGTATCTCCAGATAATGTCACTGTTGAGCTGAAGTATCCCAGTGCTTCTCAGCTGGAAAGGTACCTTTTCTGCTCTCACACGTAAACTGAATGCGACTCGGCTGACATACAATACAAAGATTTTACTTGGACTTTGGTAAAGACAAAATCGACTCATTGGAAGAGATTATGAATGTTGCGAGGATCGTTCGGGATGTTTACTTGACAAAAAAGCAGGCAAAGGTTTTTACGACGCCCACCTCTGGTGTCATCAGACGATTGACGAAAGCTCAAAATGCCATAACATCCAATAAGAAGAAGAAAGTGGATATTGCTTTACTTGAAGACTTCAAAAAGGCGGTTGGCTTCTACAATACAACCATGATGAGTCTTCTCCAAGAAGGAGCTCTCGCCAAGAATTTGGACGACATGCACCATTTGCCGTTAGAGATGGTTCAATTCATTCTACAACAAGTTTACGACCGTGCTGTCTCGCCCCATGTGGATGATCTCCGTGTCTACAAAGCAGGATCGGATGGAGTGTACGGGGAGCTTCTTTCGCCCTTCGTCTCCACAGTTCTGGGGAAATGCGGGCTTAAGTCTGACCAAGTCTTCGTCGACTTAGGCTCAGGAGTTGGCAATGTTGTTTTGCAGGCAGCGCTGGAATTCGGTTGTGAAAGCTGGGGTTGCGAGATGATGCCTAATGCTTGTAGGCTCGCGAGAAAACAAGCAGCAGAGTTCAAAGCTCGTTGCCGTCTGTGGGGTCTCAATACTGGCAAAGTTCAACTCGAGGAAGGCAATTTCTTGGAGAACCAAGAAATCAGTGCAGTATTGAGGAGGGCAGACGTTGTACTTGTCAACAACGAGGTTTTCGGAGAAGAGACAAATAGGGCCCTTGGACTTCTGTTCCTCGACTTGAAGGACGGATGTCACATCATTTCATTGCAGTCATTTGCGCGCGGCAGCTCCCGTAACCACCACGACCCCGCCAACATCATTCAGAACACCGACGACAGCCCCTATCCATTTGGCCCTCGAGATGTCAGTTGGACAGGTCGTGGTGGGGATTATTACATTGCTACTAAGGATGAAGCTCATCTCGCTAGGATGCGTGCAGCCAACGAGGGATAGTCCATACAACTGCCTCTTGATTAGCATTTTTTATACCGTTTGCTGGAGTCTGGAGAATAGAGTGATGACGTGATGAGAAATGATGGAATAGAATGTAGAGTACTGACGGAAGCGAGCACCACGGCAGATGTTACATAGCGAAGCGATCAATATACAACATTGATAGCCAAGTTTCATCTTTCCTCGAATGCTCTGTTCATCTCTTCTGCTTCTCTTCCTTTACTAGCCATCCACCGATCAATGAGTTCCTTGTTCTCAGCCTTCAGATCCTTGACCTTCTGCTCTGACATATTCAACTGCAAGTTGAGCGAGATAACCTCATCATGAACGTCCTGGCATCCATTAGCAAAATTCCCACTCTAGTACACCCTCGCACCTACATCAAGCAACTTCGTCTTCCCTCTCAACTCCTCATCCCGATCCTTTAGCTTCTGCGCAAGATAGGCCCTATCCCTCGACAACTCCTCCATCTGTTTCGTCTCCGCCTTGCTCTTCGCTCGCAGCTTCACCAGCTCTGCCTCCGCATTCTTGATCCTGGTCTGCAGCTGTCCATTTGATCGTAAGTTCTCTGCCAGGTCTCGTCTTAGCTGTCCCGTGCCTTCGTTCGTTCCTGTATGTTGTTGAGAGTCTCGGGCTTTGGAGTCGGATTGGGGGGGTGAGGACCAGAGATTGGAGGCTTTTTCGGCTTCGAGTTCGGCGGTGCGATCGAGGAGGGCGGTGACTTCGAAAAGGGTCAGCATAAAACTGGGAATCTAAAGGGAGCAGTTGAAAGGAATAAATGTACATACAAGCTGCTATCAGATCGGCATCCAGCTTCTGATAGCTCGCTTGCTCTCGCACATCGCGGTCTTGTAGAGCTTGGATGTATTCAGCGCGCCAAGAAGTCATGATTCTCAATATTGTGCAAGCAACCTGTACGAGAAAGCTGCATTGTTATTTGGAAAGAAAAAGAAGTTGAAAGTTTGTCAGAAAGGCTGAACTCTGATTGTTGATAAAGAGCTTGTGATAATGTCCAAGGCTGCAGGTTAGAGGGCCTGGCGGGGCCCGTCAGACGAGAGGCTGGAGCTCTGAGCGCTAGTGGGAATGAGAGGCATGTGCCCGCTGCAGCTCCATCTCCAGCCTCTCTCGTCAACCACCAGACCAAGACCGAACATCAATAGCCCAACTCTGCCGCTCCAATACACACGCAAATCAACTACGATCCTTTGAAAAAAGCACGCAAATCGAACCTGTCGTTCATTTAGGCCGCTTGCTTGAAGTCGAGGAGACCAGGGCTCTCGTTATCACGCATCAACACCACTACTTACGGCCTTCCAGCCTCTCTTCGCAATGGCGTCCAGAAAGAAGGTCTTGCTTAAGGTTTGAAAGCCCGGCATTTCGTTCGACTGCAAAGGAATAAGCGTGCTGAGTGTGGCATAGGTCATTATCCTGGGCGATAGCGGTGTAGGCAAGACGAGTTTGATGAACCAATATGTACGTCTGGCGGATGTAGCTTCCTCTGGTTGCGGGCAGATCGAAGTGATGTATTGGAATGAGGACTGATACTGGGACAGGTCAACAAGAAGTTCAGCGCGAGTTACAAGGCTACGATTGGGGCGGATTTCTTGACAAAGGAGGTGTTGGTTGATGATCGGTTGGTCACTATGCAGGTATGGGTTCCTTACAGGGAAATTATGTCGTAGTGCGTTGCTAATGGGATATAAAGCTTTGGGATACGGCCGGACAAGAGAGATTCCAATCTTTAGGCGTTGCGTTCTATAGAGGTGCCGACTGCTGCGTACTGGTCTATGATGTCAACAATTCCAAGAGTTTCGATACCCTGGATAGCTGGAGGGATGAGTTCCTGATCCAAGCCTCGCCGAGAGATCCTGATAGCTTCCCTTTTGTGAGTCTGATACCTTGTATGGGTAGGAAATTGGAAAGTGTACTAAGTGCATGGTTTTAGGTCGTGCTAGGCAACAAAATTGATGTGGAAGAGAACAAGAGAGTGGTGAGTTAAGAGTAAATGATGTCGTAAAGCATCATTGCTAACGAGAAAATAGATATCCTCGAAGCGGGCTATGACTTTCTGCCAATCTAAAGGTGGAATTCCATATTTCGAGACTAGCGCCAAGGAAGCTATCAATGTAGAGCAAGCGTTTGAGGGTATGTTTCTCTATCACACTTAGCAAATATTGTTTCTGATCTTTATCTAGTCATTGCAAGAAATGCCCTCGCCCAAGAAGAGTCAGAGGAATTCAGCGGCGACTTCTCAGATCCTATCAACATCCACATCGAGAACGACAGAGATGGGTGTGCATGCTAGAATGCCGCCCAAAGCAAAGAAAGAAAGAGAGACATTACATGATTTCCTACGTTTGTCACTATGAATATCCTTTTTCTCTGCGTTGGAGCCAGTCAAGATCCCATTTCTGTGTTAAGAGCGGCTGCGTTAGAGCCAATTCTCTTCCTTTCTCGGCAGCCGTGCAGGTGAGAAGACGAACGGACAGAGATACAACGGTGGGGGTGTGATCGGGGTGTGGATTGCAATGGGATTTGGAAGGGTGTTTGTTGTACATAGGGATCAGATCATACATGGCGCTTTGGTGTCTGCGTCTCTTTGTTTATACACAATGCTTAATGGTCTTTTGAGAGACCTTGGTTTTGTTTCTCTGTTGTTGGAGTTTGTGAGATTGTGTTCTGGTGTGAGGTGTGTGGACCAGGATATTTTCATGCAGAAGGTCTTTGCATCGCTGGAGGGCCTAGCCTAAGAGTGTTGCTTGTCTATGTCTTTCCAAGCTCAGAGGTCAAGAAGTCATGTTGCTTTTCTGTGTTTGTCTTGTATGCTGCATAACATAGGGAGGATTCTGATCTACAAGATTCTTCTTGCACGCATGAACTGAGTAGTCGATGGTTGTACTTTCTATATTTAAATCCCTAGAGTGCAAACGGCAGGAGAGTTGACATAAATACGTGTACTTACTAGAGTCATGCGCGATCAATTAGAGATCCTTCATTAGTCTATTCTGATCTCTCTCTTGAAGGATAGTCTCTAGGGGTGAGTCTTGACTTAAAAATGACTACCATGTATGAACAATATGTTCGCTCATAATGTACCAAAGAGAACTTTTCTACTTGTCAGTAGGCACCATATAGAACTTCGTTGAACGCCAGCAAAGAGTTCCTGCATCCAAGCGCCTGTGCAGAGATCCTTATCGCTGCCCCTCGGGTCCAGCTGCCTAATCGCGGTGTGGTGGAGCCAAGGCTACAATCACGACTTCGAGGCGACAGGGATCTGTACAGATACGACGTGTAGAGTCGCAACAACCTCGAAGTGTACCACCATTTCTGACCTCTCCCCTCTACAACAACTTCGAGCAAGCGCTCTTTGAACACTAAGATGTGTTATTCGCAAGCAGTACGATCTATCATTTGATTTGGTGGAATTCCATGATTTGTCTGTTCAGCAATTGTCCCTAGCCTTCGAGTAATCTATCTGCTTGACAGTCTGACTTAACCGCCAACAATCTACCTGCTCGAAGATCTGAGGTCGGGATATATATTTTGAGGTAGAGGAATTACAAGGACGGTCTCTACAATGAGCGCGCAAGAACCTCCAGTGCCGCCAGCTGTGGCCGGGGATGTCCTGTCGTCAAGGGATCGATCTGTGGACCTACATCGCATGCAGTCTCACGACAGACAATCTCTGGCGTCTACGGCAGCAGGAAAAAAGACCCAAGGCTTCAGAGCCGGTGTTGGACTCGGCAATGTAGCAAGACGCACACTAGGAATCTTCTTACTGCTTGTTACTGTTGGGTTGTGGACCAGCTCTAACTTCTTGACAAGTGTATGTACCCCCACGTTTCTCTACTGCGTGTGCTACTTTGCTGATATATATATGTATAGTATATATTTGCGGATAATACGTACTCGAAACCTTACTTTGTCACTTACTTCAATACTTCCTTTTTCGCCATATCGCTGATCCCAATCTTCTGGAGGATCTCGCATCAGCATGGCTTCTCGCACATCCGAACCTCCATAGCGGAGTTCTGGCAGCAGGGAAAGACAAGTTACACAGCCATAGGCAGCAAATTCGGAGGCGATGAAGACGATGCCGAGGATCCCATGTCAGCCTCGCATTCCAGACTACTGGTGGACAATGATGTTGGACCAGCACTGAGCTTGTCTGGAGATCCTCGCCCCCAGGACGAGATGCTGAGCGTGTCGGAGACCGCATGGCTCAGCTTGGAATTCTGCTTCCTATGGTTTGCAGCCAACTACTTAGTTGCCGCTTGCTTGGAATATACCAGTGTTGCGAGCTCAACTATCTTGACATCAACCAGCAGCATCTGGACCTTGATCTTTGGAGCTCTGGTTCGTGTCGAGCACTTCTCGTACAAGAAACTGATTGGGGGTACTGGCTTCGTTGTCTGGTATCGTCTTGATCTCGTCAGTAGATCTGTCGAGAAAGGACAATGATGACCATCGGGGAAACTTCCCGCATAAGTCTCAGGGTGAAATTGCCCTTGGTGATGCTATGGCATTTGGCAGCGCGGTCATGTACGGCATCTATGCTGTTGTCATGAAGAAGCGGATTGGGAATGAGGATCGTGTCAGCATGCCGCTGTTCTTTGGACTGGTTGGCCTCTTCAATGTGATCTTCTTGTGGCCGGGCTTTATTATCCTGCACTTTACTAAAGTGGAGACATTTGCTTTGCCGCCTACCAGCAAAGTTTGGATGGTCATACTAGTATGTTTTCTACACTTCTCCCCCTTTGACAACACTACTGATATGTGACAGATGAATTCTGCTTCGTCCTTCATTGCAGACTACTGCTGGGCGTATGCTATGCTCCTCACCACTCCACTGTTGGTAACGGTTGGACTGTCTATGACGATCCCGTTGTCCTTGATCGGCCAGATGGTCATCAGCAAGCAGTACTCCAGTGTTCTATATTGGGTCGGTGCTGTTATTGTCCTCTTGTCATTCCTCTTTATCAATCATGAGAGCAAAGACGAAGATGACCCACTGGCCAGGCGTGAAGGTATTGATAACGTTGCTTGAAGATTGGGCGACTCCTGGAGCAAAGGAGTGTTCTGATCATCGGATCTCGAGTTTCATGGATGGGCTGCGCCTGTGGGCTCGTGATTTTCGTACTGGGACGTGACCAGACTCGACTTTGGTCGGCGAAATGGCTTCGACTGGCTGTCAAGATTGGGCAGAAGGCAAAGACGGCGCCGCTCCATTAAAGTCCGTGGATTCGATCGGCTTTCTAGTAGAAGAGCGGAACCTATGGCATCTGTCAGTTGTGGTCCAAGGTCAGCCGCAGAAGAGGGAGCAATGAGCACATCAACTCACTCGCAAGAATAGCCCTTGCTATTGCTTAGAGGACACAAGAAGATGATTAGAAGCATGCCAGCAAAGTTCCCAGAGGTAGCTAGTCGATACAGCTGAGGGCGCTGTCGATTCTCACAGGGTCTGTGAAAATGCTAGGAAAATGAGGCTCGCAGAGGATATCTTCCGACCTTGATACTGAAAATTCGACGAGAGAGGCCTCGAAAAGAGTTACTCTTGACAATAAAGAGCACATAACAACACTCAATCCACTCCTCTCAATCTCACTGGAAGATAAGTTGATCAACTATATTAGTTAGTTTCCTTCACTTCATCTTCGAGGCTAAGGAAAGCTGGCGGTCTCGGCCTCGCTTCGGACGGCTGCCCTCTTCCCGGTCGCTCCTTCTCTCTCTCGCGCTTGCAATGTTGATTCGACTCGAGTTCAAATTTGAGTGGCCCCCCACTAACCACACCAGTCACACCAAATCGTTCGTTCTCTACTCTTCTCTCTTCTCTCTTTCCAACCTCCCACATCGATCTCCTCGCAACCTCAAACCTTACCTTCCTCCCACATCTGGGGCTGCCACTCTTTCTGTTTTCCTTCTTCTTTCTCCTGCATCCTTTCGTCCCTCCTTTGGGACTTCGTCTGCCATTACAGACCCTCACTCACTCACTCACTCACTCACCACCCTGCCTGTCATCTAATTCTCGCAGTAATGGCCGATACTAGCTATTTCGAGGGCTTGCAGGCTGGAGCAGGCATCGATCCAAACGACCATTCCAGCATGTCTAGTTCGATCATTTGGACCACTTCTGTGCTGATGGCCGCCGTCTTGTTTATCACAGTCGCCCGAATGCTCGTCCGAGGCGGATATCGTTATGAGAGTCACACCATGGACCGTTCTCGTATCCTTGGATATGATGACTGTAAGTCACTCATTTCCTGCGTTTGACAGCATCCTCTGCAGTTTTGCAGTAGTACCCTTGCGATGTGCCTCTTTACTCTGTGGCTTGCTTGCTTGTCAGACCTTTTTTTTAGTGGTAATGCTGACTTGAGTGAAGACCTCATGTTTGCAGCCCTCGTTGTCACTGCCTTTCTTGCTATGTGCTCGATCATTGGTGCCTGGATGGGTCTTGGAAGACACATCATGGATATTCTGCGCGAAAATCCGGACCCCAAGCTCGAGCAAACTCAGAGTCTTATCCAGACCCTCTATGGCTGTTACGTGTGCTACTCTGTCGCCAATGCCCTGACGAAGTTGTCGATCATCGCCTCCTACCTTCGCATCTTCCCTGGCATGCACTTCCGTCGTGCCATGTGGGGTCTTGGAATCTTCGTTGTCCTCCAAGCGCTCGCCTCTGTCGTCACCATCATCTTCGAGTGCGATCCTGTTGAAAGCTCTTGGAATTGGAACGTGAAGCGCAAGAAATGCATTGACATTCAATTGTTCTTCTACATCACCTCCGCTATCAACACTGCTACGGATTTCGCACTCTGGGCTGCTCCGATGCCCTACTTCTTGAAATCCCACATGTCGCGGAAGCAGAGAATCGAACTGGTGCTATTGTACTCGATTGGTCTTCTGTGAGTATCTCTTCTGAGGATGCGTCAACACTGACTCATTGCCGGATAGTTCATGTCTTTCTGGTCTCTTTCGTCTGGGTCAACTCAAGGGTCTGGGGTCGCTGGACATCACATGTGAGACTCCCTATCCATCCTCGTACATCCTCCCTTGTCTGACCCGTTGATAACAGATCATGGTGCCTTGCCTCTTAATTGCTCAATGGGTGAGGTTAGCCTTGGAATCATTTGTGCTTGCATTCCTCCTCTACGTCCTACCTTCCGACCAATCTTGCAGAAACTCCGACTGGTTTCCAGAACTCCTCCCATTGATAAGTGCAAGGTCACGCCGGTCTCAACTCCACAAGTCAGTCAACATCCCTACTTCGAGCGTAGACGAGAGCGAGCACTGTCCCGAATCCTTGAGGACGGTCCCGAAAATATCGAGTTTGACGAATTCGAGGAATCCTTCAGACAGTATCTCGGCTCCTCCGTTTCTTCTTTGCGACCCTCTGAAACTGGGACCATTGGCGAGAGAGGTTCTGCTACTAGCGCGCGTCGCTTCGTCTAGACATTTCCAGCACTGATACTTCTGAAGGCTTCTACGTCCATCATGTACCTAGGATACTTTGGGTTGATTCCATTTGCTTTGGGTGGATATGACATATGCAGTACATCGGAAAGGTTATGATTTGATTTGCTATGCTACTCGGACAAGGACATCTGAAGACCTTAAGATTTTCATCGCTCGGCGTCGGTGGATACGACTGAATGATCAAGCTCAGGATCTGATTTGCTGCTGTGAAAATGCGCCGTGATGTAATGGTAATGAGCTATCAGAAGTCTTCGGCTTTCTGCTCCATTCAATACATTACTTCTTCATACCTTTCTAACTCCTATGGGAACTCAGGTGACGCGTGAGAACTAAAGGGCGGTGGGTCTAAAATATGACTTACGACGAGCTGTGACCCTGGACAAGGAATATCGACGTGAACAGACTCCGGTAGTACTTGAATTTGAAATCTCTTTGATGAGAAATTAAGCAAGCAAATTGTTGCCAAAATCACAGATGCAGGCTTGAAAAGAACGACTCCAGATTACAAAGACTCGCATTCTATTCATCCAACCGAATTCGCTTCCATCTGATTGATGTCTATCTACAGTAGAGGAAGCGAGGGGTGTGCAGTAGTGGTACATGGGTATCTATGCTCTGCGCTACTCTGCTCTACTCTACTCTGCTCTTTCTTGCACTACTTCTGCTTGCACGACTAATCTCGGAGTACTGGGAGCCTCATCCTCCTCCTCGCTCATTGGTATTACCAAGCTGACGCCGTGCCATGGCAGACTGTTTAGTGCTCATTACCTGATCATATGTCCATCCGTATCCCGTGTCTTTGTGATGGTATCTCTGTCCTCTTTGGTGTTCGTCTCCCATTCTTTCCTTGCTCTGCTTGGCTCAGTTTTACTTGAGCTTATAGCGCAGATAAAAGAGCAGTAAAAGGAGGACGGCCAGGGTAGGCATTACCACCATCCTCAATACACATCCGCTTTCTTTCTCCTCCTCACTCGTCCTTTGCCTCGTGATCGTGACACCTTCTTTCTCACTTCCCTCCTTCTCATCGAGCTCAGGCTCATCCACAAACATGACCTGCGGCGCTCCCGTCCCCGTCTTCACACCGAGCGAATTCGAAAATCGTCTAACCACCTGATCGAAACTCGGCAGTGTCCCTCTAAACATTATAACCCTTGCCACAGGCCCAGCAACCACGTCTAAGAAGCCTCCACTTCCTTTCCTCTCTCCTTTGCCTTCTAAACTAGCCACACAGCTCGCAACCTCCTCGCCCTTCTCCAACGTCCCGCGCCTACTCATCCTCTCCTTCGCCACAGACACGCTATCACGGCTCGCGTTCAGCGGCCGCCCTCTCGCGGTAGCAGCTGATGCTGAAGTCGCGAGGTCGAACTCTGTGGTGCCGACCACGGCGTCGAGTTGGTTGACGAGGCGGAGCATGTAAGTGAAGATGTGTTGGGCTTCAAGCACGATGTCATCTTTTTCGCCGGCAGTGAGGAGGATTTCTGCTTCGGCTATGCGGGACTTGAAGAGTGTTTTGAGATCTTCGCCGTCCGAGTCTCCGAGGAAGGAGAAGAATGAGAGGCCTGGGAGCGGTTTGGCATTTGGTTCTGGGGGTGGGAGCCGTGGGTTGAAGGTCTTTGCAGCGGGCTGCGTGCGAGTGGGCGCTGTGTTTGTTTCGGAGGTTGAGGAGGGTGATGGACGGGAATTGGGGCGTGATGTTGAGCGTGGTGGGACTGCAGAGTCGTCGATGCTGTAGGGTCTGACTGGAGATGATTCATGGCTCCAGAATGTGTCGCCTTGTCCGCCTGCTTCTTTAAGTGCTGCGCGGAGATAACGTCCGCCTGAGAAGAGAGCCATGTAGAGTACCCATGCATATGCTAGTAACACATGCGGATTTGCTTCCACGGAGCTCTTAGTATGTTGTAGAAAGTCTGCTAGAGGCCCGGAGTGTGATATGGATCTTAGCTGGGCGGATATCTGGTGGTCTGGCGTCTTCGTCAGGGTCCGTATATCTGCAAGAAGTCGTCCTGCTCTCAGTAGACCTGGCAGACGGAGGTGTGTGAGGAGTGAGTGTGTTCTTGTACAGATCTTCGGCGTGTCTATCAGGCGAGTGGGTTTCTGCGAGTTGTTCGAGACCAATGGGATGGACTTCGAGTCCTGGAGGGGTTGCCCTGGGTCGCAGGCATCGTGGGTAGTCTGCAAGGTGGTGGGCAGTTGTGGCGAGGAAAGTAGCGTCTCCCAGAGGTCTTCGAAGGTCGAGTAGATGGGTGCGATGTGGAAGAGGCCTGAGACGTAAGTGGAGGGGTTGGTGGTGTAAGGTGGGAGGGCGAGGGGTAGTCGAGTGAGGATTAGACGATTCAGTTGCGCATGGAGTGGACGGGTTGATATGTTGACTATGCGATGGTTAGGATCTGTATATATTGTAGAGAGACAGGAGTACATACTGCGTTCGGAGAGCGAATGAGGATTTATCGGAGGAGAGGGCATTGGAGACGGCGTGGGGATGCTGTGGCTTGACATCTTCTCGCTATCATGATGTGCGAACATTAAACAGAAAAGCAGAAAAGCGAGAAGCTTGCAGCAGGGAAGCGATTAACAATATTTGTACTGTAGGTAGAATAGGTAGAATCGAAGGAGGTGTGAATAGGGGAAGGACAAATGTCGTACAGAAGTTTGTTTTGTTATTCACACCACTTGGGGATGTTGGCAGATAGCTCCTTCGATAGTTTGGCAGGACCCGGACACGCTTTGATCGCAATCTCGACTCTTCTGTAGCTATCGATAAACTTTATTTCGACTAGACTGCGCCAAAATGGAGGACAGAGCGAGGTAGGTAGAGATCGTAATGATGGGGAGGCATCGTTGACATGGGTTTGAAGAAAGAAGAAAGGTATTTGATTTAGCTATTATGAAATACTTCTCTTCTATTCAAGGCTGCTCGCGGTGTGATGCTTGTTTTGCCCTGCCTGACGCGATCCGGACATGGGATTTTTGATTTCCGTTCGCGGTCAGCCTCGGCATCGTACTATGGGGTGCATCGATTTATCGATCGATCGCATCATCGCATCATCGCATCATCTTATCATCGTATCTTCAAGGTACTTGATCTTTTTGCGACTTCTGTTGCTTCTTTCTTTTTTGGAGTTAAGTTGAAGAAATTGGCAGGATGTTACAATATTTATATTTGACTTTATTCAAGGGATGATCCTCTCCATTTCTTCAAAATCCCACCCATCTCGGCATCGAATTTGATACGAGAATCCCATCTGACGCTGACCCTCTGTGGAAACGGTTCAGGGATCCATCCCAGCGCAAGTGCACGATCATGTGATGGTCTTATTTATACTCGTTCATTGTTTGAAGCCATTCACATATGCATCTTCTCCTGATTTTTTATTCTCGCGACCTGATCTGCGCATGGCTGGAAGCGACTTCCTGTTGGAACTCTCACAGTTGTGGGCGCATGGGAGCCAATCGAGCGTCGCTGCCTAAATCCTTCTCGTTGGTTTATTAACCCAAACCTTACTTCCCTTCGTTTGATTGTCTTATCTTGCTTTTGATCCATTCTGTTCTTGCCATCTCTTCTCTTCCAGTTCCATTGAGCATTTGTACAATTGTCAATCAACTCGTCAGCGACGCAGGCAGCATGGATGCCGTTCTCACTAGCGAACCTGTTGCGCCAGAGGCTGATGCCGGGCAATCACCGCTACCACCGTTCCTTAGACTTTCCAGAGAAATCCGCGACCTCATCTATCTTGCCGTTCTTGAAGCAGCCGATGAGGCACCGCCATCTCCAAGTGCATGCGGACCTCGTCTGGACCTTGGATATTATGAAGCTGGCCGCATAGGTCGAGACTGGCCGCCGGATCCTTGCCAGTACAGGAAACCTCCACTGGACTATGGTACTTGGAGCGAATGGAACCGATACTCGGAATCCCCTGTTCGAATTAACAGTCGCTCGCTTCTATATCTCAACCATCAAGTACATGCCGAAATGACGGAGGCAATCTCACGACTCAGGGCATCCGACGGTCTCTACTATTTGCTCGATTGCATCATCGAAAACGAGTATGTTCTTTGGCCGACCTGGCTTCACGTACCAGCTGTCTCGTCCAAGGTAGACATCGTGGAAACGCAGATCAGAGCTTGCGGGGACTGGTCGGAGAGATGGCGATCTGGCTGGCGCGCTGGTTGTGGAGGGTACGCTCACGTTATCTGGAGTTTACTTGAACTTCTTCAACGCTTTCTCGTGCGTGGTCCGGATTTTCTCTCGCAGCCAAAAGAATCAGGGCCAAAGATCGGGGTGCTCGTGTTGAACATCATCACTCCAGAGGAACCAGAGAATGGTTTCCTTCCGGTGGAAAGCCACATTGGCAGTGGGGATGGCAGGAAACACGGCCTGATTCATCCAGAGTCCATGGCCTTGATGTTGACGGATCATACGGATACGTTGTTGCAATATGCCTGCGGTGGAGTCTCAGAACTCAAAAGGAAGAAGTACAGTGTCATGAAATTGGTGGACTACATTGACAGGATTGAAATCCGAGTAGATGGCAATGAGAGGAAGTCGTGGGAACTGAAGGAAGTACTTGCTTTCTATACAGAGCTGGAGGAAAGAGCTCGCCAGCGCTCTCTGGCAAATCAATAGCTGATCCCATGTTTCTGAGATCATCTCCGAAGCAGACTTTCTTGTCCAGGACAGTAGGATCTACATGAATTTTACGGTCGCTCCTTACCTTTAGCTTGGCATTCGCTGTAAGCTTTCACTCGGCGACTAGGGAATCATATCAACAATCACTCTCCAGAGCTTACACGACGGCGAGTGGCTGATGCTCTGTAATCTATGTAGTATTTTGACCTTGCTCAATAATGGATGGAGGTGTTTTGTTGACTTTTGGCGTGGGGTATTCTCGCTTACCCAGCACTACACACAGTAGTCCTCATCTCACATTGGCTATCATGTTGCCGTACCCTGGAAACTCAATCATCACTCAATCTATATAGGCAACCCCTCAGCTCTCCTCTTAATGCCCTTAAAAACCTCCATGGCCCTACTCAAGTCATCAAACCACCCATACCCCGCTCCAAGTCCAACCTTCATAAGTAGCGACACAAAATAACTATGCTCAGAACTCGTATCCGGCGACGCCGCAGCTCCTGTCAAAAGAATCCAGACGAAGATACCGGGGAAGGTATCCCACGTTACATCATTAGTAGGAGATTCAAGGGCCTGGCAGAGTTCTTGGACGATGGGCAGATTGAGCGATGATGAGAATGGTGTTGGTGGTGTATGCGTTGCACCTGCGAATATCGTCGCTGTGAGATGGATGATTCGGTGGAGGAGGGTGATTGGTTTGTTGCTTGTGGCGGATAGAGGAGGGAGGGTGTACTTTAGTGAGGTCGAGCTGCTTTGGTGGCCAAAGGCTAGGTCTTGCATATGTTGGAGGGATTGGATGCTTTTCAGGCAGAAGGTTGAGCCGCGGAGGACGTGTTCGAGGCGGCTGGTACTGCATAAGGGGGAGTCTGATATTCGATTGAGTCGAATTCCAAGGATGTTCGCGGGGATGGATGGCTGGGCTGTTGCGCGGCTAAATCGGGGGTTGGTGTTGCTCATGAGGGAGACAACGAGGTCTAGACTGGCGAGACGTTAGTAATCAATTGATGAGGAAGAAATGGGGAAGTAAAATCACAAAGAACATACAGTAAGACTTTGACGAGGAAGTGTTTATTTTTCCCGAAACTACCAATACCCCCTCGAAGATTGACAATTCGTTCTAGACCATTGACATGCTGGATAGATTCTGCAATATTCCCACGAGCTATCTTCGGATTTGATATGTCAATTAGGTAAGACATTTAGGATGGGTTAACTCACTTCAAAGCTGATCAGAAGCAGAATACTTCCGATGGTCGTGTCGCTAGTCCCCAGGACATCGTGCCGCAGCCGACTGTTGATCCACTTGATTGTCTCCACCTTGAAGGCAAAATATTCCTGGCTGTTGTGGATATACGGAAGGACCTGAGCACTGTTGTGCAAGCAATCTCTGGGGGAGCGAAAGTTCGGAATGGGAATGATCCTGCTGGGCATCCAAACAGAGACCTTTGGAGTTATTTTCCCAGTCGACTCAGGAAATGGCCAGCCTTCAGACCGCATACAGAGAATTGGAGCTCCATCCAGCTGGAAAATTGCATATGGAGTGGCTGTGTATGTATATGAGTACAAGATATAGTAGTTGGAAAATGAAGATTCTACTTACAGGTGTCAAACATCCATTGATCGAATGGACGTACAAACCCAGCGATAGAAAAGAACTGGGAGTCCTCCATTGTACCACCTTGGTCTTTTGGGTGCCGTGGATAAGACACATCATCGTGATTGGCTATAATGAGCTGTTTGTTTTGATTCGACGGATACGCAACTGCACTCGATGGCTTTGTCAACTCTTCCACCCCTTCATCAATAGTATCGGAGTTCAAGGACGCAGTCAAGGATGCACAACTACCACTAGCACTTGCTTCAAGGGCTGTTACATCTGGTTCTGAAGCCGATGAGGCTGAAGTATCCTTCTGAATAAGCGTATGTTTTCTCACAGTAGACTTGTTCTGCGCTCTGCGGCGAGAATGCACAGCTCGCATAACATGGTGGCGGACTGTCTTGCGGTGCTCCTTACTTGCAGGACGCAGTGGCTCCTCTATCATAACAAAAGGTAGCGGAGGTCTAGAATCTTCATTCGAGATGGACCTTGTGCTTGGTTGTCCAGTACTACCGTTTGCCACAGCATGGTTCATTCCCGGATTTGCTGTACCGTTGAAGTAGGGAAAGAATGCGTCAGATTGTGTTGCCGTACTTGAGTTCTTGGGTTTGCAGGTGACAGGCTTTTCGGGGTTCTTTCGGGTCTTCGAGGGGTTGGCGGATTTCATTTGCCAAATCGAGCGGATGGATGCTGCCTCCTGAGGTCTGCCTAGTGTACCCTGCACTAAAAGGGTAAGTCAGAATTATAACGGAGTCCATAGTCTGGAGGAAATGGATATAAAGACACTAACAGTGGAAGGATGTCCAATTTTTCGAGAAGCAGCCTCGTACCACTTACCTTGGGTTCACGAGTCGTAGGAAGATGATCATATGTTGTGAGAAAGGACCTGATGACAACAGAAGGAGGAGAAGTTGCTGGAATATCAAAAACTTTTGAAAGGTACTCGCAAGGAGCTAGCTTCGTTCCCGCTTCCCAATATCAACGATATACTCCTACCTATAACGCTCTTGGCACGTTGCTCGAAGTTACGGATGTCCATGACGAGCTTCCTCTTCACATCGAGTATCTCGATCGCAACAAAGCCAAGCCAGCGCACTCAAATCTTTGTCGCTTCCCATCGGTAATACGAAGGTTGGCGGTGACGCTGCGACTGTTGATTGACTGTTTGTTATCTTAATGATGGGGCAAATTGTGCCGTCCTCGCTGGGAGGGTCATCGTTTCGGCGAGAGAGGCTTCATCTCGCCGCCATATCATTATTGTCGGAACATACCGTCTACGAGTAGTCAATGAGTCGCTGGGTTTCCTCTGGTAATGTCTTATGATTCTCATGTGCAACAAAGGCTTAATCATCCTCGTTTATGCAGGTAGGTGGGCAAACCCCAATGGTAGCGAGATTGTTCCTGCCCTTTTTGGCTTGGCAACCAATCCAGTCAGAATTGTTCCTTCTCTCGTTTGTTGAGATGTATTCATTTCATTTCATTTCACCGACTCTTGACATCTGAAACATCTGTAGCTTGTCGATCACTGCTGCTCTGCATTTTGAATCCTGCAATTCGTTGTCTCGCCGCTTTGTCATGATCGCTCTGCCTTGTCACTGGCTCTTCCACTTTGGCACCCTTATCCAGCTGCTGCTAAGCGAGCAGCTTCAAAGCAGGCACCGAAGGATCGTAAACGAGCAACTCGGATACCAAGAGTGGGGAATCAGGAATACGAGGGAGAGATAGCGGATTATTGTATCCCAAATTCGTCGACCTAATCCTACCGGATGTCTCTGATCGTCCTGGTCAAAGAAGATGGTGAAACTGGAGCAGACAAACGATGTTCAGATATGCATGGAACGCATTAAGAACAAAATGTAACATTGCCATTTTCTCCGCTCTGCATACTAATGTCTTGAACTCAATTTGCAATTTGTTAGCTCAACAGTATCTAGAGAACACTACCCTTGGCCTGCTTGAAGCCAATGACCTTGATATCTCGGTACATGAGAACCGCCAGTGCCCCAGGAATCCGTAGAGCAGTGACTGCTGACGGCCAAATTCCTTGAGCTTCTCCACATGCATGCTGGATTGCAAGGCGGGTTGTAGAGCCGATTGGGCTTGGTAATTGTGCTGAGTTATCGGCATAGATCATGATAAGGTTTGGAAGATCTCAACAGATAGGTGTTGGGCGAGCTGGTTGGGTAGAATATCCTACCAGATATCAGTGAAGATGGGAAGACGAATTGCGGATCCAAAGCTAACAAATGCTCCCAGGACAGCAGTATGACAGCAAAGGACTATTTCTTGGAAGCAACGGCCACGATAGCGATCTCACCGCAAATGATAAGAATGCCACTGGCGAACGATATGAAGACCTGACACATGATAATATAGCCGATAGCTTGGTCAAGCGTGTGAAAGTAATCAGCAGTCCCAAGCCAAGAGTACTGATGGGCAGGCCGAAGTGAAGGGAGGTTGACCTGTATCGTCCTGTCCATAAGATAATTCCTCCGCCAGCTAAAACGGTTAAAACACTGCTGGTAGTCTGAAATTCGAAGTTCATAACGGGTATCAGGAACACTTAAGCCATTCACTGTTTGGAGGAGGGAGCTGAAGTGAAGAGCCCAATATGAGGTACTGATGGATACTGTGAATGATACAAGACAGCAACCCAGAACGACTCGAGCTCGGAGAATGTCCAAGGAAATAAAAGATACTGACGCAAAAAATTTCTCACATCTCCCAAAGGGAATGAGCAGGACAATTCCGAAGACGCGAATGCCTGTTACAAAAGCAGATCTGATCCCTCAGCTTGCTCGAAGTAATAGCTGAAAGGCGGGTGGAAGAAGGTAGCTCTGACGGATATCAAAAGAGTCCAACAGCGTCGAATTTGCGAACGCAGTGAAAGACTGCCAAGTCGGACGTCCACTGTCCCGCTTCTTGATGATGCTTTCCTTTGTGACATTGACGTGCCGATATGGGAAGAGACCGAAGAGGGGTATGGTGAGCACTGGGATGTTGATGGCGAACATTCCGAAGGCCCAATGCCAACCAGCTGCCTTCAGGAAGGCTGTGGAGATTGGTCCACCTAGCTAGCAGGTGATGAGGTTGGGTGAAGTACTTTCTCAACAAGGTAATGCCAGGGTTTTTATACATGAAAATGGCTGCATCGGTGATGCCGCTTGTAAATCGACCGTAGGTAGCACGGACTTCTGTTTCTCTAGAATAATTGTTGGCGTATCTATAATTTTCGAAAGAATAGGATGATTAAGAAAGTATCTGAGAATGTTACTCGGTCTTGCGCTCCAAAATATAACAACGCAGCGAAAGATATAATTCAGAAAAAGGTCGACCCATGCTCCATGTCCATACACCTACCTCGAAGCTGCAACTCCAACCATACCTCTGATTTGGATTGTAATCGCAGCGAAGTGTTCCCAGTTGATGAGAATGACGAAGACTGTGATAATGTCCTGGAACTGAAGCCCACATCTGAGTGCGGATCAATGATATTGGCTGGGGCCTTCGAGTATGAGCTTCCCATTTGTAAACAAAAGGGGCAGTTCGCTTCGAATTAGCGAGATCAACATCGATCGTCAGATGATTTAGCAGTTTCAAAATCTTCAACAACACCTGAAGGAGTAGGGAACGATCAACATATCTTTCTTTTTTCAAAGGTGAGTTTCTAACGCGCAGATGTGCCAAATTTGCTACTCGTGGCTAGATTCGAATCGAAGAAGAGAAAGACGGCACGAAACAGCTATGGGATTTGACACTGAGGTCACGTGGCGGGCGGGGCATTTCAAGGATTTATGTTCTGCGTTCGCTGGAGAATGCCTAGAGGACCAGACGATAACTCGAAATGCTGGCCAATCTTATCTTCGGCATGTATCGCAGGTGCAGCCAAATATATTGGCGTAGCAAAAGACAACAACTGTCCCAATGTTTTTCGGGTTGAACTCAGGGACAAGCGGGTCTCAGTTAGGAGAAATGGCTGCTTCAGTGTCCAAAGCTGCTCTCGTCAGCCCAAGCTCCCTAGGAGCGGACTCACCACGTATTTGTACCTTATGGATTACAGTCTAGATATTTTCCATTGTTGGTTCCCAAGGCCATAAGAGTAAGCAGCCCATCGACGATCGTGTCCAGGGTGAACCAATAGAAGCGTGTCGGCTACAGCCTTGCTCGTTATTAATCGGCACCTTGATTCCAAGAACAGCCATCCATCAATCATATCGTGGTGCTTGCATCGCGATCACCGTCATCAACCTTTTCTCAACCACACCACCAGCCTGAACTGGCTCTTGTCTTCCTCAAGTTTTGACTGGAATAATTGACGGCGGGCTTAACAAAAAGCTTCTTTCAACTTCGCGCCGGCCAAAAACAAAACGTCATCCCCGCAACCACCCTTTCCAGACATTCCAGACTCTCGACGATGACCCTAGCTGCACAGCCTCCTCACCCAACTATCCCGTACCTCGACTAGCAGTGAAGAGCTTTGCGAATTTCTGACGACGCTGATGAGCTATGCTGATCCGAGTCCTCCGTATCTCTCTGTCGGCGGTAGTTTCGGATTTAAAGTGAATTGAGCCGTTAGGTTCAAAATATTGCTTTTAGGAGCAACAGAGACATTTGCGCATGGCATCGTTTGTTGTCGCCACAACTGCAGAACGAGGGTGTCCGAACCTGGAATAATACCCAGTCGAGGCCGACGATAGGAAAGACGCGCTGCGAATGGCGTTCCGCGACCGAACAATTTAATGGCGCTCCTGAATCCTACCTTCATATTCGGGGTGATAGTGCTTGCATACCTCTCCTCGTTCATCCTATTCGCCGTTCTTCGAATTCTTACAGGCATTTCCATTCAGCGCATCGGATACTTTTCATTGAGACGACTGGCATACACACCGAAAGATGGTATAAAGATTGAGATCCGTGGCTTGGGAGTGAATCTACACCGGCCTACCTTCGCACAACCAACATGGGTCAGCATCGTTCTCACAGAGCTGGCGGTGACTGTCGATTTGAGGGCCGCAGATGGAGAGACGGGTGGCAGACATGAGGAGGAAACCAATGGGACCGTGGAGGGAGCAGATGGGCCAGCATGCGATTTCGAGCCAAAGAGGAAGCCCTTGTCGCGGACAGCCAGTTTTGGTCCCCCGCGAAGCAAGAGCTGGGAGAGGCTTACGAGTATCAAGGAACGCATAAAGCGTCTGCATCGCAACATCAACTGGATACGTATGGTTGACGTGGTGGCTACAAATTCGTCTGTGACGGTCGTTGATGTGGGGCAAATACAAGTTGGAAGCTTTACCATGGCAGTGGACACTCGGCGCAAGATGGTTGATCGCGGGAGGATGTTCTCACATCTCAAGACTCCTAAGAAGGAACAACGGCCAGCAGAGTGGATGATCACCGTTCGAAGCGTTCTGTTCACTCCTGAGGGCAGAGATTCTTTGGAAGTGCTCGATCACGCAACCCTCAATATACATGGATTGCTTTACAAAGATTTGGATGGGCTACGAGATGCTGCTATCTCTCTCAAGCTGGGGAGAGTCCACATACCATATGACGATATCAGTACATGCATGAACAGGTACAAAGGATGCCGAAGACTATATGTGCAGGAGACGCCAGATATGGAGGAAATCTCCGTTAAGGATCTTATTGAAGAACTTGACAGGCCTGGTAGCCGAGAGGAGAAGTTGGTCCAGACAGTCTCAGATTCCAAGGAGTTTGTGAGCTCTATCCTCCGAGGCATCAAGGAAGTCCAATTTGCCGTCAGTTTCGTTGGATTCACAAAGAAGGTCACGTCCGTACAGCCTCATGGCACACCTATCTACTTAAATGCATCAATGAAGGAGGTTGGTGTTGATCTGCACCGATTGGACCAGAAGTCTCCTGCGCATCGGATGTATTTCTCATCCAAGGATGTTGCACATCAAGCATTGGTCGCTGCGCTTGCAATTTCTGTTGGCGTCGATGACGGTCATGGCAAGTCAGAGAGGCTGGCCTATATTCCAATGGCAACAACAACTGTACGGACAACGCTCCCGTCAAAAACCGTGGAGTTCGTCGCGAATAACAGTGCTGCTGAAAGGAATGCAAACATCCTCTTTGCAAATGTTGTCATTACCTCCCCTTCTGTTGATCTGGACCCAAAGCATCTCCCCTTGATATTGGCCCTGTCACACAAGAATCCGAGATCTAGAAGCTCAACGCGGCCGCAGAAGCATGTCGTTATATCGAGACTGTTACCAAAAGCCAACGTCAAGTTTTCTATGCATGAGCCTGTCATTCGAATTGCCTTGCCTCCTGTCGAGAAAACCGCATCTGAAGACGATTTTGACCTGATCATCTCGTCGATATCGTCCGTATCACTGGATATAGAGTCTTCCCACTCTGCGGTTGGAGAACTCCATTACAGTCTAGGCTCAACGTTGCGAGTACAGTCGCACGATCTTTATTATCAGACATCTTCTGGTGCCCATTTTGACTTGGTTCAAACCGAGTCTCTGGAGCTTAAGGTCCAGCTGAACGCAAACCCGGAGGTTCATGTTGTAGCTACAGGAAACCTTCAAACCTTTTCTATCCATATGATCCGACCTGAGATCAGTGATGGCGTACGCCAGATTGTTCGCCAGCTGCGACTCAATGTAGAGCCCACAAAGAAGACACATGCCAAAACCTCTCGAGATCCAAACTTCATCCGAGCACTGCCCCCTTGGCTCTTACATTTCCAACTGTCAGGCTCTGATTTCAGCGCTGAGGTAGCCGGCGTGGACGAAGACATCTCCGACGATACGAGAGGCATTGCACTGCAACTTGAGTCTTGGACAGCGGACTACAAAGCGTTAAAGGTAGACTCTTTGGACAGGAAATCCTCGCGGCGTCGGACAGGAAGTCGATCTTTGACGCCTGATCCGGAATTTTTCTTGAGCATGCCCAAATCTCCACGCAAAAAGCAGGAGCAGCATCCCACTGATGGTCGCCGGCTGGCTGTTCATGTTCGGGGTCTGGAAGCTTTCATTGTCGAGTCGACCGAGAAGTGGGAGCACGAGCCATTTGTTGCTATGCCACGTTTTGAGGTTGCAGTGTCCACGTCCAGCGATGCTCAGGGGCCCGTCTTCCACGTAAATTCACACGTGCGGCAGCTTCTCGTTCAATATTCATTGTATCGACATTATGCTGTCGGCGTGGCCACGACGGTCTTACGAAAAGCATTTGTGCGCACGAAAGCCGATAGGGACGAAGAGCAAGCCCGTGTGGTAACAGCGTCTGTCTTTGATGGTGACCTACTGTCGCCTGTCAAATCTCCAGAAGATTTCTACACCCGGGACGCACCCGAATACCCTTTTACCGCAAAAGAGTTGGTCACTGTTGACTTCAAAGCGACGCTGGTCCAAGTCAAAGCGCAAATGCCGTCAGACCCAGCCATAATGTTACAAATATATGGCATGGAGGCCGGGCGACACAGGTGGTCAGCGCCCTTCCTACATTCCAAGCTTGCAAGACTGTACGCCGAAGCACCGAGAATGAAACGTGTCTGGGCAAGACTTGTAAGCATCAAGGGCTTGCGGACGGATTTACGTGAGAGTCGGAGGAAACACAGCAATGGGGAGACCTTGGATGAGAAGCTCATCGATCTTAACTCTGAAGCAATCAGACTCGCGGTTCCACATCAACTTGTCCTCCACAAAGTCTTCGACAACTTCGTCAACACTCTCAAGGCCGTACAGCAGCTCCATCATCGCTTCGTCACCGGCACGAACGAGTACATACTCAACAAAGGACCCGAAGGCCCAAAGCAATTGCCGAAGATCTCCATACGCAGCAGAGCTCTCCTTTTTGAGCTTGAGGATGGAGCATTTGAATGGAAGCTTGGAACGATCTATCGCACTGGACTGGTGGAGCAGGCACAGCGTATTGCGCGCGATGCGGCCTTCAGAGTCAAGGCCAAAAAGATTGAGGATGAAGAAATGCGGAAAGACTCTTCTCGATTCCGCAATAGATCTGCTCATCCACGAGGTCGCAGTACGCACAAGGACGCTATGGTACCGAAACGAAGCAAAAGCGAGGATCCAACCGTTCACGAGGCGCATCATGCGCAATCTCATCGCGGCCGTAAGTTACGTTACGATCCCGAAGGTACTTGTGGAATAAGCTCTTCTGCCAAAATCTCGATTGGTGAGGCTCATGAGAGGCTTCAAAGACATAATTCTCAAAGCTGGAAGAGAAGGATTGACCGCATCTATAGCTTGGCGAAGAGCGGCATGAAGGACATCCGTGGGGTCTTTTGGGGGCCCGATCAACTGCCCGACGACATGGAAGATTCTGAGAATATTCTCGAGGTCCCACAACGACCAGCACTGATGGCTACGCTAATCAGTGACCTCCACATCACTATCGAAAAGCCATCGTTTCCTATGCATCAGCTGCCAGATTTTATTCACCGCGTTGGGAAAGGAATGCCGTATGACATGAAATACTCGCTTCTGATCCCTATGCATGTACAGATAGACATGGGAGAAGCTCGCATAACGCTGCGAGATTATCCTTTGCCTCTCTTGCATGTTCCCGCCATAAAGCCTGGACAATCTCCACGCCTTCCTGCTTGGTCTCTCAAGTCAGATTTCGTTATCGCTGAAGAGTTCCGCGGCCCAGAATCGACAAGGCATGTGATGGTAGATGTTGTCCCCGCAGTGAAGTGCCAAACCGGAAGCGCACGGGCTGGTGGATTTGCAATTGACGTTCGGAGAACTGTTTCACCAGTCAAGTCTTACTCGGATATCAAGGTGGATATTAATACTGGATTTCCGACAAGAATCACCTGGGGTGCTTCTTACCAGCCAGCAATTCAAGACATGATGATGGTGATCGAGACATTTACCAAGCCACAAGTCGACCCCTCCGATAGAACTGGATTCTGGGATAAGATTCGACTCAGCTTCCACTCTCGCGTCAGTGTTGCATGGAAAGGAGACGGCGATGTCCATCTCATGCTCAAAGGAACCCGCGATCCTTATGTGGTAACTGGTGATGGGGCAGGTTTCCTCATGTGCTGGCGAAACGACGTACGCTGGAACATCTGTCGCGAGGAAGATCCAAGGAAGTTCATGACCGTTGACAGCGGCGAGTACATTCTTGCAGTCCCAGATTTCAGTCACCAAGCACGCAATATATCGAAACACGATCGAGATAGCGACAGCATGACCAGCGTCGACAGTTTCAAGCGAGGTGCGGCCTTTAAAAAGGTCGTCATGAAACTCTCCGGAAATGTTCAATGGCTCGTTGGCTTGATGTTTGAGAGGAATCTAAGGCAAGAAGGGAAACGGTCGTTCGATTTCGAACCCCATTACAATGTCATTTTGAAAGAACCACATTTCGCCAAAGCACCGCCCGGCCTCGAGTATGATGCTTTCCGAGGCTTCCGAAGTCACCACATTCATATGTCGATTGCTGTCAAAGCACCCGTCAATCGCGAGTGGTCGGTATCAAATCTGGAAAAGTCGAACAGCTACAACACCGTCCATCTCACACCTCGATTCTTTTCCCACTTTTTTGCTTGGTGGTCCATGTTTAATGGTACAATGTCGCTCCCGATTCGACAAGGAGCATTATGGCCGGGCATTGAGAAGTCAAGCAAGAAATTCGGCCGACATCTTGCTACAATCAAGTACAATTTGTTGTTGGCGCCGCTCTTCATCAGCCACATTTACAAACATAAGGATGCAGAAGATTACTCTGCAGATGTAGTGTCGGCAACCGGACTAAAGATGAGGCTTGATAGTTTCATGCTAGATATGCATCAACGACGTGAAGAGTTTCCCACTCACGATAAGGGCCGCAAAACACAAGGAAAGACCACCGCTATGAAGATGCATCAAGCACAACTCGACTTGCTGTCTGCCGATATCCGTGCCATCACAGCAAGCATCGCAGGTACAACACCTGAAGACCTTCAGAAGGCATCAGCCCCAACTCTTGTATCTCAGTTGGACACGCCCTCCACGGACCTCTCCCATTTCGAAATACCAGATAACGATTTCAGTTGGATCGATATGGATGACTTTGTCGAGTTGGACTGGATACTGCCTTCCGAAGCAAATCCGGAAACTAAAATCATGCCGCTAGCATATGCTCCTCGCTTCACCTATTTCCGTCAGACCGACCACGGTGACAGCATCTCGGGCGATCCAGACAGAACCAGCCCATTTGGACACGAGAACACGCATTTCTGTATCATGAGCAAAGACGATGATCCTCGCCGCGTGCAGTGCCAACTTATCCAGTCTCGCCTAAATCAACTGGAAAAGCAGATGGAAGCCCATAGCCAGGCAGTTGAAGACGCCGAGCTTGAATGTGTTCGGGATGACACCAATACCTCGCTTAGGGCTAATTTCGAACAGCTGAACAAGCATGGTACTTTCTTGCGAGACAAGAGACTCTTCTTGGAGTCTATGCTACGACGTATGGCGATGCGTATCCACACGGATGAGAAACGGGCGGTACCTGATGGAGATGCCGATGTCGACAGTGATGGTGAAAGCGCGTCACCCAAACAGTACGATGCAGCAGCGGAGGGAATGGATACAAATCCTGGGGCGGATTTCATCAGTGATTTCAATAATCGATTCGTCATCCACAACATGCAGCTGAAATGGAACAATCTTCTGAGGAACATTATTCTTCGCTACATCCACCAAGTCAGCCAAAGGCGTGGCTTTGTGTACTATTTGTCCAGACGGGCTGTCAAGTTTATCCTTGATATTGTCGATGAACAAAACAAAGCCAAAACTGCCAAGCCGACTACAACGCCGGAGACGGATGATTCTGATCGTAGTCCTTCGCCAGAAGCTCCAAACTGCGAGCCTGGATCTCGAGATGTTGAAGATCGCATCAATGAACTCCTCGCCGATGGCAGAGACTTCGTCAATGCTGATGATCCCAAGGGTCCGAGAAAAGAGCCAGAGAAGACCCAAAGGGTTTCTTCCGACAATCTGCATGCCGGAATTGGACGAGAATTTATGCCGCAGAACAGCTACCACCTCCGGCTCATCGCCCCTCAAATCCAGCTCCAAAGCGAAAAGAATTCAAAAGCTGTGGTCCTGGTAACAGCCAAGGGTATGGAAGGGAAGGTAGTCGAAGTGATGGATAAAGATCGCATCTTTGACGATGTCAGCGGTCTCGTGCAGCGACGTTTTTCTGTCGAAATGGACAGCACTCAGTTCTTCGTGACGCACCAGAAATGGTTCTCCTCGCAACTCCTCTCCATGTATTCAGGAAACCACTACGGAGTTCCAGCTGGATCCGTCTGGCCTCCATGGGTGCCGATGGAAGTCATGTTCGACTTCAAAGTGGATCCTTTCGGATTCAAGCGTATCGTCCAGAAGACGTCCGCGACTCTGGTCTACGAAAAGTACAACACTTTACGACTTAAGTACAATGACGAACTCAGCAGCGAGGGAACTCATGTCGCAGCTACGAACAAGGTTGAAAGCCGAATGGATCATCTCTACGTCGAATTTCCACAAATATTTGCCATCTGTAATTCAGCACAGTATTACGCCATGTATATCATCGTCATGGATTTGCTCATGTACAGCGAGCCACTGGAGAAAACAAGAAACGAACGCTTGGAAAAGATAATGCTTGCGTCTGATTTCAGTGACCTGCGAGGGGCTCCAGAAATGGTCATACGCTTACAGGAACGGATTAGGCAGCTGCAAGAAATCAAGATACAATTCCAGATCAACTCAAAGTTTCTGGACACGAAAGGCTGGGAAGATAGGCTTGCTCTGGACAGAGACCTGACAAGTTGTGAAGACGAGCTGTTCTTTATGATGAAAGCTATCACCTCATCCCAAAGAAAGTACGATGCTACTCAGACAAGCGGGTTGCTCAGATGGATCATATCATCTGATCAAATCGTATGGCATCTCATACGTGACAACAACGAGCCGCTCATGGAATTTCAGCTCCAGCACGCTGAATACGACCGAGTAGACAACTCAGACGGATCACACGCGAACAATATGAGCATTGGGAAGATCGTTGGTCTTAACCTTCTCCCAGATGCGATCTATCCAGAAATGTTTGCTCCATATTCAGACGCTGAGCGTGGAGTCTTCAATGAGGGTGAAAATCACCAAATGTTGAGTGTGAAGTGGAATATGCTCGAGGCAATTGCCGGTATCCCGGTCATGGACCATTTCGAGGTCAACCTCTTTCCCATGAAGATCCAACTTGAACGAGAGGTTGGAAAACGGCTTTTTGACTACATGTTCCCGGGTTCAAACGATACAAAGAGCAAATCACCATTCATGGTCAAGCACATGCAGCCAGTTGAGGACGACGAAGAGGATGACGATAGCTCGCTGAAAACTAAACGGCCTAGTACCGTGGCGGGAGACAAGTTTGACGGGGACCCTAGCAGGAGAGCGGGATCACTGGAGCTTCGCCTTCGACCGACGATGCACTCAGAAGCCCGACCCAGCACAGCTATTGCGCGCAAAAATAAGGCTTCTAGCCTTCATTCACGCGAAGATGGCCATCACTTCCGAATATTTCAATCGAGCAGCAAGAACTCTTCCAGCTCCCGGAATCTGAGTGCGAAATCCCTGAGCAAAAAGGCGTCAATTGAGAGCTTGCAATCCAGTATCAACTCGCGACAAACTTTGGGACGATCGTCAACCATAGCGTCTGGTCACGAGAGCCAATCAATCAATGGAGATGCAAAGCCCAAACGATTCGGCATTCATCGAAACTCTGGTAAAAAGGAAAGGCCATCAGATGACCTGACTGAGATGATGTCTCGAGCATCCGAGTACATGACTCTTGCATATGTTAAACTGACGAGTGTGGTGCTTTGTCTGAGTTACAAAGGGAAGGGAGAGCGAAACATCGAAGACGTGCACGATTTCGTCTTCCGTCTTCCTGAAATCGAATACCGAAATAAGACTTGGTCAAATCTTGACCTTGCCCTCGCTCTCAAGAAAGACGTCATCCGTGCCTTGATCTCCCATACGGGCGCCATCATCGGGAACAAGTTCAGCAGACATCGCCCTACTACTGCTCAGCAACACCGGCTTCGAGAGCTTGCAACAAGCAGTATGCTGCTGAACCCGTCTAGTCAAGATAATTCACATGACAACAGTGACGCAAGCAGCAGTATGTTTGGTACAAGCCCTATTGCGAGATCCGATCGATCCAGAAGCCCTCGAAGATCCTTCACATCGAGCAATAATGGCCAACTTGACAGGACCCCAAGCAACTCTAGTAGTGTCCTGTCAATACAATCGAGTGGTCGGTCGCAGACTTTTCCAGCTTCGTTGATGATGACCCCGGCGAACAGGGTCAATGATCGATCAGAAAGCATCGCAGACAGCGAAAAGACCGGGTCGAAGAGCACAAAGAGTAATGATGGAGGCTTTGTGGCTTCTACGCTTGGTCGTCTGAAGAAAAAGGAGCGAGAGAGCTCCCCAGGTTTGATTGGAGGGCACGTAGACGACAGCGAGGAGATGTCGAAGAAGAAGAAGGGTCTCAAGACGATCCTTGGCGGGCTGAACAAGCACGGTAATTGATACCATCACATAACGTTCTTTTGTACAATATACTTGGTGTTTGGGAGGTGGACCCAGAAGCCTCAAAGGAGGTTGTGTAGGACTGAGGGGAAAAGGCATGGCCTTCGCGGAATGAAACATGCATGGGTGGCGTTACGGAGCGACGAATCATAACGGAGATTCATCTTGGAGGTTTTGTTTGTTAGATTATAGTATATAGCTGAGATGGTTATTGAAACCAGGAGAGAGATATGAATGATATGGTGTCGAGTATAGGCAAGGATTTGGTTTCCTCCCGCGATCCTTCTGCCATCGCATGTTCAAGACGTAACAAGAGTTTGTCAACACTACTTGAGCACTCTTGAGATACCATTGCCTAAAAAAAGTTCCTACCTGTCACTACTCTTCCACGTTATCTTCACATCTACGTCTTTTCAGTGACGATCTCTGTGCTCGCCAAGCTGAGATCCAGGTACAATCTTGGGACCTGCCTTATCCGGCTAAAAAGTAAATTTGGCAGCTTCCTGTTCCGCGTTGAAGTTTCGCGATACCCCTCTTTCGCAAGCATGACATACCGGCTTGTAATCGGTATGCCGTCGCCAGGATGCGCGGGGTATCTGTAAGACTTTCCAATGAGGCTGTGGTGAAGTCATCGATACAAGATATTGAGTTTGCGCCAGAGGCTGGGTCCCTTGATGATGGGAAAAGCTTTAAATGGACGTCAGGGCGCTGAGTTCAAGGTTTACTTTGATCAGTCTAGGAATCTCACTTTCTTGGATTTCATAAGTTATGATTTCCTCATCTTGGACAGCAGCAACGCTGCTCCTCCCCTTCCTCCCCTACACATCCGCAACATACCCTTCAAGCACAGCCACCAACGCTACTATCCCCATCCCCACCTCACCCTGCGACATCACACCCGTAACAGCATGGCCGTCCGAGCTCCCAGGCGTGCCCTACACATCGCAACCTCCAGACGCAGAACTGACTTCCATCCTGGAACAAGTCGACCCTCTACGCATCCAGGCCATCATCGAGAGGCTCGTCTCCTTTGGGACGCGCCACACGCAGAGCTCACAGACTGATCCTGAACGAGGAATCGGTGCGTCGAGGGATTGGATTCTGAAGGAATATCAGGGCTATGCGGAACAGAGCGATGGGTTTATGACGGTCGAGTTGCAGAGTTATGTGCAGGGTGTTGGGGGCAGGATTTCGGCGCCGACGAATATTAGGTATTCTTGCTCTGAGCGATATTTTGGTCTCAATGATGAGGAGATGAGAATTATTTTTGAGGAACAATGTGCTAATTTCTGTACAGCAATATCATCGCTACGCTGAAAGGGAGTAGCGAACCAGAACGGATTGTGGTCATGAGGTTTGTTGACGCTTCAAGCGACTTTCCATTCAGAACCGAACTGACGAAAGGAAACAGCGGACATTACGACTCCAGAAACACAAATGTCAGCAATTCTGTAGACGACGCTCCTGGAGCCGACGACGAGTAAGTCGAGACTTCTCCTTCGCTCATTCTCCAGACAAATGAACTGACAAGCTATCAGCGCTTCAGGAGTAGCCATAGCCATGGAGCTGGCCCGCATTATGGCCACTCACCGACCAGTCGCAACAATCAAGTTCGCCGCCGTAGCAGGCGAAGAACAAGGTCTACTAGGCTCAACCTACATGGCTCAAACTCTCGCCAACGCCTCAGCCAATGTGCAAGGGATGTGGACGAATGATATTGTTGGCTCGCCCATCGGCGACGACGGGAAGAACCAGGTGAGCGGACTTTCTTCACAGCCCCTGTCCTTGAACTTTCCGATAGAAAGAACAATGTGTCGGAAACTCGAAATGCAAGTCACATCCAGAAGACAGTAGTATTAACCTGCCTTCAAAGTCCAACATAATCCGACTCTTCGCCCAAGGCGTCCCAACAAACGAGTCCACCTCGCGAGCAGCTCAGCGCCTCTCCATAGGCGGCGAAAACGACTCCCCAGCCCGCCAACTCGCCCGCTTCACCGTCGACGTAGCAAGCAATGCCCTCACAGGAATGCAAGTCGAGACCGTCTACCGCGCCGACCGCTACCTCCGCGGCGGCGACCACCTCCCCTTCCTAGCAGCCGGCTACGCCGCGAACAGGTTCACCGAACCCCGCGAGGATTTCGCACACCAGCATCAAGACGTGCGAGTCGAGAACGGGACGCAATTCGGTGATCTGGCGGAGTTCTGCGATTTCTATTATATTTCGAGAGTGGGCAAGGTGACGGGGGCGGCGGCGTGGAGTCTTGCGCAGGGGCCGGACGGGCCGAAGAATGTCACTGTTGATACGGCGGGACTGACGAATGATAGTTTGTTGAGGTGGAGGGGCGTGAGTGGTGCGGTTGGGTATGAGGTTCTGTGGAGGGGCACGGATGAGAGTGTTTGGAGGGGGGTGGTTGATGTGGGGGATGTGGAGAGTGCGACGGTGGGGATTAGTAAGGATAATGTTGAGTTTGGGGTGAGGAGTGTGGGTGGGAATGGGTATAAGAGTCCGGCTGTTTTCCCGTTTCCTGGGTAGGTGCTGGGTGTTGGGCAAGCTTGTTTTGCTGTAAGTTTTGATGAGAAGGAAGGTCGACAAGGCCCTATTTCGAGAGCAAATGATAGCAGGACATGTACAGAAATAGTGTATCCATCATTCAATTACTACCCGCAAGATCGAAAAACATATAGCCTGTACGAGTTTGTGGCCGGAATTCTCATGTTGATGAACTTCCTGATCCATCGCGATTTAAGCGAGAGTTGAAAAGGGGGCTCTCGCTTGACTTGCCCAACAACATCCACTCAAGCGTCCACACATACCAATTCCGACCACGAGAGTATTTCAATATCGACATTTAGGTGAACCTATCTATAACCTACTCATATCCAACATCCCACTCAACCCGCCATCGAACATTTCGGGGTATTATCGCTCCTGTGATCCTGACAAACGAAAAACACATCTGAAATAGTGTCCTGTACAGTACAATCCGCCCGCTCCGTATCTAAAGACTATCCTGTAGCCCATCTCTTTCTAAAAATCTCTCCTAACTGCCGATATCCAAATCCAATCAAAATGCCACTATGCAGCACGTATGCTTCATTTCTTCATTTTCCTGACCCTGAGGCCACTCAAGATTCCCGCCGACTTCCACACACTATCAGAAACACGGATAGGGAGTTTCCTACCCTTGAGCCTCTGATCGATCAACCATAGACCTACCACAAACTCCTCCTTCTCCAACCTCCCAGTTTTCCCACGATCGACAAGCTCGTAGACCTCTTCCAGGACGTCGGCATGTAACCTCGACCGGGAATATATGTCCCTCACGACCACACTCGGAACCGTATCCGCGTCCCCAGGTAAGCCGGAAGCAAATAAGCCCTTGTTCGACGCCCAAACAGCTTCATATCTCTTCCGTTCCCGCTCTGTAATTGCATCTCGCCAGCGTTTCCGGTCCCCTTCATGATGTTTATTCGGGTGCTTCTTAACGAATTTCATCTTGCCACGCCGCTGCAGCCCCTCATCGATCTCTTCTTTCGACTTGGGTTTCCGCATTGTGGTGCGCAGGACGGCTGGTTTCGCAGGGCTGGGTGTGCGTGACGGGTCGTGTTCTTTCGCGCTGTGGTGGAAGAGACCGCCGCGGTTGCTTCGCCTTGGAGGCGGTGGTGGTGGGTGGAGTGATGAGGAGTAGGATTTTGAGGGGGAGGCTGCGCGGGATGAGGCTAGGGAAGATGCTACTATGGCGTTTGCGAGAGAGTCGACGGTCACGGAAGGGGCAGAGTAGTTCGGATGAGATTGGGATTGAAGACGTCGGTTCTGGGCGGCGATTTCAGCTCGCCAGGAGGGTTGGTAGTCTGATGGTTGGTAGTCAGAGGCTGAGACGAATGAGTCGTCTGATGCTGCATCGTCATCGTCAGGTATGGGTTCTGCCTTTGGTAATTTGGATTTGGTTGGTATGGGGATGGGTATTGGATTTGTGATAGGTAACGAGGGTTTCCGTCCTGTCGGAGGAGGTTTCCGCAATTCGTATTCGCCGGAAGCACTCTGTATTGTCGCCAAGTTTGGCTTTGCAGACTTCACTGGTGGCTTTCGTGGTTTATTTGTCAGTGGTGACGGGGTCCGGTTCCGCATAGGAGATGGAGATCCATTGGTCTTGGATGTCTTCGTCGGAGTAGCTGAAGCAGCCCTCCTGGCAGTCGGCCGCTTAACGGTCGTTGTAGACGCAGCATTCTGCTCAAACATTCCTATCAAAGACGTCGTGGGCGGTATTGGAGTCGTATCAAGAGCATGGTCAGAACTCCGCGACGAATTGATACTTCTGACGGACGGTGTTCTAGAGCTCCCGGGCCTCCGCAGTTTCGCGGCAGGCGATTCCTGTTGGCCAGTGACGTTGGGACTTATTGACGCAGACCGTGAAGCCGCAATGGTTGCGGCTATAAAAGATGCAGACCTGGACTGGTCCGCAGGTGTTCCTGGAGGTTGGAGATAGACGCTTCTAGTAGCGAGCTGGCTCTGCCTTTGCGGAACAAGATTCCGGTCCGGTCCGGGCGTATAAGATCTGCTCGCAACACTCGATCCAGTGTTCTGATATGACAGTCGCTGGTCCCCTCCCAAATCTTCTGATCTGAAAGCATTTATGTGCCTGGCGTTCTGACGTGAGCCTCCTCCAGTTCCTGTGCCACCTGCCGAAGTTGCCGCCGCCAACGCTCCATTATTCCCGCTATAATTGTGTATCTGCGGCTTGGGCTTGACGGGAGGTTTGACAAATGCTAGAGACGCTCCTCTGAGAGCCGCGCTCTGATTCTGTGTTGTGATTGTAGAGCTCGAATTTGGACCAGGACCGCTGCCAAGCCGGCTGTCTTGGGAGACCGTTCTGTTCGAACTCATCGAGCCGCAGTGGGATCGCGAGCGAAGGGCGATCGAGACGGGTGATAGATGTCATACGTATGGCGATTCATGGGGTTCTGTTAGTGTGAAGGTCGTGCCCTGGCGATGGCTATATCGCTGCAATCGTTGTTCGGAGGGTCGTTGGAATTGAAGTGGATATAGAAACGGGCGAGGCTGAGTACTATTAGCGCAAGGTAGCCTTACCTCAGCAGATTTCGCTTTTGAAAGGATTCTGGTACAGGATTGCAGAATATGGAATATGAGTGGTCAAATCTTGCTGAACCATCAACAAGACTTTATACCTTTGAATTGTATTGAAGTTGGGATATTGCTGTATTCCAGCGGCCGCTCGTGTTCGCCGGCGAGGCTGACACATCAGGAGACCTGTCCATCTGCCACCAGCTCTTGAAAGAGTCTTGTGATGCTTACAGAAGTCAGTCATTATTACGACCTTTATGAAGATGACAAGACTATGTTTGTCGTTATTGTAGCGTGCCTATTTTTAGATCTTGATTCTCAGTTGATCCTGGCAGATGCTCCTTTCTTCAACACATTCCACGCTCCCTCGGAAGAACTTGCTGTTCGCTCTCAGCTACCATCAAGTCTTGGCTGCGTCGACTACATCACAGAAAGCTCAGAATGAGTCGTTTCGAAGGTTCGAAAATTCGAACTCATTTTTGACTGTTTCAATTCTCTATCCGTCATTCTTGTCACTTCAGACGCTTCTCCACAGCCTTGCACACACACAGCCGTGCAAGAATCGACCTTACAAGATTCTAACAAAGGAAACCATAAAGCTGTGGTATCGCACCGCAAACCTGTCCAACTCCGTTTATGACCATCCAATGCATAATATCCGATTCCCATTCCCATGCCCATAACTCTCAATGCTCCCTGTCCCAATGTAGTCATACAACACCAAAAGCAAATGCAGCGCTATGCATGAAACTTATTCTCAATCATGGTCCTGTTCCTATCCCTCAATCGTCCTCTCTTCTCTTTTCTCGTTCCTCCCACCTCCCACTTCTTATAGCCCCCACTCACCCCCACCCAAAAGAAGAATTTGTGTTGACTCGAACCTCGAGACGGCCAGGAAGTAATGGACCCTTCGCGCAGCTGCGAAAGAATTGAAACGGCTATCAAGGAATACGTGACGTATGCTGTCTCCGATGACGGATTTTTTTAGAGTTTGAACCCGTCGTGCATCATTTTCCCCGCGGCGTGAACAACATGACATGAATCGAGACACGGGGATCCTGCCGGATCACCAACAAACGACCAAGGATGCCCTCATCAAGCAAAGGCCTTGCCTTGCTCCCTCCTTCAATGCCATAACAAACATTCTGACCAGCTATGATCCAAGCCCTCTGAAAAGTAGACCACCATACTTTGCACCGGGAAACGGGTTGATGGATACATCGTATGGCAAATGTCCTAAAAGGAGACTGACCCAGGCACAGTCGCGGACAACGCAGCATAAATGTTTGTGCGTCGACATAGGCGGTCTGTATCCTTGTCTCCGAGGCTGCCATGCATGCTGCACTGTGACGGCACCACCCCTGATCATCCCGCAGCGGTAAAAGTTAAAGCATCTCCGCACATCTCCGGTACAAACAACAGCTGTTCTAATCTCCTGAAATCTTGGAAGCACCTCTCAAGCTCAAAGTTGTCGTCAGGGTCGCGTTCAACGGAAGATGAACATCCTGACGATTTGAGACGGACCCTGATTTCCATGACAAATGAAAAGCGGGCAACTCCGCCGAAGCGAATAGTGGAGTGCAGTGAAAACCTTCCTGATGGGATTCCACCGCGAGCAAGTGGGTCAAAATCCTTCCAGAAGGCCGGCATTGGCAAAAGGTGGGCTACCAGGGCCAATTCAGAGTCCAAAAAGGCGGTTAGGCGTTTGCCGAATCCCGATACGTAATGTAATGCTGAAGATGGACCTGGAAACTCCCAACGTCATGTATTTGTTGGTAATATAGTCTCCTAGATTCGAGGAAATCCAGGTCCCATTATGTTCCTGGTTTAATGAGTAACGGAGATCCACCTTGCTGGAACTCCGTTTTCAGAGATTTCATAAGGCTTCGTCGGCGGTATCCTCGGAGGCAATGCCCATCGTGCCCGTCCAGGCTTCTGGTCATCCAGCTTTCCCTTCTTCCGCATAAGCATTTCCATGACGGCAACTCGAATAAAATCACTATTCTCGCGCATGTCCCTCTGTCGCGCCAATGGTCCGGCGGCGACCTCGGCCACATCATCCGGCGTCGGCTGGGTCCGTCGGCTAATAACCACAGGTGTGGTTCCTCTGGATGAACGTGATACCTTGTAGGTCTGCATCTGTATCGAAGCTGTACAAGCCGTGGAGTTCATAGTCTGAGTATGTGAATGTGGAACATGAGCATCGATCGGAGCGTTAGTTGTAGGGTTGAGATATCGGCGAAGCGCTGGAGTTGGTGTATCCTCGAGCCGAGGAGGCATTCGTTCGTCTGTAAATGGTACTTGAGGATCAATAGATATGATCGATCTCGTAAGGAAGTCGTCGGGTGTGATCATGGGTGTCGTGAGACTAGAGAACGATTTCGCGGCAGCCCTCAAAGCCTTTAGTGAAGCCGTCAAGTTTGACTTGAATGCTGATTTGCGCCGGGGCGACTCTGTCTCGACACTGTTCTTGTCCTCCTCCTTCTCTGGTGATTTCTGAAAGACTCGGAAGTCGAGCTCGTCAACATCAACCTCCGATAATGGATGACTTTCAGAAGAAGCCAAGAGTGGAAACGAGAGTGACTGCATCCTTCTAGAAGCCGTAGGCCTCCTGCCGCGGGATCCTGAGCCAGGAGTCGTGAGTGAGTTGAAGGAAGGTGAAGCCTCGGATAGAGATCCATTGTCGTCCAGAGAAGGAATGGATTCACTGGACATGGTCCTTGTTGACAGTACCGACTCGCGCCCGGTCTCACTCTCAGTAATATCTTCATCCTCGTCCAGTAGTGAGAGCAGTAGATCCCCAGGGCTCTTCCCTAAGGACATAGCAGAGCCCTTCTCCACGTCCCCGGTGTGTTTGAGTATAGCATCGACGGTCAACTTTTGACTTGCACCGCTCCTGCGCCGCATCTGAGGTGGGATCGACGTCGTGGCGAGCAGAATCGCGACTGATGGAGGGACATCGGGTCTTAACCTCCTCTCGGCACGCGCTGTCTGCCTCTTTTCATTTATTCGTTGCGGTCGTTTACGGTCGTGTGGTTTATCGTTCTGGCTTCGGGGTATTATGACTGGAGAAGATGGGGTGGTCGGTCTCGAGCTCTCGGTAGACGTCGTTGTTGCTGTTCTTGACGACATGTCCTTCGTGTTTGCCAGTGGTTTGCTCTTTCTCTCCGGGCGCTCATATTTTCTTTCTCGGTGATTCGAAGAAGGAGAAGGAGAGGGTGAGCGCGTGAATAGGAACGACCGTGGTTGAAGCATGACGAGGGCCAGGGACCTCCAGGTGATCGTTTGGTGGTGGATCGAGACTAACAACGCTTATTACCAATCGAAACAGAGCAAACGAGAGCCAAGTTCCCTTCCCAACGAGAGGTTTCTCGGTACTAGGTGATATGATGCTTGCTATTCGACGGTTGCTCAGAGTACGAAGTTATTGGGAGCAGGCGCCTTCTTGGTCCAGCAGCTCAATGCAGATGTCAGTCTGATGGTTGTGACGGAACATGTCTCTACAGACAACTATTGGGAGGATAGTGTGTTTCTTGGGCAGATGGAAGAGATGTTGAAAGGAATATATATAGTGAGGAGAAGACTCTCATGAGTGTTACTCTGAGGTGTGAGAAAGGACGGTTGTTGTCAGCAGCAAAGGAGGGAAGAAGGAAGGGATGGGGGTTACTGTTCGTATGTTGGTTGGGTTGAGTTGCGTTGATATGACCGCAGCCTTGCTGGACTGATAAGGAAGGCACGAGACACTGCTCCAGTATTGGCCCTGATGCCTCCCCCTGAAAGAGGGCTTGGACCCCTGCTGTATGGGGGACACGACGCTGTAATGCCTAGTCTGACTCGCTATCAGCGTCTTATCTGCCCCCCCAAATGGCATGCCACTCTCGCTCTCTTCAGGGTCTTTCGTTAGTTCATTCTTGTTATTGTTCCAGAAGACTAGGAGCGTGCACTTTGGATCCTCGGCTACTTCTATGCTACTTGTTGAATAATTAATTGACCGACTGACTGACTGTTCATGATGGATGATGAATACGAAATACCTCAGTCAATTCAAATCAAGAGAACCCGTCCGGCCAGATGAAAATTTTCACAAAAGTAAATGAAGCCACCCGTGTTATGGCTGATCTCGTCTGTACACCTCAGCACCGCAGATGGGCGTGGGAGGACAAGAGTCGGGCTCTGATTCATCCTGTTTTGCCCTGCCCTTGGTCCGTCTTTGTCTGCCTCGAGACTCGGCTCCAGCTCATCAACCCCCATTTCTCTCGCCGTGGCCCGAATCCGAATCGCCCCGTCAGCGATTCCTTTGTCCGCCGGCATTCAACAGATTGCTGAGGGCATGGGGGATCAAGGTTTTCGTGTCTCGTTGCTGCACCTCGAAAACCCGTCCATCCGTGGGGCAGTGGAGGATCAAGCTTTATGATCGCTGAGAGTTGAGAGTTGTACAGAGGTCTTTCAGGTAAGAGCAGCAAAAGCTTTCGGCCACCTTCGCCGGAATGGGTCCACAAATTGTACCAAAGTGTCCTGACCATGACGATGGGCTGGTTGCTTGCTGCTGGCCACCTGCATGTTACATCCCGCTCTCCAAGCCTAGCGCAACTTCCGACTTACCCAGTCACAGATCGTGCATTTTCTATCGCTTGCTAGGGTTGATAAGGCACGGGGGCAAGCCTCTTAGCAACCCTATGACAGTACTCTATTTTCGGCCAAGAGATGGGGATTAACGTTGGCCGGTTCAACGGTTCGGGTTGAGGCTGGCAGAGCAAGCATTTCCATGCCCTCCACTTCCAATTTACTTGCATGTATACAGAGGATGCAGTGCACCCGGGGGACTTCTTCGGTACTCACCGTGCTTGCATTTCTTTTGCCTGCGAATTTTTCACTGCTTTGCATTGCTTTCCTGTCGTTCTCTCAGGGGCTGTTCGGTGTCCACGTTTGTTTGCAGGACCTCACCGCTGCTCTAGTACTCTGCTCGTGTGCCTCTTGGCCTTCCTAAATACAGCAAGTTGCAGAGAAAATCGAGAACATCAACAGTGATGATCCGCAATTTTGACCGAAGAGGGCAAGTCGTTCATGCTCCGTGATCGGGAATGGCCGTTCAATTGAAATGCGGAGAACGTAGGAAACGAACCCGCTATTCTGATGTCCGTCATCAATTGCGCCTTGGCATAGAGTTGAGCTTGCTAGTTGGGGTCATTTAATCCCGGCGTTGAAGTGACGAGAGGATTTCGGCGTATTTTACAGTCATTATTGAGAACAAGACAATTGCTGCTAAAGTCAAAGTAGTCATTGATGTTTCCGACACGACAGTCCTCCAATCAAATCGCGATGATATATCCAACTAATAAAGTTGCGTCGCGCTGCATCCCACACAAACTACCCCTCCCTTGCTTCGGGCTCTGGTTCAGCTTTCCAAGCAGACGATGAGATCGATCGACCCGGCACCCCCAACCTGCAGGCTGCAGTTCGCCATTTCCATGCAGCCCTTATCTATGACCTGTCATATTGTTGGATGATTCCCCCAATCGGGATTTGGCTGTTTCTAAGTGATGCGTACATCTGATGTTTGTTCGCCGCTTTGGTCAGTGAGAAAGAGGGGTACACGTGGGCATAAGTGTTGCCTGTTCGGGCCTTTACTACAACACATTACCCTTTTCCGGCATATAGTATTCAGTGATTCGTCAATACACGGTTGATGCTGCTTATGGCAGTACTTCACCCTTGACGTCGTTTGAATAGTATTGAGGTCAAACAATTTGGTGCCTTCAAACAGGGCGTTCCATTATAACCTGCGGACCATAGGTCGAGATGGGCGCACGGAGCAGTAATCCAGTGATCTGGTTATGGTCAGCTGGAGAGGAAGTAAACACGTCCTCGATGCTCGACTGTACCTGTCTCGATCGTCTTATACCTCCTCTCTCCCCTTGGAGCAAATGAAAGAAAGTCTTGAGTGGGTGAACAGACTTCGTTCATCTCCCTTTCAAATGCGCTTTTCGTAATTCTCCCGGCTACATTCTTCTCTGGCATTGATGAGGCTTTCAGCTGGGCAGTCTCGATTGTTCGCTTGGCGTAATGCCTGACACGGACTGCAGTTTTCAGCTCGTAGCCTCGTCAGGTCGAGGCTGCGTTACCTCCGTACATATACATAAGTGACATTTGGACAATCGGACAATCAGACTATCTGAAAGTCATCGTAATACATGTGCGACTAGATTCGGTCATGGCGGAGAGAGAGCTCCCTATATTGAAGGCATCGAGTACTGGCCCACCACACTTACCACCTTTCGAGTGGGAGCGGCAGACTCACCATCATAAGTATCTCTCGAGTCTTGGGCCGCCGGCTCCTCCAGAAGGCTCGCACTCAGCGACGGGCGCCAGCGATGTCACAACAGAGGATCCGACGTCTGGATCTTCATCAGTTGCCAGGCTCCGTGGTAATGGGCAATATAAGCGGGCCAACGACTTGTGCTTAGCATGTCGTACTATCAATATCCAGGAACTGTTTTCTCAGGACGGTTACATGTACACATCCTCCTTCGACGCACTTCAGGGATGCAAATTGTGTGAATTGTTGAGGGAAATGGCACCTCGTAAATATCGAGGTAATCCACCACAGGCGGATTTGCAGCTCTTGATCAGAAGGAGTCAGACGTCGATGGGTACCACAAGGGCACTCCTTGGTCTTTTCGATGCAGAAAATCAGACCATACCGAGATTCGACATTTCGGTTGGCACTCTTGAAGGTCAGGCTGATATATCCATATATATGGCTTCTTCTAACAGCCGAAGCTGATTTTGAAGCTATCGAGGCGATTAAACGCTTTCAGATCCCAACTTTCCAGGCAATCGAAGATACCAGCTCTTCCAAGACCCTCGCCATTATTCGAGGATGGTATGAGCATTGCACTGTGCACCATGATTGTGGTGTACCCATTTTTGAATCGGCAGAATCGGTCCAGCATGCTGATGTCACCGTTTCTTATCCAACACGTTTGCTCGATCTTTGTGCGTTTGTCGGACGTCTAGACGTGAAACTGGTTGAGAATCCAACCGTCCGTCTGCCCTATGCCACGCTCAGTCATTGTTGGGGTCCGCCAAGCGACAACATGTACCGAACCACCACGGCTAATCTTTCTGATCGGAAAGAGAGGGTGTTGTGGACGGAACTCCCAAAGACTTTCCGTGATGCAATTGTTGTCTGCCGATATCTCCATATTCGGTTTCTGTGGATTGACTCTATCTGCATCATTCAAGACTCCGCCTCGGACTGGAAGCACGAATCTGCAACCATGGCAGAGGTGTACGGTAATTCCAGTCTGACAATCTCAGCCGATTGGAGCAAAGGGCCAAATTTCGGATGCTTCCACGCCCATCCCCAACCTTTGCTTCCTAGTCATAAACAAAGTATTCAAATCCAGGGTCCACTCTCGAGTAGAAATTCAATTTCACTATACTTCTGCCCTCCCAAGTATAGTCCTAATCTGGAGATTTTAGAGCAGACCACTCTCTCTGGTCGAGCATGGGCTGTTCAAGAGAGACTCCTTTCTCCCAGAATTGTTCACTTCACCAAACATCAGGCTTTCTGGGAGTGTCGGGAATGTTTTGCTGCAGAAGATCTCATCCCGCGAAAGCATACCTGGCCAAAGCCCAAGTTCATAAGGAACATCCAGATTTGGCATGACAAAAGTTTGATTGTAGACATGTGGTACTCTTGGGTGCTAAAGAAATATACAAATACTGTCCTGACCATGGCGACAGACAGGTGAGCCCAGTCTTCGGAGATTCATTTTTGCTTTCTGTTTGGCTGCAGCGATGTTATCTGTTTGGTGCCCAGATGTGCCAAATGATCTTCCGAAATTGACGTTGGTACATTGTACGATCTAGTAAGCTGACTCTGAATTTTGCTGCTGGAAGACTCGTAGCAATCTCTGCTGTTGCCAGACTGTTCTACAGGAGACTGAACTTTCGTTATCTGGCCGGGCTCTGGGACGACGGCCAAAATTTCCTACGAGCCCTCGCCTGGTACCGTGTCGTCCCGGAAGACGAGAATCTAAGATCCTTGACCTACATTGCTCCTTCATGGTCCTGGGCGTCAGTAAACTCTCATGTATTGTGGAGCGCAAAGACCGCGACATTCAACCGGAATATATCTGTAGTCGAGGATGTCCAGGTCATCCATGACAATGATCCTTTTGGTCAAGTTTCTTCAGGCGAAATACGCATCAGAGGACCTTGTGTTGATGTGCATACACTTCGAGATCTGGCAGACTCAGGCAAATTTCCCAGAGCCAGCCCAAGGAAAGTCACCATACGACTCGATTATTCATCGGTAGAGCCTCCACAATTCGAGCTCATCGTTCTCTTCTCGACATCGTGGCTAGACACCGTTTTCTACTTGCTTCTGGTGGCGCCAAGTGAGAATAGACCTTGCTGTTATGAGAGGAGAGGTTTGGTGGAGATGGAGTTTGGCGAACGGGGACTGGATGTCGCGACTTTGGTCTCCCATATGAAGACACTCATTGTCGTTTGAAGGTTACTTAGGAGTAAGAGAGATTTCCGGCACCAAATCCAAATAATCATCGTTGAGTGCCAGCATCAAGTGGAGGCATCGCAGACAGTACGGAGAAAGCATGTCTCGAAGAGAGAGTAAGGATCAAGCAAATCAATATGAACGGTCCGGTTGCGAAGAGAGTCGAGATGACATACGAACTGGTGGATCTGAACATTTCTTGGAAGAATACTAGACCGCTATAACAGACCAGGTCCTTTTGTATCCTCCAGATATCCGCTATTATTTTTGGACTGTGGTCTTCATCAGCATGTTTGACTTGAACTAGTTGCAAAGTATTGGAAATCGTCCTGTTGTTAGAATGCGTATACGTAGGCGTGAACAGGATAAAGACAAGCTCATCTCATCAGATCAGATCAAGTCCCAAAGCATGGCAGATCGCTAAAGGCTCATGATCTTGTCCACCAGTCAATACGGTAGAATGGTTCGAACGATTGATCACCTACAGTGTCCAATTGTTTTGTTGAAACTTAATACACGATTGAACGCTCCGACGGCAATTAAGTCGCAGGGATAGATTGGGTATCAGAGTGAGTCACAAGAAGATGAAAATAAAAAGGATACTAATTCAACAGTGAGAAGGAGGAAAGGAGACTGAAGCGAAAGCATTTCCAAGGCAGTGTACCAGTGCGTGACGGTCAAAGTTCAACCAATCATGCCTCCAGTGGAAGCCCCGCAGCTCACATGATCTGGCGTTCACGCGTGCTGCCTAAAGCAACGACATCTTAAGAAGACGCGCTTCATAAATTCATAAACTTCCTCATCTCCCAGATCGATGTTCTAGATGTCCACATGACTGTAAGACCAAGATGCCAAGCCAGCGTAGTCAACAAAGTCAACCACGAGAGCCAGATGAGGAAGCTCTCATCGATCACGAACTACAGTACGGCCATGGCCTGATGACCGAAGAGGAGCTGAATGAGAAGTGAGTCGGAGTATTCCGTGGAGCAGAGTATATTTGTTGAACTTTTCAGGTACCCCGATCGTCCGACCAATCACTCCAAAACTCTCCCATTTCATGAGCTGTTCACGACCCTTTTCAACCCCCTCAATGAGAACAAAGCCAAGCCCAGTGGCCCTCATGCTGCTCGGAAGAAAGGCCCTGGATCCAAGGACCTAAGTCCTCACGAACAGCGCAAATTAATCCTCGAACGTTTTGTGTCACGATGGCGGAGCGAGGTTGGAAACGACTTTTACCCCGCAATCCGCCTCATCCTGCCTGAGAAGGATCGTGACCGTGCCATGTATGGTCTTAAAGAGAAAGCGATTGGGAAGCTCATCGTCAAAATGCTGAAGATTAATAATAAATCAGAAGATGCTCTTAGTCTTCTTAATTGGAAAGATGTACGAGGAGGTAGCAAGATGGCAGGTGACTTTGCAGGAAGATGCTACGAGGTCCTGGCAAAGCGAGCGATGAGAACCAATGTCGGCGATATGCGGATTGCCGAAGTCAATGCGATGCTTGACAAGCTCTCTGCAGTATCGAAGGAAGAGGATCAGTTACCTATCTTCAACACATTTTATAACAGGATGAACGCTGATGAGTTGATGTGGTTGATTCGAATCATCCTTCGTCAGATGAAGATCGGAGCATCAGAAAAGACAATTCTCAATGTAATTAACACTTCATCACATTTGTCCGAAATCTACTGACTTTCTCTGAGGTTTGGCATCCAGATGGCGAGGCTCTATTCAACGTGTCTTCGAGCTTACGGCGAGTGTGCTGGGAATTAGTTGACCCAGCCATTCTCATTAGTGAAGAGACAAGAGGCATCACACTCATGGAGTGTTTCATGCCTCAGCTTGCTCAGTTCCAGTCTCATTCATTTCAGAGAATGATTGAGAAGATGGATCTTGACGAGACAGGTGAACATAAGGGCGAATTCTGGATCGAAGAGAAGCTTGATGGGGAACGAATGCAGATGCACATGGAGGTTGATGATGACGGAAGACGACAGTACAAGTGGTGGTCTCGGAAGGGTAAAGACTACAGTTATCTGTATGGAACCAGTACGGATGACGAGGATTCAGCTTTGACGCGACATCTTGATGGCGCTTTCCATGAAGGGGTCGACAGCATTATCCTAGATGGTGAAATGATCACCTGGGATGTTGCTACAGACGTTATGGTCGGGTTCGGGACATTGAAGACGGCCGCTATATCTGAAGGACGGAACGGGTTCGACACAAATTCGGGTATTCGACCCTTGTTTCGAGTATTCGACTGTCTCTATCTGAATGGAAAGAAACTAACTAGTTACACCTTACGGGAAAGACGAAAGGCAATGGAAATGTCTGTCTACGATGTGCATCGTCGACTCGAGAAGCATCACTACGTTGCTGCGAATGATACTGCAGAGATCGAGACCCGACTTCGCCAGGTAGTCGCTGAGGCATCGGAAGGACTGGTCCTGAAGAAGCCATCATCTGTGTACCGACTTAATGATCGAAACAACGAATGGATGAAGGTGAAGCCGGAGTATATGACAGAGTTTGGCGAGTCGCTCGACTGTGTTGTCATCGGTGGATACTACGGTTCTGGTCGTAGGGGTGGGGCCCTTTCATCGTTCCTGTGTGGATTGCGAGTAAACCAGAATCACATTGCAAGTGGTATGTCGAATATCATCGTATGGCTTGCAAATTTAACAGTAATGCAGGCGCAAACCCCATGAAATGCTACTCCTTCTGCAAAGTCGGGGGAGGGTTCAGAGCCGAAGACTACGCCAAGATCCGCCATCTTACAGATGGCAAATGGAACGAGTGGGACCCAAAAAAGCCACCCAAAGATCTCATCGTCCTCGGAGGCGGAGACAGACAATACGAGCGACCCGATGTATGGATCAAACCCTGCGACTCCGTCGTCCTCGAAGTGAAAGCCGCATCAGTCGGAGCGTCAGATCAATTCGGAACGAAGTTCACGCTGCGGTTCCCTCGCTTCAGAAAGATACGAGATGACAAGCGCTGGGATCAAGCACTCTCGCTGGAAGAATTTGATAAATTGAAAGAGGAAGCCGAAGCCGAATCCAAGGGGAAGGAATTCAAGCCTGAGAACAGAAAGATGGCGAAGAGACTAAAGAAAGATATTGTCATTGCTGGGGCAGACAGCAAAGTCAAGACGCCATATGCAGGTCCCAAAACGAAGATCTTCGAGGGTTTGAATTTCTGCGTTATGACTGACATGCAGCGTCCTCAGAAGAAAACCAAAGCAGAGATCGAGCAGGCAATTAAGCTTAATGGAGGCGGTATTTTCCAAAGTGTCACAGCCAGAGAGGGGATCATCTGCATCGGAGACAAAAACGTGGTCAAGGTTGCGAGTCTGGTCAAGAAAGGCGAAAGAAACATTCTCAAACCGGCTTGGATTTTCGAGGCGTTGAAGCAAGCAGAAGCCGATGGCCTCGATCGACCCCGATATCTCCTTCCCTTTGAACCAAGTCACCTGTTCCGCATGCTCGACTCCTCTCGCCAGGATTTCGAAGACAATGTTGATGTATACGGCGACAGCTACGCGAGGGACACCAACGTGGTAGACCTGAAAACCCTAGTAGAACAAATGATCCACCCCAAAAACTCGACATTCACATCCGATGAGTTTCTCTCACAGCTCGAAGAACACGGGAGAGGACTTGAAGATATGCCAGGATCGATGTTCAGGAGATGTGTAGTGCGCTTTGTTTGCTCTGATGAAGAAAATGCTGACAACGATATCGATCTCCTGATTATGAAGAACAGGTTGCAGTTCTTGGGTGGCAAAATTGCGGAGCGTGATGGCGATGAGGCGGGAGGCGTCACACATTTCGTTGTTTTGGAAGAAGATCCGACGGTGGTGAGAGAAGTACGGCAGAAGGCTTCACATATGAAGAAGATACCGAGGATTGTGGGACGGAAGTGGTTGGAGGACAGTTGGGAGGAGAAAACGTTGATGGATGAGGAGAGGTATGCATTATGATACACGATGTAGCTATTATGCTAGGAGCTTTGCAGGAGCTATTGATGAGATGTAACAATACATTAATGTCACGAAGATACCTGTCTAGTCTCTCTCTTTCTCTTGCTCCTAAAGCAGCATATCCGCGCAAGCTTCGCATTAAAAGTCATGCCATCCAACAGCACACCAACATGTTTGCTCCTCCTATCCACCACTCGTCCCGTTTACTTTCACTTCTCATCAAAGAAACGAGTTCGGACCAAACCTCCGCTTCTCCATGTGCATCACAGCAAACGGACATCTCCCCCCTTTTACAAACCCGCACATCCCCTGTCTAGGCGTCTCTTTCTTCTTAACCACATCCCCACAATCCATCATCGTAGCTGCAATGTGCGCAGGGAGAGCGTTGTAGGTGGCGCAAAGGGAGGTGTCGGTTCGGGTGCCGGTGCAAGAGCAGTGAGTGTAGGAGTAGGTGGTTTGGGTGCACATTTGTAGGTTGGGGGTTAGATTTGGATCAGTGGTCAGAAGCAACTCTTGGGCTGGCGGAGGTCTGATCTTTTTAGTTCGTGTTAGGAGGTTGGCAAGAAAGTAACTTTCGCAGTTGTGCGCAGAAGAAAGAAAGGATGAAGGTGAGAAGAGATGGGAGTTTCGGTCTTTTGCCAGTGTCTGTCTTGTCCGGATGTCATCCAGTCAACCAGTATTTCCAGGTCTCTGTTAATGGGTGCCGGAAACACAGGTCTTCTCAGATTGTTACCATCTGAGAATTTGACCTCAAACCATGTTGATTCACAGGTCATGTCCCCATTCTCTTTCCAGGAGCCGCTTCCCCAAGATGTACATTTCAAATCCCTATCTACTTTCTCACCCACCTGTCCGTTCTCTTGCACTCCCATTACACCTAAAAGCAACAAACCCACACAAAACCATCTCCTTACAACACCAACCCCCCAAAAAATGTGCACCCAAAACCCGCACCTCTTCACCACCTGCCCCTGCCACAAAACAACCATCGTAATCTGCCCCTTCCAATCCGCAGCCGAAAGCCACGCTCGACACCGCCTGGACTACCCACCCGACCACACGCTCTGCCGACTCTTCACTATAGAGAAGGAGGAGAGGGTAGAGGGCAATTTGGGATGGGTATGGGTGGGACGTGTCCGTATGGGGATGCTGGGGAGACTACTGAGGGAGTTAAGCGAGGTCAAGGTCAACAAATGGATTTGGGATTGGGAAATGGGGAAAGAAGGGGGGAGAGAAGGGTGTGGTGGGATGCGGGGGATTTTTATGCGGTGAAATGGATGTGATGAGATCGTGCTGTGATAATTGTCAAGGTGAATGGTGGTAAAGAAGTCTTTTGCACAGTCACAAGTTAGAGTGTTAGAATCTAGAAAGCGCAGGGTTCATATGTCGGAAAGCGCTCTTACTATCTAAGGAGAAGACAAGTTGTGAATGTAAACGTGATTATTGTTCCAGAATGATTCCTCTATTTCAAAATACTAATACAAATAAGAAGCACCCAGAAAATCTACAAATCCTCCCCTCTGCCTCTTCATACTCCCCTCTTCCAATCATCACAACTCAAACCCCCAGACCACCAACAACTGCTCAAGCCAAGCACTCAACTCAATACTCTCCAACAACCCATCCACAACATCCATACCTTCTCTCCCTCCCTTTCACACCCACACCACTATCTTTTTAAAAATAAAGTGCAAACACACCTCCGTCGTCTCGTCAACCAGCATCTGCACCACCACGCAACTAAAACTCTGCTCACCCTTCTGCCAAACACAAAAGCTCGCCAGAAACTCCTCGCCAACTCCATCCGCAACCACCCTTTCAACCAATATCAAGAAATGTCCTGCGTGCAAACATGAGGTGTGTTTAGATAGTAGTAGGAGGAGAGGGTGTGGCGTCGTAAGGTACGTGATTTTGACTTCGGGGTTCCGAACTTCTTTATCTGCCGTGAGGTGATTGTCCTTGTGGGAGGTTTTAGAAAGGGAGATACACGTAGTGGAGAATCATAGATTTGAGGCTGACGTGTTTGTGATATACGAATTGGAAATCAGAGCTGTGTATCCGTGGAATACGGATCGTGGGATTATATTGCAACCTAGACACTGTATGCCGTAGGTGCTTTTCAATTCTCGAGTACGTTGGCGTCTGGCAAAAGACAGCTAGCTGGCTGGCTGGCTGTAGTTATCTGCAAGTGGCACATTATGTACAGTTCACGTGAATGTGAGTATTGAAGTGGAAGTAACGTAATGGGAGGATGCAGGAGGATTTCTTCTAAACTGGTAGCATGGCGATGATCTTGAAATCCAAAAGCACGTTCAATTTCAGCGTTTCGAAATGTTTGAGATTAGTTCGTGGAGTCTTGGTATCATTTACTAAACTGCAATCGCATGGCAGCTTGAGAGATCTGTATTCCCCAGATGAAGCAGACAAGATTGTGCTATACAGCAAAGGGGTCCAAATAGGAAAGAAAGACAAAAGGCAAAAACGCCTCTGCTCCTCCAATGCATGAGGTGAGAACTCTGTCCAGCATCCCTTTCGGATATTCCCTCGTTCGGCCATCTATCTACCCAAATCAACCAAACCAGAAACGCCATCTCCCCAGAGAGAGTTCCAAAACCCCAAAAGACAATGCAACTATACTCTATCCAGGACCAAATCAAACACAGTAATTACGAGAGGGTGTTCAAAAAGAAATGGAGGTCATCGCTCCCAATATCCATCCACCTCGCCTCTCTCAACTCCCGCAATCCTCCTTGCGCTATTACTTCCCGCCCCATAAAGATACTCCATCAACTTCGTCTTTTGCTTCTCCCTTACACCACCAAGATACCCACTGACCTCCTCCAATCCCCTAATCTGCTCCTCGATCCCCAGCGTGCTCCCATTAGCCCTGACAAGTGGACTAACCAACTTGCGCCTCAGATTCTCCAGATTAGCCTTCAGCATCAGGAGTTTACGGTTATGATCCTCGAGGATGTTCTTGTTCTGCACGGTCTTGGAGCGGATGTTGCTGAGGAGTCTCTTGTTCTTTTCGAATTTGTGGAGGGTACTAGCGTTCGGTCCGAGGAGTTTGGTCCAGAGCGAGGAGAGCAGATCATCTTGTGCAGAGTCCTGGGCGTCGGATTCGCGAGCGACGGTGCGAGCAAGATTGCCAAACTGGCGGTCGATGGCTTCGAAAAGGGAGAAGAGGGCGAGAGAGTGGGTGAGTTCTGAGTTGATGGATTCTTCGAGGACGGAGAGGAATTCGGTAAAAGTGCGTTGAAGGGTTTGGCGGGTTCGTTGTTGAGAAGAAAGTCCAAAGATAGAGGTAGCTAGAGTACCAACTCGTGTTGGTGTTCCTGATGGGGTCTCGAGGACTCCACATTTGGTCAATAATGTATGGACATTATCGAAGGCAGATGTCATAGGTGACGGTGGTACAAGTTGAAGTTGAGAGAGCTCTCGTCTAGCCCAATCCATTACGATCAAGATTCTGAAATGTATTAGACTCTACCCAAAAGCATATCCCAGATCCACTTACCCATCGACATCACCGTCCACATTCGCAAAGAATCTCGTCAGCTCAATAGCCAAAGTCTTGAGACTCTCGCTTAACCCATCCAGCTCCTTTACTATGATAGGAGCGGAGGTCATATTCGTAGATCGTACACTCTCCCCAAGATCCCATACTGCTACTCCAGTGGCTTGAAGATCACCGACTTGCTGCACACCATTCTCGGAGTAGAATATGAGGGGTTCAAAAGCCTTAGCAAGACCTGCAACTTTGACCAAATCTGGAACCGGAGGCGGATCGCTAGGTTGAAAGAGTCTTTGTAAAACTAGACAGGAGAGGAAAGCAACGAGAATCGAAGTCGCCAAGGAGGTCCATGACTTTGTCATGGTATTGAATTTGGTTCTGACGAAAGAGAAGGCTGCTTCAAATGGTTCTGTTCGATGTTGAACTTCTGCTCTGACTGCGAATCGAATATCTAGAAATGATCAGTGATTGTAGTATGCTACAGACTATGTTGCTTACAGTTATTGGCATTGTCTGTTGAGGGCACTTCATCTTGCCCCTGCTTGACCACTCCTCCAAAAGTCCTACCAAAATCTTCTGAACCTTGAGGATATGGACTAGGGCTCGGACTTCTCTGCTTGTCCGGCGACATCGATCCAGTTGGTAGCCTTGTCCGCGCAGCAGCAGCTAATGTGGCATCCTCCCCATCATCTGCGCTCTCATATTCTGGACTGCTCTCCCTTGAATCCTCCCTACTGCGCTTGCCCAGCATTGATCTATTCCAGAAGCCGCTGCTTCGATTGCCGTTTCCGTCGCGTCTCCATGCCGGCGGGCTGTATCTGCCTCCCGAGACCGAGTCTGCCATCTCCGAGCCTGTATCTGAGAGGAAGCCAGAGTGATGGGAAGGGTATCCGAAGCGGGGCGATTGGCCTATCTCGCTGCTTGTCGGTTCGAAGTCTTGCAGAGATGCGTCTAAAGAAGGGTGCTCTTCGAACATCTGCTCCAGATCTTCGATCGTGGGTTGGGGTCCCATTGTGGGCTGCGACCTGGGTTTCGATATGCGCAACCTGTAGGCGGGGTAGTGGGTTATTTCTGACGTGGATGATGTAGAGATATGCAAATGCAAGGACAGCGAAGGCCAGGAAGGTTCCGGGTGCGATGTTAAGAGATATCAAGGAGAGATTGACGTGGTTTTCCACGGTGAGTAGGGGCATGACCTGAAGTCACGTCTGCCTTGTTGAGTCGTGATGCGCGTGACGCGAATGAGGTCGCTGGGTCAGCCTGAGCTGGTAGACTGAAGTTCTTGCGCTGAGAAACGACCGTAGAGGATTGATTGATTGATTGATCGAATGAGAGTTGACAGCGAAAGTGCGATAAGGAAAAGAAGAAGATGTGACGACGGTAGGTATCAAGAGAGTCGAGGTGTGGTGGTGGTATGATGGTGGGGTTCACTCGAACGCTGCCCGAAAGGGAGGAGGACAGCTCCCAGCCACTGGATTTCCTTCACACTACACCAGACCACTGCAATGCTGCACGGCACTGACCTTCGATCCACTTACCTCTCACAAGCTGTATGGCTTCACTCTGCTCTGCTTTGCTGTGCTGGCCCCTTCCACGGTCGACCTGGTAAGTTCAGTGGTAGCGGATGTGCTGGTAGGACGTTGTAAAGAGGAGGCGGGACCAATCGTTATCGATAAACCACCCCAGACGAGGTCCATCGACGGGCCGCAGCGAGATCTCCAGCCAATCAGATGCTGATCTTGCGTGTCCTTGAAACAGCCGAAAGAACATGGACATCCAAGAGCTTCATCTGGGCGTCCCTTGCATAGGGCATGGCAATGGCATAGCATGGCATGGCTTTCAGACCAAGATCTTCGGACGATTACCAGCCATCTGAAAAGAGATTTCCTCAAAAGATGAAAGAGAAGGGGGATCGAGTCACTTTTAAGACACTTGCCCCTCGTCTAGGCAGCAGGTACCATCAGATCAGCCCCATGACCTGGATTGTTCAGGTGCATGGTAACGAGAGCCTCGCATTTCAGGGACTATGGGTGGCAAGAAGCTCGAGAAGCATTTTAAGTGCAGCCCGGAAGAGCTTAACAGGCTTCCTTTATCGAGTTCAAACCTCAAGTTCGATATGAGAACTCGTTTCAACACCAACCTCCTTTTTTTGAAGAACTCTACGTTTGTTGGAAGCTATAACTATGCATGAATTTGCTTGAGTCTCCCCGCACTTAGCGTTACGAACAGTGGGGAGCTTACGCCTGGGATTCTGAGTAAAAGCTCTGCTGTGAAATTAGGCGAGAGCGCTTTATCTCGTGTAAAACGATGACTTCAAGCTTCAATACTCGGGTACTCACATAATAGGTGATACAAGTTGCTGTATTTGGATTCCGATCGCGGCTGAAGAGGAAGAGATACGTTCTAATGGATGAGATATGGGGAATAAGTAGGATTGATCATTCGGATGCAATTTGGTGAAATTGGTGACGGAAGGGAAGCGGGGTTTAATGCAAAGAGGAGCAGTAGGTCATTTCCACATATCATCACTCACACCTCACATCTTGAATAAAGGGACGTGTCAGTTCATCCAAAGCATTTATTTCATGCTTCGACGAGAGCTATCTAACTATCTAAAGGACGTCGCGATGCACCCCACAACGAGCAGGAGGTCAGATGGTGTTACATGCCCCATTCAATCCGCCATGCATGAGAAAAAAGGTATCAAATCAACTATCTACAAACAGCGCCATGAAGTATCTTTCCTTCCCTCCCATGCGTATTCCCTCGCTGATATCATTCCATTTTGTCAAGGCCTGATTTCCTCCGTCGTTCCCTTGCTCGCTAGCCGTTGACCCATTAAAATAGTCGCTCGATTTCCATTCCTCCAAAAGAGTCGCTGGGGCTGTGCAGAAACTGGCGTTCACGTCCGCAAACAAATAAATCGCAGCATTTCTTATCCGTCCTTTCCGACTGCAGAAATGTCCTATCTCGCACTGGCCATCACGCCTCTGTAGTATTCGAGACTCAGCTCCACGGTATGCTTCAGATATCGATCCTCGGTAAGTGGAAGTCTCAAGATCTTGTGAAGATTGGTTTTCTATATCATGTTAGCATGTGCTTCACTTTTCTCGTGAATGGTTGAACTTACCTCGCCCTTCTTACCCATAGCAATCACCGTCTTGGCAACCACACCACTGATTGTTTCGATAGCGACCGTCTCCATGAAACTTGGGTGACGAGAATCTTGAACCACAGCTGGGAGACCAGACAAAAGTCGCTCGAGAACGAGATCGTCAATAGGCTGTCCCTTCTTGTCATTGTGGAGAAGTTCCAAGAAATCCTGGTAAATCTCTCCGCCCAAATGCCATTCGGCGATTGTGCCCTCCTTGCCTTGGAATCCGTGAAGGAGCGTTCGGAGAGTATCGTAATCAAGTTCAACAACAGCCTTGGGTGCCACTTCTCTGGCAAAGGTCCGGTGGGCTTCGTTGAATGATCCGGCTCTGATCAGACACTCGACTTCACCAGTTGGGTCTCTCTCGACGCTTCGCATGTACAATGCCTTTGCCTCCCAGATCCACGCGGCAGGGATTTTGTAGGTTTGAATCAATGTGGCGAAGCTTTGGCTGTCTTCAACACCAATAAGCCCCGCATGATGTGCGAGATGATCTTGTATTGACTTCTGTCTGGCGTCGTCTGATGTGAGATGAAGCAGGACAAATATAGCATCGAGCCAGCTACCCTCATTGGTAAGTTGAGCAGCGAAGGACAGTGTTGTCTGGTCGGCCTTGTCGTTGTCATCGTCCGCATACCGGGCTCGACCAGCTGAAACGAAGGCTCGGCTGAGTTGCCAAGAGAGCCGCATGTCAAGAGGGGAGAGTTGAGAATTCTCCGGGCGAAGTACATCCTCAATATCCGCATCAGCGAAGGTGTAGAGTTTCAAAAGACCCCACAAGAGATCATCTCGCTCTTCTCGATTTGCATCATCCCACATGGCTGGCACCTTCTGCTCGATATACCAAGCGTGAGGTCTAGCAGATTCCTTGTCTTGGCCAAGGTCCTCTGCGAAAGCTTGAACGGCGGCATCGAGTACATCATTTGGTGAGATTCCATACCAAAGTCGGAGCCCAAAAGCCTGTCGCCAATCGAGTCCGAATCGTTTGGAGATGACAAAGGCCTCCATGCGATCATTGATGTCTTTAGATCCACTGCAGAAACAGACATTGCCTGCGAGCATTTCGTAGATTGCACGTATAGGTTGACTGAATTCCGAGAGCATCTGAGTTTTCTTCCAGTCATTGAGTTGTTGGCGCATATCGTTTCTCATGCTTTCCTTGGAGCCAATGAGAGCGACCAGGGTTGCCAAGTGGAAATCTCCTGTGCTGATAAGATGTCCGCATGCATCTGGAACTCGATGACCTGACAAGGATGCAATGGCTTTCTCCTCGTCGGATTTAGCCAGGGCGGCGCCTTTCAAAGATGCCTCATCGACCAATTTCTGCCAGAATGCTGACAGCTTATCCTTTCGGAGACGCTCTTCGATGTTGCCAACTTGCTGGAGGTGCTCGGGAATAGTAATGGTGTCAAAGAGAATACTCGCAAGCTGCCATACAAGCTTCTCGTGAGCCGTGGCCGGGTTCGTGGCTGCGCTTTCGTCGAAAAAGTCATTAAATGTGAAATTATCGGGGAGTTGGGCATGAGGAACCCCATTGGAAGCATCGATGACCGAAATGGCCTTTTGTTTCGTGAGTAGAGCAGCAGAGGTCTGGGTCTTTTTAGTCATGTTACAGAAATGATCAAGAGTGAAAATACCTCGTCCGAGAATTTAGCAAAACGAACGTCTCGGTGCTCGGAGACAACTGCCTTCTTCTGAACAGTGAGTAAGCCGTCACGCTCGCGGGCACGACGAGAAGATCTTCCGAAAGGCTTCGAGTTGGGTGGAGCAGCGTAAACCAAAGTACCATCAGGTCCCCAACGAGGCTTCATCGAGTCGTGGAAAGCGCGTTCGATTTCGTTCATGTTCGACATGTCATGATCACCCGTCTTTGATTTCTTTGCGTATGGCCACTATTTGATACACAGGTTTTAGCAAATGTCTTTTTATTCATCATTACATACATGAGTAGGCGCAACAAACGGCCTAGATACACTCATCCCCGTATCAGGTAACTAAGAAGGAATACCAACCTCGAATCCTTTGGGCTTTGCTGGGATGTTCGCCTTGACTGGGCTTCGAGTCTGACCGAACAACGAGTTCATAAGATCGATGCTGGTCGCGAAGCCACGCCCATCAGAGACGACTCTCTTCGGCATTAGTGTTGGTTCGGAGTCGGGTCGAGCATCGTTTTCTTGAACATCCATCAAACTCTTGAGCAAAGCTCGGTCTTGCTTCTGAGGGCTGATTGTGGCCTGCAAAGTGTTTGCCCAATCATCGCCAGCAGAGAACTTGTTCTTCGAGGGGGTCCCTGCGCTCTTCAATGCTCTCACTCTAGCCCGTAAAATAGCTCCAGGTGTTTCCATCATACCATCCACACTCTCATCTTCATCTTCTTGCGAGGAAGTAAGCTCCGCGGTATTGTCAGCATCTGGGTAAGAGCCCGCCATCTCCTGATCCACAATACTAACAGATTCGTCGTCCTGATACTGGTCGTCTTGATCCATTGGCTCTTCGACGCCGTTATCAGACTGCGAACCCACGGAGCGCTCATCTAAAAAAGATTCCTGGTTTTGCTCATCGTAATCACCATCCATGCTCTCGTCCTCGTACAACTCTTGATCGTCAAAGGCGCCAGGGAGAACCTTCTTCTTTCTGAACTCGAAAGTATCCTCAGGATCTGACTCGGTGTATGTCACTTGAGAGTCGGAGGCGAACGATTCATCCAACCGAGCAGACTTTGGGGTGCGGTTCTTTGGCGTAGGTGTGTCTGGTGGAGCGCTCAAAGTACTCTGACCAAATTCACTGACATCTTCAATTTCATCATCCTCGTCCTCGTCCGGAACTCCGTAGGTTGTGTAATGATCAACGGTGAACTTCCAAATCCCGGTCTCGTTGTCGAAATCAAGAAAGTGGGTGCCATCGACTTTCGCAAGACGTTGCTTGTGCTTCTGCAAACCTCTAGCAGAGCCCCGATCCTTCTTCCGAGCCCAAGAGTGGTCCAGTGAAATGGTCGACGGCTGATTTAGGCCCTTTCCAGGAGGTGGCTTCTTAGCAGCATCTGCATAAACTGTAGCCGATCGAATGGTAAGCACAACGATGTTACCCATGATATCATCAAGATTAATGTTGCTCAGATCAACGGGTGCGTCGAAATGAATTACACCGGTATTGTGTCGACCAACAACGAAATTGGACACCTTTGAGCGTTGCGATGGGTTCATCTTCTCAAGTTCCTCCTTCGTAGGCTTCATCCAGTAGTCTCCAAGCACTGGCTCGTCCTCATCAGATGGAGCCCTGGGTTGCACGAGGGCAACTTCTTCCTCTCGCACAATGGCCAATTGATTGTTACTATTCGGGACTTGTGACATTTCAGGGGGGCTCGAAGCACCTGCCTGCTTGCTTCCGTTCACGCTAGCTGTCGAATCTGAGCTGGCACCATTGCTGGTGACTTGCTTCAACGGGCTGGACGAACCAGAACCCGAGACACTACCATTGCCGTTGACATCGGCGCCGAATGATACCCGCTTCTTGAGGGCTGATGGCGGAGCAGGCGGAGGCTGTGGAGTTGGTGGTGAGAACAGATCATGACGAAGTCCACGACTGATGGTGAGCTTCTTGACACTACCGGTGCTACCATAATGCCGAGCATTAGGACTAGCAGAGAATGCGCCTGGTGCAAGAATACTATCCTCAGTGTTGAAGCTTCGCCGAAGGCTGCTGGTAGACATGCTCTTGCTCAGGGTTCGACCAAAGCTGCTAGCACCAAGTAAGCTACCACCAAAACCTGGGGTGCTGGAAGTGCTAGATGCGCTACCAGGTGTGTTGTAATTGCTGTAGGAAAATCCGAAACCCGGTCGCTTCTGGGGAGTAGAAAAGCGTGAAGTTGAAGCCGAGTTTAACTTGTATAACGGAAGTGCAGCGCTCTTCTTGGTCTTGACATTGCTCGATAGAGGGGTAGCAATGGGACCTGGGTTACTGACTTGGTTGTTTGCCAAGGGGGCGAAGATGGATGAAGAGCCGCTGAAGGCTGTGTTGTCGTTGATGCTAGCGGTGAGTGACTGGCCGTTCTGTTGATTTTGTTGAGAGGGATTGAAAATTGAATTTCCACTACCAAAGAGGGAGCCTTGTGGTTGTTGCGGCTGCTGTTGAGCTTGGTTATTCATTGAGCCACCGAACAAGCTTCCAGACTGCTGCGTGTTGTTCTGATTCCCAAACAAGCTGTTGCCACTCTGCTGTTGAGTTCCAGTGCTTCCAAACAGTCCACCGGGCTTTTGCTGGTTGTTGGCTGCACCGAAAAGTCCACCTCCAGTGTTCTGTTGCTGGCCCTGATTTTGATTGTTTCCGAATCCTCCAAAGAGACTGCCACCTGTGTTGTTCTGCTGCGTGGTGTTTCCAAACAGACTGCCGCCTGTTGCAGCAGGCTTCGCTCCAAAAAGACCGCCGGAATTTTGAGTGTTCGTGGATCCGCCGAAAGGATTTGAGGCCGCGGCTTGAGTATTTCCAAATAGACCACCACCAGTGTTAGTGGCTGCGGGTGTGGAGCCAAAGAGACTGGTTGCTGGCTTAGCTGCGGTTGAACCAAACAAGCCACCGCCTGATTGTTGGTTGTTACTTGCGCCAAAGCCACCAAATCCAGTGCTTGCAGCTGGCTGCTGTGCAGCTCCGCCAAAGCCAGTCGTAGCGGGCTGTTGAGTATTGGTATTGCCAAACAACCCACCACTTCCAAAGCCACCAGTTGTTGTGGTAGATCCGAAGCCAGTGCTTGAAGCGGCTGGTTGGGATGTTCCAAAGCTGAAGGGGGTCTTAGCAGCATTGTTGTTGCCGAAGAGACTACCGCCTGTATTTTGTGCAGCAGGCTGTGATCCGAACAACCCGCCAGTGTTCGTAGCTGCCGGCTGCGATCCAAATAGCCCACCAGTATTTGTAGCTGCGGGTTGTGATCCGAAGAGACCACCAGTTGCAGGCTTCGCGCCGAAGAGACCACCACTTGTCGCAGTACTTCCAAATCCAGTTGATGCCGGTTGACTCGTGCCAAAGCCTGTGCTAGCTGCTCCACCACCGAAAACATTGGTATTCGTGCTTGCACTGGCACCGAATCCAGTTGAAGCTGGCTGGGTTGCGCCAAAGCCTCCAAAGTTCGATGCACCGAAGGCTCCGGGCTGGTTGTTCGCATTGCCAAATCTGCGGCCTTGAGCATAGTCTGCAAGTCGCAGCTCTTCGGGAGAGAATTTCTGGTACGGCGGTTGAAAGCAGATGCTCTGGAAAGCATTCTGTTGGTTCGAGCTACTATTTGGCTCCTTCTCAATGAAAGGTTGGAATGGAACGGCCCCTGTACCCGGACATTCTCCTGCGCCCGTGGTCGTCAAAGCTGTGGATTGGGGGGCTCCAAATGCTCCTGTAGTTCCACCTCCAAATGGAGAGCTCGTGGAAGTGGAGCCGAAGGGATTGGAAGCTGGTGCGGCAGCACCAAACGCAGGCTTGTTTTGACCAAACAGTCCACCACCAGTTGTAGTATTTCCACCACCAAAAGGCGAAGATGTAGTATTTGTAGATCCGAATCCACCAAATCCCGAGGTTCCTGCTGTGGCAGTCCCGCCTGAACCAAACATCCCTCCACTAGAGGCCGTAGTGCCAAATCCTGAAGGTTTCGCTCCGAAAGCATTATTGTTGTTCGTTGAACCGAATCCACCTGCGTTTTGCGATGTTAGCATTTCTTCTCCAGCCATCCTTACATCTGAAAAGAGACCTGAACTGTTCCCGGAAGGACGTTTGCGGGTATTCATGACTGTTTTGTGAAAACTATCCTAGAATCTGCGAGCGACAGGACAAGGACGAGAAAAGTTGAAGATTTTCACAGGTAGTGCTAAACAGCGCGGCGCAAGGATCGATGCCAGAAAGCTCCAGGGCAGGAAATCGACATACCTCCAGATCCAAAGCCCCCGGTTGTTCCAGTTCCACCACTGCCAAAGAGACCGCCAGTGTTTGTAGCTCCGAAACCCGTGGTCGCAGTTGAACCAAAGCCTGTTTCGCGCGGAGAAGATTCGAGTAAGCGATGGATTCGCGCCGTTCGCCAATGTCTCGATCCAAGCCAGACACCAGCTCGCAGACATGCTAGAATAGTAAAAGATTGAGGACATACCTGAAGTGGAAGAGGTGTTGTTCGATCCAAAGCCCCCGCTGCCCCCGAAAGCGCTCTGCTGAGTGTTGTTATTCTGGCCGAAGCCGCCAAATCCCCCTCCAAACGACATCGTGCCTATGGGGGAGATATTGGAGTATCAAGTTGAGAGTAAGAGCTCGCACAAAAGAGCGCAGATTGCGAGGTTCGATAGGAGACGCGATCCGTCGTGTCGCGGTTACGAAAAAGGAGGAAGGTCGCGCTCAGTGACGACGAAGGGCCGCAAACATTAGAATTGATTAAAGAGAGACAAGTATCATCCGCTTTTGAGAGAGGAAGATGAGGTTGGCGAGAAGGGATATGGGGGGTCGTCGTCGGCGACTGGAATATTTTATGGGTAGAAAGCTGGGTTCGCATGCCGTTGCAAGGTGAAGTTCGGCTGGCCACTTGCTAGTCTGACCAATCAGCGCGTGCAGAGAGAACGAGTGACTGATTCTACTGCTGCCTAGGCGGATTTTGAGGAACTTGGCAAAGGATGGGAGGCCATCCGATAATCCAGACCTCACAGCATCGCCACCAAATTGCTGCCTGAGGGAAACGGTTGGATCTAAAGCAATACTTGATATTTTTGGAGTCACGTAAGGCTTTCTTTGGACTATGACTCTTTGAAGTGTTTCGTAAAGATTTCGAGTGCAGCACTTTGTCGTACAGCACACTCACCTTGCATGGCTATTGGACGAGGAGGAAGGGAGGAACAGACATGAAGTCTTTTCCATATGTCCCGAGTGATCTCACCTTCACCTTTCTATGTTTGCTAGAGCTAGTCCGGCGTATCAATCATAAGTACAAGATTATGACAGGTTTAAGCAAAAAAAAAAAAACAGTCCTGCGAAGCTGTAAATTATCCTTGCAATACCCCTCGCCAAGAAAACTCATGAACAGGGAGGGCTCTTGAAGTGTGCCTCGGTGGTCAACATGATGCTCAACATGTTTTTGAAAAAATTGACCGACAAAATCTTCATTTCCTGGGATTCCGTCTCATAACATATTGGTAAACAGTTACAAAAATGCAAGTCTCTGGTCTTGATATCAAGCAAAAGTCAACATCAAATCCCTACCTGTCTACTTACCAGACACGCTAGCACGCGTAAAAGTCGCGTACTTCCCGTCTTTGAAGCGACCAAAAATCCAACCCCATGTCCAAGACCTGATCCATCAGCTTCCTACCACACAGACAGAAATACAATACGACACCGTACAATAGCACATAAACAACAACAACACACGCTACTCTACGTTTTTCTCAATCCCATATATCTCAATACGTCAACCCTCACTCCTCTCTACAACCAGGTGCAAACTTCAACTCCCCAACAACCTACACCGCATGATGGCATCAACCGCACACCCCTCCTTCCCACAAAGACCATACTCCTCGACACACGGCAAACTCCCCGAACGAAGCGCAAATGCATTTGGCGGGTCCGCGCACCCGACAGGGCGAGATTTGGCGCGTGGGGACAGAGAGAGACAGGATCGTGAGAGGGGCCAGCAGCTGCAACAGCGGGAGAGTAAAGAGCCTGAGGTGCCGCAGATATCGGACGAGCAGAGGGAGGAGATAAACGAAGCTGTATGTCTACATCACCCAGAGAGCTCATTGAACCCCAAGATGTGACCATGATCAAATCAAAGGACAAATTTCATGCAACCACATATACATGCCCAGGATATGTTGCTAATACAAGGAAACCCACAGTTCTCCCTCTTCGACCTCGACAAAGACCACCGAATCGACTACCACGAATTCAAAGTCGCCCTCAAAGCCCTCGGCTTCGACCTCCCCAAATCCGAGATCCTCTCCCTCCTCTCCACGTACGGCGTCCCCCCTCTCACCCCCTCCAACCCCCCTCCGCAAAGCAACCGTCCGCAAAACGCCTTCGCGGCCCCCCACCAATCCGCCTCCTCCAAGCCACTCAACCCCAACGAGCCCATCCCTCCCGGGCGCCTCACTCTCACGCTCCCAAGTTTCCAAACCATAGCGTCAAAATTGATCAGCGAGCGCGATCCACGGGATGAGATATTGAGGGCGTTCGCGCTTTTCGATGCTGATGAGAAGGGGATGATTACGCTGGATGATTTGAGGAGGGTGGCAAGGGAGTTGGGGGAGGGGCTTGAGGATGAGGAATTGGTGGCTATGATTGAGGAGTTTGATTTAGAGGGGAAGGGAGGTGTGGGGAGGGATGAGTTTGTGGGGATTTGTATGAGTTGAGAGTCTTGAGCTTGGCGATGGGATGAAGAGTCCCTACTCTTATACGGTCATTTCGATTTTGGTTTCTGGTATGCTGGAGGAAGGAATGGTGGGTGATGTAGTGATGGGGTGCTTTGAGTAACTGACTATATTTGCACGTTTTTGGTAGTTTTACGAGGAGCGAGGAGTCTAGGCGCTGTGGTCAATCAGTATGGAATAAAAGATTCCTTCCTCCAACTGCTTCCACTACGTGCAATATCACGCAGAGATATCTGGGCATAATGGAGAGTCATCAGTCATCAAAATCAGGATATGCCATCGCTCGTGAATTGGTTCACTTCCACCTACTTAATCTAAACACAATGAACAAATAAGTACCGTAAAAAAATGGGGAACCCCAAGCCATCAGTCATCCATCCATCAATGACATGACTTATCATGCCATCCTTCCGTCAGAAAAAACCGTCCCTGATCCAGCGAAGTGTATCATTTGCACGCCTGCTAGAAGAATAACAAAGTTGGTGCACGCAGTCAAGTAAGCAAATAAATACGCAAAATGCGTACCTCTTTTCTCCCTCTCGAATTCGCATGAATGAACGTATCAACTTCAGCATCTCGTCTCTCTCCCTGTCCCCTCTTCAAATACATGCACCTAGAACTGAATCAAATCACCCCCTTGCCCATTGTTCTGCTGCGGTCTCTGACCAAACGGATTTGCGTTTTGCTGCTGAGAGCCATATCCACCACCAAATCCATTGGACATACCAGCCGGACCAGTCGCGGCCGGAATTTGATGTCCTGCAGCACCATATTGTGTTTGTGGCATTCCAGTGTACTGATTTTGCAAGAAAGGGTTCGTACCGGTCTGTTGGCCAGTGAGTCTCCCAAGACCTGCGCCTGCACTGTTGACGAATGTTCCAGGCGCGGTGTGCTGAGCGGGGATTCTCATCTCGCCGGTATTACCGAATGTATCCATTCCATCACCACTTGAGAGCAAAGCATTGAGCCGGGCGTGATGGGGATCTTGTTCCTTGGGAGGTGGCTGGAATGAAGCGATCGGGTTGTAGGAATTATTATTGAAGGTGGCAGTCTTCTGTTCTTGGAGTGTGGAGAGAGATGGCTTCGTGGGAGTTGCGGTTTGAGGGCGAGCGAAGCTAGTCGCAAAAGGATTATTAGACCCGGTCGGGGTTGGCTTCATAGCCATAGGTTGAGAATTTGTAGCCCAAGGATTGTTCGTGCTAGCAGGAACAAGAGGTTCAGGTTGTTGTTGCTGCTGCTGCTGAAATGGACTCTGTTGAGCATATGGATTGAAGCTTGTCTGCTGTGGCTGCAATTGCTGTGGTTGTTGCTGTTGACCATAGGGGTCGAAGCCTGTCGGTTGAGCTCCAAACCCATTCGAATACCCATTCTGGTAGCCAGTTGGCTGCTGTTGTTGGTATCCAGTGTACATATTGTTCATGTAGCCAGTTTGTTGTTGCTGCATGTTCGGATCAATTGGATTTCCTGCCCAGTCAACCTGGGTCTGTTGCTGATATCCTTGGTTGAAGCCAGTAGGTTGAGCAGTCTGGATAGGATCGTCGTCGAACAGACTCGCTGCGTTCTGCTCCTCTAGCTCTCTCCGCCGAAGTTCCTCTTCCTCCTTACTCAACTTGATCGCCTTTGCCAGGTCATCGTCCTCAGGCTCTCCATTTCGACTTTGGCGCTTCTTTCGATCCTCTTCTTCCTGATACTTGCTAGCCTCGATGGCTAACTTGTACTCGGCGTCTTCTTCATCGGCTCGCTGAGCACGTTGTGGTCGAGTGGCCCGACCTTGAGGTTGTTGGTGATCCTGCGGTCCGAATTCCTCAATACCAGTAACTCTTGACTTCCAGTTCTTCCGATCACTACGCTCAGCACGTAGTCTCTCCTCGTCCAGGATGAGTGAGGTCAACTCCTTCGCAGAAACCCGAACTGAAACCCGGTTAGCCAGATCTCGCCTATGCCTTCATGAATTGATTCCTACCATTCTGCCCAACGTCCCGGCCGTCTTCGTCGATGTACTGGAATTCCCTCAGAGTCTTGATGATGTAGATGTTCTTATGCGCCCAGGTAACCACCAATTCAGAGCCTTCGTGAAGACAATAATCCAGAACCTTGAGAGCCTTCAATACGTGGCGCCAGTTCTTTCCCTTATCGTTCAATCGTTTGTCCAGCATATCCATTATCTCGTAGAACTCATTCGACCTATATGGCGTTTATCAGATAGTGTCCACTTGTGAGGAACATCTAGCTTACGAATTGAAGGTCATCTGGGCAATCTCACTCATCTCTGTCCCAGTAGGCCCCCACGGATCATTGCTGGTAGCTATTGAAGATCAGCTAGAATCAAAAGAAGAGATGGCCGTTTCCGTACCATTCCGGACCTTCACTTGGACGGAGGAGTAGCCCTTCGTCACATTCTTGACGCTTCTAATGACCTTCGACATATTTGCGACAGGACTGAGAAGCGCTTGTTGAGGATGATTGATTCAACGGCGGATGAAGTCGGATATCACAGTCGCAGTAGATGAACGGGTACCTGAAAGATGGCAGATTCGTCCAGATATGAAGTCGAAGCCCGTACAACTGTCTAGAGAGAAAGTGTCGTCGTCCTGAGTCGCTTCAAGATGGCGGGATCGTCAACGGGGAGCCCCGCACCGATTAAACAGACAAAGAAAGAGAATTAGAAGTAAAGAGTAAACAGGCGAGGTCTGGACGAGATGGCGGAGGCTGTTTCAATGGTTGAGGGAAGGCATAATCACTCGGGTTGGGCGTTTTTAATGCGAAGAGTTGGCTGTGACGACGAGCTCGAAGGCAAGAGGCGCCAGAAGTCATCAGCATGCGCAGCGCCAAGCGAGGGAAGTGGGCCCGCATTTCCATCCATCACTTCATTGATTCACCGACCGGACCGAACCACACGAACGGCATCAATTCCAGCCTCCCATTGATCGATGGAATATTTGTGTTCTCGCTTTTAGTCTATCTAATTGTTTTACTTATTCTGTTTCCGAGTCTGGTCTTCACCCTCCGGCATCTGTTCTCTTGTTTGACATGCCTTGGGCCATTTGAAAGCCAAGTGGCAAATGCTTGGCTCATATTCCAGATTCCACACAGCCTTCTCTCCAGCCTTCTTCGTCTCGTTCCCTTCCGTCTGACCCGCACAGAGAGCCTTGTGATGTTTCCAGTCGAATACAGACGATTGCCATATTCTCAAGTTCAGAAGTCAATTACGCTCGGGAACGATGATTGACAGATAAATCTACCTATCAATTTTAGAGCGGTCAATCACAACAATTCTTATTGAGGTTCTGATTGCGAAGTATTTCCGCCCACAGTTTTCAAAACTACACACTGCACAGCATCAATAAGTAAGCATTCCTCTAAGCTTCACTAATAAGCGAATTCCGTGATCTTTTCAATAGCGATTGCATGGCCCAAAGACTTGATTCTCGGCACTAATTCCCCAATCAGTGTTTCCTGGTCTTCAACTCAATGACTTGTCTAGTCTTCTTGCGATACATTCAGAGCGGCTTTGCTTGTTCTGTGGGTTCAAGCAAATTTCTGTCCACTATCGACCTTGGGACATTTAGTATGGCGGTCGCTTGCCACTCAAAGTTTCCACAACTCGAACATCACGCCACCAAGACGTTTCTATCATCAGGTCTTGCCTTTGTCCATCGCCTGAGCTCTGTTGACTCACAAAAGCTTCGGTTTCGTCTTTCGTCCAAAGAATTGGGAGGCTTCGAGTAACGTGGTGTGGAATTCCTGCTCAGAGGGGGTTGCCGTTCCAATTCCGATGAGTATCAACCGAATGTCTTTGCTACTACTCCTGCTAGTTCAATTGTAGTCTGGTTATTTCTGGTCTATCATTGGACTAGGCAACGTAACAACGTCTGCACTCGCACAGCAATAAGCATTTAAGCAATCTTCTGTAGCGCGTGTTGTTGAGAAGGCGTAGTTCCAGATCGACGCCGAGGCTCCAAAGCTACAGTAGCGAAGGAGTTGCCCAAGCTTCCCTCTTGCGGTTCAGCGGAGTCGATCTCCTGTTTTATTTCAACCTTCAGTTGACTGGCAGCACTTTCAGACCAGATTTCATTTTCCTTCCCGTGTTCTTTCTGGTTGTCCTACTTTTAATTCAAGGTCACAGCTTTGCAACTCTACGGAATTTGGAAGCACATTGCAACTGTCATCGTGACACTCCAGAGGCGACTTGAGGTTTATCAAAGTAGTTGCAGCAAAGCAGAGTATGTAGAGTTAATTTCTTCACGCGGCAGAGGCCCTCATTAATTTCTTTAGTGTGACAACTCCGTTTCCAGACGTCAACTTTACACAATTCGACCAAACAACACCCTCTTCCGGCAAGCGTGTCTTGGAAATCAGACGGCTATTCTAGGAAACATGCTGCTGCAGACTCCACCTACATACATCGGAGAATTTAAAAGGCAACTTCATGTCGAGCGCCACAGATCTCAAAGAAAACAAGTGAGATGAGATGCTTGATGTTCCAGCTTTAGAAAAGAAGGTAAAGTTGCTGTGCCGCCTCTTCCTTTTCTGGAAGGGGAAACGAAGTTTAGGACCGCCACCAACCACTTTAATGGGACGGCGAGGTTACACTCAACGGGATCTATTTTCGTCGCCAACTCTGACCTTACCCGTCCACAAGGACCTCAACTCGCCTCATATGAGGCGACTGCCGATCATGAGATGCTTCCCAGCTCCTTGCAGAATTCAGCAGGGTCTGAATAAGTGCCGTACTCTAAGTTTTCATGCCCGTTCGTATTTTGTACACTAGGCCAGGGCACAATGCAATTGAAGCTTGGGATCACAACATACATGACACAAGTCCTTGGGGATGCGATGCTATGCTAATCGGCCAGCCTCCTGCAAATCCCTGTGTTCTTTGTGTGTCTGTGCCAGCAACCCGATGAGTGGCTGGACCCAGATTTAGATATCTACCTGTCTACCTGTCGTGCCGTCTCCCATTGATTGTGAATTACACTCCACGGTGAGGGAGCATGAATGGCGGGAAAGCTTATTTTACTTTGTGGAGTGTCGGTTGTGATAGTGATAGCTACCTCTCCTCGCATCTTGCTCCCCTCACTCACCCCATCACAATCTTTTGCATGATGGTTGAAGTTGATAAGCGCCCAGTCGCTCTTCTACCGCATCGTCCCGACGCCTAATTGGACGCAGGCTGGGCAGTCAAAGCAAGGCTACCCACATGTCACGCAGGCAGGCCAATCAGCAAGTGTGCCAAAAATGGATATCCCCGTCTGTGCATGGGGCTAGCATCCGCTAGTATCCCTGTCATACAGAGCAGCCCAGCATTTCTTCCCTTCCCCTTCCTCCATTGCACGAACAGGGGTCCTAAGGAGGCCCGTTAAGATGGCCCGGAACCCCTCCATCCATCCTTCTCGGTCTCGTTTCGTGCTCAACGACGAGCCTCAATCTTCTCTCATATTTCTCCTTGGGACCAGATGTGCTCAGGCCAGAGTCGTCGCCGCCAGACGAAGCCCAGAGCCCAGAGCTGGCTGTACGTCTAAACGACAGGACAGGAACCGTGCAGGATAGGCGAAAGGAGTTACTATTTTTGGACACCAGATTGTTATCATGGCAACTCTACGGGAGGCAGCTCGTCGACGCTTGAATCTGGATCCCTTGACGACCTCGCTCAACCTACCTCAAAACCAACCTCACCACCAGACGCCCAGTTCAGCTTTATCGTCGACGTCTCTGAGTGCTCCCTTTGGATACAACCCTTCATCGTTCACTCCAGTCAGTGCCGTCAGGACATCCACTTACAACCCAGCACAATGGTCGAACTCGCCCAGTGTCACGCCAGACAGCAGCAGTCATTTCTCTTCAGGACACTCTTCAGCACGTCCTCAAGATGTAGAGAGTATGCACAGTCTCTCTTTTTGCGAAACAGCGTTCTCAACGGACTGCTGTGTTGTCTCATTATAGTTGTGGAGAAGCTAACTAGCTCCCTCAGTGACCCCACCCCCTCCTCCGCCTTACAGTCCCCCTAGGTCACAACGAACGTCGATGATTATGAATGAAGAGCCATCCTCGGGAATATCACCTGCTACTCGAATTTCACCGTCAAATCATTACCGATCTTCCCCAGAACCTGCAGCAAATCCCACGTTTCCACCTCCTCCAAATACTCGGCAGCGTGCTGGATCTAGTGATAGAACACCGCATTTGTTCAATATATCTTCATTTTCCAGAAGACCTGCACAGGCTCCACAACAAGAAGCACCAAGACTTTCGCCCGAGATCAACAGAGACCATGCCTCGGGTTCACGGCGACCAGTGCCAATTTCTATTGAAGCACCATCGTCCGAGGAAGAGGGTTCGATAGTTGCTGAGTCACGGCCACCGGCTTCTCGTAGAGCTGCATCTACTGGCGCCATAAGTACGCCCTCGTCGTCCCGCTCGCGAGGTTCGTCAACATCAAGATGGGAACCGGGAATGCCACTCCCTCCACCCCCACCCGGGCCTCCGCCACCATCCTCGCGGTCACAGAGTATGAGCCGATCGACTGATCGTGTCGTCTCTCCACCAACGAGGAGACCAGGCCCAATGTCGTCGCTGGGACCCGTTCCACCAACTCCTGCGGGTTGGGTAGATGAAGATATTGTCGGAAGGGGTAGATCTCCCAATCGAGGCTTGCATATCGACACATCAAGCGTCAGCTCGAGCACCGCTGCCGAGTCAAATTCGGGCTCAAGCTCTTCGGGCTTGGCCAGAGCCCATGCTGTAAGAGGAGAGAAAACTCTTCGGGAGAGAAGAACTGAAAGTAAGACACGGCGTAGTGCTGTCACGGAAGAGCCTTCCAACAATCCTTGGGCAGAGGCTATCACGCCATCAGACATCGTTCTTCCACAAACCTTACTTACTCGACGGCCCACAATTACACGGTCGACCCCAAGAAGTGCAAGATCTCACCATATAGAAACACCTAGGTCTGCTGAGTCCCAGCACAACACTCCTATCCAAGGTGGTCCAGGCACTGGATCCAGGGGGTCCACTCCCCGCCCGCCTGTCTCTTCCAGTCGACAAGAAGCTCCAACTCCACCTTTCTCTCCAGGTCAAATAAAGGCTGCTTTCATCGAGGGGTCTCCAGCAATACCACCGAAGGCGTTACCTACTCCCCCACCGCAATCGAGGCTCACGATGAGCTCTCCTGGCCGCCCAGTATCACATATACTGCACATACCAAACAATGATAGTACGACTATCGCGCCATTAGTCCCATCACGGCCTGGATCAAGACAATCGAATCACAGCCAAGTGTCTCAAATTTCACCGGCGGAACAATTTTCCCGTGCGGCTGTAGAAAGGCACCAAGCATTTGCCCAGAAAGAGGCTGCTGCTGCAACTGATGGCGAGCGTGTCCGGATATTTGCCGAGTTCATTGTCACCGAATCTCGGCTACGGAGAGAGAGATATGCTTCTGCTATTGATGACATGGGGTCTGAAATTCTTGAGCTTACTCGCGATTTATTTCGACCTTACAGCAGTCCCAGGAGAGAATCTACCGTTTCACGGTCAAGTGCTTGGACTCCAGAATCTTCAACCGGACCTCGATCCCCTGGACCCATGGGAAATAGATCTCATCGAGGGTCTCTGATGGCAGCTTTGCACGACGCACCGAAACTCCAGACAGCTCAGGAGCCGTCTTCTGGCTCAACGCCATCCTCCCCAGCAATCGGACGACCAGAATCGACCTGGTGGACTGGTTATATGCCTTCTCTGTCGCCAATCCCAAGCATGAGTGTGAGTGAGGCACCAGATGGTTCGGATTCGAGAGGTCGACCATCGAGCAGATGGTGGGAGGTAAGCCAGGAAGGCTCAAACGGCACGCCGTCTATGAGGCTGGAGCGATCAAAACGAGAATCGAAGTACATGGGCATGCCACGTGAGTTACGTGAATCGTTGCAATACGAGAATGGTGATCCGAGAGCCAACCAAAATGGCAAAGGAATCGACATGTCTGAGCCGAGCAGCGAGCAAAAGGTGTACGGGGCCAATGAGTATCCGCCAGAGAAAGTCGGATTGCATGAGCCAAGTAACAGATCGTCGTCTTCGAAACCTCAAGAAGCTTCAGTCAGATCACCAGCACCCTTCTCGCCTGCGCCTACAACCCCAAACCCAAATCATCTAGATGTCTCCCGCCTTGTAACGCTACCTCCACCTTATCCTCGTCATCATCCAGCCGTAAACAACAACCACCCAGATCTCACGTCAATACGTACCGTCGTCCGCGTACTCAGCGACTTCACCGAAGTTGAGGCCACTAAAGAGCGCTTTTTAACCAACAGCAAACAGATCCAAGATGACCTTGCCGCCGAGACCAAGAAACGTCGAGACTCGCTCCGAATCAACATGCAACGCGAGGTCGGCTCCGGAAACATGACTTACGCCGACGCAGCCAAAGTCGAAGCCACAGCCCTAGCGACTGAGCAAGAAAAGACCAAAGAAGCCTCCAAACTCGACTTCGAGCTCTTCCAATCCCAAGTCGTAATTCCCCTCAATGACCTCCTCATGGACCGAGTCAACCGCTCAACCGAGCTCTTCGAACAACTCCGCTCCAAACTCTTCGTCGATGCACAAGAACAGTCACCTAACCTCACTCAAGAAGAAGGCGACGAGCAGCCCGAACTCCTCGAGAAACTAACCCTGCTGAAATGGATCTTTGAGGCTCGCGAGCAGCTCCACAGAGAACTCTTCGATCTCCTAAGCGACCGCAACAACCGGTACCGAGACATGGTAATCACACCCTACCGCCTCGCCGGCAACGACGAAAAAGTTCTGAACGCAGAGCTATTCTTTGCAGAAGACGCATCGAAGCGCAAACTGGCCTTCGAGCAAGAAGTTCTCAAACGCACAGAGGAATTTATGGATATCATCGAAGAGAACGTCGTCCGCGGCGTCGAAGTGCAACTTTCTGCCTTCTGGGACATCGCGCCTTCTCTCAGCCGCATCACGGATAAGATCCCCAGCCGTATAGACGAGAGTTTCGCGATCCAGATCCCCGCTGCCGAATACGAGGAGAATCCCAGTTACTACACCTTCCCGATGCAATATCTGTATAGTCTGCTAGGACACTGCGAGAAGAGCACGTACCAGTTCATCGAGAGTCAGACGAACCTTCTATGTCTACTGCACGAGGTCAAGAGCGGTGTCACACTTGCGAATTGTAGGTTGATGCGTACACAGCGGATTGCGCAGGGGGAAGCCGAGGAGGAGGTTGAGACGGAGTTGAGGGAGGTGGAGAAGGATGAGGAGGTACGGCTAACTGATGATTTGAAGGAGAAGGTGAGGTGTGTGGAGGAGTTGTGGAGTAGTGCGTTGGGGAGGGAGTTGACGGGGGTGAAGGATCGGATTGTCAGATTTTTGATCGAGCAGGGGGGATGGGATGAGGATGAATGATTGAAGTCCTCGTTCCCTATCCTCCTAAGGTTCGGAATCCTCATTTTCTTCTTTCTTGGGTTGGGATAGATGGACCTGGAGGTTTCAGAGGAATGGGTTGTAAAGGGGGCAGGGCTGGTAGTATGTTCGTTTCTTTGTAATTAATTTTCTACATGTGAGCTAGCTCCTTGTTCGAAAGAACGAAAGAGGAGGAGAATGATGGATACGATACCCCGAACGAACAGCACTCAACCAACAGATTTATCAAATCGAATATCTCATACTTACCGTACCATTATATCATGGAAATCTGTCGAAAGGATTTTTCCAAGTTCTCTGCACAATCTTCCGCTTCTAAGATGCATTGCAATGCTCTTCAAAGTCGGTATCAAATTCAGACATTCGCTACTTAGTCCTAAACCGATAACCCGACATACCGACATCCCACGCATTCCCTTTGAGGAATCTCGGATTCTACCCTGCCCTGCCCTTGCATCATGCAGTCAGATTAGCCTTTGGTACGATGTCAGTTGGTATCGGTCGTACAGCAGAATCAGAGAGCGAATCATCATCGCTGGCTCCCATCCACTCTTAAAGCTGTCCAACATGTTGCATCACTATACACATATACTATTTCAGGGGGCCAATCGGGAAAGGGCACACAATAGTACTGAGGCTGGATATTATAGTGAGTGTTGAGTAAGGATTTATTCAGCTTGTTCTCTTTGGAGGAATGGGCTGCCGAGCATGAGGACTGGAGGAGTTGAGGATTGGGTGCTTGGGTGGGAGGTAAGGGATTGCAGGAGGTAGGCAAGAAGAGGCGGGAGGTGGATTGTGGCGTTTGTTGGAAATAGAATTTAGGACGATTGATTGTGCATGTTGTGTTACTATTGACTGCTCGTGTATCTGGAAAATATGATATCTCCGATGCCACAGCTTTATCTAGGCTATTTGATATTTCTACTGCTTTTTGCGGTCTTATGCTTTGGTTTGTTTCCGGATGGCTAAGCGATGGTGTCAACGAGCCGCGATTCTTCAAGATTTCTGATATATTATTCGTAGACAGACATGTAAAATAAAGGTATCCCCAACCCCTCATTTATCGCTTCCCATACTCCTCAATTACACTTCTAGGCTTTCTAAACACTCCCAAAGGCTTGTACTCAATGTCCATCCCAAAGCCCTTTGGCCCACCAATCTCTAACCCACGAGCCGTCGAAGTCCACTTCTCGGACGCGACAATCCCCAAGACTACCACCAGTAGCCCATACCTATACTCAGGCGTTCCAATCGCTTCTCCATTCTGTGCATCAATAACACAAATCAGATCCGGCACGGAACAAACCGTTTCCTCCCCAATCATGGCCACGATGTTCTCATTCTTGAACGGAATCTTCATCTTAGCACTCCCCTCACCCTCAATGATCACCTCACCATAAACATGCCCCATCCTCAAACTCCTCTCAACACCCACGATCTTTCCTCGGAACAGCACTTTCCCACTGCCGGCTTCCTCGATGATAGATTCCGCCACGGTGTCTATCCGGTTTGATTTTCTTGCAAGCGCAACGGCTCGTCCGATTCGCCAGGATAGAGAGATCGTGTGCTCGACTACCCATTTCTTGGTGTTCGCTCCCGTCACTGGCCCTTTTGCACATGCTACGTGAGAACCCATCTGAGAAAGTGCTGCGCGGAAGGCTCGCTCGACCATCACTTCGGATTTGGCTTCTTTCATCAACTATCTTTCGTTAGAAAATGCGAGAAGAGGATGGATTAGTATGCTACATACCATGACATTGCCATTACCGTCACAGATTGTGGAAGGGAGAAATACAGGCTTTGTTTCGAAGACAACTGGTGTCGTCTGCCATGCAACGGGATATGCTCGACCCATCCAATCTCCATCGACGGTCGGGAGATTCATGTTAGTAGATGCCCCAAGTATCATACCCTGTAAGCCGTTCCCACCGCCGATTTCAAGTGCTATCACGGCATTTGGCTGTACTTTCATATATTCGTACAGCTCATTCTGAGATTGCATCATCCTGCCAAATTAGCGAGTTCAGGATGTCAAGCAACGCGGAGAGCTTACTCGTCGCCAGGCAATTTCTCGACTGACACTGTCGGAGATCCTTTCCCTCCTCCACACGCCACAAGATCCGTATCTTGGAGGTCATCTGGCGAGATCACTCTCACCACACCTCCGCTTCTCATGATTTCTCGAAGTCTCAGCATGTGGCCGTAAGGAGATCCTCCTCCTCCGGTCCCGAGGATATAGCATCCAGTGCTGATCCAGGCGAGGTCCGTTTCTGAAATGATCCATTCCCGACCTTGAATATTCGGTGTGTAAGATGAGATGTCGATTTCCTCCAATTCGGCTTCATCAGCTTTGGATGTCTGTTTCTCGAATTCCGACATTTTGTTCTCTACAGTATCTAAGGGTACCAAATGTTCCTCACTAGAGAGCTTCTTGTCAAAGTCGAAGTCTCCAACTGCTTTGGCAATAAAGCGTGATTTGTTCGCAATATACTAGGAACTATTAGAGCAAATCTTATTTGACCAGGAAGACTCACTTGAAGAGGCAGGTGATCCATCTCAACAACCTGAACAGTTTCTGCTTTCGCCCCATTGTCAATCGCTTTTTGAATAGCTGTCTTTGATATCTCCTCCATGACTTGCTTTGAAGTCTTCGATTCAGTAGATTGGATCGTGTCAATAATCCCACTGACTCTCGCCGTAGCAGCTCCAATCGCATTTGCTACCCCTGACCACTCAGGCTTCACAACTTTGCTTGCTCCTTTCAACTCGTCTGGGGCAATGACTGCACCTCCACCAACCAAAAGCACCGGGATATCTTCAGCCGACGTCTTCATCGTATCAATAACCCTCTCAAGCATCTGCTTCACCACCGCTTTGAAATCATCCACACCTGTAAGCTTGTCCAGAACCAAGGAACGATTCCCAATTTCGCACCCTCGTCCCAGAACTGTATAGTCCGTAGCTGTGGCGACATCCCCACCAAATACCATTGCTTTCTGGGGTAGCTGATATCCCACACTATCAGGACCAATGGATATCGTTCCATCCTCTCGCTTTCTCACAACAGATCCACCTCCAAGTCCAATACTGCGTACGTCCGGATACGAGAAATTTGTCCTTACTCCCGAAATCTCACTGAACGCAGCGGCCTGGCGAGGAAATCCATTGGCAAGCAATAGACCAACGTCTGTAGTCGTACCACCAATATCCACCACCATCATAGCCTCCTTAATATCGTTCTGGGTGAGAAACGCCGCGCCTCTCATGCTATTGGTAGGGCCGCTGGAGAAAGTTCGGATAGGCAGTTTTGAGGCATTGCTTGCGAGTAATATCGTCCCATCGTTCTGCGTGATGAACACAGGACATTTCAGATTTAGTCGTGAGATCGCGCTGTGGAATGAGGCTATTGTCTTCCTAGCAAAGGGCAGGATCGAAGCGTTCAGGATTGCTGCATTTTCTCTCTCAAGAAATCCAAGATTGGCGACATCTTTCGAGAGGACGATATCTGCCTCGGGATAACACTCCTTGAAAATCGCTGCTGCCGTTTCCTCTTGTCTATAAATCACGTCGACAGGGCTGAAAATCCCGTTTATCACCACGCTCTTGATGCCTTTTGATTTTATGATTTCAGCTTGTTGCCGTATCTGACTCTCATCAATTTCTGAGATGAGTTCTCCGTCTACTTCAAGTCCACCATCTATCCGGCAGTGATATGCACAGATGAGTTCTCTCAATCTCACAGGCCAGTCAATACCAGGCGGAACACCCTTCGAAAAAGGACCACAGAGTCTCACAACAGCCACTTTTGCAAGTCTCGCTTGGTCGCCTTCGACAACAGCATTAATGAAATGCGTCGTTCCAATCGTCACACTGGCAACATCTTCAGGGTTGACTTTGGACTCCTCGAACATTGCCGTGATGGCATTGTTGATTCCATCGCTTGGATTGCCGGTTGTGGATGCTTTGTGCCAGGCGATGATGCCCCGATTAGGTTCAGCAGATCTTGTTGGATCGAGGATCACGCCGTCTGTGTTTGTCCTGAACTTTTGTTAGCTTCGGATTCGCTTGATCGACAGAAAAATAAGGGAAGCGAGAGCCCACCCCCCTACATCAACACCAATTCTCAAATTCGGCGACATGTTGAAGGGAAAACTTGCAAAGTACGAAATGTCTGTTCAAACTTCTCGGCTGTCCAGAAATGACCTTCATTTTCGCTCTGGTCGAAATTCACGTGCTGCTCTACTATCCCCGTCGTGCCTCCCACTTTCGGAATCCCACCTTTCGAGTCTCGGCCGTCTATGGATAATCCGATCAACTCCAGCTCTCAGTTGCCCGATAGTCTGTACTTGGCATGAAATCGGCCGACAAAAGTTTTCAATTGCCTTGGCACGGCCAGTAATTGGACCAAGAGACTGAAGTTCATGCCGGATCAGCCCCGGCAGTCGAGAGATAAGAAGAATGGGATTGGAGGGTCGCGCGAGACTATGCATTTATTCAAGAGGAATCTTCTGGTAGAATCCGATATGTATCTCTAGGGTCCCCCGTTGTGCTGTCCGTATCCTCAATCACATCATCGATCATGTCTTCAGTCGTGAGACGAGTCCATGAGGCGGTAGTCCTCAAAGGCGATGAAGAGAAGCACGAGCAGACTGATGCATGGAGTAACCGAGATTTGATTCCTCTCCCCCCAAATCGGAGGACGTGGGGAGCTTTCCATTATTTCGGATACTGGACACTATCTTCACTCAATATCGCAACATGGCAGACTCCAAACACTTATCTGAGTATGACTTTGACGCCTCGTAGGCAATCGGGTCACTGACAAAGTACACAGCTCAGGGACTTTCGGTCGGTCAAGCCATGGCGGTGATCATCATTTCCAGAGCTGTGATCACTGTCTTTGCGTGCTTTGTTGCGTGGTGTGGATTGACATGGCATATCGGCTTCACCATCCAAAACAGATTTACCTGGGGGATGAGGGGAAGTTATATTCCTCTCTTGCAGCGAGTACTGCTGAACTTCATTTGGAATGCTGTCCAAAGTAGGTAGTCACCGTATTGGTTCAACTTTATCTGACTAACGCGCCCAGCTTGGAATGGAGGAAAGCTCGCCACGTTAGCTAGAAGCCACAATCCCACACAGTGACATGACTGACCATATCATAGAGTCTGCATCACGGCAATCTGGCCATCATTCGCGAAGATCCCAAACACTTTAGCTTCGAATGTACCAACCACAACATATGAAATGGTTGGATTTATCGTCTTCTGGGTGATCTCGATCCCGTTCTTGTTCATCCGTCCTGAGTACTTCAAGCGACCATTCCAATTTATCTCGATCTACTGTGGACTGGGAATGATTTGCATGAGTAAGTGGCCCTTGATTCCAAGATAAAGAAGTTTCACTAATCGAAATCCTCAGTGATTTGGTCTCTCGCAGTTGCCAAAGGTGTCGGGCCGGTCTTCACCAAGGGCTCAAACGTCCCCTCGACTTCGAGGTGGAATACCTCGTGGCTAATTTTGGCCGGCATCAACCAAGCTATCGGCCAAAAAGTTGCAGGTATGACGAATGGAAGTGACTTCTCTCGGTATGCGAAATCTAAGAAGGGTTATGTGATCGGGACAATCTCTTGTCTGTGGCTTACTGGGACGATGGTATCATTTGTGGGATTGGTGACGACTGCTGCGTGTCAGAAGATTTATGGAGAGATATACTGGAATCGTGAGTGTTCTCTTCTGAGTCCGTGCTGGTGGCGCTGACGGGAGATAGCACCGGATCTGCTTATGGTTATGATGGACCACGGTCAGGGCTCGTCAGCCGCTCGAGCAGGAGTATTTTTCCTTGCTTTCGGCTTTGGGATGACTTCCATGTTCGAGAATATCTGCGTAGGCTCTTCATAAATGGAGGCTCGTTCAAAGGCTAACATACCCAGGGTAACGCTGTTGCAGGCGGGATCGATCTTGCAGGTCTTTTCCCTCGATACATCGATATCCGTCGCGGTGCCATTATCACTTTCATGGCAGCATGGGTATATATCCCCGAAAATTCCCTCACATATAAATACAGAAAACTGATATCTACAGGTTGTGCAACCATGGCAACTCATCAATCGAGCCGCAACTTTTGTTACAGTGCTCAGCTCCTTCTCCGTCTTCCTCGCACCAATCATGGGCGTCATGTGTGCGGATTACTACCTCATCCGACATCAAAAGATCAAACTTACACATCTGTACCACCCCGAAGGATCAAGCTACTGGTTCTGGCATGGCGTGAACTGGCGCGTACTGCCGGCATGGATAGCGGGGTGGGCACCTACCATTGGTGGCTTGATTCTGAGTGTGCAAAAAGTCACAGATGGACCAAGACCTCTATATCAGCTGTATTACATGGCCTTCTTCCTTGGTAAGCCAGCACAATTTCCCTCCGATTGCAGTATTGGAGGCTAACATTACCCTTCCAGGTTTCACAATCAGCGCACTCCTCTTCTACTTCTTCAGCACGGTCTTCCCAGTCCAAGGCGCAGGAGACTTCGATGACGTCGACGTATACGGCACCTTCACTGAGCAGGAGATGATCAAGTTGGGACTCACACATACGAGTGCTATTGAGGGTATCGAGGATGAGAAAGTGGGATTGCCAAGAGTGGATGAGGTTGGGGGTGATAGTGCTAGGGTTCTTGCGTTGAAGAAGTGGTTGAAAGGTTAGGGAAATTGAACACGAAAGCGCCAGTTTATATCTCCGATGTAGAGTGAGATGTTGGAGTGTAGACGACCAGATGCAGGCTATAGGAGGACGTACTGGCGATTCTCACACCAAATCGAGATTCTCGCTTAACAGTAAACAGTTTCTAACAAGGCATCCCCAGTGTGACATACTTGCGTGAGTTATACATACACAAATTTACATCCAGCTCTTCCCATCTCTAATTCCAATAGTCGCCGTAAAAATGCCCCCGCACCCCGAAGTCATCATTTCTAACTCATCTCTTACCTTGCCACTCTGTTCGAATCCCAAGGTCGTCCCCAGCGCACCGAAACATGAGTATTTGCTTGTGGAAATCAAAAAAAAAAAAGTGGGCAATGGTAAAGCAACTACTGAAGCGACAAGATGTTTAGTATAAGATACAGCCATTCTATGATTAGAATTTTTTTTTGGGAAGAGCTCGGCATATCCAGGGCCGCCACTATCCTGAAGGGCCAGCCAGAGATACACCGTTATACAAAAACGCTCAAATGCAGTGAGACAAGCTGACCATGCCAACTCTTTCCATATATTACACCTTCTTTTTCATACCTAGACCTTCCTCCTATTCTTCTTCCCACTCAGCTGCCTAAACACTCCCAAGACCCACGGCAACGTCAGCACCCACGCAAGACCCATGGCAGACGCCGCCACCGGCACAGCCCACTTAAAATACAGCCTCATCGTCGGTCTCAAGTCCTTGATATTCTCCTGCATGCTGAACAAGCTCGCGACGTAGCTCAGCGGGATGAAGAACGTCGCTAGCCAAGTCAGCCGCGCCACGTTGCGGTTGTCGTCTTGGGAGCGGCGAGAGTCTTCGATGGAGATGATGGCTGTGACGACGGAGGTGAGACGGTCGATACGTTGCTGGTATTCTTCCATGTAGGAGAGGGCGCGGGAGAAGTCGGATTTGATGGGGTGGGTGCTGGTTGGCGCGAGAGAGTGCGCTTGTGGTGTTGGGGTTGAAGAGGGGGGGTCGATGGTGATGGTGGTGCCGGTGTCGTGTACTGGCGTACGGAATACTCGCTGTAGGGAGTCGGTGAGCATTTCGCGGTAGAGAGGGACGAGACGACGCCAGACATGGAGCTTTTTGAGCGCGTCGTCGATGCCGAAGTCTTTGCTGAGAAAGTGGTCTGGGTTCGAGATCTCCCACTCGATGATTCCAATGCGGGTTCGGATGTAGTCACTAATGGTGAGCCATTCGGCGCAGATTAGGTAGAGCAGGGTCTGCATGGCCATGTCGGCCTTTGTTTTGTTGGGAGTCGAAGAGATATTGGTGAGTTGACATGCTGGAGCTTTCTTTGCCCAGTAGATGAAGTCTTCGAAGAGAGTTTTTCGTGGCGGGCCTGCGGGGGTGTCGGGTGAGTTCATGCTAGGGGTAGGTTCCCAGTTACGATATCCATACCAGAGAGGTGTACCTTTCTGGATGGTAGGATCAAGAAGGAGGACGCCTGGGAAGTTCATTGTTAGTTCTAGTCGCTGGAAGAATTCATTCGAGGGGATGTAGAACGATGGGAGTATGGAAGAAACCTACCAACATCTTCCATTCCATTATCTCCTCTTTTCAACCAGAAACTGGCTCTACTCCTCGTGATCCCAACGATAGCATTTCGATCATCCCATACCGCCTTATTATTGACATCATCATCCGGTCTCCTCAGAACATTGAATCCCTCCGCCTCCTTCACACCCTTAGTGAAATCGTCGGAAGTTTTGTAGTACCTCGCAGTCACATATTTTAATTGTACCCATCGCCGATGCCCTTCGGCAACCCTCATATTTGGAGGATCTTGCCATCGATCGCGGATATTGCACCATGCGTAATCGACGATATGTTCTCGGAAGAATGCGGGTTCGATATCTAGTTTAGATCCCAGTGCCTCAATCACATCTCGAGAGAGGTCTTCCACGACATACAATCGAAGTTTGCACTCATCCACTGGAGCTTCCCCGCTGCCTACACCTGAATCTTCACTTCCTTGTTCCTCTTTTTTTTCTTCTACATTTCCTTTGTCGAGAGCAGCCACCAGTGCATTAGCCGTCTTACACGGTGTCTCTGTCACCTTGCCTGACGCAAGATACTCCAGCACCATGATGTTGGTCCGACAAGCCCTGTCATTTCGCTCCTTCGTTCTCTTTCTTCGCTCCTCGGCTTCAAGATCAGCTCCCGTAGTAGGATGCGTTGTACTGAGATCTTTCCAGCGTAGTGGAGTCGTGCTGACTTCCATGAAGTCTGCCAGAAGACGAAGATGTGGCCCTGATAACAATTAGCTCTGATTCCGGTAAGTGATGAAGCTGGCTTGGTGCAATTCGTGAGATGAATTCCTCAGGTAGTCAGTAGAGGGGTTAATGGCTTCACCAGTACATACATGTGTTTGATAAAGCCTTCACATGCGTGAGGTACGGATATGGCTTATGCTCAGCATTTCTACTTATCGTCAATAGCCATCTACTATCCATCTAAGAGATGAAGTATGGCTCACGATAAAATGTTCCACTGTTCCTGCGCTTTCTGCACCTCTTCTGTCGAGTAAACATCTCCAATGGCATACGACTCATTCATAAGGTCAGGGCGGAAGAAATCGTACACCGGATTCGGCGTCTTCATGATGCTTGGCTTGCCTGGCTTACCGAACCGCAACATCGCTGGAGCCATCGTCTCAAGCTCAATTGACTTGTAGCTAGTTCGGTCTAGGTAAGGCAAGTCGAGCCCAGCCTGGGGAGATGATGTTGAAGGTTGATTTGATCAAGATCAGAAATGGAGTGGGGATGCGGACCCTCAGCCTTGTTATATTGATCGACAGCTAGCTGCGGCTGAAAGGTGCTTGAATTGGCTGAAGCGAGGGGTTTTGATTGGTGTACTTGAGGCGCTAATGTTGTGAAAACGGGATGGGAAGGGCCGCTCATTGGCGTGCGCACGGGGGGTGAAAGCCTCTTTCCTGAAGGGGAAAAGGGGATGGAGTTGGGGCTTGGAAAGGAAAGCATCATGTGGACGTTATAGGAGAGTTCTATTGTGAGTCTAGGCCAGATGTTTTTTTTGTATCTCGATAAGGAATGTTGATGGAAAATTATTGTCATATTTTCAATGGTTGATTCAAGGCATTGCCTGACTTCAAAGCAGTTAGTCAGGCGGGTGAGCATGAGGGGAAAAGATGTAATTCCACAATTTGACCTGTTCACCGTTCTAGTCGTAAACCTTTCCTTCTTGTCCAACGATTTCCTGAAATGACGGGTATATGGGCCTGCCTTTCTTGTCGCGGAAGCGGTGTCTGGTTTTCTTTTGGGTGTTGTTTGGTGAAAGATGGCCGTTCAGACCGCAGAGCTTCCCTAACTTTAAAAGCCGGAAGGTACCCAGCATTTCTTTTAGATCGCATCGATGATGCAGTATCTATCCGTTAGAAGCGGCATGTTGATTATGGGTAGAAGGAAAAGGATTGAGTGAGTTGCTGCCAAGCACGATTTCGTCATTTTCCCTCTCAGAAACACTTCTCTCTGTTATGACTCGGGGAACTTCTAACATCTCAAACAAGCAGTATAAACCAAACGCTGGGCGATTCAAGAAAACACAAATTTCATTCCGTGCATGCCAAAACAATAAAACTCCGACGAAAAATGACAGATGTGGTGAATCATTTGGGGGAGTGTACTTCGTATGCGAATGTAACGCTGTATCGGAATTAGAAGCTGGTACAGGAATAAGTAGGCTGTGACACGATGGAAAGGGACTCGTATTCATTTACAGAAAAACAAAACGCAGAAGACCGAAATTGAATAGGCAACAGACAAAGGTTAAGAACAACGAGACTACTTGAAGAATATGACACATCGTCTGAAGCTTTATTCGTCTCTCAGACAACAACAGGATTTAAGAAATTCTGAGGCAGTGGGTAGGATGATCCTCCGCCTTTATCGAAATACATCCAACATCGCACCCCTACCGGAATAGAAAATAAAATCCAACATTGGAATTGAAGCTTTCAGGAACAATGCCTGCACGGGAGTGTTGGTTTCCGATACTTTGGATCGATGCATGCACGAACTGCGGATCGATGGAAATATCCCGAGAAATGTTGGTTCCCAGGTTCAAACCATTTCTAGAATAGAACAATGAGTGAGGCTAAAGAATAAACATCATGCAAGACATTCCAACAAACCACGCATGAACTCAAACAAGCGGTACGGTGAGGCTCGTACACAAATTAACAGTCCCGCGAGCGCCTCTTGAAATGAGCGCCAGGCGGGTGTCCAGATATTAACAAAACGACATCTCGGGTCTGTTTCAGAATATTTTCGCAGTGGACCGAAGCCTTGAAAAGCGACCAGAAATAGAACGCCTCGTCATTCCACGAGCGCTTGCCCAAACCTCAATTGCTGAGCCGCGCAGCCGCTTAGGCAAGTAACCGCCATCCTTCTGACTGGTCGAAACGGCGTTTCGCTGCCTACGCGCGTCTGCAAATAGGTATGTATTGTAATTTGACGTGCGTTTGATGGAACAGAGGCATTGTAGATGTCGTGTTTGGTGGGGAAGACGAAAGGCTGGAGAGCGAGGTTCATTCAAGCGCTGTGGTCGGGATGGCCGCTGCTGAAATTCTGAAATCTCGCTTCGTACAATGGGTGGTCGACTCTGGGTTGATGCTCAGCCACAGCATTGAAGCTCAAGATGGGGTTTTGATGCCGCGGCAGAAGAGGGAGATTGAGATGAACCTGAGGGAGATGAAGCTGAATTAAAATAGAGTGGTGACGAATCGGACACTGTTGTTCATCTCCTTCTCCAGTTTCTGGGGACATTCCATTTCCTTTGTTCTCGACAGCGTACAAGCGAATGCCACTCACTCACTCACTCATCAGGCTAGTGATATCCGCTTGCAGCACGGAACCCGCTGTGATTCGATCGAGCTGGATCATCCTGTGAGGCTCTGATTTGAGCTGGTGACTGGTCCTGCACAGAGAGTGGTCGCTGGTGATGATTGAGGAATGGTGATGTGGCAGTCAAGATGAAGCAGCTGGTCCACAGTTCCGAGTCGAGAATGACTGAGTGTTTCAAAACAGAATGGCTCACAGCCTATCACAGCGCTTTTCAGGTCCTTGAAGATCTCTCGGTTATTAGTAGTGCTGTCGCAATCCCAATCCCTCCAGACTGCGATCAGCTTAGCCTTTGCCCCTGTCTGTCAGTCCCTGTACATTCCCAGCCTCTCAACGCCTCCTCTCAGCCACCAAGTCCAACACAGAAGACCAGGACATTCGCAGATGCAGATGCCGACGGAGGCTAGAAGACTTCAAATTTCACGACACCAGATCAAGCCAGACCATCCCAAGCCGGCCTGGACTTCAGCTGCGACGTTGGTGGATGGCATGGCTCATCCGAAGACCAGATAGGAGACGACTTCAGATGGGAAAGATCATCGAAGCTGCCTGACTTGCTTTTATTCTAGATGCTCTTGATACCAATGATCTTTAATGCCCAGCAGGCATTTTTTAAACTTCATAGCCAGCCTCCTTCGGGTTCTGTTTGCGGTCAAGAGGTGGGCTTTTGGGCTTCAAAGCCTCATTAGACGTGTAATGTACTCGCATCAATTCGTATTAACCAGGTGGCCAAACACCAGATGCCTGCCAGCCATTTCCAAGAATGCTGGATGCATGAATGATGAGGTTTTCTTTCCGTGCATGAAAAACTACGACGCACATCGCATCGTTGAGTCCAGCCGAGTCAAGGGGTGGGGGATAAACCTCGCTTGATTTTTTCAATCGCCATGCCATCAAGCGACCAGCAATCAGCTGCTTCACACCCACTCCTGACTCGAGAGGAAGACAAGGAAATGCATGCTGCGTGATCGATGGTAGAGTGAGGATGACCGTTGAAGCATTCACATTCACCGCCATCTATGACGCAGGAGAATGAACAACTCACTCTTTCTCACTGGATTGCAGCCCAACCCAACCATCTATCTGCGGAATTTGGGAAAATGTAAAAATTAACTGGCGGTGATATCTCCAACCTCCTCACGCGTGCATGACTAGATACATTACTGCGACGGGCGTCACCTCTCATTGACGGAAGGGAAGCACATTTATCCAGTCCAGCACCCTCTATTGCGAAGCTGCATTCCCCCTGGCAAAAACAAGTCCTCCTTCTCACAATTATCGCGAGACTTATTGCATGTTCTATGAGAAACGCGGTTCATTCGGTTGATTGATTATTGATATCCTTGGTTTCAGGATCTCCTTGGTGGCCAACCAACCTTGCTTTGAATATCTATTGGCTACAGCCAATACGGCGCAGATTTGACGGAGAATATATCGACGAACCGAACGAACTGGCTCAGGAGACCGCAGCTTGGAAACACGGAAGCAGGAGACAGAGAAGCAGGAGAAAGTGACAGCAGCTGTACAGCACCACCGCGCAGGGAGAGCCAAGCAACGGGACAACGAACGCAATTCTCCAGTGCCACAGACAAGTTCTGTTCTCCACCCCCTTCGCCCCATTCACGGCTATCCAGACGATATCCCTATCCTATCCTGTCCTGATCCTCCACCTTGCAGCAGATCCGGATCTTCGCCTTTCCCCTGTTGGACCTGTGGTACCCTGTTTACCCTGCCCACCCTGCCCTGCCATACCATATCTGTACCCTGCCTCTTTTCTACCCCCTTCTCTCTTCCCCCTGCATCCCCATCCCATCTCAAATCCCCTCCTCGCCAGTCGATTGCCAGTCGATCATCTGTCTCCCCCTGCGCAAGTGGGCTGAAACTGCCATCCACTTGCTGGGCCGTTTTTGGAACGAGGGGTCCGTCAGCATTCCAGCAGTGCTTCCCAGCGTCTAGGGGCAAAGCATCGCGCGGCCTCCTACACGGTGGCCAGCGGCGTTGGACCAACCACCGCCAACCATCCGGCGGCCACAGCCAGATTCCTTACTGGAAACTGGCGACTGGAATTGGACGAACGACGAAAATACTCCTTGACGGCGTGTGTGGAAACAATTAAAACAAGTCCATAGTAGAGGACCTCCTGGCGTCGAGTCTTGATTCGGTAGGCCACTAACTGGACCTTACCTCTCACACACACCCTCTCTTCTTCAGACGTACCATACATATATCCTCCACACCCTCATCTATCCAGAAGCTTGTCAGAGCAGAAGTAGAAGTATCGTCCACTGCCACCATCCCACTTCACTTCCCTCGCCTGCCTCTCACTTGACCTCGACTTCGCACCTACCTCCACGCTCACTCCCTCATCACGACGACGACCTGGTGTCAGCTGTCGGATAATCAGGTGCAGCAGTCAGTCAGTCAGATAATTCGAACATCCATCCTCCGGCTTCCCGTCCTCAGATCAGATACTACTATCACATCCCCCTCAGGAGTACATTATCCACGACCCCTCGAAGAAACGAAACACAACACTCGGACTTGCTCCCCTTTTCTCACTTTCACTATCGATTGTGCTGCTAGAAGATCTGCGAACAGACGAAAGAACTGTCAACCCTCACTCAAGCCTCGTCTGCCCCTGCGTCTGTGCGTCCCTGCATCCCCAGGAAATACCACATCAACAACGGAATAGCTTCTTTTTCGGCGACTTTGGCCAATACGCACGTACGACTTGGATACCCCGTTTCCTGAGCCTGTCCTACTCCAGCAACTCTTGTGCGCAGCTTGGCTCGATTCGCTTTCAGATTCATCCCGCCCCTCTGCACATCCTCATCCGCATCAGCCTTAGATCAACCAGCAGCATCCTTCATCCAGGCTTAGGCTTTTGCTCAGGCATCTAGCGAGGCATTTGATAAAGCATCATCCTTCCCCCTCCACCGCTCCACTCTACTTGCTCCCTCGTCATCCACGACTCGCATCCTTTCGGACTCCTCCCTCTCTTTGGCATTGGGCTTGGCTGCTTGCGAATCATCATCCTCGCCTCCGCCTTCTTGCCATCCGACTTCCCTTGCGGCCGTTGCATTTGCATGACTTGAGTCGTTGACGCTGCGCCAGCGAAACGTCGTCCACTATAGTCGGCATCTGCGCCTGAATCTCTCCGCTGGTCGGAAAGTTTTTGTCTACGACAACGATACTTCTCAACTTTCTTCATATACACAGCAGCCACCCCACAATCCTTTACCGGCCTCGCCGTTGCACAACGCTGCACAGCACAACACAGCACAAAACAACACAGTACTTGTGCCTCGCTACAACTACCTGCCTCGCTATACGTACACTCTCTCAGGCATACTTTATTGTTCCTGCTCCCGCTTCGCTTACATTGTTCTCACGGTCCAAGTTCTTTGTTCGAGTCTTATCCGACAATTCAATTCTGTTGTTCCTGTCGTCGATAAAGATCCACCTTTCCGCCTTGCAGACTGTGTTCCTATTCACAGCCTCGCACCAATCTCAGCCTGATCAGCCCCTCGTCTTGCCCAACAACAATATCAACAGCCACAATAGCAAGCAGCTTTGCTAGGCATAGTTCAACAATACGAAGCTCACGGCCAATAGACTACGATATAACGATACCCATTAGCATTGATATTTCTATACACCTTCCTGGCTTCGTTTGCATTTAACCAGATCGATCCTCGACACCAAATATCTTCTTCGATACAACATACAAAATGTCGTACCCTTCAAGAGAATTGAACGAGGCCGCCCTGGAACGCTTCATTTACACTCCAGTAAGCACTGATATGATTAACTATCTTGCCCATAAAGCATCAGAAGTCATTCAGTGTGAACGGGTTACCTCCCACTCATTACCTCCTTCCCCACCTCAAACACCTCCGGAAGATGGGTCAGAATCACCGGCCCTTCCTTCCCTAGAACGCTTCATCAGCAACTTGGTACGGAAATCAAATGTTCAAGTACCAACACTCATGACCACATTGGTGTACCTCGAACGGTTAAAGCAGAAGCTTCCTCCTGTAGCAAAGGGATTAAGGTGTACAGTACACAGAATCTTCCTCGCTGCACTCATCCTCTCTGCAAAATTCCTGAATGACTCTTCGCCAAAGAACAAGCATTGGGCCGAGTACACCAAAGTTCGAGGGTACGAGTACTTCGGTTTCTCGAGAACCGAAGTCAACCTCATGGAGAAGCAGCTTCTCTTCCTCCTCGACTGGGATCTCAACATCAGCGAAGATGACCTCTACAATCACCTCGACCCGTTCCTAGAGCCAATTCGCCAAGAGATCGAGAGAAAGCAGGAATACGCCCGCCAGAAGGAGGCCCGCAAGAGAGCTGCAAGAGAACAGCAATTGGCAGAGGAGGAGCAGCACAGGATCCAATACGAATCTGCGAGTCAATACTGGCTGCCAGGGTACCAAGAACACCAGATATACGAGGGCCAGTACATCGATCCAACTGGCATGGTAGTCGGCCGACCCGAATCTTCAGATCCCCGCTACAACTCTCCACCTCCCTCCACCGAAGTCCCCGGCCTCGCACGCAGCGGCACAGGAGACACATACTCGACTGTCTCCTCCTCAGCTTCCTCATACGTGGACTCGATCTCGCGCGCTGGCACACCCAGCTCAAGCATTGGCAGCTATATGGAGATGGAGCATGATGGTCAGTACTGCCGCGGGGCCAACAACACCAGCCCCGACCCTGTCATCCGCGACATTGTACAGATCGAGATGGACCACCAGGTCTTGTATCCTCAACACAAGCGGGGCATGCTACCTTACGAGATCGAGCGCGAGGTCGTCGTCGAGGAGAAGCCTGCTAAGAAGCCAAGGCTTATGAGCGGCAACATCTTCTCGCGATTGCTTGGGGGTCAAAGAGATCGCAATAGCTACGCTTCATGATTCGGTGCTTGCTCTTTGGATAGGAATTGGATGCACGATTTTTCTTTGTCACCTTGAGATGGATGCGTGGAAAACGGGGCTTATGATGAACGATATTCAATTTAATCTGGATGGACGGATGGATTTGAATCTTCACCTTGGAGTTTTGTCATTTGTCCCGTTTCGTTTCCTTTGTTCTGTCTGCATTAGCATGGCGTGCTGGGGATGGGTTTACTTTCTGATTTCACTTTTGCATGGCATGGCATGGCATGGCATTGTACCGCACTGCATTATAATAATGGGATGAAGTGTGGACAGTTGGATGAGCAAGGGAGAGAAGAAGGGAAGGCTTGATGCGCTGCATCGCCAATTTCTGGAGATATCATTGTGAAAGTACTACCTAGAGAGCTCGAGACAGAACGACTCTTGCACAAATACAAAAGAGTTTAATACTCATTATACCTTTACAAAACAACACGTCCTGTCTCTTCATTGAACATCAAACTTAACTTCACTCTTCTTCAATGCAATTTTTCATCGTGACTTGTCTTTTTTTTTTTGTCACTGTTTCCCCTCAGGAGGAAGTTTGAGCGAGCAAGGTTGATGCCGAGGCAGATCCAGATCTAGATCGGCAAATAAGGGGCCGCCGCCGCCTTTGCCTCGCTTAGCAACTGCGCAATGTCAACTCAGCCCCCTGAACAGCCCTGAACCAAACAAGCTAGCCAGCTGCCTGGTATTCCCGAGTCCCGCCAAGCCACGAAAACGGACTTGGCCCGTCGCCGCTGCCAGTCTGCGATCTTGTTGCATTTCTTCGTCTTCTGTTCTCCACGATGCTAAAACATAAGGAGGAAGTTACGAGTGCGGAAGTTTACGAATTTCTTCCTTGTCTGTTCTGGGTCTTTGTCTGGTGAGGTCTCAGCCTCAGCCTCAGTAGGTTTTTCCTCAGCTTCCTTGGCTGGCTTCGTGATTGATTAGCGAGGGATTGGGGGTGAGTTGGGGTGATTATGTAAGTGGCGATGCAATGTCCCGTCCACCTTTTTTCAAATCTTTTTGAATTGTTTTCTTCGTTTGATTGATGCGCATGTTGTACTAAGTACGAGTATGCATGTATGGATGGACGGAGGACGAGTTAGTAATCACGATATTGATCCTTCGCTTGTAGCTTGTACAGTAACGCCGAGCTGGATCGCACTGGACTCGTCAGCCAGTAAGTCATCTGTCTAATTCTATTCCACTCTACTCTGCGCCTCCTCAATTTCGTCATTCTTTCTTCGCGTATTGCCAAGTCCAGTCAAGAGGAGAGCAGAGCACCATGGAAGAGGAGGAGGAGGTGGTGGTGGTGGAAGCGAGAGAATCCTGCGTAAGCTCGCCTCCACCACCTGGTTATTGTCAGCTGCGGCGATACCGGACAGAAGATCACTCTACGCATTCATTCATTCATTCATTCATCACGAAGAGAAGATGGCGGTAATTGTCATCTCACCACATCACTCTTCTCGCTGCCTACCCACCTTGAGTAGAAAATTGCATGTAAGTCTGTTGCCTTGGGAAGTACGGAATGTTGTTTTGTCGTTTTGATGTTTTGTGTGCCTGCTCGCTGTGGTGTGCTGGAGTTTGATGGAAATAGCTGGTAGGGAAGTGCTTGCCATTTTTTCCAGTAGCAAGAGGCATGATAGATAATCAAGAGGATATATACGAACTTCCTTTAAATCCCCGAGGTCTATGAATCTTGAGATTTTCAGCGCTTGCAATCTCCTCTCCTCAAAGTTTGGTTTTCCTTATAGTTGAATTTCGTTTCAGATGTCTTTATATCTGTATTTTAAGGCTTCTCTTTTCCTTCAGTTATTTCTTCTTCTCAGATTTGGAACTGCATTCACTCGTTGCCGACTGTTAAGCAATGCGTTTTCAGTAGCATCTCTTGATGGGGAGATTCGTAGGGGTTCTCAAAGCTGTACCTCACTTACTGAATCGCTTCTTTTTTGCTCGATTCGAACCTTACAATTACGTGGCTATGTACATTTCCTCGGTTGCAACGCAATTATTTCAGATGACAGTATTCAAACCCGGACTGGTTTGGTCTGACAAGACAATGCGGGTGACGTACAAGATCAATTTTGCTGTCTCCGGGGAGATTTCTTCTCATCTCGTCTCATGTTCTCTTTTGATCAAAGAGAATGATCAGGTCTCGAAGCTTGAGAAAAGTAGTGATACATCTATAGATAAGAGCCTGGATTTACACATAGAGAAGGGAAAGCCTTTGCGTCCTGTCTAGCAACGCCGAAACTTGCCTGTTGAGATGGAGATTGCTGTTTTATCTTGTGCTTTGGATTTCCCAGAAGGTAATCTCTTCAAACTGAGCTCTCAGTTAATTTGCATTGCATTAGATCATATTGCTTGAAGTGGTGATCGGAGCTCGCAAACTACAGGTGTCACCACTTCTCGCGGAAGGTGTACGTCATCACGTGACAACAGACATCAGAAATGTCAACCGTTACTCTTGTCAAGCCAAATCCCTAAAATCTTTGACATCCTCATTTCTAGATTCTGCGTACGATGACACCAAACATAGCTACGTTACTCCGTAGCATCGGCCCCAGTTTCTTCCATTTTCGGACAGTGTCATTTCTCACTGCAGCGGGGTCATCATCTGTTAGGAGCGGCCGCCGGCACTCTAAACAGAGTTTAGCGAATCAGACACCACTTCTCAGGGTTCGGCATGCAGTATTAACATCCTCAAGGTTGCTGTCTGTCTTGGCGCTGCAAGTGTGTTCTGTTATCGTTTTGTTTCTCCGTCAATGATAGGGTTAAAGGTCCAGAAGGTATTGACTCGTGCTTACAAAGCTGATGCACAGAACATGGGGAAAGGTGAGTTTATGCTGTGATCAACGTCTTTCATTCCCTGTATAGTTCTGCATCCAGGGATTGTTGTCGTCTCACTGCATGGTAATAACGAACTTGATTTGGCATGTGCCCATAGCACCCTCCCTACTTAAAAGAGATATAAAGTTGGGTTTTGTACAAATATGAGGACTCCCTCTCCGTCCGCGTCTATCTTTTCATACTAATTTCATCTCTCGACCTGGTTCAAAGTCGCAAGATGGCGTCAACGAACGAAAAGACACCTATCTCAAATGCAGCACCTGCTACAATGTCAAGCGTCACCACCACCACTCATCTCGACAACGCATACAACTTCATCCAAAACACCAACGCCGCCTCTCTAGAACCTGGAGATGTCGATATCCGAGCTATTCGTCGAAGGGTGGATTTTCATCTTATACCTATCATGCTCCTGGTCTACGCAATGCAATTCCTGGATAAAGTGAACATCAATGTAAGCCCTTTATATCCTGCTCAAGTCTTATCCAGCTAAGAGAACGTCTGTAGTATGCCGCCGTCATGGGATTCAATAAAGACTTGCATCTGAGAGGGAACAACTTCTCGGATGCAGTCACCGCATTCTCTGTCGCTGTCGTGATTGCGGAAATACCCAATGGTAAGTGACATATCCTCAAGCTTGCCTACGCTGAACTAATCCAAAGTAACAGGATACTTCCTCCAGAAGTTCCCAGCAGGAAAATGGCTAGGGTGTAATGTCGTCCTGTGGGGCATCGTGACCTGCAGTTTCGCCGGAGTAAAGAATTATGGCACCCTCCTTACTGCACGAATCTTCCTTGGTATATTTGAAGCTTCGACGGCACCGTCTCTCATGCTCCTCAGCAGCCAGTGGTACACGCGCGCAGAAGCCGGCTCTCGCTTCCAATTCTGGTTCATGGGAACGCCCATCTCGCAAGTTCTTGGCGGACTGATCTCTTTCGCATTTCAACACGTCGAGCATGCGAAGCTCGAAGGCTGGAGAATCATGTTCCTGACGCTTGGAGCTACGACGATATTGATCGGCCTAGGGGCTCTATACATGTTGCCTGATTCGCCGATGAAGGTGAAGTGGTTGTCGGAGAAGGAGAAAGTTGCGCTGCTGATGCATATCAGCGAGAACAGGACTGGTGTTGAGAACCGACATCTCGAGGCCAAACAGCTACTTGAGTTAGTGCTCGACCCACAGATTTGGATGTTGTTTTTGATCAACTGTCTTGTATGTACCTTCGGCCAGAAAACATGTGGCAGTATTTCTACCGACTCTGACTGACAATATTCCAGATCGCAATATCAAGTGGAGTTATAACAGCATACTCCTCGACCATCATCCGACAATTCGGATACACATCTAAGGAGGCAGCACTACTTAACATGCCCTCCGGTCTCGTGTCCTTCATCTTTGCTCTCCTAGCCGGCATTGGCGTCCGCCGTGCATCTCACCGCTGGGCTTGGCTCCTAGCCTGCTGTCTTCCTGCAATCCTAGGAGGTGGACTGATGTCTTACGCTCCCAAAGACAACAAAGGTGCGCTACTCACAGGCGTGTATCTCGTCAATGCAATCACGCCAACTATCATCATCATCTATCAATGGGCGATGTGTAACGTAGCAGGACACACGAAACGAGCTGTTGCGGCTGTTGTTGTGGCTGGTGGTTTTGGAGCAGGGAGTATCATCGGCCCGCAGACTTTCAGGGCAAAAGATGCGCCGGAGTATCATACCGCGAAGGTTATTCTGATGGCGACACAAGCTTCGGCCGCTGGGATGACGGTAGTGTTGTTTTGTTATTATGTGTGGGCGAACAGAGTTAAGGAGAGGAGGTCAAGGATGTTGGAGGCGGAGGGGGTTGCTGTGAATTCGACGGAGGACACGTGGGGCAATTTGACAGATAAGCAAAATCCCGAGTTTAGGTATGTTTATTAATGACGGGGGAGGTATTGACAAGTGGTTGGGTGGAACTCATGCCCAAGTTGATTTGGATTACATGGTGACATAACCATCTGCATGGGTGTCACAGCGGGGGTGGAGGGCGAGTAAATGCTCGCTTAAGCATGTTTTCAAGGGAAGCAAATTCTTGCTGGCTTGCTGAGTTCGACTTTTTGAAACGAGCATGGGAACTCATCAACAAGTGGTGAAAGAATGATCTAGATGTGTTACCAGGTATGATCAGTGTTCCCATCGAAAATGGGTATCAAGTAGGAGAGTATCTTGCGGATTCCAAAGCTCTCAACTATCTCAGGACTTCGTGATCTATTTTACAGCTCTGACATAGATTCCAAGCCATTCTCATCTAAGATTAGATCTTTCTTGTTCTGGATCGACAAATCCTTCACGAGGCCTTCCAATTGCGTCGAAGTCTGCTCTCCAGCCACATCATCAGCCACAGGATCCATATCTAAATCCTCATCACCATCTACTATCTTCTCGGTGTCCGGATCCTCCTCACATCCATCCTCCAGAAACGCTATTTCGTGAGGTGCCCAGCCTAGCTTAGCACATTTATCCGTCCCTATTCACCGATCAGTCAGCAATTGAGTACGACCTGCCCACGAAAAGTCTTGAGGCACTGAGAATCTGGGAAGATAGAGAATCGGGATCACTCTATACTTACAGTACGCCTCCACTTTGACTCGGGGGTGAACTCGCTGAAGGTGGTCAGCAATGCTATGGCTAAGGAGCAGCACGTATGATTTACCTGAGTGATAACCTTCTTCAGAGCAACGGGATCAATGGTAGAGTCCTTCTCATAAAAATCAAAAGCGATCCAGACCCATGCAGCCTCCATCTCTCTCCGCTTCAACATCGGTAGCGAGCGAGTGCGTGCAATGTCATCAGACATCTGGCAGAACCATAGAAACCTTCCGGAGAGTTCATCCGCACCCAGACTTGCGAAGCTCTTCAATTGCGGAACAACCCGTTGATCGAAAGTGGTGGTCATGAGGCGGTAGAAGTCGGAGTAGTATTCGAGAGGTTCGCCGTAAATAGATTTGAATGGTTCAGAGAAGCCCCAGCGCTCGTAATCTTGAACTGGTACGACTTCGAGGAGGAATATGAGGATGCTGTTCTGTCGGGTCGACATGATGGGTACTGGTGGGTAGCATTTAAAGGCGGTGCTGATGGCAGGTTCGTCGAGTCCGGACTCAACTTCCGTGATGAGGATATTCAAGAGTTCGGAAGCTTTGTTGTGACCGAGCTCGTTTGACATCGAGAGCAATCTGCGCAGATCGTCTGGATCACATTCGCGGAGGTATTGGGAGCCAAGCCAGATGGAAAACCAGACGCTCATCTTTGACAGCTTGAACTCATATTGGTGACAGATTCGGATTGCATGCTCAAAATCAAACATGGAGAGATTGAAAACTTCGTCTGCATCGAGGGTACGATGGAAAATCTGGAGCCAAAGCTTGAGGGCTGTGACGGAAATGTGATGGAGTCCGAGTGGCTTGTCCATGCCAAATTTTTCGATATGGGCGTCGAAGAAGTCAGAATTTCCGCGGAGTGCTTTGGAGGAGACTCTGATGAGAGTGATTGTGTGGGGCTCTACCTTGATGTATTCGAAGGCTTGAATGTACATGTCGCCGTCGACATCGATCTCGATGGTGGAATTGCTCTGAGGAGATAGGTCAGACATGATCTTAGTCGGAATCAGGTTGGGGGATACTCACAACAGAGGAAACCATGGCTGCTATTGAATTCAGGTGACTGCGATGTATTTGTTTCGTAGGTCGGAGTATTGTCTGAAGGAGGAGAGAGAACGCGCTGGAACAGCAAGGGTGTGTTGTGGTGATATGATGACGTGGGAAGGTGTCTAGGAAAGGAGAGCGATAGAAGGCTAGTGCATGAATCTGGCGTCGAGGTCGCGTTCAGATGAATTGAAACCAAATTCACTCCTCACTATTGCGACTAGGATTATCAGGATAATTTCCTTATTGCTAGGTCGGTCGTCCAGCTCTACTCGCTTAACTGTCGCATCAACAAGACAGTAATTATTTGGAAAGGCAGCAACCAGAATTTCAGGGAACAATGTATCACAACCTAAATGTCAAAAAAAAAGGGGCAAATCATACTGTTAATGCGACCTGATCAGAGTCAGTCTACGGTGATGTTTGATAACGGCAAAAGTCTAAGTTGTTGACAACTCAGCCACAGTGCATTGAAGAGCGGACAGGGACAGCGACGCACCCAAGACGGCGACTTTTACGGTGCAAGATACGATTTCCTATCCGCAACTCAGGTCTAATTAGAGTTGGAGAAAGTTGTCACATCCCAGCGTGAGTTAGCGGGCTAAGAGTACCGTGGTTAGATGACAGAATTCGCTTATTTGGTTACATGAAGGAAGCAAAAGTCTCGGTAGAATTGACTACCGGCAACGGATTAATGACCAAGCCGATGACTCTACCATCGACGCTGTGGCTTATATCCTTATTGTCAGGTAAGATTATTCTAAATCTGATGCCGTACTTTTTAATTGGGAGGGGAGATCGGCACATTATCGTCTTCTACGCTCTCCATCTCCACGTACGCTTCTCAGCAGCATCAAGCCCTCTGACGGCAACTACACAGACAGTAGCCCCTGCCAGTAAGAGCGCATCGAAAATGACCACCTCTCTGTAGTTACCCAACTTACTCTCTCCAAGGATCTGACCACCAACGGGGGAGCCGAACATCGTTCCCAGACCACGGACGAAGTAGATGAAGCCGTTGACGCTGGCATATGCTTGCAAGCCAAAGACTTCGGCAATAGTCTGTACTTGACATCAGCTTGAATAGCTCATATCTTGTGAGGGGGTAGCATGTCACACGAGAAGATGAAAGAACGTACCGTCGGGAACAAAGCATTATACCCACCACCTGCCATCCCATAAATGACCACAAAAGCAAGCCACAACCCCTTCCTCCCTCCATCCCCAATACTCCCCAACCACAACCCCGCTACAGCAGCAACGCATAATAAACACATACTACATAATGTATTCTGTCTTCCCACCCTATCACCAATCCACCCAGTCAGGATGCGGCCGATAGCATTCACAGCATTATTCACAGCCAAAAGATTAGCGCCAAATGCGGCAGTGTACCCGAGTGCCACGCTATATTCAGCTAGGAAAGTTAATGGAAGACCATTCCCTCCCGATTGCAGAAAGCCTGCGCAGACGGAGAGGAGGAAGGTCGGTTTGATTGCCATTTTGAGATCCACGTGTGTCGGTCTCCTCCCGAGAAAGCGTGATGGAGAGGCGGAGACGGCGATGGGAAGTGAGACGACGAGAACGATTAGGGCGAGTGCTCGTAATGTCCATCGTGGACCGATGTTTGAGAGGAGTGCTCGTACGAGCAGCGAGAATACTAGACCGCCGATGCCAGCGCCAGAAAGGATGAATCCCACTGTAACATATGATCAGCTCATTTACTCAAGACCTTACAGGGCAAAGTCTGAGCTGAACAGGGGGGCAAATGAGGATGACTTACTTGCAGCTCCTCTCCGTTCGTTGAAATACTCAGGAGCAGAGCTAAGAATAGGAAAGTACAACAGTGATGATCCAACGCCGTACAGTAACCCTTGTGTAAGGAGTAACTGCCACACCGTAGACGAGACACTCGCCAGTCCAAAGCCCAAACTCATCAATACCACGCCCAGTATGCATAACTGGCGGAGTTGTGGAAGCGAGATCCGAGTCAACAGTGGATTGATAAAGATGCTCCCCGACCAAGTCAGACCAGAAGCTAAGGTCCCTACAAAGGCTACCAAAGCCGGAGAATTGTGTGCTGATTTTAAGATCTTTTGGGATGGTGAGATGTAGTAGGCTTGGAAGACACCGTAGGATTGGTTGAGGCCGATTGTGATGACGATAGTGAGGAATGAGGAGATGAGGACGAGGATTTGCCGATTCTGAGATACTGGACGTAAGGCTACTGATTCTGAGGGAGTCACAGTTGGAGATTGAGACTGCTGTGATCTAGTGGTGTTGGATGGTATCCGGGTTAGGGCTATGACTGACGGGCCTGAATCCATGATTCGATGAGAAGCGTCTGAAAGTCAGAGCCTGAAGGTCGACTTGTAACTTGCAAGGCCAAGAAAGGTAAGTTCTATGTATAAGATGCTCCTGGCAAGATACTTTGAACACATGTTAGACTCCTGTCTTGCTAAATGTGGAGGGCGCTTCTCACCAGATCTCGGCGTTATGAAGATTCGTTGCTCAACGTTTCCTCACTATTTATTTCGATAATTCCGATCGTCAAAACTGCTAGCACTTGGTGGAAATGTTGAAATTCTCTGTAAGAATTAAGTTGTCACAGATTGGGACGAGAGTCAAGTATTTTTCGGTACTATTTGAGTGAGAAGATCTGACTGTCAGATGTATATTTCCCCACTCTTACGTACTTGATCGGCAACCGGTTCTTCCCGCCGAGCCTCGGGCACAAGAGAATTGGAATTTTCAATATATCGCTTCTGCGCTGAAACTAAAGGCTGTACAAAAGATTTCTACATTCGCTACCTCGTGGTATATCCTTACAATTGATACAGTCGATACATCCCATATCATGAATCCACCAAAGAACGCCACCTATCATCAATCCAGAACCAGCAACCATCAGGAACAAACGACACGAAGACGAAAATGTAAATTATCCTGTCCTGTATGAACAATATCTTCATCATGTTTCCTCAAATCCCTTTTACTTTCGGAATGCTGCAGACACATCGGCCCTTGTCCATTCGGAGATCACCTCTCCATCATACACATCTCGACTAATAGTCAAGATACGATCCTCAACCTTCTCATAGAACTTCTCGCAATTCTGGATAACTTTTACAACAAGACCGCGACTAAGTCCTGGCTCATCTGCATCGCCAAAGTGCTTCTCAACTCGCTTCTTGAGCGCTTCGATACCCTTTTTGATTTCCTTCGAGTCGTAGCCTGCAAGAACCTTGCGGAATGTGGTTTTCGAATGACTTGGCATACTGGAAATCTTCGAGGCTGGCTCTCCTGGTTGCCTGGAAAGCATCAAACTTTCTGTGCTCTCGAGGAAGTCAAGCAGTTTCCCGAGAGGTCTCCTGATCACGGCGCCAAGGTAAAGGCCCATGTGCTCGTTCATTTCCCGACTCGCATTCTGCTTCCAATCCTCAAGGACCGGATTTGCGCGGGCATCCACTTCCTCCAGGTAGTGGTTCATGTTCTCAATAAGCAAGACTTGATAGTTCAAGGCTTCCTTATCTTCGGGGTCGGCACCGGCAACTTGAGCACCCGGGTTCTCCCTGGCAATGACCTTCAGTGACTCGAACATGGTCTTATTGATTCGAGCATAGGCATTATTCACAGTCTGTCGAATATCGAGGTCATGTGACGTCGAGAGCATAGTCTCTAGCGTCAGAGAGAAGGATGGGAATATCCGAATAAAGGCAATGACTCCCTTACGTTTCTTGATCTTGACTTTGGTATCTTCAATGGCACGAATCTGCTCGTCCAGGAATTTGTTGAACATGCCAAGAAGTTTTACGTGCAGCTTTTGTAGAGTTCGAGACAGGTATTCCTGGTTTGATTCTTCGAATCCGACAAGTTTGCGCTCGATGGCGGCGATGACGCCAACACCTTGTCTAAAAATTCGTTAGCTTATGTTCTTGTCATGCGTGATGGAAGTACATACAGAGGATCAGATTGCAGACTCCAGTCGACAAGCGCCTGCATATCATTGGCATAGAAGGAAAAGACTTCTTCCATCGATTGGACAACAAGCTTTGCGAGATTTCTATCTGGGTCCATAACTCTTGGGCGTCGAAGGTCACCGCCACGGCGAGCATCTGGCGGCGCTGCAGCTACAGCATCGGGGAAATCCGATTGCTCGAGGGAGGTGACGTGGAAGAACTCAACTACGAAGTTCTGTTCCATGCTCATTATCGGAACAGTTTCGTCGAGAACTCCGCCGAATACCTCATAAGGTTGGAGGCGACCGTCTGACTTGTCGAGGGTTGATTTACTGGCATTGTCACCAATTGGGGATCGCAAGCTCTTCGCTAAAGTTTGACTCCTCTTGACAGTCAACTTCCGAGCAGTAGTTGCAATGCCTTCAGTTTGCTTCTCGATTTGAGACGTGAATAGAATATCACCCTCATCACCGATGGGCTTCCTGGCAATGCGCTTCCAAGCGAATGCCGCATCTCGGAACTCGTCTTGATATAAAGGTCGGCATACCATTTCGTACATTTTCATCAGCTCCTCCCACTCTAATCGATCAACTTCCCTGGAGAACAGCATCAGCGGGCTATATCTCCAGAGAAGATCACGGGCGAGATCGTGATTTCGAGGATCGAGTTTTGCTTTGCCCGCAGATCGGGTAAGGTTGCTGCCTTTCTCCCGCTCAAGGGCTTTTCTTGTTTCGTCAATCGCAGCACCGAATTTGACTTGCAAGAACGGCTTCAAGCGACGAAGGAACATCGCAATCTCCATCTTGTAGACGTCTTTCTTCTCCTGAAGCACTCGCATACTTCCGATTTCACTATCTCCGTAGCCTCCAGGCTTGTCGGAGCGGAGACTGCCATCCTCGCTAGGTCTGGAAACAGTTGTGTTGAGCGATGGATCGATTGTCAGCATAGCTTTGAAAAGCATGACCAAAGATGATTCGATCTGCTCCAATCCACGAGTAGACTCAAGGGATGCCTCTCGGAGACCACTTAACTGCTCTCCGGAGATCGAAATTGTGTCGAGAAGAGATTTGAGCTCCGTTTGAAGAAGCCTTTGATTGGCGGTTTGCACCTGCAACCCTTGCGATTGGGCCTCGATGTATGCAACATCTTCGTTCAAAGTCTTGAAATGTTAGCTAAAGACGAGAAACTGAAGGGGCAAAACTTACTCCAAGCTCTACAAGGTACAGCGTGAACAAGCCATCGAGCTCTTCGCATTCCTCGATACACTTATCCAGACCCGTCTTGATTGCCTCGATTCTGTCATCTTCCTCCTCCAGTCTACTCAACCAGCCGCCAGCTTGAATCTTGTTCAGCTCTCGCTCCACCTCATCCTTCATCTGTTCGATGTTCTTGGTTCGAATGCCTTCACCGACCCATCCAAACTCCTCCCATGCAGATACTAGCTCTCCACCTCTATCGCCAAGAATGCTTGGATCAACACCAATGGCAGCAAGCTCTTTTGACATTGTTTCTGCTGGAGGCCTCGCTCTTTTCACTTCACGGGCTTTCGCCTTTTCGGGCGGTGTGCTTTCTTGTGGAGCGGGGACTGGCTGCTCCGGGTTACTAGAGGTTGCTGAGTCCGGAACTGTAACTTTAACCTCAGGCACACTATCATTCTTCCTACGAGAGACCGGTCGATCCAGAGGCGTTTTTGCTGGCGTGATTCCGGTTCCGCTGGTACTGTCGGTGCTCAACCCCCGGAGAAGTGAGGGCGCGGGTACAACACCAGTAACGCCATCTGGACCATCGGTCATCTTAGCCTGGGCTTCTCTCAATCGCTCTGCAGCACCTCCAGCCCGTGGCTTGAAGGAGCTGAAAGCATTCGCAGCCTTTGCAGCCTTGAACATCGTACCAGCAACCTCATTCTTAGACTTTTTCTTGATCATTGGTCCAAGTCCTGGTCGAACTTCTTCTTCCGGTTCCTCTGTAGGTTGGACTGGAGGCGGAGGAGTGTCAATGGTCGCTGGTGGTGAAACCACTTCCGCGGCAACTGACACTGGAGCAGGAACTGGGACTGCTTGTATGTTATTCCTGCGTTCTAAATTTTCGGCCGTATTACGAGATGAAAGGGGTTTTTGGAAGCCGTTTGTAGATGATGGTGGATTGCCAGTGTCAATATCTTGCTCTCGGGGAATACTTCGCTCACTGCTGCGTGTCGGAGGTCGCAAATCTTCCCGTCGCATCCCAGGACTTGAGAGAGGAGCAGGAACGATATTATCATTTGAGTTTTGACTTCTCTGGCGTGAATCGCCAAGGACTGGCATCGGAGGCCTTCGACGTTCGGGGGGCAAAGATAATGGTGCAGGAACAGGAGGTACTTCACTCGCCATATCTCTAGCTCCTGATAAGCTAGAGTCAGGAGTAACAGCCCGTTGAGAGGTGGGCGTTACGCTGCGGTCTTGGAATCTGCCTGTCGCATTGGGGAGACCGTTCATGCCACCTCGTGACCGTGGTGGTAAACTCGAGCCATCATCACTCCTGGCGAACGATTCCTGACTCGGTTGGGTTCCCAATCGTCGGTTATTTGATGGTGCTTGTTGCGAAGCGGTGCTATTAGAATCCATACTACCACTTGGGGAGTCGCCCCGTTGAGAGCGCATTTGCGGTCTTGCCGTCTGACCATAAGGATTTACCGTAGGTGCCATTTGTGGCGGAGGCCGTTGTACTGCATCTCGACTGGGTTGATTTCGGAGTACAGGAGGCTCTCTTGACGGATCTCGTCGTCTGTCTCGTCCATACGACGGCGGCGTGGGTTGCTGAGGAGGTGGCTGAGAAACAGGCAGCGGGCGTACTGGAGCGGACACACCAAGCAATTGATCTCTTTCCCTGGGCTCAAATCCGAGCAGCTCTGGGGACTTTCCTCCGGTATACTTGGTGTAGATTTTGACCAGACTCGCAATGAAGAACTGCTTCTCCTTCTGGGTGTTTGCTTGCCAGTAGTACGGCTTGCCAATAGTGACCGTGAACCCTATACCTCCCGCCCATTGTTTTTGCTGCTCCTCTTCCGCACTTGCTGGATTTAAACCACTGTATGATTGTACAGAAGACAGGTCGTCAAGCATCCAAGTTTTTCCAATTGAAAAAGTCCCATTCGCATTTTCCCGCGCCTTGTGCATTCGCACCCTCCCTGACTTCCTCACAGCTACGATTATTAGACGTGGCTTCTTTACATTTGGATTTGAATTCGGTGGCGGTGGAGTAGATGGATATGCAGCATCTTCTATGATTCTGATATGTGTAATGTAGGATTCCATTACTAGAAGGACCTAATGTTAGCAGCTGCTTCTCCGTTCGACGACGCGTAGGTCTTACAAGAGCCATCTTCATCCTTCTTGCCGAAACAACTGTCCACGATCCTGCGCTTCTCATCTTCAAATCGTTCTGCCCTGGACATTCCTCCATTGCCAGTACTGTCGTGGACCCCGCCCGGTCCATTCTGACCTGAACCGTCCATTTGGCGGAGCCACGTCTTCTCGGGAGGTTCGCGATGGGCGTTCAATCATCTAGGGTCCAAAGGTAAATTTCCTCTCATTCTCCTATTATATCTCTGCTCATGGCTATGCGCCTGCTGCGATTTGACGAGTTGGGGATAAGACGGTGACTTTCTCGTCGTACTCGAGCTTTGATGTTGAAGTTCCCGTTCCCCTTGGGAGCTCGAGGCTCCTGACATCAACTGTGGCTGCGTTCCGGTGAACTGCACGGACAATATGTGCAGTCTGCCTGCATTGAAGAAACAAGAGTTCAAACCTGATGCAACGATGGAAGGATCAAAGCGATAGTATTTGATCATCGAACTTAAAAGCTCATTCTCTTATCATATACATTGCACTCATAGTTTGCATCTGTCTAAAGCAAAGACCATCTTCAATCATTCACATACTTCCTTTCAGCCAATAGAAGCAAGTGTCACTCACTCTCTTGGCGACCTATGATGAAATATCGAGTGAAATTAGGATGACGGCCATAGACGTATGACAGGCAGAACTAACTTACTTATCACTTCCATATAGTTGTGTAAAGCTTAATAATGCAACAGTCTGATGTCTTCAAGCCTAATGGGAACAATTGTGTCTCGGTCAATTTGGGTTTAGCCTATGTCTCCTAGCGCTCCCGCACTTGGCAGCCAAACTTTTTTTTGGCGATAAGCTCGAAAGTTTTGCTTGGAGCTTTTTCAATTTCAAACACCGACTCAATTCTCAGCTCACCATGTCTGGAAATCCGAACATGCAAAAACTCGGGAAGAAGAAGAACAGTGAGAAACAGCCAGATTGGCTCTTTCCTGCTGCAGGAAAGGCACTTACAGCTTCAGCTGTGTCGACCTCAACAGCCCAAATCCAGGACCGATCGAAAAATAAGAAAGACAAGCAACTTGCCAAAGACCTTCTCAAGCGCCGCGCTGCTGGGGAACCTGCGAAATCCTCACCCCCACCTCAATTACTCGAGCTCGTAGGAGCATTTTTGACCGAATATGAGTTCACAGGTGCAAGTCAAGCACTGAAGACGGAGCGTGAGAAGCGAGGCGAAAGGGCAAGCAAGGTTGAAGGCATGCCATCACTCAGCACGGTATTCAGCGAGTGGTCTGCTTCGAAGGGAGAGAATAAGGTTGCCGACAAGGGCGCAGCCGAGAAGATTGCTGCCAAGAAGGTCGATAAGAAGAAGGCAAAGAAGCAGGAGTCAAGCAGCAGTGAGAGCAGCAGCAGCAGCAGCGATGAGGATAGCGACGTCGAAATAGCAGATGCCCCACCTGCAAAGAAGGTTACTTCTAAGCGATCAAGCTCCTCTTCTTCGTCATCTTCGTCCAGCAGCTCCGACAGTGACGCAGATGACGAGAAAGAAGCTCCGGTTGTGAAGGCTGCTGTCCCCAAGGCCAAGGTCAACAATCTCAAGAGAAAGGCCGAATCAAGCAGCGATTCCTCTTCGTCTGGATCAGATTCGAGCTCTGAAGATGAAGCTCCAAAGTCGAAGAAAGTCAAGACAGCAGCCACGTCTTCGAGTGATTCCTCCTCATCCGACTCGTCCTCCGATTCTTCTTCCGACTCGTCTTCTGATTCAAGCTCAGATGAGGACATTAAGACCAAAAAGGCAAAGACTGCTAAGAAGGGTTCTGACAGTGGTTCATCTTCGTCCTCTTCCGACTCAGAGTCCAGCAGCTCCTCCGATTCTGACAGCGATTCCGATTCCTCCACCAACTATCTTGCGCAGAAGACTCCTCTCCCAGAGTCCGACTCCGATTCGTCCTCATCTGACTCTGACAGTTCTGATAGCGACTCTGCCAAGGGTGCAAAGAAGAAGAAGCCAGTTGCAAGCTCTGATACGAGTGCTACACTCTCGGATGGACCCAAGAAGTCCGCGGCATCATCTTCAGATTCATCATCCGATTCCTCATCCAGTGACTCGAATGAAGACGAAGTTCGCACAGTCACCAAAACCGCTACGACAACAACTAAAGACTCGGATGGAGAAGCAAAAGTCGTGAAAGTCACCAAAACCGTCACTACATCCAAGGCTCATGAGCTCGACCCACCATTGCCCCCAGAACCAGTCTTGAAGAAAAAGAAGACCAACGAGCCATTTTCCAGGATTCCAAAGGATATCAAGGTTGACGATCGCTTGGCCAGCAACGCATATGTTCCTTACGACTACGCTCAGAAAGCTCACGAGGATTTGATTGTGACCAGGGGAAAGGGTTTCACCAAGGAGAAAAATAAGAAGAAGCGTGGCAGCTACAGGGGAGGTTACATTGATGTTGAGGGAAAGAAAGGAATCAAGTTCACGGATTAGACAAAATAGGCCGGTAAAAGCGTATGAAGGAATGGTTCGATAGACAGAATACGGGTGTGTTTGAGCTTTGGCGTATGGCGCATGATAATGATACACCTTTCAGTAGAAAAAATAAAATTGCTCCTACTTCTGTCCGAAGATGGATTTTGCTTTCCAAGTCAGTTCATGTCGGCATCTCGATTGTCAAGGGGAAAGCTGTCAAGAAGAACGCCCTACATCTACATACACACACCGTCGGCCCATGGCTATGAGAGTCAACAGTAAATGGAACCCGGGGTAGCATCGTGAGATCAGACCCGAGGCTCACTACATGATAGGTGCAGAAAAGCCTCAATTCTCTCTCGGTGTATAAGGCCGTGGTTCTAATCTGCAGCACAAAATATAGCCTCGGTCACTTGGTCAAGTACATAGCCAGTATCACACTGCTTTTCCGGATGAAGTACAAAGGGCGTCCAATTTGGGCTGTGCCAAGGGGGCGAGGACGAAACCAAATTTGCTCACAGAGCTCCTGAATGGTGAGAAGAGTCCGGCGGCGAACTGGCATTTCTCCATTCAATCGCTTGCAACAGCACAGCCCCGCTCCTCCAAATTTGGCAGCTCGTGCTGCAGATTACTCACAAGCGCAATCAAATTTGCTCTCATTTGTGGGCCACTTGCACTATCAAACACAGCCCGCAACCAGCGTCAAACGGCGACAGGTCGCGATACGACATTGCAAGATACTTTCGCCAGGAACGAAAAGAGGGCTGGGAGTGTCCCGACGCTTCCTTTCCGCAGGACAGGACGGAAATTTGATGTCACCCCACGAATGATTTGCTGTCATTACTGTGGGAAGTAGATGATCATCGTGTTATTATCTTTCTGGCCCATACTAAGAAACCCGTCTCTTTAATTGTCTGCAAACAGTCCGGAGACATGCTGATTACCCGTCTCACCTGTCTCATGCATGTGACTCCAGCGCAAGAGACACGACTTTTTTACTCTTATCTAGAGCATCTCCCCTCATCCTCCTGAATATCTATCCAATATCACAATATCCGTGGTGTCAGAGCTAACGTTGAGCAATCTCACGTCGACCTTCAGTCACAAAATTAAGAGGCTGTAAAGCAGGAGGTTGGTTGTCAGCGCGGCCAATCACAGCTCGATCGCATGGTGGCGCAGCGCAAGCACCTGAACCAGGAACCCAGATCTCCAGCACAAGAGCATGCCCAACAGCCTCACCGAGCTGCTCACCTAAATTATGAGAGAGAGGTAGCTAGCACAGAATCCACAATTCTGACAAAGGTCAAGCACGAACGGGGAGGCACTGCTCTTTCATGTAAGAGAACCGCTTCAGGTCGCCGGTGGAATGGGCTCCCTTTGTTCTACCGTTGATAAAGACGGGGACGATTCACCAGAGGGGAAGGTTCGGTCTCAGCAGTTCCCTCAAGCAACGCGAAGACTTCGAAAGATACCTCAGTTTGGGAGACCAGGAACGAGATCTCAAACCGACCACCTGACCGACTCAGACATGGACGCTTACAACAAGGCGTTGGAAGCACTTCAACTCGAGGAGAAATCAAGGGCATTCGATGCTCAGCTTATCGCCGCGTCATCAGATCTCGAAACGAGAGCCGCTGAGATAGTTCGGAAGATCCGAGGCTATGATTGGGATCACACCTACAGCAAACCACTAAATGCGGACGGCAAGCGAACTCAAGGGGAGCATTTTCTCGGCAATGTAGACCTCATCAACAAGACGGAGCTGTTCAAGATTGCGAAGAAGATGCCAAAGGGTGCTCATCTTCACATTCATTTCAATTCATGTCTTCCAGCCAGGTTTCTCATCAAGCAAGCTCGGGATATTGAAGCCATGTACATCCGAAGTACACTTCCATTGACCACGCGCCAAAACTGGATTGACTCCAGGATATCATTTATGGTTATGACTCCTCACGAGGCAACTCATGTCAAAGACCCAGATGGCAATGAGCAGTCCGTCGGTTTGGGCAATGTTTTCGATGAACAGTATGTGTGCAACCGATGGATGCCTTACAAGCAGTTTCAACGCCTCTTCTTCTACAGAGATGACTCAGGTCGTGAATGGCAACGGACAAGCGGTGCTGAAGCGTGGTTAGAGATGAAGATGCACATCTCGGAAGAGGAAGCCCATGGTACGAGGCAGACCAGTCGTGGGTAAGTTTGAGCATTATGTCGTTTTGAGTGTGAGAACTAATTCAACCAGTATCTGGGAGAAATTTAACTACCGCACACAAATGATGAAGGGGCTGTTTGCCTACGAGTCTGCATTTAGAAATTACACCAGAGCATGTATCATGGATTTTGTCAAGGACAACATCCAATATGCCGAGATCCGACCCAATTTTATGGCTACTAATACACTCAAGACTGATGACGGGACTCAATCAATCGGCAACGAGGGCATTTTACACATTATCGACGAAGAGCTCCAAAACACCATGAAGCAGATTAGCGAGAGTGGACAGTACTTTGGTGGCATGAAAGTAATTTACTGCACGCCGAGATCTTTCAAGAAGGAGCAGGTAGAGGCTTCCCTGAACGAGTGCATAGATTTGAAGCTGAAGTATAGGCATTTGCTCTGTGGTAAGTGATTATGCTTCTCTTAATTACATTTTTGCTAAAGATCTCGTAGGTTTCGATCTCGTTGGTCATGAAGAAATGGGTAACGAACTTCGACTCTTCGTTCCCGAGTTCTTGACTTTCCGCAAAAAGTGCGAAGCTCAGAATCTGGACCTGCCTTTCTTATTCCACTGCGGCGAGACTCTGGAGGTCGGTGATAAGGTTGACGGCAACCTGTTCGACGCTGTACTGCTCAATTCAAAACGAATTGGTCACGGATATGCTGTCGCGAGACATCCTGTGATAATGGAGAAGTTCAAGGAGAAGGGCATCGCTATTGAATCATGTCCAATATCCAACGAGATACTGGGTCTTACTCCGAATATTGCTGGTCACCACTTGCCCATCCTCCTGGCGAACAATGTGCCTTGCACGATCAACAGCGACAATGCTACATTCTACAGGTATGTGTCCCGAACGCTTATTTAGATCGCAAAGCTAACAATATTTAGGTCTTCTCTGTCACACGACTTCTACCAAGTAATGATTGGTGCTGAGTCCATGAGCTTACAAGGCTGGAAGCAGCTCGCCAAATGGAGTCTCGAACACAGCTGTATGGATCCAGAACAATTAAAAGCAGTCACCGCCGAATGGACAAGAAAGTGGGACGAATTTTGTCAATGGATCATCGAGGAATATGGCCCGATGATGCAGAACTGGGAACCGGAACCAGGTCGTCACTGAGACCAGTCTGTCAACACTCTTGACATTCAAACTGGACCTTGAGCTTCTGATTTATTCCACGCACGGAGTATTCACCACTGCCAACATTCCAAGCGCCGAGGTACGCGGCTGCGCGAGAGAGAACAATGGCCGAGGGGAGCATGTATAGTATGTCGCCGCTGTCGAGCAAGACGGTGAGGGTACTACTGGGGAAGACTTTTTGGGGACGGGGGTTTGAATGAGAACAGCGCGGCTCCAGACACACCGGACACTGCGATAGAAAATTGCAAAGCAGCGAAATGTTCTACAGAGAATTGGGGGAATCCATTTCCATAGGATGGGCGGTCTCAGGCGTCACGAGAAAAGGTTACTTCAGAGATACCTAGGCACACTTTTTACTGTATAAATTACTAAGCATGATTTTTGAGACATGACTGAAGACCTTCCTTTTTCTGATCTGCCACATCGCTCAACATTCCAAGTTAGTTCTAGTGAGTTGGGCCAAATCTGGTTACCTGCTCGTGTGGAGACCCTGACAACACTTTGCAAGGCTCTCCTCGCTGGGATGATGTGGTGAACCGTAGGGCTGAGACGCAGATCCATCATCTGTATCGGTGTTCCTTTCTGATTGACAGAAAATAAGAGGACTCTTGACCACAAATCAGCGATAGCGTCCCTTTGCATACAGTTACTGAATAGGCTCTAATTTCATCCTTACTGATCGATGCAAGCGCCAGATTTCAGGAGATATTCTTTGCTAACCAACGGATGAACCCGAAGTCAGTGCCTTTTTGGGACCAAAAGAACGGCCCGTGCCTCGTTACGGTGCCGAGACTTTTCCGGATGTCACATCCCAACAGCTCACATCATCTACAGTACTGAAACTCTCCTCTGCACCCAAGCGCTACCAGCGCGGCAGCAGCAAGCCGACTGTTTTCAATGACCGTACGATGAACAGGTTACCTCTTTGAGGCGGAAGAGACCCTGCGTCAGCTCATTGAATGGCTGCACGGGGTTTCATGTGCCGCAGTGTCACTCAGCTTGATTCTTGGCATCTTACTCTTTCCTTTTGGACCCCAACCTCCTCAGGCCGCTCGAAGCTGAGGCTGAGAAAGAGCTCAGTTGGTTTTCTTTCCGCAATCCTTTTGATTGCTGCTTTGAATTCTCTTGATTAGTGAATGGCTAGGACTTTCTAGCACCGTCTCATGATTCTTTCCTCTATCTTCTTTCTCACGAATACAATCAAGCACCAGAGCTCGACCTTCCGGATACGAAACCTTCCCTACGACCAAGCATTCCTCGAATCGAACCCCACAATAAACAGCCTTGGCAGACCGGCCAGAACTGTTGGAATTTCGAACACTGCTCAAGATGTCAAACTGGTTCCCCTCTGGTACGAAAGGCGAGAATGGATGGAGATTGGATATTGTGTCCCTGCTGGCCGTCGTCGGAGAGAGTTCCATCGAGGAACACTCCCAAGCTCTCACAGCATCATGGACCTGCATACTCCCACGAATCATTCCCGCGCCTCAAGTCCTTCTCAAGCCCTCCCGACCGACTCGAATGCCCTTCCTCAACGCGGCGGTGGTAGGAGTACACAATGGAACACTAGTTCCAACACTCAACTACTTCCCGAATATCATGCACCCGATTGAAGACTTGCCTGCCTTCGACTTCAAGGTTCTGCAGATCACACATAGAGGAGAGAGAGCGCCGACAATTCCACTTCATCCTGGGCAGGAGAAGGTGAATAACAAGTCGAAGAATGATTTGACTTCTACGCCATTGAGCATAGAGATGGGCATGATCGAGAACGGACCTCCAACTCCTCTCGAGCACCCCACAATACGCAGAACGCTCACTCGAATGGTCACGCAGCAAGATAAAGAGAAGCCTCGAGTTCCGCCCCAGAAATTCTCTCCACTCAATATCCTCTCCGTGGGTTCGTTCTTGGTCACAATTGGGCTGATCATTGGTGCTATATTCCTAAAAGATGGCACCGCGATTCTGGCTGTTTGTGTTATTTCTCTGGCATCGTCAATTGTAGGCTATGCCTCATGGTGGCAGCCAGTTCTCATGAAGCGCTCTTTCAAGTCCAAAGTGCCAGCCGGAGACGTTGTCATTCGTACTCGTGAAGGGGCTTTCCTGCTTGTTAGGTGTAACGAAGACGTAGCGCGGGAGCTGTACACAGGAACAGAAGAATGCCAATACTATGTCGGTACACAGATGTATCGGATCCTCGTTGGGACTGGAACTTTCCTGCTCATGGCTTCCGTGGTATTAATGGGAAACTGCGAATTCGCTATGCAAGCAGCCATCGGTCTCTCCTACATCATCCTCAACGGCCTCTTCTGGGCCGCCTCCCTCATCCCCAAACACCTATTCTGGGACCTGTCCAATTACGAATGCCACGATATCACACCGGCTGATGCACAGAATGCCAATCTTCCCCAAGACGACACGCTGGAAGGCCGGCCGTCATTCACACGCACTGTATGGTATGCTATCCGCGAGACGAAGAAAATTGGTTGGATCACAAGGGGTGGCGTGGCACCGAAGACGGATCAGTGGGATAATTGGCTGAAGGCCGCCGAAGAAAATGCTATTGCGGGCAATAGGGGGTGGAATGCTGTTGAGATGAGAGAGGCGATGGTTGGGCAGGCGGAGACTTCGCCGCATCCTAATAAGACTCCGGGGAATATTGGGGAGGATTTAGCGGAGCAGCATGTTCCTGCTGTTGATGTGCCTCTTACGGAGAAGAGGTAGATGTCAAGCATTTCACTTCCATCTTGCTGCATCGAATTCGACTTACGTTCTGTTTGTACTATACCCTGCATCCTTGCGGCAAGGCGAAATGCCAGATCGTAGCTTTGCCTTGACTTTAGGATTTTTGCATTTAGCGTTCTGTTTTCAGGGAGTAACAAAAGACAATCAAAAACATGTGCTTGCAGACCTGGGAAAAGTGGACTTCTTATGTGCAAATCGTTGTTCGTTCAGCAATGGCATGCTTCGGCCACAGCATGGTGCTACCGAAAAGGTCATACGCGCATAATTCTCATACTGGCATTCGGCCACACAAGAAAACAGAGATACAGTCGCGTCCATACATTCATCGTCGGCATACCTGCCTCAGCAGTCGGAGTAAGTGACTACCTAAGACTCATCCGCATCTCGCTCTGATCGCTTGCGCTTGAAACCACGCTGAGATGCCTCGCGTGCCTTCTTTCGGTCCCGTTGCCCTCTTCTGAAAGAGTCCATTGCTTCTGGGCGGCCCATGAACGAGAAGTACCAGGTGTTGCGGTCGTGATCAATGCGGCAGCCATCACCATAATTGCCCATGTTGTGATGAAACCAGTAGTCACTGTCCAGGTTGCCAGTTCTGGGGTTCGAGGTATCCATACAGTCCAAGCATAAGCCATGCCAGTATTTCAGTACGGTCTCACGGGTTCTGATAATATTCTTACCGTCCAAATTGGACAAGCAAGACATGCAAGCTTTCTCCGGCTTCTCGCAGGTCCAGTTGACAAAGCCAGAGCTGTTCACGATGTTTCGATTTGACTTGCTGTTCAATTCCTCGAGAGGCCAAACACCTGTTCGTCTGATGGCGTCTACGTAAGCCATGCAAGACTCTGCTCTGACAGCGCAGCGCCGCTTGCAGATCTCGTCCAGTGGGCTGAAGATGCCTTTGATGATTTCCTTGCGGATGCTTCCTCGGGCGGCATTGAGCTGCTCTATTTTCAAGCGTCAATTTCGCAACCATTCATCTGTGAGAAGAAAGACTTACGGATTACACGTCCCTCCACATGGAGATCAGGGTAGCGGCTGTGATTTCTCTCCTGAATGTGCCCGGGGCTGTGGTCAACCAGCGCCTTCGTGACAAATGCGAAACCTTGTGCATGATCGAAGGCCATGCAAGGGTAGAGCCACTCCTTCAACTCATCAAGCTTGAGACCATGCATGTCCTGGCGATTGTAGAATGTTGCAAACCAGTCGTTCAGCATCTCGCCGTGGAAGAGATACTTTCTGCCAACGCCAACTGCATTCCAGACCTCGTCGATGGGAAGCTCATAGCATTTCTCGGTGAACGCGCCGTAGAAACATCGGAGCCACAGTTCGATACTGTCGGCGGAATCTTCGTGCAAGGTGACCACATCGCTCCGACCTTCCTTGAAGGCGCCGCTCAGCATGGCCTTGAAAGGCGCCGATTTAGACTTCTCCAGGAGAACTTTTCGAGAGACCTTGAACCGAGCAGTCACGCGAACAGGACGATGTTCATGATTATCAAGGTCGTCGGAGTCGTCATATTCAACTACCTCAATGTGGAGGTCGCCCTCAGGATCTATCTCGACAACCGCGTCGTTCTATGAAAGGTGAGAAGGTGACATGAGAGAACGCGTCGTTTGGAGCGAACTTACTGCTGACATTGGGTCCGTATTCTCTCGGTCCTTAGTCGCTGTTGTGATTGTTTTTACTGGACAGATTGACCGCCCTGTGATCGATCGTCAACACCAAGATGTTGTGCTGTTAATACAGTGGAGGATCGAGAGGACTGTGAGGTAGAAGCGAGGCCAGGCCCACTAGCGTTGATGCTCCCTGAGCCTCGTGGCATAGCTGGCTCTTCTGATTGAAATTCACTGAACAAAACCATGTGAGGGAAAGTCGGCCGATTGATCTCCGAAGACTGGGAAGGTGACTTAGATTTGAGGGAAATAAGCCCAGCTGAGATCATCATGACATAGATGATAAAACACTCAAGGTTGAGGTGGTCACTTTACAAGACATGCAGAGCGGTAAAGCCGTCGAAAGGATAATCGGAAATGGATTTCTACGCTTGCTCTTATCCGGTACAGGCATGCAAGAGCTCTGTATCCCATAGCCTAGTACTTTCTCTAAATCCTGAGCTCCTATCTTTATCTTCCGATAATGGCGACATCATTCATGCTGGGAACGATTTACATTCATTTTATCTGGTTTTGTTTACGAAAGTGATCAGGCTAAGCGAGACTTTCGATGGAAGTTTATTTTGTGGATTCCAACCACCTCAGCTTAAACCAGCTACAGAGCACAGGGAGAAAACTATGGCCACGACTGAACTGCAAAAGCCGTCAAAATATTGTGGGCAAATACTCAAGAGAAAGTCAGATGGTATTGGTATTCCGAACGCCGGCGCTATATCACAACCAAGTTGCCAAATCTACCACCCATCCAACCAACCCGCCCAGCCAAGAATCTTGAAAGGCTTATTACTCATCCTTCCTGTCCCCATCACTATCATTTGCCTCTTCTTCCTCTCTAGCAAAATCACTCTGTCTCCTCCTGATCTGGCCCCGCTCCTTCATTGCGCCTCTGATCTTCATGCTTACTTCTTCAAAGCCACTCTTTGAGTCAAGCGTGCTGAAGCTCTTCAAAGGAAATGACCCAGAGCCAACAGCTCCACCACTGCTACTGCTGCGACTCCTACTTCTGGAAGGAGGTCGTGTCGCGAAGAGACCAATGTTGCCAAGATTCTTGAATGACTCGTTTCTTGGGAGATAGCCTGATCCAGCAGCAATTGAAGCGTCTGTATTGGTTCTTGGGAACGGAGGTGGTGAACCTGAGTCTGAGACGCCGGAGATATTGCTATCGCTGCGGCGATGTTTGGAAGTTGGGCTTCCAGAAAACGGATCCGCGACAATCCTGGCGGCGTCAAAGTCTGGGAACATTTCTGGGCCAAGTGTATTGATCACTTCGGTGACCTCGGCGCTCAACTGGGCCCGTCGCTCTCGTAGCTTGTGAATGGTGTTGCTAGATTTGGGACTGAGGGACAAGACTAGCGGACGTAGAGATTTGACAATGTCCATTCCAACTTCTCCGAAACGCAGGGCTGCAAAAGTGATGGCAGGGAAGAAAATGTATCCGAAAATGACAACTGCCCACAATGGTACCCAGTCTGGCATATAGCCTTGGACTCGATTGCGATATGTCCAGTATGTAAGTAGGATTGTGTAGAAATTGTAAAGAATTGGAGCCAGTGCAAGGGCAACAAGCAGTTTCCAAGTGGCCATGACATCACGTCCTTGTAGCTTGACTGTCGAAGCTGCAAGAGCTTCCTTCGATTTCTTAATACTAATGATCTTCGAGGCAACGAAAACTGGGCCGAATAGGACGAGACCAGGAATGACGCCTATGGATAGAACCGAGATCTTCCCCAGGCGGTAAAAGAGGAGGAAAATGACCTTTGGGATCGAGAATTTGGCGTATTCAACTTGGTGATCTCGAATGTTCAGATATCTTAGCTGCTTATTGTAGTCTGTGACAGACTTCTTCAATGAAACAATCCTCGGGTCGTCCTTGTAATGTGTATATCCTTTGACAAGTCTCCTGTTAAGTTCGACTACCATTGGAAGTGGCAACTTTTTGCCAGTAGGATTGTACAGTCGTCGAGCTGCTTGAATAAGCATGAGCGTGTCGTAATCTGGACTTGTGACTGTAACGGCTACAAGTGCTTGGTAGACTGAATCAAGCAGTTGGCTCACAGCCTCTCTTCGCTCGCCGTTCTTGTACAGCTCAACAAGCTCTTTGGGAACTTCGACCGGATTTCCAAACTCTACCACAGCCCGAGATCTGAACTTGTGTGCATGGAAGTAATTCATTCCACACGGTACAATTTTCAGTCCACTATCAGGGTTCGCTGCCAATGCGCCAAGTGCCATGATCGCAACACCTGCTTTGAGAGGTAGAAGTTCGGTCCTGTCATGACTACCACCCTCTGGGAAGATACCAACAGCCCCTCCAGCACTGAGACGATCGAAAACCGCATCGTAAACTTGTGTTTGGTCGACCTTTGGTGCCGTCTTGTATCTCGAACCCGTAAAGCCTTCTGGGCCTCCCTTCACAGTCTCATCTGTAAACTTTCCATTGCTGTCGATGTCCTCTCTGCCGGTTAATTGCTGCATCGCCGCCTGACCCTTGAAGGGTTTCTTCAATCTGAGTTCCTCTGCGCTTATGATTTCCTCGATCTCGGCATTCGCAGCAGTACCGTTGACGCTTGGCAGGACCAATAAACCACCGATTTGGACTTCCTTCCCGTCAAATTTTGTACCAACTCCGCGGACAAGGAGGGGGTCATTGATAGGGTCGGGAAGGTATATGGTTCCAGATCCTGGCTTGACCATGTCGAGTGCTCGTCCGACTGGGACTGCACCAACCTTTCGCGCAAACCACCCAATAAGCCATCTGTTCATCGATTTCGCAGCAATCAGAAAAGCGGCTCGTCGGTGGCATTCGGTTCGCAGAGTTCGCATCAATATGAGAGGGTCGACGAACTAAGTAGTCAAAAGTCAGCACATTACTCTGCCAAAGCTCGAGATCGACCACTTGCCTGATTCGCATGCGGGGCAGCAACGAAGATCACAGGTCCCCGTCGAGGGACCTTCCAAGATCCTCGCGGGTGAACTTCTCTGAAAAATAAGTCCACCAGAATAGAAAATGTCCAGAGGAAGACATCGTAGACCCAGTTTGTCATAGGATTCCTCTCCTTGTGCTTGACATGGTGTGGCATGTGCTCATGGATTTCTGGTTCTTTCGCCATATTGGATAGTGCTTAGATTTGAAACTTGACAGCGGGGAGACGTGGGGAAGAATATATTCAGGAAATATCTCCGCCGGGGAAACGGATGGGGTAGTCTCAGCGAAGGGACGTAAGGATATCCGTCGGGTGAGGTACTAATCCTGGAATAATCCCCCTGCAGCTCAACAATTCGCGGAAAATCGCGGCGTAGGTATATTTGTTCAAAATCGAATGTTTAGGCTTTGAGCATCGCTGGAAGGCATACCGTCTCGCGAGGAATGTGTCGAGGAATTCCAGAAAGGGTTGTGGAAGCTCTAATAGAATTATGACGGAATGTGATGGAGGAATTCCAAGGCTGGCACTTTCTATGATCATCTAGCCAAGTTGGCGGGGCAGATTGCCGCGCGCTTGTGCGGCTAATTCAAAGACATGAACGACTTCACATGGATGATCCGGTTTCCTAGACTATTCTATATCTTCTGAGTCTCAGGTGAGACGCACATTGGTAATTTAGAGCTCAGTTCCCAAGATTTTGCTTCTCTTTCATAATTACTTGGTGGTTTCCTTGTGCTCACCTTGAGACCCATGGGTGCCTCACTGTCTACCGTCATTGCTTGTACCTCCTACTCCATTGCTGGCTACTTAGGTATTTCGCATAATGCGAGTCCAAAATAACAATAAGAGGCCAAAAAGAACATGAATCTATAAAATTTTGTGGGCCAATAACTAATAGCCATGGAACCAAATTTTAGTTTCACATGATTTATTCTAATCACGCCTGCCGCATCTGGGAATCTAGGTCGGACCAAGTTGGCCCGGCGACCTACAAATTCAAAGTTACATTTATGGCCTTCTGCTCCTTGTTCATTGCTCAGACCGTCAATTTTTCCCGGCTCAGGGACACGAAAGGTCTACTAAATTGTTGGTCTAAAAGTCTGTCATGAATAAGCGTCACTGGTCGTAAACATTCCTGGATATTATTGTCCCTCAGTCTTGTGTCTTTGGGTTTTTCATTTTGGCTGAAACAATAATTAGCTTAATTGTCTACAGGACTTTCAGCATGCTTCAATGTCAAAATTACATTGCACGTTTACCTGATGCACCCGTGTACTTGATCTCAAGGGCCGAAAGCAATGCTACCACTGCACTTCTCCAACCCTAGCAAAAGTCCACAGGTAACTAAGCGTAATAAGATATTCACCCGCGTTTCTGCGCTGCTACGGAAGGTCAACCGAGTACTGGACTGATTTTTACCGGGTCATGGCTATGCCTGTCGATCACGGATTGTCTTGATTGTTTGATTGGGATTGATATTTGTACCGGCAACTTGCTATCAAATGAATAGCGGACGTGCTCGAGGAGATGCCTTTACTAGAGTCAAACTCACAAATCCGCACCACAATCAATCCTCTCCATAGCCACAACCATCGCCTCCTCAGCCGTCATCTCCTCCGGATCCGCCTTATTCGCAGCTTCAACCTGCAAATCCTCCATTATCCTCAAAAGCCCATCCATACCATCACCCTCCCCACCTCTCTTAACCTTCTCAACAGCCTTCATCTCCGTAATTTCCTCCATCCGCGCCGTTTTCTTCATCCACAACTCGCGTGGCATACCTTCCCCTTTCTTAGCCCAGTAAGCTTCGGGTCATGGGGTGGAATCTCTATACCCATCAGAACATGTATCAGCCAATATTCAAATTTCACTTCTCTTCTCTTGTCCTCTTCATCGTATGCGAGAACCAGCACCTACCTTCTCAACAATCTTCCTCAAAGCCCACTGCAGGCCCTCCCTAACCGCCTCCTTCTCCCAAAACACATCCCCCAACCTCTCCACCTCCCTCACAAACACCCCAACCGCATTCCTCACCCACGCGCCCTCCATCTCCCTACTCCACACCGTCGTCTCGAACCGCATCCCATCTCTCTTGTCCACCCATCTCACCTTCTGATCTACACTATTCGCCCAATTCAGATACGACGTCTTGCGGAGAACCTCCCAGTCCGAGTCTGGACCTTTATTCCTGGGTTTCGGCAGGAGGTGCTGGATATCGTGGCTGGTCATGAGGGCGTAGAAATCAGACCAGGTTCCTACGGGTGTGCTGTACGTGAGGGTGAAGCGAGAGGAGAAGCCGGTGGAAGCGTATGATGAGGGGAGGGGGGGAGGGTGGAGGGTGCGGTGGAGGTAAATGGTTTCGTAGAGTTTGGCGTAGGGAACGGACGAGAATTGGGGGGTAGTTGGTGATACATTTGGGGATGCGGGTCGTGTTCGTGTTTGTCAAGATAATTTCGAATGGGTGCTTGAAATGGGAGCAGAGGGTTCGGAGTGAGTCGAGAGAAGTGGTGTCGAGCAGGTTGTGGGAGGGCATATCAGTAGAAGCTAACCATTCGAAGAACCACTGTCGAAACCTCTCTTTGGGACATCTGAAAGCATGTATAATGCCGATAATTTGCTCAACCTGAGCGAGTGTGACCAAGTGAAATTGCTTACTGAGCGGCCCCGATTCGTGAAGGACTCGCAAGACAAGACCAATAGGTAGAGGATTGGAATAATCTAAGTCGATATACCAAGCGTCGGAATCAGACCACTGGTTGGCCTGATAGATCTCCTCGAAAGCAGCGTAGCTCTGGACCATCACCGCAGCTGAGACCTGGAATTGGGCCACGATGATACCGTCGATCTTCACACCATCGGCTCGCAAAAACCGCCTCAGTCTTGCGTCATTTGTCACGGAGATGGCATTTTGATACAACCTAATCACCAGAGTTCCAAATGGATCGATGGCCGTGACTGGGATATCTTGCGCATGATTGTGACCGAAGTAAGTCACGAAGCTGGGCCACAATTTGTTAGAGCTGACCAACGCCAAAAGATGGTATCTTGAAAGGCGTCGGCTCACATGCGAAAAAAAAAAAAAGAACGTTCTACCGTGGTAGTTTCCAGTGGTGTCCATATTTAGCTGAAAGATTTAGCTCAGATGTCTTCCCAGACGGTGGCGCGGACGGGAGATGGTGACAGGGAGTGTAGGTCGTGGAAATATTTAAAGCAGGAGGACGCTTTTTGAAAGAACAATGGCATTCTTTCTATATCCATGTGACGCACCGCACAAAGTGAATATGCGGTGAATATACAACGCCTGATTTATTATCACAATCAACCTCGCGTCACATTCAATCGTCACTCTCATGAAGTAGGCAACTCACCTTACGTACGACCATTTCCCTTCTACCATAAATACTACTTGCCTTCTGAAGATATCTGAAGCTACGGGAAGAATTGTATCCGAGATGAGGGAAATTAGCTGTCAGCATCCCTAAGACTCCTTTTCGTGGATCTTGGTCCTCCTCAGCTAATGCGAAAGTTTGTTGACATTTATCGCTTATCCTCTAAGCGACTTTCCGCCATTTTCAATGTTAGAAATCGAAAAGTTTACGCTTTGTCCACCTGTACGTTTGGCATATAAAATGAGTCCACGGTATCCACACGTAGATAGGTCTGGCAGCCTCGGAGATCAGAGGCAGTCGCCTGGCTCTCGAGGTTCATTATTTTGCATTGGATAAGTGACAAGATGGCGTCGTTTGAATGCGTTCCGCTCCGATTAGCAATAGATATGGGTCATTGAAATGAATGTAAACTCTAATTTGGGCTGTGACTGCAAATAAGTTTACATCCATGTATTGATGGATCAGCTCTGATAACAGCGTAAACGGAACTCCTTCCCAAGGTATGCCCACCCCTAATCGCTATGCAGTATCTCAAATCCAGACGCCCCGTCTACCTACGCAAGCAACCCTCAAAAACTAGACACTTCACTTCGCTCTCCCCTTACCCTTCCCTTTCCTCCCCGCCGGAACCTTCTCAGGCGGCAGACTCAACGTCCCACCCTCAAGTTCCCCTTTCTCTAGCCCTCCACCGCCAGCACCATCCTCCCCACCCGCTTCTTCCATCTCCCTAATCTTTCCCTCCGCACTGATACTAAACAACAAATCCCTATTACTCTCCCTCAACTCCTCGTTCTCCTCCCTCACCCTCCTAGCCTCCTCCTCAACCTCCCCCATCCTCCGATTAACATGCTCAATCCGCTCCATCAGCCCCTCGCTCACCTTCTTCTCCTCCATCAGGCTCTTTCCAAACCCGCGAGCAATCTCGCCGCTCTTCTCCGCTTTTCGCTTCTCACGCGCGAGGTCTTTCTCGAGGTTGCTGATGATTTCCTCTTTAAGTGTTTTGTTCTCTAGCGAGAGGGCGCGAAGTTGGGAGAGGGCTTCGTCTGCGCGGGATGTGGCGGCTTGAGCTGCTGAGGAGGCGGCTGAAGCTTTGGCTACGGCTTTGCTGACTAGTTCTTCGAAGTAGACGCGCTGGCTTTCGAGCTGGCTGGTCAGGAGATGTGTATACTCCATTCCAATTCTATCAAGTTTTTCTCGCGGCACCATATCCTCTGCATCATTGTTAACATGACCGGCCGCCGCGTGGCCTCTCGAGGGAAGTTCGATGACTTTGCTATCACCTTTGCCACGGATGAGACGATGAACCCACATATCGCCCGCGTAATCCCAGACGTGCTGGGTCTCGATCTCGAGGGCGAAGTTGTGCGCGGATTCTTTCCAGTGGTCTTTGGCGTGGCCGCCTTTGTAGCGACCGCAGCCTACGCTGCCGCAGATGAGGCAGATCCACAGGTCGTCTGTGGAATCACAGACACTGCAGAGAGAGGCTTCACCGCTGCCGAAGGGAGGGTTGTGTGGGTCTTGAGGGTAGGATGGTGAGTTGGGCGAGGGGAGCGAGAGTGATGGATTGGTATGTCGACAAACTGGACAACCGCTTCCCCGCCACTTTTGGAGACAATCGCAGTGGAAGACGTGCTGACAGAGGATGGTGAGGAGACCGGTTGTGTCATCCATACGCTCCAGACATACTGGGCATGTGGGAAGCTCGACCAGATTTGGTGTTGGTGGAGGGAATGGTCTAAGAGAGGACGCTGGAGTTGAAGATGGCGTGAAAGGGTCATGAGATAGCTCTGGGAAACTGGTGTTGGGATGTGAGGAGCTTGGCGTCTGGAAGGTAATAGACTTGATGAAGGTAACATGACATGTTTCTGGCTTTTGGAGATATTAGCTTTCAACCAGTATTACCAAGAGGAGAACAAACATACCTCCATACTATTGAACACCTTCCCATCCCACTCTTTCCTCCACCTTTTCGCTACGGCCGCATCTCTGAATTTCATAAGAACCAGATATCGATTCATCCTCCCCGTCATGACCATCCTGAAGTGGCTAACCTCATCCCTGGTCTTCTCACCCACAAAGCCCAAGAAATCATTCGTAGTGAGGTAGCTAGGAACAGCCGGAATACACAACGTCGTGCAATCCTCTTCCTCTCCACCCATCCGACCTTCCTCATCAGCCTCATACAAATCCTCCTCCCTCATATCCTGTGTGGAAGACGGATCTCCATCGCGATACAAGTGTACCACACCCCACCCAACCTCCGTATTCTTCGTTCGGCCTTGATCAACAGGTTTGTACAACGCCTTTGTGACTTTCCCCAACGAGCCCACCGCTTCAGGCGCAAGACCAGCATTAATCCCATTACCACTTCCGTTCACAGTCCCAACACCTCCAACCGCAGAGCTACTCTCGCCCCTCTTATGTTTCGGCCTCTCCATCATATCCAGACCCTCAACCCTCACACGGCCAAACCTCCAGTCTTTCACTGCAGTCCGCAGATCTGCAGGAATGCGATTAGGATTGGGGGTAGGAAATTCTAGGGTTTGGTTCGGGGAGATGGCGGTGTAGTCTTCGGAATCTGAATTGTTCGAGGGCGAAGGACCCCGCGCTGCTCGAGCACCGCAATCGATTACCCCTCCTACTGCAATAGCTGCCTCGTCACTTTCTCGGCCTCTGCTGAATGTGTCCTGGCCGAGTGGTTTTGATCCCGAGCCTCTTGTACGTGTCTTGAGTCGAAGGTCCTGCTTGACAGGTTCGTGGGCTGGCCAGTCTTCCGTTTGGAAGATGTCGCTGCTAGGAGGTGGGACCCAGGTAGCTCTCGTAAGCTCTTCTTGTTCTTCTTTTGTTCGGAAATGTGTTTGAAAAAGAGCTGCTGGAGACTTCGATGTGGCTTCGAGTTCTGCCTTGGTGGAGGGATAAGGATAGAGTTCGAATTTTAAGTGGTAGAAGTAAGATGGCATAATTTCACTGGAGCAGCTATCTTGGGTATAGCATGCCTCATGACGAATGTGAGAAGGAGCTTTAATACGGCTGAGATATTGTTCTAAAGAATTTTGTGAGGCGTTATCCAAGGATGCAGATTTTGTGGCAAAAATGGTCAAGAAGGAGCACTGAAGAAGAAAGATCAGCCTTGTCTAGCCTCACTTCAGAATCAGCAAAACGACGAAATACGGCAACATCTAGTCACACAACACACGTTTCAAACAGATTTCATTATGGAATCACGTATCACAAAAATAAACTCATTGCCAATTATGATGTGTCCGAATGGATATTTATTGGACTATGCGACTATCTGCATGTGCACATATCTGTGCAACGATCACGCTATGTACGTGCCATGGTTATCCCCCAAGCCGTACCGAAACGCCACACAAATCGAAAGGAAAGAGAAACCCAGAGCACTTATTGACCTCCACGAAGACGAAGTACCAAATGGAGGGTAGACTCCTTCTGGATGTTGTAATCGCTCAAAGTGCGGCCATCCTCCAACTGCTTACCAGCGAAGATGAGTCTCTGCTGGTCGGGTGGAATACCCTCCTTATCCTGGATCTTGGACTTAACATTGTCAATTGTGTCCGAAGACTCAACCTCCAAAGTAATAGTCTTTCCAGTCAAAGTCTTAACGAAGATCTGCATTCCACCACGGAGACGGAGAACCAAGTGGAGAGTCGATTCCTTCTGAATGTTGTAGTCGGACAAGGTGCGGCCATCCTCAAGTTGCTTGCCGGCGAAAATGAGACGTTGCTGATCAGGTGGGATACCCTCCTTGTCTTGAATCTTCGACTTGACGTTATCTATGGTGTCCGATGATTCAACCTCAAGGGTAATTGTCTTTCCGGTCAGTGTCTTCACAAAGATCTGCATGCCACCACGGAGACGGAGGACCAAGTGGAGGGTGGACTCCTTTTGGATGTTGTAGTCGGAAAGGGTTCGGCCATCTTCAAGTTGCTTTCCAGCGAAGATCAAACGTTGCTGGTCCGGGGGAATGCCCTCCTTGTCCTGAATCTTCGACTTGACGTTGTCGATGGTATCTGAGCTCTCAACCTCGAGGGTGATGGTCTTTCCGGTGAGGGTCTTGACGACTAGGCGGATATTAGCATATGATTTCGAAGCGGTGTGGCGAAGGCGAGAACTTACAGATTTGCATACCGCCACGAAGACGGAGGACAAGATGAAGAGTTGACTCCTTCTGAATGTTGTAATCCGAAAGGGTACGACCGTCCTCGAGCTGCTTGCCTGCGAAGATCAAGCGCTGCTGGTCCGGTGGAATTCCCTCCTTGTCCTGGATCTTGCTCTTGACGTTGTCGATAGTGTCCGAGGATTCGACCTCGAGAGTGATGGTCTTGCCGGTCACTGCGAAGAAGATGTTAGCATGAGTTCGTGTTGTTGTTTGTCTTTGAGCAAAAGTTGCGGTGGCGTGGCGTCATCAACGAGGCTCAGAGATAAGGGAAACTTACGAGTCTTGACGAAGATCTGCATGATTGCGGGTGTTCAGTGGTACTGGAGATGTGGTATGGAGTTTGATAGATGATGTTGATCGAAGAAGTTGATTTGAGTTCACTCGAGAAGTCGAAGATAGTTTGCAGGAAGAATGAGGGATGGTGTTGGGGAGAGAGCTGCTGCTTATATGGAAACGGCGGGGAGACTAGCGTGAGGCGCTAACGGTTCGCAATGGGCGGGCACCAAGTGAGCCAAGGGAGGCAGGAAGGGGCAGCCTGATTCGATGATTCACCACGGCGAGGAAGGAGGCGGCACTCGAACGAGCGAAGGAGTGAGCGACTTTGCGAGAAGGCTGTGGCAGTGAAGTGAATGCTTGCTTGCTTGGAGATAATCTATGGAATCACACGGAAAATTCGAGATGTGGCTATGAAATCAAAGTATTACTATTCCTTCACTTCCACCTGCACATTTCATTCCGTCGTCTATTCCAGAGTAGCATTATTCACCAGAGATGAGATATGATGTAGCTGCATTGTGCTGACCTGTCTCCTCCCTCTGTCATCATATCATCTTTGATAAGTATCAGACCATTCGATCCATCCCATCCCATCCATCCCCCCGCAATGAGCCAGCGATAAGGCAGCGGGCAAGGCCGATTCTAGAATCTGGCCCACTTTACATCAAGGAGTACAGTACTGTACTGTACAGAGGTAACCACAACCAGCCAGCATGATCTCGACCCCGACCCCGCCTCCTTCGACACGAAAGCGTTGGGCGATGATGTCGCACCCAGCCTCCTCATGTCTCGGCATCTATCCATCATATCCTATCCTCGTCGAGCAGCACCAGAGCAGCATCAAACACAACGAGTCAGATCCTCATCAAATTTCCTCAATAATCGTGAGGCAGGAAAGGACAGAAAAAAAAAGCCCTTCACCCAGCAGGACGCAAAGGTGTCATGTCATGCTGAGTGCGGAGATGAACGGACTCGCCGCCGACCTCCTGCGTCATCAGCGACAAAGATTTGCGATTACAGACGACAAAGCAGGATATGGGCTTGGCCATATTCCGGGCTTGATTTATCCGGGATGATGCCGACCTCGGAGACGTCACGTGCAGAGGCCGATTGTAGCAGGGGGGACTTCCGAGGGGCAGTCAAAGCCCGAGAGCAGTGAAGGTCCTGGATGAATTTTGGATCTAAACTTGAGTCGACACAACTAGCGTCAGGTCGACCAGCTTTTCACTTATTACCCAATACTCAATACTCAATTCATTCAACTCAATCAAATGATCCCAATGACTTACCTGATTAATATCCATATTCACCTTCTCAAACCATCACAAAGTCACAAGCGAGACGGGCATATCTTACATCTTCAGGTAAAGCTCTTTTATTTTGACCGAGATTTATATCTACCGGCGCCATATCGTGTGCATAGCCATACACATCCATCTTTCCTGACAAGTTCAACACCCTCCAAAGAAGGCGAGTCGCAAAGCACACCAGGCATCCTTCCGGATGCCGGTTTATCCATAGGGTTTCCGACGCCCAAGATGCATGCTCTTCGTTTCAATTCCAACCAAACCACAAAACAAACATAAATTCTTCCAAAAGTAAAGCGTTTCTTCCATCCGTAAGATAAAACATGACGTCCGTAAAGGTAAAGAAATGCAACCGTAAAAGTCCTTGATCTCGTAATTAGATCCCCGAGTCATTCATACAGGTCTCCTGCCAAAGATAAACCATCGTAACGGGTCGTAAATATGACTTTCGCTATGCCCCATTCAAAATAAAATCAAAATGTAATATCGGAGTAGGTCTCATCCATCCACCGCTCTCTTCCCCTTCTTGTGCGAGTAAATGAAAATGAAAAGAAAAAGTAGCCCTCGCTGATGGCTTTCCATACAGTGATGGAGGAACAAATGAGAGTAAAAGTTTTCGATTCAATCGACAAAGGAAACAAGTCTGTAAGCATCTAATGCGGCTCCGGTTTGGAGGCCTCCACTCAATGGAGCAGTGTCGCTGGATTTGTACAGGCGAAGTGCAAAGTGGGTATATAGAAAGGTATTGTCAGAAAAGGAAAAGACACTAGTTGGCTCGGATGACGAGTTTCGACAAGAACTTATTGGACAAGGAGTCGAAATCTCTTCGGTCGAATTTGGCATCTGGACGAGTCTTGAGGTAGGATTCTGTTGGAGTGGTTAGTATGGAGACAGGTCTGCTCAGAAGGTTAGGCACCTACCATGCTTGGTAACATGATCCTTCATCTCAGTCATTGCTTCACAGACAGCAACGTTGTTGTTGAGAAGCTGTCCATGTCTTCGCGTATCCCACTCGGTGAATGATGGGAGCTTCTGAGAGATGGCGTGGAATAGTCCGACGATGACACCGACTGGAGTTGTCTCCATGTCACTACAGAACTTGTTGACAGCTGCTGCATCAGGGACACGGTAATGGCAATCGAATTGCATCTCTTCCCAGACGGCAAGGAGGATGGAGGCAAGCATGAAAATCGTGGGCCAGTTCTTCAGTCTGTCACCACTGTAGACGCTCGAGTATAGCGACGACAGTTCTTCGAGGATCTCCTTTTGAAGCTCACGCCACATATCTGCAAGTGCGCACTTGATCTGGAAGTTGATCATGACGGGTGCGATGATCTTTCCGTTGTACTTGGACTCCTCATCATCAATCAAGCCCTCCATAGGGTGTTCGTCACCGCGTTGCTCGACCATGGTGACATGGAGAGTTAGGTTGTAAGCGAGGACAAGCTTCAATGCCTTTCGGATGACTGGCACCTTCTCCTTCAGATAGTACCGGTGGGCAGTCTTCAGGATCTCAGTGATGAACGGAGTACCCTCAAAGTAGTCGTCGATGAACTCCTCGAATGGACCATCAAGATGCTTGTCGAGGTACTCGGACAGTGCTTCTGTAGATACGCCCTCAGAACCAGCGGACATTCGCTCGGTACGAGTATCGAACTCGAGGGGCTCTTCGTGCTCGGTCTCGATCCAATCAACGGTGAAGCAGCTGTCATCACTGACATATACTTCTCGGGCCATGATTGGGATGGCGAAGCCATATCCATGGGTGATCCAGATGAGTTCCTCCTTTTGGGCAAACCCCTTGATGTTGTAGACGGAAACGCCACGGCCTGCATGTCTCTCGTAGTCCGCTCTCCAATCCTTCATGAAGTAGCCAATGTCCTTGATATCGATACGGGTACAAGGAACCTGCCATAATCTTGCATGTGAAGGTTGGCAACCAGCACATGGTTCTCCCTTGTCACATGTCTTCTTCAAGAATTTACATCTCAGGCATGCGCGCAACTTTCTGATTTCACTCGCCTGCTTCCTTTGCTCCGGTAATAACGGTCCGCGTCTTCGTCCAACACGCTTCTCGGTATCCTTCTTTCCATTCGATGTACGGCGAATGACAGGTTTGGTGGCTTTGGCGGTGGGGCTCTTCCGTGGTGCCGAGTTTCTCCTGGCGGGAGGTGACGAAGTTGAGGATGGGGTAGTTCTACTCGATGGCGGTGACATCTTGATCGGTACGGGTGCTACGGCAGCAGCGGGGCTGACGATCTCGTGGTTGTGATGATGAGCACCATCATGAAAGCAATTCCGGTGGTCATTGTTGTTGTTCAGATAAGTGTCTGATGCTGGGGAATATGGTGAGTATGGGTACGAGATGTCCTCGAAGCTGCCGAACGACTCCATCGTATGCCCAGTGCCGTCTGACTGTGACGAGTCCGAGTGGGTTCGAAGATGTAATGTTTGCCCGGGATTGAAGATTGCTGCGTTCTGTGCCTGCTGGTATGCTTCGAAATTGGGGAAATGATCCACCGTAGCCCAGCCATTATCACTACTTGAACTTGGGAGCGACAGAACCTCCAGATACGTCCCAGTTGGCGAGTTGCTTCCCAAACTCTGACGTCCTATACTTGGTAGCCCATCGCTGGCTCCTGCGAAATTCATAGCATTCTCAATTTCCTGCCAATTTGCCCACATCGCTGCTTGAGCTTCCACAGTCTGTGGCAGTCCATTGAAAGGTGCTTCCATCTGAAGTCCAGCGTCGAATGTGCCTTGAGTTGTGGGGAGGTGGTAGTCGAGGGGGGAGGTCTGGAAGGTGCCCCCAAAAGCATTGAATTGCGCCCCCATTAATGAGTTGTCGGGAATATACTGTGAGAGTTGCTGTTGAGGTTGTTGCATCGGCCAATCTGTCATGAGGGTGGGCGAGTTGTTATGTCCAGCCTGAGGGAACTGTTGATGGGGGTTGTGGCCCGGCGAAGTCTCACGCCTCTCGTCAGCAGCTCCTGAGGCCATATCCAGAGGCATAGGCCAGCTCGAGCGCGCCGCCATATTGGTTGTGAATGGATATCTGGGATCTCGATGGTCGAAGGTTAGGTCTAACAGACCCTCTGGTGTGAAGTCAAGATTCGAAGTCATTGTCGCGAGTCTTTTTTTGTGATAGGAATGGTCAATAGTATTGTAAGAAGAGGGTAGGTGACACCGCTCTTTGAGAAAGAGGAAGACCTCACGATGAAGTCGGTGAGAGGCCTGGCTGTTCGTTAGAAGGTTGAGAAGAGCGACCGTCGAGCGAGCAGGCTCCACACAAGAAGCGGTGAGCAGAGGCCGGAAGAATCGCAAGGTGGGCACGAAGCCTGCTCAGACCACCCCAGCCCCGTCGAATCAGCACCCGGTATTTGCACACTCAAAAAGCTCACTGCAGGACGCTACTGCGCGACAACAGTCAGGTGGCCAATAGTTGACTTCGGGGCGGGTAGAGGGGGGAACAGCCAGCATGGATTTGGGGCGGGTTTAGTAGCCTTGGGGGATTTCGGGGCACTTGATGGGCCAGTTCAGCGAATACCAAGCTGCCCCTCCAGCGAGAACTCGCCTACGAAGCCCCTTAATAGCGTCGGCTAAGGGCGTGGGGAGGGGATTGAGACGCCTGTAAAAGAATAGCGTACCCACTGAAGCAGATCCTAGAGACCACTGAAGCAAAGCAAAAGCAAGGGATGACAGCCCATGTTCGCTCGCCCTAGATCCCGCGAGGCGAGCCAGCCACTGAAGATTGATGGCAAGCCTCTCAGGCCAGACCTCTCAACAACCAGGTCCGCATCCAACAGCCGAATCCTCTCTGTCCTTTCATTCATACATAGATTCAACCACAACCCTCCTTGAGAAATGAAGAATTCTGATGTTGTTGCATTCTTACACACCACTTCAAGCGGACATGGCCGTACAAGACTTTATTGTCCCGCTTACCATTGCACAATATTGATTCCTATCTTATCCAGGAGCAGTGCAATCATCCCGAACCTGGCGGATTGGCAGCAGCGGCGTCTTGGAAAACCTTGCAAAGGACCTGCCAGTGTCTGAAAATCTCGTTACACCCCCCAGAAGAAGCCGGACCCTGAAAAGTACCCCACTCTCCAGTCCTAGCGAAACTTTGCATACTCGCTTGACCAAATTGTGTAGTGGTCACTGAGGCAAACGCGGGAGATGCTGTGATCGACAGGAAGTCGATTTGTACAAGTTCGTACCATGTTCGTTTCTCGTGGTGTTTAGAAACTGTCTAGATGATGAAAGGCTCCATTTCTGCCAATCTTGAGGCGGTTTATCCATGGAAGACCCTGGGGCAAGACTTGATAGTCCCTCGTTGTAAGTCTCCGTTTGTGAGTGCACGTCTCCCATTCTGGCTTCGGATCTCCAACAGCAGCGAACATCAACTTCGATCTGCTATCTCATCTGTCTTATTGACAGGGACGAGGGTTCTCCTGTGCTGCACGACTTATCGTTGATGGCCAACGACTGTACGCGCTGATGTTTTCGTGTACCCACGTACTGCGCAGAGGCCTCGACGCCGTGCAGAGAACCCCGCTATCTCGATCTTCCCCCTCATCCTTCAGCAACGCCTCCTTTTTCAAAGTTGCCGCCATCGAATGGAAGATGAAGTAAATTGGGGCCAAATCTAATCCAAGAGATTGAGACGGTTCAAGTAGCCAGGCACGGCAGTGTATCATGATTCAATCACGCGTCGATTGCGAGTCAGGTCTGCCCCTCAGTATTCCGACCCTTTTCGTTTCACCCAAATCAGATGGGGGGAATAGGAATTCATCTCGTCCTCATCTCCGGCCGTGGAATCGCCGGAGTCATCGTCAATCGACGACTCGTACTTCATCTTCGCGCGCAGTTGCCTCTTTGGTGATCTTACCTGTCTGCAGCTGGTCCAAAAACGAGGTGCATGTTCAAATTCATGCAGTTGACCGTGGATGCTCTTCATTGGACAAACATGATGCAAATCAGCGCATACTGACATATTGCTCGCATGCCCGGCTCAGCTTGCATTTACACTTGCAGCCCACACTCTCATGGCAATCTCGAGGTTTCGATTTGTGTGACAGGTTAGCAGACTGCCAGCTGCCATGTAACTTAATCTCGCTGGTCGCTCAGCTCAAAGTGTTTCGAAACCACAACTGCCCCTCCCCCTCTCATCAGCCTCGGCCACCGATAACATGCCTCAGGAATGCGTACAGTTGTCGAGTGGGGTGCACAATTTGCAGATGCGGTTGACTGCATACTCCAGTGCACTGTGATGCTTCAAAACGTCTGCAACTTCTGAGGAGATGTGTCTACAGCTGCTGTGTATATCTAGAATATTTGAGGCTGGTATATAATGACCAAAAACAAACATATCCCCAGGTTCAAAAGAAATCAATTGGTGTTGTTCGGCAAATTGTTGATTGGTCTAAGCTCCTGGTGGGGCTGGAGGGGTCAAACTGGAAAATACTTAAGGAATGGAAAGGAATGAGGACCTAACTTGGTGCAGACCCAAGGCTATTCCCTCGATCTCAAAGAGATATGCTGCTCAAAGACAATGGATAATAGAAAGACATGCCGAACCGGTCAATGCTATCATATTCTCAAAGGAACTTGAGATGAAGTTCCAATTGTGAGAGCGAAAGCCAATCGAGGTTGCATTTGGCTCAAATGTCTTGGTGGGGCTTCGTCTTCGTCTAAGCGAGAGGCTAAGGAATTCGCTTGACGTTGACGTTTCCACTGCCCTTGCTTCCAACACGAACCCGGACAATGAAAAGGAGTCCAGCGAATGAAAACATCCCTTTTGCAAAATGAGCCTCACATGACATTCCACAAAGAAAGAAGGCACCGCAAGGTTATCTTCAAGAGACGGACCATGGCTCCCTCGTCATCATCATCTGCTGCTCCCTCTGAGACATTTGAGCGACTACTTTATGGTGGCCAGCGGACCCGCCGACCTGGATTTATTACCGAAGACTCTACCGTCGCCGAGTCGGCACCCATAGACCCTGTCTCGGGAACCATAAGCTCTCCTTACACGATGTCAACAAAGACCGCTCGCATGAGCATGATACCGGACCTTTTCACACAACTCCCGCCATGTCGCGATCTCCATATGACCGAAAGCTCTCAAGCCCAGGATGAGACGATACAAGAATGTCTTCCATTTCTTTCTGGCGTGGACTCAGATGTAGAGTACAACGATCACGGAGTGCCACGGCTTGCCAGAAGTAGACATATTGCCTTTCTGCATAAGAGTCTGGGGAGGCTCCCAGCTGGCTATGTTGCTGCCGATGCCAGCAGGCCATGGATGTTTTACTGGGCTTTAAATGGGCTGGTTACGATGGGGGAGGATGTATCAGGCTACCAAGAGAGAGTCATCAACACTGTCCGACCTATTCAGAATGAGACTGGTGGGTTCGGTGGAGGAAACGGCCAAATGTCACATCTTGCACCAACATATGCTATTTTGCTATCTCTGGCTATTGTGGGAGGCACAGAGGCCTTCGATCTCATTGATCGTAAGAGCATGTGGAAATGGCTGAGTGCTTTGAAGCAACCTGACGGGGGCTTTCAGATGTCCATAGGCGGTGAAGAAGACGTTCGGTCAGCTTTCTCTTCGTAGTGAGCATCTCATACAAACGCTAAATCATCACAGTGGCGCATATATCGCTGCTGTTATCATCACGCTCCTCGATATCCCCCTTGAGCTTCACTCCGATTCACCAGCATGGTCACGTGAAGGATCCACACTTCTCACAGGTCTCCCGGAATGGATATCGAGATGTGAGTATTACTCTTTCTATCTTGACATTCATATCTGATTACAGTCGAAGGTCAGACATTCGAAGGTGGAATGTCAGCTCGACCAGATGTGGAGGCTCATGGGGCATACGCCTTCTGTGCCTTAGCTTGCCTCAGCATCCTCGGGGATCCTCATGAAGTAATACCAAAGTAAGGAAACGTCGCTGCTTCTTTTGAATATACTGATAACCAGCTCTTAGATACCTCGATGTACCGTTGTTGATTTCATGGCTCTCTGCTCGTCAATACGCCCCTGATAGTGGGTTCTCGGGCCGGACAAACAAATTGGTTGATGGATGTTACAGTCACTGGGTAGGAGGGTGCTGGCCTCTGCTTGAAGCATGTCTCAATGGGACCAAGTCTTCTTCGCAGAGGCTGGCCTCGATTACTAGTGATGGGAAACTGTACAGTAGAGAAGGTTTGATCAGGTATATCCTATGTTGCTGCCAGGATCAATCGAAGCGAGGAGGATTAAGAGACAAACCGAGCCAGTAAGTACTTCAAGTATCATCATTCCCCAACGGCAAGCTAACAGTACATCAGTTCATCCGATTCATACCACACATGCTACGTCCTAGCTGGCTTCAGCTCTGCACAGAATAATTGGCATTATAATAATCAAACATCAAAGGTCGGACCTGGCGGATCTGGCGGCCCTCTTACCTCGGCTTTCCAATGGATATCCGAACCTATCATCGAAAAGTCACAAATCTTTGATGAGGGCGACAGAATCGGAACTCTCCATCCAGTATTTGCCATACCCGAGGGTACTGCTGAGGAGATGAGAGCTTATTTTGCCTCCAAAGGGGGATTCTAATGGCCATCCTTGGGCTTCGATGAGCATTGGATTTTAGATCAAGCGTGCGGGAAGCATTGTGTATGGACCGATCGTGGAGACGGATCCTGAGCCAGGATGAAAGCTTGATGCATAGATTGCGGAGTTATGTGGGATGGATCATATCTGGAGGTACATTAGGCTAACCAGTTGCATTACTATGCGAAAAGTATGCTTGTTTTGCAGTGAGGCATGGTTTAAGGATATTTACAGCCTACTAGAGATCCGAAGCTGTTCGATTTGCAGTTTTAGCATTACATGATTTGACGAATCGAGCTGCTTCTTTTCTTACTGACTTCTTTGGACCTCTTTGGAGATGGAGTCATTGGCAGAGGCAATTCAAGCAACTATCGTTCGATTGTGGCCTCTGGCTGGAACGGATCTGGTCAAGGTCCGGCTCCTGAAACGTGACTGCTTTACGATCGGATGCCAGTAGCTGAATCTAGCGACAAATAGGGGACGGCAGTCCACATGATGACGCTTGACAATGATACAAGATGCCATCCAAATGTGACAGGTCAAACAGACGCCGTGCAAGGCTCGCTGAGGTAAGTCTTCGAGTGTAATCTTCCTTCCGTATGCATTTAGAGAAGCGGAGTGGATTGCAGACTGAGACATCTGCTGTGGGTGCCGTTCGCATGCCGGCTGCAGATTCTGAACAGTTTTTTTTAGATCTTTGATATTGAGTCGTGATGCTGTGGATTCTGCACTGTGGGTTCATATGGGCCATGCGGCCAAGCGAGGGCCACTGGGGGGTTCAAGCTCTCGCATCCACTCGTTCTTCATTTGTCTTGAGCCGGTCGCCAACCTCTCCTCTTTCCCTCTCCCGCAACAACATCAACAAAACATTGCTCTGCGACCTCTCGGCGATCCCAGGCGAGATCTTTAATATATGCATCTCCGTCTCAAGACCCAAGTCGAGCATCATGCCTTCTGAGACACATTCATGACTGTGAAAGTCAATTCCCTGTCTCGTGCTGTCTAGGCTCAGACTTTCTCGCGCTGATTTAGCCCCGCATGAGCATGCAGCTGCAGAGAATATACCTCCGCGCCACTCCACGAATTACATCCCCTGCCAGACCTTGGGAACCACCGAGAGTTGCCCTCTCCAGATGCACCGTCAGTCGATAGGACAATGCAGCCAACAGATAGCGAGCCTGCCAATGTCAGCCAGGCCGACCTGATCCGAAGCGATCCCCTCCTCGGCGGCAATACTGGCGACAGGCGGTTCAGGTACCTGATCTAAGATCCGCTCTCAGGCGAAGAGATGTCTGGGTCTTGACCTTCAGAATTGCTTTTTCCGGTGGCGGGCGACGACATACCATCTAGAAGAGAGATTGACCATGAGCCCGAGACTGGTGTTCATGGTATCGATTCCTCCTCACCCATTGTTTAATATACCGCAGCCGTATGCCTCTTTCAATTTCCACGGCATAAGGCCCTTACTGCTTAAGTCCTCAAGCGCAATGCCAGCTCATCATACATGCGATCAAGAACCTTGCACACGGCTAGTCGTCGGTCTGGCTTGGGCTGCCTCGCGCTTTCTTGCCCTCCCACCACCGACTGGAGGGTACAGTACCGTGAGATCTCAGAGCAGACCAGCCACTCTTTATGCATTGAGTGGTTCACCGACTTCGTGTCAAGTCCTACTCCAGTCATTCAAGGTCCAACACGCTGGACTTCGCGAGAGTGCCATGCATGGCGACACCGTTGTAGTGCGGGGCAGAGGGGACCACTCTCGCTCTCGATGCTGTACTTTAGCCAGTCCAGAAATTCCAGCTATGGTTCTTCCGGTCTCTGTTCGACGTTATGGATCCTGTCTATGGGTTAGGAATACTGAATCTCCGACGTTTTAGTTGCGTCAAACCGGCGTCCCTCGATGCCAGTGCATTAGCGGCCAGCCCGTCGGATCTCCATGTCACCGTAAGAGCCAGCAAAATTCAAGTTCTTGAAGGCCGTCCGTGTTTTGATGGAGCCAAGGCCTGTGTCTCCATTCCTGCTGCTGCAAAAGCATGCAAATTTTGCCCGAGATCTATGGGACAGGTGTTGAGCCTTTTGCCACCGCTGCTGCATCGACAAACAGTAGCTGCAGACCGACCTGGAAAGGACGAATTGATACCTCTGACCCCTCAGAGATCATCGCCTAGCATGCGCTCCCATGTTGTGGTGGAGTAGCCTAATCTCGCGATGAAATATCAATTGGCAACGACCTACGCCAGCACTTCGATATGGGTCACATTGGAAGAGCCGCATCATGACTTGCATCTGGTTCAACCTTTCGTCCTATCTCAACAGCGCCTGAATATCTCTACGGGAGTCCAATCCATAATCCTTGTCTCACGCTAACCGTAGACTCTGCAATAAATCACACATGTCTCGCCGTCGCTGGACGAAAGTCCTGCACAAACCCCTAGACACCCACTCCATCCGTCAGCCTTACTCTGTCAACACCACGACGCCGACCATACAACAGTGTTGTCACCTACACTTCAAAGACTCTGTGCATTTTTCCCTGTATACTTCAGATCGGGCTCAATTGCATCAACGGCGTTGTCGTGGTTTAGGCAATCATCATCACCGGCACATCCTGGAACTGAAAAAATTGTTCTCCCACACTCACTACAACCGCCACCTCGGATCTGTTCCTGGAACAGGATCTTGTCACACTTGATCATTGGCAATTGATAAGTTACGATGGGCGGCTTTTATATGGCATATCTGGAGAGTACGTTGATCCACTGGTTCGGGAACAATACCCCTTAATCTCTTGGGTCTTGTCGTCCGATCTTTCCCTACGGTTCCTCGTGTATCCCAGATCCTGCTGAAAATGGGATCTCCACCCCCACGATCTATCATGTTGGCTGTCTCAAGTTACTCTACCGTTGGGCTGTGATACTGGTTCCACCGCCCAATCTTGCATCGTGTTGATCTATGTGTCTGCACATCAGTGCGTTCTGCTACGTCTTCTTTTTCCTGCTCCATTCTGAGAGCCACAGTTCTGTACAACGAATGTCGTCAGAGTAACCACTGACCACTCGGCAGGTCTGTGCCGTCGCCGAGGTTGGCGTGATCCCTTGTACGAGACGTACAGAAGCTCCTCTGGCTTCACATGCCTAGTCCTCGTCAATGGTCGGGAATACCAAACAGACCTGGCATACGAATCCGATGGGTTGGCTCAGGAGAACGCGGCTATGCGGGCGTTCATGGTGTGCCGAAATTTCTCTGTGAATGGAGGTATGCTGGCTCGCAATGGTGTGGTTCAAGGCCTTCCCGCGAATGAGAGCGGTGGCAGACATCGCAGAAGCCGGGGTGGTCGAAGCCATTCTGTCAATTTAAGCAGCAGCAGTTCCACAACGTCATCGGAATAGAGGACTGAACTGATACGTCTTCCGGCAGCTAAGAATTAGCTGTCAAGCATACAGGCCGAACCTTTCGGCCACCAAACGATATCCTGCACGTTTCTGAGGAAACCTGCAGCACCTTGCGGCAAAGCAACGACGAATTACGACCAAGACAAAACAGCGACAACGCTCTTAAAAATTGCTTGACGATTTCACGACTCGATCTTAATGACGACTTGACGACGATGACGAACGACTTTCCTTCAACTACCTTTCAACCACCAAGACATGGCCGCGGTATGGGTAAAATAGCACCTGCCGCTGGAGATCAGAGGCAACTCGACCCCACCTACTGTCCTTACAGAGGCTGTCTATGACTTTGGCAATTGAAATCAGGGGGTGTTGGAATTTGACGGCGGCTTGAAGACTTTCTTTCCTCGCGAATCATGCATTTAGCAAGCGTGGCGGCAGCGTTGCTTTCATTTTGGGAATGACAACTTACGAGTTTCTTTTCTCTCAGAGGGAGCAAGGAAATTAGGCAAACCATTGGGCTCAATGGATGATCAGACTCATGATAATGATGACTTGACGATGAAATAAAAGCCAAGAGATACCCCCTGAGGTACTCGCTCGATAGTTTGATAATACCTCTGATATACCTGTTACCCCGTGACTGTACAATGGTTGGTCAGGATGCCTGGGAGAACCACCGTGGGGACGGGTGTGGCGTCGACTGAAAATAATGGCAATCTCGTACAAGCAACACAGCCACTTTTCCTACAGAACTCGTGATGGCCATCCATACGAGGGATGGTGATGTCCCCCATCGTGTTACAGGAAAAGAAATAAGGCGATGTCTACCCCACGCCACTCTCAGAAGAAACATGCCGTATTGTGTTCAAGCATGACACACAAGGAACAGGCGCTTCAGATTGCCTTTCTTTCTTCCCCACGACGATGATGTTGTGTACCACCTGATCAGAAGAGGCTGTTGGGATCGTGAGTTGTGTGCGTTATGCCATAAATATCCGGTCATTGTAGCCTCATCTTGCTCGGCCTCGAAACTGCCTACATCGTCGAGCTCCTAAAACCAAACAAGCAGAGGATTCGAGTTCTCCCATTCAATCGATCCAGAACGTGTAAAACAAGCAGATTAAGAGACAAGCCCTCCAGCCTCGCCCATCAATCAAATCACATCTAATTTTGCCTCCCGTTTAGCTGGATCCACTAGACTGCAGAAAAGGGGCTCGCCGACGGGACTAGGCGAGAATATTTTGGGACCGAGACCAAGTCCAGGTGTCCTCCTCGACTTCCCATCCTCCTTCCAACAATTCAATCCTCTCTTCCAAGAAAACTGTACAACAATTCCAATTACTCACGACACTCGTTGATCAGCAACTGTTCACTTTCCAGGTTTAGTTGAAGGAAGACTACCATCGAACGCCAGACATTCCTTGTTGCCCATAAACCTAAACTCTGTCTATCGTCACTGTGGGGTACTATCTGCCCTACGAATTCGTACACTTCTTACAACAGAAACCTCCACACAACTCAAGATGAAGGGCAAGTCTAGCAGAGCATACTTGATATTTGAGCTAAATGGTTAACTTTTGGTACAGCCCTCATTCTCGTCGGAGGCTTTGGCACCCGTCTGCGCCCTCTCGTACGTTTTCCCCCTTGCCAACTAGCTACATCATCCTCGAGTCCCTGCCGCAGACTTCCAGTACCTCGGAATACCTTCAGTGATTGACGGAAACATAGACCCTCACCCTTCCCAAGCCGTTGGTCGAGTTCGGAAACAAGCCTATGATTCTGCACCAGGTTGAAGCTCTGGCTGCTGCTGGCGTCACGGACATCGTCCTGGCTGTGAACTACAGACCCGAGATTATGGAGAAGCATCTGGCAGAAGTGAGTATCACAGCTTCTCCTGGCGTTTGCGGGAGGCACTGACAGTCCGCGTCTTTAGTACGAATCCCGGTTCAACGTTAAGATCACCTTCTCCATTGAGTCAGAACCTCTCGGCACTGCAGGTCCTCTGAAGCTCGCAGAAGAGATCCTCGGAAAGGATGATACCCCCTTCTTCGTGCTTAACTCCGATGTCATCTGCGAATACCCCTTTGCGGATCTTGCTGCTTTCCACAAGAACCATGGTGAGGAGGGAACGATTGTAGTTACGAAGGTTGAGGAGCCTTCGAAATACGGTGTGGTTGTACACAAGCCTAACCACGCGTCGCGGATTGACCGATTTGTCGAGAAGCCAGTCGAGTTCGTTGGCAATCGTATCAACGCTGGTATCTACATCCTCAACCCAAGCGTCTTGAAGCGTATCGAGTTGCGCCCCACATCTATCGAGCAGGAGACATTCCCAGCCATCTGCGCAGATGGTCAGTTACACTCTTTTGACCTGGAAGGTTTCTGGATGGATGTCGGACAACCAAAAGATTTCCTCTCCGGAACCTGCCTTTACCTTTCCTCCCTGACAAAGAAGAGCTCGAAGCTCCTTGCCTCTTCGAGCTTGCCGTACGTACACGGCGGAAACGTCTTGATTGATCCCTCCGCGAAGATTGGAAAGAACTGCAGAATCGGTCCCAATGTCACAATTGGTCCAGATGCTGTTATTGGTGACGGTGTCCGCCTTCAGCGCTGTGTGATTCTCGCAGGCTCCAAAATCAAGGACCACGCCTGGGTAAAGAGCACTATTGTCGGCTGGAACTCCACTGTAGGCAAGTGGGCACGATTAGAGAACGTCAGTGTACTGGGAGACGATGTCACAATCGGCGACGAAATCTACGTCAACGGAGGAAGCATCCTGCCACACAAGAGCATTAAAGTCAATGTCGACGTGCCCGCGATTATCATGTAAAACTACCTACCATACGACATAGAATATCATCGAGTGCCGATTAGGAGCTCCATCCGTATTTTCCAGGCTCGGACCATGGTTTTTTGGCCCAGTAGTACATTTTGTGGTACCTGGCTTTGTGTTATTATCGAGGGTCGTTGTTAAGAGCAATGGCATGTTCTCCTCTCATATTCTTCGTTTCTCGGGCAAAAAAGGGAGCAAGTCAGAAAGAACGTAGTCAATTCTTGATGGGGAAAGTTTTGTCTGTTGGCATGCGCTGGCGTCTATGGCTTTTTGCATGCATGCATCCATCAGAGAGCACTTGAGAAAAAGTCAAGAGAACAATGGACGGTTTGTTTTGGTTTTAGGTCTTGGTTTGGCGAGTGCTTTCGTCATGGGAATGGATTTGGTTCGGGCTGTTCTCCTTGCCGGCTGGCGGATGACTTTATTTTTCTTCCAGCTGTCGTTGGGTGATGGTTGGGCACGATTCTGTTTGTAAATGGCATTATAATCTTAGATAATAAATCTATTGAAAACAGATGGAACTTCGACAGACTTTGTGGTTTATCAGTAGGTAGGTAGAGATCTCGACAAAGTCCTCCACTCAATGGTGGAACGCGCCGAGGAAACCAGCGTTTGCCAAGACTTCTTTTGCTGAATTCTGTCTGTCCAGGTTCATCCACTCTTCAACACAAAAATGCCTTGTAGTTCTCTACCTTGCCTCGAAATTCGGACCACAATGATTGAGCGAAATTCGACTCTGGCGTCGGAGGAATTTCATTCGGAACATCACAGTTTTACTTGCAGGTCAGAAGAATCCAAAGCAATAGCCAGGCTCTTTCCGTCTCTCTGAACGTATCTGAGCACGACTCTTCATTATGTAGCGTCTTGGCAGATGACATTCTTTGCTACAAAGGAGGAGGTCAAGATAAGGTACCGCTCCAGCCTCTGAACCGGGCTTCGTTTTAAGTTTCTTCTTTCGCAAGTACCGACACGCTAAGTACGCATCAGCGACCGCGCACTGTCCCGGCAGATGAAGGGCCGATGGTCATTCGATCCATAGAGGCTCAACAGAGATGTCACTGGGAGGCAATGGAAGCAATCTGACGCTTAACTTGTTTCTCAACGTAGTAATTGTTTTCTTGAAGACGCGCTTCCTCAGTTATTTTTGGGCTTGCCAAGTGTTTCTCCCCAACTTAGCCAGCTCTGTGACATCCGGCTACATACTCTTCTTCGTTGATCTTCTCTCTCTACATATTGCCGTGGGCAGAGATAGTCCCCGGTATATTCAGGATCCGGGACCCACACGTGGTTCTGACCAAGTCAGTGAACCTGAAGTCATGTCTTCGTTCACACAGTGTTTTGACATGGATCTACTTCTGATTCTATGCTTTCCCCAGATGTCATCACGTTCGCCCCATTGGGAGCCAGCTCTTGGACCCTGGGCATCTAATCCTGAAGATGTTAAGCTTTTGTGGCAGTTATTCCTAGAATTGGGGTGGTCCATAGTTTCTGGTGACATCTTCTGTGGATACTGCATTTGTTTTCCAGGAAATACAGAGACATGGGACGTTGTGATGTGATTTATATTTCGACATTACACCATATACTTCTATCTCTGCAGTCGCATGAAGTTCGATATTTGTTAAGTCAAGAGCTGGTACTCTCCCCAAGATTTCACTGGCAGTCCTCATCCCATTCTCTAGCACGTCGAAATTCATGTCAAACTCAACTGTCAAGCCCAACAACTTACCTTCCGACACTTCTTCAGCTTTCCACAAAGCAAGCTCGTATCTTCTGTCTCATAGTTGTATTCTTTCTCTTGTCTTACACGGATTGCCGGCGACCTGTTCTCGTCAAACATCATGTCTATCCCTCGACCTCCTGCAGCTTATCATGCAGCGACCCTCTCGTCGTTGACTGGCAAGCAGTCAATTAGCCCAAAACAGCCATACAATTCGCCAATTCCTGCTCAACAGGTCAATATCAAAAAGCACCACCGAATGAACAGACAGAGTGCTCTTATCTTCGCCGACTTCCACACATTCGAAAGTCCCAGAGGGAGTCAATACCAGCCGGGGCAAGACTCAGATATTGATGACGAGCAACAGAGCGTCGTCACGGCATTCCCACGGAACACCATCGAGGCGCCCAAATCTGCCTCTGTCAGCACATACAGCTTGGAGAAGTCTCTTCCTGATCCACCATACCACGTCTTTACGCCCGCCAAGAAGAAGCAGTTGGTTTATATCGTTTCTTTGGCTGGGTTGTTCTCGCCACTGTCGAGCAACATTTACTTTCCGGCCTTGGGTGAAATCGCCAAAGTCAGTACACCTTAATGGACAAATGAGACTGGCTAACATTTCAATAGGACCTCAGAGTGAGCTTGTCCCTGATAAGTCTGACGGTCACGGTCTACATGATCGTTCAGGGTATCGCACCATCCTTCTGGGGTCCGATGTCAGACACTAAAGGCAGACGTATCACATTCATAGGTACGATCCTCGAAGGATGGAAAAAGCCAAGCGCTTACGAATATCTAGGAACTTTTGTTGTTTACCTGATTGCCAACATTGGTCTCGCATTTAGCAGCAATTTTACATCATTGATGGTATTTCGAGGTATCCAAGCAGCCGGCAGTGCTGCCACCATTTCAGTGGGTGAGTATTTATATTCATACCTGCAAATGTATGACTGACAGTGTCTAGGTGCTGGAGTCATCGGAGATATCACCACTTCTCGAGAGCGCGGAGGACTGATTGGCATTTTTGGAGGCAGTAAGTCAGAAACAATGTTGTTCACGATTGTCTGCTAATGGATTAGTTCGTATGCTAGGGCAGTCCATCGGCCCAGTGTTTGGCGGATTGATCTCACAATACCTTGGTTACCACGCGATATTTTGGTTTCTCTTCGGACTGGGATCTCTGGCTCTGTTGTTCATCGTCCTGCTCCTCCCAGAGACTCTCAGAAGTATTGCAGGCAACGGTACGATACCTCTGACATCCATCTATCGACCTCTCATCTACAAAACACCACCATATCCCCTAAGACGAGACCAAAACCTTATCTCATCCAAGAAAATCACTGTATCGAGCATATTTTCACCACTCAAGTTCCTATTCGAGAAAGATGTTTTCATTACCCTCTTCTTCGGCTCGATAGTCTACACTGTGTGGAGCATGGTGACATCCAGCACAACCGCGCTCTTCCAAACACGCTTCAACTTGAACGACCTACAAGTCGGACTTGTCTTCTTGCCAAACGGAGCTGGCTGCGTCGCGGGGTCTTACCTGACAGGCCAACTCATGGATAGAGACTACAAGACCATCGAAGCCAGGTACCGCAGCGAGAAAGGCATAAATGCCGATGCGCCTCTCAAGAAGAAGGAGCTCATAGATTTTCCTATCGAGGAATCAAGATTGCGGAATGTCTGGTGGATCGTATTGCTCTTCATTGTCACCACGGCTCTGTACGGCTTCTCGCTCAAGTTCAACTTGATTGCCATCCCCCTCGCGCTGCAATTCTTCATTGCATACACCGCTACAGCTGTGTTCTCACTAAACAGCGCCTTAGTCGTGGACCTTTACCCTGGGGCTTCGGCCTCAGCTACTGCTGTGAATAATCTGATGCGGTGCTCGGTGGGTGCTGCTGGTGTCGCGGTCGTGCAGCTCGTCATTGATAGTGTTGGGGAGGGACCTACTTTCGCGGGCCTTGCTGCCATTACCGCTGTTTGCAGCCCCTTGCTGGTCTTGGAATGGCTTTTCGGGCAGAGGTGGAGGGATGAGAGGAGGATTAGACTGGCGAGGAAGGAAGAGCTGAAAAAGGAGAAAGGGCTGGAAAGGTTGGTTTCTTGAGCCTTGGAGTTAGGTATGGCGGTTGGGTCGTGGTGATTAGATTTAGACTGCGCCATTGATGAGACTTGGAATTGAGAAGGGTACATTGCTTGCGTTATACAAGGAGTAGAAGGACAAGAAGAATATACTTCAAACTAAGTTAGATCATATAGGCGTTGGATGTTCCAAAAATCTTTGGATGGACAAGGTCCTGGATCATCAACTGCAAATGTCCAAGATAACTTTATGACATTCGCGAAAGAAAATATAGAGCAAAATCGTGTACAACTAAAGGTGACGGAAAATAATGAAAGGTCCATAAATTCGTCTTCAAGAGTCCAATAAGGTCTCAAAATCTCGCTTCTGTCCGAGAGGACACCAATTCAAACCGAAAAGTTTGTGATCTGAACTCCACAGTCAAAGTCGCAGGACCGAATGAGGACGTTGACCATTCGTCTCTGTCATTTGTTTGCCTTCGTGTTGAAAAGTCCCTTCTCTACAATGGCGGTCAGGACTTATGCCCAATGTAGTCTAGCTCGCAATTACCCCAGAAAAGTAAATACTGTAACCATCCCCACGCCTCATCCCTCCTCTTGTAAACCACATCTCACCTCAGTCACCACAAAAAGCCCCAAAAACAGTAGCAACAATATGGGTCTACCGCCTTGGGAGACGAGTGATGGGCAATTTTTTGCCTTGATCACCGGCGCCAATAGGTAAGTGAAATAGAAACTAATATGCGACGGGTTCCTGCAGCTTGATTCCCTGCCCAAGATATATTGAAGCAATTGAGCTAACCCTTACCCAGTGGACTAGGATTCTCCATTGCAGCCCGACTTATCGACGAGTTCTTCACATCACCGTTGACCACTCCAAATAAGCATCTAATTCTCATCCTCTGCACGCGATCGCCCATGAAGACCCGATTTACCATTTCCCGACTCCGCGCACATCTCAGAGTACAGGTTGAAAGCTCTCCATTTGCAAAGACCCAAAGGGCGAAAGCAAAGGAACAAGGTGCCGAGTACAAATGGGAGGATATGGTGCAGCGAGTCCATTTCTTGGGCGTGGAAGTTGATCTGTGCGATCTGCGGAGTGTATATGCGCTGGCGGACAGGCTGGTCAATGGGACTGTAGGGAGTCCAGACGCAACTACCATGGATGGCAAAAAGCTCCCACACGGATCGCCTGGTACGGCGAGCTACAGCCCTGATGTAGAGCAGGATAGGTGGGCGCTCAGCCAGAAGCCAGGATCGATCGGTGCCCAAAGGTCATGGGGCTGGGGATTGAGTGGCATACGGATTCCGAGGTTAGATGCTGTCATCCTGAGTGCTGGAATTGGCGGTTGGGTAGGTCTGAATTGGCCATTGGCAGTGAAGACGGTTTTATTTGACACGATAGATGCTGTTACCTGGCCAAAATACAAGAAGTCGAGCTTGGGGGCTCTTGTCAAAACATCAAATCCAACTGGCGATGCTAAGCAGCCATTGCTGGAGAACCAGGAGAAGCCACACGAACCACCACTGGGAGAAGTGTTTTGCGCCAATGTTTTCGGTCATTACATTCTCGCCCATGAGTTAATGCCCCTCCTCTCACGACCTACATCGCCCAATGCCAAAACCTGCGGCAAAGTCATTTGGGTCAGTTCTATTGAGGCTGTGGACGACAAGTTCTCAATCGACGATTTCCAAGGCTTAGAATCCGACTCGCCATATGAGAGCTCGAAGAGAGTTATGGACTTGCTTGCTTTAACTTCAAAGCTGCCATCTACACAACGGATATCAGCGCCATTTTTCGACAGCTCGAAAACAACGACGGCAAAGAAGGGATCGTCGAAGAACAGCGAACCTTCATTAAGACCGGAAATGTATGTGACACACCCAGGTATCTTCGCATCAGACATAATGCCACTCCCGGGCATTCTGGTAATAATTTACACATGGGTATTCTACTTTGTAAGATGGATCGGAAGTCCTTGGCACCCTATCACACCATATAAGGCAGCCGTATCTTCTGTCTGGATTGCTCTCACTGGTACTGAAGAGCTGAATGCCGCTGAAGGAGGTGGATTGAAGAAAATAAAATGGGGGTCGGCGACCAACACGAGTGGGGAGGAACGAGTTATGAAAACGGAAGTCCCTGGCTGGGGATGGAATGGAGATGTTGAAGATACGGCGATCATCAAGAATAGGAAAGGTAGGAAGAGGGATGCGATTGATTTGACGAAAGAGAAGAGAGAGGACTTCGAGGTTACCGGAGCGCAAGCCTGGGCGAAGATTGAAGAGATGAGACAGGAATGGGAGAGCGTTCTGGGAATCAATGGCGATAAATAGCGAGTGTCTTAGACTGGCTGTGCTTGTAATTAATAATTGTATAACAGGGCATAGCGGTAGGTGGATACAGCTGTTTGTATGAGGTAGAAATATATGGAGAATGATCCTCGCCTACGCTAGTGCAAAGAGAGGCCGACAATATTGTTGATATGTTTCAACTCTTTACTGCGCAGAGAACGTTCTAAGTTGGAAGAATCGTCACAGGAGAGTCTATACACGAGGCTAAGCAACTTTCACCAAGGGGTGTCTAAAAGCTTGGTGTAATGTTAGCGGAGCAGCATACAGTAGCGACTCGTGGGGTCCGGAAATATCCATGTGTGTAACACAGTACATTACCGCCCATTAACGTGATTTCAAAATTTGGATGCACGGGGATATATCGAGGGTCGCCGACGCCAGACAAGTGAAATGCGAGTCAACCCGAACAGGAACAATACTCAATACCATGACGCTCTAGCTGTTACAAGAGACAAATATACTCCCAGAAACTGGCTTTACCAGATGTAGATCCAATGAAATCAAATCGGCCTGGTTGTGGAGAATTCAGAAGCCAACAAAATGTGATAGCAGTGTCAGAATCATCAGCCTTTCTAGCCTCGCTCGCTTATTGGAGAAACATCTCGTGTAGCTCTTTTGTACCAATTGCTCTCCCGGGTCAAATCTTCATGTCCAATGCCACTAACCCCAGTATTCCTTACCTGTTGATGTGGTATGTTGGATTCGATATCACTAACTTGCCTGCTTGTTTGGCTGGGAGCTACCGGAAGATTCGTGTACTCCAGGAGCTGATTAGCTAAGGACTCGAGGAAGCGCGTCATGAAGTGTTTGATCAGCCAATTGTTGACGATGTGCTTGGTAAAATCTACGATCTGGGTGTCGTATCGACCATCTTCGAGATTCTGCGCCCAACCCAGATTGTGGAACGATACCAGCCAAGCAACTGCCAGAAAAGAACAGGTTGCCGGAAGTGTGGTAACTGTCAGGATGTGCTGGGAAGAATTGTCATCTTTAGAGAGGTGGTGAGCCGTCGGAATGGCAAAGAGTAATCCACTTATGATAATGGCAAGCGCTGTTAGACCCCCTGTTCTTGGAAATTTGCCGAGTTTCTCGCGAAGAAATGATAGAAGTAAGGCTATACAAAACGACCAGATTATGAAAATATCTGAATCGCACATCTCGACATCGGTCGTGAGGTATAGTAAGAGCAGTGATGAGAATATCATAAAGAGCAGTAGAATGTGCGAGCCTGGGTACTTTTCGGCGTACATCACCCCTGTGAAGACTCCTCCAAGCATGATTGCTAGTATGGTTGGCTCAAGAAACGTGTCAAGTCTCTTCGACTGTTCTGCAGAGCCTGCAGAAACCCCATGTGGGAAGCACAGAAACAACGAACCAACTAATCCTCTCCTGTGATGTTTCAGAGCCCGCATGACCAGAAGAACAGTTTGACCCCTCCTTTTGATCCTTCTGCATGACGCTACCAACTTTTTGAACATCCGAGAGGACGTCATCTCGGTCCAGATGTTGCCATGCTCGTTCCGGACCCAAGCTTCACTCTCCCAGACTCTTGGCCCATGTATTAGCCTCAGTATGTCAGGAGGAACATCTTCATGGTGTCCATCGTAGTACATTGTGCGATACCAGTCAACATGCTTATCGAACGGTGCCTTGTGGCCTTGGCATTGGCTGTCGCCATTTTCAAATGGCTGGCCCTCCAGCTCCTCTAGGTTCTCTAAGTAGAGTCTCTCTGTCAAAATGTCGAGATCGCCAATTCTCCTCAAGTAAGACGCGCAAAAATCGTGTTCGTCATGTTTGTCACAATTCAAAACAGATGGGGATGCTTGGGGGCTCATTGTGTTGTACAATTGACGCTCACAATGATTCAGATTTTCTTCCTGATCGAAGAGGCGCCATTCCAATGTACAACAATCATCCTCCAACGAACGGCATTCGTCTCGGGCTCGCTGGCAACCGTCAATTAAACGAGTCGATTTTTCCGCTTCGGCATCTCGGCACCCAGCTTCTGTTGTATAAGAACGTATCACATGTTGGAATAAACGATCTTCCGCTGACTGCTGGAGTGACTGCTTGTCTTTTAATATAGATCGGGTTTCTCGAATCCGAGCCCGCAAGGCGAAGATCTCTTCTCGTATTCTTCGAAGGCGTGCCCAAGCTCCCACGGCTTCAGATTCTTCTGCTCGTTCAATCGAAGCAGGACGAGCTGATAGCAGCGGAAACCTAAGCCCTTCTGCAGAATAGTCCATATTGATGTTAACCTGTCCTAAAGGCTCCTCAAGACTTGTCTGGGCAAGCATTGAGGGGTGGGAGGATGTTTCGAAAATTTTGATAATCAGATGACCGGCATGTTGGGACATTGGGCAGTCCGACAATGTGAGGGATGGATCGTTCGAGATATATCCTTTGGGAGCCGAGTTGAGTCTATACAATGTTAATACTAAGTTTCTCAATAGCGGAACCTGTTCATCTGTAATAGGTTCCGTAAAGTTCTTACCAAGCAGGTACACAATTCTGCACTTGAGAGCCACCAAACCTCCAACTTATAGCTGGCAATCACGTTGGGTAGGCAATTGCAACAAACTTGCAGGGCAGCCCCCCTCCCCGTCGCAGAAAGAGGGGTTGCAGGATGGTCAGGTACGGTCGTTGCAGGGCTGTGGAAAGTAGTCGAAGAGAAGAGGTAAGTTTTTGTCAGTATCCTTAAACTGGCACCGAGGTCGGAAGGGCAGGCGCTGGCTGACGCTGTATCGTAGTAGAATTATCAAATTGGAGGAATAGCTGGCTACATGTCATTGAACGGTGGAGGGCTGAGGCTCTGCCTCATTTGCCAATTTGGCGAGCTTCAATCACCTCATACAAAAATCAGACCGACAGTCTGCTTTGTGCGAATACAATCCGAACACTTTTCACGGACGGAATTCTGCAATGATTTGATTGATTTCCAGGACAACGAAGCGGGTCGGACCCTGAGCAACCACCCCAACGATGGATCTCTGTCCCAATTGTTGGAAGGCTCCGCAAAGTCGCCCAAGGCCATGGCAGTACACTGAATTGGTGGAGTTGGGCATCTCCAAGAGTATCTGCCAGGTTGTGTCGGGTCTGACACGATGGTGGATGCGAATTGCAAAGTACACCGCGGTGGTCTCAGCGAGTCTGGGCTGCACGCTGATCATACACAACTACGACCCTAAACACAACCAACGACACACGACAACAGAGCGCCCTCTCGATGAACGATATAGTCCTATGGGAGTCTTGTCAGTCTTGAAAGCAATTGCGACTTCAGCGTCTGTTGCTGCGACCATCCCGCATCAACTGGCAGGAACGTGTGAAATAATAAGCAGAGCATACAACCCCATCATGGTAAGGATAAACCCCTGGAGAGAAGACAGAGCCACGCCCTGACTGTCTTCACAGAGAGAATTGTCGAATACCGGCATAAGTCAGCGAATATGGGATCCTCCTCCACAGCTTTTCCTCGCATCGGGGATCATCTTGCTTAGCATAATCGCCTGCATCCTACACTCGCAGAATAATTACCAAGATCAACATGTCTTCGTAATCCTCGTGGTTCCGTTTGGTACTCTGCTTGGGCTACTTCAAGCCGAAAACTTGTTGATTGAAGTGAAGGGGTATTTCGCGGGATCAATCGTTGCCGCGCTTCTCGTTAGATGTTCCATCCACGAAGCATGGAGATATTGGTACAGTGGGCAAAGCTGCGATTGTAAGGAGAGACGAAGTGCGAGAACAGCAGAAGTGTTTGAGCAGAAACAGTGTTTTCCAGAGAAGCTCCCTCGTGGAGATATGCTATAACCAATATTTCGAGCAACTTTTCCTCCTTCGGGATTTCGAATGAAAAAGTTCTTGTAGCACAATGCCTTGAACTACTGTTTAGAGCGAAAATCAGATAAATTCCGGAGATTAAAGTTTCGGTCTTATGTTGCGTACAGTGCAGTACGAATAGAGTCGTGATGTCATGGTCGCGGAAAAGCCGTTTGGCACGCGGCAAGAAGCTCGCTTGACGAGACCTGGACTTATTACATTCCTCTCGAGTTATCCAATTACCTTAATATAACAAAACATGCTCAAACTCGCACTATGCACTGCATTGCAGTAACTGAGTCGTCTCTCCCTTCCGCCCAGTCAACCCCGATCGCTCATATACCCTTCTAGCTCATCAAATTCTTCTCCTTCCCCTTCGCGCACTCGTCCTCATGCCTCCTTCCGCATGTACAAGCTTCATTCTCCGACGGTCTACAGAGCCTCCAAAAGCCGTGCACAAACGAGCTCAGAAGAAGAGCCAGAATAGTGTATCCTGCGATGTAGCCTTTCGCATGTAATAGGAAATCCTCCTTTGTCTCGATTACTCCCACAACTATGCCGACAAGGATCCCAACGCCCAGAAAGTGGTGCCGGTACCGATTCACTTGCTGCAAGTGTAGCTGTGCGGATATTGCGAGTGCAAAGACGATGCTGGATGCGAGGAAGAGGACTGGCGGAGGATGCTCGAAGTACAGGCGGTTTGTTCGTGCCTGTTTGATGTTATTAAGTCTGCTTTGATATATCAAATGATGTGTGGATTACTGCTTTTCTTTTGAGTGTACTGATCCCGTGAACTCTGGCCAAGGCAAGTGTGGCAATATGGCGAGTTTCTGTGAGGGCTGAATGGCTGCTGTATGTGAGGATCTGGGACCTCCTGTCGGATGCCATGTCGTTGTCTTCGGTATGCAAGTTTTTGACGGCCTGCCATTCTGCGGACTGCTGACTCCATAATGGATCATATAAACTGAATATGCACGCACAGGCAGTCGCTGTCGTGAAAGTAGACACTTTCACTGACACATGACAAATGTGTCTAAATATCAGCTTCTTCCGTCGAACCGCCCCCGGGCTCACCGATCGTGATCGTAGTCCTCGATCTCTCCGGTAAACACAGATATTATGGTCGGACTCATTGCCCTTTGGATGGTGCGGCCTCTTTTGGGTACAAGATGAATCATTCTTGTGGTCAAGTAGCTGTAGTGCGGTATAATCCATGGTTCGAGATGAACGAGAGGGTGAGCGCGGCGAGCGGCGAGCGGATTATTAGTTCGTCGTCAAAGCAATGGTGAGTCTTGAGAGCCTGCAAATATTTTTCTTAAAAACGGTTGTTACTCCAAATGATAGAACGATGTAGGGAATGATATATGGTGATGCTGCCAGCCTCACGTCTTAGAGGTTGGGTCTCGAAGAAGCCAGGCTGCGATATGCATATTGCCTCAGCCTCACAGCTCCGTTCTCCAGAAAAAAGCCAGCTTTGCAACGTCTTTGCCCAACCCTCCGTCATCCCCTCTGCACATCTGCCTCTGTACTCAATTGAAGCAACGGCCTCATTTTCATTACCTCATACTCAAGCGTCGACTACTTGCCTACTATCTGCGACCTCTAGTCTCCATCCCGCAATCAAAATGCAGCAGCATCGTAAGTTCCACGCTCTTCATTCCGAACCTTGTTCACAAAGGCTGATTGAATGGAAAAGAGCCTGATTGTAGTGAGCGATGGATTCAGCACCAGCGGAGGAATTCCAGAACTACTCGAAGTTGGTCCTGCACATTGTGCACAAACGGCAAAATTCGCACTGTTTTCGGCTCGGAGCATACTCTCTGGGAACATGCCCAAGCGGAACATAGTAACAACTTTGCGGGATTTGGGGACATGCTAGATGACTTCAAAAAGTCTTTTATCGAGGACTGCTGCAAGATGAGGTGGGTGTAACCGGCACCCACAGATCCTTTTGATTTCTTGCCAGTGCCTGATAAGTGAATTCCATAGATCAGCCATAGACGATTCATGGGCCCGAGCCCGAAACCCGATACACAACGATGTGAAAGCAGCCCAACCAGAACCGCCACCTGCGAACAAAAGGCTTCTTGTAACAAGAAACCGGATTTCAGCTGGATCGGTATCTCTCTTCCGGGATTCTTCAGCATCATCTCCGCGATGTTTGAAGATAAGGCCCGTATCTTCCGGACACCAAAGAGGCAGCGAACAGGAGATGTTTGACGGTCGACCTCAACCGTTGTCTGAACAACTATGGACGAAAGATGCAAGCCCTCTGTCGAAGCTTGCTGTCGTGAATCCCATGAATGTGGCCTCAATCCAAGCTCAAAAAGATAGCACTCCGTCACTTCGATCCCGGTCTCGCAAACACTTCCATAGCATTGCCAAAGCCTCCCCTGGCCATGTCCTAGCAAACCATAACATTCTTGGCAGAAACTTATCTTTGCCATGGTTACCCGCAAGATTTGATGATTACAACATGATCATGGAAGAGGCACAATCTAGACAGCTTGATAGACCCAGTGCGACACTTACCATGTCTGGTACCATAGACGGACAATCTGGACAACTCAGAAACGAGACGCTTGCCTGTCTTCACGAGATATATGAACGATTAATACTTTTTACTCTCGATCCGTGGTGTAGTCCAGAATTTCGAAGCCGGATCCAACGACGGACCCATGGAGACCATGGAAACGTGCTCAACGGGTCTCTGAAGCTACTGCTTCACCAATCGTCACCGGCTCTGGTCAAATTCTGTTCACTTGTCTCTGATGATCAATACCAAAATCTCGTTGCCAGCTTCAACAAGATATTGGAAATTCTTGTTTGAGGGATCCGCGCTTCGAACGCTTCAGATTCTTTAGGATGGTTCAGCTTTCTACCAAATTCAGGATACCAGGTGTCGTTGACAATCACATGGCTACCACCCACAGATCTTTGCTTAATATTTTACTGTCTCTTGAGAATAGAAGCCGCCCGAAGTTTCCACCCAAGTCGGAAAGGCAGAAGCGACAGGCCGAGAACGTGTCTCGTCCAAAGAGGGATTGGCTCCCATTTTAGTATTCAGCTTCCCCATCGACTCATTGCCATCAAGCGTCATCTGTACAGAAAGCCCATTGAAAGGTCATGGATCCCCTGATAGATCTTCGCCGCAAATACGGAGGAGGCTCTACCAAAACAAAAGCTTGCTTCGTACATTAGTATTCCTATTACAACCCCATACAGCAGTAGCCTGTGCTCCTGAGTCGCAACCACACCCTACCGAAAAGACACTGCAGGATGCAATACTAGCCACAAGTCTTGGTGTAGTTTTGGCTGCAATTATCTACTTCGATGATCTGCGCGCCTCCTCCGCATTGGGTTGTATCATGACCATCATGCCGTTTGCATGTTTATGGCTAGGACAGGACGTGGATTTCCGGGACCGGCAGCTTTTTATTGTTGGCGTCTTTACGGCAAGTGCTAATCTGGCATGGCTCAACCACAAACTCGCCGAGCATCCACGTACGGGTCGATTGACGATCCTGGCAATTATACTTCTAGGAGTTGTGTCGGCACTTCTATTTGGCCACTGTTGGCCAGACATAAGAGGACATTATGCTGATCAATTTGTTCTGTCGGCCCTTGGTAGCTTGATGGCAGTGATGCTTTGGACAAGAGCATGGGAAGGGTTCTTATGGGATACTGGAGTAGCTCGCAGTTTTGAACTTGGAGCCTACGATCAGCAGATAAAATCTATTTTCGAGCGTATAGTGAACGATATTCTTGACCAAGCTATCGTCAGGCTTCCTACAGCACTGGTAGAGGCTAGCTTGGGCTGGATTTTCGGGCCACAGGAAAGAAACTTCGGTCTACATGGACTAAGACAGTGGAATAGGGTGAATGAAGCTGGGTTTGGACATCCATTTGGGAGAAGGGGTGCAGCTGGTGGCCAGTTCGATGATTGGTATCGGGAGTCATTGCACACGATCAACAAAATGGTGGACTCGGTCTAAATCAACCACGAAATCCTTTGGAAGACATCGAGGCTGACCTTGGTCACCCAGATAGGGTATTAGACGAAGTGTTTGGAGTGGTTAATGATCCAGCACATGAGCAGCGACGAGAAAGACTCGGTCGTGACGTTTCTCCTGAAGTGCACTAATTTTTCTCTCACACAGAGTTTGTGAGGTGTTGAAGCTTGATCGTTGTTCTGACAAGGACAATACGTGGAGACATGGTATGAGAATGTGTCTGCTAGCAATTTATCAAATTACTCGGCCGGGTAACAGTTCAGAATTCTTGGCCCGGCCAGTCACTGGCAAGTCACCAAGGGATCGGTCGAAATCAATACTGACAATCTCACAAATCTCTCTGAGTCTGCGCGAGGCCACTTATCAGACTCTAATCCTTAGATCATTAGCCAATCTTTGAGGTGATCAAAGATACTGGCAACACCTGTTCGTTTGCCTTGCTCGCAGGTTGTGTGAGTCAACCTTTGGACGCCGGATGAACATGCTCGCTTAGCTTTAGCTTCAACATGGAACAACTTCCGCCAATACAGACGAACTATACTATACTTGCCACACAGTATTTGATCTCTTCGAATCTACATTTAGCGATATTGTCGTCGAATAATTATCACCGCTAAGAACAAGCAAAACTCAATGTCGGACAGGTACTAGGGCATGACTTTACCTACCGAAGAAACTTCACAACGTCAACAGACATGGGCATAACCCAATATAGAACCTTATCAAAATCCCCCTATAGCTGTCCTACTAGCACCAATACCGTAGGCTTGCAGCCGCCAACATCACAAAACACATCTTCCTTCCTCTTCCTATTCCGCACCCCTGACTCACAAGACCAGGATCCCAAGCCACCAGCCCACCCCCTGCCATGCACGCTGCACAACACCGATCAATTCTCCGACAGGACGACGTCAGCTCTAAAACATTGGTCCTTCCGCAAGGCTGCATTGGCCAGAGAGTTCCAGAGCCTGTCGATTTAACAATCATGACTCTCGTTTTGGGGAAATGAGCTGAGGAAACGGGGTTAGTGTTTCAATTTGCTTGAGCCTCAGAGCCGAAGAGGGAGGGGAGACTCCGGATAATTTTCTTCGGCCTGGGTTTGAAAGGGGAAGCGAGGTCTTGGCGATGTGTTTGAGGGGAGTTGGAGGTGGGTGGGGAGTGGGCTGATAAGTGAAAGTGGATAATTTTGCGAATGCGCTGTTTCCCGTGGACTTCGTTCTGTCAGATCGAGAGGTATCTGCGATGCTGAAATTGAACTGCATCTCAGTCTCCGAATACTGGCCTTTCTACCGTTACTCACTCCAGTCTCAGAAGTAAATAAAATGATCAAGAGAGATTCGACACCAACGGACTAAATAACACATCATTCCAACATTGATACAAGAATTTCATCGTGATCCCTCGACTGAGTCTGTGCCTATACATATCTCCACGTCAATACACCCGAACGCACCTCTGTACCAGTAACTAAACGGACAGTCTAACAGCTCGCTTGTTGTTGTTGTTGTTATTGTTGTTGTTCTGGTTTCGCCCATTTCCGTTTCCCTTGGTAGCAGCAGTGGCCTTGGTAGCCTGCGCAGCAGTTGATGCAGTAGTTGCGCTGGCAGCAGCTCCGGCACCCTTTGCAGCACCCTTTGCGGCACCCTTTCCAGCACCCTTTGCGTTTCCGGCTCCAGCAGTAGCACTAGCAGCTGGTGTAGCAGCGGCTCCATTGATGTTCTCTCTCGAAAGAGTCTGGACTTCAGCTGCCTTGCTAACAATTGGGAGCTCGGCTAGTTCATGTTAGCACAAACTCTTTCGAACAAGACAGACATATCACGTACCTCCAGCGGCCTTGAGAGCGGCGGCTCCTTGTCCGGAGACCTGGTTAGCTTTGTTGGCAGCATCTAGGTCGAGTTGATCCTGTTGGACTTGAGCGAGAACAGCTGGAAGTGTAGCGGCTGTAGCAACTGGTTTTCAGTCAGCACGACTCAAGAAATAGTGTGTCAGAGATGAGCAAATGAGACGAGTTCAACAGGTTTCGATTAATGTTTTATCTAGTTAAAACATATATACAGAGCAAAACCCTTGCTCAAAACCCAGTGAACACGAACGATGAAGTCGCGAGATTACGTACTGGTGTTGGCAGAGTTCTGGTTGGGGGTCGTGTCGGTCTGTTGAACAGCGAAGCATCCTCCAAATGGACCTGCTTGAGCGTTGTTGCGGCAGCGGACAGTGCAGATGTTTCCGGTAGAGCCTGTAGTGAGGATATATCAGTAAAATACTTCCGACCAGCTGCATACTGTTCTCACCTCCAATGCAGTTCATCTTGTCAGGCATGGTGACGGTGATGTTGAAGTCCTGAGTCTTAGCTTGAGAAAAGCCATTAACGCCGGGAACGTTGTTGGTGACGGTAAGGTTTTGTGAAAAGACACCGGTGTTACCTAGCTGTATTAGAACGGTTCGTTGATGCCATCGTACGTCGCTTACCAGTCTCTTCCAAATCACAGACGTACGGTCCAGCTCCATCAGCATTAACTTGGTGGATAGTGACGGTCATCTCCGTGCCGGCCTTAACAGATGTGACCTGGTTTGCAGCTAGAGCATTCTCGGTGTTCTCTCCAATATCGATGTTTCCAGTCAACTCCGTTCGGCCACATTCGTTGACGATGTTGGCCTTGATCTCAGCATCTCGAATGATCGTGGTATCCTGTTGGCATGGACTGATGCTGGTGCAGTTGCGTGCGATAGCATCGTTGACTTGGGCCACATTAGTACTGTGAGATGGAGGATCGAATCAAGACTGACCTTGGAATCCCACACTTGCTGGAGATCCAGCTTCACCCTGAGCATTGAGGATAGCACCGTGGGCATTAACCAAAGACAGGAGAGCCGCAGTACAGAGTAACGAGGAAATCATGATGAAGGTATAAATAGTGTCCTGCACGAAACTTTGAAAGAGTGGATGAAAGTTAAGAGGTAATGAATCGCCCGGATCCCGTGAAGCAAAGAATAGAATTATCGAACGAAGAATGGAGTGACAAAATAAAGGACAACGAAGAAGGACCATAAGGACTTTTAAACATCTCGCATCAACAACCGCAGCGAACTGACAGCAGCTCCATAGTGGACACCGAGCAAACGCCGTCGCACAACACTCGTTGCAAGATGGGTGGGACTTGGGATGCTCGTTGCCAAGAAAGACCACTTCTAGGAATGCCCACACACTGGAAACAGTCAGAAACAATTCGCAGGGTAGGCTGGCTATGCTTGAATACCATCCTCACATCAATCAGATCATCGGATGGCAGATCGCAGTGGCTAGCAATGGTTTCTGTACGCAAGACGGGATCCACAGTCAGGTTCGAGCAGCCACGGCGCAAGGTACCCCAGCAAGTGAAGGATAGGGGGGCAAGTCTTCGCGACACAGCGTAGCGTTTGACCCGCTGCCCAGCCTTCTGATATCAGGTCAACCGCTCAATCATCGGACCAGAGCCAACGAGCTTGAAACCTGATGATGGGGTGGCAGGAGGAAGCGTGTGAGGCTCTTGTTTCTAACTTCGCTTTGACGGGTTTTAAACGAGTGGGTTTGGCCCAATAGGGGAAGCCGGTAGTGCCAAACCCTGTAGTGGCAGGCATGAGGTGGGAGGCGCCGAAGGTAAATTAATTGTGGAAAGAATAGGCTCAAAGCGTGGAGAATAATCAGACTGTTCAATTCTTCCTATTGGTGGCATGAATTCAAAGTAGTGGAGAGCCGTCCGGACTTCACAGCCTTGTTCATATTGGGATTCGCCAAAATCTATTAAGCATATCTCTGCAATATAAGTAGGATGCTTGTCAGCAACCTCCGAGAGTAAGTCCTTTCGATTACTATGAATTGTGCAGAAGTGGAACAAGACAATTATTGTGAATTCGATATCGTGATCTGGCTAGAGTGTCGAAGGCTGATTGTGTTTATACTCGATAGTCTGGACTCCGAGACGCGGAAAGATTCCTTCAATTGAACAATTTGAGCAGAGACTTCCAAGAAGTCTGACCCCGGATTTCAGGAAGTCCCTTTGAACGTCTTGATATTGGCATGCCTTGACCCAGATTTGCTTGTAATGCTCGCCTCATCTTGCCTTCGAATAACAACAACCCACACGGGCAGTCATCTAAATCCCGCAAGCTGTGTTGAACTGATATCCCTCCAACGAATGTTGCTCCCAATCTGGCCAATTCAGAGCGAAGAATGCGGACATTAGACCCACACCAGCCAAGGAACGCCAGGACTCTTCAAAGCTTGCATTAACAATCTGAGAAGCGTCAAAATGTCGGAGATTCGTTGCTAGCCAGAGCAACTCGTCTGTACTTTCTTCAAAAAGCTGCGTCAAAACAGTTTGAGTCAAGTGGAGTCCATGACCCCCTTCCCCTTCGCCAAGAACATTTCCTTGATGCTTAAAACAGACTGAGGTAGCGTGCAAACATCCAAACAAGCAGTTCTCTAGAAAGTCTAAATTTAAATCAGGATCATCCTGGCGACCGCGGGAGGACTTCTGCACATAATTCGGTCCAACGGCATTAATTTCCGTCGCTCAATGGAGATCTCATGAGGCTGTCCTTGCTCGTGTAGTCGATTTGGTCCGTGTCTGGACTGCTAGCGTATGAATCAGTCTGGCTCTTGAGCATTGTCAGGCACCGTCTGTGCTGCCATGTGGTCTTGACTTCAGACTCTTGTCTGAAGTTTCCTCGAATGTGGCTGCTGTGACGTCTTCGGCAGTTGGATGAGGCGTGGCATCTTTTATGAAAAAAGTGAACAGTCGAAACATGCATTAATCTGGTGGTATCAACGAGAACTTCATGACCTGCGACTTGTACTTGTACATTTATCGACCAGAAATATTGTGGAACTGCTCCTTTGGTTTCCTTGCGCGCCAAACGCCACCAAGCGTGCTTCCCGCTTCCATGAACAAACTTACGCCACGCCTTAACGCCTTGGTCGCCTTGAGCTTCAGTGCTCCCGCTATAATCCATACAATTAGAAGGTAAACTTTGCTCACTCATCTTCGCCCTCAGCATCCAACTCCATCTCCGTTGAAATGGTTGGTGCGTCGTCCATAACTTCATCGCCATCATCGAGTGGCATGTTTCCTTTTCCTTTCCCCTTCCCCTTGCCCTTGCCTGGTAGGATAGGCTTTCCCAGACCCAGTCCCTTTCCCTTTCCCCTGGCATCAAGGACTGGCTTGCCTAATCCTTTTCCTCGACCGACATCACGGCGCTTCTTCATCGCAGGTGTTTCGAGGGCGACCGCGTCTTCTACTTCCTCCTCCATATCTACGTCATCTCCGCTGTCAGCAACCTCTTCATTATCATCTCCCTCTCCCTCCTCATCTCCAAGCAGAACCTCATTTCCCAGCCTGCTTCTTTGCTTCAAAAGCTTCGGAGGTAGACCGGGACCGCTGCCTGCACCGTTGAAGTCAGCCTTTGAAGTACCTTTCGGGTACCGACCGGGGCCTCTACCGGTTCCTCCACTTTTCCTCCGCGAGGTACTACTCCGGGGCCGTGCTGCTGAAGTACGTCGAGATGAACCACCGGATGGTCGTGATCTAGGCTTGGGTCGCGAAGACGAGGAAAGGCCCGACCTATTTCGAGCAGGAGTAGGCCGCGATCCCGATGCTCGAGGAGTATTGCGGTTGCGAGCGCCTGGGACCGGTGGAAATACTTCAAATCGCGATGGAGGAATGGCAGCAGACGCTTCATAATAGGAGACCTTCTTGGGAATGCCGTTAAGCTTGGGTCGTGATTGTGATCCTTCACTATTCGTGTCCAGTTTGCCGGCTTGGATGAGTTCGCCAGAATCTGTTGTTAACTTTCCAAGCGATTCAGCAACAGCATCTGTGTCACCATTGGCGAACGTTTCGAAGTCTCGTTTGCTTGTAGTCGATAATTTGGCCGCCGAAATGTCATCGTCTTCGTCATCTTCGTCACGAGGAGCTACCGTATTCAGAGGCGGACCATGGTCAAAAGTGGATGCATTTCCCCGACCCATGATGTATGGTGTCCAGACAAGTCCCTTTGGATTGAGCTTGGCATAGCCTTTGGCCTCGTGCTGCCGGATGACCTCGCGATAGTAGTCAGTCTTGAGCTTCAAGGCATACGTCCCAGTAATAGGATCTCTAATCAGTGCACCCATCGCATCCAAAGCTGATATCACGTCGTCTGGGGTCAAGCCCAGTTCGTCGGAGATCCTCCTGATGCTGGGTATCTTGTCGCGAGGTTTGTAATCCTTGAAGTAGTAGCAGAGCACTAGTCGCCAATAATTTCGGTATGACACCAATCCCATGTCCGAAAGAGGCTTCTCTGGTGAGCCGGTCTTCTTTTCAACTCTTGTCAAAAGGTAGGAGAAATCCATTAGCAGATGCCCGTAGCCTTTCCGTTGGTGAATTGGAAGAACGAGAATACATGAAACATTATTCAGACTACTGGGTCTCTTTTCTTTGGAGAAGTAACCAACGAAATGGCAGCCCAGTTCGTCATATTCTGTCATGACATAGAAGAGGAAGGGCTCGACGTCGTAGTATAGCGTTTTCGATCCCAGGAAGAGCTTCGCAAGTAGGCAGAGGTTTTGGCAGTAAAGGGGATTTTTGCGACCGTCCACCTCGAAAATCATGATTTTGCCATCTCTGTATATTTCGTCGCCGGGTGGATGCTTCCAAGGGCATTTTGTCTTGTGTCTCCACGCAACAATGTCGGATTCCATATACTTCAGACAGAACTCGCATATAAACAAGGCTTTGTTTCTGCTGTATTCTTCCGGATATGGAGCAGCATACCATATGTCAATCTGGTACTGACCGAATTCGATATATTCAATCTGACTTGCAGGCCCTGACACTTTGCGTGCTTTCTTGATGCCCGATTTCGCAGCTGCCTCTGCCACCGCCTGGACGCGTGCCTTCCAGTCCTCCTCAGCCTTTTGACGTGCCTCATCGAATTGTCGGCGGTGCTCTGGTTTGGGGAGTGTCATTGAGGTGTCTGCTTCTTGTTCCTTAAGAATGCCACCATATGGCTTAGACTTGAGCTCGTCGATCTCTTTGTCGTGGAGGGAGTAGAATGGTTGAGAGTAACTTGAGGGAACAAATTGAGAGACTGCAGCTGCAGGTCGAGATGCTGAGCCACCACTCTTTTTCTTCTTGGGCTTCGGAGGTACCGACATGATGTGTGCCAACTCCACAGAGTCGACTCTGAACATCATTTTGATGCTTTTAGGCAATTTTTCAAGAATGGTAGCAGGTGCTTTCGATGATTTTGGTCTGAGGGACCTAGAAGCTCGTGGGCTTATGGGAATCTCGGATTTCCTATTGTTGCCATTGGTTAGGACACTAGTTTTATCAACAGCAGAATCAACATCCATGCCGCCATTAGCCAATCCTGTTTGCGTGTCTGCTGTCAGAGCTTTGGATTGACTCGAGCTGGCGTCTTTGTCACGAGTTCGCCTTCTGGGGGTCTCTTCAACCGGATCAGCATCAGAGGAAGTTTTCCTCTTGCGCAATAGGCGGGATCCGTCCATTGGATCATCAGGTGCTATGAGCTGATTGAAGACTGAGTGTGAGTCAGGCTTTATCGCACGTTGGGGTGGAAGAAGGTCCCCTGCGATCCTATCTCGCGATATTCTTCTTGCAGCAGGATCAAGCGTCTCCTCAGGCTCTTCTGGTGCAGAGCCTGGTACAAGATTATTTGTCACGCAATCTGGGCAGAACCAGGTTTCTATTGCGAAGTCAAATTTCGAATCTTCCTTGTCTCGCCGTGCCAATGTTGACTTACCATCTTCTGATTTGAGTGCTCCGGCATTACGGGCGCATTGCCGATGTGCTACAGCCTTGTCAGCCTCGTCAGAAATAATATCTGATCAAAACAAACCGTTGTCGCCACAAACACCGCAAGCTAGGTACAACTCAAACTCTTCGCTTGGGTCATTCTCTTCGTCTTGCTGACAGAATCTATGAATTCATTAGTTTCGAATTGCACATCTGCATTGACCAGGTCCCTTACATGCAGCGATTTGGATTCGCTATTTCGTCTTCTCCTTCACCTTCTTCAGCAGCGGGCTCCCATCTTTCCTCGACCTCGGCATCTGACGAGTCTTTCGATTCATCGTCGTCCGCACCACTTGCACCGCTTGCAACGCTCACATCATCTTCATTATCGGACCCAGAGACTACATCCTCATCCTCGTCCAAATTTCCAGGTTGTATTTTGACTGCCCCGACTCCCTCTGCATCTTCATCTTCATCTTCATCTTCCTCGTCATCCTCGTCCTCGTCCTCGTCACTTTCTTCCTCGTCGAGTACAGCTGATTCAGCCACATCATCGTCCTCCTCGCCCTCGGCGTCCTCATCAGAAAGCTCGTCAGTCCCAGTCGCATCTTCCTCCTCAGCCTCTGTTCCCTCTATTTGCTCTAACATTCCATTATGCAGCTGATTGTTGGCGGCGAATGCATCTGCATCTGCCATGATATCTGCTGCAAGCTCATCATCTTCCTCGAACTCGGCGTCCTCTTCTGATGTTGCCATGCTATGCTGGAGCTCCTCCTCCATGAGGACCGCTGCCGCCATCCTTTATCAGCCTCTCAGCATTCGTCCAGGTGGGTATGTAATATTTTGTGAAGAGCTGTGGTCTTAACGTGAGGCAGGAACCGTGGCAAGGGGGGCGCTGGGATGCGCCAAAGAAGGCCAAGTTTGAATGAGTCCTCCAGATTTGTATTGCCAGTATCAACTGGTATCCTTGAGGGTCAAAGTATCAAATCCAACACCTTCTGCAGCCCGCCTGGCGGAATCTTGGTTGTGGGGTGAGTTTGGAGGAGGTGGAGAGGTATGAGTCTGTGGGGAACAGGTAGAAAGACGCGATTTGTAGCCACAACGGTGACAAGTCAATTGACGACACGATTAGATAGGATACTCGAAGTCTTCCGACGCGTAGATTAAGTTTGAATTGAAACGAAATCTGTTCGTGGGATTGTGCTATCGTTTGAATCTTCAGCGCATTCGCGGTAGTCACTGTGGTGCCGTCGTCTCGAACTGCATTAGTCAGCACGGTCGGGAAGGCTCAACGTCGTCGGTCAACTGAACGAGATGATGCTTAAAGTAAATCAATCACCCCGCGACGCAAGCAATTGGGTATGCCCTGAACACAGTATCAGTCGCAATTAACATACGCTAATTGATGTGTCAGGATTGAAATACGACTCCAACCATGGGCGTTCCCTTCGAAGCTCTCCTCCCCTATGGGATCATGCTTGCCGTGCGTTCTCCAATTCCCTTTGCCTTTGGCTCATCCAAGGAGTTCATACTGAGAATTGCAGATGTTCGGTGTTACTGGAGCAGGACTGTCGAAGATCAGGCACATGCAGAACGGTGGCAAGAGAGGAAGACATTCCGTGGATCAATGGGACAGAGTGAGCTACCCCCGACCTCTTTGCGATTTCAAGGGCTAATATATTTGTAGCAAAGTAGACTTCCTCCCAGCTATGTCACCTCTCGAGCTAAAGCGCTAACCGGAGATAGTGATGGATCGTGATCGCAGATTGACTGGCTTCTTGAGAGGACAGACAGACAATCCAAATGCGCCACCAGGTTTCGAGTTGAACAACCCATGGAGAGTGCGTATTACCAGAGCTTCCATCACAAGATCTATAGTGCTAACTGAATTTGCAGCTCGAGAGACGGATCATGTAGGGTTGGCTAGATCTGGAATTGTACATATTGCGGAAAGAATGAACTACGATCACGAAGCTTCACATAACCCGAGGTTTTCCCGTGAGGTGTCTTCGTCTGTCGAACACAGCTGCCAACTTCATATCCGTATTTGGGATGTGGTCCATTTGGGCTTGGGACCACATCCCAACGCCCCTTAACCCACTACCAGACCTGATATATATCCCAGCCCATCGGGTAGGGCTAACAGGTTACAACCAGCCTTCCATCATCAGGCAATAGCTCAACTACAAACTCATTCAGCCGGAGGGACATTGAAATGCCATCTTTTCTGATCCGGCCAAGCTTGCTCAATAAGTATTGAACTTCTTATGGGATCTTGAGCCACCTAACGAGAGCAATTTGATTCCGGTGAACTAACATCAGCACAGTATTTGGGAATTGCTTCCTTGAAAGACCACCTGCATAGAGGAGCGATCCAGGTGAAAGGAAAGCTTGTGAAGTTCACAATACGTTCTCTTGACAAGCGGAATATTCTGGAATTACAAACATGACCACTTTGGGCGCCATGAGGATATTCTCTCCGACACTTCTGAGAAGCAAGGATGTAGTGTTTGGCATTGCAGCACGTAATTCTTTGGGGCTGGTTCCTATGCGCTTGGTCCTGAGCCTTGCGGTTGCATTGAGAAGCCAAGAATTTCCCAAATGCCACAGGTCAATCCTGTCTCGGCTTTCCTCTCAACTCTGTCACCAAACCCCTGATACCCATCCGCTCTTCATCCCCTAACACAATCCCAAATTCCCTTTCCAGCGCCTCCCACCTCTCAACCTCACTCTCCACCTCTTGGACGACTGTCTCTTTTCCCCCAATCGTCCTCTTCAGACTCCCACCAGTCAAATTCACAGTCCCTAATACCTCCCCATCCACCAAAAGGTTCCTCCCACAAAAGACCACATGGTTGAAGAAACTCCCTCTCACGTCCCTTGTGGTCTTGAAGTTCATGACCGCGATGTCTTGGGGCAAGAACTCTGTCTCGGTGAAGCAGTACGTGTCGTTCCAGGCGGTGTTACCTGCTTTTCGGTGTTGCAGAATCCAGCATTTGGAGGAGGGGGACGTGAATTCCGGAATGGAGATGTATATCAAGCGGATGCGGTCGTTTGTTGAGCCCCAGGGAATTTCGTTACCGTCGAGGAGTTCTATTGGAGATGTAGGTCCTGCATTTTGTCAATCAACGACTCGATCGTTCATCGGGCGGGAGTCGGAACATACCAGTGCCACCGAACCCAACATCAACAAGATACCTCCTCCCCTCAAAGACGACAAGATTAATCAAGTGATTCCAACCGAAAAACTTCCCTCTCGGTCCACCAAGCACCTGCAATGCAACTCGAGCTCCAGAACTCATAACATCCATCCCGAAACTCCTCATCACCGTCCCAAAGAACGTGTTATTGACTGTACAAGTGCCTCCTCGTCCCCCACTGGCAGTTCGACCTTCCCACTTCTTCATTCTCCTACCATCACTATCCTCAGGATCAGTAGATGATGGAGTAGAAGTCATAATATCCTGTTCTCCGTTTTCAGGTTTTGCTTCGCCCTCACAAGCAATTCCCCTACTCAGTACCAGATACTCAAACAGAGCCCTCGGATCCAAAGTCCCGACATGATGCCTGCTGTAATGCAAATACAGATTTGAGAAAGGTATTTTGGCTTGCTGGTATTTCTGAAGCGCTTGCAATGTTTGCAGCGCTGAAGAGGAAGACGCCCAGTCTCTTCCTGGCGCATTTCGAGATACATTTTCGAGAAGAGTATGGCTTTGTGCTGCTGGCGGGGAGATGTGTGACAGGTATGTTTTCAGAGCGGGAAGAGAGTAAGTTGGCCGGTGGGAAAACCGCATCTTTGCTTCGCTCTTACAAACTGGTTCAATGGTTGTTTGGTGAAGAGAGACGGTCCGAAATACCCAGCAGTGATCACATCTGAAAAAATAGCACAAAGATGGAAACACGATCTACTATCAGAATTCGTGAGGATGTCTTATTGTACATCCCACAAGGTAACGCAAGTTAGACTCTTACAGGTCAGCACTACGACTCTCACAAGTGATTTATTTCATCTGAGATCAGAAAGCTTGCAACATCTACACAACACTAGCCAGACTCATTCGCTCGAGCTGTCTTGTATCACTCAGCACTACGCTGTGTACCCACTCGTACAGCAAGCCTAGTGAATATCAATCACTCAAACCAAACATCAGGTCGCTGGGTCATGGAATCCGACGACAGATAGATTTATTGAGCCAATAGACAGCCAAGCAGAGAGGAAGAGGAAAAATAGCAATGCATTGTCCACTACTCAACTGCTCTTTCAGTCGCGCAAGCACGAATGATTACTTCTAGATCTCGTACAGAGACCCAAATAGTTTCCGCATGCAAGATGCGGGTGGGTAAGCACTTAGAAGTTGTCGTCGGCTCGGCGATGCAACCTAAAATCATGTACCTGTGGAGTCTGGAATCTCTTCACCAAGTTAATTTATCCATCACCAATCATCAAATCAATAGATGCGGGAATTCGTTAGGATTTATGTACGTCTTGGGTCTATATCCATCCAATCACAGACTTTTCAAAAATCCCGAATCAGGATCTAAGAAAAGATAATCTAGAACCCCCAATACCACTCTTTCTTCCTCGCCTACCCACCATAGTCACCATTACCAATTAATAGTCGCCTACCCATCCATCCATTCGGGGATATAATAAATTAAACCTCCCTGCCATCAGATCTGTCAGAACTGATCAATCAAGCTCACTGCAGCTCTCCTCCACTGAGACCCCCCAAAGTCCCCAAAAGTAGAAGGCTATTCGATTCGAACCCCCAAAAGTAGTGAATCAATTAATATAAAATCGCACTCCCACTTCCACAACATCCCCCTTCCTGTCGCTGAAAATCAGCTGTCACGACCTCTGATCATCACCTCGTCATCCCGCAGAACTCGATTGCTTCTTGCTGCTGGTTGCAGATCACTTACTCTTTCATACCTTCAAAGTTTAAGTTCCCCGCCGCCCCCATCCCTCGTCTCCAAGCTCGCCCCCAACATCTCGGTTAAGTGCTAAAATTAGGCTCTTTTGTTGACCCCTGAATAGGGGTTGGGCCAGTGCAGTTCGCGAGTCGTGGCTGGGCTGTGGAAGAGCAAGTCAGACGAAACAAAACGAAACGAGACGAGACGAAAAGCGGGTGCGGGTGCGGGGTACAGAAGGTACGTACCTATTGATGCATAGTATGTATTCCTGGCGGAAGTGAAAGTTTCTGAGGCCATATGTTGCATGCAGTGTGGTATTTTGGGATAATTGTGCATTGGTGAGGTGACTTTGAGCTTGGCCACTTGGCTGCATATTCGATACTTTGTTGAAGGTTATCTGGAAATCTAGAAGCCGTACAGAGGGACCGCAATAGTGTAATGATACAAGAATTGGATGAGCTATGTAACAATACTTTCTCGCCATAGCCCTTTTCCGGATAATTAACATGCTGTTCTCCTTTACCACGCCATGCACCTCCCAAAGGCACAATTTCCCTCTAAAATACAACGACAATAGTCTCCCTGGGGTATCTTGGACCGGGCACAAGTACAAAGTCCCTTCCTTTCCATCTATAGATACTGCTGTATGAATGAAAGAAAAAGCGAACGGATGAACATAGAGGTGTATCGATGCCTGTCTCAACGCCCCCCGCTGTGCTGTGCTGGACTGTGCCATATCACTGATCAGACCGACATGCTTCGCGCAAAAAGCAGCAAACCCCAGCGCTATCCAAGCTATGCGTCCCAAGTCTCTCGCCTGTGAATGTTTGATTCTCCCATGAAGACAAATGAAAAACATATGCAAAAGTTTTGCGTCACCAATCCCACTCGTAAACCCTGTCCCAAGAAGCGAAACACTTTTCCAACAAAGAAAAAAACACCGTTCCAAGTTCAATCTCCATCTTCTCGGTTCAGGCATGTACAATCGACCGTATCTATCGTTATTCTAATCTGACTCGGAAAACTGTTGACTGTATGATGAGTGCTCAACCTTGGGAATAGAGGCCGCTGCCGATGTTGTTGCCTGCCGACATGTTCGGGTTCGGACCAGATGATGAGTATGCCTGATAGGACTCCCTTCTACCAATGACAGGGGCTGCTGAAAAGCTTGGGTAGACAGGATTGTTACTCATCCTCGCGATCGGGGGCGGCATCCCGTAGTTTGTTGCAGGATATCCAGAAGGCATTGGACCAAGGGAGATCTGCTGTATACTATCAAGTCTCGGAGCCAATGACATCGGCTGTGCAATTTCGAAAGGTAACTGCGTGTTGTACCGTAATGCTTGCTGTTGAGGCGGGAATTGTCCATCCAGGGGAGATCTGGCAAGGCTGGAGTCAAATGGAGACGACGTTCCCGTACTTCCTGCCTGTGGTCCAACTCGGTCGGGAAAGTAGCTTGGACGAGAAGAGGTCGCAGACTGAGGAGACTGGGTGTAGGTATAAGAGCCGTAGGCTGGAGGTTGAGCTGAGGTATACTGATTGAAACCTGGCTGCTGACTCTCTGGAAACGGCCTCGAAACAAAAGCTGTGGTGTTCAAGGGGCTTGGATGAACTTGTGCACCAAAAGCTGATGACGACTGGCTCTGTTCAGAACCTGTTCGGGGACGTTTCAAGGTCTGATAATCATCGTACGATCCCGCAGTCGAATCTGGAAATGATGTAGCAGAGTGCTGCGAGTAGTGCCGAGTGGGCGTTGGTCGCTGGCCCCAGGAGCTCTGCGCTTCTGTATAATCACCTTGATCATTGTGGTCTCGTCGAGGTGGCTCTTGAGACTCGGCAGGAGCTTGACTGTGACGATCTCCTCCCGTGCTTTGCTGGCGATTGCCCTGTCTGTAATGGCGGGGTTCGTAGTCATCATGGGCTGGTCCACGTTTTCGGAGCAAAGTCCGGGGTTCCTTTCGCAATCTCAATCGCACACCTTGATCGCTGAAAGACCGAGTGAGGAAGGTCGACTCTGACATCCCTTGGAAGTTCTTTGTCGAATGGACTGGAAAGGGGTCGGAGGTGATCGATTTTATGTAAGCGCATTCATGCTGGCGCATCTCGTAGAGAGTGAACTGGAGTCGAAATCTTCCTTCATGCTTGACGGAAAGGTCTCCGAAGACGAAGAAAGCTCCATCGTAATTATCCGTATCTTTAAGTCGATGAAGGGAAGATACAAGAGTCCCTGCCAAAGTCGAACCGAGAGATCCTGTTGCGGTCGGAAGCTGTGCAAGGTCCGATTCGGGGAGGAGGCTACATGACATGAAGAAGTAAGGACCTATAAGACAAAGAAGTCAGCTCTAACCTTCTAGTCCAAAAGAGTGGCGCACTTTGTAAGTAATTCTGGGCTACGTCTACTTGTGAGGAGATCTTCAATTGTATGATCGGCGGGGGATCGACTGGTTTGCGGTCTGAATGACGTTAGATGCTTCCATCCGGGTAGGAATGCCAAAAGACATACCCTTTTCTTTGCCAATTGCGACTCTTGCGTTCTCGGGACCTTGCCGAATAACGAGTTCGCAGTCATGACTGCCATTCATAGTTAGCAGCAGAGACATATATGGGACTGATTACGCCGTATACCTCGACAATCCTTGGATCTGAGAAGTCATTGCTTCAGCGAACTGATGGGTAGATTGAACTGTCGCCATTGCTGCTCTGTTCTTGTTCAAGCCGAACGTTTAGGTACCAAGCTGGTAGACTCCTGGATCGTAGGAAGTGATCGTTGGCGATGGTTCCTGTTTGTGCTCGCACTGACAGATTTCTTCGAAAGTTGGTCGAGTAATAATGGGTGATGATGACGATGTATTGTACCATAAGAGATATGGAGAGGTCCAGGAAAGGTTCTTGTATGTAAAGAATTCCGTAGTTTGTGCGCATGGAAAATGGGAAAAGTGCGTTACTGCATAATCCGCAAGATGTCATAAGAATAATTGGCTTGGTCCTAGTTCACACCCCAGACCAGCGTCGACTTTCCCGACCCAAACCCGGTTCGGGGTCGCGCCTTGACTTTCTGACCGTCTGAAGGTGTATGTGGCCTGAAGTAGAAGAGCTTTGAAGCTGAGGTAGGGGTTAGCTTTGTGTAGGGAAGGCGCCGAGGACTTAGGGTTTGAAAGATACCTTGGGAGTCGGTTAGTCGAGGCTCTTTCTCGGTACACTCCGAGAAAGGGTCTGCACCGGTGCTTGATAGCGCAATATAGAACCACGGTTCCGTCGAGACAAGTGTGTCCGGGATGATGTAAAAGCGACAAGGCTGACGGTAGTAGGAGTATGTAGGATTGAAGGGTCACTCTGACTTCGATACAATGTATAAGAGCAGGTCGTCTCGGGTTGGGATAAAGCCGTGAGGAGGAAGTGAGAGACCACTGAAAGCGGTTTGGTGTGGAATAATAGAGATTGAGGAGGGGTTATGTGGAGAGAGATGTAAAGGATTGTAAGTGGTGTGTGGTTTGGAGTCGAGGTGGAGGTGGATGTGGAGGTGAAGGTGGGTAGGTAAGGCAAGGCAAGGTAAGGTTGTGGGGACCTGGAGGTGGTGTGGTACGGGATTAGAGAGAATACCTGTGAAGGCTAGATCGGAAGATGTAGAATAGCAAGCGAGGTCCAAGTCGAGGTCCAGGTCCAGGTTCAGGTCCAGGTCCAAGTCGGTTGTCCTGTAGGTACAAACGTGTACCGTACAGACCGTGGCCGTAAGAACGTGCTTTGCAGTGCAGCGCAGCGCAGTGCAGTGATGCGGGAAGTCCAAGTGCCCCGGACAATTGATTGGTTTGGCGGTATTGCTGGTTAGTGGATGCAGGTAGATTAGAAGAAGTTGACGACGGCTTTTAGACGAGACGAGACGACTGCACTACACTACGACCACGTAGTGGAAGCGGCAGAAGAAGCGCCACACAAGTCAGTGGATTGTGTCAGAAGGGGGAAAATGTGTTGTGAGTGGTGGGTAAGCTGCTGATCCTCGTCGCGGGTTTTGAAGGACAAATGAAGATACGGGTAGGGAAGTACGCAGGTAGGTACCTCAGCAGTTTGTGTTCCAGCCAGTACTAGTGAACTGTAGAGCAAGGGAGGCAGCGAGGCAGGTCCCCACGAGAATTCGAACACACAGACAGATATCCTCCTAAATTGAAGTGTCGAGCAGTCCGGGCAAAGTACTATGTATTTGATACTGTTTAGCTTGCTGAATGGGCCGGATTGGAGGAGACAGGGAAGATGCTGATGAAGATGGAACACTTTCGTAGTCCTGAAAGTTGCAATGGGTAGCAGTTGTTCCAGAAAGACTGTTGTAGGAGTAGTGTTCCAGAAATAGAAGTAATACCAGCAGGTCGTAGATCTTTGTTCCAGAATTAGAATTAGAAATACCAGAAGTTGCAGATGTCCAGATGCAGTGGTGGTACCGTAACAGGAGACGAGGTTCGTAGAGCAAGCAAATAGTTGAATTAGAATACTGTAGCAGCCAACGTGGAAAAGAGGAGATCAGACGAGACAGGTTACCCATCCAGCAGAGGGGGATCCTTGTTGGCTTGGTGACGAAATATTTGCTGCTATGATTGGATCTCCAGATTCACGGGACTCGATGTGACAGAATCTGGAGCTTGGGAGTTTGGATTCAGATGTGAGCAGGCCAGGAAGAACAGGCTGTGAAAGGTATGTTGTGCCTTTTGAGATGAGATGAGATGAGGCGAGGAAGTGAAGCGGAAGTAGGTAGTACCCAGGATTCCCAGGGTCTTGCAGTGCCGGGCAGCCGGGGCTCAGTGGTCGTTTGCCGCAAACAGATGGTGGAGATGAAAAGGTACGATCCGCCCGTTGGATCTGCTATGATGGGAAAGGGTAAGACCGACAGGGAGCTCGAAATCTGGAGTGTCCGGGCAAAGTGAAGAGATTGAGATTGGGATTGAGATTGAGTCGCTTGGGACGGGTTTGGCTGGGTCGGTTGGGGTCGAGAGACGGAAGTGAGCAGAGAGCGAGTGAGATGAACGGCACGATAACCACGGCGCCCCAGAAAGCAGGCAAGCAATTACACGCAGGTCGGCAATTAAGTTAGCAAGCAAGCAGGTTGGTACCCTGTCCTGGTATTTTTCGCTCTGATATGCCCTGATATATCCTGGTCTGTCGTCTCCCCGGTCTATCTGACAGTCAGTCTCTTTCGCCTGTGCTCTTTTCTGCACCAAGGCAAAGCAAAGCAGCACGCACCTGCAGACGCACAACGCACCGAACCGTCTTTGACAGCGGACAGGGAGCCGGTAAGCCAGTCCAGTCAAGTCAAGTCAGGTAGGGCAGGGCAGGGCAAGGTACGGAGGTAAGGAGCTCAGTGCTCAGATCAACGAACCAAACGCGGCAACCCGTTCAAAGTGCCGGACGCGAGCTCCTCATTGACAAGTGGTCTGTTATGGACAAGGAAGTGATAGTAAGCCCCGACGATACGACTTGACAACAAAGCCAGCAGGGTAACATAAAACTTATGGGGAAGATGCTAGGGGGCTCAGGGACATTTTTAAAGCTATAGCTGCGGCACCACCGAACTGATCTGGGGACAGGACTCGGAGGAGCAGCTGGAGCTGGAAAGGCGAGCAATCAGCATCAGTATCAGATCAGATCAGTTCCGGAGCATCAAGTAGCAAGCATGATTTCGCGAACTAGTCGGCTAGGGAGCTGAGCTTTGACATGGGAATATGATGCATGGGATAGGATGGATGGACGGGTGGATGGATGTTCGTCAGGAACCATGCCCATGGCCGCACATCAGAAAGCAGGGTTGGCCAAATGGCACACATGGCAAAGCATGGCATTGCGTTTCTTTGCAGTATTCTCTCTGTCTATCTCTGGCTTCTTGGGATTGTTGCACCACATTGCAGCCAAACGCCAGAGCAGGCTGCACCGCAAAATGGGACTGCGCCAGATGTGGCGACGAGGACAAGAAGACAGGGCAGGGTATAGGGTATGATTGATGGAGCACAGGTGCGTGATGAATGGAGGGCTAGAGGCATGCTGGACGGTCATGGGTGAGAGATGAGGGTCGTTGCTGGACTCGCTGGATGGTGGACTGTGCTCGTGGTGTGGAGTTTGCAGGCAGTGTTGCATTGAGAGATCTGGAGACGAGGCAGCATGCCGTCCCTCCTTTCCGTTTTGGTAGACATATCGAGCTTTCTTGAGGTTCTACTTATATTAGGTCTGGTTAGGATAGGTGTGTATGTAGGTCGTTTGGCGGCGTTGGAAAAGACTAGAGCAAAGACCAGGGTTCATGACAGGGTTTCGTCTCGATCTCCGAGTCTGCTTGGACGGGATCGTCTGAGCGCTGCGGTTCATGTCGTAGATAGACATTCAGGGATATGGGTATGGGGGGCATGGGTGGTCTTGGTGATGGGCATGGAAGCTTCCCTCGTCCCAGCCATGGCTGGCATCGAGCATGTTGCTGCGAATGACAGAGCGATGAGGAAGCCGTACCCCCCAGCCCAAAACTCTGACGTCTTGTCCTGTCTTGCCCTGTCGTGCTTCTGCCCGGCATTGGCAGTGCCATACGCCTCCTGGAGATCTTGACAGACAAGCGAAGAAGGCCAGGCCAAGTACGGAAAGACGCATTCTGAAGGAGAATAAAAAATTCTTTGCATCTGTCGGGTAGATTTTGTCTCACTTGGACTCTGCAATTACTCATCAGAGGTCAGTTGGTCTCAGACTGAAGAAAGAGAGAGAGAGAGGCGTGGGTCTGGATAATCCCGTCGGGTCCTTCTTTCTCCCTTCCGGCCGTCAAGTGTGGCCTTGCAGTGTACAGTGCAGTACTTAGTGATGGTGGTGAGCATGAGTGAGAGGTCGTCATGGCTTGCGGCGGGAAGGTTACACGAACGAACAAAATTTTGCATCTTCGGTCGATGCTGAATGAGAGTCACATTAATGACGGCGGCCCCGTGCGTCATGGAAATATTCTTCTGCATCTCAATTTCATCTGGACTCCTGGAGGCATTGATGTGTATGCTCAGCTAACATAGTGCGCTTCACCCTGTACCCAAGCCTAGGATTGACCACGATCTACGATCCCTTTCTTGCTTATCCCATGCTACCCGCCTTCGAAAGCGGCTCGTTTTATACTTCCATGGATATAGTTGCTAGCTCTCGCTGCTATATTGCGACTACAGCAACTATAATTTCAACTCGTTTGCGGCGTCCCGCACGCCCGCCCTGCAAGGGGTAGGCGAGCTCATCGTGCTGTTGAGCCCTGGTCAGGACTTACCCAGATGGAGCGACACGAAATGACTGAATCCGGATCTCTTAGCTGCGCAGGGCGATCCTATGCGGCTGCTATCTTATGTCATTCAGCTATAGCCAGCTATATGAAGCTCTTAGTATGATACCGAGTACTTTAACATATTCAATCTTGATTAGGGGTTTATTTTGTGCGTCAAGGTGCGAGCCGAAGTTCTCCACAGTGCTACTACAATTGGTCAGGCCCGCTAACTTCACAGGGAGCTACAGTTAGGTACCTTGCTGTGGCTAACTATCATTACAGCCAACACATATCTTGCCTCGATATAAAAGCCCGATCTTACCGGTGCTCATTCATTTGATATTGCTAGTCATGGTACAGAAGAAAATGTCATGTCAGATGGCGGGGGCAGGCAAGGCCAAGCGGTCTAGCACATCGCGCCATGCTGCATAAGTGGTTCGAAAGCTCGTTGTGGTGGTACAGATGATTTGCAGCAGTTCTTCGACCACCTACAATGTACCGGCCGCCGCTCAAGTATTGACAGCGGCTCTCTATTATAACCAGGGATTTTGGACCTGCATGCATGCATGCTTGTTTAGCTGCAGCTGCCAGCTCTTGAACGTGCTCGAGGGACACCACGAGCAAGAGTGATTTGATAGCTCTCCACTTATCTCTGTCTTCAGTCCTTCACCGACTCCCCTCCCCATGAATTGCGGCCAGAACCGAGCTCCCCAAGTTGAGATACTCAGCCGTGCGCAGTCACAAGTCACCGTCATCGTTCGTCGTGTCGAACATCAGGCGTGTCACTCTGTCAGGCCAATTCATGCATATGCACCCGCTTTCAGGATTCTGCGAACTTTCTTTGACGCTCTTGGGCACAGGTATCCTGCGAACCTGCTTCGAATCTTCGATAATGGCTGAAGGAAGACAAAAGCGACGTGAGAAATTCGGAGCCGGGCAGGGGAAGGCGAAGAATTACTTCTAAGCTTTGTCCACCAGTTCACTCGTGCGCCCGCATGATCTGCTCGCACCGCGTCACACCTGTCCGAACTTTCGATCGCTTCGAGGCAATCCTCCGCCCCAGCTTTCGCATCCGCTTCATACCGAGATGAAGGGCCAGATCTCCAACCGTAGTCCCGAAGCAGTAGCATAAGATCTTCAGACAGCGGCTGCCGCTGTCAGGTTGTCACAGAGTCAAAATATGCTTCGAGCGGCTCACGATATCCGACGTCGTCCCCATTTTGAACAATCGTGGCGAAGCTGAGTGCCTGGCCAGAAATTGGACGAAGCCAGCCATTCCATCGTGCATCCGCTTCGAAGTCGGTTTCCACGGGGAAACACGTGGCAAATGCATACGGAAAAAAATGATACATCAAACTCTCTTTGCGCTTTTGAAGCTGGATGGAGGAGTCCAGATCCCTTTAGGTTCTACAAAGCCACGCAGACCGTACGATTTGGCTGATGTCGTGGTTACACAAAAGGAAATCCAGGCAATGGCCACCCGAGCACGAGATTTCCACGTGGAGGTATATTGCTTTTGCATTGTCGGCAGCTTTACAATTCTGTAAAGCTTCGTCCTGGGCTGACGGCCCCTTCGAGAACAATATTTGAGACAGGTGGCTTTCACGCCTGCATTTCTTTTGAGTCACTGCCGGATCATGGCGGTTTTTTTTTTTTTTACAAGAAAATCAATTTGACGACAGTTATCATATTGACATCAGATATGATAGCAATATTCGGTTAAGAGTCGGGTTGGGTTAGGTGCATAATAGGTTGGCTATCATATCAGAATAGCGGTTTCAGATTGCTGGAGCGAGCCAACATGATTTCTGTCGGGCCTCTCTCTGTGTTTGCAGACCTAGTTCATAACACGCGGATTGTTATTATAGGGAAGAACGGCACACATCCAATTTGGGTTCGAAAAGACGAGGCAATGCAAACCCGAGTATACAGGGCTTGCACTATTGCATCAAAGCCTCTTGAAATAGGGGATGTAAGTCTCACTTTCGGGCGCTCGAACCCGCGAAATGCGCATTTATTTTGCAGATGTTGACATACTCCCTTCCCAGGTCGCTTGGGCGCAGACTTCCAGCTTCCCTCCTAATCAAGCGAGGCCAGCACCGGTTGCTTCGGAACGACCTGTAAGCGAAGGGGTCGCGAAGAGCTAGAGGTGGCAATGCGCTAAGTGTCAACAAATGAATTCTAATGCGTCTTAACTCGCACAAAATGCGCCCTTCTAGTCGTCTGGGTGTATCACCATGGCCGTTCCACCACGCGAGCCCCACAAGGACCCTGTTTCCGTCTGTCACTCCTCGGGTCGCTGGTGCTGCAAGGTGTTACAAAGTACAAACGATGGTGCGCTTCCCCCAACAACTAGAGGTGCACAGAGTCTCAAGAAATGTCCGAATCAGTAAGCCTAGAGCTATTCATTCCAGATATCGTGTACGATCGCCAGCTCTTGATCCGAGTCAATCCTGCACACCGGTACCTCGCCCTTCCAGGATATCCAACGTCCATACCTCGCGGCTCAGCCATATGTGTGCCTGGACACCATGGGCGTAATACAAACTAAATGATGCATATATGGGACGATTTTTTGGGGCTTTGGGGGCCCCTCTGGCAGTTTTTGGGTAAGACGTTTTTCGCCTCATCGGCCAATATTTTCCACCAGCTGAAGGACTTCCGTCGAACTGGTGGTAACTTCAAAGGCATAGATGGAAGTGGAGCATCACCTCAAGGTACCTAGGTACAAAGGTACTTTCGCAATGTATCTGATCCCCACTTCGGGAGTCAGTATCGATGAAGACCCACAGCTCAAGATGCATGCACTCTAATCTCCAGTGCCGCCTTATCGTCCCCTCTCCCAGACGCCGAGCCCTTTCCATCCCGACTCCGAAACCTTGAAGGCGGTTGATTGACGCCGACGTCTTCTTTAGGAAATCGTGCATTTGGCATGCAGTCTTCTTTTCCAAATCTTGTCACATCGATTTATCAAAGTGGACGTCTTGCAGATCGCTCGTCCTCTTTCGATCGTTTGAGGAGGACCTCGTCTCGATCCGTACACCATCCCGTCAATGCCGTCATCTATCTTGAGAGACGGGACTGCTTGGCAGGAGTGAACGAGTAGAATGCAGGCAAAGTTGATGGAGCCACATTATTCGGCCGTTTACGAACAGAGCTTGTTCTGTGAGATGTATCTTCATAGCAGAATCCCCTCCATCTTATCAACGAATTTTCACCCATGGAACGACACGGCAAGGGCCGCGTGCGCTCGATTACCCGGACTTCGGGCAGCTCCCCGGGGCTAGATTCGTGTTTGATAACGAGTGAGTTGTATTTTATGAGTCTCAGCAGGCGCGAGACACGCACAACTCAGACACCGCAGAGTTCAAGGGTTCCAGCAAACGCGGCTGTCCCCTGACGATACCCGATTAACCCTACGTGAAATCGCCCTCGCCATTCGCCACAATCATCTGTCGAAGCAAACCGGGGTTCAGTCAGGGAGACAAGGGACCTGGTTAGCTTTCAGTAATCCTTGTGGCCAACGATGCTCCAAGCCTCAAGCTTCGCCATCTCCAACAGGGCTAGTGATTGTGGATGTCACGAACAAAAAAAAGGAACATCAGCTTCCGATCCTATGAACAATCAGGAGGACGTTCTAGGCATGTACTGTGTACACGAACCCTGAAGCCGCCAATCTTAGAAAGGATCACATGGTCAGTGTGCGATAACACGGCCGAACATGCTCTGATGGGAAATACGATGTGACTGGCAGTTCGAGGCGCCGCTTCGGTAACCGGAGACACTCTTCTCGAACGTCTTTTAATCTCCGACTGTAGCGATGAGACAGGCATTGTACGAAAGGTACCAACGACCCCAGAAATCCACAAACTGCCTTGCTTAGGTCTGACTCCGAACAACCTGGTGACATTCTCGGAGCCATCCAGCAGATCTTATAGCCCTCAATCAAGTCGACTCTCGCCACATATATCCTATATCGCATGAAGTTATGCATGTACTTTACAAGAGAAAGAGCACATCCGAACATCGGTCCACCAAAAAACGGCACGACATGGTGCGTGCGGCACTGCGGTGAGTGTTTTTGATTATCAGGGACAATATATATACTTTGTCTCCTATTGACAAAGCACAGCTATCATACAACCTTTGTAAGAGCATGGAATTAGATGAAGAACATTCACATGCTTTCCGGCATGATTTGACTTTATTCTCCACTCAACAAATTCATGCTAACGGCGGTCGTCGGTTTGGGCACCGACCCGCGATGAGAAATCGTACAGGGATCTAGATGAAAATTCTAGTCAGTGAGAGACAACTGTGCTCAACTGTGCTTTGGGACATCTGTGTGGTTATATCCTACCTTGAACCATGTCTGAGACCAAAAGAAGAGCCGTCGGGAGTTTTCTTGCTGTCCTCTAACTGGAGGGCACATCAGCTGACCTGGCTTCGCACGGGTGAAAGTTGGCGAGGGTTGGCAGGTGTTGACTTTCATGAATTAGATAGCGATCGTTGGACCAGCATCAAGTGCGGTTGCAGTATAGATCTCGAATTTATTTGGTTGAAGATTTCGATGCGTTGATATCAGATCTTGTTGACATTGCACGGGGCTTCTCTCAATCCAATACATACGAGGTCGGTCACCTGTCCGTACCTGCTCATTGAGGTCCTTGAAAGTGCTGGCGGTTTGAAGTCAACGGGGAGGTTACTCAAGCACAGCCGCTGACAGCCCTCTTGTGGAGAACCTCTTTCCCGCTCATCCAGACTTCACCAACGACTTGGAAGTAAACCAAAACTCGGTTGAGACCAGGCCGAGCCAGCGTGTCGCTATCTATCGCATTCCTCCCAACAACGACCCCAATAATTCGATCTCTAGCGGGATTCAAACCTCCAAACGCAGCGAGGTGCTTGAGAGGTGACCCAGGTTTCTCCACCCATCCCTTACAACTTCCGTCATATTCCTGTGTAAGGTTCCGAATGCTGACCAGATATCATATCAAAATCCTCCCTACCTATAAGCCCGCTGAGCATATCGAGAAAAACTAGTTTCACGTATCATCCAAATTTCGCTGAGTTCTGTCCCGGGTTCTTACCCATACCTAATAACATGCACTCCAAACTCTTCTCGGATTCTCAGCTCTGTGACTAGAGCGCTTCTACTCCGCATCGAGGAATAACAAGCTCACTAAGCTATGCACTTCTGCATTTCGAAACGAACTAGGAAGCGTTGATGACAAGATGGATGTGTTCCAGAGCTGGACGAATCGCCCAAGGCCCGCGAGGTTCGTAGAAGTGGCCTACGAGTTCGGAGATGGCCGCCTCTCTCAATCATTCCCTCCTCACTACTTGTCCCATGACGATGTGCGTTTTCGTCCCGCTATTGCTTCTCCTCTCATGAGTAATATCATGCCGTCGTATCCTTCATAAGAGGGGAACATCCTCGCCGCCGGCCACGGTTGAAGTCATTCCCCGGACTAACTGGCGCGTACCCCTCCCAGCAGAGGAAATCAGAAATGTCGACAACCAGTCAGCTTCCAGTTCAGCACTTCCCCTCAACCTATAGACAGCTTCAGATAAGAGTCATCGCCGTGACCCTAGTGAGTAGAAAGACGGGATAGGATATTTCCCCACAAGACATCCATTCGTTTCCCCCTCTGCAGCGGAAGTCCCGAATGGTCAGCCCGGAACAACTGGCTCTGAAGTCTGGCATTGGTCTTTCGAGCCACACGATTCGAGCCAAGAAGCAGGGAGAGAGGAAACCGTTGATATCGTCCCATCTTTGTTTTCGGACCGTTTCTGTATGGTGATTGAATCTGGTGATCGAAAGAACTGGTAAATTTCCGAGAAAACTCGGAGTGCAGGCTCAGTATAGCTCGTCTGAACTGCCTTTAGGGTTCTTCGCTGCTTGGGTAGGCTGTGCCGTGAAGTAAGGATGTCGTGGTTTGAGTTTCCGTCAACTCTGGTAATGGTTTGGGATGGACGATACTAATTTCGTCCACACGCCTTACCTTCCCCATCACTTCCCCAGTAGCAGTCCATCTGTCTCTTCTTCCACTACCAAATAACGGACATCGAAACTTCTCAGCCTCTTCTCTTGTCTTCGAGATCGTGTTCTTGATAATCTGTTGGAGAGCGTTTCGAACCATCTTTCCCATCCAAAATCGATCTTCTCTTCTTCGAAAGCCTGAGAAGCCCTCAAAAAATGCCTGGAAACAGCACGGTAGCCCCCAATCACCAATGGCTTGCAGTTTCACTGAAGGGCAGAGTAACACACCATCAGAACCTCTAATCGACCACAGAACGCGCAGTTCATCTCCTCCGCGAACCACTTACAAGACACGACAGCGATGATCGTCCACCTGCTTCGAAAAACATACCTCCGGGTCTACACTTCTCGAAAGAAAGTCGCGTAGAAATCCACAGCTCGCCCACGGACCCTGAAGCGAAAAATGCCATTTCGGGCGGCGTACAGTAACTCGAAGACAACGCATCGAAGTCCCCGAAAGCCTCCCGACACCCTCAAAGGACATATAAACATCGAAGTATAATGGAGCATAATATCAATGAATAAGATTATGGATACCCTATATTGAACTAGGTTTGCGAAGGAGAGTTCTCTTAAGTAGCTGTTCGGTCAGCCACGACGCAGTGCCAAACCCAAGAGACAGTGAGACGGCTGAAGTGAAACACTTCCGTGCCTGGAAAGGTAGCTTGACTCTATGCGGTGACTGTGCGCGGACGGAGGATCTACTTCTGGTCTACTATCTAATACTGTCTGTCTACTTTGGGGACGGTGGTGGGTTTGATGGGCAGATTGCGACACTTGCTGCCTCGTTTGTGCGAGGGAGAGTGTGAGTTGGAGCTTTGGCAGACAGAAGGACTGGTACAACTAGGAACATCAGAAAAGATATCAGGCATGAAATTTAATTTAACTTAAGTAAATTTCCTCTCTTCTTGAAGAATTACAGAGGAAGTGAAGTGAGTAGCTATGCCTTTCCCTAAGTGAAGAACAGTCGTCCGTCAGCCGCTGCTTGACAACCTCGCATTCCATGACGATACTTTCCAATGGAACCTCTATCAAGTTGGCAACTAAAATTACAGGGCTCTCAATGCTTTCAATATCAAACCAGTTGCTAGCACCTCCCCATTCGCACATCATCTAAAGTTTATCATTGCTGCCAACCTCACTGCATCCGAGTCAGCCGCATGGCTCTCTGGCTTCTGTTGACTGCCGAACAATAAAAAATACTGCTGAGGTAGCATCCATCGTCGGGATATTCTAAAAGACGTAGATGAGGAAGCAAACTCCCATCCTTTTCAACTTCATTCCTCTCCAGCTTTCCTAATTGGGAGCCCAGTTGACAAGTTGGCAAACAGAGCTCCATCATCTGCATCGTAGGAGTCTACGTCTTCTCTCCCCAGAACGATCCACTACCAAGACAAGTGCTGACAGCATATCTCTAAACAGTTCTCTTATCTTCAGTACCTCCCTGGATACAAGATTTACCTCACTGGAGAAAATAAACGATGCTCTACATGCTCTAAACGTTGTTTGGCTCATGCTCAGATATTTGAAAGCCTCTCTGACGTTCCGTGCACCCACACTCTTCTTCTGGTGTTTCGATGGGTACATCGATGAAGTTCAGAAATCAAGAGCAGAGAGATACTTGGATCCTGAGAGGGAAGGGGGGGGGGGGGGGGGGGGGGGGGGGCGGTATATACTTCCAGAAATTCCCCAGATTTGGCGGTTGCTCGATACTTCCTTCTTTTCTAGCCCCAGAAAGAAGTTACCTGCAACACTCACTCCAGATACCTCATTTCTGATTTCTCGAACACGACTTCCTTCTTCAAATTCATCCCTTAAAAAATGTCGGGCTCTTCCATCACACTCTCCCGCATTCAAATGCTGTGCCAAGCGTCACTTCCTCACGTCGAGACCTTCGGTCCTTTTCACAACTTCGCAATCTTGTGCCGCGCGCCTCGTTCCATGGAAAGGGTCGTCAATCTTAAGACTCGGATAGGTCATCCGAAGGGTAAAGAGAAGGTGCCATATGACGAAGTCGTGAAACTGGGTTCCCATGTAGTTTGGTTGTATATCTGAAACTTCAATCTTGGATAACGGAAAGCAGGAGTTTCATTGATGATTGGTAGGAGGGAAATTACCAAGCGCGCGAACATTCGAAGAACCTGAATCAAATACACTGGGGTCGGGAAGTGGGGGACTGCAGGGTATTAGGTAGCACATCAAGGTACTAATACTGAAGAGCAAATCTAATCATTGATCATCCATGAATGCTAGTGCTGGTCTCGCATGCCCCATTCCACCAGTTTGTACTTCCATTATCCTTGCAGCCTCACACCCAGAGCATCTCGAAATTGTCTCACAGCTCCATCGCAATATCCACGCTACTGGAAGGAACAGGCATAGACACGCCTTGGAGCAAAGGGTCGTTCTCAAGAGGAGGTAGCTCTGGAGCAGTCGCCTTTGATCTCAACCTCGAAGCAATAGGATCCTTCCGAACCTCCACCTCCCTAAGTCCACCTCTAGCCTTCTTGGAATTCTTCTGAACACCTGAGTATTGTGTCAGAGTGGTTCCCAAGCCAAGGCCACCATGTTCCTTCAACTTCTTGTTTGCTCTTCTGCTGGACCGTTTCCGTGGCTTTCTTGTTGAACTAGTCTCACCTTTGTTCTCCAATGATGCCATGTGTTGTGCCTTTGTGTCTCCCTCTGCAGCCTGTGCCTTCTGATTTTCGTCGCCTAGTGTACTCATGCGATAGGCTTCGTAGTTTTCCTCATTTGCCTACTGCGAGTCAGTAAGTTCCTTCTCCTGTTGTTCGCGTTCCAGCACGTACCGACAATAGAGCCTGGGTAAGCCTGTCCCTATTCTCAGCAGCACAGATATGATCAAACCTCCATTCAGCATGAATAGGCTCAATGACTTCTTTCCACTTCGCCGCAGCGACGTCCAGAGGTAAGATGGTGTTTTTATTCAGCTGCTCCAGATCCTTGAGGAAACCAATGAAGCCAATCTGGTAGAAGACGTGATCGAAGTCCTCCTTATATCGTGGCAGCTTCAAGTTCAAGTCAGTCATCTTGTAATCGAGCTCATCATCGTCGATCGTGAATTCTATCGTTGAGGGTTAGCTCATGCACATAACCTTTGCCCCCGAGATCGGAAGGCCCAACATTTTGAGACTCACTCTTGGAGAAGGCTCTTCCTAGAGACTTCATCGAGGCTGCACTTCCTGGCTTGGGCAGAGGCCCTCTCGAGGCTCGGTCACCCGGTTTTCGTTTGGTTCGAGCCATCACTTGAGCGAGATGATGTTGTGTGTTGATGATGAAGAAAGTTCGAATTGGTAGGAGGCAAGCAATGTCTCAAGCGAGAGATAAAGGAAAGACACTAACAATAGAAGTTGGGCTAAATATCATGTGATTAAGCTGATGCAATCGAATGAAAAGCTGTGAATGGTCGCACGTCTCCTTATCAATGAGACTTCGAGACACATCGACATTTTTCACGAATTTGGCTTTGTTTTTGTTGTGGATTCTTAAGCGAGGAAGGGCCCACCAAGTTAATAAACAAACCCAGAAACTTCAACCAGCACGCGGAGCAGAATCCACGTGGGTCTGAACACCTATCAGTGAAACACAATTTGAAAAGAAAAGAATTGAAACTCTTTGGAGCAGCTCCCGGGAGATGTTCCATCGAAATAAGCCACTCAGGATATCTTGTAAGCTCGATTCGAATGTCCAATATCCTCTGCTCCCTAATTATTCTTCATTCAACACAGATCCTAATAGGTACCGATGAACATCCGATATAAGACGAGATGACGGATTCGGTACTCTTGCTATGGGTGAGCTGATGTATGTTCCGGCCCTCGGCGAGTGTCTTCTTACTTTGGCGACGCTCTCCTGTCCCGGAAGAGAAGTGGTTGAGAGACGTGAAAGAAGCAGACACCCAACTTCGAAGCCAAGCCTTGTATGGAAGAAGAGCACAACTCGTTATCTTCATGCCTATGGTATTGATCTCGGATTCGATAAAATCGCTAGCTTCATCTTTCAGTCTACATGCTACATCAAGGACATCGACTAGCCGTAGATCCATTCTCTACAGCTTTGGCTTGCAACAAGAATCCTCCTCTCCAACGGCAACCGTCAAATCCTTGTCTTCCAGCAACCGACTACCATTTGCCTTCTGCGTACTCTGTGGTACGTCCAAAGCTGGGTTCTGCTCAAAAAACCCGCTTGGCTTCAAACTCACCGTCATCGTATCACAGGGCATAACAGGATAATCCTCCGGTCTAGGATTATGCGTCAAGCTGATTGAATGCCACAGGACAATATCCTCTCCGTCGGTCTTATCGACTCTTCCTGCCCATGCTCCAAGATCGCTCTTCCCATCTGGCAAACTCTGATAAGTGTAATCGCCTGCAGCATACAGCTCATTGTCTCGGTGTGCAGTCACCCAGAATGGATGGAATGCGTATTTGGCTCGCTTCCCGTGCCAGGAGTCCGGGTGCGCGAGAAGCATCTGTTTATGAGGGCTGTGGATGGCGTAGGCGACGGGTTTGCCGGATGCTTTGTTGATTTTGGAGGGGTTGATGATTTTGTGGGTTCGGTTGGGAGCTGAGTCCAAGGCACTGGATGTTTGAATAAGACGATTTTTCGTCACGTAACCTACTCCATATGGGTTCTTGTCATCCCAGGGCATGGGTATGGAATCTTCCTCGACGACACTGTTTTTGTCTCCGTCTATGCAAGGATCGATACGGAGACTGAACACGTGTTGGTGGAAAGGAGCCATGACCCCTTCGTTGACATTCGTCCCCCATGGTACACTCGCTCCTGAATCGATTGGAGCTGTTGAAAGGATCCCCGTCGCTTGTATCTTGTAGTGGAGACCAGCTGCTTGATCGAAATGCCACATGAAGACATACTCATAATTGCCGACAGTGATGATCGTCTGAAGAACGAGCACTCGAGAGCGCACGATAGAAACAGCGCCAGTACGACTGTTGGTGTGTTTCCATCCGATGCCATCGTCAATCTCGTGCATACAGATGGCATTTGGTTTCTCCACTGGCTGCCCCTGGGAGTTGCTGATGACGAAAGAGAAATACTGGTCTCAGATTAGCTATGTTACTGTGTGCCAAAACGTTTCTTACCTTGATGACACCCAAACAATCACAGCCCAGGGCTAGATTATTCGCAGCCACTCCGGCTCCAATATCTCCAACATCGAAAACACTTTTCCTCGAGTACGGGTATCTTGGATCGCCGTACGGTACAAACATCTCGCTCAGAGAAAGTCTGTGGAAGAGCTCTCGTCCATCATAAGTCACATCATGCAGCACCATTCCTTCTCGCCACGTGAAGCCTAGACGGAATCTCCATTTCTGCCACTTGATGAGGTATCCATCAATAGTGAAGGACACTCCTTCTGGTTGGTGGACAATCAGTGGCTTCAAATCTGTTCGCGCTGCTTGGGTTTGGAGATCGTGGTGGTACTCTTTTGGTGGATGGGACTTGAATACTGCGTCGTAATTCAAGGTGGAGTCTGAACCTGTTGGAAGACGAATGATGTCTATGACTTCCTTCGTTGTCATGTCTAAGACTGGAGAGAATGGCAATGGGTTGTCATAGTGGTTCGATCCGGGATGGTTCGTCCGCGCGAAAAGGTAGCACTGAGATATTGTCAATCATGATCCTCGCCCCTGTGTGCTGATCATAGCTTACCTGGATATAACGTGGAAGATTATCTTCCGAATCTCTCCCATACGGCCAAGTATCACAAACCACCTCCATGTGACTTGGAAGTTCAAATTTTCTAATCTCATCCAACACTTTTGGATCTTTGAGACATGCATCTCTCAACTCAATGACTTCATCTATATCATTCTGGCCATGAAGCCCTGGATCTAATTTCTCAACCTTCTCAATCTCACCAGATCGAATATTCACCTCCGCCAAGAACAGGTTTGGTGTTCCACGGTGGTAGAAAAGGGCCGATGCAATTCGGGGCAGTGGAGATGGGTTTCCGCCATTTCTTTCTGCCTTTAGGAAAGGACGAAGTTTTCCTTTGGGAGGCTCAAAGATGGTGATTATCTTGAAGTGGAGACTTTGGTCTGGATACTTGGCTTTCAGGAGAGTTGAGACTTGAGTGATCTCGGCTGCGTTCAATGGGTCCAGGGGATGCTTTGCAGCTCCCTGTGTAGTGGGATGTATGCTTTTGTGAGACATTATTGCGATCTAGATGTTTCAATCAGCTCAGAGCCCACGATTTTGAAAGAGAGCTGTGGTAAAGCAAGTGGTTGACGAAGGCTTGTCTATCGAAGGGTAGGAAAGCTGGAAGAAACGAATGCTGCTCTACGTACTTATGTCGATGCCTTCTCGAACTCCGTATAAGTATGTAAGACAGCTAAGATTGACTGACCTTGAAGTACAGAAGATGGGTTTCTCGGAATTAAAAGTAGGATGTCAAACCGGCCAACAGATGATCGGTGTTGAAGCCCGAGATAAGCCTTCCACGTGATAATTTGAGGAAGACAATCCCCCACTCTCGGCCAGGAACCGTAGTCCGTCGGATGCACCATCCTGAAGTAGTTTGGCTGTGTTCCTTCACTTGGTTTTGTCATTGCATAACAGGATACCGCGAGAAGCAGGAGATCCCGAGTTCGAAGTTTGGTTTGGCGAGAAAGAATGGCGGACTTCCGATATAAGAGCCTGGATGTTAGTGTCATCACTTGACAAATACTTACTTGGAAGATATATCCTACTCTGATTCTGAAAGATGTCAATCTTGACGGACGTAATGACTATATTCGGCTTCTAAATTGAACATCACCTAATCTAAAGGCTCAAATATAAGTTTACAAGTCTGATCCAATGGTCGACTTGAAATAACCTGATCCGACATCGTCATCCTGGCCTTCATATCAGGCGCAACACGAGTCCTGAACCGAGAGTACACCTCTCTCAATAGACACTTCATCTCCGCAATCGCCAAACTGTAAAAACACGTCAGCAATCAAGCCGTAATTTCAAACATCAGCAGCTGAGCTGTAAAAGTAAGACTTACTGTCTCCCAGTACACCCTCTTCCACCCAGCCCAAACGCAAAGAAAAGTCTATTCATCTCAGGGACTTTCTCAACATCGAGCCATCGCTCTGGAATGAAATCATTGCCATTCTCATACACATGCTCGTTGAGTCTGTGGACGCTGTGCGCCTGACAGCTGACGATTGTTCCTGCCGGGATAAAGTAGCCATCAATAGTGCGGCCTTCTGCAGGCACGTATCGAGGTTGAGACATGGGGATCGGCGGGAAGCATCGCAAGCCTTCTTTGATGACTGCATCTAGGTATGATAGTTCATCAAGTTTCTTGTCCTGACCGGTCTGGACTTCTTCAATCAGGCGGTCCTGGACCGCAGAGCTTTCGGGGAGTGAAATTTGGTACATCAAGAATGTGAGGCCGTCACCTGTCGTGTCGATACCTGCTGCGAGATGATCCATACATTCAGCGGCCATCTCCACTTTCCGGAAGTTGTCCTTGCGGTGTTGAAGTTTGTAGAGTAAAGTCTGTTCTCCCAAATCTGTCTTCTCATTACATCTCAAGACGTGACCATTCGCGATAGGCGAGGGTCTTGGCTTGGTGAACTTGTCTACCATATTCGACAGGGTTGGCCAACGGTATTTGGCATAGTTCTCTGCAAAAACATCAGTTCCATCCGAAACTGTAACTGGAAAATCAAAATCCTTACGTTTTAAACTGTTGTGATAAGATTGCTCTTCCATCATACCGAAATCTTTCTCATCGTCGAGAGAGTGTGTGCCATATGGGTGGAAGAGATGATGGGAAGCACAGTCTAGAGCGAAGCAATGTAGATAGATCTAGTTGTGTCAGCAGCAATCGATTTTGTGGTACTCCGATTTACATATGCGTCTATACTGTGTCCTTGAGCCTCAGTGCACTTCTTGATGAAAGCTTCGGCTCTTTCCTGGATGCCACCCATGACTTGAGGGCGCATAATGTTGGTGTTGGCATACTGGCCGGCGATGTATCTTTTCTTCTGGCTATGCTAATAAGGCGTCAGTAATGCTCAAGAAACGTGAGTGTGTCTCACATCACCCTTCACCAAAGTCGAGAACATTGTCCTAGCAAATGTCAACACACCTCTCCCATGACACCGATTAGGAATCGCCCGCCCTCTCACCTGACACCAAACTGCATAAACAGCGTGTAAAACTCCGTCTTATCATATCCACTTCCACCCGAAGTATAAATCTCCTTCAACGCCTCCAAGGATGTGAAAGAAACTTCATTGGGTCCTAGTCGCACCACAGGTCCGTATTGCTCGTGAAGTCCGTGTATGTATTCTCGGCGTTTGGACGTGAATTCCTTGCTCATGAGCCAGAGGTCTGTCACCAGAGAATACTTGGGACCCGGAAGTTTGGAGAGTGGTGCGAGAATTGCTCGATACAAGCCTATGCATATCCAGATGATGGCGGTTGCGAGAGCGCATATTGGCAAGAGGTTGCCAAACATTTTGACTTTGATACCACCCAAGTAAGGAAGTGAAGAAATGGAAGAATATAGATGTTCCTCTCGGATTCTGTAGAATATGCAGTCCACAAGTGCAATCCAAGAATAGGTATGGTATCTTGTTACTCAATTAGCGTGGTCACAAATCTTGTTGGCCGGGAAGAGTGGGAGATCAGACGGCGAAAGATAGGGCGATCTTTAAAATTGTCAGATCTGACATATGCGAAATCTGTCTGCATAAGATAAGGCTGATACTTCAAATCCCACTCCATGGGATCAACAAATAATTTGACAAATGAGCATACGTCTATTTGCCAGCGCTGAAGTGGAGGATGTTCTGTGGCAGACGTGACGAAAACCTGAAGGTGGGATGGTTGGGCGCTAATGCCAATGCGGCTGACTACCACACTCAACATTGGAAAGTAGCAGACCTGTCAGAATACTTCCCAAGTATATGAACACCGAGAGACCCGAGATGAGTGGCATGACAAGATGATGCTTTAGCTTGAAAGCAGGAGGACGATATGAAAGTGACATGAGACAAGAGAAGGGGTGGGAAGGGGCCGGCAGCACTCGTCACCTTCGGGATACCCGAGTAGAGCGTTTCGGTTCAGAATCATAATAGTTGAGTATCATCAATTGTATATTGCATTTTATAATGATCATGGCTATTCAACTCCTGGCTCAAAAGCACCGCAGATTTCCTATGCTTCAATATATTTATGCCAACAAAAGCAAAAGCATCTATGCAACGATTTCCGAGCCTCCCTTTCTCACCAACTCAGGACGCTTGCGCAACCAACGTATGTAAGAACTCAAAATTCAGAATCAATAATAGTCGTCCAACATCCGATCATCATATCTGTCTCCCTCACCAAGTGCAAGGTTAGCTTCTTCATCTATGAGTTCGATAAGCCTGGCGCCGCAATTCTCCTCGATCTCCTGACCATCCTTCCCGATCAGGACGGCGAGGTTGTCATTCAGTGCGTTCTTGAGATGGCCGATGCGGTGGAACCGCGTGGAGCAGATGACCAGCCAGCGGACGCGGAAGGCGCCTGCGCTTTCCCAGTTGATGGCGCTTTGCCATTCGGGGGACTCGACGGAGCCTGGAGGAGATTCCATGCGTGCCTATGTGGGTTGTTTCAGTATACGTACTGGAAGAAGTGATTGTGGGGGGGGGGGAATGGCATTGCTTACGTAGCCTTGGAAGGCGCGGCTCTTGTTGATGGAGAATACTAGGATTACGTTCTTGCACGTTTCGAATGCTTCCTTGAAGATGCTTCCGTTTTGCACTTGGGTTGTCCAAACAGACTGGAAAATGAGACAGGGCCACAGACCGAAGAGGGACAGGGAGACATACGTCTTGAATGCATCTGAGAACATTCTCCTCGTTGAAAGATTTTACGATGAAGTATCTAGTTTCTGCTTCGAAGTCAATGCTTGTAGATCTTGAGAAGGCATAAGATGGAAATTGAATCAAGCAAGCCCAAGACACTCGTCACAAAGCGTCACAAAACAGCAGACTCGCGAACTTTTGATTTGGTTGACTGGACATTATGCATGATCAAAGGATAATATTTGTAACGACAGACTGTGGAATACAACGATGTACAAAACAGGGGTATCCATCCATAGAAATGCAAAGTTGAAAAGATAAGGGTATCACAGACCTCCTCTGCCGCCCCTATCAAAGCCCTTAGGATCCTTAAAGGGCTTGCCATTCGCAATCTTCGATCCAAAACCGGATTCCATCTTGACGTCCGAGTTCAGGTTGACGTCTCGACCATCTCGACCATCACGAGAGTCACCACGACCTCTACCACGACCTCGGCCTCGGTAGTTGGGATCATACGCACGACCTTTATAGCCACCCCGATGCTCATATGCACCACGACCTCGCTCGACTTCCTCTCCATCGTAGAAGGTAACTGAATCGTAGCCTCGTCCACGAGCAGGTGGCCGGCTCTCGAATACTCGATGACTCGGGCCTGGAGAGGATTCACGTTCTCGGCTTCGACCTCTTGATTCGTAACGTGGCCGGGATGTGTCTCTCTCGCGGCGCTCAAATGGTGGCGAGCGGCGAGACGTATCGAAACCACTGGAACGCGGGCGATGATAATCTGATCTATCTTCCTCCTTGATTCGCTGTGGTTGATATCCTCGATCGTCAGTACGAGCAATCTTCGCACCGCCATTGACCTCGCTTCTTTGGTCACCAACATCGCTGTATGGGCGCTTGTTAGACATCACTCGATCAAGCTGGAGGGCTGAAGGAACGTCTCCAAATGGAGCGGCGACAGCCTCAGAACGACTTCCTACTTTGTTAGGAATTGGCGGGGGAAGCATTGGTGAAGGAGGCACCTGACCTCCAGCAATTGCAGGAACGCCCCCTCGCTCGTCTGCCTCCATTTCAGCTAGAAGTCGGTCTCTTTGCGCGTCCAAAGCTGCAATGGCACGTCGACGATTCAATATCTTGTTTCTATAGTAGGTATTGTGGTAACCTGTAATCTCTAACCATTCTCGTAAATCCCGGTTAAGAGGCAGTAAATCCTCCAGGGTTGGTGGTTTCTGCTCTCGAAATGGGTTGTTGATGACCTCTTCACGTTTCGGTTCGATAGTGTCTGGTCTCAAATTTGGTCTGCGATGATCCTCTTCACGCATTTCTTGACGTTGATATGCTGGCCGCTCGGAATCTGCATATTGATTTCTCTCATTCCTGTAATCTGGCTGGTATGTTCGCTTTTCTACTTGCGTATCGAAGTCTTCACGGCGGTCGTCGCGATTGCGTTGCACCAGGCTCGTAGAATTGGCTGGCGGTCGACGGAATGGTGATTCATCTCGCGATGGGCGAGTAAATGGCCTATCTATTCGCTCGTCCCGAGTACTGCGAGAGACGGCTTCAGCAATCTTTGGAACATCTGCACCACTCTGTGCTTCCCTTGGCTTGGCACGGGTTGCTGTTGTGGTCGCTTTAACATTTGTTTCTCTGTCTTCAAGGATCTCGCCTTCAGATACAGAGCCATTGCTTGTATGTCTTTTTCCCAAAGATTTTCCCCTAGCATTTTCATCGAATTGCTTAACCACTTCTGTTGTATTATCTCCAGGATTGACCTGCTTCGTAGTATTCATAGGGCTTCCTAAAGAATGTACTTGTGACTTCATTTCCATGTGAACTGGAGGTTTCTGAATGCTAGATGTATTGGAGTTAACAAGCTCTTGTTTTGCAGCTGTAGGTGCAGCTGGCTTTGATTCAGAATATTGTGAGATCAACTCGTTGAGGTTTAGCTCTTGTCCCAGCTTTTCGGAAGTTGTGATTGGAGTCTTTGGGGATGCTCGCAATGAGCTTGAACCGTTTTCGCGTGTTGCTTGCTTCGTAGCCTGTGCTAGATTTGTAAGAACAGGAGGGGTAGCAGAGCTTGTTCGTCCTTCTCGTCTCTTTAACAATTCAGCCTTTAATTCTGCAGCTCTAGCATTGATTTGAGTAGGAGGTCGAGGAGGAGGTGCGACTGCTTGTTGCATATTAAAAGGAGGTGGCGAGAACTGTTGGAGTTGCTGGTTAGCCACGATATCTGAAGCTACAAGAGCTTCAGCTTCGCAATCAATTTGTACGCTTACCTGAGGAGGGCCTTGGCTGTTGAATTGATTTTGCATGAAGGCTCGATCATTGAACAGACCGCCCCCTGGCTGGAAGCTGTCGCCATGGGAATCTTCAACCTGCGTCATATTTGGCTGTTGGGGGAAGTATTGCTGTCCTTGAACAGGCTGACCAGCGAACGGGGAGGGCGGGTAGCCATCCTGATTGAAGCTGTTCTGGAATTGGCTATTGTTGCTAAATCCACCATTGTTGTGCCACATCGTCGACGTGAAGATCGATTCCGAAGCGCCTGTTGATAGCTCGATTTGATCCGGAGGACTTCGTCCGTAGTTTGATTCCAATCACTCGAGCTTCTTTCCGGAGGACAGGTCGGAAAGATCGTAGACAATGGGCAACAGACTCTCACAGCCTGTCGTGCAATTAAATGAAGAAATACAAACAAGAGGTCTATTGGAAAGGACAAATAAAAGAGAAGCTCTTCAGTAATACCTTGTAGGTAAGGTTCTTTCTAGGCGCGCTCGAAGCGACGTGCCGAACTAGCGCGTTCATCTCCAGGGGTTCCTGCACTAGGTCAAGCACACTGGAGTTGAGACGATGACGATGTCAAACTTTCTTTCAGAGCTGCAAATCTTCATCTGAACTCTGATTGTCCAAGTTCAAGAAATGTTGAGATGCTTGATAAGCTGATTGAATGATTCCTCTCCCGTTTCAATAATCTGGCATTCCTTCAACACTTTGCTGGTTGAAAGATTCGAGGCCTGTTCCTTGTAATTGTACATCCAATAAGATCAACCTCTCGAAGCCCTACATCGATTGATTTAACACCTCACACGACAAGTAGTAGTAATCCCTGAGAGCAGCAGGTGTATCGACAGCACCAGACATTTAAGCCGAGCGGTGCACCATATGCCATGAGAGACGCTGCAGTATTATTCGACAGCGCTTTCCGATAACCACAAGGTCCTCGGAGCATCAATGCGCCAGAATTACAGCTTTAGGCTACAAGGGGCTATGGCCAATAGTTTGTTTGTATTATAGCTTTCAAGTTATGCCGGGGGGAGGAAAGAAGCATATAATCCTCCTTGCACCAAAGCATATATCACCATGAACCGCACAAATCCTCCTGCTAGCGTATTCTTTCCAGCTTGAGATGCCAATGCCCCATACCACAACCAAACGGGAAAGGCTGAGGATATCCTGGTAATTATCTGGACATGAGCGGTGGACAATGTGAGTGCAACTAGTGAAAGTTGTGTGACTGCTAGATTCCGCAGCACCTGCTGTGCAGCCCTTCCTTCCCCGGTTCTTTGATCCTTGCCAGTCTGGTCTTGACTCTGGGAGATGTTGAAGCTCAAAGCCCACAAGCCAGACCTGGTCAGGATGAAAAACATTGGCGTGGCAAGAAGGAACAATGGCAGATTTGAGACGGTCCAGTACCGCAAAAAGCCACAATTCCTAAGGACAGTCAGACTGCGCGACTGTATACAGCAAAGGTGGTACATACCAGTAGTAATCTTGAACAAAGGTATAGATGCTGGGTATCAACCTTTGACACCAAGGCCGCATAATCGTGTCCACTGCTCCACAATACTCACAGTATGCAATGTATTGCGGTATCAGAAAGCCAGCCCCAACACTCATACCTCCCAAGCCTGTGGCAAGCAAACGGCGAATCGCGGAGAACTGCAACCCATCCTTTAACAGCAGCAGTGTTCTACACGCTTCTTCCAGCAAGAGCAAGCCATTGAGTATTCCATTGCTCCGGAAAGTTGTAGCAATTCCAAAGCATATGCCAGCAAGCAGAACCAAAAGATCATGAGCTGCGGTGTTCGGACCTTTGTGAACAATGCTCTTCGTGAAAAGAAGGCATCCTGTAAAGCTCAGTAATGCGCATGAGCTCTCAGCATAAGGAGAAGATAGAAATAGTCCTGCAGGCGTAATAAGATGGAATGAAGCTGCTTTGAATGCGAACGTGACAGAGTGGTTGAAGAACAACGCTCTGGTAAGGGAAAATACTGCTAGGATTGAGAGCAGGTGGGAGATATGTGCGATGCATATGGCGACCAATCCTTCTAAACCAATGTAATTGGTCACTCCAAGTTTTTCCAATACTAAGTTTGGTCAGTCTTGGGAAGAGGACAGCGCCTGTATGCCTTACCCTGTGAACACAGAGCAATAACTCGCGTAAATCCCCATCCGAACGCCCATTCTTGCTCAAACGAATAGCCACGCCGGGAAATTTTCACGAAGTAAATGCCGTCCCATCTCGTCAGCTTCCCCACAAGGTAGCGAAGGACCAATGGCAGTTGTTCGCCCTGGTCAGGTTCTGTGTAGAGGAGGCTCGTCGAGGTATCATAACCTAAACCTGGGCTACAAACTGAAAGTAGCAAGAGGAGAGTCTTCCAGCCAACAAAGAGAACGACTAGAGAGCGGATGGGATTGTCCTGAGGCCGCGTCCATAATTGCATCTTGAATATGAACGAGTGCGGGATGCCTCTATTGACGGCAGTTGCGGTGGTCAAAAAAGGATCGATGGGCGGTGAGGCTACAACCTCATGCGTTCGATGCGGGGAGTCTCCTGCATACCTGGATGCAGGTCTGGACACAAGAGCGAAAATGCCGAAAAGCTTCTTTGCTTCCCTCAGCAGTGTTGGTTCGGACTGCACCGCTAGATCTCAAGTCGAGTGGGATTTTCTGTACTCTGCGTAGTGCAATTGTGGTCGGATCGGGATAACTATTGGCTGCGGTTGAAGAAGGGAAGGAGTCAGGCCAGGTCAGGTCAGGTCAGGTCAGGCGTTCATCACAAGAACATTTCCATTATATTACATCCGATCTCAGCCCATCCGATGCGCCGTTGATTCGGCCGTGCCGTATCGTCGTATTCGTTACAGTAGTCGGTTCGCCGCGTGCCAGGCCAGGCCAGGCCAGGCTACCAGCCTTGTGGGGACCAAAAAGCGGCACTCAATGGAACCTCCTTGGGACAACCTTGCCAGTTTTCAATTTTCTGACTTCACCCAAATGCCCTGAAAGAACCCAATGTTGAGACTCTTTTGGTTGATGGAGCTACACTGTTGTGTCTTATGATAACGAGTTCGTAGAGGGAAGACACCTTTCAAAGAGTGTTTATTTGATGCCGCTTTTTGAGTCGGACCCAAGCCTGCCCTGCCCTGCGATGTCCTACCACGCAAAAGATGCTGCACTCTATTTGCTTCCACCCAGCCCACTTGACCCGAGAAGGCTAGAACGGGAGATGCCATCCACATCCAATTCGATTGACATGGATCTCATGTGCCTCACAGATGCCAGTTCCGTTCCGGTCGTTCATATGCCGAGCTCAGCGAATCATCGTCGGCTGAATGAAACAATTGTGAACACTTGCACTGATTTGTGGCGGCTCTCCTGAACTCTCCTCGCTCTCCCCTACAGTACCCTACCTCCCTTCACATCACAAGGCGAGGCTGCTCAGCTCAAGCTCAGGCTCTACCTGCCTGCCTCTTTTCCACCACTACGGCCAATCAGACAGCCTGCGGACACTTCATGCTCCGAGTCCGATGCTGTGGCAGAAGCCGTGCGAGTGCAGTGGAGTGCAAGTGGAATGAGGGGTCCTGATTCTGATCCTGGCCGCCCTGATCTGATCTCCTTTTTCCTGATCCGAAGCTCCGGTTGAAGCCTTCACCACATTTGCTTACTTTCTCTTCATGTTCTTCTCCTTCTCTTCCTGTTGATGAGTGTGAGTTGCGTGCAGCGGAACTTAGATATCATCCGCATCATCGTTCACTCGCCAGCTCTTCCACGACTGCCGGCAGCTGCTTTTTTAATTCGTCAAGGGAGGAAAGACAACGGCACAGGTGCCAGACAGCGAGCAGTAATCCAAAGCTTCATTGATCGGCACTGGCCTATCCCACGTCTTGTGGTCGACGTTTCCGGCCATCCGCTCAACCCTCACAGCAAATCGACTTGGAGGCTTTCGCTTTAAACCAGCCTTTGTGTCCCAGTTCCGATCATTATTCAAATTCCTGGGCCAAGTTCTCCTATCAGCTGCGTACCGGCCAGTCGGCGCACAGCGTTCGGATTCTTGTGCTGACGAGAGATCATTTCCATACAAACGCGGCCCAAGGAACCCCCCTGGATCTGCTGTCCTACCTACCACGAGCATATTCAGCCTCAGAAACCCCCTCTCTTCCTCTCTCATCCTCTTCGCTCTCTACGCTCTCTACGCTCTCTCATCTTCGGGAACATCTTTTCTTTACTATTATTATTCTCATACCCGACGTTGCTGATTGTGGGTCTTTCGCGAGATATCAAATCACCACCCGTGGCTGGAGCTTTCTGACCTCAGCCGCCTGTCAGCCTTTCGTGTGTCAGTCCAATGCCCTCGAACAACCACAAATCTCTTCCATCACCCAATTTTCGACGGTCTCTTATAACATCGCCATACTTCTCTGAGGAAGACGCCCCCAATCCCGGGGCGTCGCTTCCGTACTGAACTCTTTCACGATGCTCATCCATTCGGGCAGTGGCTACCATGCCCATGAATTTTCCCGAGATGCATCTACCTCTCGATCTCGAATTCGAAGTAATTCTCTCCCAAAACGGTCTCCATTAGCACGATCAGCATTTTCCGCACCTTTATTAGCCCCCCAAACGTCAACGATTAACGAGATTTCTTCGCCAATTTTACGTCAACCACTAAGAGCGTTGTCCGAGAATATAACACCCACTAAGGAACCCGTTGTTCGATTTCAGGAGGTTGAGCAGGATACGATGAGTGAAGATGCTAAGTCCGTGGCCAACTCGGAGGGTAGTATCACCACTGCTGGAGGTGGGAGACGGCGGAAACGCTCTTTGCGAACGAGCACGACCTTCCATCTTGCCCACCCTGCTCCAACCCTTACCCAGAAGCAGAGACTTCTGCAAATTCGACCAAAGCTATTGCTACAATTGCAGCGATTATCGACAGATGCAAGACCAAAGCCCTCTCTCGATGTTCTCCCTTCTACGGTTGTTGTTCCCCGACTGTATAAGAAGTTTCCACGTATGTTTAGGGGCAAGGCGGAACTAGGATGTAATGATGTTATGGTTGTCAAGAGTGAGGAATATGAGACGGGCGTCGAAAGCAACATCGAGGGCAGTGATTCAGATGAGGATGGGCTTGCAAGGAGAGACTTAGTCGCCGTCATTTGCCAGATGCCGAAGGATCTTGGAGGTTCTCACGGCAAAGCTGAGATGGTCCTAAGCGATGGCTCTGTTTGGGAAGCAACTCCATTGCCAAATGGCCTTTTCGAGTTTGTCTCCACCGATGAGCATGGGATCAAGACAACTGCAAGATGGGTCAGAAGGAACAACAGACGGCAAAGCGTCGATATGCCTGAGGCTGTCGTCAACAACGAAACCAAATTCACTTTTAGCATTATTGATCCAAATTCTCGACGTCATCCAATCTTGGCCACGATGAATCAAGCCAAGTTGGACATTCCTGATTCCTTCACGGCTATCTCGCCTTCGGCCGGTAGACATCCTCCGACGTCTCCATTGAGAACTTTTGCAGAAGCAGACCACCATAGAGCCGATGAAGAACCCATACCAGAGCGAGCAACGATTCCTTTGGACGAAAGATTAAAGACTCTTATTCAAGTCACTGGTGTCTGGCTTGCCTTACGCCAAGGGTGGTCTCCTTATTTCAAGTACAACGATGCGATGAGTACGGTAAAGAATCAGCTAGGCTCAGGAGGTCGGGTGAGATCGATGTCTTTGACACCTGAGCCAGGCCGTTTGAGTCCGACGCCAACTTGTGCCAGTACTCCCGAATCGGGCCATACTCTTGGTGCTGTTCTAGGTGGCAAAATTCGCCGAGTGTCCGCTATTGGATGTCCAAGCAATGGCAATTCTCCGCAACTTGAACGTAATCCGAGTACGCCCAAGAGAACCGTCTCTACCGGTACCGCATTTATGCAGCGAGCTGCTGCCCGCCGAGCTGGCAACGCACCAAGTACTGTTGCCAGTGATAGCGAGGGAGAGAGTATAACGGATTCGAAAATTGCCCATGTCAATGGACTCGTCAACGGAACCGCAGCCAACGAAACTCACCCTGCTTCACTTGTCCTTCCTGGCTCATCAGCAACAACGCCCGATACACCAACTCGCAGACCCAAACGTCCTCACTCATACATTCCTACCAGCTCTCTCCAGAACGATTTTACGACTCCGCAGCCACAGCGGCACAGTATCGCATTCTTTGGCGGGAAGCACTCTTCGGATCATATGAGCAAGCCCAAGATTAGTCGGTGGAAGTCATTCACGAAACTTTTTCGGAGAACCAACAGCGGTTCACGCCCTAATTAGGAATGCCGATCCATCACCGGAGTTTTGTATCACATAGAAGCATTTTGTCAACGCCAAAAACAGCCTAGCATTCCACCAGAGTCTGCGTTTGATTCCCCTTTGTATTCGGGAAAATTTGGGACAGGAGTTTACAAGGTTTTGGGCTTCCGCATTTGGAAATCCAGCCTCATTAGGAGTTGATAGGAATAACATGTATATATTTACGTACATAATACCCTGCATATTTGGGTCCTTGGAAACGGGAATGAAACAATTCGACATCAAATCAGTGTCTATTAATCAAAGATGCATTAGCGACAATTTTACCATCCTAGACTCTCCGGACATATGAAATCCGGAGGACATGGCTGGGTATGTTAGATCAGGCAAGACTAGATCACGTATGCGCAAGGCGGGAGTGGATTGCGTAGCCTGCCCTTGTGAGGCGACGAACTGCTTTGTTAGAAATGGAACACTTCCCCTCCAAAATGAACTCGAAAGCATAATCTCAAAATTATTCCCTTTCGTAGATTCTCAATTATACTCCAAGGCAGTCATTTAATTCTACCTGTTCAGCACTTAATTTCTCTTGAGGTTCGGGACGATCCTCTCTTGCTCAGTCTGTCCTGTCAACCTCACGATTTTGGCGAACCCTGCAAGGCTGGAGTCGCCGCGTTACGAGAAACAGTACCTCCGTAGTACAACCTCATTTGGCAGCCGACCTCGCCGTCTCCCATCAATTACGAAAAATTCATACGCGAACGACAGAATCAGTTCGCCAGATATCATCTGATACTTACCAGATTATATGAATAGTTGTTGCGCGGACTTGCAATCACACAAGTCGTGCGGTAGAGCCTCGAGCCCAATCCAACAAGAGCTCTGTATTCCCGTCTAAGTATGTCTACACCGCTCCACATGTAACACACGGTCTGTCTGGATTTCTGCTGATATGACGTTGGATCCAGAACCTCCTCGCAACCGGCCAAAGCTGACAGGCACCCCGAACTCGAACCCCGGAGCACCGCGCAAGACCATGGAGGACGGCTATACGAATGGTCGTAACCATGCGCAGTTCCTGCAAGGTCTTCTTCATAACGGACAGTCGAACGATGCAATATCGCGTGCAACGTCGCCTGGTCTTGGTTTTGGTGCCAGTGGTGTAGATTCGGAGAAGGAGAAGCGATACCGACCACGAACCTTCCCATACTTCCAGCTCCTCCCGTATGCGGTCGAGGAAGAGGGCGAGCGGAATGCAGCCCTGGGGGAGATATTGAAACAACTTTATATTGCCCTCAAAGCGGAAGATATATCTCCTGGTGCTGTACATTGGACAAGAGAGCTTAAGGGATGGCTGAACCTCAAGTTCGAGATCACACGGGAGCTGCGGATCAAGCTAGTCAAGATGTATTACATGTTGGCTGTGGCACCTGGGATGGACTGGGTGGCAGCAGACAGATTCGAGAGCATGTTTAGGTTTCTTATAAAGTAAGGCTCTACTGTACCCATCTGCCAAACGCGGCTAACAACGCGAAGGAAGAAGCACTACCTGAAACCTGGGGAGGACTTGATACTTGACTGGCGGCCGTTATGGAAGGAGATCAAGTCAATCGTTCTCCCATCTGAGATGGCCACACACCAAGGGGGGAGAAAGCGGAGCCATAAGAATATTGCCAATATGTGCATGTTCGCATCACAATACTTTGATCCCAGTGAGCGCCAAGCTATGTTGGAAGAGATCTTACCATATTTCACAACTTCAGAGATTTCCGGTGCATTCATCGTACTTGGATCTCTGAATCTCTTAATGCCCACCCATCCTGCACGGAACGAAGCCGGCCAACTTCAGCCGCAAGACTACCTGCCCACCTTCTTCCACCTTTGGTCTCTTGTAAACCGATCCAAGGCCTTTGATGTTATCTTTTTCGACATGTTTTCGCGACTCGCAAGAGACTCACTCACAAGCGAGCATGTGCCATTTTCAGAATACGGTATATTCACGAAGGATCAGTCAGATCTCATCTTCACTGCCCTGTTAAGACTGACCGAGATTCCTGTGGGTCAGGCATCATCTCCATACAGTGGTATGGTTGATCTTGGAGCGGGTCTTGGCGCATATTTAGAGAGAGATAAGAAGAAGGTCCCGGTTGGTTATTCAATTGCCAGATGGATCGTCATGTCGTTGTCACCAGCCTGTATAGACAAGCCGGGGTCGATTCTGACGAATTTGGAAGGTTTGATGGTATCTGTGGACACTTTTTTCCACCCATCGAATCAGGGTTCTTGGACAGATATGCTGGCCCAGATTGTGTTCCACCTGGTCGATTTCTTCGTTATGCGTTGGAACCGCGAACAGAGCGGAGAGATGGATACTCCACCAGAACGACGAATCAATGCAGAATTGAAGAAGCGCTTCGTTCTCAGTCTAAAGGAGGTTATGTTCATGGGTCTCTTCTCCAAGAAGGCCAAGTCCTTGAACTGCTTCTTCGGCGCCATCCAAGGTTTGGCATATCTCGAACCTCATCTCATCATTCCAGGAGCCCTGCAAAGATTTTACCCTTCATTGCAGGGTCTGGTGGAAGTTCACCGAACGCAGTCGTCGCTTTGTGGCCTACAGTTGACTGCAAATGTTATTTCAAAGCACAAAGGTCTGCGATGTCACATCACTGCCCTGTTAGCATTGGCATTACCGGGTATTGATGCAAATGACTTGTCAAAGACACTACACACCTTGAACTTCATCCAATCTGTGGCTTACAGCATACCTTTCGTCGATTTGACCAAGGAGCATGGGGAGATTCATGATTCCTCGTTGGCGATCCAATGGGTGCAAGGCGAAATGGAGCGGATGGAACGAGAGGGGCCGAATATCGAGATTGACTACCGAACTGAACTGAGTGACGAAGATGAGGCAAACATCGTCCGCTCGTCCACTGCTGGGTTCGGAGAATTTGTCCTGTCCCTGCTTGGGAAGATCTTCACTCTTCTGGAGAATCTGCCCGAGCTATCACGTGCTCGATCTGGCTCTCCTGAAGAGAGTGTAATCAACACCTTACCGTCGGCACTCACTCCTCTATTCGCGGCTCTTTCTCCTGAGATCTTTGATCAAGCTCTTGAGAAGATTGCCACATTTGTTGGAGGTCATGTCATTCACCAATCCCGAGATGCGATGGCCTTCATTTGCAACTCATTGTGCAAAGCCAACCCAGAGAAGACCTTGAAAATCTTCGTTCCTATGCTGATCGTTGGAATTCGGAATGAAATTGACTATAATGACGCAGCCTCTGATCGAAGCAGTGGAAGTGACGTGCTGCCCCGAGACAGAGCACTTGTTTGGCACATCAGCATGTTGAGCATGATCATCGTCCACGTCGGGGACAGTCTTATGCCATACAAGAAGGATCTCTTCGATATTGCTTTATATATGCAAGAGAAATGCCGTGGCATTCCTACAATCCACATTTCGAACTACATCCATCATCTGCTCCTCAACCTGACACTGATTTATCCTGTGGATGGCGCATTGTACGAACCAGAAGTTTTCAAGCGTGGCCTAGACGTTAGCGATTGGGGTAAGATTACCAAGCCAACGGATCTCACCATCAACTGGCATTTGCCATCCGACGAGGAGATCAAATTTGCCGTTGAGCTTTTCGAGTCCCAGGTCGATACCGCAATGGAACGACTCACAAATCTGATCAGTGAGAATCCGGCTGTAAGCAGGAAAGGCAAGAACAAGGAATGGTCTGACGAAGTCTCGAGAAATCTGTCACAGTTGCGACTGATTGTCTCGGGCATTGCTACGCTTTTCGACCCAAAAAAGGCCTCTGGTCAACTTGACAAAGACCGGGATGGTGATACACAAATGGGAGAGACTGATTCCAGTGATGAGGAAGAGAGTCCGCTTGCGGAAGCAGCGGAGGATGTGGAGACACGCCCTCAGTTCCATTATCGAGCAGGATATCTGTTGGAGAGAAACAGTCCAACATATGTCCATATTCACGAACTTCGTGAAAACATTGGCGAGCTTTTGTCTAGAATACACGTGTTCTTGAGCGAGTTCCAGGAGGACGATGTTGCTTGCTTCACTGCTCTTTACCAGACATATCGAACTTGGATCACAGATGTTGGTAATGAGCGTTCTGCGCATATGTTGGAACGAGTCAGCAAACTCTACGATGTTGATATTCGGGCCTTCAAGGTCAGTGGGCTTCGGAAGGTATATCCGAGACCACTGTTGGTGAAGCGAGCCAGCATATATCATTTCCAGCGTGCTAAGCACAACTCTTCCGCCAGGCACAAGTCTGCCCTAGACAAGAAGCTTCTCTTGGACTTGGCTGCTTCAGCTGTGTCATTGTACGCCGAGGTTCGGATCAATGCACAGGCGGCACTGGAGTCCGCACTCAAGAGTCTTCTTGGGGGCCGTCCTCTTGTCATACCCGAGCTGCTGAAAACCTTCAGAACAGCTCTGGAGACCAATGACTATGACAGGATCAAAGGTTCATTGTACACATTACTCTACGGAAGTCTGACCAAGACAATATCCAAGGATTGGCGTTTCGCTCCGGAGATGATCGACCTCTACATCAAGACTGCTTCAGTGGACAAACCCTCGATTCAGAAAGTCAGTAGTAACGCGTTGTATGGTGGCCTCATGGAGTTCGGCAAATCTCTCGAGCATATCATTGTTATCAACCAGGATCTCGTGGACGTCTTCGAGCCCAAGGAAAACAACACAAACAGAATTTCTTCGAGACATAGCTTTATCGTCGATCGTAGGCGGAAGGTCGAAGAAAAGAAATTGGAATTGGCCCAAAAACTTATCGAGATCTCGAAAAATTCTCACTGGAAGATCGCCGGCCGATGCACGCTATTCATTCTGAACTCCGGCCTTCGGGTACAGACCCTTGCGCCGCCGTCTCTTATCGATTTGGCAATCGATGGTTCTATCGATGACCATCCAGGACTTCGAGCCAGCTATGCTGAATCGTTCATCAGAATTTTCAATCATCTTGACACTCGTGCGATATACGGCCACAGCGTGGAGAACTTCGTCCTCGAAAAAGAAAACGCAGAGAACAGAATTGATGTCATCGTCCCCAAAGACGATCCAAATTGGACGAAGAAGTTTCTCGAGGGCTTCGAAAGTCATGAAGTCCCCGAATACTTCGTCGAGCGAGATTTCCCAGGATGGCTTGTTTGGGGAACAAGTTTCCGAGGGACCAGAGCCAGACCAATTGAGTTCACCGACTACGATGAGCTAGAAACATCTGTCAGAAAGCAGATTGGGAACAAGCTCACTCGCGCTTGGTACAGTAAATTCTTCGGCTATATGAAGCAGGAGCCTCGTGATTCAGCCTCAGACCGCTTCCGAGTGCACAATGCTGCCCTTTTAATGCAGACATTCGACCTGACTCTCACTGGACTGACGTCGGCTACTTTTGAGGACATCAAGGAAGAACTCAAGACAACCTTCGGAGACGGAAGCGACAAGCACCAACATCGTGCTACATCGGAAATCTTAGCCGCTCTCCTAATCTGTGTCATTGAGCAGCCGCTCGAGCTGCGCAATAAGGTCTGGGAATACGGCGTACCCATTATGTTACAGGTCTTCGCCGATGGTTTGACTCCAGAGAACATTGCCTACTGGATGACTTGTCTCCACATGATTATTGGTGGTCGAGATCCACGTCAGGCCCGGGAGATCATTGACACCCTTACATCATTCCGTTTGGACATGTCATCGAATGCGGCTTTCAAGGAGAGCTCCAAAGTCCAACTCCTCGAATTTGTAATTCAAGATGCAGGTTGGCACTTCCGCGCCGAGAAGCCTATCCTTGAAGACTTCTTAGCTCATATCGATCATCCATACAAGGCTGTACGAGAAGCTATTGGTCGTACGATTGCCTCAATCTACCGTACTCGTTATTATGAAGCATTCAAAGACGTCAAGACCCTTCTAGAGGAGAATAAGGCCTCCTCATCAATTGGTATCAAGCCTTACACCCCGGCCAAGGAGTTCTCTACAAGCATTAAAGACGTTTTCAATCGGCTCGAGGTCTGGCGTGGTGAGCGTGCTCCAGGTCAACAGACTCCTTCCTCCTATACCTCTGGTAGCAAGACTGTCTTACTCTGGCTTGACACCACATTGCAGTCTTACGAATGCACACAGCTTCTTGACTTCTTCCCAGATGTGTTTATGGAGCAGCTACTACACATGATGGACGTGAAAGAGGACCCAGAGCTTCAACGCCTTGCATATCTTGTGTACCGTCACTTACCCAACATTCCGTTCCGTGCTGGAGAGGACGGTGACTTCATCTCGGCATTGATCCGCATTGGTAAGATGTCTACCTCCTGGCATCAACGTCTAAGGACTCTCATCAACATGCAAGTCATCTACTTCCGACGCATATTCCTTATCAAGCCTGAACAGCAAAAGGCCTTGTTCGAAGCTGTTGCCGACATGCTTGAGGATGTCCAACACGAGGTCCGTTCAGGCGCTGCTACCACTCTTTCTGGCATGATTCGCTGCTCGCCTGTCGCTCTTCGCAACAACATCATTTCTTCTCTTCAGAAGAAATTCACCGAGTCACTAAGAAAGAACCCAATGCCGAAAAAGACACCTGGCACCAACACACCAATCAGCAACAATCAGCAAATCATCCGACGACATGCCGCGGTACTCGGTCTTGGTGCTTTAGTCACAGCATTCCCATATGTGACGCCGCCTCCGGTCTGGATGCCAGAGATTTTAGCTTTGCTGGCATCTAGAGCAGCGAATGACCCGGGTGCCATTGGTAAGACTGTCAAGACCATCCTGGCAGACTTCAAGAAGACTAGACAGGATACATGGGTTACGGACCAAAGAGTGAGTTCCCTTCAATTTCTTAGGGTGACCACCACTAACAATATACAGTACTTCACGCCCGAGCAATTAGAAGATTTAGAAGGCGTTCTATGGAAATCCTACTTTGCATAGTCAGTTCACAGCACTGTCTCACGCTTGGCTTTTGGAAATCCCGGGGAAGGAGCACTACATCATGGGATGGATGGCAGCATGGTTACACGCATGGGAAGTGGAGTTGGTGTCGTTCTATGTTGATGATTCACTTTGGTTCTGATTTGGCTTGCTGGCTGCTGCGCATACATGGCATAAGGTGATTTGCTGTTGGGAGCAAGCATGGACGAACGAATTGATGGATTGGTATGAATTGACCGGCTGGCTGTCTTGGTATCATGCAGCAAGTGGAAGAACGAGGGCATGAAGCGATTGTGTATTGCGTGTATGAGATACCGACTCTTTTTTGGCGAGCGATACATAGGAATGGCAAAATGGTACGCACATTATTCTTGACTTCGTTGGTTATCCTTTCGAATTTGCAATATTCGCTGCCGTGTGTGTCCTCTATGCTTGACATTCGCTGGTTCACGTACACTCTATCCCCGTGGTTGGTGTTGTTTTTCGGAGACCTCACTCAAATGGCCCCAGTGGCTAAGCGAGCCCCTGAATCGTTTTGGGAGCCAAACCCTCTGTGGGAGTATTACTCTCAAGAACTCCTACAGAAAGACATTGTGATATCACTAATGGCCATACTTTTAAGACCTGGTTGTGGCATCAGCATTAGATTGTAATTGTGCGCCGCTTGAAAGCGTGGAAGGGGACAAGCATCCACAGCTTCTATCAAACAATCAAGGGATTGAGAAAGAATCTCATTGATTGTTGTTCACGGATAAGCTTTTGAATCACAGTTGTGGCCTAGACTTCCCTTGAATTTCTCTAGATCAAACGCCCCTATAAATGTCCATAGAATTTGCATCCTGGATGACCCTGTTGTGCATGGATTTTGCCCATTCACTGGACGACTTTCTTATCCTAACACCCAAAGGAGAATTACAGTGCTAGCGTGACTAAGGCAGCCACACATGTCGATCCTTGTGAATGTTTTGAAGAGCTACTCGAGATTTTTCCCACTAAACCCTTTTCGAGAATTCCAAGTTGTTTGACATCGTTTCTGCGGTCAGATAATTTGAGTCAACCTCAACACAGCACCCAGCTTTGAGCTCTGCGGAGGCCTCGCTATGGATTTTTCGCCACTATTTGATGGGAATGGAAAGTATGATTCTGTTAGAGATCGTACTTACATTACGCCAACGTCGTCACCTCGTCAAGCTGAGAGCTTGACAGTCCGCTCCTCACCAAAGAACGCGGCAACTGGTGTGTGGATCCCAAGAGTAGATCATGAATCCACAATGTGCTAATACATTTTGTAGCCAAAATGATGTACGACATGCCCTACCAAGCTCTCGATAAAGCCATTGACGGTATCCTCGGCGAAGAACCCACACAACCCCAAAAGCCAAAGAGAATCCGCAACAAGAAAGAGAAGAAGCCCGATCCGAAGGTCCCAAACTACAAGAAGAAGCCCGGCGAATACTTCCTCTTCCTCGTGAATGAACATCGCTACGAGAACTTCGCAAATGATGTCCAAGCTCTGAACCCTGAGTTTGTAAAGCGCGCCGATATGGATACTATCTGTATGTACTGGTTGAAAATATTGCTCTCGTTCCTCAGTGTCTCAAGAGTTTCTAACGACATCCCATATCCCATTCTCGATCTAATCTTCTGACACCGTAGCTGACCAGTTCATCACCTAGGGTACAAGACGCTCCGAATCCACCATAGCGAATGGAATGATAGATCGTTGACGCACTCTGCTAAGAAGAAGGTTCTGAGCCTGGCAAATTCACAAGTATGTTCGCTCATCCCAGCTGAGATTCACTGGCTCTCTAGACACAAGCTTACGGAATTATAGACTGGAGGATATGATGGCTTCAATCCGAAGGCTTACTGGGAGTTGCAGAAGGTTATGAATGGGTTGGAGGATATGTTTGTTGATGAGAAGGAGCCAGCAGTCCAGAAGAATCCGCACTTCAAGGCCATGCAGGAGGCACGTCTGCGAAGGAAGGCAAAGCTACGACTTGCGGTGCTTTCTGGAGAGCAAATGGGTGATAGAAAAGAAGCACGGGCGAAGGATGTAAATTCCATGGAGTTCTGAGCCTGTTTTTGGCTTCGTTACTCCTTTAGTGTGCTTTTCGAAGGGATTGGAGGCTCATAAGGAGGGTATGGTACTTGTTCCAGCCTTTTCCGGATAAAGATTAGTTACCCGATGAATGAAAGCATCACCCATATCCGTGAGAGGACTTTCTCCACATAATATTTGATGACCTCCCGCTCTTATTAGATTGACGTTACTTGACAACAATGTAGGAAGCCAGAATCTCCTCTTTCTAGAGTCTAACTACTTTCATCGTTGGGCATGGATCAACTCGAGGAAGAAAAGTAATTGTCTTGGCAGGCGATTATGATAGTAACGACATTCTTGATTCAGGTCCGCAATACGTGACTACATCGGAGACTCCAGATCCGTGGCTCATGCCAGTCGCGACCGGGGGATGATTATGAAACTTTAATACCAAGTATCGATCAAAGTCGTAGACTCAACCCAGAACATCCAACGATGCTAACTCGACCTACCATGTCTGGCCGGGTCCGAAGGCGTCGTGATGCAGTTTGTTGATTTCTCGCTTCGCTTGTGCCACAAAAACTAATCGACAACGCTTATGATGGATGCAGCTGAGACTGCATGCGCTATGCAGTCCAGGACGAAATCAGATCCTAGGTAGAGAAAGACAAAATAAATTGAATCCAACGTAAACACACATTTTCTCACTTCGCGGTGGAATCTAATGTTTTGCTCATTTGGCAGAATTATCAACAAATTTGGAGAATCGACGCGAGGCTGGAAGTCTGCTCTATTCAATACCTTCAGAAATCGGATAGAGATATGACCCCTGGATTTAATGAACAGATATGTGACTCACTCTCAGTCACAAACATCCAAGTTCCGCAACACTGAGTTTGAAAGTGGCAACTGTGCATGGAGTGAAACGGCGCGGCCGAACCGAGTACAAGTATCGCCCCAATACCCCAGAACAGCGTTCATCAACAACGTCAAACTTCGGAATCATGAATCGACATACCAGAATGGAACACCAACCCACTGCAGACAAAGCCGTAGTTGAAGGTATGCAGAAGCTGCTTCCTTCGCGACCCTAACTAATGCTAACTTATCGTAGATGTGATCATGAGCATGGATCCAGCAGAAAACCTAGACGAATCAACGAGTGCCTTGGTTAGTCCCAGAGACAAGGTATCAAAGACCCAAGTCTTAATACACCAGTCCACAATAAAAGTTCCCGACTATCGACACCAAAAAGGCTTCCTCCACCTCGCCTGGGATGTCAAGTACGGCAAATTCGTGTTGGACGTGCAAAGTATGAACGATCAGCTCATCGATAGGATGACCATGGAAAGGATATGGGTGGAACATGTCCATGGACACTACATAATGGATGATACTGGAATCAAGGCGGTCATGGAGCCGGCATTGGCAGATGCTCTTCGTCAGGTAAGTTCACAATTCTAAATCGCAAAGCTTCCACAAGGCTCGGCGGTATATTTTCTTTATTCATTTATGTCTTGTATTCGATTTAACACGGTTTGAAACAGGTCCATGGATACAACGGTTTCGACGCGGAAGCATACTGGCAACTACAATCGGTGACCACCGATCTCAGAAATCTCTGGCAGGATTGGCGTTCAAAAGAGCTGAAGGAAGACCAGAACAACGGGTTAGCGCAAACCACTACTCGGGAGAGTATGGAGGATACGACAAGGAGAATTACAAGTAGTCCGAACAAGATACGCAACTCCAGTGATCGAACCCTCAACCAGCAACGTCCAGCTCCAGCCCAGCAGGAAGCATTTCAGACGGCGGTTCCCACCTATACTCCTTACGTCCATCCCGGAATCATACGGCGCAAAATCGACGAGTCCTATGAGTTTGACGAGGAGGATGAGGAGGATAAGGACACTGAAATGGAATGGAGTTAGTTCTTGGGGTTGGCAGCTTCGGCTGCGTGCTTAGGATTCGGTGCAAGAAAATGAAGCGCGGCAAAAACAGTTTATCCATTTCGACTGGGCATAAATACCTTTTCCAAGACTGTTGCCTCATTAGAATACTGCCATTTTACAAGCTGGTGATTAGATTGAGCTACGTCAAAAGGTGTTTGTTCAGGAATATGGCTTCGATAAGTGCCAAATACAACCTCAGCTCTTCTGAATTCTTTCGAGCTTCAAGAACAGCTTGTTGCCCATTGGGCTGCAAGTGTATCCATCTTCCTGCTCAATGCCGTCATCGTTCACAACCTGAGTCCTAAAGTTGGAGTAGACAGCTGCAACAACGAGCTTGATCTCGTGCATAGCAAAATTGCTTCCTACGCACATGCGGCCCCCACTACTAAAAGCCCAGAACCATCTGTCCCGCTCCTTCCTTTGCTCCTCAGTGTATCCATTCTCGTCATCCATCCACCTCTTGTAGTCCCATTTCTCCGGCTCGGAATACACTTCTTCGTTTCTGTGCACGCTATATGCTTGAGCGCCAATTCGAACTCCACCGGGGATAGCGTACTCTCCAAGGGTGCAACCGGAATATGGAGTCATGCGTGGCTGGTTACCTGGAATAGCGGCGTTGGTTCGGAGTGTCTCCATGATTATGGCGTGGAGCAGCGGTAAGTTATCTAGTTCTTTCGAATTCGGAATTTCTGGCTTTGAAAACGAAAGATCCATGTTCGGGGAAAGACTGAGGAGTTCACCACGTAGCCGGTCCTGCAACTCGACGTCCTGGGACAAATACCAAGAGATGTAGGTAAGCATGATTCCAGAAGTCTCATGACCAGCTGCAATATGATCAATCATCTCGCATGCCATGCTCTTCTCGGGATACCTGAGGAAGTTTGGACTAAGGACAGATTCCTCGCCTTTAGTCTTGCGCTCTTTCTCCATACCCGCGAGGACAGCTTTGAAGACCACGGGTTCATTTGCTGGATCGTTGTCTTTGGCTGCCGAACCGTCTCTGAGGTAAGCCGATGTCTTATCACAGCGCTCTCTGGTCCATGCTTCCAGCTCCCTGTTGTTATCATCGACCCAGCGTGGAACAAGGTAGATATTCAACTTCCGGAGAAAGCTGCTGAAACGAGGAAGTTCTTGGGACCAGAAGACATATGTCTTGCGTGTGTGGTACAAAGAGAGCCAATGCTTTCTAAAAGTCTCGTTGATAAGGAAATCACTGCCATTCTTGAGTCCAAATTGGTACGCGGCGATAAAATCCATAGTCGTAGAATTCCAGATTTCGTGAATCTCGATACCATTTTGAGAACAAAGAGGGGCGGATGCGGCTGTCAGAAGTGGAAGAAGACGATCAAAAATGATAACCTTGGCTTGTGCAGCTACAGCGGGCGAGTTGTGAATCGTTGACTTTGAGTAGATATTCGACATCATGCGTTTTCTCACAGAGTGAGGCTTTCCATGGAAACTTGAGAACATGCACGGGACGCTTTTCTTTCAAATCAGTATCTTGCGGGTATTACAGCCGAGAGGAATAGCATACCCATAGTTGTCGAAAATCGCATACCACTCTCCTTTTTCAAACCCTCCAGCATACACTGTCCTCAGCCCATTAAGGTCATTGACACTAAGCTCGTTGGGTGCGAGTCGGATGACAGGTCCATACTTCTGATGAGCAGCATGAAGGTCCCGGTTCTCACGACTCTTGAAACGAATCCATAATACCCAAAGCGGAGAAATTGGTGCGGACCAGTGTGCGTTCGGGACTCTGGACAGCGGCGACAAGAAGGCAGGGAAGATAATGAATTTGTAGATTGCGAGGAATGAGATGACAGCGAGTCCGAGGACGGGAATGCTGAGGATAGACATGACTTTGAATTGGCGTCTTCAAAATGTCTTTTGCTCCTCTTTGCTAACCACCAAAAGCCGAGAGAAGGACTGTTGTCCTTATCAAGTGTCTCGTATCAAGGACGGAAAGTATCAAAGGGTGGGGTGATGGCGGGGTCGAGAGGAGGTTTCTAGCTGCCGTGGATCCTGTACAAAATTAGAGCAGGCCTCGATAAATTTCGGGTATCAGGAGGACCTTCGAAACTGATGTTGCAAGAAAGCTCTGGTGCTTTTTGCGAGTCACAAACAAAGAACTGCTTGTTTATGTAGGATTGTAAGTGGCCTTCCATCTCAGTCATTCTCATCGGCAATCTCGCCGGCTAATTTGATAAGGATGCAGGTGGAAACTAGTGCAGTCCCAAAGAGGCATCTCGATCCTGGTCTGTTGCTGGGCAGAAGAATTGGTTCAGCGCTTATTACATTATGAGAGCGGAAGCAGTTGGAGTTTATTCTTCTGATTTTGAAAGAGTTTCGTAATATTAGGACGTTTGGGGCACTAATAGGGGGGCCAAACGGGAGTACTCCTGTCAGCATCTTATTTGCTCAACCTGGGACTTCTGACATCGTATTGGACGAAAACCACTTTGACTTCAATTGAAAGTCACGAGATGAATATCGACAATGCATCCGGAATTGGAGGGACTCTCTGGCGTGATTTTGGGTTCTCTTGAAAAGATCCGGAACTGCACAATGCGTCACTGAGCTGACGACCTAGGCTATACTAATTCATTCTCGACCATAAGGGCAGCTTGAAGTAGCAGTCAAAATCATTAGTATCCTTGTCGTTCCTTCGGCGCATATCCCTCCTCAAGATATGCAATATCTTCCTTGCTTAGCTTCCCTGAACTTGCAAAAGCAACTGCTTGAACCGCCTGATCGATTCTCTCCTTACTGCTAAGTCCAATGATAGGATTGACGCTATCCTTGCTGAGACACCAAGCGGTAGCGATGGTGGTCATCGAAACGCCGTGCTTTTTTGCAATTTCCTCAACTCTGCCAATGACTTGCTTGTCGATTTCGCTCTCCTTGGAACGGATCATGTTGTTGAGGTAGGCATCGGTCTTCTCACGCTTCGTGCTTCGATCCGTGAACGGACGAGCCAGAGCACCACGAGCGATTGGAGACCATGGGATAAGACCAACGCCAACATCACGGCAGTATGGGATCATCTCACGTTCTGTGGCGAGTCGTTAGATACAAGTTCTTGAACGAAGTAGCGAAATTGAAATGATCACTCACCTTCTTCACGGTATATTAAGTTGTAGTAATTTTGCATAGAGATGAACTTATGCCATCCGTGCTTATACGCGATATTCTGAAGAGTTTGGAATTCCCAAGCAGCCATCTACATTTTGTAAGCCTGGACAATTTGCAAACAACCAAGGAAATACCTACACTACTAGCACCAATGTAGCGGACTTTTCCACTCTCGACCACATCATTTAGAGCCTTCATTATTTCTTCTCTTGGTGTCTCTCGATCCAATCTATGAATTTGCAGAACATCAATATACGTTCCCAATCTCTCAACACTCGCATCGACAGCATCCAAAATATGCTTTCTGCTCAACCCTTGCCTGTTGACAAAATCGCCATCATTGACAGCGGCCGCAGAAATCGGTGGCTGTGAGCCATCCTCGGCAACTCCAAAGTAGCATTTGCTCAAAATGACAACCTTATTGCGGGGGATCTCATACTGCTTGAGAGCTTTTCCGATGATCTTCTCCGAAAGACCGTTAGAGTAGATGTCTGCAGTATCCCATGTATTAAGACCGACGTCATAGGCGTGTTTGAGAAGGGGAAGAGCTTCTTTCTCTTCAATCACCCACTCTTGCCATTTGCTCGAACCAAAGGACATGCATCCAAAGATGACCTTGGAGATTTTGAGGCCTGATTTTCCCAGACGGGCGTATTCCATCTTCGTGGCGGCAGACATGTTGTCGGTGATGTCTATGCACTGCTCATGTACTGGAAGTATTGCGTGACTTTTGTCGTGTGGGTATCTTCAGATTGAAACGGACAGTAGGTGTGTTTTACAAGGTATGATACGAGGAAAAAGTCTAAATCAACGACGTGACTGTGACCTCAAGTCCGAATCTTCCTGATGGGCTTGGAAATTGAACGCTTGTCATGAACATATGAATATCCGAACGATGTTACAGTTCCGTGATAAAATCCAGCGGGTAGCAGCCGTTATAAAATCCAGCAGCTTCCTACCCCGCTCGCCTGCTCTGAAGCTCCACACTCTACCAGCTGCATTAACTCCAACTTAAATCCGAAGACTCCGTGGGAATGATTTCGGCGATACCTTTCGAGTACTATATTGAATTCCAACTATGGTAACCTGATCGTTACGCAAAGGCCGAAAGTGTTCCTATTGGCCTTCCCGTAAAAGCATTGAGTCCATTTATGTGCACAGACAATACGACACGGTTAAGGAACATCAGACATTTACGAATTTCGGAGTCATCCGCCGGAGGTATGGGATTCGGAAAGCTTCATTTGCTCCTATGCATGGTCATCTAACCAGCTGCTAGAGCTATGCCCTCCATTTTCCGCCTTAGAGTTGAACTTTCTTCATCCTCAACATCGATTTCGATCTCTATTTTCGGTCGATTTTTGTTCAAACCCTCCAATAACATGCATGCTTTGCAAATATCCTGACTTGACATGTAACCACAATTCTTGCATGTGCCCAAGACCTGTCGAGTGAGCTTCTTGCCGAGCCCTTGCTTGCCACCACTTCGTCTCTGCTTCTCCCCGTTCATTCTGTCATGTCGTTGGCCACTTGTACCATTCGAAGGTAAGGAGGTGATGTCGACTTCTCGACTCGAGGCTTCTTCGTCCTCCTGTAACTTCTTCTCCATGTCGGCCATCTCTCCTCCACTTGTCCTGCCATTAGCACCCCCACAGCCACCAGCGCCTTCTTCTTCGCCATCAGCACTTGACAACGAAACTTTCTGGCTCTTGCATTGGCTGATTCCTGTGACCTCTTCTGGTACCAGTTTCGCCATATCCTCGCCACTGCGAACCACATCCAAAATGGCACTTGGTCGCACTCGCTCCAAACTCTTGATCAGCGTCCTTGCGCTACCCCTGAATGCTTCTGGGCTGTAAATGCATTCAGTACTGAAATAATCGAGCTTCTTGTGATGTGCATATAACACGATTTCTTTCTCGTATGCATATTTCAGAGGTTTGCTCCGTCTGACTTCGCTCATTTCGTCCCCCGTCACAATGCTCGTACTTCTTGCCAGTCGTGGCAGGTCGCCTCTTAATAGATTCATCAGTATTGTCTCGGCCACATCATCTGCGTTATGTCCAGTGACCACATGTTTGATTCCCAGCATCTTCGCTCCTCTGTCCAAAGCCTGCCTTCGAAATACTCCACAGTATGTGCAGTTTCCTTTCTTGCCAATGGTCTCCACAACCTGGTCCATTGTCCATCCATAAAGCTCATCATATCCCACTATCTTCAGGTCCATCTCGTACTGTGTCGCATTTCTCTTGACCGTTTCGAGGGAGTCATCTCGATAGCCCTTGATTCCTTCGTCGATACTAAGTAACACCAGATCCAATCCATAATTGTAACGTTTGTTAAGGGTCTTAAGTACTGAGGCAAGTACAGTCGAGTCTTTCCCGCCTGACGCGCCTATTGCTATGCGATCCCCTGGAGAGAAAAGTTTCGTGGTTGTGATGGTGTGGTGGATTTCCTCTTCAAATATGGCGATGAAACAGGCCTTGCAGAGTTTTTGAGCATTTTTTGGTCGGATGATCAGAGCTCTCGCAGTCTTACAAATGGCACATAGTGAAGGCGCCATCTTAGAAGACTGTGAGCGCTCGGAAATGAAGAATGTCAAATGTTGTGGCGGGGTAGAAATTGCTATCGTCAAAATAATCGGAGCAAACAGCATAAACATGCCAATTCACGTGACGAGAGGCAAGATACGGGCGCCAAGATTTTAGCGTCTCGCTCTCCCACAGCGCACAATCTCAATTGCGAATTTTCCAAACTCTTCTTCTGATCTCATCGACAACCACTCCGACAAATCGCACCACCACCACAGCGATTCGATCAAGATGGTAAGCTACTGAAATATCCTCATGAAGTGATTCGACTCGCCGCCACTCTCGTACCTCTACGAGCAATCGCACGTCGAGATGTGTTTTCCATCTACCACCCGAGGGTGTTGATGATGATTTGGCTTGAGCTTCATCTGTGCAGAAATGCCAGTGGGGTCTCTTTAGAGTTCAGAGAAGATTATTAGTGAACATATTCGCTGATGTCTTCTTTTCTCAATGATAGCCTCCTAAAGCAGGAAAGAAGGCTGCTCCAGCCCCGTTCCCCCAGTCCAAGGCTGGTGCAGGATCGAAGAAGGCCCCTAAGGTACGTTCATCCTTATCTTTTCACCTCCGTTCTCTCTTTCTTTTCGGATGCTAACAGGCTTTAGAACCCTCTTATCGAGAAGCGCACCCGCAACTTCGGTATCGGTCAAGACATTCAGCCACGGAGAAACCTGTCGCGCATGGTGAAGTGGCCCGAGTATGTCCGCCTCCAACGCCAAAAGAAGATCCTCAACCTCCGCCTGAAGGTCCCACCTGCGATCGCCCAATTCCAAAACGTCCTCGATAAGAACACCGCTGCCCAAGCCTTCAAGCTCCTCAACAAGTACCGTCCAGAGAGCAAGACCGAGAAGAAGGAGAGACTTGTGAAGGAGGCTACTGCTATCAAGGAGGGAAAGAAGAAGGAGGATGTCAGCAAGAAGCCATACGCCGCCAAGTACGGTCTCAACCACGTTGTCGGCCTGATCGAGAATAAGAAGGCTTCCCTCGTCCTCATCCCCAACGACGTTGACCCCATCGAGTTGGTTATCTTCCTCCCAGCACTCTGCCGTAAGATGGGTGTCCCATACGCCATCATCAAGGGTAAGGCCAGACTTGGTACGGTCGTTCACAAGAAGACCGCTGCCGTTCTCGCTTTGACCGAGGTCCGCTCCGAGGACAAGTCCGAGCTCTCCAAGTTGGTTCAAGCCATCAAGGAGGGTTACGCTGAGAAGTATGAGGAGGCCAAGAGACACTGGGGTGGTGGTATCATGGGTGCTAAGGCTGTTGCTCGTACCGAGAAGAAGCGCAAGGCCCTCGAGAGTGCTATCAAGATCTAAAAGTCTTCTTGATGCATTTGTCTTTGGCGTTTTTTTATGATATTATGGCTCTGGAAGGATTGTAGCTAGGCGCAAACAAAAATCCGGCTGATGATACCATACTTTTGGGGCTTTTCTTCGAACATACTGAAGTCTTTCAATTGATCCATGTGATTCGCTGTATGCTTTGTGAATCCATTAATTCAAGTCCAACAGAGTCTCCACATTCTGTTGACTACATCTTATGATGACTACATCTTATGATGAAGACTAGGATCTAGATTTTCTTTGTACCAATCCTCAGGTTACATTGCTTGCTCAGCTTTACAACCCCTTATCGCAACAGCTCGAATTATCCAAAGCCAATATGTCGTCCAAGCTTCTGGGGAAGTCCCAAGATAGCACTGATCTCAAACCCGTTTCATACTTCACACTCCGAGCCATGCTTAAATCCTTTGGTGTGCTTGGCAATTTCGGCGGTGCCCTTCTAGCCGGCTAGATCGCCAACAGGGGCCCACCAATTATAAACTGCAAGATTAAGTTATTGTCGTCGGTCTCGCTTGGCCGAAGTATCTTTCTATTTGGCTACAGTCAGTTGTCAATTGCATCCTTCTTTTTCCGAATTTCCGCTCAGATGAGCTGAGGAACGGGCCGACGAGATGCGAAAAATTCTCCTCCAGCAGATGCGATGAGGTATTTTGATGCACGATCATGGTCGCCAGCAGCCACACTAATCGCTGAGTGGTGAGAAGGTGACCCAGGGGGGGTTCTGGAAGGATGTCTCGGGTCCATCTCATTATGCCCTGGTCATGACTTCGAGTGTCCCACGCTCAAGGTTGAGGTCACATCTCCCAACGCCACCAATAAATCCGCCGACGGCTATCTTGGCTAAGTGCTCATCTCTTTCTCCCAACATGGCCTGGTAGCTAGTATTGGGGTGACTCTCGGACGGATCCGTGAGACGTAGGACCACCAGGACTCGTTTGATGTCTCCCACCAAGCAACAGGGGGTGCCTCCGACCTCCTCAACCTTCATAACCACGTCCTTCTCCCCCATCTGGCCATCATCGTACGATATCAAAAAGAAGAAAGACAATTCCGCCGCTCTCCACTCCACTCCCTCTCCACGACCCCATCGTCATCAGTGCACTCGCTCCTTTTGTCTTTTCCGGAAGACCTACTCCTCACCACACCCCACCCTAGTCACCCCGCGATAAGAGTCTTATCTGTTTGACAGGTCTTAGCTCAGGTCCGGCCTGCAGAACTAAGTACATTCACACAAATCACATCTCGCGCCAATTCCAATTCACCAGCGATCGTCCTTTCCTCCGAACTTAAAATATTTACAGCTTTGAAGTCTGAAGTGGAATTGATTTTCATCATCTCTCGCCAGCAATCCTTCACTTCTACTGTCATTATTATTTCACCCTATCTTTCATCGCAATGGGCTCCAACAGTAAGGGCAACCTCTCACCGCCGACTTCCTATACTTCCCCTTCTCCCTTTCCCTCCACTTCTTACTCTTGTCCTTCCTGTTTCCTCGAAGAGAGAAAGCTGCAAAATGAGATTGGAAATCAAGACGATACTGACGATTTGTTACTCGAATTAGAAAGAAACACCTTCGAATATGCACTCAAGTCCAACGAGGCATGGGCAAACTACAAAGGTCACCAGAACCCCGCGTTCTTCGAGAAGCTAGCCACTGGACAAAGTCCCTCTATCCGTATGTCCCCTTCAAACCTTATGACCCAACAGATTTCATGCAGGCAACTCTGCATAATTTCCCTACAAATTCTCGCGGTGCAACATTGAGGAATCTTGGCTGATACTTTCACCAATTTACAGTATGGCTTGGCTGCTCTGATTCTCGCGTACCAGAAACTACACTTCTGGGTTTACAACCCGGTGATGTCTTCGTACACCGCAATATTGCCAACATTATCTCACCGACAGACATCAACTCTATGGCTGTGATCGAATACGCCGTCGTGCACTTGAAAGTCCAACACATCGTTCTCTGCGGCCATACATGCTGCGGTGGAGCAGGAGCTGCGCTTGGGGACGGGAGAGTCGGCGGGGTTATCGATGCATGGATCACGCCTCTGAGGATGTTACGCAAGAACAACGAGGTGGAACTCAAAGCCCTGCGCGATGATGGCAAGAAGGCCGTCAGGCTCGCAGAGTTGAATGTCGAGATGGGAGTTGGGAATCTGATGAGCAGCTGGTTTGTTGAAGAGGCGATCAGGGATCGGGGCTTGACTGTGCACGGTGTGCTCTACGACGTTGCTTGCGGTAAGATCAGGGATCTGCATGTCGGTACCACTGGCAAGGAAGGCTATCCGGGCTCGTCTACTCAGGAGCAGCTGGGAGAGATCGTCAAGGGAAACCACGGAATGCTTGTTTTCAGTGGGGACGTGGCTACGATGGCTATGAGGTAACATAAGGGAGTGGACATTTGTACGTTGCGAGATCGAGCGCATTGAGACCGGATACCCTAAGATTATTGGCGGGAAGGTTATTTGAATTAGAAAAGAAAGCGGCGGTCTCATCAGCGAGTCGCTGCTTGGAGCTAGGCGTTCAGTTCAGATGACATATATCCTCGCTCAAATCTTGGATGGAAAGGAAATGGGGAGTTACCAAATCACGGTTGAAATCAATTCATTGTCTTCTCAGACTTTTGCATGCCCCCACGGTGCACCTGCATAATGTAACCGAATCTCGAGGGCTTTCTACCACAGCCCTGCTGCTATAGGTATCTCGCGAGCGTTATAAGCGCATACAACACCTCATCCTCCGAAAGAGGCAACTGCAGCGGCCCATATCTCGCGATTTGACCAACAGTTAACCCTATCTTTTTAGGTATCATCCCATATATTTCGTAGCTCATCATACGTGGCGGTCATCGTAATCCAACAATATTTCCATTGTCATTTCGTCCGGCCATCCGAACATCACGCTGCTTCTTGGGATTCTTGTGGGGGTGCCATTCCAATATTGATATTGGTTATGGACACTCACACTCAGAAATCTTGTACCATCGTCCCGATATTTTTAGCCCGCGCCAGCTTGACAACCTCGCCTCCTACCACCAGGTCCATCAAGCCCATCCCGACACTCTTGTAGATGACGTTGCCGCTACTCAGCCATCGGCTCATTTGGTCCTCTTTCTCCGTCTGCTCCTTTCTTCTCCTACCGCTCTGGGACGAGACGCTAGCACTTCTCGATGAGCGAAGCGAGAAGGACGACTTGCGGTTCAGAGTAAACGATGACTTCCTAGATGGGCTTCTGGAAGATCCTCCAAGAGTCTCGGAGCTCGAATCACCAAAGATCTTGGACATACTTTTGGCTCCATCCGGTGATATCGAAAGCTCGCTGAAAGAGCTAGGTGGACTATCCTCGATCGGCAAGTCGTCGTCGTGGGGGTGCATGTGATCCAACATGACGAGTTCTCCCAGTTCCACCGTCCGGTCTGATCTTACACCAGCTTGGACTAATTCACCCGCCTCTTTGAGGCAATCGAGACTGTCCACAACGATAACGCCTCCCTCCTCGGCTCGCTTATGAAAGTGGTGACCTGCTCCATGGACTTTGATGGCTTGGTTTACGACTTCGGTTGGGACTTCGATCATGTGTGGCTTGTAGCTTCCGACAGCTATAATGAGTCGGGGTCTCATTCTTCCCTCCGTATTCGTCAAGATGGTGTGGTCGAACAGCGGCTCCGTCGCTGGTGTCGTGCAGATGATCATATCAGAAGCTCGAAGTCGCTGCTTTAGGATTCTGTCAATCTCACTGTACTTCAATGAAGCTAAGTCGAATTGCGTGTCAACCCAGCCCTCGGTCTGTTTCGTAGCCATGTCATAGGTCACGAAAGACTTCATGATCTTGGCGGCGCGCTCATTAAAGTCTCGGTTGATGAAGTGGACGTTCTTGATTGTTGACCCGCGTAGAAGAAGTGCCAGTCGTACATGCCAATATGCTTGTTTTCCCGTTCCAAATACCGTTATGGTCTTGAGTTTTGTGCGGCGGAGCATCAGGAGAGAGGACGCAAGCGCTGTTCGGAAAGCAGTAAGCTCTTCGGCGTTGAGGAAACCAAAAGGCTTGCCGTTGCTGCCCATAAGCGAAATGGCACCATATGGTGTCGCATCTGCTTTCTCGGTATTCACTGCGTCGGGGTTCGATGAGGGTGAAGCAAGAGTGACAACTGCAAAAGGGTCAGTGACTGGGTGCTCAAGGCGGTACTTTGGGCCTACCTTTGATAGCTAGGGCAGACGAGCTTATGGACGGCATAAACAGTGTTGTGGTCCCTGTGCTGGCTGATTCTATGACTGTTCGCTTTGGTTGATTGTCTGCGCAAGCCCCCGAGTTCGTTGTACCAGTGGCATATTCATGAATGGCATTTCGCATGGCAATTTGCAGAGTCGCGACATCCTCCTTGGTCAGGTTCTGGAGGACCTCTTTGACATTCTCGTCGCTCAACACAGTGAGGGGCATCTTGAAGTTTGCGGAGATGTTGTCGCTGCTACTTTGTGATAAGTTTCTTTGAATTCGGAAGAAGGTTAGATCTATCCCATACCCACGGGATGTTCTGTTAAATAGGAAAGAATGGCTGGATATTCTGGAGTCTCCGGATTTATGGCATGGTCGGCTTTTGCGTGATCTTTGAGACTTTGTTCCCGATGCCCAGCAAAAGTTCCAAGCCTCGTCCGTCTTCGCAGGTGCTTACTGTGCCTTATCTGCTTGTTATCTTAGCGCGAGGCTAGTCAGATCCAGTGGAGGCTCGGAATTAACGAAACGGATTTTGAGCTGTTGGGGAGGTTCGAGAATAGTTTTCGTTTCTGAGGTAGTTTAAATAGTCTCATCTAATATTGGGATGGTGAAAATATCTTTTTCGAAGAAAACAATTGAGACAGTTCATCGTCGTCTTGATAAATATGTCTTAGTGAGCCTACTGCATTTGCGCTAAGGCTCTTGTAGTGTCTATGGTTGTTCAAGTGCGTCCTCAGAACATGATGTAGACGAGTGTGCTATGACGTGACTTGAATTCGAGTGTCGAAAAAAAAAGAGTTGGTTCAAAGCATTCAATCAGGCGAGGTCAACGATGCAATCGAGTGCTCGCTTACCTCCTGAATCCGTTGTTGACCTAGAGATGGCTATTGATTAGATCTTGTCTACGACGATCTCTTCAAGTACAGAGTCTGTTTGAGAGACGACTGTTTGTCTAAGGGAGAAAGGCACTGCAACTTACTCAAAAGAGAGCAAGGAATTCCAGATAACCACTCAGTTGCTGAAGCCTGGCTGCGAACGTTTCAGGACGATGGCTTTTGAATGCCCATGTGAGCGATTTGAAGGACAATTCTATCCTCTATGCTTTTTGAATGATTCCTGCACAGTCAAACCCTTGGCCACATCTTGCTTCACTCGATCATCAGCGCCCACAAGGCCAGGCAAGAGTGATATGACTTCCGTCACTTGGTCTTGTGGAATTACCACGACACCATTTATGGCATCACTGAAGACAAGGTCCCCTGGTTTGACAATGGTACCATCAATATCCAGGGGAACCTGAACAGCATGAGGCTTAGCTTCTGCTCCTGCTCCAACAATAGAGAGGGCTTTGGCCCATATCTGATGAGGTTCAGTACTTGCACAAGTTTACAAAATATCGAATGACTCGGTTGGACAGGCCGGCCAATTTAGAAGTGAAAAAAAGAAGAACTTACAGGAACACCGGTGGATTCTAACTCAACGATATCTCTCGCCCGACCACTGATGACCACACCCTTGGCATTCAAGACCTTCATTCGAATCGCCATAATACCTCCAAGTACGGCACACTTCTGCCCGTCAGGTTGCTTCATAACCACAATCGTCCCAGGTTGGGTATCATCCACATAGTGCTTGCCGGATGGAATGTTGGCATCAGGATATCTTGTCGTAGTTCCTATCTTTGGGGCAAACAGAACGGTGGAAGCTGGTGCTATTGTGACTTCGGGCCGCGAGAGTCCAGTAAGGAGTTTCAAATCGGCAAGAAAGCCCGCGTTGGGTACTTTCAGCTTGAGGAGTGCATCAGCTATGTCGCAGGCTGTATACTTTTGTAATATCTGGAGCTGGTCTTGTGTTGGTCTTGAAGTGGCCATGAGTCGGACCTCTGTAAACAACAGAGGCTTTTCGGGTTGGGGCTTTCTGGCAGAACTTAGAACTGGAAATAACACCTTTGAAATCGGACGACTCGTGAGCTTTGGGAGAGCTTGCATGGGGACTTCAGTGATCTTCGAACGGACGAAAATACAGAAGATGTCGGAAGCGAGAAGACGTCTGTTAGAGTACGAAAGGGACCATCGACCTCGGTTAGAAAATGTTTCGCTGCTTTACGTTAAACCCCACCATATTAAAGCAGCAGTTCAATAGGCTCTCATTCTGCTCCGCTTGAAATTCAGTCGAGACAGCTCTAGGATACTTAATTGACAGGATTCGCTTGGAAGAGTAATGTAGCATCTGTTTGTGTCACACTTACTGGCAGTTGCTCATTCCACAATTGTATTTCCGTTTAGTATCGGCATCCTGGGCAGTATCCAGTAAAACAGACTCTCTTCTTTGCCATCTACTGTACTAAACTTTCGAACATGCAGTAGCTGCAAACTCTGACTCGCACTCCATGCAATGAACACCACAGCTGGTTTGAACTGCATGTAGGTGCCGGTGCGCAGACGGAACGGCAAGCCTAGGGAAGTATCTTTACACAAGGTTATCCTTGGGATGGAATCGATAAAGTTTACGAACGTAAAGGAACAAATGGGTACATTTACAAGCTTGAGGATTTCATAAACACAAGCAGGGGATCTCTGGTGTTACAACATATGAAGGCAAATGATAAGTTCCAATTGCCAGTAGGCTCTTTGCACTATGTATGTGCTAATCCGAATCGTCTTAGCACCGCATATTGGGACTCTTGCTAAATCATTCTTGATTGAAATAACGCAACCAGGATGTAGAGGGTGGAAAGAACCTTTATTTGCTTTTGATCCGATTTTTAAAGGTATCACTCTTGGGTTTGAAGAGATTGTCCTTCCAATCTGTTAGACCCCATGACTGGTGGGTAGGAATCTCATTCTCTTGGCGGTGGCCAGATGACGAATGTGACGCTTGACGGGCCATACCGAAAGCTTTAATACCCATTTCTACCATTCAGATCTCAACTACATATCTTCTCACACTGCAACCCAAATCTCGACGCCGAGCATTAATATTGTCTTGACGGACGCTTGTGCAGCGGATCACAGAACGTTTCGATCCGCAGCCTCTCTCACAGCTTCAAATTCCTGCCCCACCATCTTTGTCCGGCCACCCACCCATCAGAAGCATCGAAGCTTGAAGCTTTCTCGACGCCATATCTGCACTTCCAAATCCCGTTCACATCTGCACGATATCAAGGAATAGAAGACAGCCTGCTGCTCGCACCACCTGCAGCAGAAGCCTTCCGCCGAACCGAATAAGAAATCTCCCTCCTCTCACGGCTCGATTCCGACCCCACTCTGCATATTTGGTCGCATCGGATCTGCCGCGGGGGAGAATAGATAATTAGCAGGAGTCAAGATGTCAATCAAGTAAGTCTTTTGCTTGTAGAGGACACATTCTACATTTTGCCTCTTCTCTTCATTAGTTCTCCACATAGTGTCTATCTTGTCGCCATGTATCAATTTCACCAGGAGCAGCATGCCTACGCCTTGCAACTAGCTCAAGACAATGTGCTAAGACAAGCTCGTCGCAGTTGGGTTATGACATCGCCCAACGAGGTGGGCTTTGTCAAGTTACCAAACGAACGCATACTCTATACATCACCGCCTCGAACAAGCTTACAGCTATCCACCCCAAATACGTTTCCTGGAGCACAGCCTTTCTCCGCGAAGAGTGATGCAGGTACCGTCTACCTCACGAATCAGCGGGTATGAAGATAGCCTTCTCGAGCTTCTGAAGCTATGCTGACTTTTAAACGGCAGATAGTCTACCTTCCATCAGCTCCTACTCCCGAACTCCAATCTTTCTCGTCCCCCATCCTCAATCTCCATGATACATATGTGAGAGCGCCGTTCTTCGGCGCGAACTACTGGGTCGCTTTATGCAAGCCTGTTGCTGGCGGCAACATCCCACCTACGCACTCAGCAGTCGAACTACGCTTTACATTTCGAGAGGGCGGCGCTTTTGACTTCCACACGATATTCGAGCAAATAAAAGAACGTCTGTACCAAGCATATACTGTCGCTCAGGAATCATCACAAAGAGACGCAGCTGGCAATATAGACCTTACCAATGTTCATTTGGAGCAACTACCGGCATATGAGGCAGCCAGGGAAGTGGTAGAAGACGATGGGCCTACTATCTTAAGTCCAATTCCAACACGTCCGGGAAGGGACAGTGGAGTGGATGGAGTGAGAAGTCCTCTCACAAGTTCTCCACCCAAGGCAGAACCATCCACAGCTCCGGATGAACCTCCGCCAGATTACGAAGAAGCCCAGGCTCAAGCAGTAGGTATTGATTTGGACCAGAGACTGAGGCAAGGAGCGGAAGGACAGGATCGAGCAGCTTAGTGTGTGGATCTTTACATGCGTGTCAAAGGTAGGGCACTAAACGGTCTGGTGATACTTCTTGGAGCAGGTCGGGCGGAAAACGGCGTTCTACTTCAATAAGAAGAGGATCTCTTCCTGACGATTTTACGCACGGAGCTTTGGAGTTTTGGGGCCTTGATTCGGAAAAGATGAGATAGAATGTTCTATAGAGCAAGGAAATTCGCTGCGTAGAATTTCTGGTCGCATTTGAGGATCTGATGTTCCGACAGTCTCAGTGATAATTGAAATGTCCTGCCGCGAACCTGCAAAACTACAACCAGTACGTCCCACATGAAGAGTGTAAACTAATGCCCGTCAACTGTTTCCAAACCATAATCATAAACGTCACAGAATCATCTCTCTTGCAGCACAGAATAGAAAGGCCAAAGGGGTCGGAACTTTCAGGAGATCGTTCCGAGTCACGTGGTGCAGACTTAGCTCAAAATGGTATTTGACCAATCAACGCATGTCAATTCAAAGCTTGAATTGTTCGGTTCATGAGAGATCTTTCCGTTCCACCTCATCGAATCGAACGCAACACGCATCACCAATCCGCCCCATTGAGCCATCAATCGTCGAGTTACGATAACAGCCAAGATGGGATTCTTTGATAGCTTCAGCGACATGCTGGAGGCGGCGCTGCCATGGAGTTCGGCCGAGGCGGAGGCCCAGAAGGAGGAAGAAGAGGACGATTCGAAGGTATGTTCATTCTTAGTTCTGGGGAGACACACGTGAATGGAGCTGGACTGTGGATATGGCAAGGGCATGTGCATGTGGTGCCAGTGGCATAGATCGGACATCAGAAAAGCCGCCAGAGACTGGAGGCGAAATCAGCAGAGCTTTGAGGATGGACTGTTTATGTTCAACTGGGAACGAGATGCCATTGCAAGAATGAACTCAATGGAACAGTTACTGACATAATCTACCATGCAGGATGCCTCCGAAGACAATGAAGAGTCAAAGGATGAGCCCGAAGAAGACGCCGAGGAAGAGGACGAAGAGGAGGAAGAGGAAGAGGAGATGGTGGACCCAAAAGAAAAGCTCGAGGAGGGTGAGTTCACAGATTTTTTCGGAGTTTAAACAATCGAAGAGCAAATTGGAAGCAGGGCAAGCTGCAGTGCATTCAAACGGGAAGTGGAACACGTTGAGCCTGTGCTCGAGTCAACACCGACATACTTAGGATTCCATGGCCTCGGCACCGAGCTTTTTCGACACTACTGGTTTACGATTACACATCGACTACTTCTCGCGTTTCTGTGTCAATGTTCATGGAACAATCAAAGTGCTTGCGACGGCCAGAGGCGGACACGCTGAAGCCATCTTTCAGTCCAGTGGCAGGAGGATTTGGACTTAGCACTCTTTGAAGTCCAGCTGGTCTAATTGGGCATTTCATTACTGTTCAGTTGGCAGACTTCATGGGACCGCGCTAATTGTAAGCAGAATGCAAGGAGTCCAAGGCTTGCTCTCCAGCAAAGCACCATTTCGATGAGTGTGTTGAGCGAGTTACTGGTGCCCAAGAACATAGTTCTGACAAGAAGCACCCCGATGAGGACTGCGTAGAAGAATGTAGGTCACGATTCTCTTCAACACTGAACGTCGATATTGACATTGCATAGTCTTCCACCTCGCTCATTGTGCAAGCGCCTGTGCCGCGCCAAAGCTCTGGGCCGCCCTTAAGTAAACTGCTCGGCATTCTCGATTGAAACCCGCATAAAATGCGCAGAGGACTTAGACAACAGGGGAAGTTGATGGCAGGAATTGTACAAATCGTGTGTATGACGGGAGACGCCACTTCTTTGAGCGGTTCTGCATGTACAGTAGGAGAGAACGTATAGATGGTACTTTGGCCAGGCGCTTTCTGTGAGCTGGACATTGACTAAATTGTTGTTGACTGTACGTTCACAAGTGTGAATATCTGGGCGGCTAGTTCATCTCAGAGACATGGGTTCTGCGTTTGGCTTCAGAACCCTGGTGAATTCTCAATCCAAGTACAATTCAACCCCAAGTCAAAGACAAGATTGCAATCATCCAGGGAACTGTGAGATACCTCGGTCTTTCACAAGACGACTAACCTGCACCGAAACACAATTGGATGTTGTTGTTATCGATATACAGGACCTGAGGGCGGCGGTGTCTGGATTCGGACCACCTTGATACCGGCCTTGCCAATTCGAGCAACTGACCCGGGAACCACCACGAGACCTTATCATCCAGTCTCTTGAGCCCTTCCCCTCTCTGACCAGCAAATACATATATCCAAGCATGTAGCCAGTATTTCTCTTGACAACATATTTTTATGAATACCACCTCGCGAAGTTATCGTAAAGGAGATCCATACACCGGGGTCGAACCGTAAAGCTCGGATCCCTCAAGCTTATTTGTACGGGACCGCCAGTAATTCGGGGTGAGACGCCCGCCATGGGGTCGCCAACAGGAGACAATGTCAGCGCGTCAGAGAAGCCAGAACTACAAGAACCCCCCTCCTCTGCCACGAAGACTGAAAAGACTGGCGTCGCCATTAGCCAGAAAGCAACTACTGCTGAAGGGGAGACGCTGCCGGGTTGGACAATTATGCGGCCGTTGAGAATGCGAGGACTGAAGAGCAAAGGCAACGCGACACACTCGAACGGGATCGTAGATAGCGTCCATAGGAAAGAGGACCTCAAAACGACACAAACAAATGTTACCAATGGCAGTGGGGATGGACCTGGAGGAGTTGGAGAAGTCGAAGCCTTGCATGAGGTTCGCAGCGACGACGAATTGCTCGGATCGGATGATGAAGGAGCCTTACCTCGACGTGTTAATGCAGACAACACCGCGCCAGACAATGAAACAATAAGCGGTAGTGAGACTGAGTTCAAGGTGTACAAAAGACGTTGGTTTGGATTGGTGCAACTAGTTCTCTTGAACATAATTGTCTCGTGGGACGTAAGTGGAACATGCAGCATTCAGCGAGCCTCGCAACGGACAGCCTTGCTAATGCACAACAGTGGCTTACTTTCTCTGCCAATTCTACGACGGCCGCCGAATTTTACAATGTAACGTCCTCGAGCATCAACTGGATCAGTACGGCCTTCCTCTTTTCGTTCGTTGTGGCATCCCCGGTTGTTGTCTTCACTCTCCACCGTGGAGGGCCGAAGACGGCTATTATTATCGCTTCAGTTCTGCTCCTCGTGGGAAATTGGATAAGATATGGAGCTACCAAGGCAGGAAAGCACGGAAATTTTGGAGGTCTCATGTTTGGACAAATCTTGATTGGATTGGCGCAACCTTTCGTGCTTTCGGCCCCATCACGCTATTCAGACCTATGGTTTACAAACCGTGGACGAGTAGCTGCTACAGCTGTTATGAGTTTGGCGAATCCTTTAGGTGGAGCGTTGGCCCAACTGATTGGCCCTGCTTGGGTCAGTAAGGCTTCTGATATCCCAAATCTAGTGCTATATGTCTCAATCATTGTATGTCCCTTTACTTCCCTTATGCTGCTCACGCTGACAGCTGCAGGCGTCTGTGGCAACTGTCCCTTCATTCTTCATCGCAGCAAAGCCTCCTACACCTAGCTCTCATTCAGGGACGCACCCAAAGCACCAGCTCCGGCCGTCGCTTCGGTTCTTGCTTACAAGTCCAGAGTTTTACATGATCGCGATACCTTATGCGTTCTATGTGGGACTTTTCAACAGCATCTCGTCCCTCATCAACCAAATTCTTCAGCCCTACTCCTTTACCGAGGACGAGGCAGGTATCGGCGGTGCTCTTCTGATTGTGGTTGGATTGGTCACATCCGCCATCACCTCACCCATCATCGATCGCACAAAGTCGTACCTGATCGCAATAAAAGTCTGTGTACCCATCATTGCCCTTTGCTATCTGGCCTTCACCTGGGCACCTCAAACAAGAACGCTCGTTGCTCCATATGTCATCTTATCCATCCTCGGTGCTTCATCTTTTAGTCTCGTACCTATCGTCCTCGAGTACCTGATCGAGATCACGCACCCTGTAGCTCCCGAAGTCACTAGCACGATTTGCTGGACAGGGGGCCAGCTGTTAGGTGGAATATTCATCATTGTGTCAGATGCATTACGGGCATCGGGAGCCGATGATGGAACTGAAGATGATCATACCGACAGACCTCCAGGAAACATGTACAATACGCTGGTCTTCCAGACCGTGCTTGCCTTAGTTGTAGTGCCTCTCCCACTTGCACTGGGATGCTGTGGCAGGCAAAAAGGGGTGAGGATGCGGAGAGTCGATGCTGATAGGGAAGCAGCTGAGAGACGCTATATAGCCAATGGGGGCGTCGTGGCAGTTTGATAGTTAGTTGCGCTTGTTGGATATTCAGGGCTGGTTGGATAACACAGATACATACCGCCTCTAATATACTTTTTATTGGTTCATGTCACTTCGGCCGCATCTCCTCTAATCTGAGACGTGACTGGAAGCTTGACACTAATTTGTAATGGTTAATCTGACTGTTATGGCCTCGGCAGACACAGGAAAATAGAACTACCGGATCCAAATCCAAAGCCCAACAAAAAAAGTATGGCTTGACGTCTTTCTTAGCACCTACCAACGTAATCTTCTCACAGCGATTGTGTGTGAATGTCCAAATTTGTAGCGCTATTAACCGAGCCTCGCGTCAACAAACCGATACCACTCCACATACAGACTTCCCTGAAGGCTTCAATTTTGGAATGTATGTAATTTATTATCTACCAAAAAATAAATATTGGAAATTGGACAGACAAGTCATCCGCAACAATCCAACTTCATGCCCATCAATTCGTCCTGCCCCGGCCTAGTGGCGCTCGCTTCAGTTCTAATTGAGGAATAAGATCGGTCTCAACAAATACCAAGGAAGAATGCATCTTGCCCATGTTTAGGCAGGTTTGCAATATTTGCATCGATCCGACAGGCATAATGTGAAGGCGCCATTATCTGGCTCGCCGTTGAACAGAATCGTATTCTTATCGCAAAAGTTGTAGCACTCCCTTAGATTGGCAAAGTTGAATTGTTGAGCGATTGAGAAGGAGAGGAGGGTCATGAGGAGAATTAAAATGGTTTGGGTACGCATTTTTCTCGCAGTTGTTGGGATTTTGAAGGAGTTTGAGAGGATCGAGGAAGTGTTCGCGCTGTGATATAGCCAAGAGTCGGTTTGATAATAGCGAAAATTTGACTGCTGATATGAGGCGGTATATCTTACTACTTTCAGATTCTTCGCCTATTGATTAATCTACCTTTGGGGGTTTTATAAAAGAGGTGCTTGTGCCAAGGTTGTACGACTCAAGCGGTATCTTTTGAACAAACTCTGTTGTGAAAACTTGAAACAGGAGTATCGTGTCCACTCCACTTGGCGTAGCATATCTGAAATGCTAGAGAGTCATTAGAGACTTGGGGTAAATATTTAATATCACCGGCTCGTTGGGGAAAGGATGTATACAATATTTACGGAACAGAGCTAGCCGAAGCTCTTAGCCGGCCAAGTATCTTCACGAGACTCAGGAGCGGAATAGCATCGAAGCTATATGCGATTAAGAACGGACCCGCCATTAACTCACTCGTATGGACAAAGAATTCCAAAAGCCAGGTGACCACATGCTCTTTTGACTGCAATTCTATTGTGTATCAGGTGGCAGCGTTTCGTTGACGATTTCAAACGCCCTATCCTTTCTGTGATTCTTGGTAGCACCCACACCGACAAACTTCAAAACCCATTCCCGAACTCTTCTGGTCTTGTCCAGTTGCGGATGACTACTTTCGGTAGCTATTAATTCAGCTGCCCTGTAAAGCCCACCAACGTCAGTCTTGTCGACACGATTCCTGTAAAGAAGATGCACTTTGGTCATCTCCTTTCTCAGACTCTGTCCATACACTTTCCCACGAAAACTGTTCAACGCCACATTGCGCATCAGTACGATGTCCTGCGGTCGTAGCCCCTCTAGCATGCTCCGCATGTCTCCCTCCATGGACTGGGAAGACGACAACCAGAAGTTGACTGCGAACCCTGATCTAGTCTCATCACCAACGAGCACTTCGACCAGGGAGACATCTGCCCCTCGCCGTGTCTTGATCGCCCGTGGCTGGGGCATGGATATGATTCCGACGATGAAGTTTACAGTCATCGTCTGTGGCTGAATGGAGCTGAGATATGGCGCCTTGGGAATGTCTTTGAGATTTGTCAAGTGACCTACAATGGGCACTTCCTTTTTGATTCCTAGTGGCTGGTATCGAGAATCGAATGAAGGACAAGTAGACGAAAAATCGTCACTTGTAAATGAGGATGATCCGTCTGAAGCAGGGGCTATCTGAGAAGAAGGCACATCTTCATGGCGGGCGTAAGATTCCTCATAGAATTGGGAAAGGACTTGTGAGATGGACGCCTGAGTTGACGGGAAGGAGTCGCCTGGTAGTTGAGATTGGGAAAACTCCGACTCGACTTGTGAAGTGGTGAAGAAGGAACTGTCTCCTTCTGCCTCGTGAGATTTGCCATAGCCTGTGAAAAGCTGGTTCTGATCAAAATTTTCAGGCGGTGTGAGACCCGTGGTCAGATGTTGGCGATCCAAGGGCAGGTATCTCCATTGTGGATGAGTCGAAGGAGCGGATCCTGGGGCAGTTTTGAGCCCTACGAAATGGGCAATGGGATCAACGAAGTTATTCAGAAGACCCTCTTGATCCCAATTGAGAGAATTGACTAAAGGAGCACCAGTGAAGAAGACTAAACTAGGAGCCATTTTCCCATTTGGCCAACGAGGACGAAGTCAACACATTCTCTCGGAGCCGACGGGAAATTCTAAAAATCCGGAGATAACATGGAACATGAGGCTGTGAAAGTCAAATGCCCTGGCGCGTTAGATGCAAGTTATTGTGCCTTCCGAAGGAGCCGCGTCATCCCTTTAAGAGCCTGTCTTACAAGAGATGAACGTTCCAAAGTCGATATAAGAATTCTCATCTGCTCGTCTCCCCATCAACACAGGAATGTCATCTGAAGTCGCGTCTTTGTCAGCAGCAATCTGATAAGCCTCGCATTTCGTCCCAAGCCACTAAAGGGCGGATCTAATCAGCAAAATACGGTGTTCGGACCCCACGTACGGAGTAAATAATTCGCTCCACGCCCCGGCCTCACCATGTCGGCCTCGACATTTAAAAACACTCAACAGTCCCCCAGATTTCCAGCACCGCAGCAGCGCAAAAGAACTATGGCGACCACTTTTAAATCTTTTTTGAATACTGCGCGGCAGACAATATCGGGCACAGCCACGCCAGCAGGAACGCCGCCATGTACCGAGCTTTTCCCAAAAGTTGATCCGAAGGTGGATGGTGAGGATTGCGACCATGATTGCAATTCCTGTGTCGTGAAATATCCCAAGGGCTTCAAAATTGAGGAAAATGATCAGCTGTATGGGCATGTGAAAGGATGGAGTACACATATCTTGGTTGCGACAGGTAAGACGGATTGGGTACGGGATGTCGCAGATGAGAAGGGAAGTCTCATGGAAGCCATTGAGAAGAAGGCAGATGTGAAAATCAGCAATGGTGTAAGTGCTCCCCAAGATTTTCACGAGCATTAAAATTAATTGCCTCTGCAGAAACTTATGCTATCAGCCTCGAATATACCTACCCCAACCCATTCCTCAGACTATGCACAACCCACGACAGTCCTACTTCTCCCAGCCTTTATTATAATCGAAAACGTCACTCCCAAATCCGTTAACACGCTGATATCCGAATACATCAATAAGGCGCCAACAACCATGACGCCTCTTGGCCCAGTATCCATACCCGCCTCTTTACCAGACACACTGCCCACAGCCGAACAACTCACTTCTCGACCTTCTCCACACCGCGCCCTCATACTCCTCTGTTCACAAAAGACTCGGGATGCCAGATGTGGACAATCCGCGCCGCTACTAAAGAAAGAAATGGAAAGACATTTACGCGTGTGCGGATTATACAGAGATTTGGATGATGAGAGACCTGGAGGAGTGGGTATATATTTTATTTCGCATGTGGGAGGGCACAAATACTCAGCAAATGTCATGGTCTATCGGAAGGCAAATGCTTTCGGTCTAGATAATGTCGAGAGAGGAAAGTTGGCTGGCGAAGTATGCCCGCCGCCTTCGAAGGGATCTCCGGACGAAGTGCAAGAGGGTGCTGCTCAGTGCATGTGGATTGCGAGAGTGAAGCCGGAGGATTGTGAAGGGATCATTAAGTTCACGGTTTTGCAAGGGAAGCTGATCAAGCCGGAAAGTCAGTTGAGAGGTGGATTTGATAGACAGAAGGGTTTGTTCAGTTGGTAGGGACTTCACATTTGATCGGCTTCAGCATAGACGAGCATATCGCATTCTTGGGCTGTTTAGAGGCATTAGATTACTAGACGGAGTTGGTGGAGCATTTGCAATGACACTTGAGTTTCGGAAGCGCGTAATGCTGCAAACAGCTATTGCTAGCCTGAATTTCTGATGTAGAAGGTATGTAGCTATAAGCGAGGGCACAACTTTCATCATCTTATGTGCTCAGCGGTCACAGCAGCGCTTCCAGCGCTTGTAGCGGTCACATATGCTCTTATTGGAATTTGGAATTATACTCCCTTGGAGTCCCTTGACAAAATGCTACATGGTTTTCGTGAAATGTACATGGGAGGACCATAGGACGTCAATCTCCACGTTTACAGCAAGACTATCCTATCCTTTTGTCACAGATAAGATCTGTTAAGCGAAATAATAAACGGGTTGTGGCTCACTTATTTACCTTTTCATAGACAAATAAGTCAGCTTATGGACTCAATTATACCGCTGAATTATCCTTTGGCCTTTTTAATTATTTACAAGTGCGGAATTGGACTTTATCTCTCCAAACCAAGGTACAAGCGACTGATGTGGACTCCAATGAAGCCGTTGACCAATCCAAATATCGCGTCGGACCAACTTCTTGTCTAATCAGTTCATCGGATAATTTGGAGAGCAGACACTTGAAAAGCAGGGTTATGGTCATTAATTGAAGGCTGTTAAGGATCACGGAGAAGATAACAGGCTTTTATCAACCTGAAATCACGGTTAGGATCCACTGATGTGCAGCAGTCCCAATGCGTGTCGCGGCCGAAGCTAAATTCGCGTGGGCTGGGGTTGCTTGAGCAACGAGTCAAAGATCAACAACATCGTGGGGGAAGCTCGACCACTTCAACTTCAACCCTTCATTGTGGACACGATGCCCATTATTTGCTCCGCCGCAGTATAATTTGGAGCAGCATCTGACAACATAATATCAATTTGTTGCTCATCATGGCTTCATATTATCCTCAACCGGATTCTTACCACCATACGCGCACCAAATCATCTGTACTCGCTGGTCTGCCCTTCATGCACAAGAGAACCCCCTCTGCTGGAGCTGTCCTCTCTTCGAACGCATCTCACGAATTTATCACCGCCCCAGTGAACCAATCAATGCCATTCCTTCCACCAGACCATCCTCATTCTCGAGCCCTGGGAGAAATCCAACAAAATCAACAAACCCAACCTCCGCTTTCGCCAAAGAAATCAAGGGAGGGGAAGCGCCCAAATACGACCGAGGAAGGTTTCAAGTCGCTCCATAAAAAGACACTGAGCTCGATCTCATTGAAATCCTTGGCTGGCAAAGACACCGACAAGGTTTCGAAGTCGAAGGAATCCAGGTCCAGCAAGCCGAAGAAAACAAAATCATCGACGAACCTTGCGACCCTCCTCTCGCGTCCGAAGTCCTCGAGAAGTCTACACAAAGAGGCTGAAGCCGAAGCTCGAGCCCAGAAGGATAAAGAGAACCAGACACCGACTTCCTCGTCGCCTTCAGAAGCGACTCGACCTCCGCCAATATATGCCCAGTTTTCTAGCGAACATTTTGCAAAGCAGCCTCTGGGAGGGAAGTTCCTTGAGGATGAGATAGACAGGTATACCCCAGAGAATTATTCTCCAGGGAAGCAACGCAATTTCTACAAGGGACCAGGTCACCAGCCTACTCTCATCAAGCGCGATGAGCCTCTAGAACGACCCAAAATGCCATACTTGCCTAGCAGCTTCAGTGTTCAGGATATCACTCGGAAGGTTAGCAATGGATCGAGGAAGAGTGCCGAGCTGATGCGCCGAGTCTCTGGAGGGAAACGGCCAAGCTTTGACAGGAAGACAACCGGGTCCTCAGCCAGATCTGAGATCTCGGACAAGGCAGGTCCGACCAAAGGCCAACGAGTGATGGCTGCTGTATCAGCCTTTGGAGGAAGGACACAGAAGACAGATACTCAATCTGAGCAAGTTCTTCATGATAAGGACGTCGATCGAGAATTCGAGGCCATGCTGGATAGAAGAAATATCCCAGAACATCAACGTGGAAAGATGCGTAATCTTGCCATGTCAATGAAGAAGGATTTCGTTAGACAGGACTGGGCGGAGATAGCTGCTGCGAAGAATGGCAGACCTGGAACGAACGGTAGCGACTCAAGTGCTGATGCTACCAACAGTACCCAGGCTGTCCCTGAATCTAAAGCTAAGAGACCAAGAAGTCGAACATTTACACTGTCACGAGGGAGCACTAAGGAACCACCGTCACCAACTAAGAAGAAGCCAGAAGGGACATTTGGGAAGCATACGCGTACCAAGTCGACGGAAAATGCAAACGGAGGAGGCAAATCATTGACCGCAACCGGTGTTGCAGCTGCTCAGTCAATCATCGCGAAAGCTAAGGGACAACTACCGGATGACTTCGTTTCATATCTGAGAAAGGTTCAAAAGCCTGAGCTGGTTGAAGTTGGTCGTCTTCATAAACTGAGGCTCCTCCTTCGCAACGAGACTGTCGCATGGACAGACGAATTCATTGGACAGGGAGGTATGGAGGAGATTGTTGGCTTGTTGCACAGAACAATGGAAGTTGAGTGGAGGTATGTTGACTAGACTCTCTAGATTGAAACGCCACTAATGTGAGAATAGAGAGGAGCACGAAGATGCGCTGCTTCACGAAGTCCTTCTCTGCTTGAAAGCTCTTTCGACCACAGCTCTTGCTCTTCATCATCTCGACAAAATCCAGCACACGTTGTTCCCGGCACTCCTACATATGATCTTTGATGAGGAGAAGAAAGGACCAAGCGAGTTCACCACCCGTAACATCGTTACTTCTCTTCTATTCACGTATCTGAAGTCAGCACCTATTTCCGAACGTGCTCATCGCGCCAAGACACTTCTCTCGTACCTTAGAGACCCAGAACCCAGCGAGTCACAGCGACCTGTTGGGTTCGTCCTTGATATGCGACGCCCCCGTCCTTACCGAGTCTGGTGTAAGGAAGTAGTCAATGTGACCAAAGAAGTTTTCTGGATCTTCCTCCACAATCTGAATGTCGTTGCGCTCCCAGGTGCGAGACACCACGACAGCGAAACCATGTACGAGACGAGCAATGCAGCTATCGCTTCCTTAATGTCGAATAGTAATTTTGATAGCTCCAACCCACACCATATTTTCATGGCCAGACACTTCCCTCAGGAGCTTCCGCCTGTGCCAGCAGCTCCATACGTGGGAGGAGTCGAGTGGGATGCAACCAACTACCTGTCATCGCATCTCGACCTCATCAACGGCATCATATCATGTCTACCCACGAAAGAGGAACGAAATACACTTCGTGAACAGATGCTGGTGTCGGGCTGGGAGAAGTGCTTAGGAGGCACGCTTCGCTTATGCAAGGAGAAGTTCTATGGTGGTGTACATGCCGGCTTGAGATGTTGGGTTGCGGCTGCTGTGGATGATGGTTGGGATACTCGCGACGTCCGAAACGGTCCTTCGGTTGAGCCCAAGAGTCCAGTGAAGCAAAATCCAAAGAAGACAGCTGCTGCATTGGCGCCACCGCCGAAAATCGACATGAAGCTCGACTTTGCGGGTGACAGACAAAAGAAGCCTGTGAACGATGATGTTTGGCTGTAAACGTTGTTGAGTTTGACGTGGCGGTGTCTATTGATGTTCATGCTGCTTTAGTAGGATGGAGTGTGAGTCGCTGTCGGTCACCAGTCCTTCGATCGTGGCTCTCTTGTTTCCTTGTATTGTATTATGGGTCGGCGGTGTTGGGGAGGTTATTGCTGTTTTATTATTGCCGTTTCTCTCTTTCTTATGATGAGTACGAATGAGTAATGATTATATGAGTGCGGGATGCATAAATTGAATATCATGAATTAAGTCCTGTCTGATCTCAAGTTTCCCTCCTTGTGTAATTGCGAAAAATTAAATAGAACTATTTTTCTGCTAAACGAGCTGGGGGAGCAGGAGGTTGGTTCCGCGGTTATTGATGTATAAATTTGCTGAGGCATGGGCACGAATAATTGAGATTGGAAGGGAGAACTCTATGATCCCGTTACAGCATACAGAATCCAGGGCAAAATGTAAGCTTAACGAGTGGTTCGTCAGGCTCGGCTGTTGGATAAATAATTACTCGCTTAGGACAGGCTGATAGTTGAAGCTTGAACATACCGATGCTCGATTGAGGTAATCCAGCAGCACAGGTTTTCTATTGACTGGACGATTTGATTGCGGAGATATTAGATCGTCATGGCAAGGAGGAAATTTCCCTTCTCCTATGCTAGCTTTTTTGAGCTGTGCGTTGAAGGTCTGGCAGCCACCCGTCGCGGAGCCGAGTCTCTGAGAAAGTGTTTGGACTCCTTCAATTTGAAATAAGCTACCTGTTATCATTTCGAGTTTAAAACTTCCAGGGTACTCCTCGTGATGCATTACAATCTGGGAAACGCATTTCCGCCCAACTAGATCACACCCTTTCCGGCTCCAAATCCCCTCCCCTCCCTCCAAAAAAAATAGGCCTACTTGTGAAACGACTTGACCTTTTCCATCTCATCGTAACTACCCATGAAGATACCTGATCTGTCGTGGATGTGCGCCGGTACAACTTCCATCAGTCTGTTCATCTTGCTATCCAAAGCCTGTCCGCCAGCTACCAGAAAGTTAGAACCACGTTTCCTAGAATGATTCTTGAAATATTGACTTACCATTCTCAAATACCATAGCCATAGGAGCACACTCATAGAGAATTCTCAGCTTTCCCTTGGGACTCTTCTTGTCCGCAGGGTAGGCAAAGATACCACCATAGAGCAACGTCCGATAAGCGTCGGCAACCATACTGCCGATGTATCTCGCAGAGTATGGCTTTCCTCCTTCTTTCGTTGGATACTTCAAGGAGTTGAAATACTCCTTGGTTGAATCTTCCCAGTATAAGGAGTTACCCTCATTGACCGAGTAGATGGCTCTTGATTTCGGCATTTTCATGTTGGGATGCGTGAGGATGAATTCTCCGAGCGCGTTATCCATCGTAAAGCCATTGACCGTGCTGCCCTTCATGGTGATGACCAATTGGGCCGAGGCACCATACATGGTGAAGCCAGCAGCAACCAGTTCCGTCCCAGGCTTCAGCAGATCCTCCTTCGTACCCTTCGATCCCTCTGGCAGCTTGTGGATACCGAAGATTGTGCCAACGGATACACCAGCGTCCAAGTTGGAAGATCCGTCGATAGGATCACATGCCACTGCATACCGAGCTCCCTCGTGCTCTGGGAAGTATATGGCCTCCTCCTCTTCTTCGGAAACGAGAACGGCACATTTTCCCGATGAGCGCATTGCTGCTATGAATAGATCGTTGCCGATAACATCGAGTTTCTTCTGGTCGTCGCCCGTGGTATTGCTTGAGCCTGCGAGGCCTGTGAGGTTGATCAGAGTCGCTCGTCGGATATAGTAAGCTATCGATTTGAAGGAAAATTGCAGGGCATGGCAGAGTAGTCTGGAAGCTTGTCAGTCGTCTTGCTATTGAGGTAATAAAAGAGCTGGAGACGCACGTAAAATCTCCAGTAGCTTCCTTGTGTTTTGACTGTTCTTCTGTCAGGAAACGGGTAAGAGTTATGATGTCTGTGTTGATCTTCTCCTCTTGAACTGCTGCACCGTTGGTTGCCATGATGAAGGATTGGGATTTGAGAATTCAGATGTTGATGCTGGAGAGAGGAGAAATTATTGGAGATATGGAGGAGGAATTTCAATCGAGGATCGTTTTATGGGTTAAAGTTGGACCTCGGGTCGAGACGGAGGGATTCCGGAGGGTCAGAGATGAAGCTTTGAGACGGGAGTTGACAAAGGAACCTTGGGTATAACAAGAGGAGAGGAGAGGAGAGAATGGTAGGAGGTGGGAAATTGACTTCTCTTATTAATGTTAACTAACGCTTAGACACCGGCTGGCATCACACGATGATCCACGGTAATGTTTGCTGGACCCAGTAGGCAATTCTGTGAAATCATTGATCGATCAGCTTCGGCAGGCCAGCCTAGGCCAGGCCAGCTCGGCCATGACATGCCCATGCCCATGCCCATGCCTTCTCGTGCAGCTCCACACGATCTCATGCCCCGCGTTGCTCGGCATAACGACCGCGAGTGCCCCGCGCTAACAACACGGACGGGAGGAATGGGAATTGGCTGGGACGATGATAAACCGGCACAGCACAGCACAGCACACTCAGCACGAGATGCATATCCGGCTTTAGAGGCTGGGGGACAAGGCTGGGAGAAGGTATCGCGAGAGAAGGAAAAGCCTGTGAGGGCAAATGGATCTCGGGTTAATTCCAATTTGGGCTTTCTTACTCGGGAAGATGGCCGACCTTCAACTGTTCCGTCTCCTCTCCCTCACTTCTCCTCCCCGGACCGGATCCCCCACCAAAATACTCGAATTGCTGGAAGATCTGAACAAATACTGCACTGCACAGTGTTGATAAGACCGGGAGATGTCGGAGGAGACCACTAAAACCGCAGAAATGTTCTTCCGCCAGTGTTTGTGAGCATCATGTGACTAACTATTGACTAAGCAAGTGTTTGGTGCTAGCCATTTAAAGCTAGACCCTCAAATCCTCGGCTGCGGCTGCTAGTGCGATCGTCGCACTGCAAAATCTTCGAGCTTGAGCTTGACCTCTTCTCTTTTTCCAATCATTTCGCAACAATGTGAGCAACGACAACAATAGCTTCGCGCCGGGTGCGTGTAATACTCTCCAATATCTGTCCATGGTAAGCAGCACTGTTTCTTCTTCTTCCCTCTCTTCTACGTGATGACACACATACAACCGCAAACTAGAGTCTTTGATCCCAAGGGACATGAAACTTTTGTAACACGTCAGTCTGAACTACTACGATCAATGTTTTTCAAGCAATAGCAGTCTCTGCAATTGATCACTGCTAACATTGATCCAAGAATCTGCCTACCTTCACATTCTGGTGGCTGTCCAGCATTGCGCGCTCGGTCATGTCGACTCTGGTAAGCTTACCCCTCCGCCCTCTTCTTTTCCTATCTCTCGCTGTGATGAACATTCGTGCTTTGCACGCTGGAAATTACCGACTGAAATATCATGTCGAAATCAAATGGCTAAATCTGAGCACTCTTCTACTCTCACCATTGCACATTCAGACACGTCGATTGAGCATCTTGCTGACTAGTAAAAAGCCATAGGACCTCGACAACCCCATTCCAACCCCTTCAATGGTATGACGACCGACTCTTTTCTCTTCTCACATTCCCGTACACGACTCTCAAATGATGAATTGGCACTGGGCTCCGACAGTTCTCGACAAGATCGGGGCTGGTTCATGAAAGGAGATGCCTCTTTGTGGCAGGCCTAGAAAACCTCGCCCACTGATTAAAGTCCTTGTCAACAATGGCACCGAAGATGACTTGGGCCGAACATTTGCTGATATCAGCATCAGAATTTGCTCATCCATTATTGATTGTGGGGCCTTTGTGCATGGGGCTTGAAAAATGGTAGGTTACAATACATTTCTTCTCTCTTTCACTTCCATTTCTATGATGAGCATTTTAGATGACGAGTCTGATCCGGGTAACCGATGTTGACACAAATCAAATTATACCATTCATGCCAACTGATCTCCTCTTGGAACATATTCTCTTGTACTATGTACCTTTGGAGGCATGAGCTGACATTCAAACTTTCAGGTCCAAGCATCGACAAGCCCTCTGCTCTGGATATTTCCCACAATAGAGCATCTCATCGACACATTAATCGCCGGGAGCTCTGGTGGAGTTCTTGATTGGATCCTCGACCACCTCCCTGCCCCAGAACGTTGGGTAAGCTCAACATCTCATCCATTTCAGCGACAGACCTCAAGCATAATGATGACCTCGACCGACAAATGACAAGCATATGTCCAAGCCCTCGGGCGGTGACGAGTCTGTCTTTACTGAATATGCCCATGTTGTCTTCTTGCACTGTCGTACCACGATGATCACCGCTGACATGCATACCAGGTTTTATGTCTGCCTCCCTCCTCTTGGCTGTCGTGCCGAGTGACTCGGCACCTTGTCTCAATCCATCTCTCCCACACGAACACTCTCAGGTACGCTCTATCTCTTCTCGCACTGTCCCAACAACCCTTTACATGATGATCAATTATCACGACGGTCGACATAAAGCCACACGTTGGTATTGATGAGAATGCCTGTGACAGGGCTGTAGATCTGATATTTTCTTCAATGCATCTATGTTTGAATATGCTATTCTAGAAGCTGTCGCTAACTTCTATCAAAGGGATCTTGTTGAAGCGCTGGAATGCCTTCTTTGAGGTTCGTTCGAGGTCGGTGGGGATCGAGTTTGAAGAGCAGAGACGGATGAAACCGACGTGCATTGAGAACCCGATATGGCAATGCAATTCTCCAAAACCATAACTCTGCTCATGATATGATCTCCGTGACACGTTGACCTTGATCTTACATCTTACTGCAAGATTTAGTAGATACTCTAGAAACCGTCATTCCTACTTAATCTATGATAAATCCTCGAGAATTCTCTTCACCATCAAATTTCAAGGCGGGGCTATGCCACAAAGCCAGTACGGCCAGAAAGGAAGATCTTGAGCTCTTGAGTCCAATTTAGAATCGAGGCCAGTTATTACGAATGAAGTTCCATTTCCTTGGAACAATATATTCGACATTGCCCCTCTCCCGTGCATATACGCCTCATCTTTCCCATCATTTGCCTATTATATACAAGATCTGAATCTACTAGTACTCTTTTTCGGTTTTTTACCTTCCCTCCCCCTCTATTTCCGTCCGTCCATCCAGTTCATGTGCATTACCATTAGCTCCTTTGTTGATTTTACTAGTATGTCTTGATGCCGGGTATAACATGCTACAAAACCTGAATCAAACATGACGTAAAACAAAGTGCAGTCGATGCTGCAACGCCATATTCCCTGTCCCTCTGTTTATCCTTTTACCACTGCCCATTTCTTTTCATTCTCAGCTGCTGCTTGTGTTGCCTTATTGGCAGGGTATATCGCGCAGAAAATAAAAGTTTGTTTTGTCTTTGTATGTTGCCGTCTCTTGGTTTCATGGGCTCGATCTAGTTGTTGAAGTGCTTTCGTGTGGGTTCGGTTGGCTTCAATCGCTGCGCTGCTTCTGGATTTTCCGGTAGAATTTCTGAAATTCGTGGCCTGCCGTTCAAACTATCAAAGAGAAGAGTGCCATCGCCAGAGCTGGCATTGCCAGTATCTTCGCGTTGAGCTCCGAAGACATGACACCAAACGACTTCGTCGGGCTAGGCGTAGCAGTAGCCGTGAAGAATCCAGTAAGAATCTGCGTAGTCGTCGTTACAGTCACTCTACCCGTCGTCTGAGATTGTGATGACGACGTTGACGATGAAGAAGCTGAGCTCCAGTCCTTGGCCTCATCGTACAAAATTCCGTTGATGATGACGCCCTCGCCGTTCACAATCTGCTGTTTCTGATCCCCATTACATGTCTCAGGGATATTCCGCTGCCAGCAGGTAGCTGACGGTGACGGCGGAAGAGAATTCGTATGAGTTGCGTTGAGCGGACCCGTAGTATTGTAGAATGAGTGATTGATAATCTCTCCTGTTGAGACAGAAGTACCGCTCATGATTCGAGCGAAGACTTGGAAGGCTGTCTCGGGTTGATAAGCTGGTACGCTGTGTCCTGCGTCATAGATTCGACTGAAGGATAGGTTTCCGTATTGGCGGACTACACCGCCGATGTATGAAGTGTTGACGATTATGGGTGCGTATCCGGATTCTGGGAAGGTAGAGGCGTAAGAAGGAGATGTCGCTGCGGCTACGGCAAGGGAAATGGCTTCGCCGCCGAGCCAATTGCAGATATAATCTCGGTCGCCATACATAAATCCCACACGGATTCCAGCGTTCAAGAGCTTGGCAATTTCTGGAATCAGATCGTTTCGTTCGTAGTCTCCTGTAGAGGTAAAGGCCGAGATGACCTGCTGGTTCGTTTGCGTGAAGTTGACAGGTGAGCCGATGGCTGCTTGGACTGCTGCCGTGTTCAAGTACTCCAGGTAGGTGCTTGGAGGAAAGGGATCCGGTAGGAAGTGGGCAATATCGTATATGCTCCTTCCGGCATCGAAATATGGCTCTATTACATTGGTAGAGCAGGAGCTGTATGCGTGGGAGCAGATGCTGTTGACAACCTCCACATCTCCTTCATTATCAGGGTCCTGGCTGCTCACAGCAGTCCGACATTGTCTGATGAGATCTGCACACCCTCCTTCAGAAGAAAAGCTGGCGCTAGCAAGTCTTGCTCGAGTTGGGTTGATCGCGGATAGTCCGTATGTGTTGTTTATTGCCATTTCTGGGTAGAAAGGAGCTTGTATCAGGTCGTCCACACAGCCATTGACGATCCCAAGTGAAGCAAGCTTGATCTCAATAGTACCGCCCCTGGAGAGTGTGCCATTCGACCGCCGCAAATTCTGTTCTTCCCAGATACTAGCGAACGCAGGACCATATTTTCCACCGTAGCTTTCTGCGAACAAGTGGACACCCATCGTCGTACTACTATTCGGCCCATACTCTGGGAAAGCTCCTAGAAATCCTTGAAGCATGTGCCAAATAACCATGCCAGCTATTTCCGTTGTATTGGCGGTATTGCTGGCGTTCAGGGAGCTAAATGTTCCATTCATGAACGTGGTTTCAGGCTGGGAATTCGGGAGAACCTGTGGCGGAGTGTATAGGTCGGAAGTGAGAAGATCAATGGAGCCATTCGTGGGTGTGTCGTAGGAGAAGCCGACTTGATTTGGCTGCGAAGTGTTAGTTGAGGAGCTACTTGTTGATACAATAGACATAGAAGCGGGTCGAGATGGCCCTCAGCTGCACTGTCGGAAAAGCAAGCTTCATGAAGCATCATTAAGCACGCAGACTCCCCCATAAGTTTATGAGAAGAGATTGGTCCAGTTCTGAAGACTTGCCACAGCTCGAGGCGCCAGGTTTAAAAGAAAATGGTCTGTCCGTACCTGATCAATAAACAACATATTCGAACCTCGGTCCCAACCCCAATCCCTCACCTTTGTCCCCAATTTCCCTAGTCCCAACTCGACTACTTCGCAGGGCCCATTCTCATTGAAGAGACCGATCATGGAGCTCGAACCGGGACCTCCATTCAACCACACTGTGAGCTGATCCGTTGGATCCCTCGCTCCTATAAACCAAAAGAACGTGTTCGTCGGATAACTCCCGGGTATGTGGACCCATCCTGTATACTGCTGCTGTGTCGGAAAGGCGGTTTCGCAGGTGCCTGCTGGCGGAGACTTGTAAGAGATCGTAATGTTCCCATCGACAGGGGATTTGATGGTGGTCAGGTTGACTGCGGATGGCGGGTATTGAGCGAGTGTGAATGCGACGAAGAAGGGGAAGAGGAAGAGGCGATACATCATCGTTCACTCATGTTTCGCTGCTGAGAAAGAAAAGAACAGTACGAAATGAGATTGAGTTGAATAGAAGAGCGAGTGGATGGAAACCTTCTCGGCGCCGCGAGGCTCTGCTGATCTCTCTCGTCTCGAGCGGGCCAGTCCAGTCTTGCGGAAAAGCGTTGCTCCAAGCGAATGCCGTTCGTTTTCTGCTTGTGCTTCTGTCCCCAGGCAAGACTTTTGCAGGTAAGCATTCGTCAACATACAACGAAGGAATTGGACATCGAATGGCAGCAAATAGTGGTATAAATCCACATTTACATGTCATGAGCTAATCCGAATATCCATCTTTGTTACTTACGTCGGATATGGAAGGGTTTGAACTCCGCGTTTAATGTAAACACCCCCCGGATTTGCCCCCTTCCTTGCATTTGCGGCTGAAGTGCCCCGTGCTCAGGTCCTAGTTCTGTACCTGCATTTCCCCTGTTCTGGACTTCGAAAAGACGTCGTCTACGGAGGTACTTTATTTCGTTTTGCTCGTCCGTCTGCCTTGGTTTTTGTCAAGTACGAAATACTATCAAAGCCATATCTCTCCTTGTTCCCCTTTCCAGGCGGCTGGTCACAATGCCAAGCGGGCAAGGTGTTGAGTAAAGGTCCAAATATGGTTTCGGGCCCCGACATTATCACTTACATCGGCATTCCATTGGCCGTTCTTGGGGTTCTGCCTATCATCTATAACACCATCACAACCCTTGCGACTCTGGCCAAAGTAAGACGCATGCTTCGTCATGGACGTTTGGCAGGAATCGCTCGGGGAGATGTGATCAACCACGTTATCGAGGTTGAGCTTCCTCGTTACACAATAGCCCCTTTGCATCGTGAAGAGCAACGTCACGAGTACTGGAGGCTATCCGACTATCCTAGTCATATTCCTGGCGGTACTTATACCACGTTCAATGTAAGCTGGTCGTCTTCCCTATCTATTCTAGTTGCTCAGTCCCACTCCAAGGCCTTAGCCCATCACAAACATTTGCTGACTTTGAGGTCTAGTGGAAAAGGCATAACACGGGCTTAAAGACGCAAAGGATCGACTATTCAGACCAACTACGTCAACCTCAAGCAGAGATAGGGTTCGAAGAACTTCTCTCATTTCTTTTAGATCTTGGTGCTGTGCCAGACCCTTCGGGGTTCCGAATGCTGAGAGGCAGTGGACTTTGGGTTCCCATTGGCACGCCCCTACTCCTCTCCCCTGACCAACATGAAGCTGTTTTGACCATAGCTCCTTTAGACGACTCTGATGGGAAGTTGTCGTTGGCGGTGAGATGGTCATCTCATTGGGGCATGAGGAGCCCTGCTTCTCTGCCACCATATTGGGTCAGACTTCGAGGCCCAGATTCGGCAAGATCAACCATTGGAGAGCAGCGTAAAGATAAAAAAGACACTGTCGAAGTGACAAGTACCGGTGAGAAAATGAATGTGTCTCTAGAAGCGGATGACAAGCACGCTGAAGAACGAAAAAGCCAAAAAGAGAGCGTCACCAGCTCTACTGATGATTGGAAGCATCATCCTAAGAGCGAAAATTCTATGCCAGAAACCTCAATTCCTATCGAAAGCAATCCCCTAAAGGACGATATGTCTTCGACTGAAGATATCGTACCCACGATTCGATGCCAAGTTGGTGTCCATGGACTTATCACAGCCACGCCAGATGATCTCGATCCATTGTTATTTGAGCCATTGGGCATCAGTCATCTGGAAGTCGAAGAGACTAACGTTTCCACTGTCGGTGTTTGGTTCGCAAGCGTCCTTACTGCACTCAGCACTTCTTCCCAGACCATACTCTGGAACTACAAGATTCCAGCCGAGATACTCGCTTTTGCAAAGCGAGACACGATTCCTTGCGGTATTTTGGTGCTGTTGAATGTCGTCGATGAATCAGCCACACCTGAATGGGCAACCAAATACAACGACGAAGAAGAGATCCGCGAAGCTCAAATGCGCAAACAGAGAGATCAGTCCAAGGCTTTGATGAGGGAGATGCAACTACCACCCGCAGAGAAGTCCAGGGCATTTCACGAGCGGGTCCGCAAAGAGCATGATGATTGGATCGACGGGCTGAACGCTACTAGACGGAGAGATGCTCAAAGAGCGGAGACCCGAGTTATCGAAGCTATTCAGAGTCCAAAATGGGACAACAAACTCATCGCCGAACATAATTTATTGTGGCTGAAGAAGGAAGGGCATGTAGACGAAACCCATGATTTGAAACGATCGGTGGAAATTCTGCTCTGGCGGATGGTGAACGAACCAATTTTGGCCCAAGAGTTGGCGCAAAGCTTGGATTTCTGGCAAGCTTTTGTCAATAACGGAGGTCTTCGGAAAGCCGAGTACTTGGCTACAAAAGAGAATCAGGTTATGTTTGCATATGCGAGCTTGTTCCTAGCCGTCATCAAGGCTTCGGTGACCGCTGCTCATGGTTCAGTGGGAATGGACCTGCAGGAGTGTATGCGTATATGGAAAACCGTACGGCTTGGTTGAATGTCGGGCATATCGTTAATGAGTGGCAACACAAGACCTGTCTTCAACTTCAGCAGGTTTCGGCTGAAGGATGAATTTTAAGAACTGTGCTTTCATTATGCCATTGGATCGAACTTCAGGCTCAGGAATTTTGTCTGATATCGAAACGCTCAAGTTGTCGATCCCTGGTTACACAACCCTCTCATACGAAACTTCGAAATAGTATTCGGTTGTCGCTTCACTTTCACTTTCGGTATCGCGAACCATGTAATGCGGGTTCTGAATGTTTATTTGAATCCGCGCATCCGAAATTATTTCTGTCGGCGACGCTTTGAGTGTGAGAGTTCGTCGATTTGCATTTAGTTCAATGTCCTTAGAGTTCTGCGATACTTAGACTTCGATTCTTCGGCTTTCTCCGAGTCTAAAATCTTCACAATCTAGCGAAACAATCCTTCAAGTCGAGCGTAAAGTGCTATGCAGTCTCCTTTCCATGCGAGGGACCATTCATTCACTGGAACTTGCCAAGGAAGGTCGTGTTTACTTCAGACAAAGCACCTTTGAGGTTCCCCACACAAATGCCGCGTTTACCCCAGTAGCGGGATCTCCCCATTGGAGTCACCAAAATCAGAGTGCTTTGCTTCTCCGCATCTGGTTCATTCCGTCCGAGGTCGGTTTTCTCCTCTTTATTGTCATTTCTTAGTAATTTTACCTGCTTCAGATGTTCCAAAATGAATTATGTTACATCAAGCACGCATTTCTTACTGGTGGGATTTCGTGGAGTGCTGTACAACCCTTTACTATATTTCGCCGTCTTGGAACAATCCCCTTCTTGGCAAGAACAAAACACCGCTTCAATCCTTGCCAGCCAAGCGATCTACAACCAACGTCCATCATGATTCGTGGTTCCATCCCTTCTTTAAGCTTCGAAATAATGTTTATCTCATTCCACCACTCAAGTATTAGGTTTCGTCTATACAAGTTTCTCCCACAAAATCGTCAGCTCTCCGAATCCTCCGCTCCTTTGTCTCCGGCTATGTCGCTGATCATCACATGGACATGATGAATAGATACATTTACGTTGATCCCTTGTATTCTCGGCCAGAGCCACAGCGAAAATTATGTTAAAATTCCTCTGGTGACTACAAAGTCAGGCGTCGTTTCTAAAGGGGCCGCCCATCTATAAAGCTCATAGCCCCAGGTGATGCGCATTACCATCAAAATCAACCGTCAAGAGTCTTGGTTTTCACACTCGTTATTACTTCACTTACTTCTTGCACATACTTTACATTATGCGTTCCTTCCTTTCCATAGCGCTGTTAATCAGCCTTGTAACTGCCAGCCCACTTACCTCTCACAAGGCTAACGCTGTCAATACCGGTACAAATGTTCGAGCTGTCGACCAAACCAAGCCTCCTGCGGGAGCCGTAGTCGTCGATGCTAGCGGATCCATATCCGGATCGTACAAGACGGTTCAAGCGGGTGTGAATGCTCTTTCCAAGACCGCCACCGCTTCCCAAACTCTATTCATTAAGGCTGGAACGTACAGGGAGCAAGTCTACATTCAGGCGCTCAAGTCACCCCTTGTGGTCATGGGCGAGACCACAGATCCCAGCTCGTACAAGGCCAACAAAGTCACCATCATCAACAATATCTCGCGCAACACCGTCTCCAATAACGATCTCACAGCAACCATTCGCAACTGGACCCCCAACTCCAAATTCTATAATTTGAATATCGAAAACGATTTCGGACATACTTCGACCAATGGTCAAAACCTCGCCATCTCCGCACAAGCATCTGGTCAGGGCTACTACGGATGTGCATTCATCGGCTATCAAGATACCATCCTCGCCCAAACCGGAACCCAACTCTACGCCAAGTGCAAGATCGTAGGCGTCGTTGACTTTATCTTTGGTCAAAAGGCCAAAGCGTGGTTCGAGGCAGTGGATATCCGTACCTTCGACAAGGGCTACATCACTGCTTCAGGCAGAGAAACCGAGTCCAACGATTCCTGGTACGTGATCAACAAGTCAACCGTCGCAGCACGAGACAGCGCCGTCAAGGCAGGATCTACCGTCCTCGGCCGCCCCTGGAAGGAGTACGCCAGAGTAGTCTTCCAGAACTCTCAGCTCAGTGATGTGGTGAATGCTGTTGGATGGTCGAAGTGGAGCGATGCTACCCCAAACACCGCCAACTCGTATTTGGCTGAGTATGGCAACACCGGCGCTGGGGCTGCCACGTCGGGCAGAGCTGCGTTCGCGAAGAAGTTGAAGGCGCCCGTGACTATTGAGTCTATCTTGGGGTCTTCTTGGGCTTCGGCCTCTTATGTTGATACCACCTACATGTAAATGTGGATAGCAACTGATTGTTTTTTTCCCCTTCTTTCCTTGGACAGCCGAACATATCTCTGGCATTTTGGATTGGAATTTGGGGAAGATATCCGCAGTGACGGTCGGAATGGGCAACAGAGAGCTGGCTTGTACAGTACATGCCCAGTATGGCGAGCATTAAATCAGTAACAATGTCCATGAAAAATATAACACGGAGCTGTGACTTGGAAATACGCGAAATCCGATTGTCTGAAGGTGCAAGATGAGAAAATTGAACAATTCATACAGTACACTCTGGGATCCGAAGGCAAACAACTTCTGAAAAAGATCGTATGACGATGTTGCGTAGACGCCGAATCACACTCGACTTCTAAGGTGCAAAGATTTCAATTGAAGAGAAGAGAAAACAAAAATCCAAACAAGAGGTATGAGTCTTACTTAATAATTTCTCTAAGATAGGATCATGACGCCAGCTACGAGAATGTACTTGGATTTTTGTAGTCCAGTGCAGGACAAGAGAATCTGCCTGCGTTACTGATTCCATATCTCATGAGTCGGGGAGCTCGAGATGCGAATTATTAGTAAGTTAGGCATCGAACTTCAACACGATCCTTCTTATTATATTGTGTCTAAGTAAAGGCAAACGGAATAATTCTCCGGAACTGTGGATGAAAGTCTTCATCTTCTCTCGATAGTACTCGACTTCTTGACCAAACCAAAGTTGAAAAGTTCAACTTCTCACGACTAAGAACCGAATCTCTGTATAGCACTTCGGATGCGGCCAGGACAATACAGATACTAAGGTAGTTGTGTATCATCCTTGTTCGGAAAGAGCAAGCACTGAAATTTCTCTACAACGGGGTTCAATCTTGTCCACACGGAGTGATAACTGGAGACTTCTTCATTCCATCTTAAAGAAAAGCTACTCAACACCTTGCAGCAGTGTAAGCACGGAAGGCATCAATATGGGAGCATACGCAGTAGATTGCACAGTTGAAGTGAAGGCCTGGTTGGCGCTTAGCAAGGTATGCCAAACATCTCCCAGCAGGAAGGGCTTCTTAAAATGAACTTCACGACGAAGTCAGATTTGAAAACCAAATTTCGAGACTTGAAACAGTGCTACGATCGTGGTTCGAGCCGGATACTTACTGAATTGATAGCTCCCATATGACTGCTACGCGATTAGTCCTGTTGGGAAGGGGGCTGTGGGTCTGGCTTTTGTTTACACCGTCCTCCCACTTCATCATACCGTTTGCAGTATTCAAAGTCTTAAAATATCTTGCTTTAAGAAATAGTGGTATGATGATAATATACCGAATAAAGAATTGTGGGAGTGAGGTTGTGGAGAATCGGGGAGATGACTGTTGATCAGTGATCGCTGGCAAAACTGGTCGGGAATGCCTAGTGGACAGGGCAAGAAAGTAGCGAGCCGAAGAATCAAAGTTCATTTTTAATTCCAACACAGTTACAAATGGACCAACCAAGCGGCACAGTTGTGAATGAAGACAAAGAAGCAAACGACTCCCCAGTCACCAATGTTCAAAATCAGATTGTGAGCAGAGCTCACCAGCAGCTCCCACTTCAACGCCTCTAGACGGTCGTGCGATTACAGTGCCCGACCAAAAGCGCCGATGACGCAAAATGAAACGAGTAGACAGAGCAGCGTAGAATTCAACGATGAGGAACAGTCCAAGATGATGATGCTGGGAAAGTAATGGGGGCGAAGCATACCTTGGTTGAAGCCAAAATTTAGGATGGTTGGCGGTAGCGAAATGATTCGATCGTGTGGTAAGACGTGTTTGCCATGAAATCCTTGGACACTTGCTGGAAATCGATGGTAATTATGATGATGCTCTTGGTAGGTAATAGAGACAGAGGTCAAATTTCTCACAGAGACAGAGAGAGACATCACGGCTCATGTGGAGATGATGTGTGGGAAGAACAATCTAGAGGGATGATGCCCGGCTTAGAGGTAGCCACAATCTGCGTCTCGCCATTTCTAAGCAAGGAGATGAAAGAAAAGGCAGAGCTCGTTAACTTGGAAGACCTCTTCACTTCCAATCAAGCTGAGACCGCAAAGTCCGCGATCTAGTTACTGTCACAAACAAGTCGATGTATGGCTCGCAATGTTTCTTTCCTCATCTCTTCTCTCCGGCCAGTGCCTACAAACAGAGAGTAGGGCGGAATAGTACGTTAATAATTTGGGAACTCAGAGCCGGAAGGCTCGGTGGTGCGGCTTTGCCGTGGAACGAGCAAGGATATATTCGTAACCACGAGTCAAGCTCCATGCTGGTCATCACTCACTTGAGGTACCGGCGTGGACACATAATAAACAGTGCATAAGGCGTTGATGGGAGAAACCATGTTCTGCATAGGTACCGGTGGACTGTGGATGCGTTTCTGTTGATCCGGAGGCTTACCGCTATGCATATATTCAGACGCATCGTTAGAGGACGCAAGTTGAACCCGGCCGGGAGATCAGCGGCAGCGCCAGCCAGAGGGGAGACAATGCAGCGCTTGTTTGTCGGAGTTCTGAGTGTGAGAATTCTGGGAATGGGGCTGGGAAGGCAAGGCAACGCGTCTTGAGGCTGCGGTGATTCCGTTCCTGGCCCGAGAGAGTGAGAGAGACAGGGAATGGCTGGATGCATGGAACGAGGGAGCTGGAAGACAAGAAAAGATGCGAGAGGCTAGGAAGTCCCGGTGGTTCGGATGGTGGGTCGTAATCGTATCGTGACCAATTCCAGATGAAGTCCCGGCGTGAGCACGTTTGGGGAGGACGTCAAGCATCGACGTCTGTTGTTCCGTGTTTTGGGAAACGCAAGAATGAGGCTTGAGGATGTTGTGACCAAAGTATGACAAGATGCTAGGAATGTTTCCGATTCGTAGCCTGCACGTCCAGAACCAGTTCGCTCCTTCTTGTGAGCTTCGACGGAAAGTCAATCGTAGAGTCAAATAAGAAACTGTGGCTTGGACTGAAATACTGACGGCACCTATCCATTTCTTCGTCGAGAAACTTGAAATTCGAGGCGCCGATAGCTTGAACGGGAAACGGCCTTAGAAGATGCCGAATAGGCGCCCCTTTTCGTTCTTTTTCGGCAAATATGTAATGACACTAGGAAAACATAATGTAGTGGTGCACAATGAGCGCAGCTATAGGTGGGATCGATCCGAAGTCATCCCCGAGTCCGAATACCTCGTAAAGATTAATGATTCGATCTCGAGGTTCACACACGATATTGGGACCGTCCTGCATCTCGACCGTTTTGGAAGTCTGAGTCAGGAGAACCTAACTGGTATTCCTGGACTGATGGTCATCAGAAAGCCAATGATGCACAATAATATGCATGAGTGAGGATCGGTGGAGCAAGCCACTTTCCCCAATGCGCCACGCGTAAGATAGAAAAGATGGAATGCTCATGGACAGAATTGTGCATCAAGATAGAGTTTCGCTAGTGTCATCTTTTCGCTGCCCAACGCGGCTCCACGATGGTACTTAGCAATGCATTTCCATTGAGATGAGTACAAGTATTAGATGAGCGAGGGGCATGCTAAACGGCACCTCAGCCTCACAAGAGGGGAGCTATCATCATCGTGTGGCCAGGGCATGAAATCAAACTTCTTCCATGATTCCTTCTAGAAGGAAATGCAAATCGAAGCGGGCCATGCCCCATTGCTGCACAGACAGTCGTCTGGCAAGCTCAGAAAGTGGTCCTCCTTGTCCTGGACAGCGCAGGGACTGTTGAGACAACCAGCGACATGGACAAGGAGAGAGAGTCTTCAGGATGAACCCTATCCGTGATGTTAGCTGCGAATGGGCCGACTCATGACCTGATACAGCCGGGGAAGGAACTTCCTCGAAGTGTTGATTGACTGACTGGACATGAGCGGACTTTGCCAGGCTCACCTTGAGAGATATTGTAAATTCATCTTACATGGAATGGCATGGTCAATCTACTGGTGATAGCATGGTGTGGCAGGCGCGTTGGGCTGCAGAGGCTTTGCGCGGGGATCTATCCCGGAGAAACTAGCAAAAGCAGATATTCAAATCGATTCAGGGACGGTACGGTTTTTGAGCGGCAAATTCCAGGCGCGAGGACTAGAAATAGAGAGCTCTGAGATGTTTCTCGTGCTGAGTGGCACTGACACACAAGCCCGGCATGCATGTAAGTTGTGAAATGATTAGTCCGCAGGACTAATGTACGAACGTTCAAGCAAGACACACAGCAGCCAAGAAGCTGTCAAGCAGGTGGGAAGGCACCCAGTATGGCAACATAGTAGGTCAAGGCTCATCTGTTCATGGTTGTTCCTTGCGATGCGATACAATAGATCTTCAGCAAGTGCTGTGGGGACGCTCATGGAGCTGGTTGCTTCGAGTGGTCGAAACGCTGCCCCGTGCTCGGCACCCAAAAGCTGAAACTAGGGCTTGCAGGGAGCTCCTAATCTTGCCGCGGAGTGTCTTTTGACTTTCCATAAGCCAGATGCCTGTTCATCGCCCGAGCGTACAGGACAGAAATGTTCGAAGAGGAGGAAGACGACCAGTGGAAGTGGAACAGAAACATGAGAAGACCTGCTTGGTGACATAAGCGGCTGGCCGTTGTTGATGATTGCTTTGGTGAGGGACGGAGGTACAAAGGTACATGCAGGGGCTCAGGAACAGGACATCAGCATCGAAAACCTCATGCGTGATAAGATGTCTTGCCCTGGTAAGTGCTGATCTGATTGCACAAACCAAGCCAACTCATGTTCCTTACGCTTCATTTCCATGCAACCGACAATCCTTGGTCCGGTCATGATACCTGCAACAAGACAGCTGAGCCGAAAATAGATCAACAAAACATTCAAAGATCCTGACCAGGGCTCGAGATCTCTTGTTTCCTAATGTCCGAGATGGCCGGATGAGAGTAGCGTTGCAGCAAAGCTGGGGATGGGGAAATGACAGACTGCAGATTTCAGATTGCATTGTATTAGTCGGCCTGTATGGGCATCGTCATCACCGAAGGAAGCTTGATATGATAGATAGTTCAGTAGTTCAGCAGGTGAACCTGCAGTAGTTCACACACTCCATCATCCATCATTATTCGAACGAGCTTCTGTGGACCATCTGCGGGTGATCTATCCGCGTAGCTTGTTCTTCGCCTGCTTCGAGAAGGAATCGAAATGACTTGGTTATGCCTGCGGGGCAGCCGGCGAAATAACGCATACGTAAAGTATGAAGGCTAGTGACCTTCCTCTATGGTATCGAGGCCATTATCCATTGATGGCTGGACACCAAGATGCATGGACGCCTTACGCTATTCTAAATGCAAGTGATGTTCGAGGAGTGCTTCTTCGTCTGCTCTGGTGTGTGGGAGATGAAACATTCATGCCTCCAAGTCTGTCTGTTCTGTCGACCACCCCACACACCCCTTTTCCACCCTCCACCCTCCACCATCATCCCTCCCCTGACCTCGCTCGGCTCGGTTCACCACTTCCAAATCCTTTCTCGAAGGTCGCTAGAAGGCCGCTAGAAGGCCACTAGAAGGTTTCTGAGGGGCGCCAGATGTGCAGACACGGGCCAGGATCCTCCACTCGCATCCCTCCCCTTTGATTTCGCATCGACCAAGAAGAAGGGAGGATGCCATCGTCGATTCAGGTTCAGCACATCTTCATCATACGGCAAAAGCTAGTCGTCAGCTTGCCTTCCTGCCGTCCACAAGCTTCTGACATATCATATCCGAGAATACCACTAATACGCAACCTTCGCCTCCGTCGTCGTTGGGCAGGAACTATTGCGGGAGAGGAAGAAGTCCGCGATTCACGTTCATACTGAAGGACGGTACGGCAGTTATCTGAAGGCAACTGAGCAAACGTGTTCAGATGAAGGCGGCTGCCAGTTGGCGGCGACTACAACAAGTCGTCCGGCCAAGGTCCCGATTAGATCCCCAACCCGCGACTAATTGAAGCCGTCTCCTTCTCCACTTTCCTGGCTCTTGGAGTCGTCGTCGAAGTGTCCAAGGAGGCTAATAATCTCTTGCAGCATATCAGGAGTCAGCGAATCAGATCCCCTGTAGTCCGCTTGGACGCTTCACTTTGAAGGAGTCGGTGCCGAAAAGCACGAGCTGCCTCGAGTCCCTCGCTGAAGAACGTTATCTGGCAGGGGCTTGTGAGGAAAAGGATGTAAGTAGGGGCAGAAGCATCGGCAAAAGCAACAACAGAGTGTGGCAAAGGAGCGTCATGGGGACCTCGTTATCTGGAGGAAGCAGTTCGTGAGAAAAGAAAGCAATTTTGGCCACGAAACTCGGACCAGGACGACAGGGCCCGACATGTGGCAGATGAGGCCATGCCGCCCCTTGCTTACCCAGCAAATCCAATGCCATGAGGACGGAACGGAATAGAATTAGATCTGACGAATCGTCCAGGGGGCCACGTTCCGCTCTTCCTCTCTCGGAGAGTACTTCAGTGGGGAGAGGGTCCTGGTGTGGTGGTGGCTGCGCAGTGATAACCATCGGGTCTGAGCTCAATAATTGAGCATCAGCAAGTGCAAAGAGGCGCTTTGGAAAGAAATCACTCGTCATGGCATGGCCGCAAACATGTCATCAATCTACTCGGTATGCTTTTCCGTTTTGTTTTTGCTGCATTCTGCAGTATCACAATATGGCACAGACCTGTTGATCTTGTGAAAGCCGCATGCCAATTGACCGTACGAGGGCTGTCCCCCAGAAAGCCTTCAAGCCTCTCATATGCAGCAGGCACGCACGGCGTCTACAACAGCTCACAAGTTGGATACCGTAGCTGGAACATCTCAGTCTCTTCCCCGCGACCCACGAGTCGGATACCGTGTAAAACCGCTGTGCCATTGGCATGCAGCCACCTAAATTGTGAAAGTTGCGCCGTTGCTGACTTCTGAGACAATAGTTGGTAGCTGATCCAATAGGTATTTCTTTCCAGGCACAGAAACTCCAATTGGCCCCAGCTTACGCCTATCATCAATAAATATTGTAGGCCTGAGAATTCTCCATAAATATATCTGCATTTCCTTCTGGATGGAGTAAGGTTCATAGGACGATGATCGGTCGGGCAATTTCCCGTTCCCTGGCTTTCGGTCCTAGTTATTGAAATTGCTGTACGGCACGAGTAAGTAATTCTTCATGAGAGGCAAGATCGGCTTCCAATTCGCCAAATAACTCAAACGCCTTTCCTTGGCGAGGCGGCCCAAATAGTGTCGCAGTCTCAGAAAGGGTCGTTGGACTTCTGTTACAGGTAAGCTTGGGTGTGAAAGGTGAGAAGGGTATGTTTCGAATCCTATTCCAACATTTGAACAGGGCTGCTCTTCTGTCACTGGATGTGCTGACACTATTCATCGACAAGAGGCAAGGCAAGGCCAGGCAAGTGAAATCACATCTCTCAGGTTCGGACCGAAGATGCCCTGGTGGTGTGTGCAGGGTGTGGTCCATGCAGAGGGATTTACCGGCTGCTGTCCCGCTGGAATCATCACTCACAGTTGAAGGAAGCGCAAGCGCAGAGTGATCACGGCGTCCTGTGTTCAGACCAATCCCACCCTCGATTAGGGTAGATCAGGCAGAATGGCATCGCATCGCATCAAATTTCGTAATTTACTGTCTGCTAACCTCAAGATCTGGTTGCAGTATGCAGAACGGCCGTGTGGCATCTCAGCCATTGCTGTTCAGGGCCGCTCGCCGAGGCTATTTCGAAATTTAAGACATCTGTTTTGCCTCTGAAGTAGCTCGTCTTAACTTCTATGAAACAAACCCACGAGGCTGAGCATTTTCGCCTGAATGACTGTTGTGCAGAAGCAGTCAGCCAGAGGGAAAGGACATGGAGAAGACACAGGCTCAGATAAAGTGGCAAGGGCCTCTATTCTCCGAGAATTCGTTGCAAATGTACTCGGAGGAGTGCATAACTTGTGACAGCTCCGCTTTGCGATTTGATTCTGAATCGTAGTAAGAGAGGGTGTGGTGCTCTTAAAGTCGTATCATTGGAGGATTGAGAAGGACATGTTTCGAGTGGAAGAATAGCCTCTACGAACCGCAACAGTTTGCTCGCAACAGCTCGTATGACGACGGGCAACGAAATAGGACATCCATCAAGATTCGAGTTGTACAATGAAGCTCAAAAGCTACCTGATTAACCCTACTTGAGCATGGAAATGACACGGATCAGGACCAGGTATGCACTCCCTGGCCGGTTGCCCAGGATCATATCGTTCTAGAAAAGGGGAGAAGGGGTCATAAAGGATAAAATAAGATTTCGAGCGGCCAGTGCATCATCGCATTGTTCCGTCGAGCTTCTGGAAACAGGGATAAGGCCTTCTAGAAGATTGCCTTCCTCGAACGGTGCACGCCCCGAGATTGGAGCCGAAGCATGAATCAATGCCCTTTGGCTATCCACCTCACCACACTCCCTCCTGGCCATGAAGCTGTTGATCACTTGATGGCATCTCGAGTCCTTGACATCGCATATGACATAAGAACAAGGCTAGCTAGCAGTAATGGAATCAAGTCAAACCGATACCCTGGCCCAAATGATGGAAGGAATGGAAGTTGAGGCACCTCGCTCAAGGCTGTTTCTGACCCTGGTCTATGGATGGAAGGAAGGAAGGAAGGAAGGATGGATGGATGGACGGAAGGAAAAGTCGGAGAAGCAGATTACTTTGGGACTGGATGACGAGCAGGAAATAATCTGTTTTCTATCTTGATGTCCCAATTTGCTTTATCTTGGGCTATTGCCGCCTGTGTTGCGTGAGATAACCAGTTGGATGGACTGTTGCTTTTCGTGCACTTCTGTGCCAGTCCCAGGCTCGCCTGCCCTTCATTGACTTGGAAAAGGAGTTACAGACAGTTCAAGCAAGCCACCGCACTTCACGCTACCACCTTTCTTTGCTTTTCATATTCTTACTGGCGGCTCAAGGAGGCAATAATCAGCATGAAGTGCACCGAAATAGTCGGTTTGGGGTTTCTTGACTCGACTCCACACACTCCAAGGATGTGGACATGTACATTAGTGGTGCCTGGCTTGGTCTGATCAGCAACGAACGACAGACACGGACTCCAAGACTAGCAGCAGGCGGTAGAAACAACAACAAACGCCTTCTTTTGCTCCGCGGTAAAATCCCATCCAGCCATCAAGAACAGAAGGATGTCAGGACGTTTACTGAAATTATAAGAAGACCATAGGACATGAACTCTCGGTGCGCTGTGTAATCGTCGTTCTCCGTCAGCGAAATGTCTATCTCCTGAATTGGAGTTCCAGAAGAAGCCCTGACTTCCCCTAACCTTAACCTAACAAGACCTACCCTCTCTGCCCTGGCCTACCTCCGTACCCTGCAGGCAGACCCAGTACAGACCCAAGTCAGTCGTCAGGCTTGTCCATCTTTGGCTTTGGTCCTCTCCACTTCCACTTCAACTCCACTCCCAGGCGTCCCCCTGCTGCACAATCTGAAGGGATCGACCCCGGCACCTCGACGTTTGGGCTGCCCTGTGTGCTTTAGCGAGTCGTCAGGACCATCAGGACCGTTCACGCAGGCTCGTTTGGTTTGGTTTGGTTTGGTTTGAAGCAGCGAGTTGGATCCACATAATCCACCCTTTTCTACCTCCATACCATCATCTTCATCCTCATCTTCATCTTCGCCCTCATCCACATTGTCAAGTCCAGTGCAGTCCAGTGCAGTCCAGTGCAGTCCACCTGCACCTGCACCTGCACCTACCCACTTACTCTCCTCCCCACGCCCAGCACAGAAGCCAGTACCAGACCAGACCAGCTGGCCGGCCGCTGGTCCTCATCCCCTGTTAACTCCCTGTCGTGCCGTGCCCCTGCCCCTGCCCCCCCTCCCCCCTGCCACCAGAAGGAACTTAACCTGACCGGGGTGCAGTGCACTGCATTGCACTTGGGACCAGCCAGCAAGCGACAACTACTACTACAGAAGAAAGCACGCCCGCTCGCTCAAAGGCCACCACCCTGCACCGCCCGTCACCAAAAAGTTGACCTACCCTACCCTACCCCAAACCTTCCTTCTTATTATTCGTTCTGCGCCTCCATCTGCCGAACACAAACCTACCTACCTACCTACCTACCTACCTACCTACCTACACTCTTCTAATACCAGTACCTCCCCGGCACCAACATCATTGTCTCGAGAGAAAGAGAAGCTCAGACATAAACACTTCTCCACGCTCATCATCTTCACCAGCAATTCAATCCTTTCTTTGACGCCCGAGACCCTCTGCGTTTCCTCGAAACCTGCCCATACCGCGGCGCTCCCTTGCACCTGCAGCGCCGTTCCGAGGCATCCCATCCTTTGTGTCACCCCAAACTTCAACCTCGTTTCCAGCATCGAGCTGGACCTGGAATCTAATAATCACTGCCATCCACAGCAAGTTCTACTTCCGCCCTACGACACGCATTTCTCATCAAAGACATCTAACTCGTACTAGCGTTTCCGTCCATCATCTCTCTCCTCCGCCTTCAACTATCCTCACGGCTGCGCTCAACGCCCTCACGCCCTCGATAACGACCTAGACTCTAAAACCTCTCTAAATTTCAGGACGGAACAAAGGAACTGTTAGGCAGGCTATTGGCACTTGGAACCTGACGCTACACTTTCTTCATTACGAATCTACCGTTCAGCTTGGTCTGGAAGGCGTAGCCAGCTGAAATACAGTCTCGAACATAGCAAGAACCTCTCCTCGAAGCAGAAGACGGTGTGGGCTTTGCAGGACACATTTGGCGACACGGACATATCAAACCTTTGTTCCGCTCTCGACACCCGTTGACCTCCGACCTTGCCAGCTCGACAGCTCATATCTACGGACTAACCTTTGGTACGTGCCTCAGCCGCTGCAGCATACCGTGCCAGTCCTGGACTTGAAAGAAAGACACAGGCCACGAAGAGAACCAACAGTCACACAAACGAACTCAAGGCTGGCCTGCTCATTGCCCCATAGTCCGTCCCATATCCCGTCGGCAGCAGGGATCGCCTCTTCCACGACACTATTTTTGTGCGCCTCTCAAAACCTCAACTTAAAGACTCGAAGAACACTACCTCCGAGCAACAAAGGTACTTCTGTACCAGCGAGAAGCCAGGGTTTCAGGAGTTGTTCAGGCAAAGCAAATAAATCAAAGCCCAGCCAATTTTAACCGGCGGCTCAGTGCCCGTGCGTACTGACATTCCCGCCGCGCCCCACGAACCCAGCATCCGCATTGGCGGATATCTTGAAGCTGGGAAATTTCGGCCTAACGCCCATCTGGCCTGGCTCTGTCATCTTCGACAAGGTGAGCACGTTCGGATTGATACATGTGTTTACACACTTATTCCCTCCACTCTTCCTCTGGACTTCTGCTTGTGCTTTCCCCATTCACGCGTGAATTGGCGGTGTGAATGCTGCCAGCAACAACCACGTCAATCACAGCGTCTTCTCCATCGGTGTTTATTTATCTCTCTGTACATGACTGACCTCATTGCCTTCCAGATTCATTGTGCGCTTCGTTTGCAGCACTTTTCATCGGCGAAGACTCACTCGAAATCACAGCACGACGCTACTCTCAGTCACGTTATCTACTACGCGTCGGCTGTCTCATTACCGAGCTGTGTTTGATCACATCTAGCTTTATCACTGCGGATATCCTTCCGAAGGCTCGTCCCCGAGACATAGCATCAGATTCAAGACACAAACGCCAGATTCCCGAATCTGATCTGAACAGTTGGATGAACGCCTGATCCGAGAGTTCCCAACTCCCTATAACCTTCATCCCACATCACATTTCTTAGAAAATAATTCAGATCGATTCCACCTTCATCATGGATATCAAGCAGATAGTCAATGCCAAAGGCGGCCCCAAAGCAGCTGCGGCTGCGGCGGCAGCAAATGGAGCCGCACAAGACCTGCACCTCCTTCAGTCCATCTCTCAAGCCAACAGCATGCCAATGTCTGATACAGGATCAGAGCGCGGCAACTCACCCCACGACTCCGAACATTCCCGCTACTCTGCCCCCAGATATGGTCAGCTCAACGGAATGAACGGTGGCCCCAATGGTATGCGCTACCCCTCCCCAACAGCCATGCAAAATTCTCTTCCAATGCTCCAACAACCTTACCGACCAGATAATGGATTCGATAACGGAATGATGCAACAAGAGAACACTAGACCAAGACAGGCTGGAGACGGTACCGTTCAGAAGGCGTTCCCATGCAGTTCATGTGGCAAGGGCTTTGCAAGACGAAGTGATCTCGCAAGACATGGTAAGCTTTCTCACTACTCCCTGGGACTTCAAATTTGACCAAATTCTAGAACGTATACACAGTGGTGTCCGACCCCATGTCTGTGAGCATCCAAACTGTGGGAAGCAGTTCATTCAGCGGTCCGCTTTGACTGTACACATGAGAGTCCATACCGGCGAGAAGCCGCACATGTGCGAGAGATGCGGAAAAGTAAGCATTATTGCCCTTGTGTGCGTACAACACTAACAGTTTACAGCCTTTCAGTGACTCAAGTTCCCTTGCCAGACATCGCAGAATCCATTCGGGCAAGCGACCTTACAAGTGTCCATACGCAGATTGTCAGAAGACTTTCACTCGACGAACTACCTTGACTCGCCACCAGAACCACCATACCGGAACTGTTGAGGAGGCAGCAGCAGCCACGGCAGCAGCTCTTGCTACTCGCGCAGGAAGCAACAGAGGTGGACGTCAACGATCAGATGGAGAGCAGTACTCAAACAATGGATCTCCCATGTCGACACCATCCCCCGGCCAAAGACACCTTACTGCATCGCCTCATTCAGACCTTGCTCCCATGAATGGCATGCAACGCCACCCAGGAGAATACCAGTACATCAACAACAGCCACCTGCCTGGCCATGTCCGAGGAGATTACCACATGCAAGGTCAACTGCCTCCCACCACAACCCCCTACTCCAACGGCATGAGACCAACATCTCACCCAACAGCATACGGACCACCTTCGATCCTAGAGCCTCCTGCAAACTCAGACCGTCAATCCGGCAGCACCGTTGGTAGTCCTCACATGAGCAGCGTAGGGTGGCAATCACCATCGCAAGGTAGCATGCCATCTCCTTCGCAGAGCAATGGTTATGTCTACCCGGACCCTGATTATGGCCAATCGCTTTACTATCAGAACTCCAACATGCGAAGACCGCAAAGCACTGAGCCCGACGCGTACGATGTCAAGCCGAGAATGGGGCAAGAGATGTGGACCGCAGCTCAATAGTCTCTGTCACGATTCTGTCACGACCATTCCTACTGGCATGCAAAAAATTTCCTTCGGACCTTCACGAATCGTCTTTGATACATCTTCGATACCCTGTATACTTCACGTCTTCACTAGCTTTCCTTACACTTCACTTCCTCGTTCTTCCCAGGCATTACAGCATAAAATCATACAGGTCCACAGCACACTCCAAAATTGGGCATCATCTCTCCTTTTTCATATGTCTTCGCTCCTTTCTTGCTTTGGCGCTGGCGGGTTAAATTTAGAATGAGTCCGGTACACAGCCATGGTTCCGAAGGAAACAAAGATGGGGCCCGAGCTGCGAGGCTGATGACCACACTGATGATTCTCCTTTCTGTTTTTCTTTGGCCTTGGCTCTTGCTCGGTGTCTATGACGGGTTGGCTTACTCTTGCAATGTAACTGGTTCTGACAACCTCTACATCTTGCTACCGTTGCTGAAGACGAGTTTTTGGACGAGTGGCACATCGCATGATCTTGTACATTAATCAGCGGTTGAGGATGATGCTCAATCGTAGCATACACGAGTTAGTGAGCAATGAACTTGAAAAAAAAGCCAAGTTCATTCTGCAACATTGTGACCTCAACCGGTATGATGTGCTCCAACACTGATTGATACCCCTGCTGTTATTCAGCTGTCTCTGTGCCTCGGTGCTTGCTCTTAGCTTAGTATCTTGTCCTATCGTTGTTGTGTGGCCTTGCCTCACGCACCGAGGTTAAAGGCCAGAAACAAGACGAAGTAATGTCTCGAAAGGATGTCTAAGGTAATTAGGCTTCATGATTCAAGCCCTTACGTGCCATAGCAAGTACACACCATACGTTCGCCAATTCATGCGTCCATGCCTGATCATCCAGCGGTACCACTTTACTAGTTTCTCAAAGGCAGCCCCCGCAAATTCCAAGTGGATGGGTTGGCAGCCAGACATGCCAGACTTGCTAGATCTTCGACATTCCTTCTCCATGCGGGAGCTTGCTTCGCGTCGCGGCTTCCACCTTCGCAATTTCATGTGGGTTAGATGCAGCCTCTAATGCGTGACTTCCTTCTTCGGTGGAATTTGAGCTGCCCGTGGAAATTGATACACAGGCTCGATTCTGTGTCGTCTCTTGTCCAGTATGATAACATTGCTACACATGACCAAATTCGACCCTGCCTCCGCGCGGGACTCTGTATCAATAACTCACCATCACACTTCTCATCATACACGGGCATTTCACTTGGCATCAAAGGCCATCGAATTCGGTGTTCATCAACATCAGACCCTGCATCGACCTGCATCATGAGCTGCCAACTTAACAATTCGGCGACAGCGAACATCTCTCCTCCAATGCTGACACCGACGCCAATGCCATCATTGGCAGTACTAGCACCAGCGCCGACGCCGTGCCCGTGCCCGAATCTCCATCTACACCTGTCGCAACCTCAGCCCAAAGATGCCTGCTGTTACAGTGGTCTTTCGCTAGAGCTACGACAAATGATTATCGATGAGATCGTTGAGGTTTTCAAGAATCAACATCGTTTCATCCAGCTCCGCTTCGGTTCCGCTGATCGAAGGGTCCTAGTGGCGAACACTCCCAATCCGCTGCCGCTCTTCCTCTGTAAAGAGAGTCGCCTGGGAGCATTCAGACATTACGTTCGCCTTGACGAGCCTGGAAGCTGGACCTATACCGGTTCCAACGAACACATGAAGCCAGTCTATATATTCCCGGACCATGACACTATTGCTTTCTGTCCCGTTCAGGGCTTTGGAGCCGAAGGAGATCATAATTGGGGAGTTCATCAAGACCCAATACATCACAGCATAACACTTTATGGTAGCGGCTATCGTGAGCTTAACTTTTACCTCGATACGGCTCTACTACTCGGCCGCTCGCGTGACAATATAATAAAGTCTCTCGCCCTACGTCCTGGAGAAGCGCCCATCTGTATCCACCGCCCTCGTTGCCGTTGTGCGAAACGGTTTCATACACACTGGGGTATGTGGAGCTATGATTTGAAGCGATTCAGAAACCTCCAGAAGCTGATAATCTTCCACGAATACCACTCTCCTAACCAAACATCACGCGGTCATCCGATACCAGTTTGGACAACAATACCTAAATTCGAACGAGCGCTGAGGAACACGGCAGTTAAGAATTCGTACAGGAATATTGTCGATGATCGAGTCCGAGATATCCGTGCGGTTGACAGCAGATGTATGCCAGCTCCCGGGGAGCACTTCGAGCTGACGGAGGAGAACCTCACTACCAAACGGAGGTCGTTGGGCAATGGGTGGAGGGTTGTGGTTCCGGAGATACCCGATACTGAGGCGTAACAACAGCACTCTTTGCTCCAGAACGGGTTTAAGGGTACAAAGATCGAGGACTGGAATGCTACCTTAATTGAAAAGTTCTGACAAGTAGGAGCCTATTCTAAGCTTCTTTAAACCCTTATCTTAACGTCTCGAAGGGTTCTTTCGAAACCACTCTCCTGCAGATGCTTGAGAAAGTAGCGGAACTGCTAGCATTATAGAAGTTTTCCAAAAAGATGTCCGGGCTGTTGGAGAGTTGGATTGAATGGATTGTATGTTTTGGGTGATGATCATATTTGTTTTGATTGTTTGTTGTGACAAGAAGAGTTTGCAGTGTCAGAGGTTGGCCCGTCGAAAAGTTTAGTCCCGGGGTACGCGGGGTAGATTTCATGGTCAAAACAATAACAAAACAGCCTTAAGCGAGACGCTAGAAAAAGTAGCAAAAATAAAAATCTTTAACCGCTCCAAGAATGCGAACGTAGTATTTGGATCTCCTTGAATACTAATCGAAGTCGTTCTTTAATTAAGTGAATCGAGTCCACGATGCAGAGAAATTTGGGAAGTGACCTAAGGAGACCGAAGTCGAGTTGGTTTGTAACTTCACCTGCCGAGCACGTAAATGCTTGAGACGAATATTGAATGCGAATGGACCTACCTTTGTACGAGGATAGGATATCGACAGCTTCAAAGCTTATTCGAGGGGCTTTGGTGTCGGTCCAGAGGTGAGTCACTTTGTTTCGTGACCTGTATGGTAGAGGCGTTTCTCGGGTGACTTGAAGTCCGCTTCCATTACAGCCTCACCTATTCACCTGACTGAGCACGCTCGGGAGCAATTTAGGCTACAGTATCAACCTCTACTTTCGCAGATGGGCGCTGAAGGATTGTGAGGTTGTGAGGTTGTCATTGCGAGGGGAAAGTGCTGATATCTTCATTCTATATTGCGCTTTTCTGGATATCAGTGCCTGATGATCGGGTCCCTGAAGTGGAGCATCACAACTAAGAGTGACTGTGATCTAGTGCACATTATAACAACTGAACTCCATGTACAGATGATTTTGGTATTGACCTTCTTTCATAGAGCTGTCCATCGTGACTCTAGCTTGTTTTTGCTTACGAAGTCGAAAGCACAGGAAAATGAAAACAAATCGCTTAGCGAAGAACCAAAAAAAAGAGGGACAAAAGATTTGACTCTTTTACCTCTCCAGAAGAAATTAGGACATGGTATATTTTCTTCTTCAACAAGAATCGAACCCGTTGAAATGGGAATTAAACCCACAGACCAGAGGATTTTTGGTAGCGATTGTAACGGATGTTGAATCCGAGACTTTTAATGCATGGAAGATCTTTTTCGGCTCAATCCGCGAGAGCGAGGAGTTAGACTCGACAAGCTCAAGGGCGAACGTCAAAGTTATCGATTCCATGGTGACCGCATACGGGGAGGCTTGACAGCTCTACGGCTTGGCCACCAGGGCTTTTTCAGTCAATCCGACAAGCAAAGGGCTATTTCGCTAGATATATGGCAAAAATATATTTCGCTTAACTGGCGGGTACGGTGAAGGTGAATTGCACCAGTCTATTCTGCCGGACGTCGCATGTGCTGCCTTTGCAATAGAACATAGGTAAGGGTCTCTGTATCATTTCAACGAGGGATGTCAATTTCATGGGATCTGTCCCCTGCGTTGAGCTTTCTTTGCTCGATTCCAATCAGACCAAAACAACGATCTTCGCAGCAGCAGAGCTTTCCTCCAGCATCCGATGCACCTCGACTATTTCTGACATATGAAATGTTTTGATTGGTATTCTTAAAGCTCCGTCTACCAGTTGTTGAGCTATTTCGTCAAGAGGAACCCCTGCCAGACCTATTTGGCCTGTGTACGAGGTCAGGCATACTGAAGTCGGAATCATGAAAGGATGGAAGCTGTCAATTGTCCACTGATATTGAGTCAGCAAATTTTAATTCAGCTCGGAATTGGAACCGAATCCAAGTTATGAGCCAAGGACTAGCCAAGCTAAGCCGCTAGGGGAATGATACCTTTCCACCCGCAACACCGGTAACACAGACAATTCCTTGTTCTTCGACACACTTCAGTGAATCCTCCAAGACCGCTGGTCCCACCAACTCAAGGACCTTGCTATAACCTTTTGGTCGTCTCAGTCGAACTTCTTTCACAATAGACCCGTTGTCGAGAAACACATCGTCAGCACCGTTGGATGTCAACATTGCTACTCGATCTCGATTGCGGGTGGTTGCAGCCACTGAGGCACAGCCAAATCCTTTCGCAATGGCAGCAGCAGCAAGACCAATGGACGAAGTGCCTCCCCGTATGAGCAGATAATCTTCTTTCTTCAGCTGCAATGACAGAAACAACGAGTGCCAAACAGTCGATATCATTTCAGGGAGAGCTCTACATCGCGGGATTTCGGAGTCAGTGACTAGTCTTTGTACAATTCAGGCTGACATGATATTGAGGGGGAAATATTGAAAGTGACAGACTACTCCCATTAAAAGGGCTCACCCGAGTTGTTCCCACGAGATCTTGGTCTTGATCACCAGAACAAAACTGGCTGGAACGCATGTATATTCCGCGTACCCTCCATCAAATGCTCTTCCCATCCCACCCATACATGTCGCAACTACATCGCCTTCTCGGAATTCACCACCAGGAGCATCGTCAACCAGACCCACGGCCTCTATGCCAGGAACCCTTGGAAATTTGACATCTGCTGAGATACCCCTAGTGCATATTAGCATTATTCAGCGGGTTTTGAAGAGGAGTGGATCTGGGAACTAATAGTGCTCACTGTCGAGTGAACATTTCAGAACGATTCACTCCAAATGCCTTTACTCGGATCAGGACCTGGCCTGGCTTCGGAACTGGTTTCGGCAGGTCAATGGTTTCGAGGACTTCGGGCCCACCAGGCGCCGTGATGACGATGGCTTTCATTGTCTGGGACATTTCAAGTTGGAAAGAAATTAAAAGGGACTCTGCCTATAACATGATATTCGTGCAATTGCTATTTGCACTATTTATTTGCTTATATGTCTAGCGGGGGTGTCGTTTCAGTACGGCGGACGGGGACGGATCCCGTTCTCAGGAATGATGACAAAATGTCAAGAGAGGTTTTGCAAATTTATTTGTACTTGCTCTGTCATCCATTCGGTCAAGAAAGATAGAACTGGAGGTCATGCCGGTTACCGTCTCGAAAGACATTTATTTACCTACAGCGTTTTTGAATCTCGGCGGATCGATTACTCTGTGGTTAGGAAGCCCAGTGTGGTCTGTTGACTTAATAGCAGCAGTCTTTAATAAGCTCGCAATTGCGGGTAACTTATCACGGTCTGAGGACAGTATGTCACCGTTTCACGGTTTTACCAAGAGACTTCAAGGTCTGATCTGGTCACAAACAAGCCCAAACGACGACGTAAATCTCCGCAAGCTGATCTCGTCACTGACTCAAAAATCCGCAGTGTCAACTTCTCAAGTGTCGCAAACGAAAACTCGGGTTGAATCCTAAATCCCTTGCTTTTGGCTTTTGATCAAGGCCACGAAATCTTTTTCGGATTTCAGAAGAAGTCTAATTTCAATCACCACGCCCTGAAAGCTGGGTATCCAGTAAACATAGGCGCAAGGTACCTCGAATGTCTGCTACCAGGTATCTCAAAACACCTGGCTATCAATCCCTTGCAAACCTCCATTATCGCAGACCATCACAGTCAAATCAGTTCCTCATTCCACCCTCTCGACCTCAAATGATAACCTCATTGTATCAGGATCATCCCAAGCTCCCGTCCCCGCTCCAACATTCCCTCCCAAGCCCTCGTCAAGAGTCGCCCGAATCTCCCACTTGCTTCCCGTTCTCTCACCAACCTCCTGCCAGAGTCTTCGAAAGCCCTCCTCGTTGTGCCTCGTCACTTTCTTTTCACCCCGAAAGATAACGTCGCTCTGCACCACACTTCCAACCTGCTGTCCGATGACAAGAACTCCTTTTGCAGGCTTCAAGAGGGCAACAATTCGCTCGCATGCCTTGCGTTGTCCATCCCGGTCAAATTGGTGCAGCAACAGGCCGACGCTGACTACGCTCGTCTTGCCCTCGAGACCTTTCAATGGAGAATCGGCATCAAAGATGTCTCTAATGAGGAACTCCAAAATCTATCAATAACAATTCTCACCATTCATGTTGATCTCGAGAACTAGTACTTACAGTAGCACCAATTGTCTGTCTATCCCGGAAACAATCAAACCCCAATTCGATGAACTCGTTTCTCATCTCAGCGCCATAGAGAGATGAGGCAGGGGCATCGTCATAAATGAGTTTGCGGATATCCTGATCGAGGCAGTAACCCAAATCGAGGAATCTGGCATCAGTCTCACCCTTGAGACGAGCGAGAATGGCGGGATAGGAGGAAGCCTCTGACAGGTTGAGGTCGAGGAAGCGGAGCTGACCGATGTATGGTCGTGGATGAACTTTCCAAGCCTTTTCTCGCTGGAATTGGTGTCGTTAGCTTTTGCTTCGCACGGGACTGGGGAACATACTATGGCAAGGATGTAGGGGATGACTGAGTCGAGGGGAACTTGAGCGTACACAGTAATCAGGGTAGTTGGCCGTCTTTGAGACTTGACAGTGTTGGTGTGGACCATATGGTCTTGTCCTCTTTGCTAGCAACTAGTAGGCACGTATTCTCCGGAGTGGCTGACATGATGAGACTGCGAGAGTGAGAGTGTTTTCTGGTGGAAGGTAGAATGCACAAGATCTTTCTCTTGTATTGAAAGCCAAGTTCTTGACAAGCACTAACGTCACCCGAAGTCTGAGGTGACTCGGTGAATCAAGGGTAACACAGGGCTGAATCAAGGGCAGATAATGCATTTGAAAAATTGCCTTGATGTCTCCAAGACTATTTTTAAGCCCAGGGACTAAGTCAAAGTCACATATTCGACCAGGTGCTCTGGAGGAAGCGGCATGTTGCAAATAGCTTACGGACATTGCAGGAGCACAGAACTCATCGTGCGGCTCTACTTCGAACCATACAATATTGCATACACATGCAGACACAAAAATTGCCAAGGCCACGCAGTACCAGATCCAGAAACGTCTCGCAAGAACCAGACATATATCACACCCACATCCCTTCCTCTGATTCCTCAAATCACGCCCAAAATCCCTTCCTCCCCATGACCAAAAGGCAGAGTGCCCAGCTGAATCTCCTCTTCGCCATCTTCTCCTGGCAGTGAAGCCATGCTCGTGGCCTTTACCGCCTCGCAGTTGAATTCAAAACTGCAGACCCACCACTAGAGTACACTGTATTAGCACTGTTTTGTCTTGGACCACCTCACCATAGGGATAGGGGAACTTGAAAAGTACTGCTCGAGCAATCATGACGTGCAGAGGGCAACTCACCTGGTTATCATCTTTCCAGCACTGTTCCTTCTTCCCACCCCATGTCTTTCCCGCATACTTCATCACCACAGGACTTTGTCCATCCTTCAGATCCGTGACGGCGACATAGCGGAGGCTAGAGTTGAAGTTGTAGACATGGCTTCCGGGACCCGAGGAAGCAAGAAGAGAAGAGGGAGATATACTGGTGGCTGAACCGACGATACCGCACTGCGAGTTGAAGAGCCAGAGATATGTGTTGAAGGAGGGATCGATCAGACTGGCAAATGTGCAAATCTGGTAGCCCAGTATGAAACGAGTGCTGGGTATGCAATAGTAGGGCTGACTGCGAGAACGTAGATGCGCTGGTGTAGCACTTGCTGAGAAGAGGAGTGTGGTGATGATGGTGAGGAAAGTGAGAAGCTGCATCTTCGTATTTGGTGCTGTTGATCTGGTCGTTGGTTTGGTTTTGGAGATGATTTGAAAGCTGGACCTCACTTTTATGCTGAATTCATTGGTGGTTCGAGAAGTTTGAGTCACAAGTGACTTCGTCTGGCAAGGTGAATTCGCCTTGGTTGAGGCGTATATCAAGCTTGCCCCTCCTCACAACTTATCAGATTCTTTCTTCTTCAACATCACAAGGTCAACACGATCTCTTCCACCCAACTTCCTCAACATCGACCTTCAACCCCCACCTACACCACCTAGAGCCACGATCAAGATGTCTGGTAATCTGAGAGTAGGAAAGTACACTAAGGCTGGCTTTTGGTGCCTGGCTTTCAAGAAAGCCTACATCGGCTTCTGTCACGACGTTCAGCTCCTCAATGAGGAGCCAGTTTGCCAGGAAGACATGAATCTTGCTTGGGTTCAAATCATCGAAGCTCTCCATAAAGACTGGGTTAAGAAAGATAGAGCACGAGGACCAAAGACGAAGTACGATAAGTACCTCCAAATTGCTAAGCTTCAGGTAAATTATTGCGAACTCAGCTTCTGTGAGAATTTGGCGCTGATCTGGCATGCTTTCAGACAAAAAGTGAGCATGCAGAAAAGTATTGGCCGGAGGCTGTTGCACGATATGGAAAGCCTGAATTGCTTGACTCCAGTGTAAGTCTTTCTCATCTCTCTGACCGTTCTGACTATTAACCTCCAGCAGGGTGGTCTCGCAGATCTGGACATGTCCTTCTTGGTTACCTCGCACGACACGACCATGCCAGAACTGGACGATGATGAGTACTACGAGGATGACGAGCTGGAAGAGATATAGCGCCCGGTCATCGCCTTTGGTACTGATGGCGGCGCAAGCCAGATCGGCAATGTAGATGGGATGTCGGAGGAGAAGCAGCTCGAGTTGCAGACGAGCTTGATCAATATATCAAAAAAGAATGTCAAGTCCGCGGTTGAGAAGGCCGAGGATGCCAGAAGTGTGGTCAGGCTGGCTGGAAAGATGCGCACATTGATGAGCGATGCCGAGCAGATGGATATGACAGAGTAGAGCGGAGTGGAGCAGAACGCAGGATACAGCACACAGAACATAGTCCAAATTGAACGTCGCAGATCTGTCGAAGAACATTTAGCCTTCAATGGAAGAAAGAGGGTCGCGTGACTTGGACAGCACTTGAAATTGGCTCTGACTTTGGCATGATCACAATACTCGAGTACGTGTTTATAGATGAGCCAACGTCGGGAAGTTTTCCAATTGCAATCTTACTCCCCGCAGTTCTTCCAAGACACCAAACTTTAAGAAGTATAGGATGAGGAGAAAAGGAGACTTTACAGTACCATCCTGTCCCATCCACCTGGTCCACGATCCAGTCACCCCTGCCTGGTTCCCCCAGAGATCTTCTGTGTCCGGCGTGGGGGAAGATGCCATTCGTCAGGACTGACCTGCAGGAGGCCGAATGGAAGATGGGATATGCAGCTTCGAAGCTGTCAGATGCAACCTCTAACTTCTTCTCTATTTTTCTCCTAGAGAAAATCACTCAACATGTACTTCCAGCAATTGCGCGCAACGTGGCTCACAGCTTGGTTTGTTGTTGCCCTTCAGACAATTCTATAAAGGACTCAACGGCCGGCGGCACCCTTTTGAAGCTGTTTATGTTATGTATCTACCTTATTTATCGCCCGGACATGCTTTGGGGTCAAATTTAAATTTAGCTTGGCCGTCCCACCCAAAGCGGTCTAGCACTAATGTTCAGCCCAGCCCCCTGTCCCAACTTCTCAGAACAACTTGTTTCAGGTGCACGATCGGTGATCTTGGGCTTCGAAACATTTCAGTCCTGTCCTGTCCTGCTCTGCTCACTCTCGCGTCGCTGTCGCCTTTTCACCATATCTACATTCCTTTGGTGCCGATACTATACGACTCTCACGACTACGCAGGTCATAGTCGATCCCGTTCTCTGCGAAACTTGACGAGCCCTGCGTCGGCCCTGGAGGGCTCCTAGAAATCACTTCAATCCCTCGCCTCGGTCTCTCCTTGAATCAGCCAATTTCGCAGCATAAAGCTGCCGTCACTCCTTCCAGCGTTCCCTCGATTATCAGCAATTGACGGGCCGTCTCTGCAGATTTCCTTGAATGAGATAATCTGCTTGGCACAGTGCGGATTCGTGCATCGACCAAAATCGCGCTATCACCACCACTCTCCACGACCTCTCCGAGTTCCAGGAACCCCATGATCCGAAATCATAATGACGCGACCACAAATTATCCGAGCTGGTAGGGGTTCTGTTTAGATTCGTCTCAAGGAGAGCTGGATTGCTAATATTGATTGAAATAGACTCGATTGATCTTCAAGACCAAAATGCTCCCTCAGCTCAAGACCATACTCGGCAACCTACCAACCCAGCCCCCTTAGGCGCAGGACCTCCAGCTCCACACCAGGCCGAGACTTTGCGCGAATTGGCCATAGAGGCAGCAGAGGAAAATCACAGAAGTCCAAGAGTATCGAAGGAATGGTCCAAGACCGAGGTCCAACAATACGACGACGACGACCTAGCGTCAGAGGTCACTTCAAAATTGAAGGGCTCCAACCTTCACCAGCAGGATGATCTAGCCATTGCGCAAAATGGGGGATTGACAGGGTCGACAGCTGAAGACGCCGACATGGCAGATGCCGAGGGCGACGACGGAATGGACGATGACATGATGGACAAGATATCCAGCTCCCCGTCTATCGATGATGGTGGGTATTCCCTTCCACAATCGTGGCCTCAGCGAGGCGTCTCTCTTTCGCAATCAACTCCGACATGTTCTCCCACCTGTGCACAAGCGTGCTACGAAAGTTCGTCTCGATTTGTGGAGACCCCGGACCATTTCCCTCTAAGACCTCCACCTGAACCTATCGACAAGGACGGGGTTCATGGTGTGCAGGCAAGAATACGTCGTCATCGTCATCTTCTCGGTGAGTATCTGGACGGTACGGAGAGCGAATCCAACTACGATGAACATACTACCGAAAACTCCCCCTTGACCGCGCAAACCGAAATAAGGAGGATTGATAAATACGACCAAGACTTTGACCTGAAACGCTTTTCTGAGCAGCTCCTTGCCGACCATCTGGCGTTGTTCAGTGATGAGCTTGAAACCAATTGTGGAGAGCTTCTGCTCCAGTGCCCGAAAGAACAACACAACGATGACTGGAGACCAAAAAGCGACGACGAAGGAGTCATGATACCGTACGAAAGCTCTGATGATGAAGATGACGATTATGACATTCCTTATTCTGCTGACTCTAGATTTGTTGATTCTGGTTGGGGTGGTGAATGCTTACAAGAATTAGAGGACATTGATTTCGAATTCGTCTATGCGCTCCACACTTTCGTCGCAACTGTTGAAGGCCAGGCAAATGCCACTAAGGGGGACACGATGGTTCTCCTTGATGATAGCAATAGCTACTGGTGGCTCGTCAGGGTCGTGAAAGATAGCAGTATCGGTTAGTGGCTCTACCAATCAATGACTGTCAGAACCTAAGAACAGTTGTAGGATACTTGCCAGCAGAACACATCGAAACGCCAACAGAGCGATTAGCGCGATTGAACAAACACAGGAATATTGACGTATGTTATCAAATCTCGCCAAGTTTGCAGGGGACTAATCGCTATCTTTAGCTCACTTCTACGATGCTAGGCGATCAAGAAGCCAAGTCTAAAAACCCTCTGAAAAAGGCAATTCGGAGACGGAATGCCAAGACTGTCACATTCACAGCTCCAACTTATGTTGAAGCCTCGGATGTTGACTATTCAACAGACGAGGAAGATGGCGAAGGCGACTATTATGGCCAAAATGGACAGCAGGAACAGAACGGAGAACAACAGGATCAAGCTGCCGACGAGGATGAGATCAAAGCAGTTGAACCCCTAAAGCCCCGAGCCGAGATTCGAGAAGTTAGGTCGGAATCAGCAGAACCGGAAGCGAGCCGAGACCCCACAGGCAAGGTCAGCTCTGATACTACTCGAACAAGCGATGAAATCTTTGATGGCAAGGTTGAGAGCAAATCTCGAAACGGCACTGTGAGGAATACCGATTCGTTCTTCAAGGATGATTCGGTCGAAACTAGGAAAATAACCCTCACGCCCAATTTGCTAAGAGATGATTCGAGCACATCCACTCGGACTTCTAATGATTCGAAGGAGCTCAAACAGCGTCCTAGTCTTGATAAACTGGAGAAGGACTCACCCGATAAGTCAAAGGACAAGAAGGATAAGAAAGACAAGAAGGAGAAGGAAAAGAAACCGGGAATGCTCAGTGGCCTTTTCAAACGGAAAGAAAAGAAGACCAAATCCTCAGTCGAGGACGAAGTTGACGAATTGACGACTGGGAAGAGGTCGACTGATAACCAAAGGGCATCCCCATCACCCAGCAAAGACTCAGAAGAAACTGCCACGATCGAGGAGCCAGTGGTTGCCCAGACTCCAGAGAGACAGCCAAGTAAGTTGCAAAAACAACGGAACGACATGTCACCTAGCCGGAAGCCTGCAGCAGCCAAAGAAACGAAGGCTGCCGAGCCTCAACAGGCACCTGCGCCTGAGAGACCACCGCCGGCCGACTCGGCACAGGCGCCATCCATGCGCCTGGTTCAGCCAGAGCCTTCGATCGAAGAACTTGGGCAGCCAGGGAATACCTCCCCTGAACATATCAGGGGCCAGCAGCCACGCAACGTGTCTCCTGAAGCTACCAGAGGGCGTAATATCTCCCCTGAAGTTGCAAGGACGGCGCCTGTTTTGGCGGCACCCAAGGAGCAAAAGACTGGAGGAACAATATCTAAAATCCTCCGATCGGCTAGTTCAAGTACTTCCGAACCGCGGCCTGTTAAAGCGAAGAAAGCCAAATCTCGCGTTGAACTGGACGACTTTGATTCTTCCAGCGAGGATTCTCCTGTGGAAGAGCCTGTTCGGGGACCAAACAAACAAATGCAACGGCCGATACCTGGTGCATTCCCAGATAGTTATATCGGATCCCCTCCTACCGAGCGATCAAATCCTGCAGAAGAGAGACTCTCGGAGTCACCGGTACAGGTGTCCCCTGTGGCAGCTTCACAGTCGTACCCTCCTGCACTCATGGTCGACACTTCAAGTCAGGAAGAACCGCCTTCTCCTGTATCATCACCTTCGCCCGAGCTGATCGATGCAGAAGATGCTCGAGAAAAGAAAGGTGCCGGGAGCTCTACCACCTCCACGTCAACTGCCACCTGGAGCGATGCCCATCTCCGAACATTCTTTGACGATGACGCTGATATCAAAGATCTACTCGTGGTGGTCTATGACAAGTCTGGGGTGGTCCCTGCTGGACCTGATCATCCAATAACCGGGAACCTCTTCAGAGAAGAGAACGCCAAGTTGGCAGACATAACCAATGTGAGTTTACTACCCTATCTGATGCATAACTTCGTTAATAAATTTCAGCGCCTGGATGGCATGCTTGGGGATTGGCTAGCTCGCAAAATGAGAACCCAAGCCTCCAGATAGACAGCACTGTCCGGCTTGTACTATGTAAACGATGCACACGAACATGATAAATGAAGTTTTTACGGGAGGGGCGTCATCGTCCCATATTTTGGCGCATTGGGCTGCGGTCGGTAACCGGCAAGGAACCTGGGGCAATAACCTGGGCGGGCGCAGTGTGGCACGGGAATTCTTATCAGTCTATACCATATTGGATGAAGCTTCGATGCTGAACTCAGCAGCAATTGGGTACATACAGTGCCATTACAAAACTTGTGCCTACTACTGCTGACTACCGCTGACTACCTATGCCTACTGATATTTTATCTGGTTTCCTGGATGTCCCAGTTGTGTGCTGTGCTTTGTGCTGTCTCATGTTGATCGAGCCCCTACTTAGCTGCTGTCACAGCTGGGCCAAGGCCAGCGCCACATTGAACTTTATTTGAAGAATGAGCACCCGCCACTTCGAGCACCGTCCTGGCCTCCACGTCACACTGTTGTATAAAAGCGACAATCTTTCGATTGCTGATAGTTCCTGTCAATGACTGGTCTCAGCAAGGCTGGACACAGAAATTCCACCAGCGCCTCTTGCACCATACCTTGCAGTAGCCCCAATATTTATGCTATTTTCATCCGGAATAGCGTCCTTACCGCTTTGACCCGCCTTCGAGGTGCAGACACAAAAAAGCGGCACCAAATACAGCTCCCGTTACATGGTCCACTTGAAGTATTATTAAATGTTTGTCGACACAATGAAGCCTCATGAAGACTCAACTTTATGACGAAACCATACTTTCCGTTCCTATGATCTTTCAGACGATATGAAATCATTTAACTGGCCGGTATGAAAGTCAAGATGTTGTTCGACAAGTGGTAATGCAACAACGTCCTCTTACGCGGCGCCGCTTTTTGACAACGAGCCGCCCGTTCTGCCTGCATCACGTTAGTCCCAATTGGCTTGGGTGCGAACGTGCAACTACCACCAGAGGAACTCCAAGAAATCTATCAACACCACGCCGGTTTGCCATCGCAAGAAGGGAGGTTCATCATGGCATTCGCATCGGGCACCGCAATGTATCCAGAGAGTGATGCAGACGACGAATACGAGAGAAGCGTCCACGACTCGTCCCCTATCCTCGCAACGGACTCTGAGGCGACAGATTCCAATCCCTCCTCGAACGAGCATACGCCGACGACATACGGTGCTCCTGGCTCAGGAGATAGACTACCCGAGACGATCATAACGGAATGGACTGCAGATGAATGCGCGGACTTCGTAGGAAGCCTTGGATTGCAGCAATATGTGGACCAGTTCTTAGGTATGCACTCCAGCCTTGAGAATGGCATGGGACATCGAACTCACATGGCGCGCAGAGAACGAGATAGTTGGGGAAGCGCTAGTGGCTCTGCAGCACGACGATTTGAAGCAGATGGGAGTAACCAGTGTTGGGCATCGACTCACGATTCTGAAAAGCGTTTACGATATCAAGACCAAACAGGATATACCCTTAGAGAGCGATCACTACGTGCCCTTGTGTAAGTCCTGAACTTTGCGCTCTCGATATCAGTACTGATTCTCCATCAGCGGCAGATGCGGAAGCACAGTATGCAACAGCGACCCTGAAAGATATCCGGCACTTGGTGGAACAATTGCGGTTACGGGACGAGAGGATGAGTATCGCAGAGATGGAACTTCGCAGGATCACCTCGGAGTATGCTCGACTGCGAGAGGATTTACTGCCAGTCTTTCGAATGGCCAAGGAAGGACAACCACTTCCTTATCTTGCCTCAGAGTCTAACAACCAAGCTTCTTATCCTTACGATACGCAGAACACCATCTCACCACCTGCGCCAACTCCCTCATCCACCCAATCTGGTGGTGGTTTATCTCGAAAGTTTTCTACCAAGAAGCTCTTCTTCGACAATCAAAAAACATCATCTCCTACATATATGCAGTCTACGCAGGAAAGGTCTCTCATGGAACAGGCTTTGGACCCGGCGAATGCTGCAGAACGCGCAGTCCTCTCATCATCACATCTGGCTGCTATGAACGGCGGCTCCCAACCATCGACTTCGCCAGGATATCCATCACCAAATCAACCATCGCCAACCTCGCCTCCTACTTTGGGAGGCTCAACACTGGCCTCTCGCTCTTATCGCTCTGACCAGCCGACTCCTGCACGAAGTACCTTCCAGCAAGACAACGACCAATACTCGGCCTCTACATATTCTCGGGACAGTCAAAAGCCTGCCCCGTCGCGGCGAGCCCAAACCCCTGCGCTAGATACTCCCTCATCCAACGGTTCTGTAGAGATATTCAAGTCTTTTCGAGTCAGTATGGAAGATCCATGCTATAAAGTTCTCCCTGCAGCATTGAAGAAATACAACATCAACGCGCCTTGGGAGCAGTACGCGCTATATATTGTCTATGGAGATAAGGAACGATGTTTAGGGATGGACGAGAAGCCTCTGATATTGTTCAAGCAACTGGATAAGGAAGGAAAGAAGCCCATGTTCATGCTCCGGAAAATCAGTCCCAACGCAGATGCCCAACCTGGTGAAGGTCCTGGGAGTGCAGGTCTTGATCGAAACATCGGAAGGGGAATGCAAGCTGCTTACGATCCACCAGGGGGCATCATTTGATCTCGTCCACTTTCGGTAGCGATTTTTGTACGGCTTTTATGTGGAAGACCTTGGGGAGTTCAGCGCTGCTTGACATCTTGCATAGCGGAAGCGGAAGCAAAGTTTTGGACGGTGTGGCATGTTATTTTATCCTCTGCCATGTTTGTCAACCTGTGTGATATATACCTGTAGGAATGGGCTTTGCGTTTTCTTGGGACGGAAGAAAGTTAGCAAGCGGCACAAATTTTGGACGATATGATACTTGGTTTCAGTCTTGAAATGATGGGAAGGGGCAGGAAGTTAGCCGCCGGCTTGGCTAGCCTGCTCGTCTCACATCTCTTCGCATTTGGAGCGGAGGATCTGTTTGATATAATGGCAGAGTGGTTGGTCCCTTATTTTTTAAGCTATGGGTATTCTGGATTACACATCTCGTGTGGGCGTGTGTAGAAGAGAGAGGGGAGGCGCGGAGGCGGTTTCTTGTAGCAATCTAAAGCATGGACGGGGCGGTATGAATCGAAGAAGCCTCGAGTCGGGCATCTGATAAGTCTCCTTTTCACCTTCTCACTTCACCATATAGATGAGGGCATTCATCTGAGCCTCTGCAAGTGTAAGTGCAAGTACAAGTGCAAGTGCAAGTACAAGTGCAAGTGCAAGTGGGACTGCTCCTACACCACGTTGTTGTTGTTGTGGTTCGTTCGTTCCTTCCCAAAATGAGATCCTTCCCAAAATTGAAGTCGTCTGTCTGGACCACGCTAAGGATTTCATGCAGCTCCCTTCCCTTCCCTTCCCTTCCCTTCACTCATGAGCATCAGGTCTTCCTCTCCTCTCCTTTCCTCTCCTCATCTCTCTCTTTTCATTCTTCACTCTTTTCTATCAACGCCATCCATCGCCGAGCTCCCCTCCCGCACCTCAATTTATCTGGCAGGGCCAATACCCAATACCTTCCTCTCCATCACACTCTCTTCTCTTACTCTACCTACTAATACCTTGCCCGTTCGGCCACTACTGTTCCTGTAATTTCACAAGATGCCTTCCAAGAAATACTCTCGAAAGTCAAAGGCAAAGGCAAAGCCCCAGCCGCGTCCTAGACCTGCTCCTCCTAAGGCATTAGAACCAGCGCTTGTGCTGGAATCACAGCACAGTTTCGACCTTGTCCACACTGCAATAGCCGCTACGGTATGTTCTCTTCGTGCTTACCGGCCTTTCACAATCAACTGAACTTGGTCATACAGATGTTTGAGGTCATTTTTGCTCGGTACTTCCTGAACCGTTTGACAAGATTCGAATGCACTTGTCCTCACACTTGACTGCAGGAAAGTCTTCCCCATCTGGACCAAATGGCATAAGCGTTTCTACGATCCTGCGAACCCAGACACCGCCTACGAAGCCTTCGTGTCTGTTACCCAAGCCTCCCAACAAGGAAGTGGTGTATTGTGGCATGTTCCGGCCCGTGGCCAATTTCTTGTACTGGACAAGCTAATGGATGCTCTTGTACGTTCTGACTCCTTTTCCCTTCTTTTCACATATTCAAAGCTGATGTAAATAGGAAAATGGAGTCAAAGACGCTCTAGCAAAATCCTACCTACGCAAGATTGACCTGAGCTTCCATTCCATGGGCATAGAGCCCATGTCTGAATCCAATTGCATTGAATCCTACGGCCTTCATATATCATATGGACCTACCAACATGCCATACATTGATACGGAGCTCAGAAACAGGCAGGGTTCCCACACCACAAATATGAATGTCTTGGAGGGAAAGACAAGCCTCAAGGAAATGGTCAACGGCATCGCTCGCCATTTTCTTTCGTCCGAACAGGCGAAGCTTTTCAAAGCCTTACCTTTACCAGGTAGGTTCATGATTGGGTATTGTCCAGAATATGGCTAATTCAGCGTAGACAATATTCGAGTCAGCTTACAGGCAGAATATACTGCGCAGACCCCACCCGACTACCAGCCTCTAGATTTCAAACCTGTCAAGCAGATTGTGTGGAAAACGGACGACACTGTTGCTGATGAAGATGCCAAGTATAAATTGGCAACAGGTTTCCACAGGTACGTAGACGCCCATGCGCTGGATTGTGTCTACTACACTGACTCTTCGTTTCAGTGTAGCTTTCACCTTCAGGCCTCCTGGATATCGCGGTCGCGCTGCTCAGAGCTCTCAACAGCTTACCGACACAGCCAAGTACATAGGTCCAAGAATTAGCAATGGCCTCAGCAATGCACCCTCGTTGGGCAGCCTCCGCGCAGTCAATCGACTTAGAGCCCCCTCGCAGTTCTCCGTGTCCGACGGAGGGCACACACAACCCGAAGTTCTGAGACAGGTTCGAGGAATTGTAAGTTGCTTTTCAGCGGTGTCGCTTTTCGAAATCTCACTAAACATTGCATTTTGTAGCATTTCTCCAGACTTGATTACGACAGTCGGCAGGATACGCAGCAATACCATACATCACCTTCGCCGTCTCCATCATTCCAACCATATTCAGGCACTTCATTCAATGCAGAGCTCTATATTCCACCATACTCAATAGAAATTCTTAGTATTGCTGAAGTTAGACTACAGGATCTGGTCTCGCGAGATAATGGCGACCTGGATGCCTCACAGAGCGTACATATCAACTGCGACTGTGGAGTCTGTGAGGATGATGGCCCTCTGGTATGGCCCATACCTGCCTCTTCCTTCTTCATACACTCTTGCTGATGTCTGAAGGTCCAATGTCTACAATGTCATGACTTTCATCATGCTGAATGCTATGGCTATCTCCACAAGGTTCCCCGGGCAGAATTTTGCTACACGTGTGCAAGAGATCTCTTCGATAAAAGCTTAAATGTGGGGGACAGAAAATTCGACTGTCAATTGAGGCGTACCATCCGATTTTTCCAGAACGGACAGGTTGCGAGGACATTAGACGAAGTCGCAACACATCTTGGCATGGGCGCGGATGGTAAGATTTTCTCTCTGATCAACAAGTCGGCTGGTTCTGACTGCCAACAGAGCGGAGTAAGAGCGTCACTAGACAAATCCTCGACGATCTTGCAACCGACGGATATATCGTGATGCGAGACGTGGATGCAGCCTTCCATCTTGTAATTGGAAAGGAGCCAATGATCCCAAGCACTTTCTTCAACCCGCGCATCGGTATTTATCATTTTGTGAGTGGGCAAATTACATCGCAGAGCTCACGAAGATTGGGGGCCTCTTACTTACGTTGAGCAGTTCTCAGATAGTGAGACTCCCCTTTTCGAAGGCACCGGTCCTTCCAGAAGGATTGAGGGACATGAATTTTTTAAGTTCGGTATTGCCTCCGACTTGCCTCGTACGCCCATCGTTTCATGTCCGCCAAAGCAATACCGTAGACTGAGGACTATGCAAGACTCTTCGCGAAGAGAGGTTTCTGTGGACGATGCCACCACTCAGTCCGCTGTCAGCACTCCTACGCATTTACAAGACCATGGCCCTCAGGAACGCTCCATCAGTAGTGAGTCCCAGACCATGAAATTGGGCGTCAGTACCACGTCAAATGGAAGCACCACTCCCGACACCTCGAATTCCGATGTTCAAAGAGAAAATTTTGGCAATAAAAGATTGGCTGAACGTGGTCAGCAAGGTCGATCAAGCCGTAGGAAGATGATGTGATGCCGAGAGGCCTCACTTGACGTCGTTGTCGGACAGTACACGGTGGTATGTTCACTTGCTACATTTAACTCTCAGGTAACTTCTGTTGAACGAGACATGAGACTTGGCGGATCCTGAGGGAATCTTGAACGTGACTTGCAGTCATACACATAGCTACTTGCTGTTTCTCAAAGACTTTGTAGCATCATGGGGAAATTTGTGCTTTAAATTGCTTAATATGACGTTGTTTGACATTCTAAACTTCACAATGTTGCTCTGTGATATTTCGTTAGGCCTCAAAGCTCGAATTGGTGGCCAAATAAAAAGAGTTTTTCTAACTGCCATTTCTAAGTAGTCGTCTTTTGCGAGAATTGCTAGGCTCATGCCAAACCTCATGGCATCTTGTGGGTTGTTGTTCACAGGCCTTAATACAGCTTCTCCAAGTTGTTTACGACGTGGACTAAGCGACCGGCAGTTTCATTGCAACGAGGTTAGCACATAGTAAGTCATGCAGATGAGCAACTCCCTCTCTGACAACTCAGCTCCATCGTAGCAAGTACAGCCCATACATGATAAATCTGTCCCAAAATCCCCCAAGTAATCATCTAGCTAAGTAAAGCGCCATGCAATGCAATCCCATCTCATCATGCTGTACATCTTCAGAATTCATCCTCAGTAATTGCTTAGCAAACTCTTCGTCAATCTTGAACAATTGACTTAGGCTCAATCAACGAATTCAACGAAATCCTCCAAGCCAGCGATGAGTTCAGAGTCGAATTCGTTGACCCATGATGGAACGGAGGAGACGTCCGTCCGTGCTTGGTCTTTCGTCACGCGGCGGTGCTTGACTTCTGGCTTGTCTGGACTCAAGGCAAGGGGTCTCTTTGGACCAGAGCTTGTTGTCGGTGCAGAAACTGCGGACTCATCTGCAGTTGAACCGGATGCAGAGGTTGGTACTATCTCATCATCATCTTCGAATGCTGCAAAATCGAATATGTCATTGCAGAAGCTGGATTCCACTTCTGGAATTGCTGGCCTAGCTGCGATAGGTTTGTCAAGTTTCATCATGTCAGCTTCATGGCCCTCGATGGAGTCATCCTGATACGCAGAACTTGGATCTAGAGCAGGTGCGTCCCGAGTGGGGTTCGAATCAGCTCCGAACTGATCTGAACCTGGATCGAAAGGGTCGTCATCCTGTAACAAAACAGAAGGCGATGGAAAGTCTTGATCGTTGTTAAGCCTCTGAGTCTTGGACAATTCACCGCCGTTCTTCTCGAAGAATGGATTCTCGGGCTCTTTGCTGCTGGCATAAGAAAATTGAGGTTTTCGTGTCAGGCGAATGCTAGCCTTGTCGGGCTGCACACTCGTATGAAGCTTATGCAGCTTTCGATAGTCTCGGGGAGCGAGATCTGAGTATGGGACCGGGCTAAGGACGATTGAGAGGTCCACCATCTCGGTGTCGTTGATATCCGCATCGTTGGAGGTGCTCAGCTTGAGTTTTGGCTTGAAATAGAGTCAGCAAGTACAAAGCAACATACCACGGATCTTGTTACCTGCGACTTTTGGATCGATCGAGGCATAGGCATCTCTTGGCCTGATCCGGGATTCTGTAATCAAGTGTCAGGATGGCTTGGGGCCAGGAACTGTGTATAGATCCGTTCTTACCTTCTTTCCAGACGCTCTACTCTCTAGCTTGGAAGTCTCACCACTCTGTTGCTGAGAGTGTGTCAGCGCGCAGCAGCTTTACCTATTAACAGACTCACCTTCAGAGCCGAGGTAGCTTTTCTAGTTCTTCCCATAGACGGCTGTTATCTGTATCAGTGGTGCCACTGTTCCTTAGGAAAAGCACATTTGACAGACCTTTCTCTTAATCTTTCGTGGCTTGTCGAGGCCCTCACGACAGCAGTAATGCTTGCAAGGCTGACCATTCTTCAAAGGTTGACCATCACGGCAGGTGTGATTGCACGTCCACTTGCCGTTAGCCATTTGGAAAGGTTCTAAGATTTCGACTTCCTTTTTGTCCTTCTCTTTTACCTCCTTGCCAATCTTACCACTCTTTGGCTTTTGAACTTTCGAATTAAGTATGAGCTCTGCGTCGTCGATATCAAGAAAGTCATCGGAGCTAAAATCACTCCTCGCAGTCTCAACATCATTGATCGCAGCGATCATGTCCTCATCCTCCACCTCATCAGTTCCAAACTCATCGACCTCAGCAATCGAGCCTTCTCCAGTAGTGATCGTTGTCTCGTCCTTAGACTTGATTACTAGTGGTGTCGAAGGAAATTGTGACGCCGGAATGTTGTGCTTGAGGATGCATGACTTCACAGTCCCTACAATGTCCTCACAAGCAATCCAGCATTTGATGTCAACATCAGGTGCTAATAGTTCGACAGTAAATCTGACATCAAAACCCTTTTCTAGTTTGGAGATATTACCACGCCAGAAATTGACCAATTTCCCATCAGTTGTTTCAGCCATGAATGTCACGGAAGGCTTCCTACTCTTCCACACCGGGACCTTGTCGTTTTCGTAGCACAGGCAAGCTTTGACCAGGATCTTGGGCAAGACCTTTGTCTTTTCGGCGACTTTCTTCACAACCTCAGCAGTTAGCTTTAAGCTAGGGAAACTGGAGACAATGTCTCTCGTCCTTTTGCCGAACGGGGGATTTTTGGACACGAGTCTTTCGATGCTGGCAGTGTCCATCTTTCCCAATTCTTCAATGGTTGATACGTTGTTGCTGACGAGCTTCCGGGTCGCAACAGGGCCGAATTGAGGGACTTGTCTAAGCTGCAGGTTCGAGTACTCCCAAAATCCTACGGAGATACTTCGTGCAAGATCCAGAGCATGGCGAGTTGATACCGAGTCACATTCGTGTGCCTTGCAGTCAATGACACAGTGAATGAGGCGTTGTGTACGATCAAATACGAGGCTTCGATCTGTTGCCAATTGTCGTCTCACCTGGATGAAATCCTTTTCCGTGGGATCCTCAATTCCCCCAAGTTGAATTTGTACGAGCAGCGAGACCTTATGGGGCGTCGTTGTAACGGTTTCCCTGATTGGAAATTTGAGGAAGGGAGATTTATTCAATTCACGAAGGTATTGTCTCTCATTCGATTTCATCCGAAGGTCTCTGAATTCGGCAGCTTGACAGATTATGTGAAGCTTCGCATATTAGCAGAGACCATGGATGATGTGGAAGGGCCTTACAATCTGTTCCGTGCTTGCTCGCGATGGGATAGACAAAATTAGCTTCATCGTCTCGAACTGCACCATATAGCGAGACATAGCTGCTCCATATTCAGTGCTGCTGATTCGCTCTTCGCCACTAGCTAACTTGTGCTGCTGAAGAAGCAAGATATCTCTCTCGCAGACTTGCTCCAGACGCCTATCAGTATCTGCACCTGGAGACGAACCTTCGATCTTGTAGTAGTTCGGATTTTGGCGCATACGGACACTGAGAAAAGTACCGCAAAGCCATCTCTTTGCATCATAGACATTCTTGATGGTTCCTAGGCTGATTTCAGAATTCAAATGCTCGATCAGGTTGAGATGAAGTGTGCTCTCAAGGATGTCTTGGCCAGAAACCATCTTCTTGTAGCGATTCACTTTATCACTTCGAGTCATGATCACCGCTACGGCACTGTTATCAAACTGGGGGCGGCCAGCTCTTCCAAGCATTTGCATAACTTCCAGATCCGAATACTCAACGAGGCGGCTATCTTGAAAACAAACGGTTCCTTTGAGCACAACTGTGTGGCAAGGAAGATTGACTCCAACGGCTAGTGTGGATGTGCAGCAAATAACATTGATATCTCCGTTCAAGAAACCTGACTCGATTGCCATACGATCATGGGGCTCCAGACCAGCATGGTGATATGAAACGCCACAAGAAACCAGTTGCTGGAGGTCCTTGTTGCTGACCGCAATGGTCTTCAACGGCGGAGGCCATATGCGGTCGTTAGGACTTTGCCTGGACCACCATTCCGCTAGATTCTGGGCAGTAGTCTCGCAAGACTTCCTCGTGAAGCAGAATACCATGACGGGCTTTTTCTGGCTGTATTGCCGAAGCAATGCCGGCAATTTACCATCCAATACTTTCTCGAATGCGAAGTCGTTGAAGTTTCCATCGTAACCATGAACGTGTTTTTGAAGCCTGACTGGCCTAAAGTCTTCGCCAAAGGTTTCTCGATGAGCGGGGACATGTTGATTGGTATGATCTCTACCAAGCCACTCTGCAATATCTTCCGAGTTGGGAACAGTGGCGCTGAGAGCTACAAATCGAACATTTGTACCCATCGTCTTCATGCGAGAAACGACAGCCTCCAGAGTCGCACCCCTGGCATCTTTCAGGATGTGAACCTCGTCAATGAGGAATAGCTTGACCATCTGGACAAGCTTCTGATGATCACTCCACTTACGAGTGATGCTATCCCATTTCTCGGGTGTTGTAACAATGATTGAGGCATTGCGAACGCGAGCCATCTCTGACTGACTGGTGTCACCTGTCAACTCAGCACAGGGAAGATTCAGATGGCTGAACTTCGTGCCCCAGTCTCGTACTCGCTCAGAGCATAGTGACTTAGTGGGAGCTTGATAGACAATTTTAAATTGTCCAGACCCAAATCCTTCTATAGCCTTGCAGATGGCCAATTCAAGGAGTGCCGTTTTGCCACTCCCTGTTGGGGCAGATACCACGACATTGTCATTGGTCTTGTATATAGGATCGAAACACTTAGATTGTGCAGCATTGAAAAGCTGGTACGGAAAGATTTGACGAAAACGATCGGGGAGTACATCAGGAGAAATAAGCTGAATTCCATGTGCCATGGGGGGTGCGTGGTTCAATGCCAGCGTCTTAGGTGTGTACTTGTTGACAGGACTTTGATTTGGTCGCTGGGGAGTCTGTGGTCCCTTCTTCTGCCCTTCGAGCTCCGCACTCAGGCCCATGGTGGAGTATTTGACGGTGTGAATGGTGCGATTCGCAGCACGGCGAAGACTGACACAAGCTGTTGGACTTGATCCTTGACCAGCAAGAGGTGACGAGCTATGCGTGGACTGATAGGCGTTTGGGCTGCCACCGGATCCGTCTGAAGACATCAAAATATGTTCAAAGTCAACAACGGGAGACAACTCACTGAGGTTGAAAGGCGGAGTGACCTGCTGTTTTTGAGGCTGAAGCTGGTTAAGCCTATTTGCTTGTAATCCCCGAAAGCCATTGGCATGACCAAACGTAGACTGGCTCTGTAGTAATGGTTGTTTTGATAGAGCATTTGTCGGCGATGTGCCTGGCAGACGGGTGGTGGGTTGGGTGTTCTCACGCCTCGAAGGTTCTTGATCAAATAGCAGATCATCATCGATATTCTGCACGGGCTGTGTCTGTCTAATGAGCATCGACTGCTGCATCAACATAGCGGTTGCCAATGGGCTGATTGGATCCGCGGATTGCATGCTGAGCTGTTTGGGGAGAGCTCGACTGAGTGGTTCACCGTTCCGCAGATTCTGGGTAAATCTGTAGTGATTATCGGCATTGGTGATTGTCCTAAGCTCTCGCTCAGGCTGAACGTACATGCTAGGAGGAGCGAAGGTCAGTCTTGTCCGGGCCGTGCTGGACTCTGATGCAGCCTGAGTTGTGTCTGCCAGATCCAGACCTATCAGTAGGTATATCATGAGATTGATCACGAATAATGGAGGTTGCAGGGGCACGAACCGTAATTATTGCCACCGAAGGAGACAGGCTCTTGTACCTGATGTCGAAGTCCAGGTGCAGGTGCAAATCTGAATCCCCTTGGCTCACTCTCTTCTGACTGCTGTCTGGTGAAGGGTCCTTGTGGGTAATCGTAGGAGCCTTCTGTCTGCGTAGGTCGCTGAATGTGGCGATCCATGTTTGAGATAAGAAACGAGCTTGTGAAGCCCGGCAATGAGAAGTGCAAAGAGACAGAAAAACAGGGGGAAAAGAACAGGAAATATGTGAATCAAGACTTAGATACTTCGCTCTCACAGGAGAGTCTCAGAGCCTTGGCTGTACCATAGAGGTAAATCGAAATTTGAAGTTTGAGGATTGTAGGAAAGAATTTTGTAGGAAGCCAACGTGGAAAAAGATGGAGACTTAGAAGGAAGGCAGGAAGGACAGAGGCTGAAGCGAATGTCTCGTTGGGCATGTGACTTGCACTATCCTGAGTTACCAGATTCCACACTTCTCCTACGCGTCCGAATGCCATCAGACAACGCAGTTTCAGGCCATGTCCCCTGTTCGAGAACAAGGAGAAAAGACAACAAGTCTATTGAATTGTTATGGAGCCGTGCGACTTTTTTTGTAGACGCCACGTGATAACATCACGTTTACTCCTGAAAACGCTGGTCGCCTACCTGATGCTATCCCAAGCAGCCGCTGCATGAAAACCAAGCTCAACTGCCATAAACGCCGATATGTCATGCTACCAAGCCTGCCGCAAGACGGTAAACCTCGTAACTTGCCTCCATGCCCTGTTCCCATTTTGTTCACATCGTGCCTGAGCACCTGCTCTTTTGACCAACCCATATGTAATGTTACACCGTTTCCCATCATGACCATACTCAATCGTCTCTTTTTATCTTGCCCCTCGATGATCCAACCCGCGAATGGTGTCTCATTGGCGAAGATGGTCGTGAAGTGGACAATCCTGCTTGCTTGACGTTCTCCAAGGGCTCAACAGTGAGCAGCTTGGCCTCCTCCAATCTTGGCGTGTAGCCATTGTCGATTGTTGTCTTCTCGTAACTCGCAATGTTGATAGGAGGCGGACGCCCTCTCTTTCTCTCCGCACCACTGTACAGATATGTTGCAAAGATGACCACTGTAGTGCCAAGAATAAACTGTGGACGCTGGTTAGTCGTTGCTCTACAGCCAATGTGCCGTATAATGCTTGAAACTTACATTGAGAGTCACTCGAAAGTCGAAGAAGAAAACGCTGAATACAAAGCTAAGGATAATGCTGATCGAAGTTGCGAAATTTTTGCTGATGTTGTCTGCGTAGTTGATGCACATCGCCACGAGCACACCACCAATAGCTTGAAAGACGATGGCAGTCCATACAACAGCATTGTACCCGTCAAAGAAGCCTTTTTTAGCGATCTCCTCTCCATCTTTGAAAATTACCCCGACGATAAGGGCTGGGAATAGCGAGTAAAACGATAGTTGGATGTTCCGAGTCCAGACTGTGACATGCTGTGTAGACTGCTTCAAGACCTTCTCGAAGTATACACCAGTCAAGCCAGAGATCACTGCTGCAACCAATACTGCGGTGAGACCCATCGAGTAGTTCATGGCGGGTTTTACAAGCCCCATATCCTCTTGTATACCCTCATATGTTGCTGAACGCTTCGTAAGTCCCTCCATTCCGCGTCTTGTCAACTCTCTTGCTACCTCTCCAGCTCCGTTTGTCAATTGTCCTAGCTCGTGGAAGGACCGGGGAAAGTAGAATCGAGAGTTAGAATCCGTAATGGGAGAGTATGCATCAGACTCGGGACTGGGGAGCTGTACAATTGCAACCCCAATCGTCAAGAGAACCAAAGCTATCCACTTCTTAGAGGAAAGGTGGCGACCCAGCATGGTGACGCTGAAGAGAGCCGTTGTGAGGATCTGGAACCCTGTTAGCAAATGTCCTATGACAGCCACGATACTTATATAAAATACCTTCAACTGGTATAGAATTTGAAAATGTACCGCGTCCAGGTTGCTGACCGCTACATATTGGAGAGAGTTCTGGAGTGTATATAGCATCGCAGGAATAGCCAACTTCCACCCGTCCCCAGAGAACACAGACATGTACAACTGCTCGAAAAGTACCGTTGCAGGCGTCGAAGGTGGCAGAGTCTGAGATATATCGTACATTGCAATCGTTAAGGAGACGGCGAGTTTTATGACTTCGTTGAGGAAAACGGCTGTGGAAGTAAAGTAACGATGGCCACCAATTGAGGGCATTGTTCGCGAATAGTGCATAATCTGTACATCCTGTCAATCTTGATGCTCTTGATCTTCTGCTGGACCATGCAGGGCTCGAATGATCTTTGGAGGGGTACTGACAAGTATCAGGGCGGAATTCTGAAATGTGAGCTATTTGCAATTAGCATATGTCGGATTCCACAGATCTCCAGAGATATTCCTACAGTGATGAGAGAAACATGCTTCATAGGCACTCCCATAAAAGAGGGCGCCTTTGATGGCGCGTCATTGATTGCCATTGCTGCCCCTTTGCCCATAGCGGGCTGTTGTTCTGGCAAGTTTTCGGCGAGTGTGGGCACAACGCAGGGTCGACAAGAAAGACGAAGCCAGGAAATGTTCCAAAAGACAGTTACGCCCAACAAGATATTGCCTTATGTGCAGGCCAGCGGTGTGCGTGGAAAGGACTGAACTCGATGAGATGCGATTTGGCTTGACTTGGCTGTCTTGAGCTATTTGCAACTAAGATCGCGCTCTCGGCTCAGAAAAGGCTGAGAGATGGGAGCTCAGCCAATCGCTGGGGAAGATCCGCCAGTGGCTGCAACGCCCTGATCCTGGGGGTTTGACGTGCATGCAGGAAAAGGAGAACCCTGCTGCGAGCCTGTGACTGTGACGTGAGTCCCTGAGATGATGATATTTGCTTTTGTGGAGGAGGTTGCTACGTATTCATCAGAACCCCAAGCAAGTTTTTTAAGTCAAAGGAACGGAGAGAAAGCGAAAGATATTGTCGATATTTCCACACAGTCAGAGGAAAAGAGGCACGACGAAGAAGTCTCTTCTCTGGACTCGAAACACCGCTCGTGATCATTATTCGTGCCTGTCGTTTGATGGTCACATTGTCCTCCGAGGTCTCCACTCATGCATGCAGTATCATCACTACCAGCTGGATCCACCTGTATTTCCCGGTACGTGGCCCAATACCGTCGACCACTCCTAACGGCTCTTGAGTAGAAATAATGGTGACGGATGTGGGAATGGTCGAGTCCTACAGCACCGCCAAAGCTCAGATGAGCTTTATTGGTCTGATGCTCACAAGACATCGACTTTGCCGAACCATCGGGGTCAGCTGCCTCGAAGAGCTGAACATACTGACCTCGGCTGAGGATTGGAAAATCTAACGAAGTCGGGGTAACAGCTGCTTCTTACATTATATCTGTGGATGCACGGGGGTATCGTCTTTTAAATAGAGGAAAGATCTCAATGTCAAAATGGGCCAATAGACTGGATGCCATTCATTAGCATTCGCAGGCCTTGAGACCTAGAGAGATGAGTATTAGGAACAAGACAAGAGCTATGCCATCAAACCCTCATTGATGATAAGGGTGGCTTTTTACATATTACTATTTACGTTCCATCATCTCAATGCCCAAATGGCGCTGTCCAGGTAACCCTGTGTGTGTCCTTGAATTCCGAATATGGGTATAAAATGCATCCAACTCAACAAAAGAAACAGTACAAATGAAATTTGCGCAAAGCAAAGTGCTTCAAAACCTCCGGTACATTAAATATTACACATTCCAGAGCATAGGTTCCTCATCCGCAAGAAAGTCGTCGCTGTTGGCGACATTGTTGTCGTCAACAAACCTTACTCCAGTATTTCTCTTCTTGGAGGCCACTCCAGAAGACCTGTCAGGCTTGAATCCTCGAGCAGAACCTACTGCGCTGAGTCTTGCAGCCGAAGGTGGTGCTAGAGAGCATACAGTGTCTTCCCTTTGGAGAGGCGCAACAAATGAGTCCGGCCTGGGCTTGCCTTTCCGTTTTGGGGCCCAGCTCGTCCTAGGCGTTGGTCCCTCATCAGACCCGAAGCTCAGGAAATCGTCGAGGTCCGGAGATGGTTCCGCAGTGTCAATGGACTGCGTAGACGTCAGGGGCGTGTCAAGGAACAGCAGGATCGTTTGCTTTTTATCTGCTCCTTTAGAAGGGCGAAGAGTGCTGACGGACGACCGGGCTGTAACAGAAGACAACCTGGAAGGCTGGCTTTCTCGTTCACGTGGAGGAGTTTTCATCGTAGTCTCATGCTCTTCGATGATCTCTTCTCGCATACGAGCCCTCTTTTGGCGAAGTGCCTCGAGCAGGGCTTCTTCTTGCTGAGTTACAGCCATAAATCGACTGCTGCGCTCCGATGTTTGTCGAAATACCATGGAACTTGGTGATAGCGGCGGAGTTTGTGGGGTTTGGAGTGATTGGATAGATGCGATTGAGGGTGCCTTTGCCCGTCGTGATGAGTTACCAGATCTTATGGATGTCGATTGGTCTTTCTTTTCTCTCGGAGAGGGGAGTTGTGAATGGCGTTGTTGACTTGATGAAGGGGGAGTTTCGAGCTGCGGTGGAGGTGTCCAAGGACCTGAAAGTCGCGTATTTGCAGTGGAACTTTCGGGAACTGTGAGGTAAGAGGCTTGTTGTGCAGGCTCCCGTCTTTGACCATAATTCCTTGCCGTCAGCCCATCTGATGGTTTAGTCGATTTTGATACCTGAGAAGTAGCTGTAGGAGAGCTGCCGCTACTGCCACCGCTACCTTTACCCCTAGACAGTGGGCCAAGAGACAAACCTGGGTCGGTTTCTGAATCATCCTCAGAATCGGACGAGAGGGACAGCACACTTTTTTCCTGCAAGTCGGAGTGCGAGAACGAACTGCCCGCAGTAGTTTTCGATGTTCTCGTATTTCGACTAGAAATACTCGCAGCACTGGTGGACTCCCAGTTGGAGTTGGGCGGGGTCAAACTTGAAGGGGTCAGGCTTGAGGGAGTTAAATTGGCAGCTGCCAGACTGGTGCGAACGTTCTTCCAAGAGAATGGTTCCTTCCCTGAAGAGCTCGATGGTGGATCTGGAGAACGCTTCGCTGCGTTGAACTCAGGGTCCATTCTCGCTAATGTGCTATCTCGTCCAGAGGATACACGGTCAGGGACTCTAGATTCGGGTATTCGGTCCATCCGTGGAGAACGAACAGGCAAGTTCTCATAGTGGTCATACAACTGGAGAAGAGTGCCGTTGGTCTGTCGTTGCTCATATGACCTCTCTGAACGGATACTGAATTTCTGCGAATGCATAGATTCCTTCGACTGGGATTTCTTGAGCTTACGCCGGGCTGATTCTGGCATCAAGCTTCCTCCCTTATGTGACCCATTCGTGGAGGCTGAGGAGGGAGAAGGTGTCATGTAATCAGAATCCGACTTGTCACCATGCCTGCGTGACTTCGGGAATAGCTTCGTCAAATCCAACCGGCCAGGTTTCTTCCTTCTTTCAGGCGACTGAATTGCTTGAAGCCCGTTATCATTATGCTTATTGGTTGTTGCGAAATGCTCATCGAAAGGGTCAAGAGACGTCTCAACCTGCAGCAATGGGCTCCTTTGTACTACTGGTGGACACCCTTTCCGCAACGCCAAATCACGGGCTGACGAAGCTGAGGTCTGCTGAGATATTGAAAGCGGTGTTTTCTGCCGGTCGTAGAAGGATTTGAGAGTGGAGGACGAATCTTCATTTCTTAGGCGCCGACTTCTGTCCGAAGTTGTTGTCGTCCCATCCTCGCCATACCGTCGTCCGAGCAATGTTGAAGAAGCCTTCTCGCTCATGCCGTTGGGTAACACACCCGACCCATGCTCCCATTGCTCATCTTGCATTTCATGGATGCTTTCGGCGGAATGTGTAGAGTCGGATACGGATATGCTCATGCCACTTGATCTGGAACCCGGCTGTTTCCATTGCTGCTGCTGCCCTTCATCTCGAATTGGCGAGATATCGATGTTGAGGTTATTGGTAGTCCCTAGGATTCTCTGAGCCTTCGACAGACTACTACTCTCCGGCACAGATGGAACATTTAGCGGCGCAACCTCTTTATATTTCCGGCCAGGAATTGGGAAGGAAAATTTGCTTGTGCGACCCATTGTTCCTGGTTCCAGCAGACCCAGTTCGCAAAGCGACTTTGGAGAGAAGTTCAGAGATTTGTGGTCGTCGTTCGAGACGTGATCTCGCACTGTAGATTGTCACTTCATCAGTGAGACATCGCAATGTTGGATACAGTGACGAGGGTCCGTAAAGAGAGCAGATCTTCAAGGCGGGGTCTGAAGCAGATCAGCGGTCGTCAAGTTGAGAAAGGATGCGAGTTTCGTTGTCAATCCTTTCCCTCAACTCTCCAGCAACGGTGCAAACGAGGGTGAGGGGAAGTGAAGACGAACGAGAAGCCAGGTCGCTGCTGGCCGTACCATACCATCCCATACCATACCATATCAAGGCCCAGGATTGACAGACGCTCGGACTAAGTCATCCACCATCTTTTCGTCTGGCGTGGCCAGAAAGGGTCACGGCGGTGGTTCTGCAATCTCCATCATCTTGGAAGCTCGGCAGCCAATTGCGGGGCGACGACGTTTGCGGAATGGTTTGAATTAAAACTTGCCAGGGGTTATTGCGATATGGAACAGGCCGGCACGCCATGGGATAGCGCATCCTGGCTGAGCTGGGCCTCGAAAGAAGTAAAGATGGATTTGAACGCGAGAGAAGGAATCAACTTCAAACAGACTGCTGCAGGCGATATTGAGTGAGACCTGTCGTAACATCACTACTACCCCCACTCACTTTGGACTCGTCGATTGAATGATTATACGCTCCGTGGCGATCATGGCTTGCTTCTAGAAATAATATTGGATGATTGATTCGTTCCGGGATCCGTATCCAATTGTCTGTCGTGCATTCTCAGGTCTCAGGGGTTGAATATTAGCTACCCGTTTTCTGAATCGGCAGTTAACCACATCTTCAAACGAGCCTGAACCTGACTATTATTGTTTTATTTTTCTAGAAAAAATCGTTGGCCTTATGGCCAAGTTTCGGCCATTCGAGCCGGACCACTTATCAAAACGAGGGAGAGAAATAGTTTCACAAAAAGTTCCGATTTTTGCTTCTAGTCTCTGTGGAACAATTCTCAACCTCGTGGCTTTATCACTAGCCGAATGAGAGCTGTGGAACATTGGAACGAACATCTGGGCATGGTTCGATTGGTCATTTCGATGAAGATTCAGCTCTTCCAAGCCACATCACTTGGTGGAAGCTCGAAAAAGAAGCATTTGCGGCCTGGTATCTTTAGCTATCCGACTTCCGACAAGTTTTCAGTTTCCTTCCAATTGTCGTGCCACGATCTTGGGGACTGTTCAGATGGGACCATTTCTGGACGCTTCAGTCACGAGTTCCAAAATGCTTTCGGGATCTGGGCTTGACGAGTAATTCCACATGAAAGGTTCAGGTCGGATCAATTGGAACGCCTAAGTGCTTTTTCCAAAACTAGGACATCTGCGTCGCGGTGTCTACGGTGTCTATGACCTTGGGAAGGCCAGAAGCTGGTGCAAAGCAAGCTGGTGTTTGATTATCCCCATTACAATACCCAAGAAAATGCCCAAGAGGGTACTGGTCGTGAGACCGCATTGTATGTGGGGACAGTATTCAGATGTCAATGATACTGTCAGAGCTGGCTTAAAGAAACTTTAGTAATATTAGCAGCAGATGCTGCCCGAAGCAGGTTATGCAATCCCGAGAAGACACGAATGAGAACCTACGCATCTACTTATTGAAGCAGTGCCTAAGGGAGGCGGGCCTCCCACAATTTTGAATCGTAGCAAAGAGACATTCAATGACAAAGCTTTGATTCGTAAACATGTATACAATCAATCCACGATTCATGTAGCCACTGGGCTTTAGTCTTATCCCAGTAAATCTGCTGTGGAGAAAGCTTGATGAAGGGATATGACATACTGACGTGGATGGAGCTTGATAACAAGCGAATCAAGGCAATAAAGCAAGGATTATACTAAGTGTCGCCGCTTCGTTACATGGACAAATTGTTCGAGTTTAGTGGTTATACAGAGCTCAAAAGTAAGAGAAAAAGAAGAGGAGAAACGATGGAGCACTTCTTGTAACAAAAACCCTTGCTATTGGAACTTGGCTAAGTTGCTTGGGATGAGCTTCCGCAAAACCTCCACCTGCTTTGCAACCATTCTCAACTTCAAATCTTCGGCTCCGCTGGTATCCAGCCTGCGCATACCGCTGCCATATTGCACAGTGAAGTCCGGGAGCACCTCTCCTTCTGCAACCTCACATAGGGGTCCAATTTTGCAATGCTACAACGTGTTAGAAAGAACATTGGCAGCACGGAGTCAATCATACCTTTCCAAGCACTGCTCCCTTGCCAATTTTGGCGTTGACTTCGATGACAGACCCTTCTCCAATCTTCCGTGCTTCCACAATGGCTCCAACTTCTACCACCACTCCGTTCTCGATGGTCACCACATACTGTTCGTCATCTGGTGGGTCGCTTTGTAGCCCGATCTGACTCCGCTCACTGATGATGCAGTTGCTTCCCACACATATTGAGGCATATCCGGAATTGAGCTTCGTACGTGGGTGAATGACGGTATTCGCACCTAGTGTTATGAGGTGTGTACCCGTCAACGCAGCTTGGTCTGCAATGACCAGAGAGGAAGACAGCTTGGTTGGAGGTTTGGGAGGAGGGGGCATCATGGATGCTCGTTTGCTTGACATGCTGACGAAAATAACTAGTCGTAGATTGTCTGGGTCTGGATCTGGATGTCAATGGGAGTAAAGTAAGTGTTGACCTGACGTCGGAGCAAATTGATGAATCAGAATGGGCATTCTCATTACTTAAAGTTGATGCCGCTTACTTCTTTTGACGATAAGTGATTGTGACTGTGGCAATATTCTTCAGTTTGTTTGCGATGCTCACTGTCTGGAAGGCTGAGTTTGTCTTGTCGGAAGCGGTGTTCATGCCACGCCTCTGGACAGAACCGCTATGCTTCGCATCAATGTTTCGCCGGCGATCCGTTCTAGCTTCAACCAATCAACATACCCATATCGATGATGACTTCAAAGACTAAATAAGTTACGCTGAACCTCAAACTCAACCTCCGCGCTGCCTGTCTACCCTCAGTTCGAGCTCAATTGAGCACAACCACATATCGCAATGCTTTCGCGACACGCGCCTTCACCCAAGGCTGTTGCCTCCATATCCACTCGTGTCCTCCCCTCAACAGCGTGTGCCACCACCCGATTCCCTTCCTCCGCTTCTCCAGCACAGCAGAGCCGCGGCCTTGCCACAGTTGCAGATGCCCCTCCTCCCCTGAAGCGGACACAGTTTGGTGGATTGAAGGACCAGGATCGCATCTTCCAGAACCTCTACGGACACCATGGAGCGGATTTGGCTAGTGCTAAGAAGTATGGAGACTGGCACAAGACGAAAGAAATCCTGCTAAAGGGCCATGACTGGGTATGTTGAAAGAAGAAAGAACAGTAGGATTGGAATATGTTGACAATTGCTACAGATCATCTCTGAAATCAAGGCTTCAGGTCTGCGAGGACGTGGCGGTGCTGGGTTCCCTTCTGGGATGAAATGGGTATGTTAACAAAGTAGCTTGAAATGAGACAGGATACTCATGCTTTGCAGTCATTCATGAACTTCAAGGACTGGGATAAAGATAACAAGCCAAGATACTTGGTCGTCAATGCTGATGAAGGAGAGCCTGGAACCTGCAAGGACCGAGAGATCATGAGAAAGGACCCCCACAAGCTCATCGAAGGATGTTTAGTGGCCGGGCGAGCAATGAACTGCACGGCCGCATACATCTATATTCGTGGAGAGTTCTACCATGAGGCGACGGTCTTGCAAAGAGCAATTCAGGAGGCGTATAAGGATGGACTGATCGGAAAGAACGCTTGCGGAAGCGGCTACGATTTCGACGTGTATCTGCACCGTGGAATGGGAGCTTACGTTTGCGGAGAGGAGACTTCTCTTATCGAATCTCTTGAAGGCAAGCCTGGAAAGCCTCGTCTAAAGCCCCCGTTCCCAGCTGCTGTTGGTCTTTTTGGATGCCCATCCACTGTAGCGAACGTTGAGACAATCGCGGTAGCACCAACGATTTGCCGACGAGGAGCGGGATGGTTCTCATCCTTCGGACGTGAGCGAAATTCCGGAACCAAGCTATTCTGTATTTCTGGCCATGTTAACAATCCATGTACCGTTGAAGAGGAGATGAGCATTCCTCTTAGGGAGCTGATCGACAAGCACTGCGGTGGTGTCCGTGGTGGATGGGACAATCTCAAGGCCATCATTCCTGGCGGTTCATCAACTCCAATTCTTCCAAAGAGCGTGTGTGATGAGCAGCTTATGGACTTTGATGCTTTGAAGGACAGTCAGTCCGGCCTTGGAACGGCTGCGGTTATCGTTATGGACAAGAGTACCGATGTCGTTCGTGCGATTTCCAGGTTGAGTCATTTCTACAGACACGAGTCCTGCGGTCAATGCACACCTTGCAGAGAGGGCAGCAAATGGACCGAACAGATCATGAAGAGATTTGAGAAAGGACAAGGTCGTGAGCGTGAGATTGACATGTTGCAAGAGTTGACGAAGCAAGTCGAGGGACACACCATCTGCGGTAAGCATGATCCAGTCGGTTCACATTAGCAGGTATTGACTAACGTGACTACAGCCCTAGGTGAGGCTTTCGCATGGCCTATTCAAGGTCTGATTAGACATTTCCGGCCCGAATTGGAGGCACGGATGCAAGACTACGCTAAGGCTCATGGAGGTCAGCAAGCTTTTGCAGGTGGATGGGCTCCGGATGCAAGAAAGCAGGGACAATTGATTGCACCCGGGCAATAGACGGCTGGCCTTTAGACTGTTCATAGGGATTCTCCTATTGTAATTATTGACATTCCGGCTGGGTGCACTTTTGATCGGCGCAATGTACCAGCAGAACGCTTCCTTTCCTTCGTATGCTCTGATCTCGACCTGTAAAAATGTGACCATGCAATTTCGACCCTACCCAGGAACGCTTTCTGCCTGCTGTTTTCAAGTGGTTCGCTAAGCGACAAATTGTTTTCAGAATCTGCCGAAGACAACGCATCACAAAAATCTTAAAGATAAACCTCATGGTCATTACCTGCAAGACGAAGCCGGTCCAATTCACCACTAAAACAATGCCTTCAAGCGACTCCACCTTTTTCCCGCAAGCTTGATGTACTTCGCTCGAGAAGTTCTTTGTCATCAGCCAACCACGTCTCAAGCAGAGCATATCAACCATCCCTCCTTCGGAAACAACCTGACAGGCTGAATAAAAAAATGGGCTTCTACAAGAACGTCATCCGCTTCACCAAGGACACCAGTAAGTCCTCTTCTCCATGATTCTTCACGTGATACCCCTGAGTAAACCTCCTCTCACTGACACCGCCTCCCAGCCGCACTCGAGAAAGTCCTCCGACTCTTCCAATCTGTATGTCAGATCCTTGCAGCCTACGCTCTATCCATCGAAAGCGCAACACGATGGCTTCACTTACGAGCACAGTTCGCACTAGGTAAGAAGCTTCGTACCAGGCTGCCATACCGTGCACACAGCCACGACCCAAAATCACGCATTGTCGTTGTGATGATTTTGACTTTGAAAGTAAATCAAAGCTGACTGAGATGTATAGGACGACGTTATTTCCGCTTCTTCCGATTTCTAGAGTGCTTTTCGAAGGCGTATGACTGCTTTTACACCATTGATGGTATGAGGGGAGTGTTGGCACTGGGGAAGTGGTCCTGTCTTGGGGCCTACTTGTTTTTGGAGTCGGTCACTATCGTAAGTCTTGACTACTTTCTGATGCCTTCACATTTTCGAGTAAAATTTCAAGTAAAAATGTAACCTGGCTTGGAGTTTTGGCTGATGCTCCCAGTAGCTTGACGCAATGGGGTATTGGCCAACGCCTCTAGCGAGCACTTGCTTATTCGAAGGCAATAAGTTCTGGTTCTATTCCTTGGTCTGCTCGATCCTGTGGGGTTTATTGCAATACGTGGATATTAGAAGTGAGGGCTCCGAAGTTGCCAGCAAGAAGGCCGGCGAAAACCCCGGAGCTGAGACTTCCTCTGACCTGGAAAGGAAAGGAAGACAGGCGTTTGATTTGAACCAGAAAGCAAAGATGGATTCAATCAAGACGAAGTTGGTAATCGACGTTTTTGATCTTCTTAGTCCGGGGTTTGTCACAGGTTGGATAAAAACATCAGCTTCTGTCGTAGGCTTCTCGAGTGTAGTGAGCACGGTCTTGTCGTTGAAGGAGATCTGGGATAGGTTGAAGGAATGAAATTTTGCTTGAAGTAGGTGAATAATTTGCTTGACCCCTGTGCGACGCCCAACCCTGCTTATAAAGAAACCCATGCTCAGATGTACTCTTCGCCGTTGTGCCTCCATGACTTGGTGGTACCTTTATCCAATAACTCCAGACCAGATATTGATCTACGAAATCTATCGACAAAGGCCGATCAAGACTATGACCTCCGTATCCCCCAGCAGTCTCAGACGAGGTCTTCAGCACTCTGTCTCGGCTCCTCACTCTCAGCTCCCCTTCGTCTAGCAGAGCCTGTATCAGCTCCACCAGCACCCACAGTAGCCTGTGTTGGAAGCTTGTTGTCTCGAGGCGCAAACTTTGGCTTCAAGTCGGTCAATCTTGCAGTGAGCGTCAAGCTCTTCTCACTCAGGACGGGTACCGCAACCAAGACCTGGCAGAGCCTATACACAAGTCAACCATGATTCAGATACGCATTATTGAAGAAGTCTTACACAACAAAATAGCCAACGATCACACCAGCTTTGTAAGCTCCTCCGTAGTAGCGGTTCGTAAGGGTATTGCCGAGGATCAAACAAAGTGTTAATGCAGCGCTAAGACCGATATCTGCATATGTGACTGTCCTTGGCTTGCCATAGCTTCCTTCAAGATCATGCTTCCAGGCACTCTGGCGGAGCTCAACGGTCACTTTGAAGATATGGGAGACGGAGTATTGCACTATGCTGATGATATTCAGAATCATAAGGAGAGCCAAGAAAATATCGGCAGCAATGAATGCTTCGCGGCCATCGATGACGAATACAATGAATGCTGCAAGAGCGAGAATGAAGGAAACGGTTCTGAGAACCATGACAGGACTCAGTGTGACGGAACAAGCAGTAGGCATGTGTCGGCTGGGGTGGTTTTCTATGGTAGAGAGTAAATGGGCGCGAGGTGAATCGTCACGATTCGTCTCGCTGGAAGCTCGGGGTAACATCGAATATGGCGTTTGATTGTTGAAGGATGCCATTTTTCTTCTTGGGGCAATGTATGTTGGAATGAGTGGTATGCTTGACAGTGAATGAGAATTTGTGTGATGAGAAGGATTTCAAGCGCTTTGCACTGAGTATAGAAAGAAAGTCTTCACACGAAGGCAAGATATATATGAGTCTGTGTTGGACTCTAAGTTATGTATGTTGGTGTCTGCCTTGAGCAATCTGGATCTCACCCACCTGGGCGATCAATTTGCCTATTCTCGAGATCTGCACGTTATTTGACTGGCTGGCCAAGCTTTTGAAACAGCTCGACAGCATGACATGCACGTAAAATAAAGTCGCAGCCACCTAGAGTGATGGGACTTGCTACCTTGCTTGACGACCGAAAAGGATTCGATGGGGGCTGATGTTGAAGGGTGCGGCACAGTTGCCACGCACAGCCTCATCGAGCCTCCGTGAACGATGTCCTCAAAGGACGCTACACAACTAAATTGGTCAGACCATGCGAAGGATTCTAGAGAGGGCTTTCTCGATGCACAGCATCATCTGAAGGATACCGTCTCCTCTTATCGGCAACTCTGAACCACTGGTAAATAAAGATTGTTATTGGCTGTGATTTGCGAGGAGTCAGTGAGGACATCTAGGCAGCGGAACCAGAGAAATTTTTGACGAAGTACAAATTTTGCCTGAAGGCTTAACAATTGTTGGCCATTCGCCATTCTAGGGTTGAACTTACCAAGGACAATAAATCAGAGGTGCTGAGAAAGATGGAGTGAGAGTATTTGAATGGTTTTGGCACCATTGTCGCGGATCCTTTTGCCCTGCAAGAACATGTCTCTTCTCGCAAGGTCATGAGTGTATTCAAAGAAGTGATGAAGAGGGAGCCAGTTAAACTGGACAACACTGTAAATTCTAGATGAGCGAGGGAACAGAGGTTATGCGTGGGTTGTATACTGATATCTGAGCAGATGGAAGGCAATATGCAGGATGGTTATGAAGATGGAGGGAAACAGTTGGTATATCATATAAGCAACTGACTGAAGGCCATCTCGTTCATCGGTTCTACTGCTTTTAAGTAGACTGCCGATATCCTGCTTTGGGAGTCAAGCAGCATGCGGCTTACGGAGTCCAAAGCCAATCTCTCAAAAGGCTGGCACAACCCTCAGTAAATGCTGACAGCGACTTCGAACTACCCTTGCGCCCCCTCCCCCCCCCCCCCCCCCCCCCCCCCCAAAAAAAAACTCCCCATCATGCCAGCAAAGCCCTGGTAGATGGTGATGACTTCGAAGTATAAGACACAGTCGTTGTTCGTCCTTGTCATTCGATGCTGCTCACTTATGATGCTCACAACTGACGCTCTGGATAGAGGAAGCAATGCTATCCCTGCGCGCCAGCGAAGTTGAAATATCCGAATCTCTCTCCAATCACAAATAGAAGGCGCAAATTCTTCAAATAGAAATCTGCTCACATCCCTCCCCAGAGAATGTTCACGATCAATAAGTCAGGCGGGCTTTCTCGAGAAACTGCATTTACACCAGGCATTGTTGCCACTCATCTCCATTCACATGCCGACCTCTCCTGTTCTACATGTAGTGCCAGACTCCTACAAACGCCACTCCTCAGCGAAACAAATGAAAGCCGCCCTTTGGCTATGCAGCAAGCAGAGATATCATACAAGCAAAGCAAAATTTTCCTACCACTAGTTTTGTCCTCCGCCCCGAGGTCGCTTTCCAGCGTGACCTTGTTGTCCACCCGTTGATCCCTCCTCCCGAGCTCGCTTAACGCCTGCTGGACCAGTTGGGCTATAGGGAGCTGCTGATGCATTTAATCCGCCGCGCTGGGCAGGTCCACCTCTGCCTCTGCCAGGCTGGCCACCACCTCCTCCGCCTCCACGTGCTTGATAAATCCCATTTCCATTCCCACGTCCTCGCATCGAAGCATTGCCTCGCATAGTTGGAATTGAAGAGACCCGCTGGGTGTTGTTTACAGGAGCCTAAAAGATGATTAGATGATGCCAGAACCGATTGGGGAAGTTACTCACGTTTGGAATGTTGCTGGGAGGCAACACTGCTGTACCATTCTGGCTCAAAGAAGCATTCGATACTTGGGATGCCCGACGTTGTTGCGGTGGTTGGGTCGGTAGCAAGGGCTGAGCCAATGACTGATTGACGGGTGCCTCAGATTTGACTTCTGCTGGTGGTGCAGTTGCACCGGAGATTCCATTTGCCTGAACTGGGGCTTCTATTGACTTGTTAACTTTGAACTATTTAGGTTGGATTTGAGAATAATTACCAGGCGCAGCAGCAGGAGTCGAGGTAGCAGGTGCTGCTGCAGGAGCTGGGGGAGGCTTCCATGCCTTGACGTCCTCCCATACCTCTACGACAGGTTTCTGAGGCGTTTCTTGGGCGGCTCGTTCAACAACCTCCAGTTTCGCTGTAGCAGTTCGGGCTTTGTTCTCTGACATATTGATTTTCAGCGCCGATTTTCTGCTCTCCATAAAGACCGCATTTGTCTTAGCGGCCTCAGCCTTTTGAGAAACCTCAACTAATGCCTTCGCATGCTCATCGACCAGCTTCTGCGTTTCCTTGACATGCTCGTCCTTGGATTTCTGCGCTTCCTTGCTGACCAAATTCTTGATGTTGTGCTTGATGATCGACTGAGCTGTCGGATTCTTCGATATGAACTCACGGACTTCAGCCTCTGGCAGATTCGACAAGGTTTGCTCCAGTCCATCTGATTTCTGGCCAGGAGTCGCTTGTGTGGCAGGAGTGGCGGGTGTTGGGTCACTGGTGGGCTTCGGGGGCTCCGCGGCAGCATTCATTGGAGTGCTGGGAGGATGAGCAACCTTATTCTCCGCTAGCCATATCTGTTTCTCCTGCTCTAGCTTCAGGGTGTACTCGGCTTCAAGCTCTGCCTTTTGGGCCTCTCTTGACTCCACAAGTTTCTTGTTCAAAGTGGACTTCATCCTATCTGAACGAATACGGACTGTATTGTCCATATCTTCTTCCATTTTGGCCGCCTTGTCCTCTGCCTCCTTCATCTTGGCTTCTGCTGCAGAAATACGTTCTTCGAGTGTCTTTCTCTCCTCATCAGAAAGGCCGGCGGCAGCCGATGTCTCGTCGATCTGGCCCTCTTCAGCTCCATTCTGCATCGCAACATTAGATGTGAGGGTGTTCAGTTTGGATGTTGCTTCTGCAGATTCGGTAATGGCACTATCTCGTTCAGAATTCGACTTCTCGAGCTGCTCTCTCAACGCCTTGAGTTGGGTCTCCAAAGTTTGTTTCTCTTGTTTCACTTGTTCGAGTTCCTTGCGGAGGTCTGCGAGTTGCTGATCAAGAGCTGTATCCGATTGTGGGGCGGTGGCCTGATCAGTTGTTGGCTGAGGTGTTACTGGAACATTGGCCAAAGCACGATCACGTTCGGATTTGACCATTTCAAGCTCTTGACTAAGAGACGTGAGTTGCCGTTCAGCCGCTTCCTTCTCGTTGACTGCAGTCTCAAGTTGCCGTTGAAGATCTGTAAGCTGTTGTTGCAAGGATTCCTTTTCCTGAATGGCTGCGTCTCTCTCAGCTGTTCGATCCTTATTCTCCTTCAAGTTGATCCGGTTTCTCTCCTTGGCTTGTTCAATCAACTTCATTCGAGACTGCTGCCAAGCCGCCTTCTCTCCCTCAAGAGTTTGGATCTTGTCCTGCAACGGCTGTTGTTCTTCAACTAATAAGTCGCGTTCGGCTCGCAACGATTCGATGGTCTCCTTGAGCTGTTCCATCTCTGCTGGATCGATACGATCGTATTTGGAGATGATATCCTGAGTACGCTTCTGCCATCGATCACGATCCTCCTGCAAGAGACGCATCTCGCCTTCGGATGTGTCCTTACCCTGCTCGAGCTCACGAATTTTGCTCTCCAAAGGTTGAATCTGTTCGAGCAGATCCTCAACACGCTTGGTCTTCTCAGCTAAATGGGCCTGCGCTTGGCGAGCTTCATTTCTCAAGGTGATGCTGCTCTCACGGAACAAATTCAATTCGTTCAGCTTCTCCATGAGGTCCTTGTGGGCGATAGAGCTACGGCCACCATCGGCATGTTGACGGCGTTCTTGATCTAACTTCAGTCGGCTCTCATCAAGCTGTGACTGAGTATAGTCAAGCTGTTGTTGCAGGCGCTTGGCTTCCTGAATTTTCAATTCATATTGAACTTCCACAATTTCCTTCTCTCGTCTCAAGTAATTGTTGAGCTCCCGGAGACCATCTGCATTGCGATCAAGGCCTGGTTCCGCCATCGGAGAGCCGGCATCGGCTGGACTTGATTCGGGTAGCACCGAGCGACTTTGTTGAAGACCCGTGATCTGAGCACTCACATTCTCCAATTGCTGGTGCAAAAGCTTGTTCTGCGCATTGAGATCATCACGTCGGGTTCTCAACTCTTTGAGTTCTTTCTCGAACTGATCACGCCGCTCTTCCCAAGAGCTCTGACTTTGACTCAGAGCAACCTTAGCAGACTCTGCCTCAGCTTTGAAAGTAGCAGACTCCGTCTTGAGTTGATTGTGTTCACCTCGGAGGATCTGGAGCAACTTCGCAGCCTCTGCGTGCTTGACGAGCTCATTCTCATAGTCTTGTTGGGCTTTGGTTGCGATGGCTGCCTGGGCACGAAGATCCTGTTGGTGGAATTGAGCTGCGGTAGCGTGCTTCTCGTCCTCGTCCTTCAGTCGAGATATCTCGGCCTGTAAAGCAGCCTTTTCCTCTTCAGCTTGTCTAGCTACTTCAGACTGGCCATTTCGAAGTGCTGTGAGTTCGTTGTTGGTATTGGTAAGCTCCGATGAGATATCATCAACTCTTTGCTGAAGTTCCCGGATCTTAGTGTCTTTCTCCTCGATGATGCTGTCCATTTCCTCGCGGTATTGGTCTTGGGTAGCATTGAAACTAGCCAATTCCTCTTCTGATGACTGGCTGATTGATTTGTACTGCTCCATTTGGCTCTTCGTGTTCTCGAGCTCAGATTTTGCTAGTTCCAGATCTCTTTTCATTTCTGACACCTCGATGGCAAGTTCCTGCTCCCTAGTAAGCTCCCCATCGGTGTCATCTCTATTGGGATCGCTCAGCGCTTCAGCATTGTTGCGTGGCGTTGGTCTTGGTTGCAGAAGAACCACGCGCTCCTCGGCGCTCTTTAGTTCAATTGTCAATTCATCAACCCGTGATTGTAAATGATCGCGCGTAGTCTTGGCAGCAACCAACTCTTCTCGGACTTGGCTGAGACTCGACGCAAGGTCATCGATGCGTTTTTGAGTTTGCTGGGCGTCGTATTCCTTCCGCAGTTGAGCTTTTCGGCTCTCTTCAACTTCATCGTTGAGTTTGCGTTTCGTGGCGGTCAACTCAGTCTCTAGACTCTCAACTTGAGATGTCAACCGGCGCCTAGTCTCAGAATCGGCAAGCTCGCGCTCATTCTGAAGCGTCTGCTGATTGGCAATCAGGGTATTCAATCTGGACCGCTCATTCATTAATGCTTCGTTGTCCTGGCTGAGACGATCCTGGATGTCCTTCCAAAGTTTCTTTTCGGCCTTGAGGTTTGCATTCTCGTTCCTCATACTATCTACCAAGCCCTTGGCTTCGACAAGATCCTCGGCGACAGATTGAGTGCGCAAGTCTTGCTTAGCAGATGCTTCAGACAGAAGTTGTGACCGCTTTTGCAATTCACTATTCTCGTTGTTGAGCATGGTGTAATTGGAATTGAGCAAGTCGTAGCGTTCGTTCGCAAAAGTGAGTTGGCTGTTTATTTTAGCAATTTCGGCGTGGAGAGCGCTTTTCTCTTGAGAAAGTCTCTCCAACTGCTCTTTCATAGTACGGCGATCCGTTGTTTGCTCTTCTCTGTATTGGTCGAAATGAGATTGGAGTTCTCGCAGGAGACTAGCATTATCTTGATTGCCAGGGGCCTGCTCGGTCGATTGCATTAAGCTATTGCGGTTCCCGTCAACTGACTGGCCGAAGACAGATGCAAGATCTGATGTAGGTGGTAACTGTCCTCGGTGTTGGAGCATACGTCGAAACATATCTCTCTCCTTGATGTAACTTTCGGACCGAGTAATCATAGATTGCAGCTCGTCCTTGTAGTTCTCAATCTTTGATTTAAGATTTTGGACTTCTTCGTGATCTTGGGCGGCTTGGTGTTTGGCTGCAAGTGCTTCTTCGCTTTCCATTTGGGCACCCAGTTGGCGCGTGATCTTCAGAAGCTCCTGATTCTTTTCTTGAAGTTCGCTGACACTTCGGAAGATAGTGAGTCTTTGGCTGATGAATCGGTCTGTGTCCGTGAGACCTTCGAAGGCTCCTTCCTCCACCTCACCCCTAGCTAAGCGGTCAAGCTCTGCTCGATCTTCAGGGCTCAATGCATCCAATCCGCGCTTCTGAGCTTCCATGTCGCACAGTAGCATCTTGATTTGCGCGCTTAGATCTCGGAGCTGCTGTTTGAGAATGCCTGCTTCGGCGTGGGCAGTGGCAGCTTCGGTCTCAGCCTTTCTGGCATCCTTCTTCGCACGATCTCTCTCCTTCCCGGTCTGGTCGACAAATTTGGACATTTCAATGACCTCTTGATGAAGACGCCCATTTTCGGCCTGGATCTCTTCGATCTCCGGTTGCTTTGCCTCCAAGCCCTGCACCATCTCCTCCATCTCTGCAGCCAAGCGGTCACCACGTCGTTTTTCCGCCTTGTATTCCATCTGGAGCTTTGCATTTTCCTCGATGAGTTGTGTTGAAGTAATGACAGATTTACGTACCGATCCAGGAGTTCCAAACTGGGCAGGTGAACCTGATCTACCGAGCATGGAGCCGTTGAGACCTTGTCGAGGGGTTCCTGGGACAGATCCGGCCCGGGGTGCAGACAGCAAGCCGTCGAGACGGTCTATCTCGGTCTCCAATTCAGCAATTCGGTGCTCTGCTCCGTCTCGTTCCTGTTTTTCCTCTTCCAAGGACTGTTCGAGCCTTGAGATTTGTGCAGCCGCATCATCCTTGACCTTTTCAAGACTAGCTTCAACCTCCTTCAGTCGGTTCTTGTGCGTTTCTGTTTGCTGAGACTGGAGTTCCGCTAGTCTCCGGGCGCTCTCTAACTCTTGGCGGAAGCCTTCCTCGGATTTAGCTGCTGCTTCTTGGAGCTGTTGTACTTTCCCGAGGGACTCCTCAGCCTTCTTTTGAAGTTCTTCAACCCGAGTTCTCAACGCTTGCTCTGTCTTCTTCAACGCCTCAAGATTCGAGTCTGCATCTTCATTTAGGCGTTGAAGTTCCGCAATTCGGGCACCTTTCTCCTTCCGATACTTCAAAGCTTCCGCGCTCTTGGTCTTCAATTCATTCTCGAACCACTCGTTATTACGCTTAGCTAGCTCGATCTCTTGCTTCAAAGATTGCTCTCGGAATTTGGCACTTGAGGCCGCGGAATTGGCATTCTGGACGGTTTGCTGCAGAGCGGATATCTGTTGACTAAGTTCCAAGCCTTTCTGATGTTGCTTCTGAAGGTCCCTGGCGAGTTCATCATTTGCTGCTGTCTTTGACTCTAGCACAGACAGCGTGTCTCGGTTACTTGCTTCTAGTGATGTAATTCGTGCGTGCAAAGTCTCGACTTCGGATGTTGACGTCGTTGACGAGAACTTCAAGGCTTGTAGTTCGCTTTCAAGAGACGATCTCGCATTTTCTGAACAATTACAAATTAGCATGTGCTTGAGCTGAGGTAATGGTCTTCTGATAAGTACCTTCTTCCTTCAATTTATTCCGAACCTCTTCAACAGTCTTCTGGGCCTTTTCGAGATTGGCGCGTAGACCTTCGATGCGCGTCTCTGCAGTTCGTACCGAGTTCTCTAATTCGATATCCACCCGCAATTTATCTGCTGCCAACTCATCGTGCTCTCGCGCCTTTGCAGTGACGGCTTCAAGGACTGACCGAACGAGCTCGGTCGTGGGCGAATCGAGGACAGAGCTGAGAGTCTGTTGGGGAACACTCAGGTATGCCGATAAGTAGTCGACATCCAGAGCAGCCATAGTCATGGCTATGAGAGGATCCTCATCAAATTCAGCGATGTGTCATGGGGACAGAGGTGTTGACGTTGATGAAATGGCAGGAACCGCGTTTGTTTGGGATGCGCTGTATTCTACTGCGCAACGGGAAAAGGGCTTTTAGAAGAATAGAGACTGAGGTTCAAAACACATATCCCTCATGCTATCAACCCCGTACCGCAAGTCATGAATACGTGCGGAGGAAGAAAAATCAACAGTGTGTTGGTCGAAAATGGCCGTCCTTTGAAGCTCCGCTTGCAAACATCGAGGTAGGTGCGCTAGCGTGCCGAGCTAGCGGCTTTGGAGCCTTGCAGACAGGACAAGGATAGCTTCATTTACTTCATCAACGCATCTTCGGAGCCTGCCTCCATTTTCCTTTGTTTAAATTATCATTTCAACAAGCAACTTGCTCATGCACAGTCCTTTGAACATTCACCGACTCACTGCGCCTACTGCGACCGCGACCGCGACCTGACAACTCCCTGCCTCGATAATCTTGACCAAGCCTGTTGAACATCTCGTCCTTCGACATCTTCGAACAAAACTATCCACACCTGAGCATCGCTTCGCACAAGAAGCAGTCATGTCTTCCTATCTGGAGAAGCAGCAGGCTCTATTCAAGAGCGATGCTATGTCGGCAGCACCAAAAATCTCTACCAAGCGCAACCTCGCACCACCAGCTCCTGAATCTGCACCATCTCCAGCTCCCTCTAATGCTTCGAATGCGTCCAAAGGTGAAAATAAGGATGCAAAGAGAAAGAGAGAATCGGAGTCCAAGAAGAATATTGTCTACTCTCAACCCGCTGCCACAGGTTACGGAAATGAAGCGTTCACCCAGGTCACGTACGTTATTGAGTTCTTGAAGAAGAAGGATGAGGCAAAGACCTTTCACGAAATCTTGCAGTACTTGAGCCAGGTCCATACCGATGAGAATACGAAGCAAATGATTGCCAAGATCCTCAAGAAGCACGACCGAGTACAATGGTTCCCAGATCCGAATCTGAAGTCTCAGACTTGGGATTCTGGCTCGTACATGCACCGTCCTATCATAAACGTCCGCTCCAAGGAGGATCTCATTACATACCTACAGAAGAAGGTCGATGCACAAGGAGTCTCTGTCAAGGATCTGAAGGACGGCTGGCCGGATTGCGAGGATGCTATTGACGAGCTAGAGAAGGCGAAGAAGGTTCTGGTCACGAGAACGAAGAAGGACAATCATGCTCGGATGGTTTGGAGCAACGATCCGACTCTGGTTAAGGACATCGATGCCGAATTCCAAGTCATGTGGCACCAGATCGAGTTACCCAGCGTTGACGAGCTTGTCCGAAAACTCCAGGAAGCCGGCCAAAAGCCCGCCAGCGAAGACCCCAGCAAGCGTATCAAGGCTGCTCCGAAGGCAAAGGAGAAGAAGAAGAGGGCACCCAGAAAGGGCGGAAAGACCACAAATACACATATGTCCCACCTTCTCAAAGATTTCTCATACCTGAAGCGATAGAGACTTCAAAGCGCGGCCGGCGGGAATCGAACGGAGAACCGACTGATCCATTTCGCATGCATTCCAGGGCGTTCTGGAGGGAAGTTACTGGTATTTGTCTTTAGCGATGGCGTTTGGTCGACTTTGATTGGAGTTTACGAGGTCTCAGAGGTGTCCAGCCTAGAGAATCCATACCTTCAAATCATCGCCAGCACAGTCATCAGCGTGAGTAAAGGAGATGTTCAGTTGTCATGTTCTTGAATGTGAGGCAGTGGAGTCCAAGTGATCTCCTTGGTTATAGCTCTGCCGAGTTCAGGTGAGACACATCAGGTATTTGTATAGCCCTACCACTTCGATGCATCCCTCCCAGTGCTTTTTATTTTGCCTCATACAAATCTGTTGAAATCAACCAGGGACTTACACCGACGCGGGAAAATGTCCTTTTTTTGATATACATTTCTGTACTCTTTGAAGCAAACACAACTTTTAGCAGACACAATTCAAACTTTCTGCTCTGTTCGGGGCGATGTTACCATCAGCTATCGGCTTTGGTACACTTATTCTTGTTTCATTCCGGAAAGCTTCAAAAGTCTTTTGAGGACAGCTCTTTGATAAAGCGTGCCCCTCCGACATTCAGCCGAGGCGGCGGAATTTGGCGTCATCATGCCTCGGAGGCGGGGGATGTTTCGAATTTGTTGATTTCTAATCCCATCTAACCAACTCCGAGAATTCCACGAGACCTCTTTTATGATAAGTAATCATCGATTGCCTTCTCTGCTCAGCCCTTTAACTGTAACATACAAATACTCTCGTTCTTCTGAACTGCGCGAATTAGACTTCCGGCTTCTAAAGTCTAGACGCTCTTCCCAACCAACGCTGCTCCCCGTTAATGTTCAAGCCGACTCTACGCAGCATGACACAATTTAACATCGAAGTTGTCAGTGATACTGTCTGTCCCTGGTGTTATGTAGGAAAGAAGAAGCTCGATGCTGCCATTACGGCATATAAGCAACTGCACCCAGATTCTGGAGACACATTTTCGACAACCTGGATGCCTTTTTACCTGAACCCTGGCGCATCAAAAACCGGTAGCACTTTTCAAGCTTAAATTCCTTCAGAGAAGTAACTGATCAGGAAACAGGCGTTGACAAGACCGCTTATTACAAGACCAAGTTCGGCGTGGACCGCACGGCTATGATCTTCGAGCGGCTCGCGCAGACTGGCAAGGAAGCCGGTATCAACTTTAAGTTCGGCGGTAAGACGGGGAACACGAGAGACAGTCATCGTTTGATCCAGCTGGGCAAGTCCAAGTCGCCAGAGATGCAAACAAAAGTCGTCGAGCAGCTCTTCGCTGCGTACTTTGAGAACGAGGGCGATATCACGAGTCATGATGTCCTGCTGAGCGCTGCCACCAAGGCGGGACTGGATGAGAAGGAAGCGAAGGATTGGTTGAAGTCTGACAAAGGCGGGAAGTCTGTCGACGAGGAGGTTGAGCAGGCGAGATTGAATCAAATTTCGGGGGTGCCGAATTTCACGATACAGGGGAAATTCGAGGTGGGAGGTGCACAGGATTCTGGGGTGTTCCTGAGACTCTTCGAGAAGATCAAGGCGGCAGAGGATGGAGCAAAGGCTTGAAGAGATATGGTCAGGTCGAGGCGTATACAGGTTCATGATAATTGTATGAGAGCGATACTTTTTGGGGAAAACACATGGCTGTATCCAATCATGATTGATTTTCCCAAACTTCGGCTAATAGCCTTCTCAGGCTCCTCATGGTGAGGATGACAGAAGCAAATCGCTATGGGAGACATCTGTAAGTACTCAAAGGAATACATGTATTCAGCTCCGGCTGCCTTTTGTTCTGTAGTTCTCGTCATGTCAACAGCTGAGGGGGGGGGGGGGCGAATCAACATACAATTGTCTTGCGACAATTACCCATATCCTTTCACCTGTCAACTTAGCGGTCCATAGGTCCAACCTTCATCTGCGTCATGAACCAAGCCGCGCGCAACATTATCAACAACGGTATCATTATTACAAGGGCCTTTGACGGAATGGGCTTCGAACGCCTCTTAGGAATCGCTAGAAAAGTATCCAGCGTACGAAGCACTTCTGTGAGAACTTCATCCTCTCGCGCGTAGCCGTCTTAACTTTCCAATACTTACCTGCATGACCCCTCTACTATTCTTGCCTGTGTTGACAAGTATCTGCGAACACATAAGACAGGTCTAATCCAACTTTTCGTTCACGTCGTCTTCAGTTGGAAGTATGACCGCATCCTCAGCAGTATTGGAAAGCCATGACCTCTTTCAGTTTACATATCGCTGCTCAAGGTCAAGTCAAATTCATCTTCATTCATATACGACAGAGATTGTTCGTTTGATTTTCTCGTCTTCGAGATCAACAAAGAACAGAAGAGACTCACCAGATCCATAACATATGTTAACCAACTCATTGCCGCTGAATCCAGAAGATAGGCTGTACTATGCGCCATACATCGACCCTTTCCATTTGAAGCGGCATTTGGGTGTTTAAGACTGTCTTCCCACGATGAAGATTGAAATCCATTTTTTCGCCGACTACGTGTAAGACATGCTCACCGCCATTCTTGGACCCCTCGCATAAGTGCGATTGATCAATACTAAGGCCACCGACTGTATGAATTAGCTTTTGACCTTCAGTAACAGTAGAGGCGAGTGCCTTACGAATCCCCCGGCCTCCCGTTCCCAAGGAATATCAGTCCCAATGCGGGAATAACTACATATGACATCCTCTGAAAGCTCAATCTTCTTGTCTCAAACCAAGTCCAGCACGGGTTATAGAAATCGAATGGATCTAGATTGAAACAATCAATGGTCGTGTTGATTTTTCGGTTCAAGTACTCCTTACACTCTTTTGTCGTTCTCAATTTTGAAGTTGTTAACTTTGTTGTATCGAGTCAGTCTATCTGCTGACTATCCAGAGTGTTCGGCACTTCGATCGCGTCATTTCTAATGGTGGAATGTCCAGATGAGAGGTTCGATGCTGTGAGCATTGGCAAAGTGGACTAAGAGGGAGGAGATTTCGTACATGATCTCGCTTTCAACTCAGCTCATAAATTTAAGCACTTCGTAACATGAAATAGAGTTGAGGTAGTAGGATATTCTCAATTAAGGAAAATGTGAATCCACTTGCGACTCAAGAGCGTTAAAAGGAGAATTCAGAAGAATCGAAGGCCTCAAAATCCTTGTTTATTGATCATGTTATGGCAAGATTTTGGAATGAAGGTAAACTGTTTACCAGAATACACGTGATGAAGCATTGGGGGAAGATTTGAAAGCGAGAGGGACAATTCTGCAGCTTGCTTTCGAAGACATCCTAGTTTCTTAACCCAGAGGTATCTTGCAAGTCTTGAATAGATCATCTACGTACCTTCGGAATGTCGCACTGAAGCTGAGCATAGAGTCATGGACTCTCCCATCACGAACTCAAACATGAACTCAGGCATGAAGCTCTGGATTCCTCCATGGATATGAACAAGAATTTCTGGACTCTTTCAAAACAAGTTCTACTATCATAGATTCAAGTATGGAGCCATGGACTTCCTCCTCTTCATGGACTGGAGTCTAGAACGCCAGACACCTTGAACTAGAGTTGGAGTTCCGTATCATGGATATGAGCATGGTGCTTCGAACCCTGCTCAACTGGTCAAAAGCCCCATCATGCAATTCTTTGAGTGGTTATAGATAGGCGTCAGGACATCAATAAGCATGACTGAATGTGTCTAAGTGACAATACCTCCTACTCGGTGGCAAAGTTGTACTGGTAAATGTCATGGAGAAATTGCTTTATTCAACATGCGAAAGTGCCAAAAGGCCCTTGGAGAATTGCAAGGGCAAACAGTAAACGGAGGAGCTGAATGTACATTGTCTGACCAGCATTGCTGGTGTGGGCGATTTTGCCTTGAACCGTAGCAAGCTGGACGTCAATGCTGGAATTTGATCGCTTAAGCTCGGCATACAAAGACAGTTGGACTACAGCAAAACGAGTAAGTGGGCTACAAAGAGACTGTCAGATCTAAAAATGGGTGATATAGAAACAGAAATATTCTCCGGCATTGCTTGCACTTGGTGCCCACATTTGAATTCAGATGTGCTACCAGTGAAAGGAGCCAGTCTTCCACAAGCCCAGACTTGCGGAGTCACAATCCGATCATCAACAAATTCACAATGACGATTCAAACGAACGAGCATTTCGTGCCACACTGACTCTCTAGTCACGACGTAATAATAGCAATAAGTGGCCATTCTTCGGATGGCTTGCCGTTGTTGGTAATCTGTTTCTTCGCGACGATCTGAGCGCATGCATCTGTCAAACACGCCACGAAACAAAATCAACAGCGCGAAGTTTCAAAATTTCCAGCCTCATGTATCACGGCCCCAACACAAGGAAAAGAAGTGGAAAATTTCCGTCGCCGAGTGCACTCGTTTGTCGAAGAGGCAGGTTCTGTCGATATGGACAAGATGCCCAGCTCTGGGGGACAAAATTCTTGATGGCGGGGTGTGGAGAATGAAGACACGGAGATATACGACTGAGATTTCTCGACGAAACCTCGCATTTTGAAGAAGATAAAAAGAATAGCCAGAATCTTTAATTGATAAAGGGAATTGACCGGCATCTCCGGTACGTTACCAATAGAAAATTGGTGGACGGTACTCGTTTGAGGAATCGTGATCACCACACAGAGTTTGGAAGTACCCCAGTACCTCTCAGTAGGGGTTGACACCGTACCTGATACAAGAGAATATTTTACCTCGAGCAACGACAACAGAACAACGACTCGCATTGGCTTGCTTCACCATCATGATATTTTGCTGAAAAAGTGAGGAGGCTACACGATTCGAGAAGTCTGGTATCAGCCATAAGGCAGGCTTTGTTCTTGTTCTTCTTCCACCAGTCGCATAAGGGTGGGAGCCGAGGTTATCTCGTGTTTGACGAGCCTATCCCCAAACAGTCAAAGCATGACCCGGCTAGGTGACCATCCCATCCCTGAGGGACTTGCCGCGCAAAAGACTCGATGGAGGACTCGAAGGGGAAGGGGAAGGCGATGAGAGAGAGAGAGAGAGAGAGAGAGAGAGAGAGAGAGAGAGAGAGAGGGGCAGTAACAGGATCGGTGCGAGCCTTTGCTGCAGACTTACTTATAAACATAACGATAAGAATGCCCAGAGGATCTCCTCGTGGTTCCAAGACTTCTCATGGCTTTGCAGCAGTTCCATTGCTTGCTGATGCTCAATAAGCTTTCCAAGACGGATTCCAAGACTTACTTGGCAGTTGTTTAGAAGTGCCATCGATTCTTCTCTGCCCCGGCGAGCCGGGCTTCATGCCACCAGATGCTGGGCAGATAGCGCCACATCATATCATATCATTCCTCTTTTGGGTGGTGGTGGTGTGCCGCCAGTGTGCTGCACCAAACCAGTTTGACGGAATAAGTGAGGGGAGGTCACCAGATGACAGCCAGCGTTGTATTTATATGCTGTGCATCGCGGTGTGGTGTAGTGAGTGTACGGTAGCTGAGATACGTAAAATAAAATATAATACAGCAGAGGAGTGTTGCTGCAGAGAAAGAAGGATCGGAGACCTCTCAAGGAACATCTCCATGTCCATGTCCATGTCCACCTCCATCCTCTGTCCAATCTGCGCTGCTGCTCCAGACTCAAACCATAATTAATTAAACTCGCAGGCTTTGACTGACCCAATCCAACCCGACCCAACCCAGGCTCAGGCCCGCTCAAAGTTTGACTAAGACCCATTAATCGTGGGCCTGTTCCATCGGATCTGGGTGTGGCCGCTGCTCCTGGCTCAAAGCTTACCTCCGTACAGTGCACTGCACTGCACTGCTGTCCCAGCCAATCCGCCTCTGTCTAGCGCACTTGTTGCGTTGCCTGCCCTGCCCCCAATTGAAACCGAGACCCCCTCACAACATCCTCATCCACTACTTCTCGAGACGACGACAACGACGACAGACTGACAGACAGACAAAGATACAACAGAGACTGCCAGATTAGCAATTCAACGTACGAACGTTCGTAACACTTCTCCCGATAACGAATAGATTCTCGCACACGCTTGGTTGCCCGGCGTCTGCCGCTCCGTCGACTGCACTTGATCGCGCTCACTCAACGACTCCCTCCGCCACCTCGATTGAAGTCACGCATACAATGTCGACCACCCCCCATTAACGATCGATAAATACCAGCGGCAGGGCCGCGACAAGATGAATATGGAAGTACGACAGCTTATCAACATTGCGAGGCCCAGCCGGACCTCGTCATCGACTGCAACGCCGCATTGTACTCCTTTCACGCTTCCTTCAAATGGAGTCCTCAAACTCGCAGTTGACAACATCATTACGCTCACATCGGATGCAGTTTTCCAACCCGAATGCACCGGTTTCAGTGGGACGGTCCTCACCGGGAAGGGTTATACTGATTTTCGCGATCCATTTTACGCCTCGACGATACCCGAATGCTACGCGCTGGCAGCTGCGACGGTGACTGCGTACATGCTTGTGATAATGCTTTTCATCACTCCCAGGACATTCTTACGCGAAGGTGCAGTGGTTCTAGGCAGACGTGGTTTCACAAATGGTCCGTCGGCGAGTGATGCGGGTATCGGAATTGGAGGACGACCATGGCTCCAGAAGGTTGCAGCGCTGACGGTAGCGATATCCCTCACCATTGCGACCGCGGATACCTTTCGTGTGGCCGAAGCACAATATCAGGTTGGATACATGGATGCAGCTGCGTTGCAAAGCGAAGTGGAAGACGGCCTGGAGTTAAAGATCATACGCGTTATTTCAGACACCTTCCTATGGCTCGCCCAAGCCCAGACTTTGATAAGGCTGTTTCCACGACAAAGGGAGAAGATCATTATCAAGTGGACGGCTTTTGCTCTTATCAGTCTCGACGTCCTCTTCAGCATCCTCAACAATTTCGTTTATAACGGCAATTCCCGACCACGAAGTTTTGTCGATGCGATTCCTGCACTTGCATATCTCTTCCAGCTTGCACTAAGTCTGCTGTACGCTGCATGGGTTATGTATTACTCGATCACGAAGAAGCAATTCGCTTTCTATCATGTTCAGATGAAGAATATGTGTTTAGTTTCGCTGTTGTCACTGGCATCAGTGCTGATACCGGTGGTCTTTTTCGTTTTGGATATATCACAACCATCTCTAGCTGGTTGGGGAGACTACGTGCGATGGGTTGGAGCAGCGGCAGCAAGTGTCGTGGTGTGGGAATGGGTGGAAAGGATTGAAGCGTTGGAGAGAGATGACAAGAAGGATGGCGTGTTAGGACGAGAGGTGTTCGATGGAGATGAGATGTTGGACGCCAATTCTTCCTCGAACGACCACTGGAAGAATGGCAAGTCTAGTGGAAAGAGCGACGATGGAGATCGTGACGGGGGTGGTGGAGCTATTACAAGCTCCAATGGAAGATCTTGGCCTACCGTCGCTGGCCTCGCACATCGTTATCGACCGCGGGCTAAGCAAGATGTTGAGAGTGGTAAAACGAGGGGTGGGGGAGGAGCTACGAGGAATAAAAGAGGACCACGGCCACGACCTCCATTATGGCCTACCCGGCCACCAGCTGCTGCAACACCGATCAGCAGAACAGACTCTGCAAGTGCGGAGAGTACGGTGTATGCCATTCGATATCATCCGATCAGTGAGGCGGCTGCACCGATTAGAGAAAATACGAGAGAGAGTATGAGGCCGGCGGACCTGTCCAGGCACAATAGTGCAGAAATAGTCAGACCTCCAAGCCCTCGCCGGAACTCAAGCGACGACGCGGAGAAGAAATCTATCATTGAGCGAATGGAAGAAGGGTATGGTACAGAGCCTCCAGCCCCAGAACCACAGAGTGCATGGAATGCTCTCGCCAAAGCCAACCCATTCCGGAGAAGAGGACGAGAACCCCCGCCACAAGTGTCTGCACATACCGCTAAGACTCAAGAGACAGCAAATGCTCATGGCCCATCAAGCGTATGGGATGTTCGAGCACGACTTGAGGATTTCGCCGCAACACAAGCAGAAAAGCTTCGCGATAAGAACCGAGTTAACACAGCTGTCGGCCCTCTTCCTGTTACGGTCATTCCAGCTCCTCCTCGAAGAAGGGACCTCGCCGCAACTCTTGAAGAGCTGGAGGACGCTGAGGGAAGAGAAGAACAATCACAAACACAACAGTCAACAGAACGCCCCATGCCTGAGCGTTCGATGAGTGTGGCAACCAGAACCGTCGCACCTATCCTCGAAGAGGGCGAAAGTTCACGCTACCAACACCCACAGCGTCTGAGCGACCCATACCGACCAGACGATTTGAACGGACACTCCATCCACCAGCGTGGAACCATTCAATTCGTCACTGCTCTGCCACAGGACCGTGAAGCCAACGAGCCCAGTTCGCCTGTATCTCCACTGGAGGTACAACGCGTAACACCTATAAGCATCATCAATAGCACTCGCAGCAGCACAGTCCAGCCACGATCACCTACATCACAACGGAGATCCGACGGCCTCCCTGTGACGAGCATACCAGCTCCACCTCGAAGGCCGCGATCTCCCGATGAGGATGATTAGTGCTGTACAACGCGTAAGGCGCCTGGTCCGGTGCAAAAATGGGTTTTTGCTTTAGCGCGGCGTTCATATGGATGGTTGTATACCACTGGCATCTAAAAACGAGGTCAAGATAATCGGTGTCGAAAAGGAAAGGAGTGAGAATTGAGAAGCGGCTTTTTGTTTTGGATATTGGCGTTTGGACAAGCTTGCATATAGAAGAGTTGCATGGACATGGGACAGGATAGGAGGTGGAGTGGATATCACAGGAGGCGGATATTATGGCGATAGGAGGGGAAGGTATATAGGGAGCCTTCGGGTTTAGTGGATGGCCGTTTCTGCTCTTTGCGAAGCGCACGCACGCACGACTTGCATATTGTACAGAGATTATGACGATTTCACGACGGATTATCCCGCCATATCGATGGGACGATATCCTTGTACCTAGCTAGCTGAGTAACGAGTAATGCTGAGATGAGTCGAATCGATTCGGAGCAGATGCTTTAGGACAAATAAACAAAGTAAAAGTTACCAATAATCTTCATCCTTTTCTTGCCTGTGCCATGGAGACTGGACTCAGGATTCCAGAGGAAAATGGACGGTAAGACACAGCAAGTCATCAATCTCTCTCGTAATACAGCAGCGTAGCCATTCCATTCTTCATCAATCCCTTGCTTGTTCCGACGTCGCTTTCGCTTATAGGTAAACAACAAGCAAGTCACATTTAGCTAGACAGAAATCTTGTCTCCATGTCCAGGTAGGATAATAAAGTGGAGTCAAAGTCTCTCTCATATTTGAAGATGCAAAGTCTTACTTACTGTATACTCATAATTTAGAAGTAAGACGGAGGAGATGTCTGCCTGCCTGTCTGGTTGCCTGTCTGCGCGGCGATGCAACATGAGTAAGCGATACTCCTTCACCCTCCTCAAAATCTCGTGGTTACTGACTGAATGGACTCGAAGAAATGCCATACATACATACATACATATCCAAGTTGACAATCAAGATCGATTGACTTTACTTGCTCAGACCACGAATTCACACACATACACGCTCTCTCTTACTGGTCAATCCTATCCAGGAACTCAGACCCACACTCGATCTCGACCTCGACATATCCGTACTCGCGTATTAACAAAGGGATAGCTGACTCGGTCCCAGGGTCAGACATCCCACATTTTGAACTTGACACTCGGTCCCCGACCTCCTTGAGACACCGCTCTATCTATTCCGGGGTGGCTCTTTTCTGAGTCCAAGCATTCCGGCCCGTGGGTTGGGAGCTCGAAGTCTTGAGCATTTGACATTCTCTCGTTTGCTATGTGCGAATGGGAAAGAAAGACCCAGAGTTAAAGCCATCAGAAGTAGTGATCATGGAAAATTGCACAAGATATGAGCATGGGCTTAGTAGCTTCAAAAAGCGAGAGGACCAGAAGGTGATTTGCATCAGACTATCTAGGGCAAGGCAGGAAGCATTATCCGGCCTATCAAATCATCCATCCGTCCATTGCACACTCCATTGATCGATTCCAAGCCACCCATCCGTCCAGAGGTCAAATCTGCAAGCCAACCACCCACCCAAGTTTCGTTCATAAACAAACAAACCAACCAGGCTCGAAGTTTCGCCTTGATAGACAGCCAGCCAGCCCAGCCCAGCCCAGCCCAGACCACTCCGTCCCAGGCATCCATCCACCAGCGCGCCAGCCTTTCTTTTTTTCAAGTACAGAGAAAGCAGCACAGACAAGGTGAGAATCAAAGGTTGAGAAGAAAAATCGAAGACCCATGTGCTCCATCCTCTATCCCTTGCGAACCAGAATGAGAGCAGAATGTGAAAAAGGAAAGTAAAAAAGCAACGCTAAACCACCGATCATGCACCGTTTATGCCACTTTCGTAAAGCCATGAGAATCTTTTCTGTCGTTCAATTATTGACAACCCATTTTTCGTTGTCGCGCGGAATCATCTAAGTGGAAAAGGAAAATGAGGAAATGAGCAATGCTTCATCGTATCGTGCCACAACTGGCCATGGAGAATGTCGATTAGGATCGAATTCATAATGACGCGCTGTGGGTATCGGGGTATCGTTTTTCATCGAATCCTTCGTATTTTGAAAAGGAAAAAAGCCGGACAGAAAGCGAATGTTAAGAGATCCTGGGCTTGTCGGCCGGTTCTCCTTCTCGAGGTCGTTCCTGTTCTGCTTGGGCTTCATCTCGAGCAGTAAAGTCTTCGGCCACAGCCAAGGTCTCGGGGCCCATTCTGCCGTCAGTCGACTTATCGTCGCCATCGTTCTTGCCATGTGTACTAACGTCCCCGAAATTAGAGTCGCCACTTGAAGAACTATCATCATCTCCATAATTCTTGGCACTACGTGTCATGGACTTAGATGCAATACCAACAAGTGTTGCACTGCTGCGATTGTCACCCTCATTCTCACTGACGTCCTCACTTGGGCTGCCCTCGTTACCGGAGCTACCAGGACGAGTTGTGACAGCTTCTTGGAGAGCCTTGGCTTTGGCAACCGCGTGTGCAGCTTGCTCGGCAGCCTTGTCGGCTTTGCTCTGCTTCTTCCACATATTGGCATAGCGACCCTTCATAGCAAGGAGCTCATGGTGATTTCCAGCTTCTGCAACCTTTCCGGCATGAAGTACCAGAATTTGGTCCGCGCTAGTGATGGTGGACAGCCGGTGACTAGAGAGATATTAGTTTACTGGCATGGGTCTTAAGAATCAGGTTGGCTTACGCGATGACGAGCATGGTTCTGCCCTTGGACAGTGTTGTCAGAGCATCTTGAATGTTTTGCTCAGTATCGGAATCCAGTGCTGCAGTTGCTTCGTCCAACATGATGATGCGGGGATTCTTGATGATTGTTCTCGCGATGGCCACACGCTGCTTCTCACCACCACTGAGACGAAGACCACGTTCGCCGACTTTGGTATTGTACTTATCCGGAAATGCCATAATCTTGTCATGGATGGAGGCAGCTCGGCAAGCAGCGTAGACGTCCTCATCAGTAGCATCCTGGTTTGCGTACTTCAAGTTGTACATCAGTGTCTCATTGAACAGAACAGTGTCCTGCGGAACAACACCGATGTGACGCCTCAGAGAGTCGATGGTAATATCTCTCACATCGTTGCTATCAACTTGGATGCTCCCATCTTGAGTGTTGTAGAATCGGAAAAGGAGCCGGAATACTGTCGACTTTCCTCCACCTGACTCTCCAACAAAAGCAGTCGTTGTGCCGGGACGACAGGTGAAGCTGAGATTCTCCAGGGCCGGCTTGCGCTCGTCGTACGAGAATTTCACATTCTGAAAGCGGATCTGGCCTTCACATGATGGCATTTCTTTTGCTCCATATTCGTCGACAACGGTTGGCTGTTCCTTGAAAAGCTCAAGGAGTCTCTCACCACTAATCATCGCATTTTGAACACTGCGATAGAAGGAACCAAAGAAGTTGAGCGGCTGCTGGAGTTGAGCCATGTAGGTCAACAAAGTGACAAAATCTCCAGCTTTGCGAATTCCTGTTGTGACTTGGTACGCAGAGATGAAAGACGTGATGAGGAGGCCGGTCATGAACACCATGTTCTGGGAAATGTTGAGGATATTCAAGGATATGGTGACCTGGTATTCCATGTTTTGAAATGCTTCAACGGCGTTACGATAACGGTTGAACTCGTAAGCTTCGGCGTTGAAGTACTTCACCGTCTCATATGATGTAAGGGAGTCATTTTTGACGGCGTCTTCTTCTCGGCTGAGATTGGTCATCTGGCGTCGCTGCTTGGATCGCCATTGCGCCATGCGAACGGTCAGATATAGGTAAGCAAATGTGATGATCCCAACCACAAGAGCATAGTATGCATCGTATTTGATACCAAAGTAAACAATGGCAACTCCTAGATCGAACACCATCGGCAGGACCGAGAATGTAATTTGCTCTAGAAAGTTGTTGATTGCATTTCCCTTGCTTAGAGCAGAAAGTACCTCTCCTGTCCGCTTTCCCAGGTGGAAGTCGAGGCTGAGGCTGTGTACATGCTCAAATGATGCTGTGGTCAAGGCCTTGTAGGAGTATTGCGAAATCGGAATCCAAAGTACTGATCTGATGGCTCCCAAGATACCAGATGTGCCCTGCAAAAACTTTAGGCCAATGAGAATAGAAATGGAAAGCCAAGGCATGCCAGGATTCTCCTTTCTATTTGCCAGTTGGTTGGTCAGATGTCCGAGCTGGACGGGCACATAGATGTTGACAACCCGTTGCAGAACAACCAGAATGAAGCAGGCCAGAACAACGGCCTGAAGCTTTAAAGAATTGCTCGGCCACAGGTAAGGGAAGAACAGAGAGTATCCTCGGATATATTCCCACCAAGTTCTGTCTGGAGCAGTGGTTGGCTTGTAGAAAGCGGGGTTCTCAGTCTCCTCCAGATTCTTGCGTGATGTAGGTGGAGGTTCCTCAATCGATCCGTTCTCTGGCTCAGCTGGAAGCCCATTGTGGATAGAACCATTTCCAGAAACAGCGTGGTTTGAATTGGCGTGGCCGTTGACAAGTAGAGGTGCTCGCTCGTCACAACTGTCTTGGAAAGTACTTCGAGAAAGGCGGATCCGTTCGATTGAGAAGATAGTATAGAATCCAAATAGGGACAAGAGAATAAAAACTCGTGCAACGTCAATTACCAATTCAACAAGCTCCCAGTTGGTAGGTGACCGGTAAACCCTTCCCCGCAAATCTTTCCTGACAGAGTTGATTTCCCTATGGGGGGAAGTGTAGAGTGCAAGAGTCCCTCCAAGCAGTATGATCTCGAGAATGATTGAAAGGCCCCATATAACTTGGTGAGAGATATTCGGTGATGGGGTTGTATCGACCAAGGAGATAAGGAATACGCTGTAGAAGAACGCCGATGCACAAACGTATATCTGTAATCAAACGCTATTAGATTCATTCTTGAAAAGACCGCAATTCGAAAATGGAGTACTTACAGCTGTAGCTTCGCCGCACCACCAACCATTTTCGCTCTTCGTAAGAGAATGAGCAACAATTTCGACGCCGTTGGCCAAAAACGTGCCTAGAAGTGCAGCAGACAGGTAGAAGAAGAGCCATTTCTTTCTCTGACTGAATTCCTTGTCCTTCTTCTTCTTTTCGAGCGCCTCCTTAGTCTTTCTTGCAGACGTTGGTGGGAGTGGCTTTCCACCGGGACCAAGTCGGACAGGACCTTTGGCTTCTGCTGAGGGTTCAGCAGTGAGGATGGTGTTCGCCACAAACACAACTAGGAAGACTGCAAACAAAATCCACGCATAGTAGAAGTGCAGCAGATCCAGAAGCTTTGTTGAGGAGGGGACGCCATCTTCGCTGGTTCGTGAGGGTGAACTCAGATCAACTCCCTCACCTGCCATTACAAATGCTGAGACTAGACCCAATTCCTCCGTCCCGCATCAGTTTTCCGTTTTATGAGGTTGTAGACAGCTCATGGCACATTCGAATGCAACAAGATGCAATTCGCGGAAGGTGAACGCGAAGCAATTGTAGCCTCGGCAAGGAATTGCCACCTGCAAGTCACAAGATGGTGTCAGCTACTGTGGCTTGTACAAATGTCTCTTGGTGGCAAGGTGGAGCTCAGGTGATGGGTGGGGACGCTCGAATTGCAATTGCAATAACGTACTGCAGTAAGAATGATGGGAGGGGCTGGGTTGTTGCGCAGGGAGAAGGGGAGGTAGGTACCTTGAGATATGTGTGGGAGTTTAAGTTGTGGTAGTGTAGTGATGAGGGAAAGACGGCGTTGAAGATCGCCGTCGATCTAGCAAAGAGACTCGCTGGGCAAAATAAATTAACGAACGAACGAACGAACGGGCAATCAAAGCGACCGAATGCAAGCCACAACCAGTGAGTGAGTGCAAAGCAAAGAGAATGTCCGTTAATGGAATGTCGTCCGCCGTCCTCTCCACGAATGGCTTGGGAGGGAAGTTTTGCAAGAGCAAGAGAAGTGCAGATGCTCGAAAGGTGACCGGAGTAGTGGTGGTGGTGGTGGTGGTGGAGTAGTGGAGCGGAGTTCTGCTGGACAGGGTTGTTCACCGCTTTCAATTCCCTGGCCTGGCTGGCCCTGGGCTCTGGCTCTCCTGGTCCCTGGCTGGCTGATCTTCCAGGTCTGATTCTGATTCTGATTCTGATTCTGGTCTGGCCTTGCAGCGTGCAGTGCAGTGCAGGAAGCAGGCAAACGACAGGGACGAAGAGAGGCAGGGGTCCCTGTTTTGTCTGACTGACAGTCTGCAACCAGAACCTCGAGACTCTTGTCGCGACAATCTAGGAACCTTGGCTTGACCACAGCTACTCCACTCTCCACGTTCAACTGGATGACACGACAAGCCTTGACCTCAACCCGACTCAAGTACTCGCTCGCTCGCTCGATTGGTTGATTAATTGATCGATTAATTGATCGATTGCTCAGGACGGGACTCGATTCGATTCCCTTGCAGCCAGATCAACCCAGTTCTGATGAGGACAAGCTCCTCAGACTACAGCACGCACTACCGGGTATATGAGGGTAAGTGTCCGCCAACCACCGTGTCAGACCTGAGCGTGAGAGTATCAGGTATTATTACCTGCGGCAAAGATTGGTGAGATTTTGTCAGAATCTCCAACGACTGTCGTTTGTCGTTCTCAGCTTCAGCCTCCCACTTCTTCCGGAATCCGGAAAGGTTCAAGACAGGTCTACCGAGCGACGAAGTGGGTATGTTCCACGCCAAACAGGGTTCAGGAAGCGGAGCCGGTGTGTTGAACCCAAGTTAGATCTAAACTCTATGGATCTTCGTCTTTTGTTTGAAATTCGATTTTTTGTTGCTGGTGAAGATCTTTGATCCAGTCTTCAGACCGGATCTTTGAAGGAGAGGATTGTTTATAATTTGTTGGATCCTGGTCTGATGAGCGTTTTGTTACGAATATCGGACATGCCGTGGACGGTTTCTTCTCACCTGTTTGGCTTCTGGTACCCAAGAGTTCTGGACTGCAAGTGAGTTCAGGATTTAAACATTGGGGTCGAGCTTTATGCTTGTTGTTGGGAAGAGCTTCGAGTGTGCTTTCGGTCCTAAGCCAAAATAATGGCAGTCAATGGAAATTCTGGCCGATACCCCAAATAAGTTCCAGCTGCTGATGGTCTAGGTTAAACACTAATTCTCTCTTCAGCTCTCCGAATTGGTTTTTAGAATGCCGGGTTTCTTACCTGCGAATCGTTCGTCCAAGTTGTGGCTATGCTTGCTTTGCATTTGCTTGTTTGATCCAGATGCGGTATTTTATTGAGCAAGATCTGATGTTGAAATACGACTTGACCACTGGTCAAGTTCTGCCGACAAATATTGGATCATATATCATACTTCAACAACATGCACAATCGAGAAGATATACGAGATATACTTACTCACATATATATGATCTATCCTTCTATAATGGCACACTCTCACACAAAACTTCCTCCACCCACACTCAAACAGGTATCATATTACACGTATATTCACATACAGCCAGTCGCTGAAAGTCTCCAGTCGGAGGTGACTATTGGCTGCCAGAGCATTCTGACCTCACACGTACACACATGTCTGCCACTCTGCCACACCACTTCGTCTTCAAAATGTCAACACCCAAGTGGCACCCTCCTCCAATTGCGCAGGCACACTGACACCCGTCTCTTGTTTATTGACTCCACTTCTCAGGCACACACCGTCATCGTGCACGAGTACGAGCCCACCAAGTATTTTCTTTCGTCTAGCGATTCCATGCCCCCCTTCTTCAAATCTGTCACAAATCACCGGCTCCTCACTCACTCTCTCACACACACATTCTTATATATAGAACCGTGAAGGTCTCTCCATCACTGCTATTTTAGTTGGTGATGGCCGGCCAGGTAGACCCCTCATCCACATGAACCACATCGGCTCCATCAGCTCAATATCCTGACTTACCCCGCCCACCCCTCCATCAGTAACGCCACCAATGGTACAGCCACCCAACGGCCATCAAACTCAGAAGCCACAATGCCATAAGATGTAACGCCTCTTCGCACGACAGCCGCCAACCCCCAGGAAAGTTGATATGTGAGAGGTCCGGGGAGCGCAAAATTCGGTCACTGGACCATCTGGAGCACAAGCGCTGTCAAAATCTCCCTCCTCTCTGCCGTCCGCCCTCAGGTTGGCCCTGGTACCACTACCGCAACCACCCAGCTACTGGTGTCTTGCAGTCATTCATTCATTCATACACTCATTCGTCCGGAGCGACCTCGAACAGGCGTCTCCAGATGCGTGTCAGATTCAGAGCTATCTTGAGCCCAACCACTATGGGCTCGAACACGTGTGACTCTCGCTTCCGCGTCTTGGGCATGGATCGCCGACGGTCTAGAGCACAGGCTCGCTCGCCAAATCTGCCAGGGGCTGCGTTGGGTCCCAGGTTGTGTGCAACCAGTACCTCCGTACCAATGACCCAAACAACTCCACTGGGAGGGAATGGAATGCCTTACCCGCTGTACTGTACCTACTTGTCCAAACATCTTCCTCGTCTTCTGTTGCTGCTCATGCATTGCAGCAATAATGAATGGGTCCTGGGACTGCTAGCTTGCACTCGTGCTGCAAGGAAATGCAATAGCAGCTCCGGAACTTGTTGGCCTTCCCCGAGCTCCCCAGAATCGCTAAAGGCCAATGCCCATCACCTGGGAGATCCACTGGCCAAGCTAGTAAGCTTGTCGGTTCAAGCGATTATTGTAAGAAGGTCATCTCGGCCAGCGGCTTCAAAATGACAACCTTCCGCCCTCTGAAGTCCCCAGATCAACTCTTTCCATCAGCCATCGACCACACCACCACCACAACCAACGCCTCGGAGCAATTTCACAACCTGCATCATGCACTGCTGTCCAATGCGTACTGCTCTGCGAGTTTGCTCGCCCGCCTATATTCGATGATTTGTTGCGGCCCTCCCAAAGCGATTTAGCAACCGGCAGTGACCAACCTTAATTGGATCACCTCGAAGGGCATTTCACGAAAGCCAAAAGCCTTCCGGTCCGACCTCGCAGCCGTATGCATCTATTGCACTCTCAAAGTGTGACGATGTAGCCTCTGTTGCATATGAGATCAGTCCATTGGCATACCTCGGTGGCCTTGCTGTCATGTCTGACCTCCGAGCTCCCAGAATTGGCATTTAGCGGTGTAGGGCAAAGCAAGCAACAAAGCAAGCAAGCCAGCCATCCTTCAAGTCAGGAAGCACAACAGCCCTTCTCCCGGCGTGCCGTCCCTTCCCTCCCTCCCTTGCGCCATGCTTTGCCTCGATCGCATGGCAGGCTGCTGATGGGCCGCCAGTCTGTCCGATTTCCCCATAATGATGTGATGGGCCACGTCTTGCCCTCAATTCACCATGATATCCCCGAGAATTCTACTGTACTTACGTATATGCACTGCAGGAGTGATCGAGCGTCGGTCGACTTAGACTCTCTTTTATTGAGCCATTCGGAAGCACCCGTCTTGCGCGAGTTAGGGTTCAGAGCAAGTTCTCGGACTTCTTAAGCCATTCATGATTGGCGGCGTTATCTACACTCTGTTACCAGAGGTCGAATTCGAAGCGTCCCAAGCTCTCTTCCATGAATCATGAGAGCACAGTCTGTCTTTCCTTGCCTTTTGATGAACTAAATGCGTATTCCTATTTTTTCGTGCCGTATTCATCAAAGCGGGTTGTTGCCCAATGTCGTACTGCAGATGCTCGTTCACTCGGGATATTTGGATATTCTGCCTTTTACACGGTTTCAAATCAACATATTCCTCGACACGTGGACTTTCCGGCAAAAGAGAAGTACTTCCATATAGTTGAGCAGAGACAGGTGTACTTTCTTGCCACGCAATTGCCGTCGATCGTCCTTGGCCATGGCAAGAGTCGTGTCTAGGTACAAGCAGCACGAGAGGTTGAGCTTGGGCCTGAGTTTGATCTTGCCCAACCTGCTTGCCAGCATTCAGACTCGAAGACAAGCCTCTCGAGGCCATTGGTCTCTAAGGGAGTTGCGATTTCAGGCATAAGAAAACGCACCACTGTGCATTGACCCTACCGAGTGATCGAGCGGATCGGATCGATGATTCAGTCAAGCCTGTCATATAAGTCGTAGAACCAAATAAGTCAGCCAATCCATTTACCATTCGTTTGGGGGCCAATCTCAGTCCAGTACGTAACGCAGGAGGACTTACAAAAGATGATAAATGCGCTGGATGCAGTAGCGTGCAAGCAGCAATGTGGAGAGGCAAGTAACGTTCCCACTTTTTGTTCTGGCATCTTGTTGGACTCTGGAGATGGCATGATCGTTGCTTAAGACGAGGCTGGGGATTTGAATTGCGATTCGTATCGACGTATCTTTAGGAGACTGGATATGTTTTGCGGGACGTCCATTCCGACAACTTGGTCTGCATGTTCTCACATATTCTCCGTACTTGAGGGAAGTACCATTGGGAAGTAGACGTGGTACCGGATCGCGTGGGAATGTCCCGGTCCCATTGGGGGATGTGGGGGGTATCTATCAGTCGATTGATACAACGAGGTGGGCACTGTAGCAGTAGTATGCAATTGAGTTCGGTAGTTGAAACTTTCAACGAGCAAGTGTTGATTCATAATCATATAGAAACTTTATAGATCGTCCATGCGGGCAACATGGTGAACTGTAAGACACAAAAAAGCATTCGCGAGCATTGCTGGGTTTGAAGCGGTGAACTTATGACTCGGGGTCATACCACCACTTGTGTCGAGAACATCTCTCTCAAGCAATCATCTAGCTTTTCGCAAGGTACAAGAGCAAAAAAAGCAATCATAAGTATCATCGCGAGTCAAAATACGAGGGGGAAAGACAAAGCAAACCACATCCACCTGCACTCATCTCGCAAACCACGTGAAATATCTCAAAGGCGCAGACTAAATTCAATAATTCGAGAACGATATTGATTCCTCGCCGTCGGGATGTTTCCTATTCCAAATTCTGTCCGTGACTTAACAAAGCGGAAGGAATCAAGAGATGGTCGTACAGAGGCATTGGAAATTGAGCCCAATAAGCCACCTTGAACCGCCTGGTACTACTAGGCAAGCCATTTCATTACTCAGTTTCTTGAAGGACTTGACAGACAAACGATGAGCCACCTTTCCGAGAACTTTCCCATCTGCCAAACTTTCGACATCATCACCAATGCCAAAGTCACACTTGTACTTTGCGACATTACGTCGTCTTGGAACGAACCTTCCGCTTTCTAGCACCCGAGATCAAGACTTGAAAAGAAAGACCTAGGGGTCTTGTATATATACCGCATTCCCCTCAACACCAAACCCCAGACCAAGTACGAAAACTCAGCTCAGCTCACACAAGCCCGACAGATCCATCGGGCGATCCCACCAGCTCATGGAACTCACTGGTCTGCTCCCACTTTCCAAGCTTCAATATGTGTCGGAAACAGAAACACAAAAGTAAATGCAACACAACCCTAAAGTACACTACCCACTTCTCATCCCCTCACGCAAATTCCTCATCAGATTCGAGCCTCCATCCATTGAAATCCGCCACGGCAATCAGTCTATCCCACGATATCAGCACCTGCCCACTCCAACCCCCACCCCAACATGCGGTCAATTCTCGTCATTTCAAATCAGTTAACATCCTACATAAGCAGGGCGAGCACAGTACCCCTCCTCTCATCTCCGTACATCGGTCTGGTCGGTCTGCGTGGTCTCATCTCATCTCAGCACGTGCATCCTCCTTAGGCAAAGTGGCGTAACACAAACCCACACGGATGCCCGCTTGAAAGCCGATTCAGACGCGGATTTCGTGATCTGCGGGATCGCATGAGGCTTTGCTGAGTGTGCTGAAGAGAGGGGTAAATGTGATAGCTCTGATTTTGATCATATCCTTAGAGGTAAGAGGGAGGGGATGATGGGGTGATGCTTTTGGGACGTGGGGATATGTGATGTGAAGGGAAGCTCCGTTGTAAGAGGGCATTTCAGACGATTTGTGAAGGGGTGTGAATAAAGATTTGATGAGAAATATGCATATGAAAGAGCTGGCTGGCCTTCGAATAGAATGGGGCAGAAGTTAGCCATGCAATCAGAGAGATAATAGAGGTCCTCATCATAGTACACCCTGCATCACAGAATGCAGCAGAAGACAATTGGTCCCAAGACATGCCATATCCTATTGACAATCATTTCCATTATTAGACTTCGTTACAGTATAATCAATACAAGAATCGAAAACGACTGTACATGTAGGTCGATCCTCTTCATCTCATTCGGCACCGTTACCAAACAAGCTAAAGCGAATGATTCCAACTCGTAATCATCCAAGATAGAGTAAGCGACAGTCGTAGGTAGCAGAGTCTAGTCATCTCTTAGACACAGCGCTCGTCTCGAGCGCTGCTCCACTAACTGTTGCCCCCGTCATTACAGCCTCAAAAGAGGCACGCCGCCTCCCCCACACGGCCAGCCCCCCACACTGCAAGGGCTCAACTCCTCGAGTACCGGGTCGTACGTTCGGCGGATCAAGCTTTCCTGACATTCTCCTTCCGGTTCGTTATTCCGTTTGTGCGCACCTCGGTTGCGGAGGTCTTTCCGTTTCCATTGCTGCTCACTGTTTGTCCATTGACCAAAACTTTGGGGCTCGAAAGTTGGTCTTTGCCCTGTCGGGCGAGGGCATCCAGTCTCTGCTCTTCCTGGAACTCGTTCTCGTCGTTGTCGCTGCGATCGTCATCGGCAGTCTTGAGGAATACGAATCGCCACGCGATTCGGAGGATGTAGTATAGCCAGAACAGGTTCAGGCCCTGAAGACTGGCAAGGAGAGCCGTGGAGATGTAGAAGGATAGGTCGCACTTGTATTGCTCGGTCTCCCAGTTAAGACCGTAGGGTCCGACGGTCTTGAACTCGTTGAATTCGGACCAGAGGATGCGGAGGTTCAGGTAGTGTCGAAGATAAATCCAAGCACACATGAAGAATCCGAAATAGGGACCAACGAGGGGGTGGTCGAGGTAATTCAGTGTTTTCGAGGTCTGAAAATTAGTAATCTGATTGGGAACAGTAACTGAGCTACTTACAGCAAGGAAGAAATCACTGATGTCGTGAGTAATAAAGACCCCCAAGCCCATGTAGGTAAAGTGGAACCGGTAGCTCAAGAAGATCAAGGCCAAGGATACTACGTGATGTCCAACCAATTCATTATAATCCTTTCGTGGCTTCTCCATTCCAAGCATAAGCACAATAGCTTGTTGGGCCCAGTATGCGGCTTGGAAGAGGTAGTAGAATTTGAAGTAAGCTTCGTGGTGCTTATGTGGGAATAGCTCGTACATCGCCGTTGTGTTGAAGTACCAAAGAGGTGTGCGGCTCATAACATACAGTCCGCAGGGGCCTAGAAACCCAAAGTAGATGGCCGTGTACATCTGTTCCATAAAGCGGGATTGTTTTGCCCGGCTCTTCAATCCACTATTCTTGGCCATAGGTCGCAGAAACTTCTGCATGATGAACTCTCTGGTGAAGGAGAGGACAATCACGTAGAAAGACACAAAAGCAAAATCCCAGCGGCCCTTCCCATATTGAGTCGGCGTTCCTGGCGGGTCATTCGGGTCGGGCGGCAGAGGATATGAGAGGAAGATGAAGTGACTGATAGGATTCGACTCGGTAGGATTAATCGCATAGAGGATGAGGAATATTGAGAGCAGCACCAGTGGAGTGACCCAGGTGTGCTTCAGCGCATATCGTTTCCATTGCTGGAAGAGGGTTTTCGCTTTCCGTCGTTTGGAAAAGGGCTTCTTGCGATCTAATTCCTTCTGCGCCTGCTGAGTGTCAGCTCTGTCGAGAGAACAAAAGGGGGTTGCCGACTCTGATAGTTCCGGGAGACGGCGGTCTCACGTCCAGAGTTGCCAATGCTGGTGAACCTGTGTCTCCAGCTCTTATCTCTCCCCCGAGTCCACTTGAGCGTCTTCGAACCCGCGGCTTTTCGGGGTTGTTGTGTCCTCCCAGGGGTGCCAATTTGTCGTCAGAAGACAAGAGCGGGAAAGCCTCTGTGACAGTCATGTTTCGTGATGAATGGATTGTCTCCTCCAGTAAAGAACTCAGCAGGCCTTTGATATCATAAGAAAGATGTTGTCAAGGTGGTTATGTGAGTTAGAGAGGTGGCGGACGTGCTTATATGAAAATTGAGAGATTTCGAATTTGGCGGAGTTTGGGTGAGCAAGAGTGAGATCAACTTTAATTACTGTCCGGGGTGGATCGCCGACTCGAATGTTCCGCGTCCGCGATTTTTAGCTCCACCCGGCTCTCTCAAATCCCCTGCTTCTGGATCTATTCTCCGTCTCTGCCCTCCTATGAGAGTAGGTTGTTCCCCCGAGACGGTCTTACTCATCCTCATAAGCACCAGTAAAGACATCTCAGCCTTCTCGTACCCCAAATTCAGGATACGGCATTTGCACGTATCTCGAAGTAGGATACGGACACGTGATTGACTTCATCATCTGAAACAGCCCTAAATTAGGCCATTCTGGCTCTCGAGAGGCTATCCAAAATATCATATTGTTTAAGGCATGATTGTTATGTACTTTGCTGCGTGTTTTTCAAAGCCCGAGGCCTTTTAAAAGCGGTCTACGGGTTTTAATGAGCATAACTGACGCGCTTAGGACTAAGCGAGCAGGAATTCCCAGTCGGTTTGATGCCATTATGACCTCCCTGAGTCGACCACACCTTGATACGTCAGAAGTCGATACGCATTCCACCGCCGACTGGATGGCGGTCTGAATTGGGTGCAAACGATCCGCACTGAATGAGTTTCAGTCCCTTAGCTGCCTAGTCTGGCCATTGGCCCTTCACTGCACCAACGAAGCACCAAGAGATATTCGAGTATCGTATTGCTGAACAGCACAGATATATGGATATGTTCATTTCCGCTTCAATGCCTCCCGCTATTCAAAGCGGGATTCAGTTGAACCGGAGATCGGCCAGTGTAGAAAGCGGACACTGAGTTCAATTCTGGTTTTATGCACAAATATTATGTTGACTTAATTCATCGTATATTTCTGTTATTTTTGTTCCTTTGTATGAGATTTACTGGTATGCTGTGTCAAAAAGATACAGTATTTTGGAAGCTGCAACTCACTGATCGCTGCAAAGTGGATGAGAAGCAAATTTTTGCCCTTCAATGCGTCTTCAGTTTACTCAATGTGGTGTTCTTGCTTCGCGCCTTGACAGTTTGTTTATTACTCGGCATACCCGGTGAGATGACACAGTAAGTCGATGTACTGTTAATGATAAGCAGGGCTGTGGGAGAAAATCCGCTACTGTCATTCGCCGCAATGAGAGTCATCCTTTAATGATGATATACAAACGGTCAGGTCGAGGGTCTTCAGATCTCTCGTATTCCATTTCCCGAGTACGAATGGCACAGCATGAATGCCAACCGGCCGGGTGGTCCCCTCCTTGGCAATGGGATCAGACCTTTTCCGGTTTGGACATATTTCTTTTAGACGGACTCGGGTTGATTTGAGATTTCTCAACGGCTGGAGCACTTCCACAGTCCTGTAAAATAGATCCAATCTCAATATGCGTGTTTGTCTTTGGAAACTCCAAGCACGGAGCCTTCTGTGATTGCCTATGAGGTTCAGCTGCCTAAGACATGGACATAAGGGAAATGTTGACTCCATAGTATAACAGTCACGATCTCAGTCCCATAGATTGGACCATGGCCTGACCATAAACATACTGGTCACTACTTGGTATCCCGAACGACTGAAGATTCTGCTTTTGTTGTCATGTATTCAAGTTGACATGATCATGACTATGACTAACACACAGTATCATTGGATATCCAACACCAGACATGCAAGCGTGGAGCACTTTTTGCTGCTGAAGATGAGGGCCAACTACCCGACTGAATGTACTTTGTTGTCCATGTTTTGATTCCGGCATGGTCTCGCTTACTGAGTTTTCTACAGTAGCTGTACAACAAAATGTCTTGCCTAGCCTCATCAACTTTCAAGCACAAATCCTTCGAAAAGTTCAGAATCATAGCTGTAATGCCACCACTATAATCTGTTATCTCAAGAGCCATCATTGGGCTGCCATTGAAAATGTTGTCTATCATTAGCTGCGTCAATTGACTGGATGCGAAGTAAATAACTCCGCGTTTTGTGAGCCTGGCATCAATTTTCTCAAAACAGAAATTGACAAGATAATTGAGACGATATGAAATTACATAACCATACCGAACTATGGAGTCAACATGTGTAAAGCCGTGCCTGGAAGGAAATCAATTGAGCAAAAGTGCCTCACGTGTCTGCATTGCTTGAAGAGTACTAGCATCGGTATTTCATCGGCTCTCTCCAGGGGGTGGGCGTATCCGCGTAACAAACTGAGCTTCTCGAGCATTCCAAATTTGCTCCACATCTCTCGAGCCTCACAACCTCTCTGGACACCACACTCTTTCTTCCAGCTACATATCGGGAGTTTGACATTGTTTGGACAATTCTTCATTCTATATCAGACTCTCTCTGCGCAATTCCTACCAAAGACAGAAAATCCAGAGCTTAGCTCGTCACCGCTGACCCCGCCAAAGGTATGTCAACAATCCCCATTTCCCCCGCTCTCCTCTTCTATGATGATATACAAGCTGGCACCAGTCCTATTGAACGATTTTGTACTCAGTTCTTGAGGAAAATGCTATGACTTTGGTCTACTTCTGACAGAAACAACCAAATACTTTTCCCTCATTCACATCTACGTCGAGTTCTTTGCGCTGACAAACCGAGTGAACAGCCAGCCCGCGTCTGAACCTCTCTGACTTCGAGACTACTCGCTCAACATGCTTCACAATCCGAACAACTGGCATTGGGTCAATAAGGATGCGTCGAGTTGGACCAAGCAGTACCTGGAGCAAAATATCAAGGGTATCAAGGCCGAGGAAAATGGAGTTACCGCGCAATTGGACAAGCTGATCAGCATGGATGGAGATGTTGATGTCAACCAGCGCAAGGGCAAGGTCATCACCATCTTCGACGTCAAGCTTGTCCTCGAATACTCAGGTATGTCTGGGGTGATTATGCCATAGCCAAAACCGGGCAATGCTGACCAATTCAGGCAAGACGAAGGACGACGAGGACGTTAGTGGCACAATTACTGTCCCCGAGGTTGCGCACGATACCGAAGAACATGAGTATGTTGTATGTCTCTTCGTCCCCATGGGCGCCCTGTCTGGCCAAACTAACAATCGCACAGTTCGAGCTAGACATCTACTCCGATGCCAATTCCAAAGCCCCTGTCAAGGACCTCGTCCGCTCCAAGATCCTCCCACAATTGAGAAAGGAATTCGCGAAGCTCGGCCCTGCCTTGATTGCTGAGCACGGAAAGGATATTCAGCACGCTCCTGGCTCCAATCCCTCGAGCGGTTTCTCAACTCCAAAGCTGCATGTCCCAACCTCGTCACCAGCACCTGCCGCAACCCAAACGACCAAGACTAGTTCCTCTGTCAACACTACAACGGTCACCGATAGCGAAGAGTTCCGCGCACCGGCTACAGAGCTCTACCAAACCTTCACCGACCCTCAGCGCATCTCAGCCTTTACCCGCGCAGCACCCAAGCTCTTCGAAGGCGCGAAGAAGGGCGGCAAGTTCGAGCTGTTTGGAGGCAATGTTTCTGGTGAGTATCTTGAGCTTGTTGAGCCAACAAAGATCGTCCAGAGCTGGAGATTGGATCAATGGCCAAAGGATCACTACTCTCGTCTCGAGATCAACTTCGATCAGAACGACGTAGACAATGTTACTGTTATGCGGGTCAGCTGGAGTGGTGTCCCCGTCGGCCAGGAGGAAGTTACCAAGCGTAACTGGAGCGAGTACTACGTCCGCAGCATCAAGCAGACGTTTGGGTACGTGTACCATGCAATCGAAACCTGAACCTCTTCTGACTAATCACCTTGTAGCTTCGGTACAATTCTATGAGAGGGGTGGCCACATGTGGAGGAAGTGGCATAATGGACAATGAGAAAATGACCGGTCAGGGGGAATGAATGACTCTACGCAGCAACGATTTCAGGTGGCAGGCTTGCAATTCTAAATTAGAGCAATCGAATAGAAAGCATTTGCACTGCCACTTCTATTGACTTCGCCTAAGCTATGATCTCCCAATGGCACGGAAAAAAGTTAACCACTCTAGAGCTTCAACCTGACTCAAGAGTCTTGAACCTCCAAGAAAACTGGACCTTTCACGAACTCAAGCCATAAATCCTCTGTTATTGTACTAATATATATGCGTTGGGCGCTGTATATCCTACAAATCCCCTACCAATTAACGCCATGCCTGCTTCAAAACAATCAATCCAAATCATAAAAGCTACCTTGCCTATCCTGCTCGTAAGTTCTCATGTCCCTAGCCCAAGATATATCTATATGTGCGTAAGAAAATATAGAACTTGGTGTCATGCAATCAATCATTCCTCATCCACGTGCAGGCTCGTCTGTGCTTTATGTCAAGCTCCACGCGACACCCCGTCCAAACTCGCACGACCAGTGTACGAATGCACACCAGCAGGTCCCACCCCAGCATTAGGATCAAGCGAGACCTTCCTCCTCGTCAAATGCTGCTGCTCCCCAATGTCGACAGGACTCTTCAGCACATCACCATGCTCATTACGAGTCGTCGCATGAGCATGCACATGCATGACCCTCGGCCTTTCCAGCAACTCCTGGATCTCGCCCTCCCTCCTTGCCGAGTCCTCAACACTCATTTTCGCATTCTCTGGTCCTTGCTGACCATTTTCGTTTAAAGTACCATTCACACCCTCATTTTCCCTCTTTAACGCATCCTCAAAACGCTCCCTAATCGCAGGATCATTTTGCAGCTCCTGGAACAGATCTACATCTGTAGGCCAGAATGACTTCCTCACACTGCTGACACCCAACTCCAACAGAATGAGCGCAGCAAGTGTGAGGATAAGCACAAGCCACCAGAGCAGGTTGCGGCCGTATCCTTTGAGGAACCCGTCTTTGATGGCGTAGAGAGGGTAGGTTTTGCCGGGAGTGAAGACGAGGGAGAGGAGAAGAGTCCAGAGGAACCAACCGCCTACTGAGATGAGCCAGCCGAGGAAGGAGATTATGGTTTTGTTGTGTTTTTCGATTAGGCTGTGAAAAGATGTCAGCATGGTTAGAGTAAGTGCAGGGAAATGGAACATACAGTAGCTTCGTATTGATGAAAATCACCGCGGCCGAGAAAGCCAGCGTGCCCATGGCAAGTAGATCATCATCTCTAGTGAAGATCGCTTCACCGAACAGCCCAAACATCAAGAAGTAAATGATAACGGATTCCGAGGTTGCCATAAACATCCACGCAATGTAAATCTTGAAATTAAACGAGGCGTTGCGCTGGCCTGAAACATAGAGCTCCGGAACAGCGAGCAGTGTAGAGGCGTTAAGGTCCTGCTCGAAGATACCAAGCAGAATGACTGCCAAAGAAGTGAAGAGCGTGTTGAAAACCGTCAAGGATGTCGACTCGAAAAGCGACGTTCCAGTGTAGCCAGCCCATTTTTGATAGAATGCTTGAAGGAGGTAGAAAAGCAATTCTTTCCAGAACGTTGCGAGGATATACTTCGCGGTCCGCACGTAGTTCCAACGACCATGGACAAAGAGAAGACGTTGTAGGAAGCGGAATTGAGCGATGGAGTAGTCCGCGATTCTTGCGGCTTGTAGTCCTTCCTTGCCACTGATTCCAATACCGACGTGGGCGTCTGTAATCATGGCTATGTCATTCGCACCGTCTCCGATGGCTAATGTAAGGGACTTCTTGACCTTTGTCCTAACTCTCTTGACAAGTGAAGCTTTCTGACTTGGACTGGCGCGACAGCAAATGACCGAGTCGACGAGAACCACCAAATCGAAGAAGAGAAGAGCTAAAGTCTCGTTGTTGTCTATTTCGGAGAGTGTTTGTCCATCAACAACAATCACAGAATGAGGTATTGCCCCTTTGCTGATATCGAGTAAGGTTGATGCCATGAGTTGCTCAACCTCACCAGTCGTATGGTCAAGAACAACAATCGTCGAGTAGTTCTTACAAATACGAGCACTGTGGCCGATGTTGATGGCAGTTTCTCGCTTATCACCAGTCAACATCCAGATCTTGATATTAGCTCTCCTCAATTTGTCGATTGTCTCAGGAACACCTTTCTGCAGCTTATCCTCGATAGCTGTAGCACCAGCAAGGTCGAAATTCTGCTCGATCAGCTCCCCAGCATTCTCAATCAGATCCTGGCGATCTACGAGACTAGTTGTAGCATCGAGGTATATTTTCTTCCAGCCTAAGATATTTGTGAGCATTCAATGTCCGAAATCGGAATAGACTTTGAAATAAGGTAGAAGCTTACCATCGTATTCTTGATCATCCAGGAACCTATAACCGTACAGCAGAGTCCTCAAACCTTCGGAAGCAAAATCATCGATGTGCTGGAAGCAGCGTTCAAATACCGCCGAGTCATCCAAGACAAGACCTTCGTCAATCATTTCATCCAAGTGTCCTTCCATGGCAGAGACAGCGCTGATACTAGAGAATCTACGATCTCCTGATCCAAAAGAGGGTCTCGCCATGGAACCTCTAGGCGAATAGGCTCCGGATTCATCAGAAACGGACTCGACATCACTCTCCTGTCTCCTCAACCAAGTATCTAGCTCATCTCGGATAGGTTGTAATCTTGAACTCGTCATGCTCGGCCGACCACCAATACTTTTCCTGTTGGCGCTCATACCGGGTCGATTGAAGCTCATACTGTTCCTTGGGCTACTCTCGCTCATTCGTCGCAAAGCCTCTTCAGCCTCGATGCTCTTCCTCTTACTCGAGCGTCTCGAGATCTCAGTTTTCTTTTGAAGAGCCATAGGAGCGAGCTTCAGCCGTGGCATGATGACTGAGTCGGCTCCTTTACAGAAAATGCATATCCTGCCATTTGGAAAGCGGACGACGATAGACATCCTCTTTCGCTTGCTTGAGAATTCGATGACGTCTAGAATGTCATAGGTCTCGGTGATCTGTTCGCCAGAGTCCGGCCCACCTGGTCCAGGATAAGACAATGTGATGGACTTTGCGGGTCGATCGATGACAAGGTAGCCAAGCTCTTGAGCCGCTTTCACCAAGGCAAGCTCATCAGGAGACGCAGCTTGGAACTCGATGTCTCCGTTCTCTTGGACCTCTGGGAGGCAAGTATGGCAAAGAGCCAGGCAGAGAAGGAAGAACTTGGCCTTCTTCGTGAAGATACTATGCGGCTTATGCTGCATGAAGTTGAGCAAATCTTCAGTTCGCATTTCTGGCTGCGCTTTAGATGGCCTCGCAGACGATTTCCATAAATTGATCGAGCCAGATCGGCGGATAGATAGCGACGGGCGAACCGTTGAGCTCGACATGGCCGATTCCCTTCGTACGGTCTCTGGTCGAACGCGTGTTTTCTTCTTGGAGGATCGTTTCATGATGCCCTTACCTTTCCTCTTGTCGCCCTTTTCAGCCTCGCGGTTTTTGTTGCCCTCACGACTTTCTTCTAATTTCGCAGCCTCCTCTTGCAAATCGAAATCATGTAACCAAGCATAGCCAGCTACACTGAGCTTTCGGAATTTCATTATGTTGTCGGTGAGAGTTCCGGTCTTATCTACAAGTTCATGTCAGTCTTAGATGACACTTTCTAGAATTATAAATCACAGGATGGAGAAAGTTCAGAATAGACGCAAAAGGCACCCACCTGAAAAAATGTAGTTTACTTGACCGAGGTTTTCCAAGATGGTAGTAGTCTGCAAAACGTCAGCAACCATTACCCTTATAAGCCGAACAGTACCTGTAAAAGCACATCGACGATCTGGATGTTCTTCAGTACTCACATTACAAGTCATAGGCGTATCCGAAACCGGATCATACATCTCAACATCACTCATAAGCACCAACTGTCCAACCTTGATAATCTCCAAACTAACATACAACGATAGCGGAATCAACGTATTATAGAGAATTATGAATCCAATGATGATCTGTGCAAAGTTCACATGCAGACCCTCGAGATACCATGCCTTGCTCTCCGTCTGATTCGACCAGATCTGATAGGCGATGGTGCAGAAGAGCGCGAGGATGACGACGAATACGACGAGCATGATGACGATCTTGTTGGTGACGAATTGGATGGCCGGGGCTTTGGTTCGAGGGTTCTTGTTGGCGTTCATCCGGATCTTGCAGTCTTCGCCGGTGTTGATGACCATCCCGATGGCAGTGGATGTGTTTCTCAGCGTGCTACCACGGAAGATAACTTCATTGGTTGTAAGCGGTAACGTCTCTCCATCGACAGTGACTCTCCCGTCAAAATTGTACAGGTCGATGTTCGGATCCTCGACTACAATGTGAGCTCGACAGGCAGCAATTGCTTCTTCGGTAGCACATCGCTTGGCTAGGGGCGGTGGAGCTTGCTTGCTCTTGAGGTTGGTCTCACCATCGAGAGCCATGGTCTCGATGTAGGCGATGCCATTTGGCCCGTCTGCATGGAGGAGCACCACGTCTGCAGGTATGGGATCGTCGCGGCGGAGCTTAATGATATCTCCTACTTTGATATCCATCCATTTTAGCGTCGTCCAGTGTCTGGACTCGTCTGAATCCTCAGTATGGGAGACCTCTTTTGAGGAGGATTTCGTCTGGCCTTTGGACGGCACCATAGCCTTCAGCTTGCCTCCGAGGTCTTTCGAACCACCAACATGAGCAGGTCGGAAGGAATGTAAGACAAGGGTCTCCCTATTATTCTCCACCTTGTCGAGTTTGTACCGCCGATAGTCATCGTACCCTTCTTTACCCATACTAATAGCCACGAACACCAACAATGGAGCAATAGTCGTGTAAGTACCCGTAGTACTCAAGCCCGGAATCATCTGCAAAATCGACACCAGCAGAAAATAAGCATTTGCCAATTTCGAAAACTGAAAGAACAATTGTCGAGGCAGGAAGTTCCACACTGTATATCTACTCGAGCGAATCGAGTTCCCAATGTGATCCTTGCCCGTTCTCTCGTCAAGAGGTGGTCTCGTCCTCGAAGCATCGAGATCAATATGCCGCCCATCTTTCGATGGAGGAATTGGCGTCTGTCGAAGCACAATCATGGTAAACTTGTCCTTCCACACTTTAGCCCTCTGCAGGACCTTATTCTCCCTTATTCGTTTCCTAGCCCAGACATCATAGTTCGGCAATTGCAATGTCCCAAATGTCCTCTCCTTCCCTCCCGAAGGTAACGAATCCGTGTAGCTCCCAAAGACCTCAGTTCTTGACATAGATGTATCATTCTCCTCAATAATAGGTGTAACAGCAGAGGAAGGCCTCTTGCCATTCCCCTCCTCCAACCGCCTCGCTGCCCCATCTTGGTCCTGAGACGAGCTGGCTTCCACGAGCTCGATTGGGCCATCGTCCGGTTTACTGTTTATCGCCCTCGCAAACAGCGATCGCCGCAGCGAGTACCCTCTATCTCTCGTCCTGGGCGAAGTGGGTGAGGCTTGATTCGTAGCTCTAAACTTTGGGTTGCCCCCAGCAGGTCTAGGAGCCTCAGCTGGCCTCTGAGGTTGCGCCTGAGTATCTATCGTCAAATTGTGTGTCCCGGGTCGCTGTTCCGTAGCAGTAATTGAGGCTTGTGCCATTTCCCTGCCCACATCCTGTGAGAATCGCACCCGCTGTGCATCTCTGTCTTGCGAAGCTCTTGGATCCATTGTCCCAGCCGAAGCACTCGCAGGATCCGTCGCAGACCTCCTAAAACCATGAGCAGGTCCCGATTCCCCTCCTAAATCATCCGCCATGGCGATGCTGACTTGTATGTCTGCATTCGAGAGGAAATCCAAGACGTTGTCTCCTCGTATTTAGAGGATGGTTGAGACGTGCCGAGGTCTTGGTATAAGTCACTGTGCAGCCATGCGACTCGTAGAATGTAAGATCGTGCGTTTCCTCAATGGCAACAATTCATGAAGTCAAAGACATGCTGGTGAAAATGAATTGAGGCTGGCAATGTCGTATTGCTGAGGTACGTACAAATCGATGATTGAGATGTCTAGATCGCTTGGAGATCACCCGCAGAGGGGCTGTGCAAAGGAGCCGTTTTATTTTAGATTTCAACACAACCCCTCCCCAGATCATTATTTTGCTTTGTAGTCCTACGTTCGATTATTTCAACAAGTGAAATTCGATGCTCCTATTGTAAAAATTTGAGGAAGTCGAGCATTTTCTCGTGATTGTCTTCTGATGGAATCAGCATCATGAGCTTTTCTCCATCTGATCTCAGAGCCAACATCACTTGTAGTTCAGATTAGAGCATGCCGCAGATACGAACTAGCAGATAACCAAAATCAAATTAGCTTTGAATTGCAAGTATAACCAATGCTACTACGCCTTCAAAGGCTGAAAGGAAGTGCTCAAACTGTACCAGTCTTACTTTCATCCGGAACATAGGTATTGACCCCACGTTTTGTAGCGCCACCAGTAGCCGCCTCAAATGCAGCCCCCTTTCTGATGCATATCATCTATTCCATATTAGATCAAATATGCGAGTCACATTAGCAACATATGATTCAAACTCGATAATGAATTTTCCATTATTAAGCCCACCATGTTATCATCATGCTGTCACAAACTAACAAATCGATCGAAGCAACTTCAACTCTTCCTCCAGAGTACTTTTGACCAGAGCGTTTATTCCACTTCCTCCCTTGACTTCCAGATTTATTTCTCTCCCACTTCCTCTCGATACCAGTATCTCCTCTGGAGACAAAAAACAAGATAAAAGATGCGCCTCGGTACTGAGACAAAACACCCAAAACCACGCCAGAAAAACAAAAAAACGGGAAACGATCGCTGTGCCAGCCAAGCATGATCAAGATAGAATTTATCGTCATGTAGGTTCGTGGCATAAGACTAAACAGAAAAAAACAGGTTGGCCAAAAAAGGTCCTCGTATCCGTTACGACACGAGTAATTAAGCGGAGCATAATTCAAACAAGAATAGAAGAGTCCACGCTGGCCGTCAGTTATGTACGACTGAACAAAAACACCATCCACAAGAACGCCTCCCATAATGCGCTCAGTCAAACAAATCCAACTTCGGCAAGAGACAAGCATGTTCCTCGGCTTCCACCGCTAAATGCAGCCAAACCCGGGCGCGATGAAACACGGAGCCGAAGGTTTGGGCCAGCCACCATCATGAACGCAATCTGCCGCGATTGACTATTGAGGGATATGTTCAGGCGAAAGACTGGCTGGATTTTCATCGAATGAGACAAGCTGATTCATATCCATGTCTGCTTGTGACTGCTCGGCAAACGCTGGGGAGTGAGGATGCATGGGAAGATTGAGAGTGTGTTTTGAGTACATCTCATTCAGTCCAGTCCCGTCGTCAGAGATGTTCGAGTGATCGTGTGACATATTGTATACGTCTGCAGATGCACTTCGGTGCATCATAGACATGGGTGGGGATTGATCAACGATGGCTGGGTCACCGTGGCTCATGAAGGATAGCGGCGAGACTGAAGGTTGGATCATGTGTCCGGATTGATCGGCCATTGGGTTCGGCGACAGATACGGAACAGTGAAAGGCGTATTGTTGTACGAAGACGCAGGAAGAGCGCCTGTGTCTGGGCCCTGCGAGAAAAATCCAGGGCTGGCAAACTCGGACGGTGAAGTAGTCGTAGCGGCAGACATGGGGTACTGTCTGAAGTCCATTCCATATCCTGATGATGTGTCAATCCGGAGGTTAGGTCCCAGAGGGCCCAAACTGTTTGGCTGCTGTGGGACTGGTGCAAAGATATTTGGGTTATGCTGCTGTTGATTCTCGCCTGGATGTTGGATGAGGAACGATGGCATGGGGTTGTTGAACATGGAAAAGTCGACGGCCATTGGCACGGACCGACTTCTTTGTCTCTTGTGGCCAGGTCCGCCGCGGTGTCCTGGATTGACATTCACACCCCACTGTTCTTGGAACATGCCAACGTGAGCCTGGGCATTATAGTTTGGCTGAGAGGCTGGACGGAGACCAATTGGAGAGACTGGTGCCGAGACCGACATTTGTTGCTGCTCGAATGGGTTGTGTCGGGTCATGAATGATTCGAGGGAAACCAACTTGGCAAGTTGGCCACTCAAAACCTTGGGATGACCTCCAAGATGATGAACCATCTGCTGCGAGGCTTGTTGATCTTCTGTGAAATCACCACACTGGAAGAAACCACCAGATCCGGACGAGTCCATGAAAAAGTTGGGAGGTCGGTTCAGCTCAACTACCAATCCACCAGGCTTTCCAGACTCCATATCTCCATTTTCCAGGAAGATATTCTTGATGAATGCGAATGGATATTCAATCTTGTAGCCAGCCTGGTCATTGTTGATATAATATGTCATACATCCCTTTTCTGGTGAGTAGAAGATGATGAGATCCATTGCATTTTGGCCAACTCGTCTCCAGGATCCGATGCTCAAAGACCGACACGAGAGATGGTGGATAACTATTAGAAGAGTTAGCACGGAACCTTCCCGTCATCCACAAGGTTATTGTCACATACCAACTTTCCCCTGTGGACCCTGATCACCTCCCATCATCAAGCTGCCACTACCATACGGCATAAGGCCTGAACGACCGAGGAAGTTCCCTCCCAGGGACTTTCCAGACTCCATTGCTTGGATAGCAAGGTATTGACGCATTGACTCTGGAATGGCATCACAATCCTCCCCAGTTTCGATGCTCTTCTTGGCCAACAACTTTATCTTTGCGCGTCTGAAGGCGTAAGTTCCTAATCATCGGTAGAAGACTGCATCGAACTCACCTGTTCTGAAACCAAATCTGAACGGATCGCTCTGTCATGTTGATATCCTCCGCAATTCGCTCCCTCACGGTTGCAGTTGGTGTTGGGTTCTTGTTGAATTCCATCTCTAGAGTCACTAGTTGATCTTGAGTGGCACGTTGTCTCTTCTGGTTCTTTTGTTGCTGGGTGAGAGTGCTCTTCCTGGGTGGTCTGCGGGATGCCGATGTGCTGCTCGCCGAGTTTGACGCGGTCGGACTGGGTGTTGATGACATCTTGATGGCGGCATCCTCCTGTGAAATTTCCGACATGCTCTTGCGGTCTTCTGAAGCCATATCCATCGTGGAAATTGAATGTCGAATTTCCAAATGAGATTATCTTGTTGTGATATAAATGTATTAGATCCTTCTCCCCTCGGATCTAAATGTTTGGTAAGGACTGAACGAGTGGACGAATCGCGGATTGCGAGTCGGGAGGTAGTAGTGGTGCGATCAAATCGATTGTATCAACGGTGGTGTATGCAAGTGTGGTGGAAATGCGTCGCTGAAACTAGCAGGAACAGGAGGAGAAAAGTATTGAAAATGGAACCGGGTTAGATCGTCGAAGATTGAAATTCGTAAGGTAGAAGAAGGAGCGTGGGGTGTAAGGACTGTGGTTCCGATTGTAGCCGGAAGACTGTGAAAGAAAGGAAGAGTTGACGACGGGGAGAGGGAGATGCGTCGATGGGGAGCGATAATGAGGATGGAAGACGAGGACGAGGACAAAAGAGGAGGAGAGGAGAGGATGAGGATCACGGAACGAAGGTGGGTAAGGAGGGAAGGGAGAAATGCCAAGACTTTGAGTAGCGCAATGGTCTGTGCTGCAGAGCATCGTCGTTCCTCGCACCAGAACAGGGGCTGGCTACGGGTTGTGTGGGCTGTGGGTTGGTGGAAGAAGAGGAGGGAGGGACAGGGGCATGGGGGGCTAGCCCCAAGCTGCTCCTTTCTGTCCACACAGCACAGCACAGCACAGCACAGCAGCAGAATCAAGCATGATGCATCTGTCTGTACCTGCGCCGCGACAGACTGGCTGTTGCTTACTTGCTTGCTACTCGCCAGAAGTGCAGCAGGTGGATACTATGACTTTCAAGCTGCACTACTGTACCGTACGGAGCTCGTGAGTCTGGTGACTCTAGTCTCTGGTCCATACTGGAAGAAGTTCGTTCTTCTTTGACTTTTTACACTTTCACTGTCGTCCTGTCTTGTCCTAAAGTGACCTCAGATCTGCGCCAAAGACCCTATACCTCTCAAAAAGTCTCAAGTCTCGAAACATTATTGCTACTTTGACTCTGGTGAAGATGTCTCTGTGCCGCGCCCGCAATCGCGATGCCTCGTGCGTCCCGATGAACAACACATCCTACCCTCGCGAGTGCTGAACGGTCAGAAAAGAAAGAAAGAAAAAGGGGAGAGACTCACTGGCTATCCATGCCCCTGCCCTTTATCCTGACCCTTGCAATGTTCGCGCGTTGCTGGTGCTGGTGCATGGCTCACATCCAGACCGACACGCACCCAGGCCCAATGGATTGAGGAATCCCGGCAGCCATGCCATGGCGGAGCAGGCATCATAAGCATCGCAACCGCCCCTGAACCAAGTCGACTCGCTGGACTGGACTGGACTGGACTGGATTCAACTCTCTGGCGGCTCCAACATCAGACCAACCAGTCCCAACAACAGACACTTCAACAGCCTGGATCTGATTTGATCTGATATTGTATGTATGTGTGTGCGCGCCTCAGGGCTTGCTTCAGCGGACCGATGGGGGCACATCTCGCACTAAAAGCTCTTACGATATACTATACTTTCCTATTTACAGAGTTCTCGCTCAACATACCGACGTGCCGTAAACGCTGCAATCAACCGGCCGAGTCATGCATGTCCTACGCTGAGGTAATGCAGTCATTCAAGGCCATCATCTCGGGTGTGTCGTGACGATTATCCTGAGTATGTAGGTAGGGAGGGAGGTACAGTAGACGACAATACTTCGTACATTCTTCCACCATGAGTGGATCAGGATTCCAGCCTCTTTGTCTGCTGATGCCGTGGTCCCAAGACCTAGGGGGGGCTTCGTCAACAAGCATGAAAGCAACAGAAGAACAGATGATGCGCGGTTGTGTTAGGGCACACCATCTTGACACTGCTGAGTTCTGTCCAGTATCAGATCCTAGAGGCCACCACCACCAATAGAGACTTCAGACGAAGATCCCTGGACTTTCGCTTGCCGCCCCTCAGACCAATGGCCAAGCGCAGAGGGTTCAAGAAGCCGACGGAACGAAAATAGAACGCTGTCCTCCTTCAACATCGCGTCAGCGATTCGAGCATCCAAAACAGAGTTATTCCTTGGGCTGACTGACATGATGCCGTGTCCACGATTCAACGCATTCTACAGGTCGGTCGACGCTTGACGTGACGATGAGAAGGAGGGCGACGTTCTGCGCGGCTTCTATTTTTCCAGCCAGCTATCCTTGCTATCTTATTTTGGGTTTGGTTTACCAGTTCTTCCTTGATTGTTCTTCATCGATGATCCAGGTCTCGCCATCCAGCCAGTAGTCGAAGCGTCGACAGGATGTCTAATCCAATCCAGCGTGCCCACTCCAAAGTCTGTAGTTCAAACGGGTACCTGGGCTAGCTCAGCATTAGTGCCACTCTTGTACCTGGCTAGCTTGTTAAAGCGTTCGAGCCGGCTTCGTGCCTCGCTGGCCGATCCCGACGGTGCGACTCACAGCATGACGGAATAGGGGTAGGCCACTTCGTTTGCCAACTCCCCCCTCCTTTTCTTCCCCCAGTCCTCTCAGATCGCCGTGTTCAACCTGAACACCACACCCCACTCCATCCCACTGCGCCGCAAGCCCACAAACACGTCAAGATCGACTTCATATTTTTAAAAAGTCAAGACTCAAAAGTTGTCTTGAGGGCTTCACATGTCATAATCCTGCCGCAGTTCACCACTAGCGCCAATTCGATGGAGAGGAGGCTGTCTTCCAAACGGGCAGGACTGAAGCAGCAACATCTCCGTCTCCGAGACACAGTTCAAGAGCTGAGCTGGAGCCTCAGACGGTGAAGTTCGCGGAGCATCGTTTGAGAACACCCCTTTGAGCATTCGCCGCATGGCCCGATTCAGATGGGTACCTATTGCGGCATGATTTGCCCTATCGACCGTCTCATGGAAACAGCCTCATGATTCTGAACAGGGCCTCCTAGCTTGTGCGCACAGGTATCGCATACGTACAATCCCCATTATTGTTCAGGCTTGATATCGATCCTTATGCGCGGTCAAGAGGCACACCTTCCTTCGAGTGGACATACTCCTTGAAAAGTGGTGCTGTGGGTGGCATCCCGTTCGTGGGTTACGTGCCTGTCGGATGAAAGAAACTCACCGTAAGAACGCCTTTTCATGCAGCCTGGTCTTTATTTATCTAAGCTTCATCCGAAGTTAGTTCTTGTGCGACTCGGCTGGACCTTGCAGTTTGACAACTTTTTCATACTGTATTGACAGGCCTTTCCTGCCGCTCCCGTCTCCCTGCCCGACCAGTTGTTTTCTACTGTCCCCCCCCACTCACATCCCGCGGCTGTAACATCTCCCCAAAAGGAAGGACAGAGAAGAACCCCTAGAAGATACCGTACCGTACCGTCGCAACTGAAAACTCGCTTCGATCTCATCCGGTGTCTTGACGCCGGCCAAGCACCCTCGTCCGCGGGTCACGCAAGGCATAATCCACGCTTCGCGTTTGATCTCCAACCACCCTGCTTTAACCCAACAACAACAACAACAACAACACCACACTTTCACGCCCTAAATACCGACTATTCGCCCTACAAAATATTAGCAATACAACATTCCCATGGACCAACGATCTCAAAGATTCCTTCTAGGTAGTTTCACAACACAAGTCATGCCAATATCACATACCTCCAGGTGTTGCCTTGCCCAGACCAGGCGGCAGGGAATCTTCTTTCGCTGTGGAGGAGGGGGCCAAGTGGCTTAGATTTCTTTGTCAATGCACGATTCGCGGTCTCGGTAGGGGCTTTTTCATGCTTGCATATTAAGAGCTCCGAATATAGCTTGGAAGATCAGATGGAGCCCCTCGCTTGTTTTTCTCCGATTGTTCGTGCGTTCTTGCGAGTTTCGATTTCACGTTCATCGTTATGCCGCGCGAAGGGATGTATGCTGAACGATGTCCATCGGCTGACACTTGACACTTGACACCGGCGATCATTTTGTGTTTAGTTTTGTTGTGTTTGGAAGATATGGGGTTGTGGAGAGGAAATGAAACTCAGGTGAGGTGTTTGGATGAGGAGATCAGATCCTCTTGTTTTCTTAGTTTGATATCTGGTTGTTTATCAGTTACAACTATTCGCAAGATCCTTGAATATATACCTCCATCTCTGCTTCAGACTTGCTTTCTTTGTGGATGTGTTATGATTTCATACTCGGTTGATTAAGCTCTTTAGTTCTTAGTCGGCACGAGACATGAAATCGCTGTTCGCCTGTTCATGATGTCTGCCTTTGCCGCTCTTCTTGTCCGAAAACCCTTCATTTTGCCATCATGAAGTCTAACGTCTCATAGCTGGGGTGGTTTCTACATCAGCAATTTCTGTATTTCTCAGATCTCTATGTTTGACTTTTCTGCTTAAAGATCTCACCATACATTTCTAATTGGATAGTGCGAGTTCGGTTGGCACATCTGGCAATTGAATCTTGTATCTGAATGCTCTGCTCACCTAGCTCTAGCACTGTTTCCTACGATTCAAACTTAGATTGGACTAGGCTTTCATTTTATCGATACCTACAGACTGAGTCTGTAGCTCGATATGAGTGGAACGAGCTATGCATGACATACAAGGTAGCTTGGGCACATCACGATATGCGAATGTGGCTTGCTTTCTTCTTTAAAAATACATCCTGTTCTCAATATCCAATCTCATAAGAAAACGATCTCCTCCATCCGAAAATGTCACCAATACCTTCTCCAACCTCTCCAGGCTCTCGCAAAACAAAGGACTCGGAAGCTCTCAACCTCCCCAGTCCTCGTGTTAGTCGGTGTGTTGCGCAGTTCACATGCAAAATCCGTCTTCAACGATGTGGAGCCGAATCAAGCGCTTGAAACCAAGAACCCCATGGGCCAGAAGATATATCCGAGAACAATGAAGGGGGGTAAGATCCCGCAAAAATTGAAAGCTTCGGGTGTGTTAGGTCTGGCACAAACGCAGGTGAGATTATTGTGAAATTCTTGAGAGCGGTGGGGGTGGAGAAGGAGGTGGTGAGATCTTGCCATTGTGGAAGGTGACTAGGGTTGCAATGATACAGCCGATGGCGCCATTGTGATCTAGAATATTCGCTGATTTGTGGGGTAATTCTTGTCTGGTTTTGGATTGTGTGCAGTAGAAATGTATTGTGAAGGACGAGGAATGTCGACGAATTCTCAAAGTCCGAATTTTTGAAGCGAAAGTGGATCGATCGACTTTCCCATTAAGGGAGATGAAAAAGATAATTCTGGAAAGAGGATGGAACGTGGAGAAAGTTTGGATGGAATGTAAATGTCTTGGTGCGATTGCTAGCAGACTGGTTTCCTACTGAAGGTTAAGTGTAGTCACAATGAGGCTTTAAAAGAAAGCGTTCAGACAGAAAATGGCACAGAGGGCACTATTATTATCGTATCTCGACCGACCTTGAGAGAAGGGAGGATAGCGAACTAGCCTGAATCCGTTGTTTGCATCACGGTCCGCAATGGAGGCATCGCTGATGCAATGGGAATGAAAAGAAGAGCCATTATTTGAATATTTGCTCCGCCGAAAACTGGTGGCTCAACAAAACAATACCGCATGGGTGGACTTAGCACTGAGCAATCGAATCTGACAAGCTCACACTCGAGATCGAGAGCTGAGTGAGCGAGTGTACGGAGGCATTTCCTCTATCGTCCAGAATGTCAAACTGATTAAAGAGGAAAGGTGGACAGGGAAGGGGGTCCCCTCACTTAATATACAGCTCAATGCGTTCCAAAGTTCTAGAAGGAATCGCCAGATATCGCGGGGTAGGCGTATCCCTGTCCAACACCCCTTTGCGAAGAGACCAGACGAAAGTAGGGTGCATATGAAGTGAAGTAAGTACTTTAGGTTACCAGCTTTGAGTTTGAGAAGGTGCATTATTATGTTGTATTATATACAGGGAGATAGAAGCGAATTCATATATTCGGCACAGGACATCCTAGGTGTGGCGTCTTTTGAGGGAGGGCTTTTTGGAGGGCGGATTCTTTTTGGTTTGGTAAGAGGAGTTGAGAACCGATGAATAGGAGACGACGAAATGGTGATTTATCTGTGACTGCTCCTGACTGCGTAATGTATGCACGCAGTAGGCCGATGGCCATGCTTCCGTTTGAGGGCGATAAGATGGGGTGTTTAGTCAACCAACCAGGACTTATCCCATATCGCAACACACAACCGACAGGTCTCAAAATTGACCTGAAAGTCCGGATGGAAATGCACCCCTTTCATGGCTAGTCCATCATGAGTTCATAATTTGACAAGATCGTTACACCAACGATTTTAGCACCTGCCTGACAGTTGAACGGCGGGTAGGTGCCGAGTTCGCTTCGTTGTTTGGCTGTCTGTCTACTTCTCAAAGGGACTTGAGGGATCCGGAGCTTCGTATCCACGTCTGATGAGAAATTCGCCAACTCGTTGTTCCATTCTGGCAAACTAAGTGATAGACAGTGTCAGCAAGTGTAGTCGCACAAATCGTAGTAATCGTAAGGGAATTAGGAGGCTCACAACACTCGTCTCCTCCCTTGACACCACCCCATCCTTCACCCAAATAGCATAATTTCCCGATAGATTCGCCATCATGACATCTGTCGTCAGCCTGTCACCAACAACAGCTATCTGGTCCGGTTTCGTGACGCCTGTCTCAGGGTGCTGCCGGAAGTACTCCATGATCTCGGGACCACAGCCGGGTTTCTTCGTGCTGTGAGGAAGGACCGTTACGCCTGTTGCTTGAGTGACTGAGGTTGCTAGTTTGCCGTCTGGGTCGATGGATGTGGCGCCTGAAGTATTGGATACGATCAAGAGGCGACGGCCTGGATAGGCTTCGCGGAGACGCTTGAATTTGTCCTTGTGGTTGTTAGAGTATTGAAGATATCATTGGAAATTGCCATGATGTGAATTCAGGAAAGAAGAGATGATTATTGAAAGCAAAGACCGCTAGAGCAGGTATAGGAGAATGCCAATAGAACCCAATAACAACGCGGTAGAGGTTGATACAGAAATGTAAAATAAAGTATAAAAACATACCTCATATGGCTCATAGACTGTATTTGAATGTGGAACGGCAAAACAATTATCCTTGTCCAGAACTACGGCTCTGATATCGACATTCTTGTACTTCCCAAACGCCGAATTCAAGGGAACGGGTAGCTGGTTAAAAGTTGAGATTGTAGCATGGGGAAGGCATAAGGAAGGCTTTGTGATGAGCCGAAATATATTCAGCGTAGCCGAGACATTGAAAGCGTTCATATCCATGAGCTTCGTGCTAACTTTGTTTGTTCTTGAGCTGAGATGAGAAGGCTGTAAGTGAAGGTTAAGATAGCCTTCCAGATGGCGCTAGCGAGAGCTTCAAAATCACTAGCGTCGATATTTTGAGATTCGCAGCGACGCCAACCTCCGCCATCCATCTCGACATCCACCCCGCTCCGCAGCCTTTTGTCACATTCTAGGGATAGCTACCGGATTGCAGATTGACAAGAAACGACAATGACGAGCACAATCGGTATCCCAATCAAGTTGCTGAACGAGGCGCAGGTTCGTCACCTTTTCTTCACCCCGCTGTCTTCCTACCCCACGCAGTTCCCAGAACGGCTTCGCAGATTGGTATGCTAATATCCATGTCTCTAGGGACATGTCGTTACTCTAGAGATCACATCGGGCCAGGTTTACCGCGGCAAGCTTCTTGAAGGTTCGTTCTTTCGCAGACCTCGAAGCCATCCCAATCCCGAATTAATGGCCGTGGAAATGGAATGGACAGGTGCTGACAGGTTATAGCGGAGGACAACATGAATGTTCAGCTGAAGGATATCACGGTTACTGCGCGCGACGGTCGTGTCAGCCATTTGGACCAGGTCTACATTCGCGGGTCGCATGTGCGCTTCTTCATTGTGCCAGACATGCTTAGGTTAGTAGTTCTGCTCACACTTTGCGAATCCCAGATTCCTCCACGCTAGGACAGCCTGTTGCAGTGTTTGCTAACTTGCAATGTTTGCAGAAACGCTCCCATGTTCAGAAGTAGAGGTGTTAAGGGCAGAGGTGTCGGTCTGGCTCGAGGCAGAGCTACGGTCAGCAGGGCGAGAGCAAGCGGACGGGGAGGAGCACCGAGAGCAGGTTGAGCAGCGAGTCACGAATGGGGGTATAAATGAAGGCTTGGGTCTATTTGATACGGCGTTAAGAGGAAAAGCCAGGCATGTCTGCTTGGTCCGTAGGCTACGCACCATGAGCAGTTGTATGCCACAATAAAAATGCAAAACGTTCATACAACCACAGCATGTCCTAATGCTTGTGATTTCGGCTAGGAAAATGCCAATTTCGCCCCCTCGTAGCTGCAGATTGTGATTGTAAACGGCTCTCGAAATGCTTTCTAAGGATTGACAATCAATCACGTGGATATCTAAACTTCTACCTTGGTACTAAACGGGCATCAAAGCACCGTTAAGCTTCATATTCAACGACCAACACATCAAGAATGGAAATCTCACACCCTCGCCGTATTCTCGCAGTCAGCCGGCCAGGATCCGGACTGTTAGACCTCGTCCAAGGTAATACCTCGATGATCAGCACAACATGAAGCTATTCTGACTCGTTCATTCACGATGCAGGTTTAACGGGCTCAGCACCAACTCTGACAACAGACGTCGTAGCAGGAACAACGCACAATTGGCCCATCAAGACAAGCTACTACACCGCAACGATCCCTATCTGGCTAGACGAGATAATCGATGCCTCTGTCTGGTCAGCTGATTTTCTGGCGCCAGAGGCGAGGGAAGTGCTCACCGTGCTGGGAGCCTTCATTGTCTGTTTTCGGAAACCGGTTAATGAGGAGGGCTTGAAGGAGGTGAAGGATTTGATGGAGGGTGTTGCGGAGGTGGTTAAGGAAGGTTGTGGTTTGATGTGGGATGGGGTGTGCTTGGCTGTTGGTATGCAGCAGTCTACGACGCCGTATTTGGAGAAGAGCTTTGACGAGTGGGAAGAGTTGTGTCAAGAGTATGGGTTTGAGTTTGTGGATTTTGAGAGTAAGGGCAGGAATGAGTATTCGGGTATGGCCAACTCATTATTCACTATGAATCTCAACAGCTGACTTGTTAGAACCTATGGGTATGGAACGTCTGAAGGAGGCTCTGGAAGCCAATGACTGGGAGGGTAATGATGAGCTTGGCGAAGCCATTGATCTCGATGGTCTTGAGGATGATAGTGATGATGCGGAAAGTATCGGATTCGGTCTCGATGCTGCAGATAAGGCGGAGATGGAGAAAGAGATGCGTGGGATGAAGCAGGCAATCTATGGAGGCGGCAATGATGGTGAGGACGAAGAGCCTAATGATCAGGATGTCGAGGACTTACAAGCTCTGATGCTGAAGATGCAGGCTGTGAGAGGTAAGTTACTCAATCCCCTCTCTGAGCACTTGGGCTGACGAGTACAGACTTGGGAGCAGATATGCCTGAAGCAGAGAGGAAGAAATTTGCGGCAAGAGCTGTTAGTGATATCATGAAGAAATTATAGACTCTCGCTTTCGAAATTTCGTTAGTCCACAGCTTTGCCACGAGGGAACTGAATTGACTCCTTGCAATACTCTGCAGTAGCACACACCTTGTTACTGGAGGCAGAAGGTGGACCGAGAGACAAATGTCTGGGTCTCTGCTGCTGCAAAATGACAATTCTTACTTCCAACCCCACAGCACGGTGAAGGTTGTACAGAAACGTTGGGGAATCTGACACGTTGGACGGCTGAGCTGGTTCGAGGTACAGTACGATCAGTACAATGCTCGATGGTAATATATGGAGGCCATCGATCCCTAGAATATAGTGGAAGCACACCCATCCACCCAAGCAACCTATTCAAGCTCTGGCAAGTCATCATCTTACATCGAATAATTCTTGTTTCAGAATCTAATGACCTAATAGAACAAAGTCAAATCACCTTTGACGATGTCGTAACTCCGCGCCCTGCTCGTAGGCTTCCTCCTTACCATCCTCTTCTCAACAGGCTCTCCAACTCTTACTGCTTCAATAAAACACGCTGAACCCCAAGTACGACCCCAAGTTTGCTTCTGCCGAACCACGCAAAGCGGCCTCTTTTGCGGCTCCCGAACACAAGACGCAGCCGGAACCTCGGACCTGCCAGCGATGCTCAGCGGTCACTGCGAGCCAAACTATGTGTATCGATGTAACGGCAGTGCTGTCAGCCCCGCGAAGATCCAGGTCTACTGTGGACTGTGCAAGAGAGGCACTGATGGGGCTTCGGGAACGGATAGATGTTATGAATAGGAAGTGAGTCGAGGCGATGCGGACCTTCTGTGGAGTGTTCGAGACCTGGACAGGAGTGAAGAGGTGTTCTAGAATAGCAACGGAATCTTCTGGGTTGTATCGGTACTTTTCGGAATTTCATGTTACTTTGAGACCATTCGGCCATTCTGTACAATATTCCGTGCAAGTGAAGTGCAGGTAATGTCTTTAAGTCATCACCCAGACTGCTGAAGCCTAAATCGACATCCTCGAAATAAAACATTCAATGGACTGATTTAGTCTCTCCATAATTCAAGCATACGTGCCTTCTTGATATCGGAAGACGAGAAAAGAAATTGCGAATCGGGTCAGTACTTTTCAAATGAGGATAGCAAAGTTACGTGTGATGAACTCTTTGCCTGTAGGCTTGCGTGACGTCGGAGACTTCACTATAACGCAGCTCGCCGCATTCGGGTAGCACGAGTTGGAAAACGAATAAGAAGGTGTGATTTAAAAACGGTATTTCACGAACGATTTCACTTCGAGTTCGGTAAAATTTAAGGCATCATCTGATGCGAACAGTTGATCGTTTACTAAAAGATCGAGCAATACCACACTGAAGCTGAAGTGAGTCACTTTCCTACAGCAATTTTGCCCCATCATCACATAAAGTTGTTCCGTAATCATATAATGGAGTACTCTGGCTCCCAGAAAGTCAAAATGTGCGCCTTGTCCCAATTCTTAATATATCCATTATTCATAACATCGTAAACCATCATTCCTTCGTCTCAGTACCTCGAGCTCGCGTTTCTAGAATGCCGAGGTCTATCGTCGTGTTCGTAATCGAAGTGCCGTGGTCTCTCATAGTCGTGCTCATGCTGATAATGCCTCTCGCTTCGGCCTCTCTGTCGAGCACTTTCGTTGCTCGAATTGCCACTATTCGTCCGGCTGCCCTTCGAACGAGAAGGCCCATGTGCATGCCTTTTCCGGTAAGACTTCTCCCAGTCTTCTCGATTTCCGTAGGTCACTCCTTTCGGCCACAAATGATGGGCACAGAAGAAGACTCCGAGGATCTCGACTATGTGGAGGACTGTGCTTGAACCGACCATGTCTGACGATATGATTTAGTTGTTTGATGGATGATGAGAGTGTGTGTCTGAATGCTGTTTGTGCTGAGAAGAGTGATGGACAGGACTAGGCTGAGGAGGGGTAATGATATGTCGTTAGGTCGTTCGGATTAGTTGTTCTGATGGTGTGGTAAGGCTCGCAGCCTTATGTAGAAGTTCTTCAAATTTCAACGAGTAAGTCTGCGGATTAAAAGAACGTGAAAGCGTCCTAGAAATTCCGTGACAACGGAGACATTATGATCATATATACATAAGAGTGGAGCTGTGGCTCATTACTTCATTATTTGAAGTGGTGTTGATGACAAGGGCTGCGCCTTCCTATCAGGCATAATCTCTCTCGCCTGATTGGGTTCACGCCCCAGACTGATGTTTGCGGCAGATGTACGCAAGCAGTCGGGCAGAGGACAGGAACGAGAACCAAGTCAAGATAAGCATTGAGCGGTCTATTCTTTTGAGGACGCTAAATCTGATTCGCTGTGTTGAGGCGTAACGCTAGGTTCATGGGTCGCTACACCGCCACGAAAGGTACATTGAGTGTCGGAACCGTAATGGAAACAGTCGATGCTGGGAACATCGATGTAAAACACGCAACTTCTACAGCCGATCTATTCTACTAGCATAAAAGTTCGAAGAAGAAGAAGGATGTGCTGGCAATAGTTTTAAGACGCCCCGTCGGAATATTGTGTAGGAATATGTCGATCGATGGAGATTTTTCGAGTCTGTCCCACTTGAGATTCGTGAAGAGATTGTTTAGCAATGCTGGAGATGCAGCCCAGCTCGTGCAGTGCTATATTACAGATGGAACTCCCTCTACTCGGCCAGAGATAATGCCATTTTTTGGCCAGTTCAATGGCCTGAGATAGCCAGATCCGGAAACTATAAACAGCCTTGTTTTGATATGGCGTTTCGCCATTTTGCCCAGTCTCCCACTTGGTGTGGATGAAGCTTCCGAACCGTGTGTCCAGCTATTACCGGTACTGGCCAGCTGAAAAGTCGAACAGGAGAGTGGACCAATCCACGGACAGCTTAATCTGAGCAACGGCCTGCATGCCATTTTCAGCAAAATTACAGTACTCGTTGCCTCGACTTCGCAGCCGTCGAAGGTCGCATTGAAAAAACCCAATTGTGAGGCTACACCAATGAGACTCAAAACGCAAACCAAACAAAAGAACAAAATAGAACCGCAACGAGCTGGGGCAAAAGCCAGAAGGACAAGATTGCTCGGGCATATGACACCGATATGACGAATGCTTTCTAGTCCGATTTTTAGGTTCTGGAGAAGCCCCCGAATATCCTGCAGAGGCTTTTGCATCAAAACAGATCAGAAACAAGAGCTGCACCTCCACGAGCCCGAAAGTGACCGCAACTAGCTATTCAAGATTTGAGATCAACAGTTTTGAGCGTCCCTGGATGCATTGGGTCGTCGGTCAGGTACATGAAGCGAACTTACACGATGTCGTGAGAAAGCGTATGACAAGAAAAACGGACGGGCCTGCAAGGCGGGCCTTGAATGATACGGACCCAAAGGGACGGGGGCGTTCTCCATTGAAGCGATATTCGACCTCCATAGAAGAGGTAGATGTTCAAGGCACTCGGACAGGACCTTCCTCGAGCCTCTTCAAAGAATCATAGATATCGTTCGATGTGACGGTCTTCTGATGTCTGGTCTCGAGACTTGGAGCTCTTGAAATCTCAATGTTTAGTAATCGATGTCATATGAGCCGTGCTAGAGTTCGGCAAGGTTGGTTTCGAAGTCGAGACCTTAGCTGAGCAGCATGACTTTGGGGCTCCTCTAATTTTCTTGTCTTGCTTGGCCTGCAAGACGAGCTACAATCAGTAGCATGTCGGCTGTTGCATTTAGTTGCTCGCCAAGTGTCGCTTGCTCCCTTTTCGAGGCTCGAGGATACGAATACGCCCAACTGAAGTTGAGAGAGTTCTCATCTGATGAAATATACCTTTTTTGAGGATTCGTTAGATCCAAGTCTGCGTACCAATACAATAGGTAAAGTGCTATGGCGTATAGAGCCTCCGCTGTGCCCACATCGAGTGAGAAATGAAGGATCGAAATCCGCCCTGATTGTCAAAGCATCATGGCTAACCAACCTTTGAACCAAGTCACAGTTGATCATCTCGTCAAGTCCCGAGAAGGAGCCTGGATTGCCTCAATTCTCCTTCTTGGCCTTTGCTATCTGGCATCGCTTCACATGCAGAAGTCCTCCGCGATCCCACTGATCAATGATGGCAAGAACTCAAAATCGCAGTTTAGGACGAATGCAAAGAAACTCATCGCCCAAGGATTTCAGAAGGTGAGATCTTGCAACAGTGAAGAGACTTTGAGCATTTGAGTTGATTAATAATCAGTTCCCTGGGCCATTCAGTATCATGACAGATACTGGTCCAATGATCATGCTGCCACCCGAGTATATTGATGCTGTAAATCAAGAAAACAAGCTAAACTTCCACAAATTTTTGGAACTAGTAAGCTCAAGCATCTCACTGTGGATTGAAAAACCGTGCTGATTTGCCAATAGCATCATCTCGCGAAATACGATACCTTCAGAAATTTCCGCCGCTCACCACCCGGCATGTTCGAAGAGGCTGTGATGAAGGGGCTGACTCGCAACCTCCGTAAGTGAGACTTGAGCATCCTGTCCAACATTTTGTTGCACACTCTTGATACTTCTGCCATCAGCACGATTCACGAAGAGCCTCTCTGACGAGATGGCAAGTTGCCTGCATGACACCTGGGCATCTTGTACGGAATGGCATGAAGTCGACCTCAGGGCTGATGTCCTTACTTGGGTTGCTCGACTCTCGTCTCGTATCTTCAATGGTGAACACCTTACCAAGAATGAAGAATGGCTTCGTATCTCCAAAGAGTATACAGTCAACATTTTCACTGCAACCCGAATCTGTAGAGCCATACCAGTTTCATTCCGCTGGCTGATCGAAAGAACACTACCATTATGCCGTAAAGTCCGTAAGGATCGTGCTACAGGTGCTAGAATCCTAGCACCAATTTTAACAGGACGAAAAGCCGAGATATCAGCTGCGAAACGAGAAGGGAGAGAACCCAATCTCCCGGACGACTCCATAGAGTGGTTTCGAAAGGCGTCAAAAGGTCGTGCCTATGATGACTCTGATCTTCAGTTGGGGTTGTCGCTAGCAGCAATCCATACGACAAGTGATCTATTAGGACAGGCCATGTTGAATCTAGGGGCACATCCAGAGATGATGGAGCCTCTTCGCAAAGAGGCAGTCGGGGTGCTGGACAGGCATGGCTGGAAGAAAGTTGCACTGGCGGAGTTGCGTATCTTGGATAGTTTTCTCAAGGAGACCCAGCGTCTGAAACCTACCGGGATGAGTAAGTCATTGCAACATTAAGAGATGATTTACTGACTGTGTCCCTTAGCTTTCATGCACCGGCTTGCAATTGATGATGTCGAACTTCCCAACGGGATCAAGATTCGGAAGGGACAGAAAACTGCCATATCATCTCATAGAATGTGGTCCGAGTCTGACTATGAAGACCCAGAAACATTCGATGGGTTCCGCTTTGTCAAGCGTCGGAAGCTGCCTGGATACGAGCATAAGAGTTGTCTCATTTCGACAAGTGCTGATCACACAGGATTCAGCCACGGAAAGCATGCGTGTCCTGGAAGATTCTTCGCTGCGAATGAGGTCAAGATTTCTATGGTGCATCTGATATTGAAATATGATTTGAAGTTGGGAGATTCGAATGATGCATCTTGGAAGATGTATGGGTTCAACATGTCTGTCAACCCAAAAGCAAAGATTAGCGTCAGAAGAAGGAAAGAGGAGATTGATATGGACACCTTGGTCACTGAGGGGTAGTACTTGAAGAAACAACTTAGCTTTGATCATAATTACACGCGTTACATAAGAGTCCTCCTTGACTTGGAATTCTACAAGATGGTGGAATCCTTGTTTGTGACAAGAATTTCTTAGATGGAAAATGTATGAGCCCACCTGTTGAGAGAGGAGTGGAAACGGCAAAGAAGTAATCTATATTCGAATCTGAAGCAAGAACCTGAGATCCAGATCAATGATCGATGTGAACTTTGAGGGGGCTTCAAAGGCCGAAATTGAAGGCCGAAATTGAACTTGTGGTTTGCCCGGAGTTCCGATCCCATTTATGGATCGAAAAGGAAGGAGATGCTTTTGATTTTACCACATATTTGAAGTCCAGTTTCGCAGCTGATGAGAAAGCTTTCGTGGCAAACAAGTCTGGACCGGTTCAAATATTGCATGTGTTGTTGATGTTTTTGAAAACTGCTCCCCCGAGCCTCGGTGTGAGCTCAGAACCCGCCAAAGCTCTCAGCGCCAAGCCTTAAAATTACTGGGCTTGCTTCCGCATCTCAACACTATTCAACCGCACTTCCATTTTCCTCATTTTACACAGCTCCACACAATTCTGGACAAATCAATCGATATCCAGCTGATCTGAAGATGGCTCCCAAGGAAGATGTTAGAGCTGTGCGAAAGCCAGGGACCAAACCTCTCCAATCCAGCTCGCCCAAGACGCAATACCTCATCCTCTACAATTTCGTGAACGCTGTCCTCTGGCTTACGGTTCTTGGGCGAGTCGTTCTTCTTGTGCCACTTGTTGGATTTGGGAGAGTTTATCCAGGCGTAGGGAGATTCTGCAAATGGACGCAAACCTTGGCAATATTGGAAGTGGTGCATGCTGCCGTTGGTGAGCTCTCCCAGACTGCAACCTCCTTCGAGTCTTTACAGCTAGCTGATTCTCAGTGCCGCAGGTCTCGTAAGAGCCCCCATAGGCACCACTGCCATGCAAGTTGCTAGCCGCCTTCTCCTCGTTTGGGGCATCGTGGACACTTTCCCCTTCCTCGCCAAGAGCGCCGGATACTCCAGTATGTTGATTGCGTGGAGCGTGACGGAGGTAGTACGATACTCGTACTTTGTGTTCACTCTGAGCGGATACTCTCCAGGCTTCATCTCGTGGTTGAGGTACAACTTGTTCTACGTTTTGTACCCGCTGGGTATCAGCAGCGAATGCTGGTTGATCTACAAGGCTGTTGAACCTGCGAAGAAGATTCGTCAGGAGCTTGCATGGCTGTTGCAGCTGATCCTTTTCATTTATATTCCGGGTGAGTTGTCCTGTAGCGTTTGAGAGGACTTTGCTAATCGTCGACAGGATCTTATATTTTGTTCACACATATGATGGCTCAAAGACGGAAGGTTATGAGAGGGCAGCAAATACAAAAGGCGGAATAAGTACAGGGTATTTGAGGCGCGGCATAGACTAGAGGATAATGGAGCATTCGATATTCCATTGGGAACCTACTGCAATGCCGCCTTTTCGAGCTGTTGAATCGTGCTGTTGAGTCTTTAAGAGGACTGCTTCGAACTCTCCAATTCAGGTACCCATGGGACTTCCGTCCTTCGTTGTAGCCCATATCTGCACAATTACCCCTGCCTTAATAAGCCTATTCTACTAAAGAGTCAGACAACCCAGAATCAAGACCAACACCCAGAGCAAACTCGTTCCTTGCAAAGTTGACTCTCCATTGCTCTCTCCAGTCGAGGGCGTGCCTGCATTACTGGGTTTTGTGGAAGAAGTAAAGGTTGCTGGCGCGCGAGAGCTCAGGGATGGAGTGGTGGTGTGTGCCAAGTTTGATGAAGATGTCTGAGCAGATGTTGTCTTGGATGGCCGCACAGCGTATATGGCCACTGGATTCGACAAAGATGGATCTGAACAGCACTCTGGTGTAGTTATGGTGTGTTGTAGCAGCCATCGTATTTCGGACAACAGTAGGCACCAGCTTTGAAGGACCATAATCATAAAAGATCGAGGGTTTTGGGCCAGCAAAGTTACTTGTGCATAAATCCCAGTCCAAGCGACATGTCACTTCTCGCACATCTAGGCTCTTCAGATATCTGGCAGAGAGCAGCGGGTTGTCATTTTGGGATTCCTGTACCGGCTTTGACGAGACAGGAATGCTAAGAGAGAGAATGCAAGTACAGAGATTGAAAACAGCATACGACGTAAGGGCATTTGAAAGAAGAGAAAGCAATAGTAACAAGGAAAAGTGTCTTGAGGAGGAATGTCTTCCTCTCAAAGGAGACTTGTTGAATCCCGGCTGCGATCCGACAACCAACAACACTGGCATCTGCGCCGCAATGAATGTTGGTTCTATTTTCATTGCTATCTGTTCCAGCTCGGAGCCAAATCCGTAGTTGCAGTGAGACTAAAATCTTCGCACCTACCTCCTCAAACTTGCTATCCCAGGATCTTTCTTCGTTGGCCTTATGTTGGGGGACAGAACAAAAACATTCGACTCGAGTAGCGAGAAGTAGTGGGCGCACTTGTACTGCGCTCTCCAGCTTCTCAAGCAAAACATTGGAGAGGCTTCTCAGTCGTGCACATACACTTCGGAATAATACGACGAGGCTACCTTCTAATTATTGTACTTGTCTCACAGCTTGAAGTTCGCTGGAACGGCGTTGTCGGGATCGAGCTGTTCGGCTAGACCGGCATACTTCTTGCTGAGCGATCACGGCACTTTCCTAGTGTCGGATCAGCGACTCATGTTCATGACGGGTGGACTTTCAATGTGAACAAGTAGATTATCTTGCGAGAAGAAAGCAAGATGGACAGTAAAGCCCTCACAGAAGCTTACTCCTCAGTCGTCATGCACGCTGATGTGCCGTTCTTGTGTCACCACCAGACTACAAAAGTGATAAGATCGCCAAGGTAATAAGATCCCGTCTAGGCTGGCTTGTCGCCAAGGTAGATCCTAGATATAACTTCATTTCAATGTCTTAGCAAAACCAACGTCATATTGGCAATCCAATCAAACCAGTAGAGGAGATGGTAGAATATGCATCTCACACAAGCTGAAACCTGTTCAGAGGCATGCAGGAATTCAAATTCCATACCCGTCAGCGTCAGCATCAGCATCAGCGATCCACCTCATCCGGATTCGGAGTATGGGTGGTACTTGAGATGCAAAGGCACAGCTAAGCCTTATCAATCGCCAGCGGCTCTATCAAGCAATTGGAGATCGCCCGCCACTCCCGCTACTGGGAAGTTTCTGGGCCACCAACCAGAGGCGAGTTATCTCTGATACCGTGGCCACTTATGTTACCCACAGCAAGCAATATGACGTCTGGCTGGTACTGTACTGTAGACGTCTAAGCAGATCTCTGTTATCTTCCAGGCGCTTCTCCATGACTGGCAGGCCGGGCCATGCGGCATCTGATACAACGCAACGCGACCAGGCCGCTCTTTCCCTTTCACAGACCGGGCTAGAAAAGTGGTGTCAGGTTCTGGTCATCAGATTGCTTTTCTTCTGACGTTTCGGCCAAAACAGCGCGGTCGGTATTTAACTTCGTGGTATTCCATGTCCTTTTCTCATTTCGTATCTTTGCATTCTGATTGTGTATTTCTGCATTCCCGCTCGAACAGTTTTTCTGCTGTTGTACACAGGCGCGCAAGCAACTCAATACTCTTGTCCACTGCATCCGAGTTGTCTCGACCAGTCTTGCATCATTTAATATCATTACTGCGAAAGTCGCAAAAGTCGAAATCGACATGGCAGTTATTTGGGGTTTAGATTTGAAGGAGATGCAATGGGGAAAATTCAAGGGCTCCTACATGTTCAACAAAGTCTACCACTTGCGAAGAGCGAAAATGATCGTCTACCAAATCGCCATGATTCTGTGCGTATGTTCAGAATCAGTAGGAACAGCGTCATTGTCAGGTACGTTTTTTTTTGGTACATTCGTTTCACAGTAGGCTGCACATGTGCTGACTGGTTTCTGCGTCAGATTACGTCGATCAGCAAGACGGCATCTCGAGACGTAGTGGCGGTCGAGCGATGGTTCATAATGATGATATTGTCGGTATTTTCAGCTATAACATATTTGTTGGTATTGCGGTAGCAACAATTTTTGGTTCGGGATTCTTCTTCGACCTCTTCTGGCCTGAACGACACGAAAGTGCTTCCGTCAAATTGGCGTGGAAAATATGCTCAGTGGTGGTGTCCTTCATGGCTCTGGCAGATGCTTTGGCATTGACTGTGAGTCGGAAATCTGGGATACATTATCGTCAATACTTATATATTCCAGGTCATCATTGCAACTCACAGTGCTCACATTTCAGGTGTATCTCCTGAGGAAGCAGCATTCTGGTTTCGGTCCAACCCAAAGCCGAATCGAGTGTATCGACACTACTCGTATAACATCGGATCTGTAGTCCTTTTATGGCCAGGTGTTGTTGCATCCTTTGCAAGGTAAGTCGTGAACGGCAATGAAGTACATAGACCATGCTCGATAGACTAACCTATGCAGTACTTATATAATGTGGAAATCGATTCAGCACAACGACATACACGGCCCTAAAGCAGCGGCATTCAGAACAGAAAAGCCGAACGGCGAAGAAGCATCGATGGGTGACCCACAGATGGCTCCGGCGCCAGGAAACAACGGCACAACAGATGCCAGTTCAGCTCCAGCTTCTTCAGGCCTTGCGAGTCATCAACCATACCCGGGCACATAAGTTTTCTCGCAAGGTGCTCGGGAGGTTTCGTCGGCCGGTTTTAAATACAGTATTGGGCATTTAGAAGCGAAAACAAAATTGTATGATGCCCATTGGGTAGGTTGTATTGATTATTCTCACGATACCCCAAATTGTTAATGTAAACTATCTCACACTTTCGAAGATCCAAAATTTACGGGCAGCATTCCCCATCAAGAGTGAGGACTGTTGATCGAAGTTCCGAATGATACGCAAGTCAGCGCTAACTGGCTATCTTCACCAACTTCCCCGCTCCAATGCATAAATTCTCGCCGATGACTCGACCGCTCAGCTACAGGCTTCCCAAGAGTGAAACGCTTCTGGAACTCTAAACCCAATTTCAGATCCTCAATTGAGTCCGGGGTGTGCTATCTCGAGAGCCAGATATGAACGGAGAGCATTTTCAAGTTTGATAAAGAAGACAATGCATCTCGTGAATTCGAGGAGCCTTTAAAAAACAATCAACTCACATTTCAGCAACCTCTATTTTCCACATACCTTTCCCAGTTCCAAACATGTCTCCCTCGACCAGCACATACAAGCTCGCTCTCGCGTTACCCTCTTCCATCCCAACACTCGCACAAATCTCCGACCTGGCTTTCAAGACCGATACACACACGCAACTGAAAGAATTATGCAAACGCCAACCCAAATCGAACTGCCAGAACCAATCCAGCGCTCCCACCAGCAATCACGCATCATCCATGGCCTCAGCACTCACATCCTGGATGTCCCCTCCAAAGGGAAAACTCGTCGTCTTGCAAGTTGTGGAGGAAGAGAGTGGGAAGATTGTAGGATGGGCTGCTTGGGCGGGTAAAGGTGTTGGGCTCGTCTGGGATGGTGAGGGTATGAACGAGACTCAAGAAGAGGCGGATGAGAGGCTTGCGAAAGATGATGAGAAGAAGGAAGAAGATGAAGCTGGGAATGAGGGTGAGCAAAATGTGGAAGATGAAGAGCCAACCCCTTCACCACAAATCCTCGCCCTCGAAACACTAACAAACAACACCATGACCTTCTGGTCATCGCACTTCTCAACCCCATCCTCATTTCCATCTCCCACCTCCTCATCATCCTCCCCAACAACGTCCCAACCCCACTTGATCCTCATAGCCCTCACCATCCACCCCCTCCACCAGAGCCACGGCATCGGCACCTCCCTCATAAACTGGGGGACGCGCATCGCGGATGCGCACGGCGTGTTCTGCTGGGTCAGTAGTTCGGATGGTGGGTATCCTGTTTTTGAGAAAGCGGGGTTTAGGGAGGTGGGGAGGTTGGCGGTTGAGTTGGATGAGTTTGCTGTGGGGATTGATGGGGAGAGGATTAGGAACCCAGATGCTGAGGGGGGAGATGGGAGGTGGGGAATGTATACGTGGAGGTGGATGAAGAGGGATGCTGTTGTGAGATGAGAAACGGGGAGACAGTAGTTGTGGATGTTCGATTAGATTGAAGCCATCTAAAGAACAGGCGAGAGGCGCTGGGTCTCGCTTGAGGTGGATTTCGAAAAGGTGGCCAAGGTTCAAGCGAGGCTCGCTTGTACGTAAGTCAACAATGAAATCGGGAGGGAATGAATCGAGTAAATGCTGTTTTTTTTTGCATAGAGAGTGTATCTACCAAAATCTCGGCAAATAACTGCCAGCCAGTCAGTCATGCAGTCCACCAGCCGAGCGACAGCAACGCCAGCCCAAATTCGACAGCCAGGTCGTCCGTCAGCATTGCCCTTCACACCATGCAGCTCCCTTCCCATACGTTCAGTTCAGTTGATCCTAACACCAGTGATGTATACATGAAACAATACCCGGCCGTGAGCCAAACCAAATTCCGTCGCTATGCATTCGTGTAAAATAAGCCCCCCAGGATATACGCTTGAGCATATCAGTTACAAATAAAAGCTAGTCGCGAGTGACGCTAGAAGCACTGTCGATTTTCCTTGTCGTTTTCATTAGCATTACGTTTCTGCCGTACTCTCATGCATCTTCTTCTTCAATAATGGCACGGTCTTCGCTGTCTGCCAGAAGTCTCCGAGCACCGCGTTGAGAAGCAGGAATGCCATCTCGAGAAGCACCAAAGTCGAGAACCTACAACAACCAATTAGGTACATCTTCATTAGATTAGATGGAGAGACCTGACTAACCTCGACATATGTTAGATTGTCCCGCTGGACGGCAGCTACACATCTTCGCTCGTCGAACTTGACTTGCCAAACCCCACTGAGATCGGTCAAAAGGTCCTTGATGCATTCGCCAGTCTTAATGTTCCACAGCTTCAAAGTTCTATCAGATCCGGAGATAACTTTCTGACCATCATGTTGAAAGCATGTGATTGCACCGGTGTGGGCGCTAAGTGTGCTCTTGCATTGCCCGCTCTCAGGATCCCAGATTCTGAGAGTTGAATCGGCTGCAGCAGATACAAGTCGTTCATCTCGAAGATCCAGTAAACCGACCAGAGAAGTATGGCCTTCCAGTGTGAAGAGACAGGCGCCAGTGTCTAGAGACCAAATCTTGACAAAATTGTCCATGGAGCCGCTGATGCAACGGTTTCTCTCGTGGTCCAGTACAACACTGTAGACTTTCATGGCATGTCCTTGAAGACGATGAACTGTTTCTCCGGTAGATATCTTCCAAACCCGGACAGTATTGTCGTAGCTGCCACTGACAAGTGTATCTTGATGAGCAGCAATGGCGCGAACCGAGTGAAGATGGCCAGTCAAGGTACGAACGAAGTACGGACAATCGGCGTCATTGGCTGGAGGTCCTGTTTGGATGTATCGCTTGGATCCTTGCTCAGGCAGTCTCCATACTCGAAGTTGGGAGTCTCTCGAACCTGTAATGATCAGTGGCTTTTCGGGAACCATGATCGGTTTGCCAGTCTCCGACTTTCCAATCATCTCTGGCATGAGAATTTGAAGGCAACGGACTGTGGAGGTGTGTCCATGGAATACTTGAGTACAGAGACCTTTCTCTATATCCCAGACACGAACGGAACGGTCTGTAGAGCCAGAAACCAGAACATTTCCTTCGTATTGCAATGCCCAAACACCTCCTTCATGGCCAGCAAGCTTCTTTCTCAAAGCTCCAGTTTTTGTGTCGTAGACATGGATAAGCGTGTCGTCAGAGCCAGTTAATATCTTATCATCGTCGAATTGAAGACAGGTTATGACATGTGCAGGATGCGCTGGAAATGCAAAGTGATGAGGTGCGACTTTGCCATTCATCCAGCTGTTCTGAAGCATGTAATGGCGGCGATACAGCGATTTAAACAGGTGCAATTTCCGAAGTCCTGGTAAGCTCAACTCTGGATCTGGAACTGCTAAAGCAGCAGCACTGGCAGCACTAATTGGGCCCTCTGATTTGTGAAACTTGGCTGAGTGGGGGTACTTTGCGAGCATGCCTTGAGCCTTGTCGGCAAACTCATGGCTTACTGCTCTGCGTTTCGATCGGTCGAGACCGGAAGCTCCTGTTGTCCGCTTTCTCTTCGTAGCAGAGCGAACTTTCCTAGAGGGGCCAGCTTCGACTTTGATGGTGGTAGTATTAGCATACTCCCCATCTGGCGATCGCTCAACACTTAAATCCTGCTCAAAGCCATCTGGGCCCACAGGATCTTGCCATCCCCAACCCTGTTGAACAGCTCTGTCAAGCTCTCCAACAGGTAAAATGAAACCGTCGTGGTCGAACAGTTCCTTCCAGCCAGTTTCGTTGGTATCGATAATGTCTCTCCAGCGTTTTGAAACTTGGGCGGCTCGGCATAGATCTCTGTGGTTCAGGAAGCTAAGAACATGAAGGCTCAATTCCATCGGAAGCTGGTCCAAGAAATCACACTTCAAAGCGGGATTAACAGCGTCAGCAATCACATGAAGAGTCTTTCTGGAGCACCGTCGGAGCAATTGATACATCATCAGAGTCTGCATCTCGAGAGGCATAGCATCAAATGTGTGGAGCATTGAATGTGCATCCATGAGTGAGGGTGTATGCGCCGCTGGGATGTCAGACAGCTCGCCAGGTTCAGATTGGAACATCGAAAGAGCTTGAGATTTCGTCAAGCCTAGCATTTCATCTTCATTAACTTCTTGGCTATCTCCAGCTTGCGTTCCAGGACTTGTAGCGGCTTCGTCATCTCCGGCTGGCTCAGCGCCAGGAAATCGATCTTGGTGTAGTTCCGCAGAAGCAAACGTTGGTGATAGACCAGGGCTCGGCAGGCTTGCATTTTGAGCCGCTGCTGTGTTCAAAGTTGGTCGTTGTGCAGATCCTTGACTGAATGTTGCACTGCCTGCCTCTACAGGTTCTAGGTCAGACTCGGCGATGGGAGGTGTAGCAACTGCATTGGCAAATGACTCTTGGTTCAGAGCCTCAGATGGACTCGGTGCGTCCTCGAAAGAGTCATTCTGGCTCAGTCCAGACTGTGGAGTGTATGTGCTCTCGAAGAAGGGAGGTTGAGCGCTATCTGTGGACACATCATGTTCGGACAAGTCTGGGGTTGCAGGAAATACAGAAGATTCAGACAAGTGCATTCCCAGTCCATGGTGAAGCCGACGACGACCTCCATTATGCATATCAACGTCCGAGTCTTCTGTCTTCTGGGTATGCTTGCTGTGAGATTTTTGCAGTCCGTTCATGGACATTGGGGAATCGGGAAGCATCTCTCGGAGACGGCTTGCGGGTCTATTTTGCATTGCTGAAGCCAATTCTTGGTTGAGTCGGTCGGTACGTCGAGCATTACGTTTAGACTCCCCCCTCTCGACTGTAGTGCCCTTGTAAAGTCGGCCGTTTGGATATTTGTTCAATTCGTTCATGGCGTGAGTATGTGAGCGAGTAGGAACTTGAGGATCCTACAGCAATTAATTAGCATTTGTTTTCGGGCTGAAAGGTAGATGGTGGAATTCTGACCTCATGGACTTTATCTTCTTCGCCCAGTGTTGAGTCTCCCTCAATTTCGTACGAGAACTTCAAAAGCTCTGCGGGAGGAGGCTTCATTGCAAGAGGATACTCCTTGGCGTTAAGCTTCTCGAGAGATTGTTGTTGAATTAGGAGAGGTGGATAGGATCGTTTCGTCGTCGTCGTCGTCGTCACAGTCTTGGTCTCCACACACTCAGCTAGCTCTATCTGTAGTCTCGAAGTCCGACGAGACACTCTGTCATCTCCTTCTACCCAGCCAACAGAGACTGTTTGGCTGCGCAGACGAGATGGTTGGCCATCCGCAGGACTTGGTAGGTATTTGGAACTCGACGGTAAAGGACTCGGAGAGCCATCCGACATGAAGGTTTGGTGTGATGCCATGCCACCAACCTGCACAGAAACAGCACGACGCTTGGGAAACGATCGTGTTGGAGGATCCATGACTTGTATTGTATTATGACGAATCGAGTTCGTATGTATATTCGAGAGATATTCGAGAAGTCGAGTTAGCTGCCGTATTGCCCCTCTCCTTTCGTGCAGCGGACGCGTCTACACGAGACCACGAACGCGTTGAGATCTCTCAACTATTCACTTCCACCGCTATCCTAGGATGCTATCAAAGACACCATAGCCAAGTCGTGTTGACAAGTAGAGGTTGTGTTGGGTACTGCGGGGGCGGTTTTTATCGTAGGTGGATTGGCCGAATACTGCCGGATGTCGAAGCAAAGGGCACTTTTGTCGTGGGCTTCGAGAGTCGAGATAGTCGTTGAAGCGGAGAAGGGCAGCTCGAAAGAAAGAGAAGAGTTTTCCAAATCTAGATCGGCTGTCGAGGGGGTGGCCGTGTCGTGGCTTCGAGTGCGAGAGACGGGAAAGGGAGGTGGAGGTGGAGGAGTTGACGATGGATCGAAGTGACAGCCTCTCCTCTCCTCTCCTCTACTCGCTATCGTCCTCGCCTCGCCTCGCCTCGCTTCCCTCTCCTCTCTCTTTCCTGCCACCACCCACCACCACCACCACCACCACCACCAACCTTTGCCGAAGCTGTGCCGCTTTTACGCTCACTCTCCCTTCTCCCTCCTCGACCACCGCTGCACTACTTCGGTCCTTCCGCGCCAAAGAAAAAACTATCTTACTCTCACCGTGCAGCACAGTCTTACGAATACCTGCATGCCTAGGAGGTAGCATTATCCACGCAGGACTCGAGTAAGCTGAACATGTGCCTTTCACTTCTTCGCCGCAAGTTTCTATCTATCTGTTCCTTCAACTTCGACTTCGACTTCGACTTCGACTTCGACTCGCATCTCTTCCAACCATCCTCGCTTGCTTGATACCGTCCGTCTCGTCCCTCAGTCTTCCTTTGAAACACGGAGACTTCTACGGATATCAACGTGCACTGGATAGCACTTGTTCCGTTCCTTCGGAATACAAATCTTCCAGAAGCTCACGGCAAAACCAACGGATCTAGGCACATTGACTGGTGTTCCTTTAGTGATTCGGGTCGTGTGTTTTGCCACTGAGCGGCGAACTTTTATTCCACTCTTGGCATGCTTACCCGTCGAGGTACAAAAGTACATCTTCGTCGCATCATCAAGTCCAATTACCTCGGGTATCAGAAAAGCATGAGTATTAGAGTCCTGACTATCAAGACATGCTATGCCTCGTCTAGACAGAAGAAGAGTGAAGATAAGTCGACGCTGCAATACCTGATCTTATTTAATTTCTTGTTTACAGACGTTCGTTCTTGATTGCTCGCGTATCTTGACGAAGTATATTCCAGGATGTTTACCTATTGTGTGGTAATTTTCTATGAATTTCCTTCAATGACTGTGTCCTTGGAGCAAATCTAGCTCAATCATGTCGTATGAGCTGTTGCCTGCAGTAAAAAGCGGGCATGTTTTGACGTTGATATATCGTTTTTCGATCTCCCACAAGCTACCGGTAGATAAGGTCAAGTTCCGTTCCCGAAAGTCTTCCTTATACCCACTTGTCGTGCTCATGCGCTCTCACTAGCTGTCGACTGTGTTCTTCTCTACTCATTCGATTAGCAGAGAAGGGTTCCAAACTCCGTCATATATACCTTCACACAAGTTCACTCATCAACATCCAATCCCTCTACAAACCCCCTCACAGCCTGCAAATTACCCTTCATACTCTCCACCTTCCCTTCAAACCTCATTACACAATCACTAGCCAGCGGCAACCTCAACCACTTCTGATCCAAGCCCTCGGCTACTCCAGTCTTGGTCACTACATCAAAAATCACACTGACAGCCTTCTTCGCATCACCTTTCTGCTTTCCGTCCATGTCGCTGAATTTCTTGAGCGTGGTCTCGACCGGTGTACCCGCATACGCAGCAGTCATTGCCTTCGCCGGTGCCTTCTTGGATCCGGAAGTCAGGAATTGCGTGCGGAAGGCGCCGGGCTCGACAAGCAGGGTACGGATTCCGAAGACGGTCGTTTCGCGTTGAAGGGATTCAGAAAGACCTGCTCTGAAGTCAGCACTTTGCCTGATCTCATACTGGAAATCGGCTCCCAGCAACATGGTCACATGCCTTCCAGGGCGAACTTCGAAGCAGCGTACAAGCCACATGTAGGTTGTCCATCAACACCAGCAATACTCGTGATATTGACAATCGTTCCTGACTTCTTAGCCCGCAGATGGGGCAGCACAGCGCGTATCAAGCGGAGAGCACCGAAGAAGTTGGTCTCGAATTGATCATGAGCTTCTTCATCGCTGATTTCCACATTAACATCATGGTCAGTATACTTGGAGGAGAGAAAACATACCTAATGTCCTCAACAGCACCAATGATCGAATACCCAGCATTATTCACGAGGACATCTATATCACCATGCTCCTTGATCGTCGAGTCGAGAACGGACATAGCATCAGGAGATGTCACGTCGAGCGTCACCCAGTTACCGCCCAGAGAGGCTATCTTGTCGTAGGAAGCAGCTTTGGGTGGTGTTCGAGCTGAGGCTATCACCTTGTGACCTTTTTGGAGAGCATGGATTGCAAGAGCGGCTCCAAGACCAGAAGAGCAACCTGTGATAAACCAGGTAAGAGGTTTGGATGTGAGTGCCATGGTCTTGACTTGACGGAGGGATGAATTTCGGACTAAGGAAGTGTAAAACCGAGTTGAGTATTTTGGGAGGACTTAAAAGAACAAATCATGGCTGGAAAGCCAAGAATATATAGCCATTCTGCGGAGTTTACACGGTCTTTGTGGATTTAACACCTCATGTTGTGTTGACGTGGAGTTATGATTATCTAATGCATCATCTTCAAAAGATATTTGGAAGATAGAACTGACTTCAGAGTCATGATTCTCTAGCTGTGGGGGCAGCTTGGGGGTATGCTGCCAATGCACATCTCTGATTCTCCAAGATTATGGGGACGTCAGCTGGAGCAGAAGCATTTCATTGGATGATAAATGCGAGTTTTAGTGCCCGCCTGGGCTGTCCTCCTTTCCAAGATCGGGTCCACAACTTGTAGTCCAGCATTCAAATGACTTTTCCCACCTACGATCCATTATCTTACTCGACTTGCAGTACGGGAAATGATTCATAACAGTGCGCTCCCTCCTACTGTACGTTACGATATGCACATCGAATAAGCGAAACATAGTATCTTGACAAAAGAATCCCTGGGAATGTACAATTCTACGTCAATTTCCGAGTAACACCCTGGAGAAATGATCTATCCCGGTCAAAGAAGCATTACTCTTATCCCACATCCTCAAAATCATCTACCATCTCATCCTCATCTCTCTCCAAGCGGCTCTTTGAAGCGTCAACTTGGATGTGCGGGTAATATAACACCCCACCAAAACTATGCCCACCGCCAACAGGAGTATATAACCAAATAAGCGAATTCTCAACCACAACCGGGGCACCGCGCCGTAACTGGCACGACCCCGGTTGTAGATCGCCAGTCCCGAATCGTATACGAACACCAAAAACTTAACACAGCGGAACGGGGAAATGGAATAAACGTATTAGATTACGTTTGTAGACTGGAAACCTCACACGCATCCGAATGTGTGTGTGAGCATCCAGTTGAGTTTTGCCATTTTTGCAGTCGCTTCCCTTTTTTTTGTAGTACTGGCGAACTGTGCTGGAACTTTGCGATTTTAGCATCTTTTCTTAGCATTTTTTATGGTGCGGTGCGTTCGGTTCTTAGGATGCTCAGCATTGTTTTTGTTTTTGTTTTTGTTGACGATGGCGGGAGGTTCTCCTCGCTTAAGTACAGTATTGTGTGTGCCAACCAAGTCACCAAAATCAAAATAAATCACTTGGGAAGAAAACCTTGAGATCAGGTCAGAATATACTGGACGGGCAATCGAGCTATACTAGCGTTCATTCAGTAATGCTACAATCAATACACACGACAGTCACAGCCCATACTGACCACCGCGAAAGCCATCACTTCTTTGCGTCCATTATAACGGTCGGTGCTTCCCACCCAGCCTGAGCCTTCTAGACCAGCCTTGACACTATGAAAATCGCCAATTTCCACAGCATAGATGCCTTCTAGCACTCTTTGACGGTAGACCGACACGTCCAGATAGCGCTGCATACAGAGCATAACAATCCTCAATGATATCCGTGCAACTAAGGATTTCCAGCTGTATCTGTATAATGGACATACCAGACGAGAAAGTACGCTCAACACAACATCTTGAACATGGCATCGACAATGACCAGCCAACGTAAGTTTACTACATCGACATGTCCATCGAGACCGCTTATCATTGCAGACGCCGGATGCTCCGGCGCCTGACATGATGTTGCTTGAATGCCGGCAACTGTGGTAAAGTATGTTGCTCTTTGCTAGTTCCGTAAGGGTGTCTATTGGTTGGTAATAAAAGCTCCACTTGACTTGTGAATAAGAGAGAACTTGTATCATGAGTACAAAGAAAAAGCAAAAAGGCACGCAGACGGGACGTAAGTTAGTCAAGTAGCTGTTTTTAAAATTTCTAGTCATAATCATTGCTCATAATAGAAAATCAAAAGTCCATCCTGTAAATGAATATGCCACATGCCATTCAATGCCATTGATGCGATGCAAGTTTCGGAATTGGTATCACAAAGAACTAAAAGAACACGCTCCTCTTCTTCTGCATCTTCCGTCCTCCCAGCCCAAAGAAGCCACTTGAGCTCGCGGTCGGATTACCCGGTGCCTGCAAATAGGGGCTGTTGTTCTGCGGCCGCAGAGCAGGCGGAGAGCCTCCAAACCAGCCACTGCTTGACCCATGGTTGACAGGTGGTGGAGGTCCTGTGGGGGTACTTAATGGTCTCTGGACAGGCACGGGCCTTGAATGCGGTGCACTCTGGTACTGAGGGAGAGCTTGTGGCCGAACCGGCATGGCGGGTGCGAATTGGACTCTTGGGCCTGGGTCAACAGCTGTCACACCGTACTGCTTCCTCAGCCGTTCCGTCTCTTTGGCTACTTCTGCGTCTCGCCGTTTCCGCTCTTTTTCTTCCTGCTCAAGCATCTTCTTGATTCGTTTCTGCTCTTCCCGGTCGGCTCTCTCTCGTGCTCTTTCTTCTTCTTGCACGATCCTCTTTAGCCGTTCGGTTTCAGCATCAATCTCCCACTGTGTTCGAGGATCGGCCGGTGGAGGCCGCGAGCTTTGCTGTTGTTGTCTGGGAGGCTGTTGAGGAGGGATCTGTGAGGCTGGGACATTATTCGGTCTCTGAAGCGGCGCGTTCATCACCGCCCCGGACATCACAGGTGGACTTGAGCTGGACTTCCCCGCAATCACAGGGCCGCTGTTTTTCCGTCTTGTGTTTGAAGGAGGCGATCCAATAGTTGGTGAACTGATATTGAACATCTCTCTGTTGGCATTGAAGAAAATGTCCTTGGTGACAGTTGCGCTCAAGAGCAGGACCACTTCGAGGCCCTTCACATCCTCCACATCTACACGATGCATATTTGGTTGGTAGATTGTGAGGTTTGCTCCTTTGAACATGGCCACTGTGATGTCAGGCTCCTTATTCTTCCTGCCGTCCGTCGACTTCCCTGCTAAGAAACAAGATATGTCCTTCGAAAGCTTGCCGTCCCTCTTCCATTTGAATGCAATCTTCGGTGTTATGTCTGATACTGCGGGATCGCTCTGGCTTCGATCAAGAGACGAGGCTGAGGGAAGTCGAAAGCTGTTTTGTGGCATCTCAAATTCCCAGTAGGCAGAGCTGTTCCATGTCGAAGCTATCTGCTTCACCACCACTTGCTGGTCCGGATTGTAGAGCTGGATCGTAAAAGAGGTCGGGACTATGGGTACAGGAGGAGGCGGAACACCATTTTGAGCTCGAATCTCGGCCGCAGACAGGGTAGGCTGTTGCCATTCGGGGCGAACTAGTACCTCTGCATACAGAACCTCTGTATTGTATGAATCGTAGAGTCCTACCGCATAGCAATTCTTTGATGCTGGGAGGTGGGGTTCTGGCTTTCGTAGCGTATATTCGGGTTGCAGTTCTGATCCGTTCTCTCTGAGAAAGATAGTGCTCGATGAGGGGTTGTCCGAAGAAGGCTTGATAAAGAAGGTCGGGAGGTTTTCGTCCAACATCTTATTTGCAGCTGCAGAGGCAGCAGAGTTCCGTTGGTTGTATCAGGCAAGGCTTGCTGAGGTGGCAAGCAGTTATGATTGTTTACTTTTCGAGCCTAAGTTGGTGAAGCGTTCGTGTTGGTCTTTGTTCGTTCGGGAACAGGAAACAAGTTCGATATCAACATCACTGCAGAAATGTATTGAACGGCTGGTTGGCGCAGTTCGCGGGGCTGACGAGTCAAAGGGAAAGTCCTCGTGAGTGATGAGGCTGAGCTGAAGTGACAGGGAGTGCTCGGACTATTTTTAGTGCTCAGCAAACGCCAAGGCTTCCCGTGAGCCTGTGGAGTCGTCTTCACTAAGCTTCAACGCCACCAAAAAGAGCCTTTAACCTTCGCCTTTGTCTCCATAACTATTGTCTCGGGTACAGTTTGGTGTATGTAATCAAGGTACGAGCAAAGTTTATGCGAAGCAGCCCGAGTGGGCATTTAACTCTATAAATCTTGCGAGCAGGACGCCTGAATCCTAAGTAAAACTTCGCAGACCACAACTGATCGGTCTCAGGTTGAGCTGTGTCAACAGATCAAGCGGATGTACAACTTGCTCAATCCTGCAGTGTCATTCGAACATCCAGCGTGTGTATTGGAGCCTTAGATTCAACATATTCTGCTACATATATTCTAATCTCCTTCCCTACAGACCTCGACTTTTCTTCTTCTTCAGGACATTACTAATTTGCTTTCGTCCGTCCATCATGCCTCATCCGCCCTTCCCAACTCCACGCTATGCTAAATTTTATCTTCTGGGTACCAGACACAGAGATTCAAAAGTTATATATACAACAGAACGAGGCCATATGCAATGTATGGGCTCATGAAACCCCCCTAGTTTACATTTGTCTTTGTGTCCAAGATGGCGCTTGGCACTCTCGAGCCTTTCCCAATCTCGATCTCTTCCCCTGGGTGGTGTTTGAAAGCAGGATCTTCACTGGGCTTTCGTTGATGATCGGAGATACCGGTGGTTTGAAGAGAAAGTGGAAGTGGTGGCATGCTTGGAACTGTTTGCCCGTTCTTATCGACTCGTCCAGCTTGATGAGCGACCCATGAGTTGATAGTCCGGAATCGTGGAGCTGAGTCCGTAGAAGTAGCAGTGTAGATGGTGTCACGATCGCCCTTCAGACCTGGAGTTTGGGGCGTTGCGGTTGACCAAGAGAATCTAGAAACACCGGGATTGCGAGATTGGCGATAGGTTTGTCGTGATGCACCCCCGTTCACCGTTGGTTCGGGGATAATGAGACCATCACCAAAACCGGAAGAAAGCGAGGACATGTAGCTCATGTGATTGACGTCTCTTGGATTAGGATCAAAAGCATCTGATGGTTGCCGTGCAAGGTCTGCGTTCTGAGGATCTAGTTGTCTAGAAAGTAGAGTGTTCTTGTTCCCGGTATTGTTGTAGTCCGCGAGATTTGAGTTGGCGACATTCTGAGTCCCAGAATGACTGTTTACACTCGACGGTTGTCGAGCCGGGGTGGTAGTCTGGGGTACAATATTGTAGAACGCCTGGGTAGCAGAAATACCAGCAGCCTGTGCAACTGGTGAGGTGTGGGTGGATTGAGGGCCATGTGGAACAGAATTGTCCAGGAGAATCTGGCGCATAGCCTCTTGCCGTTGCGTGTTGGCACGCGACAACGCTTCTGCGTTTGCTCCAATTCCTATGTTTGACACCCCGCCGGGTGAATAGGCTACCTCGCTCTGTCGTTCGAAATGCTGTTGGTTGGACATGGCCTTCTCATTGGAAGGAAATTCGTGCCCATAGTAGTACGGCGACTCGTCCATCACGTAACCTCGTTCCTGTTTTCTCCAGCCGTACCAGCCACGTGGACCCCCCCTGCCAAACCGCCTGTCTCTCACGGAAGCAAGAGGATCTTTTTTCATTTTATGAAGGAAATATATACCAGCAGCAACCATGATGAAAGCACCTAAGATGTATCAGCAAGAATCACGAGAAGTCCCCATCACGACTTACCAATTGCTCCTGCAGCTATCAGAAGGTGCTCGGCTAAGTCTGATAGTTGACCACTTTTCTCCGGTTTCCTGTAGTTCTCGCCTGGACGGTAACCATCTGAATCAGGCAGAGCAGAAACTGTGGAAGATGCCAAGGCAGTTTGTGGTATGATCACTGACGTCCAAATGGTACTGGTGGCGGTCATAATCATTGCCGTGGTGCTGGTATATGATCGATTTTCATCCGGATCTAATCCCTTCCTAGGCCTATCATCAATGCTTGGTACTGATACCCAAGGTGGAAGTGTTGGTGCAGGTGGCGCAGAAGATGACGCTGGAAACATAGTAGATATGACAGACTGCATTATATTAGTATAGAAGGCTACGGAATTTTGCTGGATACCGGGAGTTTCTCACGTTGCTAGGTGATACAGATATCGATGAAGTTGGCAATACAGTGGAACTTGTAGGGACCGGTGGACTCGACGGAATTGCTGGTGTTGCGGTCACTGAAGTTGTCATCCAGATCGTTGAGAATGAAGGAGGAGCCGTGGTCGTTGACACAACTACAACAGTTGTAGGTTCCGCTGCTGCCCCTGGAATAGTCATCGTGGACACAACTTGTGGTGGAGGCAACGGTGGTAGAGGTGTGGGATTCTGTTGTGGCCTCTTCTCGTCATCATCATCATCATCGTTCTTACGAACACCACCGTTCGTCCCTTCCTCTTCATCATCGCTGTCAAAATCATCATCTCGTTTCCCTCGCCCGTCATTGTCGTTCCTCTCGTCATCGTTGTCCCTCCTCAAAAACGACCTATGCGATTGGTCATGCCGCCTCTTCAGTTCACCCAACGAGCCTTGTATCTGTTCCAAAGGTGCCATGGTTGTGTTCATTCTCTGCCAGGCTCTCGCTGGCCTTCCGTCGTGTCGTACGCCACAATGCCTGAGGTCACTGAGCATGCAATGATGCTCGTAAAAAGTCCAGCTGCGTGTTAAAAGTTTCGAAAAGTAGTAATGGCTTCAATGACTCTCTCGAAGATGAAATTCAACCCAAGAATGTAATCACGAGCCAGCGTGTGAAGAACAGAATGAAAGACCAAAAGAGTGGTAAAGAGAAAAGAGTGTATCAGAATCGAAGATCTGCTGCTGCCCTCAAGGACTACTGCAGGTGGACGAGGAACGGCAGCAGAGAGAGGCGAAGGTAGTTAGTCTCAGGGCCAGCGTCAGAGATGAGGCGCTGGAGGGACCGCACGGAGGGCTTCGCGGTTCGTGCAATAGTGGATTCACAATACATGCGACATCCTGGAGAGCTCGTGCTAACGCTGGACTCGACTCGACTCGACTCGCTCCGTGGTTTGGTTGCAACCTTGCGTTGAGGTTTGCTGGTGATCTGAGACTTCCACACGTCCTCGCTCCACTTGTATGCGAGATAGGAGCCATTCACAGGCTGGGCAGCAGCGGACTGGATCTTGCGGGCGATCTTGGGGCAGGGACCAGCATTGCATGACAGTAAGCATGCGGAGCCACCATGAAGCAAGCAGTGCTGCGCAGGCAGGTTACGCTATGCTGTTGTGGACTGGTGGAGATGTATCCGAAGAGTTTTGGTGAGGATGAACAGGTCAAGCGTCAATCGCATGGCGAGACGAAGCAAGCGAGACAGGGGGAAGTGTTTTGGCTCAGGGTCTGCTGCCGCTCCCGTTTCACAATTCGCGTCTGTGCCCCGCAAAAAGCTCCATTCCGGGACGACTTTCCATGCTTTCACTGCGGATAAATGATGGCCAAGCCGAAGGGAGAAGAGCCCAGAAAGCCTAGAGTCGAATGAGCATTGAGGAGACTCAGGAGAGCGATTCCCGCTGCACCAATTGGGCCGGTCATTCCTGCTCGTCAGCCTCGTGAGTGAGAAAACCATGGGCGAACAAGACGTGCCGATGACATGACGCCTCAAACTTCTCGTTCTCACCAGCCTCGGTGTACTTCGAACAGGGTCCAGAAAGAGCTTTGGAAGGTAGACCTTATTCAATCAAGCTCATCTAACTGCTCATGCATCCCGAATGGACGATGAGATGAAATTTAGAAGTATGGGATTTAAGAGTTGTGGAAGTGGACAACTCATATATTTGAATCCTTGGCTCGTTGGAGATGTTGAGGTTATTCCATCTCGGGTCGACGGACTTATCCCATATGGATGGATGTTCGAGAGGGAGTAAGTCTCTTCCGAGGTTCATCATAGTTCTCTGGACTATGACAGATCACACGGCCACTGTACTGCATAGGATATAATACCCCCATGTTCAAAGTATGGTAATGAAACGGCCTCAACGCCTGGATTTTTACTCGGTAAAGTGCTGATCTGACTTCAAGACTTGTCTTGTGGTTGGACTCTCGCTGTCTGGACTGATTGGGTTGGGAATGGATGTCTACCGGTAGCAAAGGAAAGTTTAAAGATGAAAAGTCCCAAGACTCTTGTGAACAATGAGGATATTCGTGAACGAACAGAATTTTGAAGCTTAGCGAGGAGTCTTTTCCCAAGATGTTTGATGTAGGGCATGATCAAATGATGCCAAGCAGCAGCCTCCTTATCTAGCTTGTCGAGTTACCAACATCGATTCTCAGCAAGATGATTGGCAGAGCACATCGCAAGAACCCCCCACCTTTTAGATTCGAAAATGGGACATTGAAGAGCATCACCTCTTTCTGAGTCGTCCAAACTCGAGATAACATTTTCAACTCGCTGGTAACCAGTCACGATGACAATCCAGATCTCACACTTGACAGAAGCCGATATACCGGGGGCAGTAACTGCGATTCAACAAGCTTTTGCTGATGATCCGTATAATCTTGTAAGGAATCCGATATTACTGTTTCTTCATGCATTCTGTTAAGACTTCAGTTCATGCCCTTGCACGCTGCAATTGAGCCGCTGGGATCAATCATAGCCAATCGAAGTAACATCTCTTTCCTTTTTCTTTGGACAGCGCGTAATGAGAAATCCTCTACTGACGATGGAGCATCAGTGGGTGTACAACGATCGATCGAAGGTGAGTCCGGCTTTCGACCACTTCAGTAAATCCAGGATGGCTTGGCAATTGCTGCGTCGTCCTCACATAAAGATTTTCGTTTCGAAGTTTGAGATCTGAAGTGTGCCTTGCCACAAGGCAGACTTGACGGTTCTTTTATGCCTTACGGCAATTGGTCAAATGGCTGATGTCTCCTGGTGATCAAAGCTTAATTTGATCAGAAACAGGGTATCGCTAGGGATTCGCTGTCGATGGGGCATTCGCAATGCGCTGTTTTATGTGGCGAAGGAATCTGATGATGACGAGAAGGTGTTGGGAATTGCCATGTTAGTAACGGAGTTCGACATTGCTCTAAATGCTGATGGGTGAAAAGGTGGATGCCTCCAAGACCTGTCGAGCTGAAAGAAACTTGGGGAGAATGGTGGGAAGGATGGAAGATGTGGACTCAACAGGTCGGAATGAATCTTCGGTATGGCCGTGGTGGGTTGAACGTCAAGGTGCGTAAGGCTGTTTCATGGTCTGGTGAAACGACCTATATCTGAACGAAGCTGTCGAGTAACTTCGTATCCATGGCTGGATCCGTCAAGTCTAGATCCCACAGTCACCTAAGATCGCGAGCCTCGAGTGAGATCACACACGACAGCAAGTGAGATCTCGCGACGCGAGTGCCATCATAGAAGCATGTTTTCTTTGGATTTGGGAAGTCGATGCAAAGCACATGTTTCCACGACAGCACCTCTTCCTCTCAATTCTCTTTTTTGATGACCCTCCATTGTCCCTAGCCCATCAATCTGATTAATGGTAACAGCGCTACTATATCTGGAAAGAGAGGCAAGCAGAGGCTCAATCTGAGATATGGACAGACCCAAAAGGATATTTCTTCTTAAACATCATGGTGGTATTGCCAGGGGAGCAGGGGAAGGGAATTGGGAAGCTACTGGCTCGCGAAGTCACCAAGAAGGCAGATGAGGAGGGAAAGAGGTGTTATCTTGAATCAAGCCGGGATGTGCCAAACATGAAGATATATGAGGCTATGGGATTCCATTTCGTGAAGCAGATGGACTGCGATGACGAAGGAGATATCTGTAAGCTGTACTGTATGGTGAGAGAACCACAGAAGCTGCCATAAAGTAAATTAACTTATTGTCATATGCCATGTAAGAGCCTGGAAGACCTGACGTGGGAAGTCTCATAAGAAGAGCCATCAATTCTGTAAAACCGTCCGAATAAATCGGCTTCCTCACAAGTTCGGACGATGGGAGGTTATTATTCAACCCCACATGTCATATGTACAAGATCCTGCATCTGTGTTCAAATAAAGCCTGTATGGTTGTGGAGCCTCCACAAACCTTTCGGTCCAAGTGAAGACATCGCCGTGCAGGAATAAAAGTAATTTTGATTCGTTCGGTCCTCTATGGAATCTCCGTAGAGCCGTCGGGTTGGGTCGCCCGGAAATCTTAACTCGTGGTGAGCTCAACCTAGTGACTAGGGAAGCGAAGGAAGGAAAAGTGACATAGACCAATGAGGGCACTAGAAGAATCAAAAATAGTTGACTGAAGGAGAGAAGAGCTGTTAATGTCAAATTCGGGGGGTTCGGGAAGTGCCCGAAACTATTCGGAATGAACGCTAGATTCCATGTGTCCTGAGAGTCAAAGACAAGATGAAATAAAGTTCCTCTATTTGGATGACTCACAGAAATTTCAGGACAAATGAAAGAGATTTTCATGACGAATAAAATGCACTCTCATTATTTGAGGCTTGAGTGATTTTTGTTGTCCCATCCAGCCCACGCTTTGCTGGATTGGATTGGAGCGGCTGCTGGTGACCAGACTTGCTTATTCTTACCATTTCTTATCTAGAGCCCACCCCTGTTAACTGGCCCAGAGATTAGTGGGAACGACCTGGACCAAGCTCAGCAAAAAGAGCTTTGCTCAGAGTCAGCAAAATATCTTCAAATTTCCTAGAAATTGTACCCTTCTCCCATCTCTCTCCTACCTGGAGGCATGGCGTCCACGACGACAAGAGCAATGATGAGGCTTCCTGCCTCATCAATTGGCTTCAGCACCGCAGCTCGTCGATCTTTTGCGACGTCATCTCAATCCTTTACACGTGCGCGACCGACCTCCCGGATCCTTCAGGAAAGGAGCAAGTTGCACCAGAATTCTCGTCGCGCCTATGCAGATGTTGCTCCAGCGAAGAAGTCAATGAGGTTTCCGTTCTTCAAGACCCTTTGGCGCATCACATATCTCTCTGCGATTGCTGGAACGGCTTATCTAGCTTATGGAGTTTATGATCTCAGACACCCAGAGGACCAATTCGAGCCAGATCCAACGAAGAAGAACCTCGTTATTCTAGGTAATTTACTCAATTGGCGGTCTCTATATTTCCTGTGCAGTGTCTGACTATTAACAGGTACTGGCTGGGGTGCTGTCTCCCTCCTCAAGAAGCTCGATACGGAAAATTACAATGTTATCGTCATCTCTCCACGAAACTACTTCCTCTTCACTCCCCTTCTACCATCATGCACAACTGGAACAGTCGAACATCGATCCATTATGGAGCCAATTCGAAGTATAACCAGACACAAGAAGGCGGCTGTGAAGTTCTACGAAGCAGAAGCTACCAAGATTGATCCTGAGAGAAAGGTTGTTTTCATTGATGATAACTCTGAGATTAAGGGCACTTCCAGTAAGACTGAGGTTGCCTACGATATGCTCGTTGTCAGTGTTGGGGCCGAGAATGCTACATTCGGTATTCCTGGTGTTAGAGAACATTCCTGCTTCTTGAAGGAAATTGGTGATGCCCAGGCCATTCGCAAGAAGATCATGGATTGCGTGGAAACTGCTACCTTCAAGGATCAAACCCCCGAGGAGGTTGAGCGTCTGCTTCATATGGTGGTTGTCGGTGGTGGACCAACTGGTGTCGAATTCGCCGGTGAGCTCCAGGACTTTTTCGACCAAGATATCAAGAAGTGGATTCCCGAGATCAGTGACAAGTTCAAGGTCACTCTGATCGAGGCTCTACCCAACGTCCTTCCCATGTTCTCCAAGCAATTGATCGACTATACCGAGTCGACCTTCAAGGAGGAGAAGATCACAATCATGACCAAGACTGCCGTCAAAAAGGTTACCGAGACTACTGTTGAGGCTGAGGCTACAGGACCTGATGGAAAGAAGAAGATGGAGGTCATGCCATACGGTCTCCTCGTCTGGGCCACCGGAAACGCCGTCCGACCTCTCGTCAGAGATCTGATGTCCTCCATTCCAGCGCAGAAGGATTCGAGAAGAGGCTTGGCTGTGAACGAGTACCTGGTAGTCCAAGGCACTAAAGATATCTGGGCCACTGGTGATTGTGCCGTTGCCGGATACGCTCCAACTGCCCAAGTTGCTTCTCAAGAAGGAGCTTTCCTTGCCCGTCTCTTCAACACAATGGCCAAGAGCGAAGCCATTGAGAATCAAATCCACGAACTGAGCTCCAACCTCAACCTCCAGCCTGGAAACACCGCAGAGGTCGCAAAGCAAATCGAGTTGCACGAGAAGCAGCTGCGTCGGATCAAGGACATCAAGCCGTTCCATTACACTCATCAAGGGTCCTTGGCCTACATCGGTAGTGAGAGAGCGGTCGCTGATGTGAGCTGGTTAAATGGTAACTTTGCTACTGGTGGGGGTTTGACGTATCTCTTCTGGAGAAGTGCGTATTTGAGCATGTGCTTCAGCAGTAAGTGTTACCCTATCCTGTCAAATAACATTCATACTGACAGATTTTTTCCACAGCTCGTAATCGTGTCCTGGTGGTCCTCGACTGGTTGAAGTCCAAAGCCTTTGGCCGCGATGTGTCCCGTGAATAAATAACAAAAGTGGTCCCAGGGAGCAAAGATGTCGTTAAGTAGGCTGAGGACGGGTTAAGAGGGTAGACGAGAGGGGAGACGCAAGCGAGCTGTGTGTACTACTTCATTTCCTTTAATAACGAAACTCTGGGATAGACAGGTTCAACCGACGGCGGAGCGTTGGTATATGTAAATAAGGACGCTTTTTTTGACTGTTTGTGTCCTTCAATTTTCCCACCAATGGAAAGAGAGACCGGGAGAGAATTGAATCAGAAGAAATGACAATACAAATGGAAACACTTGAAAGTCCAACGCGTGATGGAATGATCCACACGACCCCTTGATATCCTCGCTCGTCGGCAGATTCTTCTTCCTTTCTACCTGATTCGGGTCAAATCGAGCGAGCAATTCTGATATACACGTGATACCCCTGAACATCACGAGACTTTCTTTGCAACTCCCGTTCCCATTGGATGTTGCTATCCCAGTAGGTGCAGCAAGACAGGAATTTCGAAAACTTTTGTTGCATGTCGTAAAAACAGAGGGCGTTGGTCGCCCTGAAATTCTGTCGCCCTTTTGTGTTGCCCTCCGCCCTTTCAGCGGATATGAGGATTTTTGATTGGATGAAAGTTGGGAGAGGGCGAGAGAGGGCGGAGGGCGACGGCGATGGTTTTGTTAGCTGCATGAGAGGGCGAGATGGGCTGGGAATGGGTGGATGGATGGATATGAGGAGTGGATGAGAGATGCGTGGTGAGAAGGGGGGAGGTGGGTATGCATTGTTTGGAAGGTTGGGAGCTACCCGAAGGCATCTTTGGGAGTGGAAAGGGCGGAAGGGGAGGGCGTAGAAAGGGTGCAAAGGGCGCAAATAGCTTTTTGCATTGTATCGAGGAAAGAGCGGTCTTACTAGGTACATAGGAGTGAAGTCATACAGAATTCCAGTCCGTGATATCGCCTTCCTCGATCTTGGAAGTATATATCAGTCTGGAGAATACATTGGAGCAAAACTATTATGCAAGCATCTCCGAAATTTTCTAAAGAGTCAATCGCATTATACGGGCATCGGTGGCTCCTAAATTTTTGGAATTTATCCAGGAAAGATGCTGGTCTCGTGGATTTCTTGTCTTCCCTCTGGTAGCGTTGTTTACATCCTCCGATGGCAATGCTTCTCTTCCACGCCATAGGATACTGGAATTTGGAGGGACTCTTTTAGCAATGCAGAGGTTCAAACATGAAGAATTTCCACAAGTTTGGTAACAATATATCTGAGGGTGAGGTTGAGAACTTTTAGATGAGCATTTGTGCTGTGTAGTCAAAGTATGGTACATGTAGCTCGGTGGAGAGAGTCACAACACGATCTCCATTCATTAAACAGCTATCTCTGAGCAATTGATGATGTAGCGATTGAAACTTATCGTGTGAAAACCCCCTATTGCAATGGACAAGGAAATTCGGACTTAAGCACACTCCGGGGGAACATCACAGGCCGCCACGAGATGTAGCAATGACTTATTATCAGCAAAGTATATATGAATGGTATGAACACACAGATATGTACAGGAAGTTTTATCGTAATGCTGAAGCGAGTTGGAATCAAGTTGGGACGTGACTTTATCCTGGCAACAGGGCGTGATGCATACCTAGACATGTACGAAGGATCGAAACGAAAGCATTGCACTTTCTCAATTTTCCTTCCTCCATCGATGGCGAGAAGTTGAGCAAAACCTTGTGTTCTACAACCGTAGTCTAGAGCCTTCAAGTAAGTCGAAATAGCAAGACATTGTCGTTTATTTTACCGGATCTCCTGCCGACTCGACAAGGATACCGTGCATGGTATTGCCGTCAGCCACTGTCAACTGACGGGCCTAGACTGTACGCAAACCGTAAGTGGTCCGTCATGAGACAGAGAGATTCGGCTAGCAACATTGGAAAGACTTGAAAACATTGACATTGATGAAGCCAGGCAGAGCAAGCTAACGAAACTGGAAGCAAATTGGCAGGCTTTGAGCTGTTGATGTCCCGAATGCTAAGTAGCATGAGCAATCAGCCTGTATCAGCCACTCGGATGATCGGACCTTCGACTCGCCCTTAGGTAGAGGTTCGTGTTGCCAAACCCACAACAAGACTCGGTGGCTGCAAAGGGACAAAATATCGTAGCCGACAGCAATGCTTTCAGGACCCCCATGCCCAAACTGAATCAAGTCCTGTGATGAAATCAGGACTCTGGAAGTCTAGACGGCATGGAAGCGCCTTCGGGGAACAAACTTAAGTCCCGCTTGCGTCCTTCTATTGGTTTCTGGATATTTGTTGGAAGAGAAAGGTTCAGCTCTTCCTCCACTCCAGCTGCTCCTCCACAGGCTGTACGCGGGCCATGCTTGGCACAACAAGCAATGAGCTTTCTCGCCAAAGCTTCCCCTCCTCGCTCACTGAGCTTCATCCACCACAATCACAATCAATACTCCACCATTTCCTTCGGTAACACAATAGAATACAGTATGCAACCACTTCAATTACGCATGAACAGGAATAACATACTACTTTAAGATGACCTACCTTATCACATCTCATCACAAGTATCCAGCCACAATTTCCTTGTGCGCAGCGTTTTTCGAGGTCATGATCGAGGCAGTGCTCCAGCTTCAAGCCTCCAGTGATACGCTGGGAGACAGCTACAACCCGACATCTTCACAGTGATGCCAGGGGATGTGGGATCGGTACAAGGATCAAAATGTATAAGGAGAAAGTTTACCCCTCTATTGATGTGATCTATCCATCAGGTTCCCTGCCTCATTTCCTCAAAAACTCTCGTCTTTTCAGTACTTGAGTCCCCAGCGGACATTTTTGGGTTACTCTTCACACCCCATATCACGTTGAAACCAGCCGAAAGCTTCGAAGCCTTTTGAACGGATTCGACATTTACCAATTATCAATTCTAGATGTCGGCGAATTCAAACTTCTCAAAGATTGCTAGAAACGGATCTGCAATATCGGCAACTTCATCAAATGCAGGGTAAGTCTACGCCGCCGACATTTACATCCATATACTAATGTCCGTAGGTCTGTTGACTCTTCCCCACACCACCATATCTTCTCCCAAATTCCTCCTTTCTCAACATGGCTTCAAAACATATGTACCCAGAACCACAGACATGAAAGAATAGCCACTGGAACGATGCGGGCAGGGATGGCTGTATTGACGAGGGAAATGATGGAGATGCACGTCCATCAAGCTCCTGATGTTCGTGGAATGCTAGACTGTTTGCCTGTTGCCAACAAATCGAACATGGAGCTCATCGGTTGGCGACAAAAACTTGGGACTTGGCCGTCAACGAATTGTGAAGGTTCTTTGCCTGAAGTGCCTCGTCGTCGCCTTTCCTCCTCCTAGGGACAGATATTCACAACCGTGAGGCTGAAACCCCATTTATCTGGTCTATTTCGTGTTCTGCTGGTTTTGAGAACACTCATTTGATACTCAGGGAAGGAGGAATACTGGGTGCGAGCTCGACTTTTTCCACGGGCATGAAATCCATTCATTTTCCACGCATCCTGTGGATTGATTTGCAGGACATTGATATTGATTCTGTGTCAGTTCAGGCGTTATTGAAGTACGAGGTAACAGAGCTAATTGCGGTTGGACTTTGTAACTCTGTACCTATTCTTAGGGAATATCAATACATGACTCGTTCATAAGGGATGTCACGATTCATTCCAGCCTTGTTGAATGATTACATCATCACTGCGAACCTCTCAGCATTTGGGCTGGAGATACTTCCAAATAACATAAACAATATTGCCTCAAATAAATCAATATATCGCCACATGAAGTGGCTGGTAGCTTCTTAAGCGTTCTTGTGAGCCACAATTTTGCAGTGAATCCGTTCTTGTCGTACCGTTTGTCGCATTCACTGGATCAGACTAGGCTGGCCACGCACCTCGCGCTGCCTGGTGAGAGATCTCTAAGCCGCTACGGCAACCTCTGTCCACTTCTATCATCTTCGGCACGCTAGTCCCAAGCGAGCCTTCGTTCCTGAGCTCATGGGTATTTCCTACCTCCATCTCGACTGAACACATTTGAATCCAACACAACTCTTTATCCCACAACTTCATCCCTTTCCTCCTCGACCTTGGTCTTGAAGATCTTTCGCAAAGACCTTCACAACACCCGCGCCCCCATTTCTACGAATTTAGCAAACAACAAACAGACCCCATACACCAAGTCCGATCTCTTGATCATCAACCTTCAATATGGCGGCCGGTGAACCTGATCATGCCGAGCACAAGAAGAAGGTAAATCTCAAGTAAGTCGAGCTGAAAATATACTTGGGGACAAATACTGATGGCTTTTGCAGCGATGCTTCTGGTGCTGAACACAAGGCAGTAAGTTAACAGCCTGCCACTCCTCCAGCTGTTCGAGCTCTCCAAGCTGACATTTCTCCCAGACCGATGACACCGCGACTGCCATTCTCAAGAAGAAGAAGAAGCCGAACTCTTTGATGTAAGTATCTCACAGATTGATATCTTGGGCTTCCCGAGCTGACCAGGTGGCAACAGGGTTACGGATGCTATTAATGATGACAACTCCGTTATCGCCCTCTCGAACAACACCATGGAGACCCTACAACTATTCCGTGGAGATACTGTTTTGGTGAAGGGAAAGAAGCGCAAGGATACAGTTTTGATTGTGCTTGCAGATGACGATTTGGATGATGGGAGCGCCCGGATGAACCGAGTTGTTAGACATAACCTCCGGGTCAAGCATGGTGACATCGTCACTGTTCATCCATGCCCAGACATCAAATATGTGAGTACTTGGACCAGACACGCTTTTACGTTACAATATGCTGATATATGGATAGGCCAAGCGCATTGCAGTCCTTCCTATTGCCGATACCGTTGAAGGCCTTACCGGGTCCCTCTTCGATGTCTTCCTCGCCCCATATTTCCGCGAAGCTTACAGACCAGTCCGTCAAGGCGATCTCTTCACAGTCCGTGGAGGTATGAGACAAGTAGAATTCAAGGTCGTTGAGGTCGATCCCCCGGAGTATGGAATCGTTGCACAAGATACAGTCATCCACTGCGAAGGCGAGCCCATCCAGCGTGAGGATGAGGAAGGAAACCTGAACGAGGTCGGATATGATGACATCGGAGGATGCAGAAAACAGATGGCACAGATCAGAGAGATGGTTGAGCTTCCATTACGCCACCCCCAACTCTTCAAGTCTATTGGTATCAAGCCTCCCCGTGGTGTTCTTATGTTCGGTCCTCCTGGTACCGGTAAGACTCTCATGGCACGAGCTGTGGCAAATGAGACTGGCGCATTCTTCTTCTTGATCAACGGTCCAGAAATCATGTCGAAGATGGCCGGTGAGTCCGAATCAAATCTGCGAAAGGCTTTCGAGGAGGCCGAGAAGAACTCCCCTGCGATCATCTTTATTGACGAGATCGATTCTATTGCACCAAAGCGAGACAAGACCAACGGAGAAGTTGAGCGCCGTGTTGTTTCCCAACTTCTTACCCTCATGGACGGCATGAAGGCTCGATCCAACGTTGTTGTTATGGCTGCCACCAACAGACCCAACTCCATCGATCCCGCTCTCCGTCGTTTCGGACGTTTCGATCGTGAGGTCGATATTGGTATCCCAGATCCAACTGGCCGTCTTGAGATCCTCCAAATCCACACCAAGAACATGAAGTTGGGCGACGATGTTGATCTTGAGCAAATTGCCTCCGAAACCCACGGCTATGTTGGTTCCGATATTGCATCTCTCTGCTCTGAGGCCGCTATGCAACAGATTCGTGAGAAGATGGATCTCATTGATCTTGATGAGGACACTATAGATGCCGAGGTTCTCGACTCCTTGGGAGTTACTATGGAAAACTTCACCTTCGCCCTTGGTGTTTCCAACCCATCTGCTCTCCGCGAGGTCGCAGTTGTCGAGGTACCAAATGTTCGCTGGGACGATATTGGAGGTCTCGAGGAAGTCAAGCGCGAGCTTATCGAGTCTGTCCAATACCCTGTCGATCATCCCGAAAAGTTCCTCAAATTTGGCCTCTCACCATCCCGTGGTGTTCTCTTCTATGGTCCTCCCGGTACCGGTAAGACCTTGCTTGCAAAGGCCGTTGCCAATGAGTGCTCTGCAAACTTTATCTCCGTCAAGGGCCCTGAGTTGTTGAGTATGTGGTTTGGTGAGTCTGAGAGCAACATCAGAGATATCTTTGACAAGGCTAGAGCTGCTGCTCCTTGTGTTGTCTTTTTGGATGAGCTGGATTCTATTGCAAAGTCACGTGGAGGATCCAATGGTGATGCTGGCGGTGCCTCTGACCGTGTCGTTAACCAACTTTTGACGGGTAAGTTCACTGAATTCGATCACCCGAATATAACTAACATGTTGCAGAAATGGATGGTATGACCTCCAAAAAGAACGTCTTCGTCATCGGTGCCACCAACAGACCCGAGCAACTCGACAATGCTCTTTGCAGACCTGGTCGTCTCGATACCCTCGTCTATGTTCCTCTTCCTAATGAGTCCTCCCGTGCTGGTATTCTCAAGGCACAGCTCCGAAAGACCCCCGTTGCTCCTGATGTCGATCTCAACTACATCGCTTCCCGCACTCACGGTTTCTCTGGTGCCGATTTGGGTTTCATCACTCAACGTGCTGTCAAGCTTGCCATCAAGGAGGCCATTTCTTTGGATATCGAGCGTCGTAAGGCTCGTGAGGCCGCTGGTGAGGACGTCGATATGGAGGATGAGGATGCCGAGGATCCAGTTCCACAATTGACCAAGGCTCATTTCGAAGAGGCCATGTCCTCAGCGAGACGGTCCGTTTCTGATGTAGAGATCCGAAGATATGAGGCCTTCGCTCAGAGCATGAAGAGCTCCGGTCCAGGTGCCTTCTTCAAGTTCCCTGAGGCTGGAGAGGCAGCTGCCAATGCTGAGAGCGGAGCTGGTGGATTTGGTGATGCGGGCAACGATGACAGTCTCTACGACTAAGTCATCTGTATTCTATTTTTCTTTTCTGCATACATGTGCGAAACATTCTCCATGGGCCGGGCTGAAGATGGTTTTCCCACGGTAGACTTGTACTAGGAGTCGGGAGAAGTCTGCAACCCCAAAGTTCCGGACAAAGATCTCATTATTTGCTACGCTCGCATGTCTTGGGCGCAGCCACGAAGATTTTTAGTCGGTTCGAGAATGCATTTCAATCTTCATAGTACCTGAATCGATAGATTGTCCAATAAAAAGATACCTTCACGATTGTGTGAGCTCTGATTGCTTGAAATGTGATGTGATTTGAAGTGAGCAGACTTTGGCACCCTGGAGTAGCAGTTGCATCTCAGGCACACAACCATTTCAGATGCCCGAGCCACTGCCAGTTATTCACGGTTTGTCGACTTCGGACCAAGCTCTCAAGTGTAATGAATGTGCCTTTTCCACAATTGTCTATGCTGCCTGCCTATCTCATCGAACTTCTTCTTGCCACTGTCGGTTCAAGTTCGTACAGCACTGACGCACGAATAGCCCAAAAGCCAGTCGGAGCGAAAAGTATGTCGTCCAATACAGATTTCTTATTATTCTTGTCTGTGATTTCTTCTATGTTGTTGTGTCTAGTGACATGGAACGACCCAGACCCAAACGCCGATATATGCCTGGATCGTGTGAATATGATCCCCTCCCTCGGTCCGTGTTCCAGGACCTCCTCAATTGACTTTCAGGTATTCATCCCTGCCTGTCATAATTCCGATATTCCGCCCTGTAGAAGATAGAACCCTCAACACTAAGCCCCTTCCTCCTGCCTAAGGAAGCGATACGGACAGCAGTCTTCCCTCCAATATACAATACTCCCCACCACACCTCACAAAATATACACATCTCTACCCATCCTTCGCCCTAAAGAAAAGTCCCATACCTCACTCGTCAACCTCACAGACAGCCTCCAAACACTCCCTCGTAATCCTAACCCCCTCCTCAACCACTGCCCTCGGCAACGCCAAACTCTGCCCTCCCTCCCCCCTCCCCACAAACACACTTCCATCCTCCCCTTTCTTCTTAAACTTCCCATTACTACCCGTCGTTGTCGTTGCCGTCACGCCATTCGCCTTGCCTTTCAGCAGAGAACTCGATTGCGAACTCGCTGCTGTACTCGAACTTGAGGAGTTTATCTGGGACTGGGATTGGGCTATTTGGTGTGCAGCTGAGGCTTCCGTGTCGGCTTTTATGTCTTGGAGGACTCGTGTCATGAGGTCGGGGAAGGTGGTGCATGTCCCTGAGCGGAGGAGGGAGAGCGCGTGGTTTTGGAGGAGGGTCGGCCAGTTCTGGGGGTGGGAGTGCAGGGAGTGGAGGAGGGTGTCGTGGATTCTGTGTGTTGGGAGGGGAGAGTTAGTGATTTATTCTCTCTTTTACTTTACTCGTATTCTTGGATTTAAGGAGAAAGCAAGTGTAAGACTATTTCAGAAACGACAATTGAGAAGGGGGCAGAGGCGTACTTTGTGATATGCCCATCTCGCAAGAGCACCGAGTTGATCTGGGACCGTAAATCTGCATCTTGTGTTGTTGGTGTGTATGTTGAAGCTGCCTTGGGCACTCGGACTGGTGTCGTAGGCTCGGATGCCATTTTGTTGTATGTGTATCTGGGCTGAGCTGAAAATTGTGCTCAATTGCTGGTAGAGAGGCTGCGTCTTGCAATTGAGCTTTCCAGAGCTCGGTATTTGTTGTTGCTTTGTCCCTCGTGTTGTACTTTTGTCTTGGCTATCGGTGAGTGTAAAGCGGGAGGTTTCGAAGGCTGGAGTTGGTGGGACTGGTAAATGGTGTATGGTAATGGTGAAGTTTCCTATCGTGAGGGATGATGCTATTCTCGCGTTCTGATATCGAGTTTGGGGTATTTCGTTGGAACCTTGCCCTGTCTGAGGTCGACAAGGCTGAGTGTGGGGCGCGTGTTTATGTAACGTCAAGGCTACCAATCAGATGAAGTCTCCATCAAGGGATCGCATTGCGACATTTTGGATTATAGATACTGATTTTAACGTCGGTAAAAGAAGTTAAACACCGTATCTGTGCAAGAGAGTCTGGCTACTATTTTCATATGCTTTGGTGGTTCCAAAAAGTCTCACTAAAAATGCCTTTTATTCCTAGAGTAAGCCCTTCCATCGACGAGTTCATATACCTCTACAGAGGAATGGCAATCCAAAGTTGAGATACCATGGAATATATCAAGTCTTGAAAGTGATGGGCTTGACTGAATCACTGGTGCCATTGTGGCTTCAAGAACAAGGAGAAGTAAGGATCCAACCTCGAAATTTAAAGGAAAACTCCTAGGCTAATTACCTTGAGTATTTTCTCTACACGGGACACATAATCATAGTCTAAACCATCCATGCCCCATACCATCTCCCGCAGAAAGACGTTCTGGCTTATACTCCAGTAACCTTCGCAAAAGATCCGCGAAAACCTCTTGCTCCGTCTCCGAAATCTCCCGATGACGATCTCCATCAGCACAAGGAGGGCCGTTTATGTACCAGACCCCAGGAGCAATCTTTTCCTTCCATGACTTCGCATTATAAGCAACCCATGGCCTAGTGATGACCGTGATCCCGACCTCTGGCTCTCGCTCAGGTTCCAGAATGGCAACAAGACGTCCCCTCTCATCAGAATACTCATCTTTGAAAAGCCTTTTCCGATCTTCCCAAGTGCTCGACCACCAAGGTTCAGGAAGCTTGCCTAGGACTTCAACAAATTTCACTAGGTACTCATTATCATCATTGTCGAATGCGTCGAGCAGTTTTCTACCGGTTCTGATCTCGAACAGGCTATACCCCGAGATTTGGAGTAATGGAAGACTCATCAGGACAGTCAGTGCTTGATCTTGAAGATATCAGGGGCAGGGTGATCGTGTAAAGTTGCTGAGTTTGGTGGAACACGAAGAGCAGTTATGTTTATAACCCTAGATTGAAGGCTGACGTATTATTATGGAAGATACGAGGGCTCTCAAGCGGTGCTCTGTCAGAGCTGTTGTATAATAGAAATTGTTTGACTTTCAGGGTTCGAGTTATTGTGTGGATTTTGATGTTGTCGGGCAATCTTACTTTGGATGCAGGTTTTGCTTTACAACGTTCCTAGCAGCATAGCCGCTACCTCCAACTTCGACTCTGAAGATGTTTCTGGAACTGTTAATATTCGGTCTGACAGTCATCGTTCTGCTCAGTGCTAAAAGCTCTTGCAACTCAGCAATCGTTTACACCCCCGCTTCTCTCAATCCTACTCAAAGCATGCTTCTCAATAGTTTGTTTGCACCTCTCAATGGCGTCAGAGAACCCCCGGGATCATCGCCAATTATGCCGAAGCAGAGAGCGCAGCTTAGATTGTTTTTCCTGACATTGGACATGTGTCATACCAAGGTAAATAGCATACGGCGAGGAATGTTAACTCCAAGAACATCTTACTCTAGCGCTGTGAAAGCCACCCCTGAGCTGCTTGGTGTGCCGATGTAATCCAGCTCAAACTTTGTCAATGAAGCGAGAAATATACATCAGTATCTCCTAGAACTTGTCCTGGGCTTCAGCTGTGGTGACAAAACGCCTCCAAGTCTGAGCTTATACTTTTCACGTCGGCTGTATCACGTACGTCAGTTCGATTTATACTGGCCGTTGCAGTCATTCATAATGACTGACGCAACCGTTGACTCATGCTGAGGACACTATCCCAACTCAATCTCGTATAGACAGGAGGAAGCTCCGGGACCTTGTGCCGTATCGGAGATGTTATATCTTCGGCGTCACACAATCGGCATTGATATATAGTATGGATTCGGAATGGTCTGATTGGCCGTGCAGGCATACTCAAAACAACCGTCGCCACACCTGCGGTGAACGTAGCGAGAGAAGATAACAGCTCGAGAACTCTTGTAGGATCAACGCGGCTTTACACACTGTATGGTTCAAGGATGTGTCAGCGAATGATCACAACTTCTGTATCGATTCTCGGAGCCTGATCTAGTCGGTGAAGGTAAGCACAAAAATCCAAAGAAATCAACTTGACGATACTGTATTGAAGAGCCCACACTATCCCACGGCCCACTTAGTGTTAGAAGGAATGGAGCCATAAGCACTCGGCCTTGCCGGTGCCAAGTGTAGTGAACTTTGTGGTTTCTCAACTAACGGACAAAGATAGACATTCTGAAGAAGGTATCAAGGGCTGTCATTCAGCCGCTAATAAACAGAGTTCAAAAATGATGTCAGAGTTCTGGCAAAACGACGACACATTTGGAAATAGTATGGCTGTGTAATAAGGCATGAGATAATTGACTTCGAGTAAATTGTGGCGCAAGCAAATGATGGGCAGAGACCGAGCTCAGCAGATTCGCATGGCTAACCACCATGAGCCAGAGCGGAATCGTATTGGGAGAAGAGTACATGCATGGTACGGGCTTCAAAGGCCATGTTCGCCCTGAAAATTGTCAAGAATTCCAGGTTAAGCATGCATGATAGGAAACAAAAATCCGGGGAAGCGGTCTGACAACAGGTCGTTCCGATCAGTTGGTCATGGTCTTTTCGTTCACGTCGTCGGCTGTTCTGTCTCTTGTTCACCGTCAAGCGACTTGGCAGGGGGGCCAATTCAGAGGTACGATTGGATGAGAAGGCTGCGACTAAATTTGTGGGGACGGCTGTCTCACAGACCTCAGACCACGGGCTTCCAACCGAATGCTGCTCTCCCAAACTCACCCAAACATCCGAAACGACACACAAGTTTCAAAGCATCCAAAGATGGTAAGAAGCCATCGCAACCTAGGATTTCAGCTCTATGATTGGTTGTGCGGAAGAAGTTCTCCTCGATTACGTCCAATTACGTGTCTCTGTTTGTTTGCCCGAGGGCCAAGTCTCGGTGTGATGAACGGTTCCTATGTCTAGAGACATCTCTTGGACCACGATGGCTGTTCGTGAGATACGGAGGAGGAGGTTGGTGCTTCTCTCCTTTGACAAAGCTTCGATCTCTTCTTCCCGTCTCTTCCCTTCCCCTGAAGTGCTTCTGATTCAAGGCTGGCCCTGTCAATTGCATTCTGTCGCGCCTGCCTTCCCTCTCTTCTATCTTTTCCTACATTGCAGCAACAGCACAAAAACCCGTCTACATTCTGCATAGCTCTGCTCAAACCCAAACCCCCGCAAGAGAACTCCACGTCCAGCCGTTCTGCAGCACACATCGATCAGTATCGCATGTCGTGCCTGGTCCCAAGCTCTGTGCATTGGGTTTGTTCAAGCTACCGCGTCATTCCAGAAACCGGCAGGAAACCAGTAACATCCCTTACGGAAGTAACGGGGTCCCAAAGAGTACTTGAGTACCTGCGTTGAGCGCTCGGCCTGCCACATCCGACATCTCTTGTCGCAAACATCCAGGAGAACCGTGGCAAGTGAGCTGTCAAGACGATTCATCTCAAACGCGCAGAGTTTGGCCCGACTAAGCATATTCTCTCGACTTCGCCTGTGTCGCGGGGAACACCTCGAAGCTCTTCCTGGTCAATACTTCACCTGCTATCGTCATTGTTACACTCTGCTATCTATCGTCGACAACCCCAATTGTGGGTGACGGAGCCACACATCAATCGTCTTCTTCGAGAATTGCTTGCGAACCTGGAGGAGAGCATCATCAATAATGCGGCGGAATCACTTTACCTTGTTCCTCGCGCTTCCCGGCGCGCTGGCGTTTTCCCTCTCGAACTTTCAAGAAATCACATCAACCGTCATACCATTATCATGCCTCTTGACCTACGATACGCAGATAGGCGACTGCAAGAAGAAGGATTTTAGCGATGGGTGCTCGAATGACTGTGTTGAGAATCTGTTGGTCGTCCAAGCAGATGTGCAGGAGGCTTGCTCAACTATTCTGGTAAACCCAAGTACACTACTGGGCATTGTGAAAAGCGGAGGAATCGTCGCTGCGCTTTGCCCAATACTGAGCTCGACGACAACCAAAATAAGCAGCACATCTGCAATACCGCAAGTCGTCGTCACAATACCGACATCGAATCCCGGCGTGGAAGTACCCAAAACGACGTCCACTGTCACAGTACAGCCGACAGCCGGTACAACTGCGCGGCCCTCTCAAACGATAATATCATTATCAATCGTGAGCTCAGTGGCATCTTCGACGAGTTCAGATGCGTCCACGACGTCGACAACATCAACAACCGAGGCACCTCAGACGACCGCGACAGCAGTATCCAGCACAACAACTCCAGAAGCTGTACCTGTTTCTACTACTACCTCCAATAGAGCGGCTGCAGCTGCGAGCTCTAGTTCGGGGTCGAAGGCGACACCGAAGGCCGATCCTGGCTCAGGAGGAGGAAGTCCTTTCGATATTTCGAGTAGTGGGAGCATGGCTAGATGTGACTCTGTGCTAAGTATCGGATTGGTGCTGGTATGGGCAGGATATTTCCTTGGGCGGTAGCATACAGGTGTCCAGGGGTGGATAGTAAGATTATTTGGGTTCGATGATTACGATAATGTCTATACACGTTTAGGCTATTGAAGAGACGGAATTGGAAACAAGGGCAACGCTGTTGAGGCGTTTAGAACTATCCCTAGCTTTGGTCTTGGTCAGGCAAAGCAGCATGGCGTTAAAGGCTGTGGACAGTGTGCTGTCAGGCATATTTTTCTTGTTAGATACCACGATTAGTTTACAATCAAGCAGCTTTAGTACACAAGCCTTATGGCGCAAACAGGTGTTGACATAAGTTCAGAAGCTAGAGCTGTGCTGACGAGTTTTGTCCTAACCTGTTATGGATCGACTACTTATTCAACCCTGTTGAAGAACTTCCAGCTATCTTTTCCACGAACAAATGCCATTCCTTGCTAGGTACTTGCCTGTGCTTCCTACCTTGCGCTCGAGGAGGTGATTTGTGTGAGTTTGCATTCTTTAATTTCGAATTAGCCTTCGTCAGGTGCTGGAGAAATGCTTCATTTACCTTAACGGCCCAAGTCAACCATCCATAGCTATCCCGGCTCAAAACATGGCGTAGTCCTCCTCAACTTACTTAAGCATGCATTTCAGTCAATTCAAAATGTCTGGAGTCCCGTTAACCTTTCGAATATGCTTTCTTTGGTAGTCCCTATCGACATGCAAACGAGTGGGGCATCAGGCTCTGAACTAGTGCTGTTCGGTTAGAGTAAACAAACCTTTTCTCCTCTTGAAATATCGGCAAATCCTTCCAATCTACAGCAGCTAGCTTATCAAATGACGGAAGTGACCGATGTTCAATTGAAGCGAACTTTCTCTTCCGAATTCGGCTCTAGCTTTTCGACATGGGATGTTGAGTCAACTTGTGAACAGTTTTCTTCGGAGTCCTATCCATGATTCCCTTGACAAGAGCGCCATTTCTGTCACACAGTAAGCCCACTCGAGTGAACCACATTCTCGCGTCACTCGGTTCGTGATCCAAAGCACTGATAAAGTCATCCCACAGAGCAGAGTGAATCGAGAACGGTCGAGCACTCGACAATCAGCCTTGTCTTGGTAGGTTTGCAAGCCAACAGATTCACTTGAGTGTCTACAGTGGTAGTGAAATTCGAGTACACTGTATCAAGACCTTGATCTCACCCTTTGTATCTCGTCCTCTTCTCCTCGACAATCTAAACAACGGCAGACACTTCGAGGCCCGCTTTCATCCTAAGACTTTCTCTCAAGTACACTCATAGTATCTCGAGTGCATAGTACTTCGCTGACTGTGTTAATTCGACCTGTTCTCCAAGATTGTAACACAATTTGGCATCATTCAGTGTTGTTACCACGACAGAGAGTCATCCGCGCTACGATCTACTTCTTTCAAGGAGGTAAGTTCTCAATGGCGACATTAATTTATTTGACTGACACAAGCTTTAGAACTCTCTGTTGCCTCTCGAACTCCTCCTCTGATACATAAGCCGCACAGCATCCACATATAGGGACCCCTTTCCTCAATCGAAATGGGGGCGCCACTCTGGACTCAAGAGGAGAAAGATTGCTTCGTCAATTTCATCATCCCCAAGTCCCAATTTTCGAGTGGTCAATACGATTCAACAACAGGTTTGACTTGGAAAGAACTTGCTCCTCTCATGGAGGCAGAGATGACCAGACGTGGTGGATACCCTGAGCTGCGAATCTACACCGAGAATGCTTTGTCTCAACTTTACTACAATCGCTTCAGTGCCCGAGCTGTGAGTAGAGGGCAAAGTGATATGGCTCTTATGAGAGCTTCCCCACGACCATCTCAGCCGCTCTCGAGATCTTCTATGGCCTCTGGCTCCCGAGATATTCGAGCGCCTCCAGCAGTACACAAACTTACCCATGCAGAAGCCGCGGCTGCAAACTTCCAGGCTTATGATATGGGACGTGAGCGTAGACATGAAGGACATTATATCAGTCGCTTCACGCAGACTGATCCACGAGCATTTCTTGGTTTGGGTCCAGAAGAAACATTGAGCGTCCATGCTGATCCTATCGGTCATTATATTCATGAACTCACGAGTAGGGGTTTTGGTAACCGATCTGGTCAAGATCGTGAAGAGGTCTACCGACCTGCGCATGAAATCAGACCTGATCAGAGACTGATTGAGGGGCTTGGAGGTAGAAAAAGAGGGTTCCAGGACTGCGAAGGGGATGAGTCCGGGGAGTTTATGGAGAATTCGGCTTCTCATCGCCAGGCCGATACGGAGTGGACTCGTCGCAACTATACTTCCTCATCAAAGCGCCGGAACACACTACCCTCCAATACTTTTACCTATGGAGACGACGAGCTGTCCGATCTTCGAGATTCTGTTCCTGTCACAAGATCTTCTTTCAATATGAAGATGCAGCGTAAGCATCAGAAGACCAAGTCAGACTTCACTCTCGACGATCTCGACTCACTGGACGAGTCTGACGAAGACATGGTCTCTCTTCTCCATGGCCCCAAGTCGGCTCGTCCAAACAAAGCCGTCGACAATGACGGAGATGGGTATTCGAAGGTCCAGTCAAGATGGAAAGATCTCGAGAACAATGGCCAGAGAAAGAGACAGAAGTTCGATGCGAATGAGGTCAAGCAGCCAGTGAATCGATTTGGGCTTGATGCGCTGGATGATGACTCCAGTGATGAGGATCTTGAGTTTTACGGCAAAGGGCCATTGCATCCTCGTCAGGAGACAGATGGTTACTCGGTTGGCGATGATACTCGTCCTATTGATAATAATGCCCTAAGAAAGACTACTGGTATGATCGTCGATGGCATCTATCGCCCTTCTCAATCTCACGGTTTCGGTATCACAGCTCTAGATTCCAGCCATTACTCACCTACTGCGAAATCCTCTTCTGCGGCCAAGAAAGCTTCTGGAGACACCTCCGCCAAATCCAAAGCTCCTCGCGGCTCGATCACCACAGGTACAAGGAAGGAAGAGCAGAAGGCAGCTAATCCATCACCTATCAAAGCATCTGCTGTCAAGAAATTTAAGAAGGTCCCCAGCAAGATGAAGAACAAACTGCCACAGGCAACCTCAAAGCACCCTATTGAGTATACGAATCGTCAGGTTCCATTCTTTGAGTCTGTCAACTTGCCCAAGATCCCGAAGAGAAGTGCAGTTTCTAAGGCTGCTATTGAAGAGGAATCGGGAAGAGACCAGGGTGGAAGTTTTGGGCGTCAGAATGTTGGGGATGGGGATGTGAAAGGATATGGAGGCGGAAGTTATGCAGTTGGAGGTCCGGTCAACCTCCCTGGCCGTCATTTTGAGAACGGCCCTGCTGGTGGTGATCGAGAAGTTACAAAGGTCTTCAGCAGCAATGCCTACAAAGCCAAAGTTAATGCCGATGATGCCAAGCGCAACCCAGAAACGAACAAAGATAGCATCAAGTCTCAGTCCGCCATCAAGACTCTATCTGCAGTCATAGCGGACGCTGCATCATTTACACCGTCGGCAGCTCGAGCCCCAGCAACCAAGAAATCCTCTGTACCCAAATTCGACGGTTGCATGACGGAGAAATTCGCAACCCTAGAATCCATCGTTGCACGAGCTACTACAGAGACGAAACCAGAGGATGCTGCGCCTTGGGCTAAGGCTATTGCTGCTCAGCGTGGATTTCGGGAGTCTGTTTCCCCTGTCGAGGATGGTGCTGGTGGGAAGGATTCTGGTGTTGGGGGTCATGGGAAGGAGACGGAGAAGACGGGTTCCCTTAACAAGGAGTGAAGGTGGGTTCTTGAAGTATTGTTTGGTTGGAGAGAGTAAGCGGCAGCGGAATCGTGAAGTGTCGTAGCATACTTTTTGATACTTGGAAAAAGCAGTAATGGATGGGTGGATTTTCGACTCTTTTTTGGGGAAGGGAGACGCATAAAAGCAGTGCAGCATGCACCTTGTTGGTGATATGGTAGATAAAACATAAATACTTTGGACCAGTACGCCTTTTTGCTGTTAGCCGTGAGGTGGCGTGGTGGGTGGACTTTGATCTGTCCGATTCTTGCCTTTTGCTGTGGACGTATTGTGGCCCACCGTCTAAGAAAAGGGTGATTCTTTGAAATTGAAATAGTATACTGTATCTGGATAAGTCAAAACAGGAAAGCGGTTCGGAGCGTCCTTTGTGATGATCCTCAAAATACCACAATGGGGCCCAATATAGGCTCTATAAGTTTTCTTTGACACCGCTACTTCCTCTGTGTTTCTCGTTGATTCAAGAGCAACCTTTGTAGATTGAATCACATAACTCTAGGAAATGATATCCACCATATGGCGTTATTGATTCTTACCTAAATCCTTCAGCTTCCGCTTTATCATCCTGAACCTCCAAAAACCAAAGTACCAACACAAACCGCACACTAAGGCTTGAACATCATCAAAAGAAATGGGCTCCGAAACTTCGCCACTCCGCTTATTCTTCAGCCATCCCTAGGTATGCTGTCGCTCTGCACAGGACCCTGCTCACGAGCGTGTATGTATCACATGCCATTTCCTAGCCCAAAACCACACAAGAAAGGCGATTAATGAAGAATAGGATGAGAATAGCTGGTTCAGACAGTTTGAGGATGATAAGTACTGTAGATACTGCCAGCATGAACAGTGTAAGAAGGGTGGGAATGATCCGAAGAAGCCATAGGTGTCAGGAGAATGGCGCTAACTGAGTACTATACATAAAATCGTCTAGGAGAGGGGGAAATAAAGCATGGCTTAGGTATTGGTTTGAATCGTTGTGAATCAGGGGTCTGTCAAAAAGATCGCTTGTGATTGTGATTCTGGCTGCGATTTTGGTGGCTGCTCTGACTGTCCTAGACAGTTCGGAACTATTTAAGAAAATCTATTGCCGCCCATAAGGCTCCGTCTTCTCTGTACAACAGAGCCAGCTACACTCGAGCAACAGTGGAAAAGACACACCAAGCCTGTTTTATCATCGCCAATATGCAAATCCAACCTCTCGACGGAACAATGGGATGCTTTACTTCAAAACAGGCGAACAAGCCGTGGCGATGTTTAAAAGTTACGATTCAAGAGTTTTCCGAGACCATATAATGAGCAGACCATGCTGGATATAACCTGATTGGGGATGGTATCTCACAGTTATGCAGAACGCACATGGACGCCTCAAAACCACCTCCGGAGTCATTGCGAGCTGTCGGTCGTGCCAGCACCGGAGGTGCAAAAATTGCACATGATGGTGGGCCCTTCGACCGAACCTATGGTGTCTTGGAAACGGAGACACCTGGGAACCGTTTCGGGACATAAGCCATCAACTTTGATACATACGGGAGAAGGAGTGGCGATGCTGGAGGAAATGATGTTTTGATAGACCTGCGAGAATTTAAAGCAATTTTTTTTTTTGGAAGACTAAGTGGCATAGCTAGCAAGACTTCTTTGCCAGAAAATGCCTTCTCAGGATACTACTCTGTAGTTAGTCTTCCAGCAATGATCTTCTGACCTGCCTATCCCGTTTTCAGAGAAAGAAAGCCTTCTATTGCGAGTTAAGAATTGTGCTGAATGGATCCAGACTCTTGTGAATGGTCCTGCTAATAATTGGGATGGAGCGCATCTGATTACGCAAAGTCCTTTCTGCTAGGTTTCTAAGCACATCTTCGCCCGTGAGGAAGGATTCGTTCCTCAACTTTACGAACTTCCAAGAAATTCAACCAGAGATATCAAAACACTCTAAATTCACAGATCAACAAGCCTCGCAGAAAACATCATGTGGTGCACCAAAACGAGCAGGCGAAGGAACAACAGACTTGGGAAGTCGCCAAGCGACAAGACATAATGGCAAACACCAGTGGACGAGTTGACTAGAACTTCTTAGCTGAGCCTCGCTGATGTACTCGCACAGCCTTTGTGGAAACAAACTTCTCCAGAACTCGGGAGGTCAATGCCTTTGTTGCAAACATGAAGGATGCAAGACATTTAAGAAGAATCGATCCCGCTCATCCGCAGGCGGGGGTCTTGCCTGTATGCCTTGATTTTTGATGGGCACAACTGTAGTGGATTTAGTAGGCAATGAAACTTGGCAGCTCGCTGGCCATCAAACTTGTGAAATGGAAACTTCTCAATTGACCACTATTCTACAATCTACCTTCCCACTCTCTCCCAAATATGAATATCACATCCTCTATCTGTACTCGGGGCGAACGAAATCGGCAAAGGTCTTTGGCTCCTCGTATGCGTGACCGTGGTCTCCGTGTCCGTGAGCATCGTGGGCGTGGGGATCTTCTTGTGGGCCGACATAGTCCATCTTCAGGACATTACCGCATTCCGGGCATCTCTCGACAGGGCGCTCTCGGGACATCTGTATCGGAACCATCAGCTTCTGCATCCAAGCAACGCGTCCCAGAGGAACCTACCGTGAGCCAGATAACGTTGTGGGAGTCAGCGGGGAAACCAGTACACCCAGCATATTGCTCATCACCAAAAGACTTGACGACAATTGGGTTATCGAGCGTGCCTGCAATGACCCATCAGCAATTGACCTTCCTAGCCCTCCTTCTTTCCCTATCCAATTGTGGGCTGATTTCGAGCATACCTAGGCGGGAAGCATCTAATGGCTTCATGTCGAAGATATCAACGCCCTGCATCTTTCCCAAGATTTCCAATCGGTCCAACCCAGTGGCCTGTTCGAGGTCGGTGGGAACGGTTCCTGGCGCGGCACCAGGGCCGATGAGGTCTTCCTCGCTCTTGATATCTGTTCATGTCCATCAGCGATCTTTTCTTCATAGGAAGCTTCCTCGGAGCTGCAGATCCGTATCATACCCTGGAATTTCTTGATCTTGCTGTCGTTGGATCCGCTGGCGGGTGTAGGTGCTGCTTCTCCTGTAACAGCCGGTTAGGACAGTCCGCGAGATTGGGGATCGATGGGAGCCGTACTGCGCACAATGGAGCTCGTGAAGCTGCGCTTGATCATGGGGCTGACTGCCGCTCTACGGGCGGCAGCGAATGCAGGGCGTGAGAGAAACATGGCGGCTTCAATTGAGTTGTTCTTCGATTGGAAACATCGTAAGATCGTGAGGTTGAAGAATCCCAATCCCAAGCTAGCCGAGCTCCACTAATCAAACACGTGACTATCGGCTCATTTTGGAGAACCCGACGACTTGTGGACGCTTTAACTTCAAACAGATCTGGGTTCTTTGTATTATTATTTTTTTTTGTCCGTCGTGTACGGAGTACTCAGGAGACTAGCTCTTAACCTGATCCCTGGACTATTTCATCCCTCACGACCAGGAAGAACCGAGCCAACTTCCGTTACTTCCATGAAATCTTTTCATGCTCAACAACAGTAGAAGGGGGCCGACAACATTGGCAAGAATACCAAGGCTTTACGAACTCTTGTGTATGCATGAAGGTCTTTCCTTCCTCAACCACCTTCTAGGATTCATGATTTTTTGATTGCAAAAGGAGCCTAGAGCTGCCTGCTTCTCCTCTTCAGCGCTGCCTTACATCCCTTTTATCGGAGGGCGATTATCCAGTGAACATTTATCATGCTCTAAATAAGTACGGAGAGTAGAAGAGCCAGAAGTCGTCTAGCTCATTAGATACTTGCTGTTTCCCGAAAGCTTGACAAAGGATGCTATATTCGTTCTTCTCCTGGGAGTTTCGATAAAACCAAAGTCTTCTCGCTAGTTGATCGAATGCGACTGGATACAGCTTGATTATGCTACCGCTTCCTTAATGATTATCATAATCCAATTTACTCTTGATTGACTGTCAGCGCGTCCTCACCAGTGTGGAAGTGAAAAACTTCTCGGAGCAAAATAATGAAACCAAGCAGCCAATTTCTTCGCATAGAACCAACGTGACCCTGCTCGATGACTTTCACAGGTGGTGTAACTAAGGTAGTGCAAAGAAAGTCCCTTTCAACACGTATCTATGAAGTCACTCGACTTATGCTAACACGTCCCCAGGCGTGGTGAGACCAATCAGAATCATGATGGCTCTCGGCTCGGCCCTGCAATTCAAAAGTGGAGTGGGCTCCCTTCAACAACTAGCAATGTCCTCGCCCATTTTTGATACATTGAACTCCGCTCTGGAAAGCATTTTCTACCATCAGCAAAATCTATACAAGAAGTCGGGGACCCGAAATCAGACCTGACTTCAATTCCAATTCCCACTACCATACTTGAGAGTTTTAAATGTGCACAATGGCCTCGCAATCAGACTTCATACCGTTCTCGAGCAGAAGGAGCGTCGTCCACTCTACGAACGGAATGGTCGCGTGTACACAACCTCTTGCAGCCTCTTGTGGATTGAAAATCTTAGCGTCGGGAGGCAATGCTGCTGTAAGCTCTTTATCGATCTCTATTCACCAATGCTGATATGACAAGGATGCTGCTGTGGCTGTAGGTTCGTACAAGCAAGCGAAACACATACTTGCATATTCATAACTGATAAATCTAGCGGCCGGGATGAATATGACAGAGCCTTGCAGTACCGGCATTGGGGGCGATATGTTCTGTTTGTATTATGACGCCAACACCAAAAATGTGTCTGCTTTGAATGGATCAGGTCGATCTGGAAACAAGTGCACGCTTGAGACAATACGAAAAGACCTGAATCTTCAAGATGGTGAGAGCGGTGAGATACCAATGACGAGTGTCCACTCTGTCACTGTCCCAGGTGCACCCGCAGGTTGGTGAGTACATGCATTCTTGACTTCCTTTGTGGTTCTCTTGCCGTTTCCTCAATCAGAGATACTTCCTTGACATAATTTCACTTCGCTCGATATCCATACTAATACGCTGAACAGGGCTGACACAGTTGACATATTTGGATCCGGAAACCTATCACTGGAAGAAATATTAGCTCCAGCCGTTGAACTCGGAGAATTGGGCTTTCCAGTATCCGAGCTCACCGCTGCTTTTGTAAGTCTCAAGCTGACCCTGTGACTTTAAATAGCCTAACAATTAGTACTAGTGGGCTTCAGGTGAGAATAAGCTGAGAAAAGCTTCTCCCAATTTCGCAGAGATGCTCAAGAAAGATTCTTCTGCTGGCGATGGGTACCGTGCTCCAAAAGCCGGTGAGCTATTCAAGAACCCAAACCTTGCCAGAACTTTTCGGACACTCGGCAAAGAAGGCAAGAAGGGTTTTTATACTGGGAGGATTGCAAACGAATTGGTGAAAGTGGTTCAAGATCTCGGCGGCCATCTTGAGCTAGAGGATCTAGCCCATCATATGGAACTGGGTACGGAACGAGTCGACCCTATATCCTTAACATTCAACGATGAAGTCGAAGTATGGGAGCATCCCCCAAACGGACAAGGAATCGTTGCCCTGATGGCCCTTGGAATCTTAGAAGAACTCGAGAGTGAAGGGAAAATTCCGAAATTCGCAGACATGAAGCATAACTCGACGGAATATTTGCATGCCTTGGTTGAAGCACTTCAGATCTCGTTCGCGGACGCTACATGGTGGGTGACCGACCCTAACGAAGTTGACGTTCCAACCAAGCAACTCATCTCCCGTAAATATCTTGCCGAGCGAGCAAAACTTTTTAACCCGAAGAAAGCCTCGAATATTCAGCATCGTGGCAGTCCTGCTCATAATCACTCAGATACTGTATACTTCGCGGTCAGCGATCGCGATGGTAACGCGGTATCATTTATCAACTCGAATTATGGAGGCTTCGGCATGGCAGCCATCCCACACGAAACCGGTTTCACCCTGCAGAACAGAGGAGCAAATTTCAGTCTGGAAAAAAACCATCCTAATGTGCTTGCGCCAGGGAAGCGTCCTTACCACACCATCATTCCTGCTTTAGTGACAAATAAGAATGACGGTAGTCTACATTCTGTATACGGAGTAATGGGTGGATTCATGCAGCCTCAAGGCCATGTTCAGGTGCTGTTGAACCAGTTGGCTTTCAAACACAGCCCGCAAACAGCTCTCGATGCACCGAGATTTTGTATAGGTGCTGGGATGCCTGATGCTGGTGAGGTTACGGGTCAGGTTGTCTACCTCGAAGATGGGATCGACCAGAAAGTCGTCGGCGAGCTGAAAAATATGGGCCATAATGTAGAATTGGTCAAGGGTATGAGGAGAAGTTTGTTTGGACGTGGCCAGATCATTCGATCGTCAGTGGAGGAAGGACAGGTGATCTACTCGGCAGGAAGTGATCTGAGGGGAGATGGTGGCGCTTTTCCCGCATGGTGATCTTCACATCTTTCGTAAGCATCGTGAGTATCTGAAAACAGGAGTGGGTAATGGCTTGAGTTTGGCAAGACCATCTTCCATGTAATTTCGGTATAGGCCTTCACCATAACCACAAAATAACCACAAAGATCGATTGGAAACTGGTCGAGCAAGGCAAGACTTTAGTAAACAGACCTTTAAGAAATATTATTACCGTGACCAATAGCACCTCTGCAGGCCTTTATGAGCATAATTGTTGGTATTTCCATCGTAGCCAGACAGTTGAGTTTGAACCCCTTTTCCCTCTCGCTTATCATCATTTTCCAAACATTGACTTCTCTTCAAACATGTAACCGAATACAAAGTTACGGAGCCGAACTTGTCCCCAAATTAATTCTAAATCGGTCAATCTGTACGAATTCCCATAGACCACTTCTCCTTTAGATATTGCTTTACAATTTTTTCATTATCGCTTCCTCCATGATGGATCTTTTCAAATTTTCAGCTTATCATCTTCGTCCCTTGCCATCCGCCTGTATTGCACCAATTCAGCAAGAAAACTCAACAGCCTACCTGTATCACTAATGCACGCCACTGAAAGCCACTGTGACTCAATTATGACGCCTCAACTTGTATTTAGATGGGATTTTAAATAGACAGATGAGTCGTCTCGCCGGTCACGTGGCATGGCGGGGTAAACTGCAATTTCGACTCATGCTGAGTCGAGTTGGCCGTTGAAAATAAATCCGAGGTCCTCTTGGTCTACAGACGGCATTCAACAAACCGTCCTTCCCTGAGTACCTGCCATTTCGCATACGTTCTTTTTTTGCTGCAGGATACTCTATACTCTTCGAAATGCCTGTCGTTAACCCAGAGAAGTTGGTTGCTCTGCAACGAAATCCAGACGGTATCAGAAATGTAAGTTCACAATGGCGGGGTCAATTTCGCGATTGCGCTGACAACAATTTGAGATTTGTATATTAGCACACGTTGTAAGTACCCCTTTCCAAGCCCCCAAACGGTATGCAAGGTACTGATATGTCGAAAAGGATCATGGGAAAACGTCTCTCACAGATGCGCTCATTGCCACGAATGGCATCATTTCACCGAAGCTCGCAGGCAAGATCAGATACCTCGATTCTCGACCAGACGAACAGACTCGAGGAATCACCATGGAATCGTCTGCGATATCCCTCTTCTTCTCGATGCTCCGAAGATCTGCGCCAGATGCTACACCGGAACAAAAGGAATATTTGATTAATTTGATTGATTCGCCAGGGCACATTGACTTCAGCAGTGAGGTCTCGACTGCATCACGACTCTGCGACGGCGCTGTTGTCCTAGTGGATGCCGTGGAGGGTGTGTGCAGTCAGACCGTGACTGTACTGCGCCAGACATGGGTAGAGCACATGAAGCCATTACTGGTGATCAATAAGATGGACCGACTCATTACTGAATTGAAGATGACCCCAGGAGAGGCATACATACATCTGAACAAACTACTGGAACAAGTCAATGCTGTGCTTGGAAGCTTCTTCCAAGGAGAGAGAATGGAGGAGGACTTGAACTGGAGAGAAAGAGTAGATGAGAGAATTGCTGCCGCTGCCGCCAAAGAAAAGGAGAAGGCTGACCGAGAAGCCGTGAATGGATCAACATCTGTTGATACTGAAAGCATCGCTACTACGAGTAATGACTTTGAGGAGAAGGATGACGAGGATATATACTTCGCCCCGGAGAAAAACAACGTCATATTTAGCAGTGCCATCGATGGCTGGGCTTTCACGGTAAGGCAGTTTGCTAGCCTGTACGAGAAAAAATTGGGCATCAAACGAACAGCCATGGAGAAGGTACTCTGGGGAGACTTTTACTTAGATCCCAAGACAAAAAAGGTGTTGGGACAGAAGCATCTAAAGGGCCGGAACCTTAAGCCTATGTTTGTCCAACTTGTTCTCGATCAGATATGGGCTGTATATCAAGCCACAACAGGCGGAGACAAGGGCAAGGGGTGCGTGGATTTCCTTCTCTCCTTCAATGTATACTTAACAAACTCAACCTGGTCAAAATTTCTAACATGCCAGTCTCAGTGACCCTGCAATGACTGAGAAGATTACCAAGTCGCTGAACATCACTCTCCCTCCCCACATTACACGGTCAAGAGACCCCCGAGCCATTCTTACAACACTTTTCGGTGCTTGGTTACCACTTTCTACGGCGCTATTGGTCTCCGTGATCGAATCGTTACCGTCACCACCAGTCGCTCAAGAAGAGAGGTTGCCAGCCCTCATCGATGATTCACCCGGTTCTACTTTCGTCGACTCGATAATTCGAAACGCTATGATCAATTCAAAGAGTTCAACGAGCGATCCAGTGGTGGCATATATCAGTAAAATGGTTTCTATACCGGAAAGTGAGCTGCCAGAAAACAAGCGCCGTGGTGCTCTCAGTCCTGAAGAAGCAAGAGAAATGGGTCGCAGAAAACGGGCAGAGATTGCTAGGGCCCAAGCATTAGAGAATGGCGATGCGTCAGATCCTGTCGGTGGCATCACGGACGCAATTGGAGAAGCCAGCCTTGAAGATACGAACGCTGAAGAGGAAAAGCAAAGTGACAGAGAACATCTAATCGGATTCGCTAGGATATATTCTGGAACATTGTCGGTTGGCGACTCCGTATACGTCCTGCCACCGAAGTTTACACCCGAGAATCCCCATAATACCCCAGAGCCACAGAGGGTTACAGTCACGGCCTTGTATCTACTTATGGGTAGAGGTCTTGAGCCCCTGACATCAGTACCTGCCGGTGTCGTCTTCGGTATTGGTGGGTTGGAGGGCCACGTACTCAAGTCTGGAACAATTTGCAGTCAACTCGAAGGCAGCGTCAATCTTGCTGGTGTCAACATGGCTTCAAAACCAATTGTTCGCGTCGCTCTAGAGCCTGTCAGTCCAGCAGACCTGGACAAAATGATTAATGGGCTCAAACTGCTTGTACAAAGCGATCCTTGCGCCGAGTATGAGCAGTTTGAGAGCGGCGAGCATGTTCTCTTGACTGCCGGAGAGTTGCATCTTGAGCGTTGCTTGACTGATCTGCGAGAGAGATTCGCCAAATGCGAGATTCAGGCAGGTGAGCCAATTGTCCCTTACCGAGAGACAATCATTCGAGCAGAGGAGATGAAGCCACCCGCAAACAAGGAGCTAGGGAGAGGAACTGTTGTCGCAGTAACAACTTCGAAACAAGTCACAATCCGATTAAATGTGCGACCTTTGCCTGCGGAGGTGTCCGAATTTTTGTCAAAGAATTCAGGTGCTATCAAGCGTTTGTACTCTGATCGGCAGGCAGCTGAAAAGGGCATTGAAGCACACGGGGATAAGGAAGACCCGGAACGGGAGGATGTTGACGACGTGATTGATAGTACGAAAGTTCTGTCTCTTCCTGATTTCAAGAAACAACTTCAAGCTACATTTGAGGGAGTGAAAGGACAGCGAGATATCTGGACAACCGCTGTTGAACGCATTACAGCATTTGGGCCTCGAAGAACTGGACCAAATCTTCTCATAGATGCGACGAAAGATGGTATCTGTGGACGATTGTGAGTCAGCTTGATACATGTTTGGACTGCCTCTACTAACTCTGATAGCCTCCGAGAAGCTGGAGACGAAAAGGATCACACTGTTGGCGAAACATTGCAAGCACAGGATTTCTCAGACAAAATCAGTTATGCTTTCCAGCTCGCAACTGCTCAAGGACCTATGTGTAATGAACCGGTTCAGGGCATTGCTGTATTCCTTGAAGAGGTCACTGTAACACCCTCGACAGACGATGAATCTTCAGCCCGTGACAAGCTTGGTCGTCTTACCGGTGAGGTGATCAAGACTGTACAGCAGGCTATTCGGCAAGGGTTCTTGGACTGGAGTCCTCGCCTGTTACTCGCGATGTATTCCTGCGAAATTCAAGCTAGCAGTAAGTCTACCTGTTTCAAGTAGGTGTCAGCAGTACTAAGTTCTTTACAGCTGAGGTCCTTGGACGAGTGTACGATGTTCTGACCCGTCGGCGTGGGCGTGTCCAGTCAGAAGCAATGAACGAAGGCACGCCATTCTTCACCATCCAATCACTCCTCCCTGTCGCAGAATCTTTCGGCTTCAGTGACGAGATACGTAAACGCACTTCCGGAGCTGCATCGCCACAACTAATTTTCCAAGGATATGAGATTCTCGACGAAGATCCATTCTGGGTCCCATTCACAGAAGATGACCTGGAGGATCTGGGGGAATTGGCAGACAAGGAAAATGTGGCTAAGAGATATATGGATGGTGTAAGGAAGCGGAAGGGTCTGATGGTCAGTGGGAAGAAGCTCGTAAAGGATGCGGAGAAGCAGAAGACTTTGAAGAGATGAAAGCAAATTTGGCGTTGATTTGGATGTCTTTTTGAGTCCGAAAAGATATCCCCAGCGAATATACCACTGTGACTCTGCGAGACTTTTGAAGGACATGCGTCGATGATTCTGCTGACTTGGTCGTCGTGCTCTTGCGGATATTAGCTGTCTGATGAACCTCCAAAGCGAAGAAAATCAGCTGAATCACCACCTCATCTATTATTCCTCCACCCTGCTCTGTAAGTCATATTGTATTAAACGAAAGAAATCCTCTTGAAGTGTAGGAACTACAGGAACTACCTCTCAGTTGACATGAACCCATCCAAAACATACCCCACCTGTCAAACAATGAACTCAAATCAACCAAGCTACGAGCGTCCCCGTGTCGTCAACATCGAGCTAGGTCCACGAGGGTCCCGTCCTACTGAGCGCCCTGAAACACTTCCACGAACCGCATCGACTGCCGATACTCCTCGTCGGGTACCTGATGTCCCTCAATTCTTCCTCAAGTACGGCAAGTCTTCAACAGTGAGATGGATCCTTAATCTCATCGCCCTCCTCTGTACTTTCGGAGTCGGCATTGGAGTGGGAGGCTATGTGGGATGGAAACAGGGGTCCTGTGAGCAAAATCTGCCGGCTGTGATGAACAACAATACTCTGACGGTTGGTCACCGGCCTACAGTCGGTGGAGGTGGGAAAATGAGTACACATGTTGGTCTTGCTTGGATATGGTTACTGGCAGTATATTTTCTCGGCACGGTATTTGTCTTCTGAGATCACCTTACCACGAAGTGTAGTAGGAATGGGTGAACAATGAAGCAGAATCGCATGGCTTTACCGTTAGCTCAATTCAACAACGAAGTGTTGATGTGCTGAAAATTGCGCCTCATTAGGGGATGACTAAGATACTTCTGATCACTGTAGCGAGACTGAAAAGGGGCAAGAACGCCAAGTCCATGATCTCTCGAAGCGAAGCTTTTTTCAACGTCTGCCATTCATTCCTCCACAAGTATCTTCAACTAAACTCAAAACTCCGCATTTCCCTCGAGTCGTGTTACTTTGTCTCAAATAGCGAGTCTCGGTCATCTTTCCTTCCGCCTCCCAGCTCTACGATCCATTACTGACACCTATAGTTACCAATCAACCCGTAGATCAGGGCCAGAAGAACTCCCTTCAAGGCCCATCATTCACATGGGACCAGGAGCACGATGTAGTCTTGTCAGACAAGCGTTTAGTAACCACCAACCCTACTCCTGGTCTAGATTCATTACAAAATTTTCGGAGCTCAATGCTCGCAAGAATCCCGATCTAGCGGCCATTCGGTCGCTTGCTAATGGAGTCCGGCAGTGATTGCTACCCCACATTACGTTCCAATGTTTCATGTAAAGAAACATGATGGGGAAACAACACTCTATTGCAAATCGCTTCCGTCACATCAAACACTCGCTGCGTCGTTTATCATTCCATCCAATTTGTTTGTGGACGGAACATTCCATCTGATCTTCCGGCAGGGATCAGGCTTGGCTCTCCTCATTACAGCCATGTACTTTCCCGATTCCCCTCACATTTCCGCTTTGGATCGACCGTATGAAGGGTGAAGTCTTTCACCCCGCATATAGGGCCTACGACATCTCATTTCAAATTCCAGTGGGTGGGTTCGATGGGAGTGGTTTTCGATTTAAAAAGCTTCTTCCCACGGCATGTGTTTTCCTTTAGCCAACTTTCTCAAGTTGGGTTTCTCTTTGCTTTCTTGTTTACACGGTCACTCTTTTGCGCAATGCGCTTCTCAACTTCATTTATAGCCGCGGCTGGCCTGTCGGCTTCAGTCTTTGCTGCACCCATTACAGATGTTGCCAACGATGATTGTGACTTTGAAGCACCCAGCTCATCGGCAGCTACTGGTAATGGCCTTTTGATTTGGTTCTCGATATTCACTCACATATGTCTAGTAGTATCTTCCACAATTCCGCTTATGAGTAGTGCGGCCATTCCTGTCACCGATTCTCTCCCATCTTCTACCAGCATCGTTGTTCCTTCCACAACTGCCCCAGCTTCTGAAGCTTCCAGCAGCACTGCTGTAGCAGCTGTAGTAGTTGCTACTGGTACATCGAACTCAACTGGTGCACTACAATGGCTAGGTGTAAATGAGTCTGGTGCCGAGTTTGGTCAAGCAAACATTCCTGGTGTTTTGGGCACCGATTACACCTGGCCCCTCACAACTACGATCGATACACTCACTGGCAAGGGCATGAACATCTTCCGCATCCCATTCTTGATGGAACGTCTGGCCCAAGGCACAATGACTGTCGCTCTTGACAAAACATATCTTGGTGACCTCTCATCCTTGGTCTCTCACATCACAGCAGCAGGCGCATATGCAGTCCTCGATCCTCATAACTTTGGCCGATATGGAGGATCGGTCTTCACTTCCACGTCAGACTTCCAGACTTTCTGGACGAACGTTGCCACTGAGTTCAAAACAGACGACAAGGTGATCTTCGATTGTAACAATGAGTTTCATGACATGCCCTCGAATCAACTTGTCGCGGATCTCAACCAAGCGTGCATCGACGGAGTTAGAGCTGCCGGTGCTACAACACAATACGTCTTCGTTGAGGGAACGGTAAGCTGCATCACAAAGGGTTTGAACACCGACTAATATGAAAATAGTCCTACACTGGCGCTTGGACTTGGACCACGTCTGGAAACTCGGATGTTATGGGTAACCTAACTGATCCTTCTGACAAGATCGTCTATGAGATGCACCAATATCTCGACTCTGATGGATCTGGAACTTCAGATGTGTGTGTTTCCTCTACCATCGGAGCTGAACGTGTTGCAGAGGCCACCAAATGGCTCCAAGCAAACGGTAAGAAGGGGATAATCGGCGAGTTCGCCGGAGGCGCAAATGACGTTTGCAAATCCGCTGTCACTGGACTTCTGGACTCTTTGGTAGCCGCCAGCGATGTGTGGATGGGTGCAATGTGGTGGGGAGGCGGCCCCTGGTGGTTCGTCCTTATAAAATCTTTTGGAAGCGTTCTCGAACTAACATGCTTTGTAGGGGCGACTACATTTTCTCGTTTGAGCCAGCAGCGGGTACTGGTTATGTTGCATACATGGACACCTTGGCCAAGTACATATAGATTATGAAGGGAGCTTAAGGCGATGATCAGTTGTTAAATTCTTGTATATACAATTCTTGAGACATAAAGTTGTTTTCAGAAGCACATTCTTGCTATACATTCTCATTCATTACCCAAAGTCTTTCTTCGTGCCGTGTGAGTGACCTTGTGAGTGTGGCTTACACAACACGTTTTTCAAATGTCCTCTAGTTGACTTGTTACGTTCATATCACTCCGAAAGTCATCAAAGAGTTGTGACTCGTCCGAAGCAAGACTATTGCCGATCCCCATTCACACACACTAGGTCACCACGAAGCCTTCAGTATTTAATTCATGAGACAGTTGTTCCGAGAAGGCAGCAACTGTTTATGCTATTCCTCCCATCTCGCCACTCCACCACACCCGGTCAAAGCACAAAAATGAGCACCACTGGAGCAGACGGCGGAGGGAGCATGGCAGGGACACAGGCTGGTGCTATCAAACTGATAGGGAATACAAAAACAGAGATCGATCGGGTGTTAACGCTCCTCGAGGACGGAAACAGCTACTTCTCTCAAGGCGAAATCGTGAGAGCGCTACCAGCGGACAGCCAAGCACGCACTCTCACACAGAGTCTGCAAGAAGCTTCCCGAGGTCTGGGACATCTGTTGCATTACATTCGGCATGGCTCGAGATCGGAAGATGTGCCTTCGTCTGATCTCCAGTCAACGACCGGAGAGCACGTCGCAGAGCCGGAGAATGGTCAAGCTGGAATCGGAAGTGAACCACAGCCCGAGCGAGAAACTGTACCAGAACCAGCTTTGGCTGAGATCGAATCCGGAGGACCTTCAACTGTGGCTGCTGAAAGCCCAATGAACTGCACAATATGCTTCGACAGGATATCCACACTCTGCATTCTCCAACCATGCGACCACAAATTTGACATGGACTGCCTAATGCCATGGCTGGTAAGCGTCTACACCGAATCCCACGACGAGTCAACACTCAGATGTCCACTCTGCCGTCAAGTTATCGACACGATCCGCCACTCGATCATAGGGGATGGAACCGCTACAATGATGGTTGTCGGTCCTCACTTTCGGCAACAGTTTCGCCGCCACGAAATTCGAAGTCCACGGGAGGATCTTTCGCAGCCTTTCAATGACAACTCTTTGTTTCACTTGGCTGATGGTAGAGAAGAGCGCTTCCCAGGAAATGGCACAGTCGCTTCCTACTTACCAAATGGACCTCTAACAGACGAGCTACGTCGTCGACGTCGGGCACAGCTTTTTTTAAATCCTCCACAGAATGATGTCCAGCCACGGTTTGTGCGAGCAGATCATGTGGCAGATGAGGCTTTTGAGAGAATGAGCATGCAGGACATACTTGATATGATAGACAGGAGAGAGAGATTGAATGCTGCCAGGGAGATGGAGCTGGAAGCCATGGGAGAGAGTGCTTCGACAGATCTACATTTTGAATGGATACCACTATCCAATTACGACAGGGAAAGGTATGGAACTGCAGCTACTGGGAGTGCAGCTCGGCCGTTTGAAAGCTCCTCTAGTCTTCGTGCGACAGTATCGCCTGATCGGGATACAGCCTCTATGCTTGAGAGGCAAGGACTTTCTCAAGATTTGCCTCCAGGAACAAGACCAAGTGCGGGAGCAAGTGATGATATCACCATTTCCCGAGATGCTTTGGCAAGGTTGATTTATGCCGTCGCCGATGCAGCAATTAGAACAGAGCTCGACGAGCGTCAGAGGGCATAGTTTGAGCCAACACTGACAACTTCGCAAACTGGGACAGTATTCATCAGGACAAATATGGCCGGATTTAGGGGGGAAGGGATTGTGTGATTGAGCTAACAGCTTCTCAGAATGACACGTAGATGTTCAGTCGGTGTAAAATATGCAAGGACTTAAAACTGCGCCGGACTCTGCCGCTTATTGATAGACTGCCTTTCCATGTTCGCTATGTAGTATAACGCACATTGAAGAAGGGAAGTTCCTGGTAGATTCTGGCGAAAACAGCTGCCTCAGGGAATTTACCTGATGTGCCTGATCTGACATATTTGACGTGGAGGTTGCCTACTACCACGGTAAGACGGTCGGCACCAGCTTTTGCCAGCATTTATCTACCGCATCTTGCGACAGTCGATCATCACAGAGAGTAAATCTGGTTCTCCTTGGACAATCAAGAATAAAGATCGCTGGTATTGTGCAAATATAGGAGATGGGCACCACTTTTGCTGTGACGTGAGTTTGTAGAGTAAAGAGTATCCTGATATACAAAACGTATTTAGCATCTTCTCATCATGGCAGGGCCTAAGCGCACTCGTCACACAATCCCATTCAGCAATTGTTGACATTGGTTCAAGGGGGCTTCGCTTAAGCGAGGCAGCAACAAGAGATTTTCTGGGCCTGACTCAGTAGCTCCTCTGTTGATATCGAGTCATTTCGACTAGACTGTGAACTGAGGAGTAGCACATTGGATTGGCCAATGAATGGGAAGGATTCTTTGCAGGAAGTCCACACAAATGAAGATAGTTAAATGTGTATTATTCGATGAATATAAGACACTCCTTGAAAAAGGTCTTCCCTCAGTAGTGAATGTTTTCATGTCAACTTTGACGAGGTACATTTAAATTCTGGTATATTGCAAGTAAAGAGGAGACTGAACAAAATCAACCCATAGATACACTATCACAACCCACCAAACGCCACACTCCCCTCAAAATCCCTACCTATCCAGAAAATGGACAACCACTCTTCGACCCCTCCCCGTCCCCTTCAGACAGCGGCGGCGTAACACCTTGATTACTTTCGTCTCCATCCTTAGCCAAATAATGCCTCGCCATCTGATCAACAAATTAGCCTGCGAAGTTCTCCAAGTTCCAGGATCAGAGCAAAAGATCCCAGAATCGACTTCGGATCTTTGTGATTTCCAGGCCGGGGAAATACGTACCAAGTCATTCTGAATCCAAATAACCTTATTCAACGCCCTAATAACCTTACTTTTTATCTCACTGTCAATGATATCCATGTCCATCACGGCGGCGACAACGAGGTCAACAACATAGCCGAGGAGAGCACCCATGTGGATGTACTCTACTCGGAGCTCTGGGCGCTTGGCGCGGTGCTTGAACCCGGGCTGGCCGGTATGCATGATGCCGACGTTGTTGAGGTACACCCAGAAGGGGGAGGTGGGCGATAGGTCTGTGGTGGAGACGAGTTTGACGAGGTAGTTCTGGGTGGAGGGTTAGTACTTGATTTGAAGGGTTGAGAGCTTGCGAAGGACAATAGAGGGGGGGAAATGGCAACGAAAACAAGTGCTTCTTAAACTTTCAATACCAGCCTCGTGATATGAGTACCTCCGACACAAGTTTAATATCTCGAGATCTTATACAAGAAGAAATCACAGATCAGAAAGAAGCATGGCAAGTCATGTCAATAAAACCAAAACCCTACAAACTAACCTTCAAAAAATCCTTCCTCAACGCAATCTGCGGATGCTCCAACGTCAACTCCTGCACGTCCTTCACCAGCTCTCCTTCATAGTCCGTATTCTTCGGTACAAACGCCTTGGCCGTGATGTCGAAGGACAGGAGTTTGGCGTAGACGGCATCGAGGATGGTGGGGATGAGTGGTGCGATGAGAGGCTTGGCTGCTAGGAGGGCGGCGCCGTCAGAAGGCGTGAGCTCGAGGAAGGCGGAGAGGTAGGAGATCCGCGAGGGGAGGTCTTCGAGGGATGAGGGGGAGATGTGTTGCATTTTGAGAGGAGGTGGTTGGAGACAGCGTGTGTGATTGGGGATGGTAATGAGAGATGAATGCGGAATGATTTTGATGATTTTGAGGGTAGAAGATCGAGAAGTATCGATAGATGAATAAATCAATAAAGTTTCCAAACAGTGACGTACGGTAACAAGTACAGGAACTTAATAATCAAAATTCATATCCAAGCAGACATCCCCCTCACGACCACACACCAACATATATATATATATATCCTCACCCCTCAAAATCCAAGTCCAAGTCCGGTACAATGACACACACGCACCCGGATCATCATCGTCGAGCCCCAAAACCAAACGCATCAGCGGCACGATGAATCGCCTCAGAATACACAACTCCAAGGAGAAGTAACGGAGAAGTCAAAATCAACAGGAGGACATGCCTCACTCTCAAGCGAACCCTCCGACATCCCTACCTACCATGACATGATAACGGCTTGAGGACCACACAATTCGTACTCCCTGTGGCCCATCTCGTTCATACCATCCAATGAGAATGTAGAGATTACAATTCCCTGCAGTGAAGTACCCAGTCCAGTCAGGAAAAGTGGGATTTGCTGCAAGTGTTTTTTGCCGGCTCGTCGCCTGGCGGTACGTACAGGTACCGAGAATGGAGAGGCGAGGAGAAAAACGGGGGTGGGTGGATGGGTCGAACGATTATTTGTAACAGAGATGTCAGGGACGGTGTGTGCTGTGTTGTGCTGTGTTGTAAGGTGGGCTGATTAATAAGACCCGAGTTCTCCCGTTGGAAGGCAGGATGGTACGCGAGAACTCAGTTTTGCATATTTGGAAAGCATTTTTATTTGACTGTGGGAGACGTTTCCAATGCCAAATGGATTTCAGCCGCGATTCTTTTTTCTGTATCTTGTCTTGAAATTGGAACTGCTTGCGAGGCTACTCCTTGCACCTTTTGCCTTTGTTGTTCGGCTGAGTCTTATGATCGTGACAATTACTTTGCTGGAAGCCGAATGCTGTCCTGGATTCACGGAATCGGCTTGAAAGGTCTTGATCTAGCTACGATGTTGAGTTACTCCTCCAGGGTACATCCCTCGAGTCTTGTGGATCCTCGCAGGATGTCGTTTGATCATCTGTTTGTAGACATGCTTTAATAAATTCATACAACTGTCATTATCATTGCCTGTCATCTAAGGATATCAACACCGACACTGACCAGCCCAGGTCATCTACAATGCTAATACCCAACCAACGCTTTCATAACCCAATCCATCATCATAATATACAAAACTTCTGCGCAGATGTCTGCTGTGAGGGGTTTCCCCGCCATCTATGTTGCTATTACTCAACGCCCGACCCACAACGAGTGCAAACCATGACCAATCCCTTACCGGCAACTTTTCGTGCCCGAAAGTCTTTACCGTTGCATTTTCGACAGGACAAAGAGTCGCCTTCGCTCTCATCTCCGTCTTCCAGTTCACCGGAAGAACCTTCTTCGGAGCTGAGCTTGCTGATGACACTTTCGCCACGGCCCAACGGTGGCCGCAGACTGTCCGTGTCGAGCTTTCCAGTCTCGCGGGATGCTTGAGGTTTCCAGCTTGCGACGTTCCAGAATTGGTATGACTTGCCAAGTGCATCGAGTTTCAGAGGATTTTCATCGTTCTCTCTATTGATTACGAAGCCGGGAGTAGGCGGCTGACCAGGTGGACTGCTCTGACTGCTCTTTTTCTTACTTGTTACGTCCGAAATACTCTGCGGAGGGCTGGTCGTCGACACACTGGGAGAAGCATGCGTTAATGGTGTTGGTGCATGAGGTGGGTGACGGGCCGTGCTCGCCAGGTTGTTTTGAGAGCTCAAATTGGATTGAGAACTCCTAGTGAACTTCCCAGGAGAAATACTTCGATCGCTTCTGTTGGTTTTGGTGACGCTTCGAATGCTGGAGTCATCCGTTATGCCATTTCGCCATGAGAGTATATGATCCGAATGTAAGCCAGCAGCACCGGCAAGAGAGCTCTGGGATTGCGAATTACGTCGAGAATGGGAGCCACCTGAGTTGCGGGTCATGATGCTTCCTGATCTCTTGATGACTTTCTTCGAGAAAGTAGAGTTGGTTTCCCAGTGGTCATTTCTCCTCTTTTGGTACGCACAGTCACACCTGAAGACCTTGATGGATCCAAGGTAATCGGCTGTGACGATAATCAAACCATCATTGTGGGAACTTCTCGCAAGGTATGCTGGTGTTTTCACAGGCTCGCTCACGGGATCGGAGAGACGTTTTTCTGATCCAGTTTTGGGTATTGAGGAAGCATTCGACTCCTCACGAGACAGTAGTGTAACAGGCGGCGGATTGCAAAGGTCGTATATTGGATCACCAGAGGCACTCAGCAGCTGCCGCGAAGTTGTTGGTGCAATGGCAGTTGCAGTGACCATAGCTGAGTGCGCCTCAAAAAATTCTAGAGGGCGCTTGTCTTTATTGTTTTCCAAGTCGATTGGCCCAGTGTTCCAAATGTATGATTTTCTATCCTCGCTTCCGCAGATAACATAATTCGTGTCATCGCTAAAGCTAGCGTTGATTTGACTGCAGGTGTTCTCATGGCCTCGGAACTTCATTTCGAGGCTTTTGTCTTTCAGGTTGTAGAGTCTGACTCTCGAGTCGTTGCTAGTAACAAGGACCTTGATCTCGCCATTCAGATCGTTTGGTGGGTATGTCGTTGTTCGGATGCCAGTAATCTTGGAGCCTTTGGCATTCTTGCCTCGACTCGACCGTACATGAATCTGGCCTTGGGGAAGGAGGCCTGCAGTCTCGTAGAACAAACATAATCCACTGAGTACACCAGCAATAGCTGTCTTGCCATCAGGGGTGAAGGCAACTGCTGTTATGAGATCTGGCAATTGTTTCCAATAGGAAACGGACTTGTCCGGAATACTCCATAGTCGAAGAATAGAATCTAGCGATCCTGCTAAGAAAAACCGGTCGTCTCGAGGATGAAAGGCAATTGACGTGACTATTCGCAAGTTAGTCTTAAATGTCCTTCGTCCATCTGCAATACAGCACAGCAGTAATAGCACGAGATGGTAGTAAAGCTATGGGAACGAACCAAAATCTTTGTGTTTAAATGTGCACAGGCACTCTTGTCTTGAAATATGCCATAACCTTACGGTTTTGTCCATGGACGAAGACAGTAAGAAGTTATTCTTGCTCCAACTCAAGTCAAGTATATCTCCCGTATGCCCTTCGAATTCTCGTATGGGCGTTGACCTGAAGACGGGCGCGCTCAGCCTTGCCCCTCCAGAAGTACTGGACTTCACATCCTCCTCATATTCATGCGCCTGCCTTTCTTCTGGGGTCGAGATCACAGCCCAGACTCGCACAACTTGATCCTGGCCCGCTGCTGCAAGGTATTTCCCACATTTGCTAAACTCCGTCGCCCATACTGCGCCACTTGTCTTTGTGGACTTCGAGATCTTGTGGGGGTGCGGAAGCTCTGAGGCTGTTGACGTTAAGCCTGGTACCTTCTCATCCGTCAAGGCATGTTTCGTTCCGGTCAACTCTTGCGCCAGGAACATGCGATCAAACTCCCTGACCTTCTTGTTGTGCGCTCGCACCTTTATATATCTTGGCGGCTCCTTGTGCTGAGGAATGTATCCGTTCGCTCCAATCGAAGAGGAGAAGACATGTGCGTTCATCCCTTCTGTACGCTGATCTCCTTGCTCGGACTCATCATCATCCATATCTCCATGGTGGTCTTTCTTCTTTCCACCTATGATTGCGAATCGGCTTAGGAAGGATACACCTTTTCTGTGGTGTTGACGTTAGCAAATGAGTTGTCATAAGCAAGCCACATGGTTAACAGTAAGCGACAAAGGCGGCTGCGAGCCACTGAGACAACTTACTTCTTCTCCTTGCCAGGATTAGTATCACTACGGTTGATATCAGGCGTCAGCTGCCTCCCAGGTGGCGGGAGCTCAGGACTGATTGGACTTCCAACTTCTGTGTTTGGGCTTTCAGGACCGCCAGCGTTACGCAGCTTTTGAGGGATAGTATTTTCTGTATTGGTTCTCTTGAGAATATGCTAAGGCGCAGGCATTAGCGAAGCTCGTTTGACATCTGTCTCTCATAGAGCTTCTTGCTCTTTGGCATATCGACTTAAGGTCGCGGAGGACATACATGGGAGAGAGGGTCAATGGCAGTGGTTGGACGAGCTTGTTGCTGCGGAGCAGGACTTGATCCATTATTCTCTTTATTCGAAGGGTTTCGTATTAGGTTATTAACTGGTGATTTCTTGCCATTGGACTGCGAGTTGCCTGTTTTGAGAGCTGTCGTCAGCATGAGCATGAGCACTAATGCCAGAAGCAGAAGCCATAGCATTTGAACATCTTTGTAACTAAGAACAGGCAGACCTGGGGGCCTCTCCGTATATCAGGCAAGCTGAAAATTCTGAAAGTTTACCTTCTGACGAGGTCGCAGACCTCGGCCTCGCGGTTTGCCCGCCATCCGTTGCAGCAGAGGGCGAGTCAAGAGAGGTGCCGGAACCCTCAGGATGCTGCGAATCGGTCACCTTAATCTTCGGCAAAGCGTCAGACATGGCGTCCCGGGGCTTTCCATGTGTTCATCTGAATTTATTTTGCAAGAACTCCAGCCAAGCAAGGAGACGTGTGAGTGGGTGTGCCCGCAGGCTCGAGGGCTGTTGTGGGAGTCTGATTTGCGCTGCTTTCCGTAGATGCCGGCGGTGGTGGGGTTGTGAATAAATCGCTCGCGATGCGACGTGGATTTCCAAAGCGGACAAAATGCGATTGCGAACCGAAGCGATTGCGAACAGGCGAGGGGTGCAAACGAATGATTGTATTGTATTTGATGCGGGTGGCAGGATGGTTGGATGTCAGATGGAGAAGCGCAGGTGTCAGCTTTGGACGATAGTGGACAGATGGTCAGGGTGTTGTTCATCATCGTCTTTGTCGTTTCGTCTGTCTGTTGATGTTCAACCTTGCTCTCAATCCCGCTGCCATGTGACGTCGTGTGCCGATGATTTCTGGCATAGGCATACCTCCGTACAGTAAGTAGGCCAGGCCTGGAAGGTCGGCGAAATGCAAGTCGGAGCTCCGCAAGGCCATGCCATTTGTACTCGGCGATAAAGCCAGCGACTGACTGACTGAGATTAATAAGTTGGATTTTCCGCTGTGAGACATGGGACCTCAGCGGATTCGTTCCAAGAGCAAGACCGCACTTCGGCGTCTAAATGATTCGCGAGCCAAGGTGGGCCCCTCCTTGACCACATTACGAACTGTCAAGAGAAAGCTTTCCACTCATCAGCACTGCACAAACCATGTCTATTCCAGGCAAGTCTCCAAGTCCACTCGATCACCTCGGATACATGCGAGAAGCTCTGGACCTGGCACGCCAATCGCCTCCCAAGCCAACGAACTATCGAGTCGGTGCTCTGCTCGTTGACAGCAAGACGAACACAGTTCTCGCGACAGGCTACACACTCGAATGCGAAGGGAACACACATGCGGAACAATCATGTTTCATCAAACTGGCCGAACAACATAAAGTGGCCGAAGATGCGCTGGGCGATGTGCTGCCAGAGGAAACAGTGCTATATACTACGGTCGAGCCTTGCTTCAAGCGATTGAGCGGGAATCTGCCTTGCGTGGAACGGATTATCAGGCTGGGGAATGCAGTCAAGACTGTGTATGTTGGGGTTAAGGAACCAGAGAAGTTCGTGGGACAGAATACTGGAAGGAGACAACTGGAAGACGGGGGCATAGAAGTGATACTTGTTGAAGGCATGGAGAAGGAAATATTGGAGGTGGCTACGGCAGGACACAACAAGGAGTCTTGAGCAGCCAGTATGTTTCTCGCGGCCCTTGGAAAGCGCAGAGAAGCAGCCTCACTTTGCAATGCTTGGGAATACTGTCCCAGCATTGTGGCACACATGGGTGCAGCTCGCATCTGCAGGTACCCAACCCACTCTTCTGCCTCTCGCACTCTTCCGGGACCTTTGCTCTGTGGCTTTACAGTCGTCTCCCTTCCGAACGAATGAAGGTGCGATGAACAAGACGAGGCTGAAAGGAACTCTCACCGGAAAAGGAAAGAGGCCGTGTCCGATAGGCTGCCGCTACTGTGCATAATGTCGTCACTCTATCACGTAAGGCTGAACATTTAGCCTTGTGAAACGTCACATTGAAGGACGACCCCTCGTGAATGGAACTGCCTAATATGCCACATCTACAGCTTTTAATCTTCAACAGCAATTCCAGCGGGAACCTCACATCTTCCATATCTCTTTCTTTAGCCGGCTTACCATCCAATTGACATAATTCACAATGACTCTGCTTTCAAGCCTTCTTCATGTCACCAATTTCCGTAACCCCTTCCTTAGGTATGTCTCAAGATACTACACAGCTTTCTAATATCTCCCTGCCTCATGCGCTTCGCAAATAACACACATTATCAGAACACTCATCCCCTCGATAGCAACCGCCTTCGCTATACAAGGCGCCGTAGCAGTCCCCTCCATTCTCGCACAATCCGAGCGCTTCTATGACCTCTGTGAGACTAATTTCTAACTATATCAACAAACACAACACAAACACCACCATGCCCTCCTATACTTTACTTCGTCCACTACTTCAACCCCCAACCTGTCAGAACCCCAGAACTAACACATCCCCAGCCGGCTCCATCACCTACTTCTCTGTCACCGCCCTCTCCCTCTACCTCCCCACGCTCCGCGCCCGCGCAGCAGCCTCCCTCGCCGGAACAGCCAAACCGGCCTTCCCATCCCTCCTCGCAGCCTTCACCGGCACCGGTGGACCCAATGGTCTAAACTGGCGCCAGGTCGTCCTCAGCACCGCGGTATCAATCTGGGCCGCGCGACTAGGAAGCTATCTATTCCAGCGCGTCATCGCCGACGGTCGCGATTCCCGCTTCGACGAGATCAAGAAGCAACCGTCCAGGTTTTTCGGCACTTTCGTGGCACAAGCAACATGGGTTTCGCTCTGCCTCCTTCCCATCCTCGGCCTCAACTCTATCCCACATACCATCCTCTCGACCCTGCCTGTGCTAACTCTGACCGATATCGCTGGCCTCACGCTCTTCCTAGGCGGCTTTACATTCGAGATCCTCGCCGACCGGGAAAAAGCCGCCTGGTCAACTGCTAAAAAGCGAAAGGAGCACGACGAGGACTTCCTCACCTCCGGACTGTGGAGTAAGAGTCGGCACCCGAATTACTTCGGGGAGAGCACGCTGTGGACTGGGATTGCCGTGACGGCGGCGGGAGTGTTGGGAAGTACTGTCGGGTTGCGAGGGATGGGTATGAGTGGGATGGGAGGGCTGGGGAGACTGGTGGGTTTGGGGATGTGTGCTGTGAGCCCGGCGTTTGTGACTTTCTTGTTGTTGAAGGTTAGCGGGGTGCCGTTGAGTGAGCAGAAGTATGATAAGAGGTATGGGGATAGGAAGGATTATCAGGAGTGGAAGAAGAATACGCCGATGTTTGTACCGAAGTTTTGAAGGGGGTTGGAAGAGTGGTGTTTGTGACTTGTACGCGTCGGTCGGTAATGGAATGGGAACTAGAATTGGGACATTTATCAAAAAGTCCATATAATTCTTGGCATCATTGAGTATCTTCTGGTAGTGGTATAGTTTGAGTTTCTGTTCACTATGCGATATGTGAACGTCCTCAGACGCTTTCAAATTCGCCTAATCGTCAGTAACAGCAAGACCGTCACCACCATCTGCTCTACCAATATCGGGAGCTGTCTTTGCGTGTCACCTTACTTGGGGGAAGCAGACAAGGTAGATATCTAGATTCATATATAGTTTCTTCTACAGAGAAGACCAATCTCAATACCAGCATGTGTCAAAATGATGCTCTGAGATAGAAAGAAATATATTGCTGAGTAGCTCGAAGAGGACGGTGCGACAGCCAGCTCCTAAGCTGGTTTTTCCCCAACGTGAAATCCTGTCAGGTACACAAGCAAAGATCTTGGCTCAGGAGTCATTTCTGCACTTACACAGTTACGCACTGTTGATTCCTGGAATAACTTCTGGTCTTTTTCTCGTCACGTCGAGCTCAAATGAAGCATAGAACAACGGCCGGGACTTCTCGATCTAAGCAGCTTTGCCTGAAATATCCTTGGTCAAAGGAGCCGGGTAAAGAATGGAGCAGACGATGACCGAGTAACGTCTTCGAAGATATTTTGAGACCTCTTTATGTCAACGGGTGACGATCTTGCAGTACCTCTTCATGCCTTGCTGCACCAACCGAGGCTCAGACCCAAAGGATTCTTGAGGATAGCTCAGCATCCTTCAACGGTCCTGTTTCATCCTAAACAGGTCGTAGACGAGAGAAATCTGGACTCGTTCTCTCCACAAAACAAAATAAACAATCCTCCTTCCACCGAACACTTCCTCCAATCACCACTTGAACATGCCGTGGCTTGCGGGTCGGATATTCAGGGCAGCCGCGTGGCGATAACCTTATTCTCACATCTCTGTAGTGCTGGAATTACTGTATCATCATATCGTTCTCGATCGTTGACGAAATCTAGCCCTGGCCAAGCCATTGACATCATGACTGTTGAAATGGTACCAGGTCATCCTTTCTCCGTCTGTTGATGTGTTCGTCAAATAAGATGCAAGGCAATCAATCAGAAGGCTCGATTCGCGTTTAGCATTGCCATCGTCGGTGGGCTACTCCATGCACAGTCACAGGCTGGAGGCTCCGGAAGCTAGGCTAGGCCTGACAGCGCGGCATGAGATGAGATCATCGTGTCTCCACACCTCAATCTCATCATCAGATGAGTGTGGTTTGCGATTGAGTGCCAGACGTAAACCGTAAACAAGACGAAGTGAAATGTCATGGTCATCATCACCATCATATGAATTCTTTGGTGCAACTTACCACACCAGACTAGATGGGAGTAGAGCCTCGGCCTCGGCGTATGGCAAGAAGAAGCGAAGGGACTTAAATTTGAAGGTGTTGATCGACGAACGGCAGAACCGGGATGATGATTTCACCGCTCGGCATTTGGATTTTTGGGAGTCCACTGGTGCACATCCCATCATCGTCGATGTTGAAGTGTGTTTCATTTTCGACATTTGACTCCTGCATCACTCATCACTTAGGTTCGCGCTCTTCTCCCTCAACCACATGGATGAAGCTGCACAAACTGCATAAAAAGAACATAAGAAACATAATTGTGCCCAGTTCCCGGCGATACAGTGTTGAAATCTCGATCCCCTTTTTCGGGCTCCCCTGGTATCCGAGAGGTCCGAAGGAGTAAACGGAGTGTTTTGACTGGTCATGCATCATGACCATCCCATCCGTTCCGTCCCAAGCGAGGCCACTCATCTCCCCCTTTCCCGGCTGATGGGGCTGCGATGGGCCCACTTTCTGCATCTGCAATTTGCGAACAGCAACGGACTGGCAGAGACTGGCAGAGAAAAAATTAAGCTTGACTTCCAGCCCGCAGCCAGCCCTTAAAACGGCTGGCCAGGCAGGTAATATTGACTCTTGACTATGCCTGTACAGTACCGTACGGCGTGAAAGAAAACCACTTAAAACCACCCTAGCAAATTTGATTGTAGCCCTGTCGGTTGGTTCGGGCTCGGCCTCTGTCTCTGCCCTGCCCTGCCCTGCCCTGCAAGCAAGGCGTGTGGTTGAGTGGAATGAAGTGAGCTGTGCACTGTCTGATCTGCTCTGCTCTGCTCTGCTCTGCCTCTGCTGCGGATACTCCGGCGATTACATATCGGACGGGGGACTGCTCCTTTGATTTCACCTACCATACCATACCCACCTAACCGTTGCTCCTGTGCTCGTCTTACTCATCTTACTTCTTTCTCACCCAACCTCCTTCTCATTCCTTCTCCTCCTTCTCCTCCTCCCTTTTTCTCCCTTCCCCTCCTTACCTCGCCTCCGTGTTCCATCCAGACGTCGTCGACTCCGAGTTTGGTTTGGGCATTGCGAGTAAGAAGTGCGTGCGTGCGTGCGTTGGTGTGTGAGAACGAATACCCAGAGCTGGAGCTGCATATCGTGTAACTGCTTCGTCTGTGGCCCGCCACCACCGAGAAAACCAAACGCGCTTTCCTCGCGACAACTACCCGCACCCTGCCACTGCAATTGCATTTCTCGACAACACCACACCAGATATTGATCGCAGGATTTCAGTCGGTATGTGCCCATATCTCTTACATCCTATGAACCCTATAATGGGGCTCAATTGCCTTGTTCCTGCTTGAGACGCAAGCTCGAATCGAAACATCGAGGTCCATCCCTGAAGTGACAGCTGGATAACCTCCACCTCTGAATCGTCACTCAATCCTCTCCACATCCTTCCCCGATGCCCTCGATCTGATCTCGATTCAGCATTCTCCTTGAAAGCATTAAGACTGACGAGCTTCGCACTTTATCAGACCGTTACCATCAATCAGAATACCTACCTCACCGCCAAAGGTCAGACGAGTCAGCTTCTATCACCCTGCCTAAATTTCTACCCTCGAATACATTCGTACGACAGTCAACAACAATACCGGTCTCTATTTACTTAGAGTACTCCTATTCCACAACTTCTCACGGACCAACTTACAACCTGCACATTCCTGGCCAACAGTCCACCCTGGTCTATGGACACAATGCCTCAAAGACTTCCACGAAATCCGTTTGCTAGTTCTCCCACTTCTACGGTTGTTATACCGTCCTCTGATCGACCTGCCACCCGGAGACCATCAACCTCCAAGGCCAATAGGTTGACTCAATTCTTCTCTTCCTCACCGAAGAGCAAAGAGCAGCAGACTGCCCAGGCAGCTCTCCTCCAAGCCGTTGCAGCTCAGCAACAACATCTGCTCAACAACCCATCTCCATCGATCAGCCCTCCTTCTCTGTCCTTACCCACCATATCATTGTCAACAGCAAAGGCCGGCGAAGCCAACATGGACGAACCCCCTACCACCCTCTTCCAACCACCCTCTGTTGCAGAAGCGAAGCGACAAGCAAGAATCGACGCACAATTCGGCCCTCTCGGCAGCCAGAGCCATAGATATGTCAGTCAATATGTGGAAGGAGAAACAATGGAACACATCCTCGACGAGCCGCCGTACTACTACCTCTTGACCACGTACATCAGTTATCTCGTCCTCATCATATTTGGTCATGTCAGAGATTTTTTCGGCAAGCGGTTCAGACCCGAGAACTACAAGCATTTGAAAGCCGCCAATGGATATGCTGCGTTAAACAGCGATTTCGACAATTTCTACGTGCGGAGACTGAAGTTGCGAATTGATGATTGCTTCGCTCGTCCAATCACAGGAGTTCCCGGAAGATACATGACATTAATGGACCGAAAGACCGACGACTTCAATAAGCACTACCAGTTTACCGGCACATACACCGAGACTCTCAACATGAGCTCATACAACTATCTTGGATTTGCACAATCAGAAGGTCCTTGCGCAGATGCCGTTGAGGAGACTATCAAGAAATACGGTATTAGTGCTGCCAGCCCTCGCGCAGACGCTGGAACTTCGGATTTGGCTATGGAAGTTGAGGACCGAATTGCTAAGTTCGTTGGCAAGCCAGCTGCTATGGTTTTCTCTATGGGATTCGCTACCAATGCTTCCTCTTTCCCAGCTCTGGTTGGCAAGGGATGTCTGATTATTTCTGATGAGTTGAATCATGCCTCAATCCGAATCGGAGCACGTCTCTCTGGCGCCATGATCAGCTCTTTCAAGCACAACGATATGCATGATCTGGAGGAGAAGCTTCGCGAAGTTATTTCTCAAGGACAACCTAGAACTCACCGCCCTTGGAAGAAGATATTGGTCGTCGTTGAGGGCCTCTACTCCATGGAAGGAACAATGTGCGACTTGCCCGGCCTTTTGAAGCTCAAGAAGAGGTACAGGTTCAACCTTTTCGTTGATGAAGCTCATTCCATTGGTGCCCTTGGTCCTCGCGGCCGTGGTGTTTGCGATTACTTCAACATTGATCCCGCTGAGGTCGATATCTTGATGGGAACCTTGACCAAATCCTTCGGTGCCAATGGTGGATATGTATGCGCCGAGAAGCACATCATCGACAAGCTCCGATCTACGAACGCTGCAACCATCTATGGCGAATCACCAACACCTCCAGTTCTCATGCAAATCCTCAGCTCTCTCAAGATTATTTCTGGTGAAATCTCCCCAGGGCAAGGAGAGGAACGTCTTCAACGCATTGCATTCAATTCCCGTTACCTTCGCCTAGGATTGAAGCGTCTTGGATTCATTGTCTACGGTCACGACGATTCTCCAATCATCCCAATCATGCTCTACAACCCAGCCAAGATGCCTGCTTTCTCCCATGAAATGCTGAGACGAAAAATCTCAGTTGTCATTGTCGGGTACCCAGCCACTCCTCTCGTCTCATCCCGTGCTCGTTTCTGCGTTTCTGCCGCGCACAACAAGGACGACATGGACCGCCTCCTCGCTGCATGTGACGAAATTGGCAACGTTCTCCAACTCAAGTTTTCGACTGGTATTGCTGGTGGAGCAGACCATCTACCAGATGGAGTTAGCCCAGAAATGGAGAAGGAGTGGCGCAAAGCAAACGGCCTCCAGGGTGTGGTAAGACCGCCTCGCTGGTCTCTGAGAGAAGTCATCGCAAATGGTGTTCAAGATGTGAAGCAGCCATTAAGGTGATCCCTGTCATGAGCGCCTCGTCAAGGCTGTTTGTCTGGAGGCCACCTGTTCTAGCCAGTCTTCTGTGGCTGTAAGACACATGTCACCAATGGCGTCTGTACATTACCTGTTTCTCTCCGATCGTTATATCCATATTTCAAGCGGCACAGGCGCAAGATACCCTCAACTGCCGATGTAGCCCGGTTTCTTGTCTTTTGACTGGGAATAGAACACTGTTTATTCTATCCCATTGTGCGTCTTGGGTGTTTTTTTTTGAAGAATTGTGGCAATGCAACTGCATTTGCCTAGGCGTTAATACACTACGGTACCTCATTCGCTATAGATCGGTTTTCTGTTTCCTTTGGTGATGGTGGCAAGGGAAAGTAAGAAAGTGGAATGTGGTAATTATTAATATATTAATGAGATGAGATGATGGGAGATGGAGTTGGTTGGCATGAATCGGTGTTGTATATAGGCTGATGGGATGGATTGATTGATCGTGGTGTTTGGCTGGAGATTGGTGGGATGAATACTCTGTGTTCTGTGTGTTGACGATGACTGAAAGGACAGAGCTGTAGATAGATACTGAGGATGAAGAATGAGGAACTGGTTTTTCTCTACTTGCTTGTCCCATTCCTTGATCTCTTCGCTATAATTTTCGTACTTGTGATTATCTTCCTTCCTCTGTTCTCCTACTCCTTTCAATCCTCAACACGGGCTGGCTAGAGTATCTATCCTACGACGATCGATGGAGAGAGAGGGTCCTGGCCTGGCCTTGAAAAAAAAAGTTATCGAGGCACTAGCTGATGTGTAACAAGTCTCGCTCCTACCGTAGTTATTTTGCCGCCACTGGCTGATAGAGGAACAAGGGATCTTGATCTGGTCCTCCATCAGAGGTAGAGATATTTATCCTACTTGTGGGTTCGATGGAAGAGATGTCGGTTAGCCAATGATAACGGCAATTGTCTCGACGATCAGAACAGACATGACAACGACATCACCAGTGTAATCTCGATCCAAGATATAGGTTGTTCTGAATATAATGTCCCAAAAAATCCTTCCTTATAGCCTCCAAATTTGAAGGCTTCTCAAGAGGCTTTCTCCAATTGCGAGACGACTGAAAATGAAGAAATCCTTTGTTTCCACAGTTCCACAGCTTGAAGCGACTGGTGACTTTCTCTCTGCAGACTTGGATTTCTGAAGATGGGAGGGAGAGCAGCGGTTTTATATAGACTGCTTCATTGGGAGGGAGGTGCGGATTGTACTGGATATGTGGGTGTGGTTTTCGTTTCAGTGCACAGGGAAAGGGCAGGGTAAGCGCATCCATTCACTTATGGCACAGCATATGAGGATCTATGTTTAGATATCCTCGAGGCCGCACAGAGTTTACTTCAGGGAAAATGACGTGAGTATCGTTTTCACGGAACGGATGTGGAATAAATTGTGTCTGCAGGCTACCTATGGGAACTTCTCAGGTCCAGTACACCAAGGTAATGGCCAATCCCAAATATGCGACTATTCGCTTTCTTCATCTCTGTTATTCCCATATGCGTCGTTTCATGTAGTTAGTAGAAGTGTAATAATACTGGATATGGAGTGGAGACAATGTAATGCAGACTCTTTAGCGTCAAACGATCTAGACGGGTAGGTTCTGAAGGACAGCAAGTGAATATCAGGTCAAGTCACTAGTAATTGCCGTAACTGCAATTTAGGGGAGCTCAAATTATAAAAGGCAATCGTCACAAAATAGATTGACCGCAAGAAAGGTATTGATTATCCCAAGAGAAGGTTCATGGAGTGGCTTCCCGCTTCCACAATGTATCTCTTGTGGTTGGTGAGCCAAGCAGGACATAGTTGTACCATTACACAAGGACCCCCTTACGCTGTCTCTTCGAGAGACTGACAGAAGAAAGACAGTGAGGTAAAGTTACTTCCGGTTTTCTGGATTTGTGAAGATCTTGGGGATATTGATGGCGGATTCTCCACCGACGGCAGAAATTCTATGGTCTACGGTGAACTTTTCACTGTTGTGCGAATGTTGGATTTTCTTTACAGCTGGAGCATAGAAATGCAAAACATTCCTGATCTGCTCGTTCGTGTTCGGCATGGCTTGTACTCGTCGGCAAGCAGCAGGTGGAACCCAAAATCGGGGGTTTCGTCGACGGGTAGCTGTCATTTGAAGCGCTTGCATTCTTAAAATTGGAAAACATCATTTTTTGTCAAAACGTTTGAGACCGAAGCGATGGCCGAAGTATGCGGATACTCGTACGGTATCGGATTGCCAAGTAGCCGGACCAACTCGATTGCAAACACGCGTATTCGGCTTGGCTTGTTTGTATTGTACATTTCGTCTAGCAATATAAATAAATGCCCAAACTTTCAAGCTATTGTGTCTTCGGACCAAATATGCAGCCTTTCATATCTTATTCATGAAGACAAACACGAACGGCACTGTAATACGATGAAATACTGGGGAATTGTCTACGATGTCGGCCTCAACTTCGGAGGAGCAAAGCTCTCAGTCGAAACCTTCAATATCCACCTCGTCGAATACGATCCGCGTACAATCGCCCACGACCTACATGCAAACGCAGTCAGAATCGAAGGGGAAGACATTGACCGACTAGTCACGGCCACACGTGCCGCTCACGCAGAAGGACTCACGGTATTTTTCAACCCCTGGAATATGGAAGCTGCCGTTGAAGAGACTCGCGCCTATCTGGAAGAGGCTGTAGAAGCTGCGGAAACACTCAGAATTGAAGGCGTTGATATTGTCTTTGTTGCTGGCTGCGAATACACGATCTTCAACAAGGGAGTTTTCCCAGGCGATTCATTCAATGACCGTGTTATGTGGTTTGGTACTCAACTTTCTGGAAATCCGCCTGTTGCGAAAAGTATTCCTGATTCTGTTCGCGAGAAGTCACCGAAATTGAACACAATCTTGAGGTCTTTCGCAGAGGGTGTTCGTCGCAAATTTGGGGGACTGTTGACGTATTCGGCTGGATGAGGCCACCATTGACTTGCTTGAATGCTGTTTGTGAAAATCAGTAGTCGAAGGTTGTGAGGGAAGTCTTCTAGAGATCTAGCCTTACCATTGGACAGACGAGTTCCAGCACGCCTTCTCGTGCGAAAAGAGGTACATGGGAGACTGCTGGATCGACATACCCGAGGAAGACAACTGTGACGGTGTCTAAAGGCATCCGGGCCAACTCTTTCATCCCGAACACCCCGGAATAGAAAATCAATGGATCTTTCAATGTCTGCGACGCGAAGTCCGACATGGGTCATTCTGAAGCCTTTGGTAATGTCTTTTGATGCCATAATATGGCCGTGCTGCGCTAGATCGATACTGTCGTTCTTGTATAGTATGTTTATGAGGTGCGGTCTGCATTTTTATAGGCAATCCTTAAAGTCCACCATCGTAGACCAAAAAGTTACATTTGTCAAACTCACCCTGGTGAAATTTGTCACCTTCATATCCATCAACAGCTATCACTTGATTCGCGTCAAAATTCCACAATACCAAGCCCGGTAAACCTTTATCATCTGTCAGCAGCTGGTTCTTGGCTTTCATTTCTAACTTAATCTGGGCATGGAGGGGGGCGAAATGAAACTGTGAAATTGAATAGCATTAGTAAGTAGTCTATCTCCTCAAATTGACTTTCTTTATCCGTTCCCGTCGTGCCTAGGGTTACAAGACAGTGCTACAGAAGCATCCGCTAACATGATATGCCAGTTACAGTATTTACCTTTTGCTTCGGATATGGAGCAGAAAATGCAACTCTTACTTGGTCCTGCTCTCTTCCTCGACATTGATGAGAAATAGATTAATACGGCAATTTTCCAAACCTTTGTTCTCAATCTCTTGAAACCTACCTGGTATTCAAATTCTGATTCTTGTAAAGTACGAACATCAGCTCCAACTCAAGGGTATCTATGACTGACCCTGGTGAAGAGCAAAGGGAGCTGTGTGTAGTACGGGAGGAAAATCTTCTCGGGGGTGTCGTTAGTTTTTCCCCACTACAAGAGCTAAGCGAGCTATCAACATCCACTTCTGCACATCACACAAAAATCGTGTAAAAATCAAAATTAATAGTCAATTTCTTGAACTTTACAAAAACGCCAAAAAAATTTGTGAATGGTTGATGTTTGTTTTGAATTGGACAAACTGGGAATCGAACCCAGGACCATTCCCATGCTAGAACAGGGCTTGCTGCATGCTAAGGGAATATTATACCACTAAACCATATGCCCGTTGTATTTTCATCTCTGTGAGGAGATGTTGTGGCAGGAATTTTGTTATTTGGGTAAATATTAGGGCTAGTGCAGTGTAGAGAAATGACAAAGAGGAAATGGAGTTTAGAGTCAAGGGGAAGAAGTGAATGTGGGTTGCATGATTCAGGTACAGATGGGGGTGTACTTGCAAGGGATGGGCCAATGATATTGGGGTTGAGTGGGTCTTGAGCACCCTCCTCTTTTTTCACAAGCGAAACGAATGTTTACTTTCTACTGAGATTGTGGATAATTATGACAGTTTGGGCTTTCATTGGAATACATGGAACACACCCAAATTTAGAGTTCAAGAATAGGACTCTCGAAGATTTTTCGCCTGCGGCCATCGGCTCGGGAATCAGATGAGCCGAATACTTCATGAGATCTCTAAGAAACATTGAGTGCGTAGGTCTATTTCTGCATCTACATTTCATCAACGTTTTTTTTTTCATGGAATGGATATTTTTGGTTGACAGCAAATTACCATGTGAAAGTCAATTACAAACGGAGACAAGCCTACAGATACTGGGGATTGTCGGGGAGCAACAGAAGCGAGCCCTCACACGGTGCCAGTACGAGAATTTGAACTTATACTGTAGCCTTCATTCCCACATCCAAGAATGCAAAATTCTCATCGCGTTGCTGCTATGTATTTGTGGGCATGTCCTCCAGTCAATCACGGACATGTGAGGAAAATAGTTGATTACAGAAGATGGAATGCTCGCCCGATACACATGCTTGACAATGATAATTGAGGTTCTCTGAATACACAAGCCTTTTAGTGGGAGGTAAGTTAGATACCGGACCCATGCTTCATTCTTCCCTGAGGATTATCCACGAGTTGAAAGAGCCAAAAATTAGTTCTTGTTGAAATGTGTACCCGAACCGTGGTATCGGCGACGGCAATGAGCGAATTAGGTACAGAAACGATGGGAATGTGAGACGCACAGAGTTTGTTTGAAGATGTGTTCATGAAACTGTATGTTTATTAAAGTTATTCGGTACTTTAAACCAGCAACAGCGCTCCTTCTTCTCCGTAGTCCTCTGGGAAACGAAGAGTGCGGGGTATCAACAGTGACTGGAATGTGATAATAAGATATGGAAACTGAACGGAAGGAAAGGTTGTGTTGCATCTTCGCATGTGACGAATTTTGGATACAAAGGGTGAAAGCGAAATTCTTAGATCGACTCGAAAGATCTGCCGGACTGTTTCGTTGCTGAATCTGTTCGCAGTCATGTCCCCATTGTGGCATGGGAAACAATTCATTGAAGTAGAATAACCCTTCTGAGAACCTGGTAAAACGATTAGAATTAACCGAAGGCCCGTGTTTCTCCCAAAGTCAATCAAGTCGAGTCTCCAGGCCAACAAATGGTCTCAAATCCAACAGCCTGACAACAACCATCCGACACCCCGTCTCAAACTCAAAGCTAGGCCTAAGACGAGGCTTCCCCTCACTATCTACCTACCTTCCGTATTCGGGATTTCGCCACCACTATCACATCCATGAAGCCTCGCTGCGCGACCAATATATACCTCGCGTGGCGCAACGTCACCTGCATCGTTCATGCAATGCATCACGCTTAGTACAGTGAGGGCGCATGCGTTTACTATCAGCTGGATGGCTTCGCCTGGTGACCCATTATCAAGGCGGTTAAGGTTTATGGATATCCGAGACAAGGAAAGCACGTGGATGATGTACATTGGTACATGGGTACAAGGGTACTTGAGCCTCGAGCTTCGAGCCTCGTGAGAATTTGGGGGTTGGACGATGGGGAGGTGGCGAAATGTGTTAGCGAGGATATGTGAAGTGAAAGACTATCGTGTCACAGAGTGAAGAAGGATGATCATCGAGATGCGTGGCAGGAGTGTTGCGTGTTCTTTGTTGATCATAGATATCGGGGACTGAGGATCAAAAATATTCGATCGATGGGGAAATCAAAGAAGAAGATCTTGAATTTTCCAGTCTTCTGATGGACCACTGTGTTGTTTATCACTTACAACTTGGGCGAGAAATTTGAGACCGAACGATTGCAAATCCTCGAAGATTGCTGCCCAACTTCTGCATCACGCCATGAATGCAATGAGGCTCTCAAGAATAGGAAAATCCAGGTCATCCAAGTGCCAAAAGTAAACACGAAATCGAACTTTTCGGGCAAAGGTGAGGCTCTGCTGGTGAAACGATGAGAAATCTGGGTCATACTTTGACTTGTGTTGTATTGCTGCCCAATGTCTTGCGATATCGAGGCTCTGCTTAAGTATCCAACAGACAATCACTTGTTGTCACTTTGTACTCGGTGACAAGGCTGCACATTCCCCAAACAAACAAGGCGGGCGTACTGCAGACCGTCACACTCGCTTCGGACACAGGAAATGAAATAACTCATGATTCTGTGAGACAGTGTCCTCGCACAACATAAACATCATGCGTGATGTAACCTTGCACAATCCGCAAGCCATCCTGTACCGCAGTACGCGGACGATCACTGCATCTCTGCTATTCCGCACCATCGTACCATCAAAGTATCTGAGTGCCACGCACCTTGGATATCGTTTGGCTAAACTCGGGACGATCCCACACGTTGTGTAACTCATCGCGCCCTGCTTTGCCCATGGTGTACAGCAATACTTTTCTACTGGAAGACCCCTGGCTGTGATTCGTGAGCATTCATATCTCAAATTTCATGTGAATAGGATAGCTGATGACAGCGACCACTCAGAGAAATGGGGGCAAGTCTGCCGGGCGGGTGGGGTCAGCTGCATCCTGATAGCCCGAGAGAGTGGTGATTGGACGACGCTGCATTTGTATTTGGGGACTCGGGAAGGGGGCGAGGAAACACTTTGCGTGTCGACTTCGAGCGGGGAGACGGATGATGCGGGGTTAGTGGTTTCCTCTCCGTCCTTCGCGGGAGACCTTTGATGTTTCTCCTGGCAAATAATACAATGCCTTGTCTGTCGGAGTTGTCTTGGTCGGCGAATACGGATGCGCGCCCGGCTACAGTGCGAGGAACAGAGTTTCCAGAAATCGAAAGGATCGGAAAAAAGCATCTGCAGCTTGGAACAGCATCAGTGGGGCGTCAACATAGGCCGGGCGTAACCCTCAGCCACCAAAATTGAGATGCAGGCGGTATTGATTGTTTTAGATGCCATAAAGGTGTGGTATAGCAACAGAACCTTCTCAAGGCTGTAGTTTTGTGAATCATTTGCTGTTGGCTATAAGGCTTCGCCGACCATGTGGCGGTAAGGCCCAGTATGGAGTACCTGCTGCATGTATGTATGACGACTACAGCATTCTTTGCATAAGGCAGAACATCTTGCACTGAGGATTCTGCAGCTCTAGCTACCGAACGCAGACGGACGATGAGTTGCAGAAGATTGCCGCGACATTTCTACGCGTGCAGCAGGGGGCAGCTGCAATTGATCGAGAAGTTTCAGACCAGGATTGTCAACTTTAAGCAAACATTTAGGCTTGACAAATAATGGTACAATTAGTATGTTTTCCTAGACACAAGTTTGTCAACCAAGTCTCACGATAAGAAGAGTTGCGGAAGTTTTGGCTACGTTAGGATATCGGAGACCGAAATCACACCCGAAGCTCGAAGGCTTCGTGTTGGTGATCGAGTAATTGTAGCCGGGTGCACTTTTGTTCGAAGGGTGTGTAGCTTTCTGGATGAAACCATAGTGGTCCAATTGTGAGGTTGAAATTCGGCGAGGCAAGAAGGCAAAAGAGGTCTTGTGGCTCTTCAAGTGACCGGGGCGTGAAAGGCAACCAAAATGGTCCCCATCTAGTCCGCAAAGCTGGGCGCCTTGTTTCTTGAGAGATGCGCCCTTCTGCCACACTCTTTCCTTCCGACAGAACCGAGGATGAAGTGGAGAGAGATGTTGGAATCGAACAACAGTGGGCGACAACCCTCGTCGATCGATGTCCTCTTTGACGTGTGAGTGTACAGTAGTTACTGCATCACATGTCTAGAGCGAGTATTAGCTCCACCAGTCCATCTAGGCAATAACCAGGGGTCCAAGTAGGCGCTTTATGCGGACGACATCTGTTCGAAGTTCCTCTCCAGTGTTGTCCTCGACCAAGATAAAGCACGGCGGAATGGCTTCGCAGTGAACTGGCTATCATCATATTCAACATTAATCCGCGACATATAGGTGCCAAGCTCGTAAAGTCTCCTGCCTGTGCGGGAAGGACGACATGCCTGTAAGAGCTGAGCCAGAGCGTTCATGCTTCTGGAAAGTGTAAGTCGGTACTAGTGCTGATGTCCTGCTTTCGATTGGTAATTGATAGTCTGCGGAGTCTGCCTTGTATGTTTCCTTTTCCGTCCCCCAGCTCGAGCGCGAGAGAGCGCGAGACACTGGAGCCTCAATACTGACGGGCTGTGAGTGGTTGGTTGCCTGGAAAGGCTGCATGCACAGCCTCTGGAGCTGAGATGTTGCCAGAGCCGGGCGATAGATCATGCCACGACATATAAAGGCCGATTGAAGAAGACCCCTTTCAGCGTCAGGAATGCAGAAGCCTGTTTGTTTTTGACAACAAAAGGTGAAACGAAGAAGTTGGTTGGGATCGCATAGTAGTGAAGTATGTTGTCCTGTCTACGTAGATGTAGCCGAGAATGGAGATGATAGGAAGAGAGAAGAGGGGAGCTTGGGCGGTGGAATGGGGTTGGAGTGCTTACTCGGTGAAAGAAGGTCGGTTAGTTCCAGCTGCAATTCCAGGGGCCAACGCTGGCGAATCAGCGCTGTTCATTCCCCACCGCTCAATGTGTGCCCCGCTGTGTCCATAATGTGAACCCCTCCCTCCTCCCCCCTCCATGCCCCTCCCTCTTTGAAGGATGGCATGCTAGAAAAAGCCACCAGGTGGATGACTATCAACCGTCGACCATCATATATACTTTTGCCGCTCCCACCCACACCTTCTCTTACACCCTAACTTGCGCCCGCCTCACTTTTCCAGACTCCCTGTGTCTTGAAAACAGACACGATCGACAATTAAGAGCCTCAATCCCAGGAATAAAAGAAGGGAAGAGCTGGCTTAAGGTTAATACCCTCGCCCTCGCCCTCTCGCCCGTCTCCCTCCTTCAACTCAACTCATCAACTTCGACTACCTTCAACCTTGAACCACGCCCCGTCTCTTGGACAAGGTCATCTTACCTGCAATCAGCAGCCTTACACGGCTCACATCAAAAATACCGTACCAACCATGGCGACTCACGGTCACGGTGGCCCGCCTCCTCCCCCTCCTCCGCCTGGCCAGTTCCGCCCTCCTCCACAGCAAGGGGGACTAGCACCACCGCGTCCTCAAGGTGGACAGGGACCTCCTCCCCCGCAGTTCATGGCAATGCCGATTCGCCAACCCCTACAACAGTCAGTCCGTATCCAGGACATCACGCCTGCGAAGATCCTAGACGAAGCTGCCTGTTTGAAGAAATTGACGACCTATGCAGCATACACTATTCGGAAAGTGGCACCCCGCGATGCGAAGGAGAGACCCACCTGGGCCAGAGCAGAGGTGGTCGAGGAGAAGTATCCTCAAGAGGAGGTATCCAAGCAAATAAAGAAGCTTAACGAGAGCAAGCGAACTGTTTCCGAGAAGAAGGCTGCCCTCGCACCATTCCAACAAGGCCAAATCACGAGCCTTCTTGACGACCTTGGATCCAGAGAGCCTGATTCGAATTTTCAATGGTCTCTTGTACAGATGACCACGAAAGAAAAACCAATCAGTAGTTCACGGGGCACAAGCAAAAAGTCGCTGTACGAGACCGTGACCATGACAGTGTTCGTGAAACGGGCACCTGTGAGGGATGTCAATCCAATGCAGTTGTTTCAGACTCTAGAGAGGATAAAAGCGGACAGATTGAGGCCACCACCACCTGCTCAACCAAAGCAGCAGCAACAACAACAGCAGGGCGGTGGCGGAGGAGGACAAGGCGGTGGACAAGGAGGCGGACATGGTGGGCCTCCAGGGGGAAATCAACAGCAAGGAAATCGGGCGCCTGCCCCGCCGCCAGCATTTGTCCAAATCAACAAAGGTGGACCTCCTCCTGGAGGCAACCACAACAAGCCTCAAATCGTCAAGCAGCCGCAGAGAGGAGGTAAGCGCCACGGTCCCAGGAAGTACCATGGCGGCTCAAGTTCGTCCGATTCCTATGATTCGGATAGTATGTCAGAATCTTCATCTGGCTCGGATTCCTTAGATACGAGTATCAGTGCCGAATCCAAGCGTCATAGGAGACCCAGCAAGGGTGCAACTCGCCGTCATAGCTTCCACCGTGAATCTGGTCCCAAATACTATCTCGAACCTCGGTCTCATGAGCGAGCGAGCGATGCCTTCGGTGGCATCCCGCCCCAGCATAGACCTTATGCACCTGACGTTCCACGTGCAGTGCCAGCTATTGATCCCATCACTTCGGCTTACCAGGCCGGAAAGGAAGATGCCATGGCTGAGAGATTCGGCGCTGATCGTTTCGCTCAACAAGCACAACAGATTGCGCAACCTATTGTACAAGTAGTTGAACGCATCATCGAGCCCCGGCCAGTCGTGTCATATGGTCGCATGGAGCCCCAGTTTGCTGAGCGTCCTCGACTCATTGAGCCTCGATACATCGACGAGAGATACGTAGATGACCTGCGTTCTGTCGAGGATGATATCATCCTGAGGCAGCGTCGAGCTGAGGAGTACATCGACCGAAGGCCGCTCGAGCCAAGAGAGTACTTTGAGCGACGCCCAAGCGATTTCGAGCGACGACCATTTGAGAGGCCGGAGTTTGAGAGAAGATTCAGTGAAGTTCGACCCCTTGAACGAAGGGAATTCTTCGATCGGCCTACCATCGGACGAGACAATTCTCCACCAAGGGTTTTCCTAAGAGACTCGCATCCCTTCGCGCCAACTCCGCTTCCACGACGGTACCCCGTGGCGCCGAGTACCAATAGTAGTTTCGAGCATGGCTGGTGATTGAATCCCACGATTTATTTCTTTCCTGCGTTCAGATCTTGGATTGTAAGCAGGACTGTTTTGATTTGATTTTGGTGTGTGACTCTCAATGAGCAATATTGTAGCACGGATCTGTTGTTCAAGCTTAGCGCTGTTGAATCTGTTTGGGTATGGGAGGCTTTTGTACACTTTGTTGATATCCCCTGGCTGCACTTTGGCGGTATTGTGTTTATTACGACAGCTCGATGAAAAAGAGGCAGAAAAAGAGGCCCAGGAATGATGATTTTCATGTATCCCTCACCCGACATTCGGTGGCCTAGTTAGATCAAAACTTACTTGACTTCCACCTACATTTTCATGCACTTCGACTGTTTGTCTAGAATAAGCAAAGTGAAGATATTCTCACAGTGCAGGTAACTGCCTTATATGCGTGACCTGATACTTTTTGGGGGGTGGGGTACTCCTCGCTGAGAGAGTTTCTGCATGAATGCCCAAATCATATTGGATGGCTTCTGCAAATCACATACTGGTACGATGCAGCTCGCTACATGAAGCTCTTCGTTGGCAGTCTGCTGGACGCGGGGGACTACGTCGGGGCTGTGTGTGCTTGAACAGCATAGCTTTGGTGACCAATTACTTGACCCCAAGCCATTGATCCCATGAGCCATTGGTTTCACGAAACCAGGCTTAACTTCGAATTTTGCCCTTCCAGTCTCAAGGCACAGCGATATCGCAGAAAGGCGTGGGATACACGTGAAGAAGAAGAATGAAACCGCGAAGGTCGCGAGAATTTTCGGTTCTGCCCGGCATCGACTGCTTGGTGGGGTTCCAGCTCTTCTGCCCCGCCAAATCACAACACCATGAGACTCCTCAAGTCGTACAAGCTTTTAAAGACTTTGATAGCATCAACACTTCTCGAAAATCACCGAAACGCTCGCCGATTCTTACGAATTCTCTTTCAAGATCTCCATATCACCAACCGCAATCATGCCTCGTCAATTCTTCGTCGGTGGTAACTTCAAGATGTCAGTACCCCTCATTGAGGAAGAAGAGCTCAAATTGGTTCGAGTGACAGCTGATTGAGCTCCTTCATAGGAATGGCTCTGTTGAGGGCATCAAGAAGATCATCGGAGTCATCAATGAAGCCAAGCTGGATCCTAATGTTGGTCAGTATGATTGTGCTACTATCCTATTGAAGCTGTTTCCTTTTCTCCCAACAAAATCGATACAGACCAGCTACATTTTCAGTGATGCTTGACAGTTCTTGTGATCCTTTGCTAACATTTATATTTACATGCAGAGGTTGTCATTGCTCCCCCATCCCTCTATCTTCTCCTCGCTCGCGAGCACCTCAAGCCAGGTCTCGAAGTCGCTGCCCAGAACGTCTTCGACAAGCCCAACGGAGCTTTCACCGGCGAGATCTCAGTAGATCAGCTCAAGGACAGTAATATTACCTGGACTCTTCTCGGCCACTCCGAGCGCCGTGTCATTCTTCAAGAAGACGACGTGTTCGTCGCAAACAAGACCAAGGCTGCCCTCGACGGCGGAATCGGCGTTATCTTCTGCTGCGGCGAGTCATTAGAACAACGAGAGAGCGGGAAGACCATTGATGTTGTCACTGCACAATTGAAGGCTGTTAAGGACAAGGTGCAGGATTGGTCCAAGATTGTCATTGCCTACGAGCCAATCTGGGCTATTGGAACTGGCAAGGTTGCTAGCACTGAGCAGGCTCAGGAGGTCCATGCTGCTATCCGCTCATGGTTGAAGAAGGAGGTTAGCGAGAAGGCTGCTGAGGAGACGAGAATTATCTACGGTGGAAGCGTCAGTGAGAAGAACTGCAAGGATTTGGCCAAGCAGCCTGATATTGATGGGTTCTTGGTTGGAGGTGCTTCCCTCAAGCCTGCCTGTGAGTTACCGCTTTATTGTTTGTTTACTTTACTTCAAATACTGATGAGATATAGTTGTGGACATCATCAACTCTCACTTGTGACTGCAAGGTAGTACTGAACATTCACGGCTGTAAACGAGGATACTATGACTGATAAGACATCTCCACCATTACATTAGCAGCAGAAAACAAGAAATGCCTCCAAGTCCGGCCTTCATTCCCCGTGATTAGAGTCCCTCAGACTGCTTTCTTCCAAGCGTCGTGCCTTGAGACCATTATAAAGTAGCCGTAATCAGTACTGGTGAGGTAGATTCGCAAAAGTCTCTTAGCTAGGTGTTGTAAATATGCAAGCCTCAAGCACCTTCTAGGAATACAACAACGTTTAAATCAAGTATGAGCTCGGGCATAGACCGTATTCAAAACTCTTCCCACAGTATGCAGCGAATCTGCGGTCATGCCTAACCTGCTTGGGAAATGCAAGCACCTTCTAGATACCTGGGCTACCTGGGCCGCATTCCACTGCTTCTCTTACAGCCGCTTCTGAGGCGAATTCTGAGCCGGTAGCTCCTCTCCAGTGCAATAGGGATTGTGCTGCTGTTACTGGTTCTCCAAGCACTGGCTGAGTACTTGTTCCTCTGGACATTCCATCTCGTCGTGTCAATCATCGAGAAAGCCTTCAAGGAGGCATTGAAATTCAGCTGGTGGGTTCTGGCAGCAGCACTTATCATTTTGATAGGCTTGGAAGTGTTCATGTTCATAGATGCAACGGATCTTGAGCTGTCAAGCCATAGGAAGACGAATGATGAGACGGCCACCGTATGCAAGGCGAACACAACAGCCAAGAGTTGGGAAACAGTAAAATAGAAGGATTTCTGCTCGAAAGCTTTACATACAATCGTACAGCTCAGGTATCCATTTGCCCATCCCAAACGCCCTGAATGCATAATGATACAGCTCTCCACACATCCAACCTTTATACATGCGTTCCACCTCCATGGTAAGGACTCCATACGCCTCTGACCGAGTCCTTAATACTCGTCACTGGCTTCTTGACTCTCTTCAACTTCTCGCCACTCGCATCCCGCAACAGCTCCGCCTTCTGCAATACCTGCTCTTTCTCCAAATTTCTCACACAGATAGCTTTCTGACGATTCGATCCAGACCCAAGGTAATGTGCTATGATGACTGGGTGTTTGCTAGGTCTAGGAGAGACACATATTTCTATTGCCGGGTTCGCGGCTGCAAATCGGGAGAGGGTGTTGCGCAGAAAGGAGCTGGTTCAAACGTCAGATGGTTGGATCTGGGTAGGGGATTGGCTTCTTACTTCATGCCCTTTGATGAACCCCATGTATCGCAATAGTGGAAGTCCATACGCCGACATTGAAGAATAAAGCTCGAGACACCATTCTGTAGAGCAATCAGTGTCTGAATGTTGCTTATTCACAATCAACCTACCTGGCTCTGTGTAGCTTTTCTTATGCCTTGGACAACCATTGTGAGCGTTTGTTACCCCAGAACCTTCGACAGTAGGTAGGGAACGCTTTTACCGAACAAGCTGGATTCTCTGGAGTGCTGCAGCGGGCTAACAGAGAGATTCTGTTCCTGACGCCGTCCTGAAGTCGAGGCCTTCCAAATAAAATTGGGCCGCTTCCATTCACGTGCAGCGTCAGGCGCGAGCTGCAAAATTAAGGCCAGCCCGTTTTGCGACGGACCCGACGCGACACTCCTTTCGAACAATCATCTTCCACTCAACAACACAATTCCCCTTTTGACTCCATTTGACTCGAATCTCCGATTGGGCCAATTTTGAGAGCTTTGCGACCAGCTCAGGTCTGGTTTCAGAAGAGGATATTGAACGTGGAGCTCCTGCTCGTCGTAGCTTCAGCTCACCCTTTCCTGCCTACAGAATCATCTCCAGCAGAAATTATCAACAATGACCGACAAGCTGCCCCCAAACCTCCTCGCGTTATTTGCACCTCGTCCTCCTCTTCGATGGGTCCCTCCTTCCGATCATCCTGCAGAGGACAGAAAGACCGCCAATATCACTGGTGTCGCCTCGTTCCTGCCACAGCTTGAGGAATACAAGCGGACTGACAAGTACGAGCCGACGGAATCATGGCTGCAGAAGAAGGATCGCATCAAGGCGGAGAAGAAGGCTGCTCAAGAAGCGCTCCTCAAGAACCCTGCTGCATGTGAGGGCACTCCAACCTGTTTCGATTACCTTTACCTTCACCTTGTCCGACTTCCGGACATGTTGTCTCGTACTGAACAGATGTGCTAACTTTTGTTTAAGACAAGCCAGATGAAGATCCAAATATCAGAGGTGATGCTTTCAAGACCCTGATAGTTGCGCGACTCAGCTACGAGGCGAACGATCAGGATATTGAGCGGGAGTTCTCAAGATTCGGACCCATTGAGAGAGTAAGATACACCAGAACATTCGACTGTCTTTTACTAATGGGTTCACAGATTCGCATTGTTGTTGATACCCATCAAGATGAGAAGCCAAATAAGAAGAAAAAGAAGCATCGCGGATATGCATTCGTTGTCTTCGAGCGAGAGAAGGATATGAGAGGTAAAACTTGACCACCCCCATCCCCCACAGCCTACCTCACTGGATCGATTATTTGTAAAGATGGCCCTCAAGCTGCCTGTCTTTTCTTTACTGTCTCTGCCCATTCAAGGTATAGTTTGGGCTACATAACTGACAAATGCGCCTTGCTCGCGCTTCGTAGCTGCTCTAGAAAACTGTGATGGCATTCGCATCAAGGACAGGAGAATAAAAGTAGACGTAAGTTTCTCCATTGTTGCTTGAGTATGTTACTGATTTCTATTAGGTACAAAGAGCCAAAACTGTCCGTGGATGGCTTCCTCGTCGTCTCGGTGGAGGACTTGGTGGCCGTGGTTACACTAAAGCAGTACCTCCAAGACCCTCTGGACCTGGATTTGGTGGTCCAGCTGGACCTGGTGGGTTCAGAGGAGGTGGATTCCGCGGTGGATTCGACAGAGGTCGAGGGGGAGGAGGTTTCCGTGGAGGTGGAAACTTCCAAGACAGAGGTGGATATGGCGGAGGAGGCAGAGGTGGTATCGGATACCAGGGTTCGGGATTCTCCAGAGGAGGCGGCTACAACTCCAACGTTCCAGCGAATGCACCTGCTGGTCCTCAAGGTGGCCGAGGTGGTTTCAGGGGCGGTTACGGCGGCTCTCCCGATCGCAATGGTTTCCCTGATCGCAATGGTGGCTCAGGTGGTGGGTATTCACGCGGAGGAGATGGCTATTCTCGTGGTGGAGATAGTCGCTCATCTTATGGTGGACCAAGACCAAGCGGAAGCAACAATGAGCCGGTAAGACCAAGGGATGGACCCAGAGACGGCCCCAGAGATTACAGAGATTCTGGATACGATCGACCTCGCGAGGATGATTCCCGAAAACGTCAATACGAAAGCAACGGCTATGAGGACAGAGATCCTCGCAAGCTTAGGAGATACTAGACGGCTGGTCATGGGTTTGTCTGGTGGGTTTTTATCAGTCTTCCTTCCCTTCACCACAGGGGTAAGCGGTTTCGATACAACATTTCGACCAAAGGTAGTATGCCATTGCCTAACTTGCCCAACTTGCCCGCCCTCGACTGCTCTTCGGATGCCAAACTCTCCAGTTTCATCATGGTAATATCGACACTTCAAATCATCGACTGCTTGGGATTTTCAGGTCTACTTTTCGACGTTACATTCACAACTTGTATTCTTTGCTTCGGTTGAGCATAAAATGGTGGTTGGTTGGGAGGTAAAGTCAGAGGTAAGGAGGCATTGCATCGTCTGGCCATCTGACCTTCATTCTCAGGGGATTTTACTTGTAATATCACGAGAGCAGGACATGGATGGTAAGAATGGTAGCCCTGGCAGCAAAATTGTTCTTTTTGATTTCCGAAGGTAGCGCCGTCCAACGCCATAATGGTTCCCTAACCTGTATAATACGACAGAAAATTGGACTCAAGCAATTTAGTGCCCTATTCCTCCATTGATTCCTCGATCTTCGTGACCTCATTCGTAGCTGCGCTCCAGTATCTGGATAAAGTTAATTTGATTTCAGACCAGTCAGTATAAAGAGTGACTTACGCAACTAATTTAACAGAAAACTCTGCTGTAGCAACTCCAAACAGTTTCAGTAATCTCGTCTGTCTGCTGTCGAGAGTCTGTCCCTCCTTGCACACAGTATATGGGTTGTCTAGCGTAATCTTTCCCTTCGTCAAAGACGTTGGCATGTTCAACTTCCTCAATTCTGGTTCCAAACTGTGAGCCATTGGCACATCCTGCTCCGCATCAATTTCCCCTCCCATCGAGTAGACAATCCCCGCAGGTACGGTAAATGATCTCGTAGCAACAGTTCCCGCTCGTGCAAAATCCGTTTTGGCCATTCCTCCAAAGTATTCCTTGATAGCGCTAGGTTCGCGGTTCGTAAAGAGAAGTCCAACGTTGCCGACGAGGTATTTGGAGAGGACGTGTGTATTGGACTGATATTCGTCTTCTGGGGAGGATCCGAGTGCTTTGGCCATTACTTTAGTTTTGCCAAAGAAAAGTCTATGGTGAGATTAGCGGCGACTTCTTGAATACAATTTCAAGGCGACCCGTACCTGCTATCATTGAAATCATTGCGAACATCCTTCAAGTACGTATTGCGCATGTTCTCGACTGAGAAGACGAAGCAGTATTGGTATTCGTCGAGACATTCCCGCACGTTGGAGAAGAGCTTCAAAGTGAGTTCCTTGCCCTTCTTGTCGACTTTCGACAAATGGATGACCTTCGCGCGCTTGGATTTCGGCATTTTTAAGAGTTGGAGGGGCCTGGGAAGATGTGGTGGGGAACGGTCACTCTGAATTTGAAGATAATTATTTTTGTTATCGACGATAAGTTTAAGGTTTGCGCTAGCGACCGCTTGTGCAGTTCAGCTCTCCGAGTTGAACATCCATATTCAAAGCTCGAAGATTGGACCTCGCTCATACCTTAGGACCAGCAGTTACGCTCTGCGATTTTCTTTCGTTATGTTGGAGTTTATGGATTATGTGCAGAATGCGTTCTACAATGCATCACATTGGAACTATGAGAATTCATACTCGCATTTGACAGCTACTGCGAGAGGTAAACATACTTGCAACCAGGCTTCACCCAGCTACTGACAAGACAATAAAGCTCTCCTAGAATTTCACACCCCTCGAGGACTACGGCTGAATCTCTCTTCACTCTCTTCTCCAAATTTCGCCACTTCGTATGCTATTGGGAGCGTAGGCTTGGTTGATGGCTCTCTGTCCTACCTCTACACGTCTCTTCCACTTCATGCTACTTCCAAGAGCGGAGAAATCGAATTACACGATGTAATCCGGGGCTACAGACAAATTCAAGAGTTGCGGAAACCGGAAGAGTCATGGATGTGGGAGCAGTGGCAGGGTGGGATCAGGACAGACAAACGCGACACGCTACTGTATGGCCGACTCTACCTGCCCCAAAGCACCTTGGAGGCCTTGTATCTACGTCGAATAAGTCCTACACAGCAGCTAAAGCTTTCTGCTGTCAGTGACAGCCGTCTGCGGAATGGAGGGACGATTCTGGCACTCCATCAGTACGATGTTGGGAAGTACAGTGCAGAAACCTTGTACTCGACAGATGGTGGCCTGGTTGGAATTCGAGGTCTTTACAACTTTGGGCCAGATCCAAGAAAGGAAGTCACAGAGCTTCCAAGGACGGACGATCGTTTCTACGGTCGGTTCAGCGCTGGAGCAGAAATGTACTACGGGTCGCTGAACAAATCGGGTGGAGTGAGCTTTGGCGGCCGATTCGCAACTTTGCCTGCCCACAAAGGAGTACCTCTGACGGCCACGCTTACACTCAATCCACTTATGGGGAACCTGAGCACGACTTATGCTGTCAAGGCGGGGAAGAACTTGGCGCTGTGCACGAAATTCGACTTCAACGTCTACAGCTATGAAAGCGACGTAATGCTTGGCTGTGAATTGTGGAAGATGAAGGCAAAGATACCGAAAGTAAGGGAGCGCAGCATGTTAGCGAAATTGGAGTGGAGACTTGACCCTGTCGAAGAGAATCCGGTCCCTGAGCCGGATGAAGTTGCGGGAGTGTTGAAAGCAAGAGTTGACCAGAACTGGAATATCGGATTGCTATGGGAAGGCAGGATAAAAGACCTGCTCTTTACCCTCGGTTCGTCAATCGATATGAGGAGGAAAGACCAGCCATTCAGAGCCATCGGGTTGGAACTGCAATATTCCTCATAATACCTCAACCGACGTAGCGCAACTGGAACCATTTCGGAATCGAGAATGGAAATCGCCTGCAGCATGATCTGGAAGGGTCTGATCGGTCATGGTATCATACACGTGTCTGAAACACTGCAAGATACAGCAATGACCATTGCTGGCATGTGTCGATGTCTTTTTGTAATATGCATTGAAGAGCTGCCTCAAATGAAGCGATCGAGCTATTGCCCCTATCCAACCAGCCCAGATCCGCATCACCAACCTTCTCCCGGCGCTGGTTATTACGAAGGCACTCAGGTTGAAAGAACTGCGTATGGCCGCTGAAGCCTACACTTCCGAGCTGCCACATCATCAATCATTCGACTATTCACCAGGAAATTTGGGATTTGCCTTCCGGCTCACATTCCTCTCCCTACCTCTATTCTGATATCACGGCCTCGTCTCCTCTCTCGAATTGTCAAATGCTTAGCGTGTTCTTAAATTTGAGCCAGCAACACCTTTGACCAGGTTAAGAGCTATCTTCTCTGCTCGTCGGGTCTTGAATGAAAGTAGCGATGTACTCGTCATCTAGTTCCTGAGAACTCTGGGTGATTTACGACACGCTAAGATGAGTTCCGAGTCTATGCCGAGATATGCCCAGCGTCTCTTCTCTGGCCATTGACGCAAGCGAACTTACCATGAGATCCAGATGATATGGATCCAGGAACTGTTTCGAATTACCGCCCCGCTCTTGTCCAGAGGCTGCCCGAACAGGTTTGCAGGTCTGCTCCCAAGCAGACGAGTTGAGTTGGGTATCCTGCCCCGTACATGTGTCTTCTCGTATTATCGGCGCCATGCCATCAGGCGATTGCGTGTTCTGCCTGTGCAGATGGCTCTCGTCCCACAGAGAACGTCAATCAGCCTGGATGTTGAGGCAGATGACAGCTGCGGCTCGAAACTTTCTCTGGTCCGCCGAAACCTGGCACTGATCAAAGAGTCTGTTCAGGAGGCACGGGATTTTTTTGGGGAAGAGATTTTTTTGTCTCTGGAACTTCGAAACATCTGTTCGTTTGTACCTGCGTACGAATACGGCGTACTAGGTCCATGCATGCGGCTCGGACATTTACAAACAGCCCCTTTCGTGGCGCGACTTAGTACAGAGATCAGCAACGCCATCTCTTCCGTGCATACTGCACAGTCAAAAAACTCGACATCGTTAGACCAAAGCTGCAAAAAATATCATGATTACAGTCAGTATGGTTTTCTCAGCGTAAGACGGCGGGTACCTTTACCGCCTTTTGCGCTCGCTCGCTCTCAGCTCGCACAAAACCGTCACATGAGATCAGATTCCAATTCAACCGCCCCATGTCGTGCTGCATATTTTAACTAAATATCCTATTGCAATCTGATAAAGGTCAATTCGGTAATGGTCGCGCGGGTTCATTTACCAGCCGTTTTAGTTGTTCCCGGTTCTCAGCAACTTCAAGCTGACTTCTGCTCGGTCGTCGAAGCATGTTTTTCGATGACACGTGCCTGTTGAGATGGTGGTGAAAACATGCAGGATAGAGTGAGCTGCAGTAGTGTTCACTTGGTCCATTCTGTGCATAGTCTGGCACATTTTCTGCTGGTCTCGTGTAAAAGCACAGTATCCGTTTCTGGCCCTTCCAGAAGTGTCAGCTGCAGGACGCTTCTCAAGAGTTGTACTTCAAAACGATCGTTTACTACATGCAGAACACTGCCAGACTGTTCGCTTGCCCCAGGCTACATTCGATACCAGGTGCATTGCCCAACTGAGGCAGGATTGGAGAATATATCCATTATTCCCCAATACTGAATTATGCGGGCATGTCTAAATGGGTACCATTCCCCAGAACAGCGAGATCCCTCATTTAAATCCTTCTACTGCCACGTTCTTGGGAATCTCCTTGGTGATTAATTGACATCCATGTCAAGCTAATTGCGACCATACTTGGTATTGGGTCGTATTTACATGTCTATCTTATATTGGGTCAAGTCGACCGGCTATTGGTCGCGTTCGGGCCAAGTGGTGGTCATTGGTCCGGGAGCAAGAACCCTGCAAGCACGATGAGCACCACCAGCTCAAGACAAGTGTTTTGACAGAACACTAACTAGTATTCGGGAGCGATGATCTTTTCGTTAAGAACATCCATTTCTTCGGACATCCCCAATACTAAGTCCATAAGGTGAGGCCCATGGATGAGACGAATGCAATGCATCAGGAGGCGTGAGGCGTCTGAGCATTTCACATGCCCAACATTGGCAGGATGACTGTCATCATATATAGCCCTAAAAGGGTACGGTACTAGGAAGACTTTCTTTTGATTCTCAGCTTTCTTGCTGTGTGAGAACTGTTATATTTTTGAGGCTCCAGGAGCTGTATCTTCCTTTTTTAGCAAAGAAAATCGATATGCTGTCGTTTGCTCTCCTCGGGATCATATCTCTCGTGATTGTGATTGTTTATGCTGGGTTTCAGGAACAGAGAAGAAAGAGGGTGCCTCCTGGTACTCGTCCACTTCCCGGGCCTAGGGGTATGATCTTTCTCTTCTTACTACTTAGTGTATTTTTTTTTTTTTTTTGGTTAAATACTTCAATAATGATTGACTTCAAGCACAGGTTTACCATTTATTGGACGAGTCCATGACGTGCCAAGTGTGGCCACATGGTTAAAGTTTTGGGAATGGTCGAAGGTTTATGGTCCGATATATCAGATGGAGATCTTCGGTTCTGTCCACGTCTGGATATCCTCTGAAGAGATTGCCAACGACTTATTGTCCAAACGAGGGACGATATACTCGGACCGGCCGACGATTCCTAATCTTCCTGATAATAGGACTTCTGGAGATTATCTGGCGCTACTTGGACGCACTGGTAGACATTACTCTCTTCTCAGTAGAGATTTTTCTGCGTTTGATTTGTCACTTACGAATATGCAGAAACATGGAAGCGTCAACGCAAAGTGTCGCATCAGGTCATGTCCCGCCCAACGGCTGAGTCGTTATACAATTACCCATCTGTAGAATGCAAGCGTCTCCTCTACCAGATGAGTAAAGACCCTTCCAACTATATCGCCCACATCGAGCAATACACTAGCCGCACCATCAGTCGGCTCTCCTGGGGAGCTCCTCACTTCGCCGATGAGCTTCGCATCGGTACCTTCGGACTCCTCACCACCATCTCGCCATCGGGCGCAGTGCCCAACATCGTCTCCTGGCTCTCGCACCTCCCCGCCTGGCTCAGTCCCTGGCAACAAGTCGAGAACGCACGACATGCACGGGAGCACAAATTCTTCCGACACTGCTACGACACCGTCAAATCCGCCATCTCAAACGGTATCGCAGCACCCAGCTACATGAAAGCGTTTCTCGAAGAGAAAGAGAAAGGGAAGCACGATATGCGCGACGAGGAGGGACAGTATATAGTCGGCATGATGGCTATTGCTGGTGCGTTGACTATTGGGAGCCCGCTGCAGAGCTATGTACTTGCGATGTGCCATTATCCGGAGTGGCAGGAGAAGTTGAGGGAGGAGATGAGGGTGGTTTGTGGGGAGAGGTGTCCGGAGTGGGAGGATAGACAGAGGTTGCCGATGTTGAGGGCTGTGGTGAAAGAGGTTGTGAGGTGGAGACCGCCTGTTCCTACTGGTATGTACCTACTAATCATCTAATCTGCTTCGCTTTTTCGCTTATTTCCAAACAACATCTGTCTTTTGCACAACCGCTCATGGAGTACAATATCTAATACACGAAAAGGAATACCTCACTGTCTCGAAAAAGACGACGTCTACAACGGCTACCACATTCCAGCAGGTGCCACCATCCACGCTCTAGAATGGTAAGGTCTAATCCCCGCTTTTTTAATCTATCTCCTTTCCCAGACAACTACCAAACAGATACAACTAACCCAACCCCCTAGGGGCATAACCCGCGATCCCACCATCTACCCCTCACCCGAGACCTTCCTCCCAGAACGCTGGCTCTCCCCCTCCTACCCAACCTACCGCGAACCACTCACGCACTTCCCAACCCTCAAAGCGCACTCGCAATTCGGGTTCGGGCGCCGCACCTGCACGGGCGTCGACATCGTCGAGCAGGAGCTGTTCCTCGTGATGGGCGGTCTGGCGTGGGCGTTTGATATTGGGAAGAAGGAGGGGGTGGAGGTCCCGCTTGCGCGGTATACGAGTTTGTTGATTGCGAAGCCGGAGAGGTTTGTGTTTGAGTGTAGGGTTGTGGAGCGTGGTGAGGATGGGGATGGGGATGGGAAGGGTATGAAGGAGAGGCTGGAGAGGATGTGGAGGGATGTTAATGAGGGGAGGGTGGAGGATTTGGTTCCTCCTGGGGAGGAAGGGGGGGTTGTGTTTGAGAAGAGGGAGGGTGAACAGGTTTTGAATCTGGGGACGCCGGAGGGGGGGTTGAGTGAGAGGGAGAGTGAGAGTGATGGGGATGGGGTTGGAGAGGTGGTCCTTGTTGAGAAGGAGGTGTTGGTGGGAGATGATGAGGTGGGAGTCGAGTGTCCTGGGGCGTGGAGGTAAATCGTTTTGGGGGTTACGATTCCGCATCTTGTCCCTGAGTAAGAGAGGTGTGAAGATATACACGCTTGCTACCTGATTGAAGGGTTGTTTTGAGTATCAAAGGAGAAGGGTGGGTTATGATTGAATGTAATTATCTCGTTGCTTGTTATTGGTAGCTATTGAGTCGAGGCCTGGCAGTAATACCATCTCGTCCTACATATTCGCAAGTATCTTTCTGGATCTCTCGACTCAGCGACTTGCTGTCAATTTTTGGAATTGATGAAAAAGAGAAGAAAGCTCAGAGTCTATTTCAGCCTCGATATCTGGTCAAAACTGGATAGAAGCGGTGAGATACGCTCGGCAACAGCGGTTCTATGATGGTTAATATCAGATTCAGACATTCATCTCTGGATAATTGCGGACACAAGCGAATCTTAGATTGCAGCGACTGCCAATACGGACTTTAGATCCAATGATAGTGACGATCCTCTGGGTAGCAGGAGTTGGTAAGGGGAAGTCTTGGTATTTCTACTGTTGCTGGTTGCTGGAGATGAGGGTGCCTCGAATGTGACTCCAAGACCTGTGCCGGCTGTAAAATGCATCATCCCGGTTAAAGAATGAAATTGTCTATCTTTCGTTGCTGCTCGAGTCCGGAGTGCTCTTTCTCGCTGGAGATAGGCGCCTTGCAGTCCATTTCGAAGCAAAAACGAGACGATTCGGATGATAGATCCCAAGCTCTTTTGAGACGAGTTTCCATGCTCCATTCAGTATCTGTGCTCCAATTACTGAATGAAGCTCGATGTGCTTTCAAAATGCACGTTCTCGTTACACCTAACATGGGGCTCGCGGAAGTAGTGGTCCAGTGATATTGTGTTGCCCTTCGGAAAAGCTCTCGCTTTTGACTGGTGGCAGAGCGAGGCACATGAGAAGCCCGGATCTCTCTCCCCTCTTCTGTCATTCCGTCTCTTCCTCCTCTCCCACCGCGCATTCAAAGTACCTTTGATCCTTCAACAAAAAGGAGAAGCACACAGCATATTCGCATCCGACGACGCTCACGACACGAGAAGAGCAGACGACGAAAACAAAGGAACCGATGAGAGCAAGGGTCAAGCGACTGCGCCCGAGTCTCACTGAGGCATGGCATGCACACTGGAAGCGCCGTTCGCGAAAGTACTGCACTGAGGATGATGTCCTCTGTCTCATCGACGAACAGAAATCCCTCCCCAAAGGCATTTTCCGTGGTTTGTCTGTCCAGCGCCTAGTCTGGCCATGCTTTTTTTCGAGTTATGATTAAAGTCTATATTTATTAGCAAATTGGAGAGAAGAGGGCGAAGAGAGGAAAGAGTTTTCCTTGATGACATCCCCCCCTTGGCGGGTTCCTTATTCGCTGGGCTGGGGGGTATCCAACAAGGTGTTTTCTTGACTCTCTGTTTTTGCGTCAGTCAGTCAGTCAGTATGCTGGGCTGAGCTGGGCAAGAAGTCTGCCCCTCCATGCCCATGCCCTTGCCCTATCTTTTGTCTCGTCCACGTCTTCGTTCCGATGGCTTATTGTCTGCCAGTTTTTTATATATCGGTGTATCAGCATCGTTGTTGGCTATCAATTCCTGCGCATTCATCATCAGGTCCAGTTGAGTGATTTGTGATTGATTGTTCTATTCTGTTCTGCAGACGAGTGTGTCAGATTGCCTACTCAGCTACCTCACAAGGTACTCAAAATTCCAGCTCCCCCCCCCCACCCACCTGAGCAACCCGCACCTCTTTCTTCTTCCGGCCCATATCCAGTACCAAGTCTGATCTACGAACAAAGTCCAGCAACTAACAGCACCGTCGCCAGTACCTACTTCAGCATCAACAGCCCTTCTCCGTCGCAAGAACTACACCGCAAGATCATAGCACTACCTCATAGTCAACATATCATTCGAGTACTGGAAACTTCAACTGTTGTCGCCCTTCAGCCTCTCCAATCTCCTCGAGTCGATTTCTCTCCGATAAGTCCTACAATACCTTGCTTTGCGAACACAATTGGCAGATATATACCTTGAGGTATAGAGCTCGCAGGTTGGCGAGCGGGAGCGGTAGTGGATAGAGGTCGGGGCAGAGCCACAAGCGGAAGCAGAGAAGTGTATACATCATCATGTCGGACGCTCCGCCCTTCATCGAGGTATCTTGCGACAATGGCAACGAGTACGATGGTCGTATGGGGCTGCGCATATCCTCCATATTCGTGATTGGTTTTGGATCTATGCTGGGTACGTTTGTTCTGTGGCACAGTCTGGCTTTGATTGCACAGCTAATGCTATTTGTATAGGCGCTCTGTTACCAATTGCTCTTGCGAGAACAAAGCGCATGCATGTTCCTCCTGTAGCATTCTTCATTGCGAAGTACTTTGGTTCGGGAGTAATCATTGCGACAGCATTCATACATGTATGTAAATCTAGCTCGGCTATCTTGTATACACTGCGAGCCGAACCCCTCGACCAAGTGAGACGATACTGATGGAACATAGCTTATGGCACCAGCCACAGAAGCTCTTCAATCACCATGCTTGACAGGCCCGATCACGGACTACAGCTGGGCGGAAGGAATCGCTCTCATGACCGTCTTCACCATGTTCTTTATTGAGTTGATGGCTTCTAGATTTGATGTTTTTGGTTCCCATGAGCACGATACCGAGACGGTTGATCCGGCGAAGGGCTTATTACGAGATACGGAGAAATACGGCGGATCAGATGGAGCTTTCCAGACGGGTAAGACTTTTTTCCTTTTCGTCTGGAATCTGGACATTGTATCTGCATGAACATACCAAGCACTGAGGCACACAGTTTGTGCCATGTTCGTCTTAGGTGTTCAGTACTGACCGAATTATATAGCATCCAGCGGCCATGGACATAATGATCCAGACGCGAGTGCTGCTTCGACTGTCAACAATGTTGATGTAGGCGAAGGGGCATCGAGAGTGGTTTCCAATGGTCGCGTACCAGGACGAGAAGATGACTTTAGTTACCCTCCTGGAGGTCAGGATCATCTCGGACACAGTCGGACCCATTCTGATGACGACGAACACTTTGCAGCACAGATGACTGGACTCTTCATCCTCGAATTCGGTGTGATCTTCCACTCGATATTCATCGGTCTCACCCTCGCTGTAGCGGGATCCGAGTTCACCGTCCTTTACATCGTGCTCTCGTTTCACCAAACGTTCGAAGGTCTCGGTCTAGGTTCCCGACTGGCAACTGCAGCGTGGCCGAAAAGCAAGAGCTGGCTGCCATGGGCAATGGGCGGAGCTTTCGGTCTCACCACACCAATCGCAATTGCCATTGGACTCGGCGTGCGGAGCAGCTTCGAGCCAGGAAGCGCCCGAACGCTCATCGTCCAAGGTGTCTTTGACGCTATCAGTGCCGGAATCCTCATTTACACTGGACTTGTGGAATTGATGGCTCACGAGTTTATGTTTAATCCTGAGATGCGAAAGAGCTCCATCAAAATGATGCTTTTCGCTTACGGTTGCATGTGTCTTGGAGCCGGTCTCATGGCTGTCCTTGGTAGGTGGGCGTGAATGAATCAGGATGTGTGAGTTTAAATATATAACTTACTCGTTCTTCGCAACACTCAGAGATGATGGGGAGGAAGATTGGATTCAATTCCATTGGATATGGATAGATCAGGGTAGAAGGGTCGGTTCAAGGATTTGGCGCAGGGGGTTTGGAATTGGATATGGGAGTGCCTGGTATGGCATAGCATGGAATCGGCGGTCTCTTTGACAAGGCTAGAAGAGAAGAACGAGAAGTATGGTCTGAAAGAACGAAGATCATTGGCCTTCAGTACAGGAATTCTAGTGGGGAGTCAGGTTGCTCGTGAAGACACAAAGTAAATAGTTATGTTTATACATATTTGACAGCATACCTTCTTGGAACTCACGATCCAAACACTTCAACACCCAGTGGCTCCCAGTTTTTTGCAGAGGTTACCTCACACAGCTGTGATGAGTGCGTAGGTATTGTCCCTTCCCTTCCATCTATCTCCTTTCTGCATGCCCCAGAAATATTTCCCCACTTCTATATTTTGCATCAAAGCCGTATTTCAAAGACGACGAATCCCAAGTCAAAAGCAGCATATCGCAAAATTCTGCATCTTTTCCAACAAGCTAGCAACTTTCTCGACAACCCAGAACCAAGCCAAGTCCCGCACCCTGCTCCTGCCCCTGCTCCTGCTCCAACAGGTTGAGAGATGAAAGGCTTTGAATAGAGATGGAAGGAGCCATACTGCAACCGACTGACTCATGAAAAGCTTGGATATGCTTCAATCTGTACATGGCAGTCTTCTATTTTCAGTTGTCGATGGGGTTCACACTCTCTTGGATCGCCCCTTCCTTGTCGTCAAACGGCTCTTGGGGGTGAAGGTTTGGAATATGGCTTCGTATTACTTTCATGCTTTATCCTCTCCATCACCATCTTAACAACTGACTGCATAATAATTTCTCAAACCGTTTATTGCTGTATCGATATCTCATCCACTGAAACACGGGTCGATGCCGGCCTGGTCTACCTTTCTATGACCCTTAGAACTTCTGGGAGCAGCTGCTGCTCTACTTACCGATATTTGGCTGAGACAGGCGCCGATCATCAGACTCGCCCCGAGTCAGAGAAAGATAAAGGCAGATCCAGATCTAAAAACGAAGTTTTCGAAGACAGAACCGAGCTCGAAATGGCCCGGAATCCGTCTGAAGACGGTGACGCTCAGCCAGGACAAGGGGCAGTCCGGCAATCTCAGAAGACCGTTCAACAAGAGAGAGGGTTAAATAGGCTAGATTCTCTCGATGCTGGAAAAATCCTCGAGATCTACGACAATGTCCATAAACAATTCAATCAGCTATGTACTCAAGAAGAGATGGCTCGTGCCTCGGTGCGGGCTAAAGAGGACTCGCAGCGAGAAGTGAGGCGTGCGAGGGACGATCGCGAACTGTTCAAAAGATTGAAACGTGACGAGGCTTTGAGCGCTGGGATGGCTTTGATAAGATACGTCGAACGCTTACAGAGGAGTGTCCCCGGAGCGAAAGAATCAGATCGGATTATCGAGTCAGAACGGCCGAGGACTGTATCGCTGGATAGAATGAACAATGTCCCCGAGGATGAATACCCAAACCAGGAAGTGGAGTCGGAACTTAGATCGATACCATCGGAAGAGGTGGAGGACTGGGAGTCGGTACTTGTAGAAGACAATAAAGTGTACGTCCTTCGGTGCTACCCCTGCATCAAAATTGGCAGCGCCTTTTGGTCGAAAGCGTTGACCGAGAAAGGCATCAGAAAAGCCTGGAGAAAGCATAGCTGGGAATGTCTTGAACGCGATTATGGACCTCTACGGAACGATGACGTGGTCAAGACATTTGGAATCTTGGTAGAAGGTGCAACTTCCGAATGGTATGAGGCATTCAAAGATTACTTCAAGAATCACTTTGGCAAACCACCCAGAAGGAAGAACACCACCAGCGACGACTTTTCGGAAAGTATGCTACGCTTTGCAGATCGTTATCAGCATGATAATGAATACGGCAACCAAAGTGACAGAGCAAGATATGCAGAGAAGGTATCAGGTATGCAACACCCAGCGTATCTTGTGTTGCCCTTCACACAATTCAACAGTTTGGACTAAAGAGAGCCTAGATGAAAACTTCACTCACTCCGAGATTCCCGGCTACGAATGCGATGAAGACACAGACAAAGATTTCATAGGACCAAACGATCACGATGGTCCCGCCAAAGTTGGCCCTGCAAGAGTTAGACCCCGAAGATTTGATCGAGATGATGAATCCGAAGATGAAAGTCTTTTCATGTCCCATACCTCCGAATATTCCAGTCGATATTGGCGCGATCAGAGGGATCTCAACAATCGATCACCCAATATAGGAAACAATGAAGGAGCTACTCCCTCATCCGGATTGACAACAATGAGCCCTCACCACCTAGAGAGGAGCAATTCACCGTCAACATCTACAGCCCACAAAAGTATGTTTTTTCTCCCCCTCAATTTCGTGAAATGACTCATCTCAACAGGGCTCCAACCGGGGAAGCCCAAGCTAGGAGAGCCATGTCGCATTATGGCGGCGATTCACGGAAGGGGTGTGCCTCCAGCTTCACAATCTCCACTTAAGCGGTCACCGACGGGCCCTATACAATCAAGGCGCAAGCGACGAAACATTATAAATGATTCGAGTGATGCTCAGTGAGATCATAAGTCTTGAGGAAGATCAGATTCGGTTCAATTGAAAGGATTCCTGGGCGGTAGAAGATACTCCACAGAAATAGAGCCAGGAGAAAGCTGAACGAGGTTACGGACCTGGGCTTGCCGAACCGGCGCAGATATATCCTAGTCTTGGAAGCTAGATGTGTCTGCCGGTACCTGCATTTCCTGTACGTTGCGTTTGGTCAAGGATAACAATCATTTAAGTATGTCACTTGCCTTGGCTGGTGCCTAGTCAAATACAGCAGTGCCAAAATACAGGAATTGAAAGCACAGCGACCATGACCAATTCTATCGCTTCTATAGCCTCTTCACCGGAGACAATCCAGCGAAGCAAACAGCCAACTTCTCAGCCTTGGTAGTTCTCACCACTTGATCTGCTCAAGGCGCCAATGCCAAGCAATAAGCGAGTTTGAAGTCAACAATATGACTGGGGGCCAATTCTGGCAACCGTCCCACATGGCTAGCCAGATCTATTTGTAATTTTTGGGAAACCGGATATATTATCCAATTATCTTTGTGTGCAAATAACGTTGTCGATTGTTCTGTGAGACCCAGTCGCTTAGTAGTTGTCGTGCTTTGAACACTACAAAGGCTACCAGAATCATGCTCAGGCATTTCTTGCGTCATTGACTTCTCGGTATTGGGTGCGTAGAAAGGCTTCGAAAGACCGAAAAATACGGTTGGGTGCTTGAAAATATTCTTCCTTTTGGATCGAAGGAACCATTTCACCTGCCAACCTCGTGGGCTGTGTTCCAGCCTTTTGTCTCCAAGCTTGACAGAACCTACACTCTCGTGCCTTCGATTTCTCAGCACTCTCTTTGATGCATGTTCTTTATTCAATTATGTCGACCGTGTCTTTACTTAACCTTCTTGATCACCACTTGGCGAATAAAGACTCGATGACACGATGAACGAGAGAACCGACAATGAATTTTTAACGAGCCACATCAAGGTTACTCGCTGGTTATGTTGAGAAGACTCTTCAAGCAACATAGTACTAGTAAGAGATGCTTGAAACCGACGAGACAAAAGTGTTTATTCTTCAGAGCCCTTTGTCACAAGACGATTCTGGAGGATTGTGTTGATATGTATTCTTCGTTGAGCACTAGAAAGAATACTGAGAACATTATCACGCTCTTTCACAGCTAGAAGAAAGAGTATTTGTGCCGCTCATCGACCAATTTCCAGATGGATCGAGCGCTTCTCATTGATATCGCTAGATCTGTTGGAAAATTGATACTTGCTCTGTGACTCTTAATCTGGCTTGACAGCTTATTGAGTTAAATAGGAAGCTTCTTCCCAATAGTGTACCCCATTTCCAACCATATTCCAGCTTAACAGCTCGAGCCACCTGCCAGAATGTCAGATCATGGAGATGCTGCCGTGGAGGAACCTCTCAACCCTGCTGATAGCGCTTCTGAGTTCAACGACCTTCTCAAAACATTCAAGGCCAAATACGATCGACAAAATAAGAGTAGGTTCTTGGACGAAGACGAAACCATCAAGGAGGAAAGAGAAAGAAAGGATGAGATACTCGACGAGAAGCGCATGCGAGAAGATGAAGCCAAGAAGAAGTTGAGAGAGGCGGAGAGGGACAAATACGTTCTTCACGAATTGAAAGCTTACTACAATAACTCCCTCGTAGTCAATAGCGAGGAAGACAATCCTGTAGCTGCAGATGAGGATGGGCTCGACAGAGCAGAGCCTGGACCATCACGGGTAGCATCACGAGCAATAACTGGATTAGCATCACAAACTATCAACAAGGATGAGGTCAAGTCTACGAGATTGTGGTCCAAATTGATGATGGTCTCTACGTCCTCAGATGTGGGTTCGGCGGCGACGGCGAGAGTGAGTTCAAACCAACTTACAATCCCACCCCCCTCCCCCCATCTTGCTTTGCATGGTTACGAAGTGATCTGGACCCGTCATGCTCGGGACTATCACAAGATGACAAACTTTGGGCGTGAATACAAGGAAACATTCGGAACGAAAGTCGTGGGTGCCGACGCAAAATGGTGGCGGGACCATGTGGTGAATTTCTACAAACACCGACGAAGTGAGTTGAAGAAGGCACGGGAGACGAGAGATAGCCACACGGATCAGGACAACCACCTGGACTCCGATTTAGATTCTGACGCTGGCCTCCACGATAACGCACCGCAGCCAGAACCTTCGAGAGGTGGCGAAAAATACGATCTCCGGAGACAGGAAACGGCCAACTACATGTCTACTGCTAGAGGAAAAATGCCAGCAGGCGCCAAAGAACAGGCGGTCAGGGGTGAGGATGCAGACGAAATACAGTCTGATGAAGATGGAAAACAAGGTCAGTAACCAAGTCACTGATTGGTTTTGTTACTTGAAGGCGCACAAAGTTAGAAAAGAGCAATGCTGACATTGAGAACTTATAATTAGCCGCACGAAAGAAGAAGAACACGCCGGCAAAATTTTCCAAAGGCAAAGCTCCTGCAATAAACTAGGTCTAGTGCGAAGCGCCAGAGATCAACACTTGCAAGAGGACCTGAGATGAAAGCCAAAAGAAACCCGGCCTATTCGTTAAGTTCGGAAGCAAAGGCTGAAGAAGCGACAAATGCTGTTGGAGATTGGACAGGGCAAGAGTCAACAGGAGGGTGTGAGATTATCTCTGGAGCATTTTTTCTTGTTTGGGAGGCAGTATTGACGAGCGAGAGACTGGTGGTGAATTTTCTTTTGGGGGTTTTGAATGGGATTGTCTTGTTGACATTTGGGTCTTAAGCGAAGCTGCAGTGTGCCTACCAGTTCATCATCACTTGCCAATATACACAAGTATGACAATCAATAGAAGTGTAACATGAAAATGTGTCGAAATAATCTGGCTGTGAAGGGTAATTATCTGTCCAGTGAGGGGAAGATGTACTCTTCGGTCATTTGTTCCTGCCAGATGAACAGATTTCGCCTTCCCGAGCCCCTGGTAGCTCTTGCCACTCAGAAACCTTTCATTATCATCTTCCAAGTCACAGTTCACAATCTTCTGGGCATTCCTGAACCCAAGGCATAGTTATCTTCGCATCAATTATTTCCATCCGATCTCTTCATTATCAGCCCCAAACAACAGTCTCCCTCGCTTCTATCCAGAATTGCCACCATGAATGGAGCAAACGGGACGAGACCCTGCAAGAAAGGACACTACAGCCCTGTGTACTACGGCGAGGCATCAGGTTTGAAGATCGTAAAGAACTTCAGGCGTGTCGGCAATGGTTGGAACAGCCCAAAAGCCCGCCCGAAGAAAACATCTGCTCTAGATTCATCGGGGGAAGCGTCAAGTTTCGATGAGCCTTCTCTGACATCTTTTGAAGAAGAGACTACTCCTGCACCGCGACTCCCAAAGGACAATCCCGTTATCAAAGCGGGCCCGCAACTATTCGGAGACACAGCGGATTCGACAAAGGCGAATTCAAGGGAGCATTGGAATACCCTAGCGTCTCAACCGAAGGCATCGAAGGACCTGTTCCGGGATCAAAATTCGCAGTCGACTTTTGGAGATGCGCTGCTGGATGTTACATTCCCCAGGCTCTATCTCGGACCCCAAGGGGATATTCTGGCCTTGCGATGTGACTACGCCTGCCAGGAACATTCAGAGTCAGAGAATAGTCCTCTTCCCGGAGCTCATCTTTGGTGTCGCGCGCATCAACAATATCACTGCTCTGGCATATCGAGCGAGCCTTGCGACCTTGTTGTGCTTTGCGCGATTTCGGTCGAGGTTTACACAAGAATGCGGGTAGACAGGCACTGGCAGTGGGTGAGACAAGGAGAGAAAGAGGATCAGCATGATAGGATGGAAATACCCTCTGATGAGGATATGGAAAAGTTACGCCACGGTTTGATAGCGACACAGTCCTCAGGTAACAACCGCAAGATTCCAGCCTTACTTCAGGTTGCTAATTTCAAATGCAGGAAACGCTCCAGTCGGATCCATCACAGATCCGAACATAGATACCAATGGTACTTCACAAAATTCTCCTATGGCTATGGATGTGGATGAGATGGAGAAACCTGAGGATGAGAACCCGAAAAAGCGTGTGAGATTCTCAGATCAGGATGAGGTCTTTCCCCACAGAAGTACAAGTACCAGCATTAGTCCTTGATAAATCGGAGTGGTGTGATTTCTGAGCCTCTGAGGTGTATTAAAGGAGTATTGATAGATGAGTGTCCTTTGCATTGTCTAATGAAAGTATCCATATTGTCGGCTGCTTCGGATGACACAAGACTTTTTGTGTCATTAAATTCACTCAATGTCGGTGAAAGTGAAGCCCTACCCTTCCCGCGAACAAAAATCGCAACATGAGCTCAAGGGAGAATCTGGAAGCATGGCACTTCCTACCACTGGGTAGGACTAGTACGAACATACATAGATCTGCACACTGAAAACATGATCTCAAATGATCAACAAAAGGTATGACTGGCGCATCAGCTCCTAATTTGGCTGGCTAGCTGAACTTCCTTAAACCCACTCACAGACTACCATATCTTGCATTTCCATGATTACTGCTGTGATTCCAGTCAAGCCATGGCCCCCACGCAATTTCTTGCCAATCGTGTTCTTCGCTCGACATCCGTAACCACGCCTCAATTCCCAACAAGGGAGCATCTGGAAACCAACAGTGGAACTTTCGGATGTGGGTGGTACCATTCGGAGCTCCCAATCCCTTTCCGAGAAGTCGAGAGCTCGAAGCTGGACTACGAAATTTCAGCATCGTAGCAAAGGCAGGAAGAAGGCGGGAGGTACGCGGTGAAGCGTTGCCTGTAGGTGGACTGCAACTGCCCTGGCCCTCGATGGATATCGTAGTCCATCTCTTCTTCAATAGTGTGTATCCGAGCTGCAGTGGTACGCTGTTCCAATGTGCCAGGTGGATGGATATAATGTTCGACGGAAGGGTGACAGAACAACCTTTTGGTAGCTCTCCAGTTGCACTCCCTTCCTATGCTTCGTTGAACCCTCATCTTAGGCCGTCTATCCCGAATTGCTGTCAAATATGCTGTTCCAACCAAAGTATATCCTCCTTTTCCCCACAACCCCTCAAAGCCAGTCCTCCTTCCCCGCATTCTGATTATCCATCTTTGGAGTATGCGCACATTCAACGACGTCTGAAGCATAGAAGGAATTGCAGTCCAGCGCATGGTGTCTCCAGTTCTGCCTCGCGGGTATCATATGTCGCAAATGTACGCCGGTGAATAGCATGATGGTGACGGACAGAGCGGCGAGCACACAGAGGTGGACGCGCTTCTGTTGCCAGTTGGCGGAGAATGGCATGACGTCTATGATACGTAGTATTGCTGTAGTATTATTTTTTGAAAAGATGCTGAGAATCAGTCGGGTGCTGTGAGCGGAATCAACAGATGGTATTGCACGGGAGCTTGTTGATTGTTTGGATGGAGAGAGGAGAGCTTGGTTTTATGGTCTGGGAAGCTGTCATGGGGCGAAGGTCGAGGCTCACGAGACAACCTCCACATCCCGGCCGATCCATCCATGTTGCGCTGGCCAGCCACACAACACCACAACCCTCTGGCCCGAGGCACTAGCAGGCTTCAGGGGTACGATGCATGTCGGTGTGGAAAGTCTAAAGCTGGGTGAACCCGGGAGTAAGGCGGATTTGAGGCTATTCATGCTTGATGTGGGACGAGGGAGGAAGATCAATACATGTGATGAAGCTTGACTTAAGAGTTGGAATGTATAATGACGTTTTGGTAAGGCGGTAGATAAATGATAGGTCTAGGAGGATCGAGATGCAGTTCAATGATATGTGTTGAGAGATTCAGTTCATTGATTCAGGGTATAAAGAAGTACTATGATCAGCATGTGGTTGACGAGTCAAGCGTCTGTCATGATATTTGTTTTTGTCTTTATTTTTGTTGTTGCAATGCAGCAGGCCTTTCCAAGCCTCTCGGGAGTGCCAAGTTCCTCCTTGCAGAAATATGCTCCAAATACCCCAACCTCGGGTAAGGGCATGTCTCAATGAATTGCCTCTGTGTCGACTCCTAAACGATTTTTCCCAATGCCAGAATAGAGTAGAAACGTCCTCGAAAATCATTTTAAACCCAAAGTGGTGCTGTAACTTCGACTGCTCTTTCTACAACAGTCCGAACTCTCTCGACCAATACTCGACTTGCACCTTCAACCTCCAAATCCTCCAGCCAGACCTTGGCCACGGCATTGTTGACCTTGATTTCTACTCCTGGGACTGGGATCCCAATTTTGTGTAACCTCTCGATCTCCTTTCTTTGAAGAGCTTCGAGCTCCCTATCCTCTTCCTCGGAGCCCTCGGATACTCCATCTTCGTCTTCCTTAATAGCTGACGGAGATCCGATAGCTCCCTTGAGAGACAACTTGGGGACCGCAATTGGTGTGACGTTTTCGGCGCCAAATTGTGCTTCCAAGAACATGAATAGGCGCTCCAGTCTTTCGGTAGGAGAGAGATTTGCGTGTAGATTGCGAGTTGGAAGCTCATGAGAATGTGAATGCGAATGCTTGCTTGATGATTCTAACAAAGGTTAGCTTGTTTGGTGTAGGGCAATGACTCAGTACTTACGTTTTACTGCAGCTGGACTGCTTTCCACCGAAAACAGCACAGCCATGACTGCATCAGCAATACCATCGTTCAACATATTACCCTCCCACTCCAGTTCTACCTCGCCATTATTTCGGTGCCGAACAGTAACACATCCCATAACAAGGTATGCGGTGGTTTGGCTCGAGATTTCCTCGTCCGCATCTTCTGATGATCCATTCATATGCGTGTCGCCATTTGTCGTATCCTTAGATCTGCTCTCTGGCAATACATCGATACTGCCGAAAGTACCTTCCAAGGCCCATTTGATCAACTCAATACCTGCAGCGCTCAGAGTCATACGTTGCTTGCATGTAATGATCGTGGTCGTTAAGCCAGCATATTCTCTCAAATCTTCAGGTGCCATTAGTGACATCTTGAAGTCATTCTGAACTAGGACGCCAGTCATAAGTTGCGGTTGGCTTCCATCGGCGGTCGGGGGAGGATTCGCTGCCAGCTTTCCTACCACCTTCGCTGTCTTGTCCGCTTTGAAAGGAATTCGAAGCTCTTCACAATTCCGAGGACTAAAGACCTTGACCTTGTTTGTCTTTTCTGCGTTGAGAGACAGCAGCTTTGACTTCAGGCGCATCATGTTGTGTACCTCACCATGGACAAGAATCTGCGTTGTATTTAGCAATGCCATTTCGAACTGGAGTTGACGACTTACCACAACAGGCGCAGCAACTTCTTCAATGAACTCTCGATTCTCAACTCCGTCAACGTGTGCAGCGAAAGAGAACTCCTGAACACTGCATCGTCGAGGTATCATCACTTTCTCAGCGTCTGGTAGGCCCGGACCTCGTCTGGCACCGCCAGTGTTGCGAGACATGATAGCTTGGATCTGCTCTGGCTCCTTCATAATCTCCTTCGCCATGGTTCCCTCAACACTGTAGCCAGTGATAACGACACCATTCTTATCACTCGGAGCCCATCTCTCAAGAAGTTCTCTGCTCACACCATTTTGCAACATACCAGGACTCGCAAGCATGACACACCCGCCAACATCATCGAATCGATCTAAGTTCTTCAATGATCGAATGTACTTGAAGTCCCATGGTCCGCCTTTTGAAGCAGTGTCTGAATTAGCTTCTGCTTCGGCCATCCTTTCTCGGAATAGTCGTTTAATGTTGTCGTTCATAGCGCCTACATAGGTTTGGTAGACCAGCATACACTTTCTGGCCAAATTACTAGCATAGTAGATTGGTATCTTCTGAAATTCTGGATGAAGAGTCCAGTACTCGTCTAAAATCAAAAGAAGCTCTTGAGCTCTTCCAAGAGCGAAGACGGGCATCAGAACCCGGCCTCCCCGATTCAGAATGCCGGTGATAGAGCCCATAAGCTGCTGTTCTCGCTCTACGCGCGGAACATGCGACGCGATACCGTATGTTGATTCGGTGATAAGAACATCAATTTTCACACCCTTTGGGACCTCAGCAGACACTAAATGCCGATCATCCTCTCGAGAGTAATCCCCCGTGAAGAAGATCTTGAGACCAGCAATTTCGATCAGAAACATTGCGGCTCCAAGGACATGGCCGGCCGGGTAGGGTGTGATTCTGATCGATGAGATGGTGTGGGTAGTATGGTAGTCAATGGCTTCAATCATCGGAAATGTGGAAAGATGGTCGGCTTCTGTGTAGACCGGCTGGCCTTTCGTGTCTGACGAGGCACCACCAACCCTAACGCTATCTTGGATGAGCCATTTGTAGATGGCTTTTGTAGGATGTGTCATGAAAACCCGTCCTTTGAAGTTGGTCTTTGCCAATACGTAAGGCAAAGAAGCTGCATGGTCGATATGGAAACTGGAACATATGTCAGCCAGGGCACTTATCAGAAAACAAAAGCAAGTCAGACGAGGGAGGTGTACTATGTACAAACATATACTCAAAGGGTGATCATCTTCACAGAATCAAGACCATGCATTTGCAGTGTGATAAATGTTTTGTATTGATTCTCGTATACATGTGGACTTGTAAAAAGTGGAAAAGGGCCGACGTATCCCAAACGCAGACATAGACAGAAGGAGCAATCTATGGTCAGACAATAAAATACTTCCACCACGGTTCAGACATAAGAAAGTATGCGCTTACTGGCTGATCAGAAGAACGTCAACAGTACTTAAATCGAAGTCATCGTAGAATGGAAGAGACGCAAGGCCTTCGTAACCTGCGTGTTGGCCGGCATCCAGCTATGTAGTATTAGCATAACGTCTCAAGAGACATGGAAGCTAAGCCTACCATTACGGTCTTGCCCTTGTATTGGATGATGTGGCATGATCTTCCGACTTCATTACCACCACCCAAGCAAAGGAACATTAGCTCATCAGCTGGGTCTACTGGTTCTTCAGCAGCCGGAGGCGCCATTGCGGCTGCTTTGCGCTTGGAAGCCATATTGAGGCTTGTCGGTATCCCTTCCTTCCAAGATAATCAGCGAGCCTTATCCAAGTATTCGCCGTGTCGCAGTAGATCGCGATCAACTAATACACATCTTCATTGGCTTGGGGTCTGCTGAGCTTCTGGGGGCTTGGAACAGGCGAACCTCTGGTCGCTGTCGTTGAAGATTTCTTGAGGTGAATGAAGCTCTGCCTTGTCGCGGCTGGCTTAATTAGCTTAGCGCGGATATACACGTGACTAACGACGCGATTTCGAGGGAGCGAACATCGTCTTCTTTGCCATCCTCACCTTTATCATAACAACTCCAGCGAGCTCACGACAACGAGCCAGACAACAAGAGACCTGAAATCGTGGTGGATTGCCCAGAGACTGCCAAATTTGATACCAGACAACCTTTCCTCGCATATGGGTCGAGCTCTCAGGGGGACAGCGGGCTTTGCGCCTGCCTTGTGAAGGAGATTGAAGAAATCCATATTCTGGCCCACGAACTACTCTGGCACCATGGCGCAACCACAGCAGCAGTATTCGATCCCTCCCAGGTCATACTCGCCTCCGCAGAACGCGACTTCCCCTGGCGCCCAACAACAGTTTGGCATGCCACCGAATAAAAGGCAGCGATTGTCTCCGAATCCGTCGTCACAACCAAGCTCTCCATACGTCCAGTCACCGTACGCCATGAGCCCAGGAACCTCCGCGCCGTCCTCAGCAGGAGCTTCGCCTCACTTTTCGACTGTAGGAATCCCCCAGGGTGTTTACAATACACCATACTCGAATGGACATACCACGCCTACTCTAACCCTTCCTCAATCGCAACCTAACCACCAATCTAACAACCAACCAAACCATCAACCCAACCATCAGCCTCAATTTCAAAGCTCTGTTAACTTCGCCAATTCCCTTCATACAAGTCCAAGACCAGATTTCGGCAACTATGGGCAAGCTCCACCAGCAGCGCAACCTCACCAAGGCCAAATGTCGCATCCGAACCAAATTCAAGGCACAATGGGACCCCCATCGAAACCTGCAGAGAGACCAAAGGAGGATGGGGTCGATGTGATGGATGTTCTAGGAGGTACGGGTATCGATCTACGTGAAGAAGAGGGGTTACAATACACATTCCAGCTGTATAACAATTCTTTCAACTCCCAGCTATCGGGGTCTCAGTCTGGCAATATTTCTTCTGGACATAGTTTTACTCAGTTTCCGCCGGGAGACGAAGCGTCATTCTACGGTGCTGGACCTGCGAACGCTGCTCCCGAGCAGGTTAATGCAAAGTCGCAAGATGAATACAACAAGAAGGTGGCAGACCAGGCTTGGAATGCTGCTGCTGCCAATCTCGCTGCATCCCGACAGCGTGAATTGCGCAATCCATTCCTCATAGTTCAGGTCATTCAAGCCAAGATGGGAAAAATTGCTCGAGAGAATGGATTGTCCTTGAATGTGGATAAGGGCGGGATGATGGGGACGATGAAGCTGCCAGAAAACTTCAGTCAGCGTGGTGTTCAAGTGCAGACCCAGGTTGGCCCAGAGAACACTTTCATGGCTACCAACGGCACCTTTCTTCCGATTGACACTATGCTCGTCGATCAAGTCGCGCTGATGTCAATTGCAACAAAGCACCGACTCCGAGGGTTGATTGAGGATGCTGTCAAACTTGCAAAAGGTCGTCAGACTGGTTCCCACGGCATCATTCCCGAGGATTGGGTTGACGCCGCAGCTCCTAGCAATGCTGATACCAATGTTGCTGATGGTGGCCCTCGAAGCGGATGGGAGAGTGCAGTCAGCCCGCACTCTAACCCACTAAACCGTACGAGCGACACATATCTTTTCCTGAATTCTATGCTAACTTCCTCTAGGCTCTGCTGGTAAGCTGCCAACACCAGTTTCAGAGTCTTCAAAGACTCCTGCTGCTCCCATCAAGATCACCAACGAAGTTGTCAGTGCGTTGCGTGCCTCAGCAGTAAAGGAACGTGACCAGGAAGAAGCACGACTACGCAAGCGTTTGGCCCGAGCAGCAGGCGATGGTGCCTCTAGACAAGGCTCGATCGTTCCTGGCACGCCAGGCTCGGTTGCCCCCGACTCCGTGGAGAAGGCCCCGACAAAGAAAGAGCAAAAGAAGAATGCCGCGGCAAAAGTCAACGAAGCTGCCAACCATGCGGCTGCGAACACTACAACTGCGCAATTCTTAGGTGGCGGTGGAGGCTTGTTTGGAAAAAAGAAGAAGTACAGCTGGATGACAGGCGGCGCACCTGGAGGCGGTGGTAGTGGGGCAAGCACCCCAGGACGTATCAACACTCAAGGTCTCCCTGGAACGCCTGGCAGTGGTCCAGTTAATGCCCCTCCCGAGAAGTTGACGGTCGAAGGTGCCAGACGACTCGGACAATGGAGAGAGGATAAAGAACGAGGTGTGGGTATCCAGATCCGTGATTGGGTTACGGTGCTCGAGTCCGACGGCCGTGAGAAGAAGGCCCTTCAAAAGCTTTATATGAATTTGGACCAATCCGACCCCAAATAGAATAGTTGTGGTCTGGGGCTATTTGAGATTTCAGGCATATCAGAGGCGATAAATCCAGTGTATTTGATAGCCGTATTTGCAAGGCGTTGCATGGGCAGGCGTCTGTCTTCCAAGGTGGAGGACTTCATTCATACTTCGGTGGCCTAATATGATGTGGATGCATATCAATAGGTTGGTTACATGAATGGAAACCATAAAATATTTTGCATACCTCATGGCTTCTGGCTCATTGGCTGACCATTCATGTGCCGAGTACATACACACCTGGGTTTTCTCCGTTCGGTCTTGGACAGCTGATGGCTCACCGACAATATGCAGTTCAGCCGGCAGTGAGGTGGGCCGAACGAGAAAGTTATTGTTCCTGCAGCTTTGGACGGAGCGATTGTCGAATAGCTGCAGCTGCTGGAATACTGAGACCAGAGGCTTTCGGTGGCTGTCCAATCAAGTCTCTGGAACGCACGTTTTGTCTGGCTGGACGGGATCGATGCTTTGATAGCCAATTGAATCCTTTCAATACTTACAGTACCAGATCACACAACTTCTTGACTTGTCTCATTCTGCAGAATCGAAAGTCCTTCATGTGGTATCCTAAAATGAATATGTGAAGAAACGAATAGCCTTTTCAGTGTGAGCACTTTATCCCGATACTTTTGACCGCGACCTCCTCAGGTGAAAAGGAGCCTTTAGTTTGCTTGCTCGCTCAAGAATGTAGAGAGAGCATAAAGCCAGGGACGAAAAGTCCCTGGAATTCTACACACCTCATCATTGTCTCACGGAGTGACATTTCAATATGGATTTTCGGGAACTCGGTGAGCCGATGTATAATGGATGTCCGTGCTATCAATCCCATGTGATTTCTCATGATGACTCCCTCATCGCCTTTCATCAACGGCTTCTTGTCAAGCCGTCAGCTGCCAAGGCACGAAGTATGAATGAATACTTGTCGCATGCATGAGCAGTTCCTCTGCTCTCGAATTGAAACAGGGGTCGATCTGACTGCAAAAGATCAAAAAATGGATCATTCGTTGGATCATTTGATGGAAAAAGAGGGCACACAAGCCTACATCAGTAATTGAAATGACTCCACCTCACATTCGCATGTAGCTGTCTCTGAGTGAAATGCTAAGTTGAGTCGAATCAAGAGATGTGAACAGCGAATCATAGCATCAAAGAATGAATGAATGAATGAATGACTGACGATGTCATGGCTCGGTAGTCTTTGATGATCGACCGGGAAGCATCTCACAGCTGATTTGTCGCTTCTCCTTCCCACCGGGCGAAACCGCACCCGAAAGTCTTCTAGACCGCCAATCCCGATCCTGGCTCCTTCCCCGGATTTGTGTTTTACCTGAAGACCTAGCAAGTAGCTTCGAATACATAAAAGCTTCTTCCCCCGCCCTCTCTCCTCAACTCAAGTTGGGCTTGAAGTTGAAATCTTTGAAATTTGATACTTCGAATTCGCCACGATGAACTGCCCGTCCCGCACCGAGGAGCCTGAGGGAGACGGCTTCAATCAGAACCCTAGCTCTTTGTCGGCGGATTTGACGACTAGGGAAGATCTCAATGGGATCGCAAATGCACGAGAATTGAGGAGGATAGCGAGTAACGAGATCAAGAGTGAGGCTGACCATGTGCCCGACGATGATGGGAAAGGTGGCAAGGGAGGTGAGGTGGTGGCGGCGAAGGGGGTGGGCCAGCAGAGCAACCTCATGGGAAGCGGTCCTGGAATGGTCGCTCTTAATGTTGTTGATGGAGGTGCTGCTGGTGGTGGGGGAGGGGATGGGAATGGGAATGGGATTGGGGCCGATGCTCCTTTTCCTATGAAAATTTTCATGACAATCCGGAAAGGGATCACAACGTACGGGAAGTTTGTTGGCCCTGGTTTCATGGTATGTTACCTTCTTATCAGTGTATGACCTATACTGATATGGATTTGAAGATTTCGGTGGCTTACATCGATCCTGGAAATTACTCGACCGATGTGGCTGCTGGTGCTACGTACCGGTTCAGGTTGCTCTTCATCGTTCTGATGTCGAACATCTTTGCCATTTTCCTGCAAAGCTTGTGTATCAAGCTTGGAAGTGTCAGCGGTCTCAATCTAGCTGAGGCATGTAGAGCGTTTCTTCCTCGATGGATGAATTACTTCCTCTATTTCATGGCCGAAGGAGCTGTAAGCCAACCTGAGAAGTGCTGTGATCCGTTACTGACATTTGACAGATTATTGCTACGGACATTGCTGAAGTTATCGGTACAGCTATTGCAATCAACCTGCTGGTTCCCCAGATCCCTTTAGTCGCTGGATGTGCGCTCTCCATTGTTGATGTGCTTCTCATTCTGCTTTTCTACAAACCAAATGGATCCATGAAGGGGCTTCGAGCATTCGAGATGTTTGTTGTAGCCCTCGTTCTCGGTGTTGTGATTTGCTTCTGTATTCAGCTTAGCCTTATTGAAGATACTCCTGTTGGCGATGTGTTCCGTGGATATCTTCCAAATTCTGCCATCGTCGAGTCCAAAGGGTAAGGACATCCTCAAGGTTCGAATTTTTTGGTGGCTAATATTGTTAGTTTATACCAAGCTTGCGGGATCTTGGGTGCGACCGTGATGCCTCATAGTCTGTATCTCGGCAGTGGAATCGTTCAGGCACGTCTACAAGAGTACGACATCGACAACGGTATCGTTCCAGCCTCCGTTCGATCAGATAGTGTTGAGAAAGTACCATACTTCCCGTCACTTCCTGCCATCAACTTCTGTCTGAAGTACTCCGTTATCGAATTGGCAGTGTCCCTCTTCACATTCGCTCTGTTTGTTAACAGTGCCATCTTGATCACTGCCGGGGCCTCTCTCTATGGATCCAAGGCTGAAGATGCCGATCTCTTTGGTATTTACCATTTACTTTCTGACAGCATTGCTCCTGCAGCTGGCACAATTTTTGCCCTCGCCCTCCTCTTGTCCGGCATCAGCGCCGGAATTGTCTGTACAATCGCCGGACAGATGGTGTCCGAGGGAGCGTTGAAGTGGACTATTGCACCCTGGATGAGGCGTCTCATCACCAGAAGTATCTCTATCACGCCAAGTATCATCATCGCTGGGGCAGTAGGCAGGGAGGGTCTCTCTGCGGCTTTGAACGGCTCTCAGGTAGCATTGAGTGTCGTGCTACCGTTTGTGTCTGCGCCGTTGATCTACTTCACTTGCAGGAATAAATACATGACTGTACGGACCAGTAGCAATTCGGAGGATATGGACGACGAGGAAGGGGTTGCCACTGCGCCGAGACCGTCACCACCACCTGATGGAACGAAGATGCGGAACAATTGGATCACTGCTACGTTTGCGGTCATTATTTGGGGCATCATTACGGTGATGAATGTCGCCAATTTGGTCTTGTTGGGCAAAGGAGATGGCGCTTAGAGGCTCTGTCTTCTGGAGAACGTCTTGGGTGGGCAAGCATTCTTTGACCGGTTCGGTGACGGAAGGGTCTCTACAGGTTTTCATTATGCCTCTTTCCCTTATCATTCGAAAGAACGAGTGGACATGAGATGCTGAAAGCGGTCCCATGATGGCAATTTCGAGCAGGTTGCGATGGATTTAGTCGGCGAGAAGGAGATTTCGTGCAGAGATGCTTGGATAGCATTCGCTCTTTAAATGTGCTTGCTTATCAATCTGAAATAGCAGTGGGAGCTTTCCCGCTATTGTCTAGAATTCAATGGAATCAAATTGAGTCTCTCAATCGTTCTCTCGGGTCGCTATCACCGCCGCCTGTTCGCTTTCTTGCTCGCTTGCTCAAGCATGAAGCATAATTTTGTTCCTTCCCCCACATCCCGACATGTCAACTCCTCCACGGACATCAACCAAAACAGAACATATTGTCATTTACCTTGTTCTTCCAAAACAATTATCTCGTGGTTTTCTGCCTTTCATAGCATCTCCATCCTGATTCACAACCTTCCGCCCAGTCCCATCCTACTACCATAAAATCGGGAAATACCATTCGCCCACCCACTTACCGTGTACCGACCCGGCTGCACAGGACAGGGCAGCACAAAAACAACCCATTCCGACTGCCGGAAACCCAATTTTCCGGTAATGGGTGCGACGAGCAACAAAAGATTCTAGAAGTAGAATGTTTGAGTTTCGATTGCGTTTATTGGTTGGGCCGCAACAGTTGGCCGCCTGGTCGGTGAGTGGAGGGTTCGAGCGGGTTTTAGAGTTTGGTTGTGGACGGGTGGGTGTGGGTGTGGGTTTTGCTGGGTGCGCTGGGTTGATGGGTTGATGGGTTGATTGATTGATTGATTTGAGTTGAATTTGAGTTTCGCTTGGGAAGTGGGAGAGGAGATGGAGATGGATGTGGACGTGGGGGTTCTTTATTGAGACATAGAAGTGGCGGTAGCGAAGGGGATAGGGGAAGTGGGAGTGATTTACTTGGATGAGATGGATGAGCGGTGGAGATGGAATGTTCAAGCGGTGAGGAGGGAGGAGTTGGTCACAAGAAATCTGGGTTTGATACTACAGAGTCTTGAATAAGGAGGAAGAAAGACTGATTCCGAAGCGAGATTTTTCGGGTTCTACTTGCCTATGCAAGAGAGAGCTCTGTGGTCCAAGTAATGTTTTATGAAATGTGGCAGATATCTGAATCCAGACTTCAGAATGATAATTCAAAGTCTTGACATTGAATGGCACAGCCCACTGCGGGATATCCAAAGTTTTATTATGGGAATAGAATAAATGAGAGCGTTTGAATTTATTGTATATAGCTTTGTTCTTTAGTATCTTACGGATTCGGTTGTGGTCAGATGGCGCGACGCTTGATAGATGTCTGGCCCATGAACGTACACCCAATTCAGCTCTCCTGTGAACACGATGCCCGAGAGTAAACGATTCAGTCATAAACATGGACTGCCATGAGCATGAACCATCAGCCATGCTATCCAATTTCCGAAAGACGGAAAGTGCGGCCCTTACTTCAAGATACCTAGCTACCTCTCACTTCTGAGAAGCGAGCTTGCAGTATTGGTATGAGATAATATTGTACGCGAAGGTTCGAGAGAACTACAAATGAAACACCATCGACTACTTACTGTTAACTGACCCACTACACACTAGGTCGGGAGATCCCTCACGCCCCATCACAGTCAAAAGTACGTTTCGCTTCAGAGCAAGCAACTTTCGCATTCTCCCTACAGGTGGGTAGGAGCTGTGATCGAGACTCTCTCCGTAATCCATTCCGTTTCTTTGTAAGCTTTGGAAGATCTGACGGACGAGACTTCTCACAAGCTGTCACGAGCTGCAGCTTTGAGTGCTTTTGTATTCCACTTACGGTCATTTCAGAAGCTACTCCAGCGTCCCACAGTTGCATACGAGCACCCACGTCCACTAGGCAGTCTGTTTCCTCGTTTCTAGTGATCCTGATGTACCTGGAGGACCACCATACTAGAACATTACGAGCTTTCATAACTCCGTGAGCGTTCAGGAAGGCCAGTTGTGACGAGGTGGAAGCGTCTCGATCCCCAGATGATCAAGCTACTATCGATGTACAGTAGATCCAGAGCCTGCGTTAGCTGACTTCTGGTGAAGCGCTGATGACCCATTGGAGTCCCTATCAGGCCCCGATAGCTTCTGCGTCAGAGACGTGTGAGCGTGTGTTGATCAAAGCGTAGCCCCATGACAACAAACCACACTAGCAGAACACCCGACTAATCGAACCTCACGGAATGCAAAAGCAAGCCCTGGCAACGAACAACCCAGAAAATGACTCAGCTACATGCGAATATCGATATATGTTTGTTGAGGCTAAGATGGCAATTAGGGATGGGCAAGTTCAGAATGTGGTTTTGGAAGCGAGAAATCCCATGAGGTTGCGATGTGCAACAACAGTTTTCTGACGCTCAGGTTACACAAAACGCGAGATGGTATTCAACCATTTCGTTTTTGGTTGGGCGGGCAAAACATCTTGACGGGATCAAGTGCCCTATGGGGATAGCGAAAAGCAACGAGGCTATTTCACGGTATTTTGATTATTGTGCTGTTATATTCTCACCCACCAGTCACTCCGCTTGCAACTTGGGACCAGTCGAGATGAAAATGAAGGTTGCGTGAATCGTCTTCTCCATTCTACATCGCACAATACGATTCCAGAAGAATAAAATCCTACCTGCACATCTCATTGTCATTGTTCCATTCACGGCTGCAGACGCACTCGCTAAGATGAATTTCGACCTCGTCGCTCCAACCCCTTGACAATGGAATCACGGTCTGAAAAAGCTTCCTATTGTAAAAGCTAAGCGAGGATGGCCACAGCGACATAGAAATTCTGGCGCACTTTCCTTCCAGTTTCTTCAACCAGATTCTTTCCCCGTCGTTGAACTACAACTTCAGGCAACTTTACCAACTCCTTTGAGCATGCAACTTCAAGAGTAACTCCAAGAACTCTCGCACACACTACACTTTCCACTTACTCTCGACAATTTCGCAACTTCAATACCACAACACTCTAACTTACAGTAAGCGCGCCGGAGCTCACTTGAACTCCATTGACTGACCATTGTAGTCCTCAAACATGTCTTCCAGCGCCTTGCCAGCGATGAGCAACTACGCTCCCCAGTTTCCCGCGAGCAATCCCGTCCACTGGAACCTGGCACGTGTGTCTAACACCATAAAGTTGCCCTCAGTCGCCAGTATCCCCATCCGCATTAAGAGAGACCGTGTCTGGCTGAAGATCGACGGAGCTCTCAACTGCGTAGTCGTCGAACGCAAGCGCAAGGCGTGCTCTAATGCCGCCCAGCTGTCGCCCAACAAGCGCCGTCGTCTCCACAGCCATGTCCGCGAGCAAGCCGAGGCTTTGATGTACTTCAACACCAGTGTTGAATCATTGCCAATCGCAGAGACCATGCCCGTCAGCGCTGTTGTCAAGTCAGCTCCCGTTGTCGTCAAATCCGATGCTGTCGAGAGCAAGTCCGTCACCAACCTCGTCCCATCCACGAAATCCATCGCCGGCATCGCTCAATCAACCATCAGAGGTCGAGCCATGATCAAGTGCCGAGTCACTGGGTACCCTAGACTCCGCCAGAAGATGGATGATTTTGAGGGTATGTGGAATGCCAAGGATGTACAGCGATGGGACTCGTGGTGCGAGAAGTCAAGAGACAAGAGATGCCCTGTTGAGGGCTATGAGGAGGGTGATAGTGATTGCGAGTGGGAGGAGTTTAAGGCGAAGAGACGTTGAAACTCCATCAAGCAGCAAGGCCAGTTAAGGCGTCTCAACCATCCGCAACATGAGATTGAATGAAGGGCGTTGGGGTACTCAGGTAAAATACCTGCGAGCCTTCACCTGAACGACAACTGACATTGAATTGCCGAGCGACCCAGGCATGGGACCAGGCGATGCGTTGCTTCTATCTCGTTTCTGCATATCAGGATTTGTTTGCGGGAGTTCTCGGGAGAAGTTCCTCAGCCATGTGCAATACTCTTTACAAATGTCGAGAGATGGGGACATGTACTATGAAGGACACCAATCAATTATTGGCTTGAAGAGCAGCGCTTGTGTAGGGCAGAAACGCTCTATTCCTGGACAGGAGATATACCGAGGGGAAGCTTTTTGTGAGAAGTGATCTCGCTTCTTTTCCGTACGCTGGGCAGTCGATTTGGGCTAGTGGTATCGGGAATGGAAAGAAGCAATGAAGAGACTCTCAAACCAAAAATAGAGGTTCTCGTGAGGTCTATGTCCTGAACTGCTTTTGACTGTGCCTATCTGCTCGTGAACTCTCGAACGGACCGACTATCAAAATTGTGGAGGTTCGTCTTACTGCTACAAAAAGCCGGACGTCTATCCGGCAAAAATGTATGGGGAGCATCTATGGAGCATTTCGATGGCTGAAAAAAGGGGCAATATCTGGGGGACTGCGGGCATTTTGTACATTGATCGTCGAAGCTTGGCTGTGGCTGTATTCGGTTGATATCAGGCCTTTGGTCGTGGTGTTGAAGTATCTTCTCGAGGGGACGAGGTTCAGACAGAGGCCCAGACCCAACTCTTGCTCCACTCTCGTACTCTGTCTGGGCTCAGTGAGACTGTGAGAGCCTCGCAATGGAATCCAAGGTTCCACCAATCGAAGCGTTTCCGGATGCCAGGGCAGTCTTCTGGTGCCCTGGGTTCTGCATTCGGAGGGAGCTGCTGTAGCCATGCGCCAATATCTTCCCCCCCCACTGCTGCCCAGCCCAGTACCGCCAGTGTCCACTCAGGCCCACTTTGCCCATGCCTCCGGTTTTCAGCGCATCACATGCAGCAGTAGATCAGTGTCCCAGCAGCCTCGTCCCATCACTGACCCGCAGCCCGACTCGGCACACCTGCCCAGACCAGACAGCTGCAGAAACAACAGACGGGGTCAAGTCAATTCCGTGCTCCAGTGGCAGCGAGAAAGGGCAGCGTGGGACATCGAGATGTTTTAAATAGGAGCTGTCGATCCGTCCCCCTGTGATGTTGGCACTATGTCATCGGCTTCCTTCCTTCTTCAGGCCGCGCCACGGAGTCGCCATTGTCTTCTCCCCCTCCTCTGTCATCCCCGGGCTGACACTCTCTTGTTTGTCCATATCAAGACCTCACCTTCCTCTCTGCTCCAAGGTACTTGCGACGTCGCCAGGTAGCATAAATCCTGCAAGGCTATTCCACGACATACGCCCCTTGATCCCTTCCACCTTGCTACAACTGCAAGCGCCCATCATGGATTCCATGCCAATTCGAACTCTTTCCGTACACGAACATGACTACTTGAAAGTAGTAGAGCCCAGCACGGATGCCCAGCATGTTGAGAATATAGCAGAGACTAAGGATGCTTCGAGGCCACATCTTCCTAGAGGAGTCTCAGAAACGACCGAGGAAAAGCAGAAACATTGGTTCATTGGAAGTATCGACTGTGGGACTACAAGTTCAAGGTTTCTCATTTTCAACGGCGAAGGAAATCCAATTGCAAGCCACCAAATCGAATTCGAGAATATTTACCCGGATTCTGGGTAAGTGAATCAATATCCAGCTGTCTTACACAGGCTCATATTCGGCAGATGGCATGAACACGATCCGCAAGAACTCGTTGATTCCGTTGAAGAATGTATAGAAAAGGCAACCGAGAAGTTTCTGAAGGAAGGGTATGAGAAGAGCCAAATTAAAGCCATCGGAATTACGAACCAAAGAGAAACAACCATCTGCTGGGACACAAACACCGGAGAGCCGCTCTACAATGCCATCGTCTGGCCTGACACTCGAACGACATCTATTGTGCGAGAACTCAAGAAGCGAGAAGGCGCAGACAAGCTGCAGGAAATCTGCGGACTGCCAATCTCGACATATCCTTCCAGTGTTAAGCTGCTTTGGCTGTACAGAAATGTTGATGCTGTCAAGAAAGCTTACGACGAAGGTCGGCTTTCTTTTGGTACAGTTGACACTTGGCTTATTTACAAACTCAATGGAGGTAAGGAGGGTGGTGTCCATGTCACAGATTCCACCAATGCTTCTCGGACAATGTTCATGAACCTACACACACTCGATTACGACGACAAGCTCCTTGGCTTTTTCCAACTCGACCGGAAGAATATTACACTTCCAAAGATTGTTCCATCCTCGGATAAGAATGCATTTGGTGCTCTGGCATCCACTGCTTTAAAAGGAATTAAGATCACTGGATGTCTCGGCGATCAATCGGCGGCATTAGTTGGCCAGTGTGGATTTTCTCCAGGTGAGGCCAAGAATACATATGGAACTGGCTGCTTCCTTCTTTACAATGTTGGTGACAAACCTGTTATTTCAAAATACGGTCTTCTAGCCACTGTTGCATACGACTTCGGCGGTGGACGAAAGCCAATCTACGCACTTGAGGGCAGTATTGCAGTGGCTGGATCCGGTGTTAAATTCTTGATGAACAATTTGGGTTTCATCAAGCATTCCCACAAGATTACCGAATTGGCTGAGACCGTGGAGGACAACGGTGGTGTAGTTTTTGTTACTGCTTTCAGCGGCCTTTTTGCGCCTTACTGGATCGATGATGCGAAGGGAACTCTCTGTAAGTCATATCATGATCGCCATGAATGAGCACTTTTAACAATTCTTAGTTGGTATCACTGCACACACACAGCGTGGTCATATCGCCCGAGCAACTCTTGAAGCCACCTGCTACCAGACAAAAGCCATTCTGAATGCCATGGAGAAGGACTCGGGTCACAAGCTTGAGAAGCTTGCAGTTGACGGAGGCATGTCGAACTCAGATCTTTGCATGCAGACGCAAGCGGACATTATTGGAATACCAGTCGATCGTCCGGTTATGCGTGAGACGACTGCTCTTGGAGCTGCTATTGCAGCTGGCTTTGCTGGTATGTCCACGCGTGTTCTCCTACTGGCTCTCCAAACTTTCGCAAAACAGAGCTGACTTAAATCAAATCTAGTGGACATCTGGCAAGAGTTTGACGAGCTGAAGGAGATCAATAAGGAGGACAGGAAGATCTTCACGTCGAAAGTGGAAAAGAAGAAGAGTGATGCTATGTTCAAGAAATGGGAACAAGCTGTGGAAATGAGCAAGGGTTGGGTGTTGGAGAACACAACAGAAGAAGATTAGCGGGTGCAATAATGTGGTCAACGGCTTGGAGGCGTATATCTGGATAGAAGTTAATGTTTCTAGAGTAGTTGTACAATACCCTTTTTGAATCTACATTAATTTTTCGGGCACTGCCTCTGCTGTACTTAGCCAGGGAAGGGCTGGCATTTGTGGTCAAGTGTCTCTTGTGACTTTTGGCCGCCACTCTGCATCTCACATTAATCATTGACACATGCTAATCTTACAACGCTCTGATTAGAATTCTTCATGCGCGTGACAGCTGTTTTTCAAACTTCCCCGGAATCGTCGAACGTGGAGAATTTCCATGTGACAATGGGGATTCCAAGCTAGTTGCTCAGCCAATCAGGTCGTGTGTCATCATACCTCGGCAGCTTCGAGACAGGCTGGGGAAAGAATCCACTACTCTCGGCCATAACTTCTGTCTCTTTCTCACGAGCCTCTTTCTTCTTTTCAAATCACTCTTGATACCCTCTTACGTGCCTCTACATTCCATTTTACAGGTTATTCACTATGTCTGCAGGTAAATCGCTTCGGAGACGAGATTGGGAGAAGGAGGCGAGGCTGACACTGAATTGTAGCAAATCAACGCCTTACTCAGGTCTCTGGCCACCTTGCTGGCTCGCAGAGCAAGATCTCTCCTACAGAGGGAGACGGTGGTCGGGCCAAGCTACTGCAGAAGAACCCAGATGATGTGAGTCTAGAAATCCTGAATGAGTCCAACAAATACTGATCGCTGCCAGATCGTTGTTACAGCATGCCTCCGAACAGCATTCACCAAGGGCGGAAAGGGCGGCTTCAAAGACACAGCTGCGGCAGACATGCTAGTTGGCGCTTTCAAGTCCCTCATAGAACGCTCGAAAATTGACCCTGCTTTGGTCGAGGATATCGCCGTCGGCTCTGTACTGCCTCCTGGTGGAGGTGCGACGGAGTTCCGGGCTGCTGCGCTAGCGGCGGGTTTCCCAGTCTCTGCGGCTGTCAAGAGTTTGAACAGACAGTGCTCGTCTGGTCTACAGGCTTGCGTTGATATTGCAAATGCAATCAGCTCGGGTATGATTGAGGTCGGTGTTGGGGCCGGTGTTGAGAGCATGAGCTTGCAATACGGGTACGTTCCTCTACACGTCGTATTTGTTTACTCAGCTAACTAATCACTTCGCAGACCCGGCGCTGTTACCGAATTCTCCGAGCTCCTCGAATCACACCCCGAATCTGCGAACTGCAAAGTCCCTATGGGTGTCCTTTCGGAACAGATGGCCAAGGACCGTGGCGTGAGCCGCAAGGTCCAAGATGCTTTTGCTGCCAACTCATACCAGAAGGCTCTCAAGGCGCAAGAAGCTGGACTCTTTGATGAGGAGATCGCTCCTCTGAAGGTCAAGTGGGAGGACCCAAAGACTGGAGAGACCAAGGAGATCACTGTTGCTAAAGATGATGGTGTTCGCCCTGGTATCACAGCCGAGAGCTTGGGCAAGATCAAGCCCGCTTTTGCTAAAGATGGTTCTATTCACGCTGGTAATGCCAGTCAGATCTCTGATGGCGCTGCTGCTGTTCTACTCATGAAGCGCTCTACTGCTGAGCGTCTCGGCCAGACCATCCTTGGTAAATACGTCGCTGCTTCAGTAGCCGGTGTTGCCCCTCTGCTCATGGGTATTGGCCCATGGGCTGCTATCCCCAAAGTCTTTGAGAAGACCGGCATCAACAAGGACGATGTTGATATCTTTGAGATCAACGAGGCTTTTGCTTCTCAGTGTGTTTGGTGCGCGAATGAGTTGGGTATTGATGAGAAGAAGATCAACCCTAAGGGTGGTGCTATTGCCTTCGGACATCCGCTTGGATGCACTGGCGCTAGACAGGTCAGTACGCTGCTTTATGAATTGAGGAGGACGGGACAGAAGGTCGGCGTTACAAGTATGTGCGTGGGAACTGGAATGGGTATGGCTGCTGTTTGGGTGGCGGAATAGGGGAGCTAGGAAATGATTGTATGATTATGATAGATTGGTAGAACACCTTGGATAGCAGAATGGATTTGCTGAAGCCAGAAATCTGTTATGAGTTGTAGCTGTACTTTGGGTCTTGAGTGGATCATCTAGCTCATGTCTTACCCTGAGCTATTTCCAAATGACCCGAGGCTGTGAGACGAAGCCGGCTACTCAAAGAACATTAGTGAAACAAGAAGTATTACCTTTTTTCTTTATTCTTTAGTCTCGATTCGAGATACCGGTCCTTTGTTTATGCCCCTTTGTCTCGACCCAGAATCGTTCCGACTTCGCCCTCGTCTATCAGAAAGTGGGAGTCCTCGGGAGGTGGATCTACTTGGGTCTATTGGAGGGGTAAAATGCTGGGCATTTGCTGGAAATCGCGAATGGGGGTCTTGGGATGTCCATATCTCATATCTCCTCCAGATTATTAAACGATCTAATATATGAAGTGATTTCAAAAGACTAGACAATCCAAAAACTATTTCATCACCTCACTCACGCCTTACAGTACCCACCGGCATATCCACTATTCTGTAATACACATCTCATCTGACTCGGACCTTCGCCCCACTTAAGGAGAGCTTATCGCTTCTGAGGTGCCAGCTTTGGCGCTACCGTAGGCCTTATCGGCCCCCGCCATTGCTGTCAACCGCATCCATAACTGTGAATCCCCTCTTCACTGTACAACACATCTGCAATAAATCTGGCTTTCCTTTTATGCCCCTCTTCCGTCTGTTCGAGCTCCAGAGACTCGTAGAGTGGCGACAAACCTGCCGTTCCTAAGACAACCGTGATCCTAAACAAGGAACGCCCGGACTTGACTCTCTTGACGAACAGGCAGCCAGCGCTTCAGGCAAGAACTGGTACACTTATTAAGTTGCCTTACCAGAACCAACTCCACACGCCATCGGCAACCTAGGAAAAGTATTGTGATCATAACCACGTAGGCTCTTTCCTTTCTTCATCGTCTCCATTCACTTCGTCTTCGCTGCATTTACCAGCCTCATCGACCACAACGTCGTCGAGGCATGACATGACCCAGCAAGGCTAACGACATGCCAACCCCTCAGAGCAAGGTTCCCTCTTCCCAAGAGCTACCAGCACCAACTGAATCCTCCTCAGCTCAGTTACGGTTTCCTGCACCGGCTGCAGACGAGAGAGTTACTTACTGGGTTGCGAGCATAACCACAGCGAACATGTCAGCCCGCAGTGACAACCCTTCCGACGAAGGCATCCTCGGCGAGTCTGCCTATGAGTTCATCGATACTGACGAAGAGAGCCGTGACGATAATGCCACAGAATCCGTTGCTTCGACTGACTATGGACGTCCAGACGATGTTGCGAGCCTCGCAGATACCGAGGGGGACGAGAGCGGGGATGAGGACATCCAAGGCACATCATCGACCCCAGCTCTGCCAGGTCTTGACCATACCGTCGAACAAGCCTTTAATACACCCACAATAGGCCGCAGTTCTGCTGTTCTACTAGACGATCTTGACAAGCCTCTTACCCAGTCTATCGAATTCGAAGAACCCTACAACCTTGGAGCCGAGACAGTCTCGGTCAAACATACCGTCACAGAACTCAGCGAGGAGCAGACGGCGAATGCTCTCAAGGGGATGTCACTTCAAGACCAACCCAAACGTGCTGTCGTCACCATCCGGCAGACGATGACCAAGCAGGGTCTCTCAACTCGGGATCCTCTTCGAATCCTATACGTTGGTAGTCATTCGGCCAAACAAGATATCATTCACAAGATTGCGAGCTCTGTGACTGCTTCCGTGGAGGGCGGCAAGCGTGCACAACGTCTTCGTCAGTCTACCTCTCAACTCTACAATGTTGTTCCGGTGTCTGCCTTTGGCTCCGAGCGAACTCCCGAGATTGAGCTCATGCACTCTTCTGGCTATCAGATCAAGGTTGAGGACTGCACATTCGCACAGAACTTGAAATTCGAGGATGTCCCAGAGAAGCCGGATGTGATCAAGCTGACCCTTGACGATAACTTTGCATATCATTCTGTGCCTGAGGGACAGGGTTTCATTGTTGAGCCTCACTGGGAGCTGCCACATGTGGCGATCTTCTACTGTTCCGATGGAGATAATGTCGACGCCCGAAGAACAAGAACCATTGCCAGAAAGTTCATGAGCCGGCATTCCATTCCTTCGATCGTCATCTCACACAAGCAACTTTTCGAGCGAGGACAGTGTATGTCATTGGACCAGCACTCTATCCATATGTGCTTAGAGTCTCGGGATCCAAATGGACGAGGCAACATCATTCACCAAAGACTTCCTATCGATTTGGCTTCATTCTTGAACATTGACGCACGCCAGATGAACAGAAATCTTGCATATCTCACTGGCCTCCACGAGCCTCTCGAACATGCTACTGTTCAGAATGTTGCGAAGAAGACGGATTCTAGTCTTACAAATCCTCAAGACGTGGAGAAGACTTCCTACAGCCTTGCTGACAGCGTCAATTTTATCCGCAATCGAAATGGAGCTGCATTGTGGAGAGCTATCATGCCAGTTGGGGTTTTGCTCTTGAGTGTCTTCTTCGCTGTTCTCACTGGCATTCCAAGCTACCGCTTCTCTCGAGCTGCTCCAGCGCCAGCCATATCGATCAATAGCAAGATCATGCCCGCGGTCTCCATATCCTCTACTGTCTCCTTGACCTCGTGTTCCGCTCCACCAAGCATTACGTCTGTCACTACTAGCCTGGCAGCCAAGACATCAGTTAAGACTGTCACCGTCACACAATCGATTGCCTTGGCACCTGGACCAAACAGCCTCGCTGTCGTACCTTCTATGGAGTTTGGGAAGGTCCCAACGCCTGCTCCTTCGACCAAATCATCTAACAAGTCCTATGTCTGCACCGCTGAGTTGCTAGGTGATAGAGAGATCTTGATCCGGATTCCTTCGGCAACCAAGCTCAGCTGGCTTGCCAAGGAAGCCATGTCTGTCAACATCACGAGAAACAATGTCACAGTTGATACAGAGAGAGCTTATAGCTCTGACGAAGGGATTGTACTCCTTCTACCCAAGAAAGATGCATACGGAGTTCTCAACATCTCGATCGTCACTACGAAGAAACCGAGAGTCAATGAAACTTTCCAAGTTGACTTTGGGTCCACAGCATCTTGGCAATCGTTCTTGAGCAAGCTTTCTACATTTTTGCCTCAAGATGCCATCCTTGATTCTCAGTTGTTCTCTCGTCTTTTTGAACCCGCAGAACACATGGCTGAAGATACTCTTCATCAACTCCACTCGGCTGTGCATCAACTCGAAGCAGCTAGAAAGGCAGCGATGGACCAAGCCGCCACAGCCGGTGAGGGTCTCACGGGAGTAGCCAAATCTCTATCGCTCGAAGCCGCTAAGCGTTCAGCTATCTTGACAAAGGAGGTTGGGATTCAGCTTGCTGAGCTCAGAGAAATGGTTTCCAAGAAATTCGAGTCCACTCACAACATCCGCGAGCCACTGGACGAGGGGTTGATCAAGGCTCAGATTCAATCTAAGCTTCTCTGGTTGAAGCTTCGGGGCAAGCATGTCGAGTATCAAGAATACCAACGACGTGCCTCGGAGACGACCCGTGGCAAGTCTGGGAAGTCCCGCAAGTCTCAGAAGCTCGCAGCTGCAGAGAAGAAGAAGGCTGACCGGATGGCACAGAAAGCTGCTAAGAAGGCTGCACGGAAAGCAGCGAAGAAGGCACGGACATGAGCGTTTGATTTTTGTTTTCAGTTTCTTATGGCGTCTTGGCAAGCATATTTTCTCTTTTGACTGGTTAGGTGGGAAGACTCTCGTATTTTTGCCAGGAGTTGCTTTGATTCGGCGAGGTACGGGACTGGGGAACTGGGAACTCCAGCGCATGGCTTTGGGAATTGGACGGGTATGGAATCTCGAGAATTGTACACATTCCGAGTTAGGCCGCCTGGCCTCCAAACTGGGGCTGGGGCAATGAGTATGGAGGGTACTGGTGTACTGGTCTAACATAGTTTTCTTTACTTATTGCAACATACCCATGGGACAGATGAGATTGTCTTAGTCGTGATTTGTGATCAATAAGTTTGAAGGCGTCACGATCTATTTTTGACGACAATCCGTAACGGCAACCGTCGACTTTCCTTTCACTGGTAGGTTCGAGTCTTACGACCTCCATTTCGTATCTCTTGTATGCCTTGGGCTTTTTTTTCTGGTCTGGCTTTTGTTCTTTTGTCTGATTTTGGGAACTTGCAGGGAGAAGTGTTTCATTTGAGAGAGTCGGCTGTTACTTAGCGAAGAAGGCTATGCCGAGACTGGAGGAGCGAAGCTTCTTCGCAGATTCGATTCTGAAGTCCATTGATAGTATCAACAGAGCTTTGCTATGATATTTCAGCGTGATGATATTGGGTTAGCTGGCAAAGTCATCTCTTCTTCTCGTGACTACATGATAAGGAAAAAGCCGAGTGAATGGTTGCTGTGTGCCAGGTAGTACTGCCCGTTCGACTCTCAAAGACCATGAAGGGAGAAGTGTCCATTTTCATGATATTCAGACTGGACTCAAGAATCCTCGGTACTGACCATCTTCCATGAACCAGCCTTCGTCCACCAACCAGCAAGCGTTCGAGCAGTCATCGCATCAAAACACCTATCCACGGCTTCCTCCGCTTCTCGCCGAGCTGCAAGATCCGCTTCATTTGTCGATAGCCACTTCTTTGCTTTCTCCTCAGCTTCTTTCACTCGTACATTTCGTCTCTGCATCCGATTCTGTGCTCGGTCAAACCTCGCCTTCTCCTATATCCTCACCCTTTCACGATATTCTTCCAATGGCACAAAGTCCCGACCGATTGTCACTAGTGACGACACAAAGTCTTGATTAGCAACCGAATTTGGTGCGTTCTTCGCATCGACCGCGACAAGAAGTAGGGCAGTGAGAAGAGTCAAGTTTGCGAGGTTTACGGCATCACAAAGCATACCGGGGTCGAAAGGACAGTTCAGAAGCTCTAGCGTCCTTCCGATCCGACCATGTAGACTCGGAAAGGAAAGTACATTCAGCCGCTTTTTGGGTATCGATGACGATCAGCATGATATCGCAGACCATAACCACTTCTTGTATCTCTTGGCGAAGGCCTTCGAGAGTGGTTTGTTTGCAAAGTCTGGGTGCGTCGAAATAGAATCTCTAGGAATTTCGATTGATGGGTTTTTTTGAGCCGAGAGAAAGTGTGAGTGACGAGTAGTGATTGATGTTATGGATTTGATATGTTAGTACTCGTGAGATGCTGTCCAACATAGATAATCCGATTTGACAAACATCATTTTTGTTTCTAAGATGTCTGGCATCGCCTTTGATGTGAAGACCAATTATTAGTAGCTCTTTGATCGTAGATCCAGGTATATTTTGTCCTCGATTCATGCCGGGAGCATCATCAATACCGTCCCGTGATCGGCCGAGGTGAAGAACGAAAGTCTGACGAAGGAGATGGAGATGCTGGAGTATTAGGGTTCTATCGGACATGATGAATAGTGTTTCTCCCTGGATATAATGGATGGGAGCGAAGTGGAGCGGTTACAACAGAGTGTCGGCATGTTAGATGGTATGAAATTTGAGTTGGAGACATTGAACGTATTGTGGGAGATTCGGAGTCTGAAATAAGTACAAGTACCTTCGGTACCGGTATTAGAGATGGCTCGTGGGTTAGCTTATTTGCCATGGTCATGGCTGGTACGGATGCAAGCGAGATCCGTCAGAAAGTCACAAGTCTATCATTTAAGAAGAAGTCTCAATCATAAACATACCTCTAATTCTTGGGGAACTTGGAAGAATTGAATATTCGATACTAGTAAATTTCATGTAGAAATTCTAAGACATATCAATCTGTGACGTTCTTCTTATTCCATTGGAAATGGTAGCATCATCTGAGAGCTATTGGAGTGATGCTTACATAAGATCCCGCTACTGAGTTATTCCGACCCTTCCTCTCTTGCTGCGTTTCCAATGTTTTGAACAATAAACATAATATATCTTTGATCATCCTGCCCTCTCCTTGTCTCTCCTCAACAGCTCGTTAAAGCTTGCTTTACTGTGGCTGAACAGACGCTAGTCGTATGACAGTAGCTGGGAGTGAGTCAGGCCGAATTAAGCAAGCAAGCTGCCAGCTTAGCCTCCGCCATTCAGCCAATCGGCGCAAGTGTAAACAAATTCAACAACCCCCCTGAACGAGGACTTACCGACTCAGATCTTTATTTATCCCGCGCATATATTTGTATATGGATGTAAGAACCCTCTCTTGCAATCGGTCAGGCCTTCCATTTCCCCAGCATCTGTAGAGAACAGACGTTATCGGAATTCTTTCTCTAAACAAACAGACTTACAAGCCAAACGTCGAACATTCGAAAGGTCTTCATTTCTCTTTGACCACTACAAGCTTCTGTTCTCGGCTAGAACTTTGAGTGAGGAAAAAGAGGTAGAAATGTCGTTACCCAATGAGCTATCCTCTTCCAGCTCGATCTCGCTCTCCCATATCCTTCTGCCTGCTGAGCCAGGACGAGGACCACGAGCGGTTCATATCTTCCAAAATCTGCTTTCAGCACAGGAATGTCAAGAAATCATTAATTCACACACCAACCTTATTCCTGCAAATGTCACGCCAGAAACAATCAGAGATAGGCAGGTTTTCGAGGATGAGAAACTCGCCGAGGTGGTCTGGGGGAGGATACAACCTTTTTTCTTATCTTCTGGGGAAGAGGAAACGAAGACGAGTGGTGTTGGGGAAGGACAAGATGATAGATTTGAGGTGATTGAAGGGATCGTGAAGGATAAAGACAGTGATAGCTGGAAAGTTTCGGGACTTAATGAGCGCTGGAGACTCGCGAGATATGGACCAGGTATGTCTTTTACTTTCTGCTCCCCACCTCACACCCATTCTTCTCCACATACTGTCCCTGTTATCACTACTTCCCAAATGACATTGCCAAAAGGTAACAAACAGATATTTTCACTGGCTAATGACCGATCCTCAGGAGGGAAATTCTCCCCACATACAGATGGCCGCCGTCTCGCTTCCATCAACTCGCAAGCGTTTTACACGATAAACATCTACCTGAACACCGTGGCTGACGGATGTGGAGGCGCAACCCGCTTCTTCTCGGGTGACAAAGAGCTTGTAACAAAAGTCAAACCTGTCCTCGGCAGCGCCATCATTTTCCGCGACGATATTTGGCATGATGGAGAGGTCCTCACTTGCCCTTCAGACCATCAACCTTCCTCTCAGCCAGTGAAGTACCTCCTCCGCACCGACATAATGTTTGACCGCGCCGACCCTATCCCTCTCTCTTCCTTCCTGTCGCCCGGAGAAGTTTCAGGTATAGAAAGTTTTGAGGGATGGTGCGCGAGTAAAGGATGGGGCGATGATAAAGAGAAGATGGGTAGAAAAGCTTTGGCTGTTGCGGAGGGATTGGAAGATGCGGGTGTGGATGGGATGGAGGTTGTGAGGTGGTATAAAAAGGCTTGGAGGCTTTGGCCCGGGCTGGAATTTGAAGGGGGTGGAGGGGAGCTTTAGATTGTGAACTTGAGAGAGAAAATGAGAAATCTATTGACGAAGTGAAGAAAATAAAGGCAAGGTACATCGGTAAAACCACGAATTTCAAATGACAACAAACAAAGGCTCCAAAAGGATCTACTTGCTTTTACTTGGTGACTTTACGCACTAGTACAGAGATGTCGCTGCAAAATACTTAACTCGACCACCACATTCAATTTTAACCGAAAGCTGTGGAACAGATTGGCAGTTTTGGTTGACTGTGATTCTGTGATGAATGGCCCTGGAGAATTGTAGATGGTACTTCCAATTGACCCCGGATCTTCAAGCAGAATGTTTGATTGATTTGAACTTTGTTATTCGTCCATTCGTATTCGCATTAGTCGGCTGCCCGAAGTTTGTTTTCCTTGTGCAGGAATTTTGCATCTACTTGCCATCGTTCCAGAAGCTTATGCAACTTCACAGTTTTTAATTGATGTGAAGGAAACTCTCCTCGTGGTATGGACTATCAGAGGGTAGTCAGTACGTGACGATGTTTCTAGCAGAATAATTAGCTTCAACACATTCTGCATGATGTTTAAGTACTTCCTATTCTATCTTGCTTTCAGTTTCGTAATTTGCAATTTCACATCCCTGTTGACAAGAATCAGAATTGTCCGGTTTCAACATTGTCAACCGGCTCACTGGGTAGCTAGCCGGACGGCCGAAAGGACGAAAAACCAATGTTAGAAGCCTCTTTGCACATAACCGTACTGGTATGCCCGGAGTTTCTAAGGTTATGATATTCCGTACGTTACTTTCTTTGACCCCGGTCAAAGACCGGGTCTGAAGAACTGGAGAAGAAAGTAAATGTTCTCTGAACAATGTAAGGTTATGCGATACGCTTACTCGGTAGGCATGAACTACACTCACTCCAGCCAAAGTCAAACAAAGTCCTGGACTGAACTCGGTGATTGTAAGTCCTTCCATTTCACAATGTAGTAATTGTAAAATGTTGTTGCCTCGCTGGTCAACGCCACCTACTCTGCAGGGTGATCGCCGGCACTTGTTAGAAACAAGCAGGTGGGCCAATGCTGCCAAGCAGAAACGGAAATTTCAAAACGCACCAACATGACGACGAGAAAGGGAGTGTCCATCCGAAATCAGCTTCGTCCGAACAAGTGGGAGACCCCTGAGAAGCTTGAGATTCCTTACATTTTCCCCATTCGAACCATGTATCCGAGACGGCGTGCGGCCTGGCGTGGGTATGCGCCAAGAGGCTCAAGAGATGTAAATATATTGCTGCAGCGTGGTTTTTCCGGTCCTACTGTAGGGATGCAGGAGAGGTTGCGGCTGTATAAATTCAGTGTCCTGTCGCTTTTCCGGGACTTTGGTGAGCACCGCTTCTTTGCAACGTTCGCTTTCACGTTCGTTCTAAATTCTTGGACAGATTTAATTTGCTCCTGTCTTCATTTGGAAATAACTCACCATGAAGCAATTTGCCTCTGCTCTTGGGCTGGCAGCTACTGTCAGCGCTGCCGGAAGTTGCTCGACCCCTAGACTCTCTGTTCAGGGAGCTGATACGATTCTTTTGAGAAACTATGCTTCGGGCCTGAGAAATGGTGCCCCGTATGTTAACTACGAGCACGGAGTCGGTTGGAAAGCTCTCGAAATGGTGTATAATACCACTGGTGAGGCGAAGTACCTGAATCATATCAAAACTGGTGCCGATCAGGTCGTTACTGCGGATGGTGGACTAAATGATTATGATTTGGATTATTATACTCTGGATGATGTTAGGATTGGAGAGAGTCTGATCTACCTGTAAGCATCACATACAAATGAATATTCGTGCAAGACTCACAGAAAGCTTTAGGCATAAGGAGACTGGAGAGGCCAAGTACAAGGGTGCTGCCGATCTACTCAGAAGTCAACTTCAAACCAACCCTCGCAACCCTGAAGGTGGTTTTTGGCATCGCTCGACATACCCAAATCAAATGTGGCTTGATGGGTTGTACATGGTCTCCCCCTTCTACACCCATCACACAGCATACTACGCTCCTGACAATACCACCGCCTTTGACGACATTGTAAAGCAGTTTACTCTCACCCACACGAATTGCGTCAATTCCAACGCCAACCAGACTGGTCTCTTGAAGCATGGCTACGACTCCAGCCGCACTGCAGTCTGGGCTGACGAAGCCACAGGTGCCAGCCCCGAAGTCTGGGACAGAGCCTTAGGCTGGTACGTTATTGCCATCGTCGATGTGTTGGACTACCTCCCAGCATCGCACCCGGGCGTTGCAACCCTGAAGGCTATCCTTGAGGAGAATATCGCCGCTATCAAGAAGGCTGTTGATGCTGACTCGAAGATGTGGTGGTTGGTTATGGGGTGGCCGAACCGCGAGAAGAATTACATTGAGAGTAGTGGTAGTGCCATGTTCATCTATGCTATTTTAAAGGGTATCCGGATGGGGTATTTGGACAGTGCGAAATATCTGGAGACTGCTACAGTCGGGTACGAGAAGCTGGTTGAGAGGTTCGTTACGGTCAATGCTGATGGTGGGTTGGATTGGGCTGGCACGGTCAGTGTGGGAAGTCTGAGTGGGAAAGGAGATTATGATGTGAGTATTGGAATACCCCTTCTCCTGTTTACTTGCTGGGTCAAAAATGTAATGTACTGATCGGTGTTGTAGTATTATGTCTCTGTTGCGTTGTCAACAAATGATTTGAAGGGTCTTGGACCTTTCATCTTCGCTAGTGTTGAGTACGAGAAGGCAGTGTGCTAGAGCGTGATGCAAGTGCTGTCAGGTCTCGGACTTGAGCAAGTTGTGACGTTTAGAAGCCGGATGATGTGCTAGAAGGACGGTTTGGAAGTTGTATATATGTTCCCTTCTATAGATCTAGATTATGATAAGCTATGAGTTGGCGTCAATGAGTTTGGTGCCATTTACCTGGTGACTGAGAGCAGAGTGCTGTTGTCGATTACTGAACATGTCGTCGTTGTTGTTGTCTCGCTTATTATTTATCTTAGGGAGGACTCTTAGTCGAGTGATGAATTTGAAGATCAATCCATACATTCAAGTTTTAACAATGTTCTTGTCAGCATGTCTGATTGGCCGTATATACCTCAAGATGACACGAGACAATCGTCCTTGTTGTCCTTGTTGCCCATGTCGCTGACCCAACAGTTGTTGCATTGCCGAACCAAAAGCACTGAAGTCGAAAGACTATTTTGTACTGGGTGCAATCAAGGTCGGCGTAAGAGCACTTCAGAGAGAACATCGACTTAGCTACCCTTCCCGTGAACAATTTTGTTTTCACAATTCAGGTGATAGTAGCCCAGGGGTCAGGGAAAAACATCGCTAAATTCAGCGGACCACGCCGAAGCCTCCGGGGTCTCGCCACCGGATTCTGAGCTGTAGTGAACTAATCTTCGAACTCGAACTATGCTTACTTCGTATAGGTGCAGTACGTCACAGAGCATTAAAAATAAGTCACTAGGTGACCGATCAGAACCAATGAAGCATTCTATCATGACCAAATCTGCTTTAGAAGTAGTAAATATTGACATGGAGAATTCAGGGGTACTCACCCCTCTACGGATGCCGATAAGGTCCAGAAAGGCGCTAAGAAAATTCGGCTAGGAGCAACATCCACAAGAGCATGGAGGGGCTCTCGACAACTCATATTCTCGAACACCAGCTCTCCTTCTAACTACAACATCTTTCAAACAAGGTTGCAGTCCTTCCGAACCCACAAACATAGCACATATTCCATTTCAGTACTTACCATAATCAACATGGCCGACGCCACCACCGAACCCAAGGTCGCTCCGGCGGAGACTGAGAAGCCCCTCCAGGTTGAGGCAAAGGATGAAGCTCCAAAGGAGACTCCACCGGTATGCACCATCACTTCCTGAATGCATCTTCGATTCGGACAGGTATTCAGATAGAGCGTCAAAGCTGATTATGATAGACCTTGACTGAACAGGCCACCAGCGCAGCTTCTGCTGCTGCGACGACCGCCTCGACCGCTGCTTCGAATGTCGCTGATAACGTCTTCTCTATGTTCGGAGGAGGAGCCAAGAAGGAGAAGGTTGAAGATGAGGACCGTGGAGATAACTCTGGATCTGCAAAGGCACAGAAGGCTGCTGCTGCCGAGGAGAACCCAGAGGTAAGTGGAATTCCACATCAAAATAGATGAACAAACATGTAAACATATGGGCTGACATCTGCCGCGTAGGAGGAGGCCCCAGAGTCTGAGGATGTCCACTTCGAACCCGTCATTCGTCTCACCGAGAAAGTCGACGTCAAGACCAACGAGGAGCTCGAGGAGCAAACCTTCAAGATGCGCGCCAAGCTCTTCAAGTTTGTCCGTGAGTCAAACGAATGGAAGGAGCGCGGAACTGGTGATGTGAGACTGTTGAAGCACAAGGAGAATGGCAAGACAAGATTGGTTATGCGAAGAGATAAGACTTTGAAAGTCTGCGCCAACCACTATGGTATACTTGCATTCTCGACCGAGTTCTTATATATTTGCTGACGGTATATAATAGTTGTCCCTGAGATGAAGCTGTCGCCCAATGTCGGTAGTGACCGCAGTTGGGTGTGGAATGCTGCTGCTGATGTCAGTGAGGGTGAGCCAGAGGCGCAAACTCTTGCTATCCGATTTGCCAACTCTGAGAGTAAGGAATTTTTACCCAGATCTCTAGCTCTTTGCTAATATATCATTCAGATGCCAATCTCTTTAAGGAGGCATTTATCAAGGCACAACAGGAGAATGAGGCTCTTTTCAATACGGCCTCTTAACCGATTTCCGTGGCATTGGAACTTCTGAACACCTCTGAATACCTCTGGATTTGATCGTACACATCGCACAGCACAGCACAGCATAGACACCCCCAAAATTCACGACAGTTACGAAAAACGCCCCCCCCTTTACAAATTCATTTCCCACGATCGACACCGCCATAAGCGCGATGCTTTTTTCAAGCAATCTTTGGTATCACCAAAGGTAGATCTGGACATTTATGGTGGTCTTAGTCTCCTCCGGGCAGTATGGTTCGAGGATTGACGATAGTGGAGGAACTGAAATTCGGAGGATTGCCTTCAGCCCTAAGGTTGCGGCATGATATTGTAGTTAGACTAAATAGCATTCCCTCTTCTTCCCCCCAACTTTCGATGTCCTTATCTAAGTATGTATCAAGATGAGATAGTTACTTGATGCTTACTTACCCACCGTTGCCATTCTGGACGATCCCCAGACTCAGCGAATTCTCTTGATTGACTGGCATCCGGCACAAGAGCAAAGAAGAGTTTCAATTTGTGAGCAGTGTTGCTTTTTGATTCACTATATAGAAATAATGTTCTCTGCTTGCCATTGTCCTGCAGCAACTCAAACGTCACTAGCGTTGGTCTTTGCCCTTAAAGCTCTCCGGCCCAGCACCACTTGCACCACCCAGAACTGCTTTCACTCTGAACCCCACCACAACTCCGCGCAAGGACGTACAAGGCGCGTCGCAACTCCACACTCTTCTTAACCACACCCTTTCTATCTTTCCACAACATCACCCTCTTGAACCTCAGGAACGTTCTCAAGATGGTCGCAGATGTCAGTATTATCTTTCTAAGGACTTCCAAAGCTCCCCCGAATCGGAGGCAATTATGTGAATATTAGCTAACTGTTCACAGATCAAGCGTACCGTGAAGCTCATCACAGAGCAGCGCAACATGTACGTGGAGCCTACATACCGCGACAGACTTGCAGAAAGAGCCTTTGCTGATTCCCCGATTTAGTGACAAGCCTTCTGATGTGGAAGGCTTTCCGATGAAGAGCTGGAACATTGAAGTTTACCTTCTCGACGAAGCTGGAAATGAGAAGCCCGCAAACTGCTTCACCAAAGTGGTTTACAACCTTCACCCATCCTTCGCAAACCCAATTCAAAGTACGTCCGTCTCCCGCTACTGGTATACATGTGCTAATTACTTGCGTTTACAGCCTTCCACGAAGCTCCTTTCCGATGCGAAAACGAGGGATGGGGAGAGTTTGATATGACCATTGACCTTTACACCACTGAGAAGGGCGGTAAAAACACCGTTGCACACGACCTGAACTTCGCCAAACCTCGTTATGAAGCCAAGCATACCGTCGTTTTTAAGAATCCGAACCAAGCGCTCATCAATGCCCTGAAGGAGACCGGTCCGGTTCCAGGGGATGAGAATGGGCGTAAGAAGGAGAAGAAGCCATCATCGAAGAAGTCCGGTGCTGTTGATATGGAGAAGTTGGCGGAAGCTCTTGTCAAGTTGAACGAAGATGATCTGCTCCATGTAGTCCAAATGATCCATGACAACAAGTCGGACGATACATACACCAAGAACGACATTGAACGTACGACTCCTGCCCTGTATATGATAAATGGAAACTGACAAATATACAGAGGGCGAGTTTCACGTAGATCTCTACACATTACCGGAGACCTTGGTCAAGATGCTCTGGGATTTCGTTTCTGCTGCTGGTCGAACTTAGAGCACAACCGTATCATCGATCGAGTTTCGTCGAATCTTCTAGATTGCAATTCTCATTTGAGTACGCATGCATAGCAGGCAGGGTTCATGGGGCTTTCCTCTGATTTCTTTAGGTTAGGCAATGGCGTTCTCTGCGATATGGGTTGGGCCTGGCATGATTTCTACTACCTTCTAATCATTCACGAGCTTTCTGGCTGGCGTACAACGGTGGTGCGCAACAATCATGGACTCTATCTATGGTGGCGACGATTCGAGGCACTTCATACTATCTTAGTGAAGGAGCTGGTTGGGGAGAATGGGTATACCAAATAGCGCTGGCATTTAGGTATTGAGAGCGAACGTGCCTTAGCTTTCGTGTCATATTTTGCAGCGGGGGTATCTAAAAGCAAAATTCTACCAACTGTGCCTGTACTCCTTTGCGCCTCATGATCCATTGTGATAGCTTCCCAACGCCTCAAACCAGAAAGTATGATCATTCATCATCCCCAAAGCTCAGCTTGATCTTCTTTCCCTTCTTAGCAGACTTGCCCTTCTCTGCTTTTTTCTCCGGCTGGCTTGGTGCTTTCTTGTCTGCAGGCATTTTGGCAATGGAAACTTCATCTTCCTCATCTCCACCCACGACCTTGCCTGCTTTCCTTTTCTTGCTTGCACCGATGGCAGCAACTTTCTCCTTGCTCTCCTTTCCGGCGTCTCCCTTCGCAGCCATCGTTTCCCCGTTCTCAGCCTTGTCACCATCCTTGATTTCCTTCTCCTTCTCCAACCCAGCCTCTCGCGTCTCCCACTCGCTCTTGGTCAAGGTCTCTCCACTGCCTTCATCAAAGTAAACCGGCTCATCTTCTGCCTCATCCTCAGCAGTCCGCGCTTTCTTGGGCCTCGCAACAGTGTACTCATGTCTGCCATCACCGGCATTATTGTTTGCACGGAGACGCGCAAGGAAAGGCGGCAGACTGTCATCATAATGCAAATTCTTGGAAGTTATTTTGGACATGGTCTTGAGAATGGCGGATCGACTTGAGTTTCTTCCAATGGCTTCTTTTTGGACGGTGCTTGAGGCTCTCTTATGATTTATGATGGGTACTTCGGTATTGGCATCCCTGCTGGTACTCGAGAAATCCAAGGCCAGCGCTATTCTAGCCGGATTGGCATGTGGATGACAGCTCGGTGACGGAAATGACGTTGTGAGAGGTCTTTGGGTAAACTCGCGAGTAGATCGAGAATAGATCTGGTCTGAAGAAGTGAAGGGGTTGAGGTAAATACAGTCTCAAGATACAAAATCCAAAAATTGCAAGCTTGAAGCTTGGGAAAAGCAAGATTCAGCCTCGTCTGATATCAAGAAGCTACAGGCAATTTCCAATCTTGTCCAGTTCGAGGTTAGCGGTACAGATTTAGCATCTTTTGATTACGATTCAGAGCAACGAACATTGGACCTTTGAGGCTTGAGGTGCTCTTTCCTGCATGCTCAATTCAAGAACGTATACTACTCTAATATCCTTCCGGTCAACATTTTGTTATCTAAACTCTCAAAACAATTCCCTTGTCAAGCAATTTTGTGTTGCACTGCCGTCCAGGACCCGTTCTCTTTTGCTGCAGGGGCGGCTTTGCCAAGCACATTTAGCCGATTTTCAGAGGAGCGAACACCTCCTATCGTAGAGGAAGCAGAAACGACCTGTCCTAAACCACCACCAGACCTCGCTGCTCAGGCATAGTGCAACGACTATCCCGTCTCCCATCGAATGCCCTACTATCCTCATTCGTCTCCTCCAGCTGTGTGCTGAAGGCGGGCTCCACGACCCGACGCGTCATCGCAGACCCAAATACTTCTTGCTCGAGGGCTTCTCCTCCATCCACTCGTTACAAGCGTGACCAAAATCAGCCGATAGGGTCCTTTCAACGCCCTCTGTACCTCCTTCGATTCATTCTTGCGCTTCCCAATACTTATTGTAATACGACGGCTCTGTGCGGAGTCCATTGACGACCTGGGGCAAGCACCCCCTATAACGAACATTTCCCTCAACGAATCGCAGACACATCCGCACCAATGGGTTTCGTACAGAGAGTTCTCAAGAGGATTCCATCTTCTTCGCAGCCTGTTCCTACTCTCGACGAGGTTAAAACGAAGCCAAAGACCAGCTCCAGACTGGCATTCTTCCGGCGTCCTTTGAGGTTAAAGGGCAACTCGAGCATTTCGATACCTCTTGGCGTTGTTCTACTGTTCCCATGCATCGTTGTAGTATTGATATTGGTGCTATTCGTGCGACATCCTAAATCTGGAGTTGGGATATTGATGCCCGCTGGAGCACCACCAGCCATCAGGTTTGCGGACCTATTCCCAGTCGAGCCAGAAAGAAGCTAATAAGTGTTCTTGCAGGAAAATTAGTGAAGACCATGACAAGGTCTTCGTAACAGGATGTCTAGAGCCAGATACCTCGAAACCAAGAGCGAATGCGGCGTTTGTGGTATTAGCAAGAAACAAGGAGTTGGATGGTGTCATCCAGTCTGTCAAGTCTATCGAGCGACATTTCAACAGATGGTATCATTACCCTTACGTCTTCCTTAATGATGCGGAGTTCAACTCGACTTTCAAGGAGACTATCCAGAATTATACAAGTGGCACCGTGGAGTTTGGAACTATCGACCCAAAGATGTGGGGATTCCCAGACTGGATCGACCCCAAGGTTGCAAAGGAGGGTATCGCAAAGCAAGGAGACGCTGCTATCATGTACGGTGGAATGGAGAGTTACCACGCCATGTGCAGATTTTATTCCGGGTATGTACAGCTGGTCCATGTGGTTGACAAGGTGCTGACAAACCGGATAGATTTTTCTACAAGCATGAGCTTTTGCAAAAGTATGAATGGTACTGGCGTCTGGAGCCAGAGATCAAGTACTTCTGCGACATCACCTAGTATGTTATTCCGCTGCGTGCCTTTTTACCCAACTAACAGGTTACAGTGATCCGTTCTTGAAGATGATCGAAACGAACAAAACCTATGGATTTACTATTGCGGTAAAGGAGCTCAAGGAGACCGTGCCAAATATTTTCCGATACGCCTCTGCGTACAAGCGAATCAATAATCTGACCTCCCAAGGTCTGTGGGAGATGTTCGTGGAGCCACAACCGGAAGAAAAGAAGGAGCCTGAAGATCCCAAGCATGCTCTTCCTGAAGAAATCCTTCGTGGCGACCCTTCCCGTGCCTCACTACCAGATATCGACCCGGAAACCATGGAGGGAGAGAAATACAACATGTGTCATTTTTGGTCGAATTTCGAGATTGCAAGGCTCAGTTGGTTTAGAAGTAAGGAATATGAGGATTTCTTCCAAATGATGGACCGCAGTGGAGGTTTTTGGATGGAACGAGTAAGTGCAATCGACTTGATTTGGATCAATTGGTGCTAATTATTTTTTAAGTGGGGAGATGCACCCATTCATTCACTTGCGGCTGGGGCACTACTGGCCACTCGCGATATTCATTACTTCCGAGACTTCGGTTACAGACATACCACTATCCAGCATTGCCCTGCAAATGCTCCTGCTCGCCAATTGCCTCGTATTCCATTTTTAGAGACCACGACTACAGACGAGAAGAAGAGAAGAGAGGAAGACGAGTATTGGGACTCCTGGGATGCAGTCAAAGAGAACGGCGTAGGCTGCAGATGTAGATGTGACACAGATATTGTGGATGTTGAGGGCAAGCAAGGCTCCTGCTTGGCCGAGTGGGTGGACGTCGCCGGTGGGTGGGCCAGTCCTTGATTATATTGCGAAACGGAAGAGAACATAGACGGTGACAGTGGAATGAGCGTCCTGGCTGGCCTTGCCGGTCAGCACCCGGTTCGGCGAATGGGCTAGACGGTTTTGGTTGCATGGCTACACATCATTGAGAAAGGGACGCCCGGTCCCCCACTTGTATTCACAGGGTATGCATTATGGCGTTTTCTGGGCTGGGGACTTCTATATGCCAATGTGAAAATATGTTTGATCACTTTGCGTTCTTGCTCTTTCCTATCATATCCCAAGGTCGTTCGTTGGGCAATCACGCGTTCCATATGATTCTACTACCCAAAACCGACAAGTGTCAACAGCTACCCTCAAAAGTCTTCTGCGCCTTGTTTGCTGCCTCTGGAACCCTAAGTACACCACCCATTGTTGGGTAGAGAGGACAGAATCCAATCTTGTTACATGCAAATCGATTACTCAACACACTTCTTTGATACACCGGTCATCCCTTCATGGTCCGTGATATTGTAGTGTTAATTTCATCCACACTTCTCATCATCCTAGATTTAGATAGTGAGGAGCCAAGCCCTCATACTAGGGTATCTTCGTCCCCTCAGAGCTGCAGAGACTCTTGTCAATGGACCAACGCGCCGTACCAACTTTGCCGTTCATTTCTTGGTGCGGACGCCAGCCACTGCAGGAGCCACTCGAGGGAGTGCTGCTACTTCTCCGGAGCGAGTTGGACTCTCAAGAAGACGATTCATCTGCTCCATAGGCCACTGGATCACTCCGCAGTGCTCCGATTTCGTACCGAGATACGACACTGGAATTAATCTTCTGGCTGGAGACGTAATGTGGCTGTTGACGTCCCATCATCCACAGAGATACAATAAAGAAAAACTTCCAGGTGCATGAATAACAGATTGCATACCATTGGAAGTGTATTCAAACTATTGCACTTGCAACCTCACCCAGATTCGACTTCCTTTCTGAGGCAGCCTCAGCTGAACCGGGGCTGAAAGAGGCGGCTCCTGGTACACGGCACGCACACACAGATGTATATGTGTTCGAGGTCTTTCTCATTGGTCTTTTTCAATGTATTAAATGCAGAGAGAATCTTAGTCTCTGACAAGCTAGATGATTTCGGACGGATCAGCAAGAAATCAACACATCTACAAGCACTGTTGGATACAGTACATATCGTAGATTCAGTAAGACTTCGTCATTCAAACCCAAGTCAGGGCTTCTCTGCTCAAGATTTGCTTCTTCCTATTACGACTCTCATGTCACATCGATGTTCATGGGCATCATTCATTGTACCATGCCTGCATTCCAAATTGGCATCATAAAGCAGGAAGAGGAACAAGACAACCAGTGAGCACCAGGAAACTGTTGCTTGGTACAGGAAGATCCATGAACCCTTCCTATTGCAAAGCCTTCTCGAAAACGCAATCCTCAATTCTCAGATATTGATCACTTTGAGTCCTTTGAACCAGATCCCAGGCATCAAGCCACTTACCATCTACGAACCATATATTCCGTACTCTAACCACCCAAAGAATGCCAACCATTACAATCCAGACGAGTGCCATATGATGCAATCATGATCTTCAGAGCTGTGTTTCCTTCCCAAAGTCCAGCAAATTTACGTGCGAGTATGACATTTAGTAAGGATAGGTACGATTTGGATCAGGAATGCAGTCTCGCCAAGCCGAAGCGATGGAGGTGAATATCTCGATGTATACGAAGCCAGGGAAGGCGATGCCCCAGAATACCATGAAGATGAGGACTAGACGGCCATTACGGTTCTGATTTTTGCTGGGCTTGTTCCATCTAAAGCGAATGAAGATACTGTGGCAGAAGACTGTTGCAGCAGGGGTCAGCGGCTTTCCACGGTGGCAGGAGGAGATGATACTTACACAAAAGAGCCATAGCCAGAGGTCCCCAGATGATAGGTACATGATCACACTTAGTCCAGTGAACACCATTCTCACCTTGATACTTGTCAAACTCGGGCTCGGAAGCATTGTTGCTGCGAGTAGCGTTGTCGACCTTGTCCCAGTCAACGTGTGTAGGTTCTAAAGCATCTCGTGAAGCCAAATACTTCACACCATCCACGAGGAACTTGATGGGATTGCCACGGCTGGAGATGGCAGCGCTGGAGGGTGTACTTGTGAGGATCTGAGAGCCATTGGTCCGGGTACCGTTATTGGAAGCGTAGACTGCGGTAGGGCTGATGTTGTTGGCAACATTGCTGGCGGTGTAAGTGCATGGGATGGCCACGCCACCTTTGCCCCAGTAACACATGCCAGTGACCAAGGAGGGCTTTGCAGAGACGTCAGAGACCTGGACTGTAACTGTGTTTGCCTAGAATCGATCAGTCTGTGTCGCAGGAAGCAAGGAGATTGGAGGATGAGTGTACTCACAGGCTCTGTAACAGTGAGAGTAGAGGTTGCGATGTTTGTGGTCGTGATGGTAGTAGTTGGGATATCAGAGGAAGTCAAAGTGTAGACTTCAGGGATCGTGGTCGGGAAAACACCAGGTGGGAGACCGGAGGAAGTCCTAGTGTACACCGCAGGAGGGGCATGGTTGGCAGGAATTATAGTCAGGAAGACACCAGGCGGGAGAGCAGCAAGAGCTGTTGCAGAGGCGGTGATGGTAGTAACGAGCGTAAGGGGATCGCCACCTTCGAAGTTTGAGAAGATTCGAGTGCTTGTGATAACTCCAGAGCCATCGGCTGACAGACCTGGTAGTTAGCAATGCGATCAAAAAGGGATTGGGAGTGGCCTACCACCAGCGAACCCTACCAAACCACTTGCAAGTGACAGGAAGATAACAAGAGTCTTGACGAACATCTTGAGTGAAGCTATCATGCGCATTCAGCTCTTTTCGTCAGATCGAAGAGAAAGAATATGTTGATGTGAGGGATTTGAAGTATATGATACTTCGATCTATACGACTCCTGGGCGCACAGAATCAAAACAGAACAGTAGGCACCAGATCGATTGGCTACAAATGCTTGATCTTGTGATGAGGAAAGGAATTAGTGAATCTGAATTTGCTCACCTTGTTGACACGGATTGAATGCGAGATATAGAAAACCTGTACCCGCTGCAGCAGTAAGGATTGATACGAAGGGACCGAGAGGTCCCTCCAACGATGATGCGAATGAATGGTCGGGGGTACGTTAGTACGGCGCGTCGATGGCGAAAGGATGATGAGTTGGTTACGAACGAGGCCGTATTGTTTTGGTAGTCTGAGTTTGTTTATCTCAGATTCGGCCGCCAATCAGGTTGAAGCGAGAAGCTAGCCTTACTTATTTGGTCCGAGTAGTCACCACGTTCAACTGCCATACATCAATAGAGCTAGGTATTGAGAGGCTGCTTTGAGAGATGCGAGTAGGCCAAGGTAATATTGACCAAGCCTGAGAGAACCAACTCAGCCCCATCCCAATGGTATCCAAAGTGAGATATTGTCAAAGCTATGCTACATGCGAATCTCGAAATTGCCATCCTTGATAGACTGGCTCATTCTAGGTAAGAAATAAGTACCGTGCTGAAGGTACATTGGCAGAGACCAAGTTGGATTGAGAGTTTTAGCGCATGCTCTGAAGTATGTCTGGCCGTTGCTCTGCACCGCCGTTTACCTCAAGCTTCCAGCCTTGTCAGCAGAAGTGAAAGAGTTTAAGCTTAAACATGTGAAATCACAAGGCACAACGGATATCCGATCGGATGTTTTTCCGCAATAATTCCTTGCGCATTTATGGTGGTGACTTGACGAGATACCGCTGAGAAAATCTCCAGAGTCAAAAATTCAATGAGAATATGCAATGACAAAGCAAATAGTCCTCAAGCAAAGTGAAAGAACTAGTAGCAATCAAGGCAAATGAATTGCTTCAATAGACATGATTGTCTCGTTGACCATTTCAACCTCCCGACAACTTGAAGTTTGGAATTTGGAAAACGACTTTCGAAGATATACAATCTCATATTCGAACATGCTGGACTAAGTGAGTCTATCAAAGCACCTCAGTATGCTGTCGAAACGGTGTCTGTAAAGGAAGGATTACTGTCCTGCCTCTGCTGCTTTACAATGGAGATTTTAGAGGTACAAAGACAGGTTTGGAGGCAGCTTGCAAGGCAGGAGCAGCCAACAACCAGGTAAGTTCTGTGTTTGAGGAAACAATCTAACCTCTCCATGTCCTCCAATGGCTTCAAGAAGGACATGGCTTAGATATCCTTGCCCAAATTCTGCCCAACGTCTTTCTGGCAATGGAGGTATGTTCTCACATGGTGAAACTTAGCCATGTAGCCACTTACGAAAGTGGCCAGACTTGACTTCCTGCCTTTGTATGTGTCTAGAGCACACCATTTAGGAAACAAATCTTGGAGATAGTTGAATACCGACACTGCCTGTGAGCTGTGATGAAGTGTTGTCTGAAATCAGGGGCATGTCTCGCATGACTACCAGCTGAGCTTGAGAGGCTTGGCACTAGACCCCACTTGCCACTTGACCCCAGAGCTTCATAATCCAGTACATTCTTTGTTGATTATCTCCAACTTGCTCTTGTGCTAAACCCAAAATTTTATATCATTAACCGCCGACCCTGGAGATGGCGTGGCCCTATCCGTGAGAAGGTACAGTGCAGCTATCTTTCAATAGAGGGTTATTCTTCCAGCTAGACAGTACAGCTTGGGACCTTTCGGGCATTCATGTAAGAGCCAGAGACTTAACAGAAACTGCTGGATCTGACTGGCGAAAGGCATATTCATTTAGTTCATTGCTAACTTGCTCCCAGAATTGTAGATCCAATGAGTTTCCTCAAGACATATCGAAGCTTCAGCAAACACCACAAAAATGACTGCCCCAAAGCCCACTTCTTCCGAGCAGAGCAATACCATGGCTGGTATAAATATTGATGGCAACGACTATCCTCTGGTAGAAATCCGATCTACGGGAGATGTGCTGCTAGATGTGCACTTCTTGAACGACTCTGAGTGTACGAAGTCGATTCCCAAAGATGCTCTTCGCAGCCTCCGAACCAAGCGGCTCCCAATACCATCCCCGAGAATTCTATACCGAGTCAAGCTCGATACGATCAAGAAGTATTCTGAATACTTTCAAATTCTGCTCAAGCCACAATTTGCCGAGGGGATAGAGGTTGCGAAGGCTCTTGCAGCACTCCAGACGTCGAACCAGGACCCCACCAAAATCGAGGCGGATAAGTTGCCACGGTTGAAGATTGTTGATGAGGATGGCGCTACAAAAACATTTGGTCGGGAATTGATCTTCAAAGATATGCTCAATATTGTCCATGGCAGTGTAAGTACTCTGCCTGCAAGATGCAAGAAAAGTTCATCTGACTTTAGATCCAGGATCCTGTAACATCTCCATTCAATACCCAGTGTATCACTACCCTCATCGTGCTAGCAGACCGATACGGCTTCATGGCTCCAGTTTCCCGCCATATGCAGAAAATTTTGAATGCCCACAAATATCCAGTCACACTTGATAAGAATGGCGAGGAAGCCTTGAGACAGAAGATCCTTATTCAATTCCATACCGACCAAGGCATGAGGTTCACGAATGCCACCAAAGACTTGATTCTACGTGGCTCTCTACGCTGGAGTGATACAGCCGAAAATGGGGCAGAATATCAAACCATATGGTGGGACTTACCATATGGACTTGAAGGTAGGCATTGCTAGGAATTATCTTAGAGAATCGTGTTGACATATTTCAGCTGAGTTGGCATTCCGACGTGCCTGTGTTCTCCGAACCATCGCCTCCATCCAAGACCAATTCCTGCAAATCTATTCGTCGAAAGACAGACAATGCAAGTTGGGGTACGACACGAGTTCGAGTTGCGATTCTTTCCAGTAAGTGATTCGGACCAGTTAATGCAGCCAACAAATTTTCTCTAAGTATCCAGTTATACTCGCTACATGGAAGTCCCTCGAGCTTCGACTGACTCTGTTCACAGGCTTGGAGAGATGATCAAATTCCTGACCAAAAAGGGACTGCTATCGCTGGTATCCTTCCAAGCCGCATCACCCTATGACACAGAATATGTATGGCCAGAAGCTTACCAAGGCGACATCGAATTATTGATTGGCATCCTTAGACAATGCCCAACCTACCAGATTGACAGCAATCACGGCCACTGTGGACTTCGGACCAAGCTCTTGCCCGCTCTGGATTTCATCCGCACCTGTATTGACACAGGTCTCGGAATCCGCTTATCACGTTCCAAAACCGGTGGTCCAGTCTTCGAATCCTGGATACCTGCGAAACCCGCTACTAGGTCAACAGCAAAGAAGGCTGTTTGGGTCGGGAATGGAGAGGACGATGTTAATGTAGCGGCGGCTAAGCTGAAGCAATTTGACTTTGCACAAGTCAAGCCTAAGATGATGTGGTCCAGTAATGGGGTTGCTGGTGTAGAGAGGACACCGAGAGGCTTGTTCACTGCTGAAAAGTGGAATTGGGTCACGGAGCCGGAGACGAGCAGTGTCAGGCTCGGTGGTTCTTTTATGACGAGCGTCTCGCGGTAGATGGTTGCGTCAATTAGTCAATCCTGAGATGCTGCTCTGAATCTCAACCCTGCATGCAGAGATGGACGATAGATTTGAGAACCACTGTGCTGGCTTCAGGTGAGAAGGGATTTGAGTGTTTCTGTTGCCGAAGCATAGCAGCTTATACTGGTAGATAGGATCACAGCACAAATTCTAAGAGGCAATGAAGCGAATTTCTTTCTGACTTTTTTTGATGTTGAAATTTTATTCAAGTACTTGCATGTGTCATACAGTTCCATCGGTTATTCTCCCCATAATTTCATAATCGCGTGCCCTGGAATGGCCAATTCTCCAACTACTTTGATGAGAACCACCACAAAACACAGAAAGGCTGTCGAAATAGCGATAGGTCATAGCCCAATCGAGATCTAATATCCACCACTATATCCCGATCCAGGATAGCCTCCACCTCCACCATAAGGAGGCTGGTGTGGTGGCTGAGGCGGGTATTGGTTACCATATGGAGGCTGTTGAGGCGGGTACTGATTGCCGCCGTATGGTGGTTGATGTGGAGGACCGTTTTGAGGCCAATACCCTCCACCTGGAGGGCCTTGAGGTGGACCCTGGTCATACCCACCTGGTCCACCATATGAAGGCTGTTGGTGATCAGGAGGGTAAGGTGCGTTGGAAGGTGGGTATGGAGGACCTCCTTCGCCTGTCGGGAAAGGTGGGTTCGAGGGGTAGGGAGCGTTCTGTCCATGTCCACCTGGTTGATTTTGGTGGTAAGGGGGATTGTTGTAATCCTGCTGGTAGTTTCCAGGTGGTGGGCCTCCTTCATAGCTTCCTTGCGAAGGGTTCGGAGCCAGATACCCGCCTTGAGAGGAGGTTGGTCGGTTGTAGCCTGAGCTGCCTGGTCGGGGGAGGTTCTGGTATCCGAAATTTGGGGATTGGTGAGGCATGCCGGGCGTGCTCGATTGAGGTGACGGGGCCCCTATGTAGGAATACGCTGCGTTTCCATCTTGACCTTCCATTGCTCCTAGATCACGGCTGCGAATCTCGGTCCAGATGGATCCAGATGTCTTTCCGTGGCCGCCGAGGGCACCATGGTCGTGCAAATCTCTTGAGCCCGTTCCTCCTCCGGATTCCTTGTGGTTGCGACCGGCTTTGACAGAGGCAGAGCTGAGGATGTGGTTGAGTTGTCCCCGGTCTGGTTGCTCGTCAACCCATTTTCGGACGGTATTGAACATGTTGCGGTGGAGTTCGCAATGCTCGTCACGAATGGCGGGGTGGTGGAAAGTGCGGAGGATGTCTCTCATGACTTCGTCGACGGAGATTCCTGGGTTCTCCCATGCGTAGAGAACACGGCTGTTGTCGGTGTCAATACCTAAAATGGGGAGTTGGTGGGGACAAGCTGGAATGACTTACGGAGTAACGTATTGCAGGATTGTTGTTGCGACACGACCAGCGACTCCATTCAACTTGTTAGAGAAATGGTCCTTGGAGAGCATGGAATGTGTTGGATTGGTGCAGTGAGCATCATTCCAGGGCTCAAATTGAGAGTTGGCACTATGGCGAGTTAGAAATAACGGATAGCTGAAGATGAGACATGGTACTTGCCTAGCTTCGACAACAGTTGATGAACCCTCCTTCAAAGACTTCGAAACCGCATCAATGATGGGTCTGATGAATGGCGAAAGTAGCGATAGGATGAAGACTGTAAGTGTCTCGCTAATCTTCTCAACCAAAGCCTCCAAACCAGGGATCTTGGCGATGGTGGCACTGATTGCCTTGACGACTCTATCTCTGAACTCCAAGATCGGGTAGATCTGTTTTGCAGTCTTTAGTGGATCAAAACTCTCACTCATTCCAGGTATTTCATTGCCAGAATGACCCAAGTGCGCGCCTGGAGGACCCGCGAATGAAGTCTCGACGCTGCTTCGCTTCAAAGTATTCTGATACTCCTGCTCGGCCGACTGCTCTTGCAGACCTCTGGCAGTTGAAGCAAGTCCACTACCCATGCCTGGAACTTGAGACAAAAGACTGGTAAAGTCGGTTCCACCTCCGGAGCCGAAAAATCCACGTTGGCCGGTGCCACCGCCGGCTTGTGCTTGCTCAGCACCCTTCAGAGCTAGATCCATTTCCTCAACCTCAGTCTGAGTGAAATGGTCGGTGGCTTCTCCAAGAACAGAATGTAAAAAGTCAACAGCGCCAAAAGTACCAGTTACGAGAGGGTATACATGGTGTCCTCGAATGTTTATTTCCGCAGCAACACCACAGTGGGGAAAGACATCCCGATAGCCTAACTCGCGGAGCGCAAGCTCACAATAGTTTGTATGAGCACCAAAATCCCTACAATTATCAGGATATGCCACAGAATTGGAATTGCTCTACTTACTCAAGACAATGGAGGGCTTGCCCAAGACAGCTGGAAAATATTCATTAACAGCCAAACATGCGAAAATTAACAATGAAGACGTACCGAAGAGCTTCACACAAATCCGCTTCCTTGCCCTTGGAATTTCCGGAGCCATTTGTGTAGAGTCTTCCGTAGTGTATACTTCTCTGGAGACTGAAGCGAACATAGCCACTGGAAGTGGCCCAGCCGCCGCTTTCGTTGGCGATGTAACTGGAAGGAGTTAAAGTCAGCGATAACATCTCAACGATCGCATGTCGCGAGATATGTTAGAAAGTCTGGGTCTCACTACGGAAGCATCAATTCCTTCGGTCTGCTCTCGAAAACAGTTGCTCTTGTGATGTTTTTGAGGCGATGAGACAAGGAGTTTTGTTGAAGATACTTACTTTTTCATCCCAGTGTTTGGGTCAACTTCAAGTTCCATGGGTTGGACAGGACCTCGGAGACGCTGATCATATTGTCTCGCATCTTTGTTGTCAGCGTAGTCTTTTGGGTTATCGATATGCTCTTCAGGTCGATATACGCCAAGTCGCTCTTCAGTCACCTCAAATTCTTCAGTAGCATAGCCGAAAGACAAGAAGCTTAGAACCCAGACCTAGTTATGTCAGTATCACACGATAAAAGTTTGGTATCGTTGTACACTTACTAGAATTCGAATGGTAGGGGCTGAGACACCTTTCAAGCTGCCTACATCAACGGCTTGTGAATAGTCACGGAGCCAATTTCCAAAGTAAACACGCTTGACCATCATCGATGTCCATTTGTGACCTCTGATGAAAGCAATAGTCTTGAGCATATCCTCGATATCTATCCCATTATCAGCCCCAAAGCCACAAAATTGGTTCAGAACATGCAAAATCATACCTCCATGACGAAAATTGTTGCCCTCAATCTGAGCGATACTTGGGATGTTACCAGCTCCAAAAGCTGCAGCTGGTGTCGGCAATATCAACAATATCAAGCATGATACGAAGATCAGCGATCCGAAACTCAGAGATCCAACTGCCATTTTGCGGTATTTTGTTTGTTGTTTTGTAGTCAGAATTAAGGTCGGATGACGCTCTCTGAATCTGGTGGGGTAGTTTTAGTGGGTTCGAGGAGTTTAGAATCGCGTGCAAAGCTGGAAGCTAGACTTGCACAGCGACAAAGCGAAGACCTTTAGATGTATCAGAATATGGGAAGACGAAGGTTTCTTGAAGAGGAGAGGAGTGTCTTCAGATAACGTAGGTATTAGGCTTCTTGGAATAAGCAGAGCCATGGAACCTAAGCCACAATCAACTGGCTGAAGATGAGGTAGTGATCAGCCACAATCAGCACGTGAAAATGGAAGCCTAACAAAAGATCTTAAACCTGAGGCATAAAGAGATCATGGACCTTTTGCGAGATCCTCGCTCGCGGGGCGGCTGACCAGCATGTCGAGGTCAAGATCCTTGTCGATTTTATGTGGCGTTACTATTTTGCTCCGTCGTTCCGACTTTTGATTGATCTCTCCTGACCGCGAGCGCGCTTCATCTCCTGATTTTCTTGCAAAATAACACAACATCGCTCCTGCTCCCTCTCCTTCTCTTACATTAATTCGGCCGTGTTCGTTATTGCTGGTCGAATTCATTCTACAAGTAGACTTTCGTGGACATCTACTGCCTCCTGGATCAGCCTCCGCCGCGGACCCCCCTGGATCGTGTCTCTCATTCTCTTTACCCGATTTCCTCGATACTCTTTACTAAATTGCAATCGAAAGCCGCCATCATGTCTCCTTCACGCACACTTCCGACCTTTCTGCAGGTTGAGGTTGCGGCTCACAATACCGAAAAAAGTTGCTATGTTACCATGGGTACCCGTGTCTTCGATATCACAGACTTCCTAGACAGTCATCCTGGCGGGGGCGAACTTATTGTTGAATACGGCGGAAAAGACATCACCGATATTCTCAAGGACGAGGACTCGCATATCCACTCTGATGCTGCCTACGAAGTACTCGAAGATTCTTTGGTTGGGTTCGTCGCTACGGAGAAAGTGTTGGATGCTGCTGTCAAAAGCCAGCACCCAGACCAGATTGTGCCTCTCCCTCCGACGACAGATGGTATGGTGGAGGTGGAAGACAATAGTGCTCCCGACAAAATCCCAGTCTTCAAAGCGACCGGGATGTCTTCTGCCGCAGATCTCGAAAAAGAGACGGATCTCACCCATGATTACAAGACATACAAGTTTCTCGATCTCAACAGACCTTTGTTGATGCAAGTATGGTATGGTGGCTTCAGCAAGGATTTCTACCTCGAGCAGATCCATCGACCTCGCCATTACAAAGGAGGGGAATCTGCACCATTGTTTGGTAACTTTCTTGAACCACTATCCAAGACAGCTTGGTGGGTTGTCCCAACCGTTTGGCTTCCACCTGTCGTCTATGGAACGTATCTTGCATCAAAAGGCTTTTCGAGCATTGGCGGGGAAGCTGCATACTGGTTTCTGGGATTGTTTTTATGGACTCTGGTGGAATATGTCCTGCACAGGTTCCTATTTCATCTGGATAAGTGAGTGCACACGTACCTTCAAAGCTAAGCCCCAGATCTAACCTGCATCAGATGGCTCCCTGACAATCGAGTTGCCCTTACTGCCCACTTTTTACTCCATGGCATCCATCATTACCTCCCCATGGACAAGCTCAGACTTGTAATGCCGCCTACGCTTTTCCTCGCTCTAGCAACCCCATTCTGGAAGCTTGCTCATACTGTCTTCTACTGGGACTGGTGCGTAGCCACTGCTGTCTTCTGTGGCGGTATTTTTGGCTACATCTGCTATGACCTGACACATTACTTCCTCCACCACCGGACACTACCTTCATATTGGAGAGAATTGAAGAAGTATCATCTTCAGCACCACTTCATGGATTATGAAAACGGGTTTGGAGTAACGAGTCGTTTCTGGGATGTGATTTTCGGCACCCAATTGGCACCACCGCCAATGAAGACTTTGTAAGAAGTATTGTAGTCTCGCGCAGTGGTGTTTTCGAGAACGATGTCATGAAGGGGAGATAGCCTGGAAGGGCTTTGTGGCGTTGGCTGGCTTTGGTCTAGAGAAATGGGAAGCAAGCCACTCAATTCTCCATTGAGCAGTAAATACCTTTAATAAATAATGATATTGAATTCACAGCTCGTTGCACTGGTTTGACATTCACTTTCACAACAAAAACATAGGTAACTAAGCCGCTTCGAGTATGGTTATTTGCTGTCATGTGACCAATAACTTCTGTCGCCAACAAATCTTCTCGAGCACCGCCTGGAGGCCGCCATCATTAGTCGCGACAACTTGTATCCAATTTCATCAACCAGACAGCAATAAGACCCCTCCAGTCTGGTCAGCTTTGTCTCATATTCTCAGCAACTAGTACGTTTCATAGGAATAATCAAGCCCTTTGGTATTCCTCACATCATGTCAGCCCTTGATGTCGAGGCTCTTCTCGACTCGACTGCAAATGCCGCCCCCGCTGATCAAAATGGATCTGCGAAAACTCAGGACAGCGATGACCGTCACAAGAATGAGCGTAATGATCGCCGCGACAGAGAACGAACTCGTGATAGTAGCCGAGACCGTGATCGAGACCGAAAGCGTAGAGATCGCAGCAGAACCAGGAGAGAGGCGAACGGAGATAAAGAGTTGATTGGAACACCTACAAGTGATCATGGCAGCGCTCAGGGAAGTGTTAAGAGTAGGCGCAGAAGCAGAAGCCGCGAAGATGAGCGCCGACACTCACGCCGCCATAGAGATAGTCCTGACGAAGGAGGCCGCAGAGACGGTGATTTCTACAGAGGAAATGGCCGTACTCGCTCCCGTTCCAGAAGTCCGAATCGATACTATCGTCCACGTGGGGATCGCCGGGATCGAGATGAATTAGACAGTGGCAAATCAAGAGACGACCGACGAAGCAGAAATGACGGACGACGTGCAAGTAGAAGCCCAAAGAGAGAGAGCACACCCCCCTTAACCGAAGACGAGCGCGATCGACGCACAGTCTTTGTCCAACAGCTTGCTGCTCGTCTGAGGACTAAAGAACTCATAGCATTTTTTGAGAAGGTTGGGCCGGTCAAGGAGGCACAGATTGTGAAGGACAGAGTTAGTGGTAGATCCAAAGGGTACGTTCTACAACATCATTCCGCAAATTATATGCTAAACTTCTCCTTAGTGTTGGCTACGTTGAGTTCAAGAATGAAGAATCGGTCCCTGCTGCTATACAACTCACTGGTCAGAAGCTCCTAGGAATTCCCATCATCGCCCAACTTACCGAAGCCGAAAAGAATCGTCAAGTCCGCAACCCAGAAGCTACAGGCAATAACCCAAACCAGATTCCCTTCCACCGACTCTATGTGGGTAATATTCATTTCAGCATCACTGAAAGCGATTTGCAGAATGTATTCGAGCCTTTTGGTGAGCTTGAGTTTGTCCAGCTACAAAAGGAAGAACAAGGTCGCAGCCGAGGTTATGGATTCGTTCAGTATGCTCCAATTCTACTCTATTCACAATGCAACCATGCTAACGTACCACAGATTCCGAGATCCTAATCAAGCTCGTGAGGCTTTAGAGAAGATGAATGGGTTCGATCTCGCTGGTCGACCAATTCGCGTTGGTCTTGGAAACGATAAGTTCACTCCCGAGTCCACCGCCAGTCTTCTGCAGAGATTCCAGGGACAGAGCCACCAACAACAATTCCAGGGTTCTGCTTTCTCCGGTGCCGGTGGTCGCGGTCCACAAGCAACCAGTGGAGGCAATTTCGATCGTGCCGGCGGTCGTGATAACGACAAAGGCTCTGGAGGCGCTAGTGCCTTGGATGATACCGATGTTGGCGGAGTAAATTTCAACAACTATAGTCGAGATGCATTGATGAGGAAACTTGCCAGAACAGATGAACCTGCTCCTGCCACCAAGGGCCGCGACGAGAGACGCGAGATCTCCAAGCCGAAGGTCGAAACTAAGCAGCTACCAGTAAACGTCAACATGGCAAGCCGATGTGTTGTGCTTAAGAATATGTTTGATCCCGCAGAGTATGTTACCTCCCCTGATAAAATGAACATATCTAACACGTTGGCTTCTAGAGAAGAAGGTGATTCCTGGGAGAAGGAGCTGGAGGATGACGTCCGCGCAGAGGCTGAAGAGAAATATGGCCACGTTGTTCACATTGCTCTAGATCCAAACTCGCAGGGTGACATCTACCTGAAGTTCGACCGGGTTCAGGGAGGAGAGAATGCTATCAAGGGCCTCAATGGCAGATATTTTGGAGGCCGCATGATCAGTGCTACTCCTGTTGTGGATGCAGTCTACAGCAGTTTATTCTCACGTACACGGTATGTCTTTTCCCCACCTGTCATCTCGAAGGTCTATGATCTCAGATATAAGGCTTGTCATGTCTATAGATCTGATTTTTGAATCCTAAATCTTCTTGCTGTACAGCGCTAACCTATTTGAAGTGCTATTTAAGATTCAACCCCGGCCTATTCAAAGGATTGCCACCTTCCGATGCTTGTTGCCCTTCTGCCGCTATTTCCGACCTTCCGAAACAAGCCTCGACGCTCCCTCGTCACTACCTCTGATGCAACTCGTTGCATATCAGCAAGCAAATTACCATGTGGCATGCCGATGTCCGAGAACCTCGCTGATTACTTTGACCCTAGGAGCCTTCGTCAAATGACCTCTTTGCGCTACTCCTAGGAATTGAAGCGAGACAATTGACTTCCGCTGATTGCACATAGGCATTTCTCATGTATACAGTTCACTCCATAAGGGCACACTTTTGGCGTTCTGCGTTGTCCCTTCCATAGCAAATAAAACCTTCCTATCCAAGCCTTTCTAACAAAATGATGAAGTTCTAGCACTGTAAGGCCGGGTCTAGGTTCGCCTGCAACATTCACGCACGGACCCTGTAATCCCCGTTGTGTCCTGGAGCTTTTGTCGGTCACAGCCCCAGAAGCTTCTTTAATGCAAGAGCAAATTCATATCAACAATAGAACCTGTGGTCAAGTCACACGGTTTACGGTCAGCTCTTTTCGTGCCGCTCGAAAACCTGTGTGGACACTAGAAGCAGCAGATTTTCGAATGGTTTCTTGAATGGTAAGTAAGTCTGAGCTGATTATGTTTGACTGGGTACAAGCAACCTTGTATTGTAATCCTCTCGTTCATAATGACTCAAAGGATAGAGAGCGTTTGCTAACTTCAATACTTCTGTGTAGTAGATTGCGATAAAGAGGTGGTCCAGCCGGTCGCAGACCAATTCGAAATGAACGAGCTTGATCTCTTCGAGTACCCAGAATCCTTCTAAACTCTACTTCTCCTCTGAGGGGTCAACATCTGCTTATCTTACAGAGTTTTCTCTGGCGTTTCTTTGGTATGCGTGCTTGCTTGCGCCTGGGTCCCAGAATAGGAACAAGTGTTAATTTTGAGCACCGGGCTTCGACATAGGACTCATAAATAAGGTAGAAGTCAATTACTTTAGAGCATTGTCACTTATTGAAATCTCTGTTCATTGCTTGTATTTCCTGGAACCACCGAGGCCTTGCTTGTTCCGGAGGTGGTTTAGTAGACTATTGGTCAGGCCCGTGCAGATTCTGTAAATTTGAAAGGTTCTACGGTAGTACCGCAACACAAAGACGACTGAAGATTTATTCTCAAATCCTTAGTAATAGTGTTTAATAGCACAGACCTTGATTCCTTGCTAAATTTTCTGAAGTACGATCCAAACAGAGATTATTGTCATTTCTCGCTTAATTTCGGCTGATGTTTAGGGGCAAATAATCTAAGCACTCAACTCAAGCTCAATTTGTTGAGACGAGAATTAAATTAATATCTAGTGAAGAGATAACTACGAGAAAATCATAGTATAGCGTTATAGTGTAGCGTTGTCATTTGAGCGTTTTGTCTTTAAGAAATCGTCGACTGGTTCTCAGGTTACTACCACATAGCGTGAGGTGGCTCAAGCGGGCATTCACCACTTGATGATACTCACCCACCCGCTTGTTCGCTCAGCATTCATTTGGACATCAATGATCAATCAACACTTTATGATTGAGTCTTGAGCTTTCAATGCAAGTAGTAGTATGGTGCAGCGATGTCAAACGAGCTTTCAGCGCTGAAAGAAAAGAATAGAAGAGATGCAGCTGAAACGAGTTGTCCGCTACTGCATTCGAAGGTTAGTTTTGAAATACCCTATCTTTAATCTTTATGTAACTCAGGGGAGAAAGACACTATGGAGACATAAGTTCAGTCAAATAAGACACCTCAAAAGGTATTACATTCAAGGTAACACAGAAGTCTTAGGATCCCAAATAAAAGTGTATGTTTGGTATTCCTTATACCTCGAATTCACTGCGTCTTGGCATACTTCACGAATGTATCCCCACTGACGCTTTCCGCTCCCACAGTGGAATGCAGTAAGTCATCAGGCTCACGAGTCTGTCCAGACTTTGGGACGAGGTACATTACGCGATGGAGTTATCAAGCCTATGAATGGGACTTGGCAGAACAAACGCCATCCTCTTCGAAGGACCCATCGGACCAGCACAGCTAAATCGCACCCTCCTTTGCACCAGCTACCTTAACTTTGTCCTTTTAATATCTTCGTCTTCTGCAGCCACTTATACAACATCCATTCTGCGTTGCCGGTGTACACATCACACACCTGTTTCAGCACATCGTCCTTCTACCATACGAACAATACCGCTCGATCCGCAGCAGCACCACCCAATTTGGAAACGATCTCTATCAGATCCCCTCCAGCGGCTTCTGTTCCGGATGAACAGAATTCATCAGGCAAATCAGTAGCTGTCGTCTGGCCCTCTACGCACCCGAGTCTCTTCCCTTGTACTCCTTACCAGAAGCGAGGTGGTATTCAGCGAAAAGCTGTCGCGGCACAGATCAGAGCCAGTGCTGAATGAGGGCGTCCACATCATTGATGGGTAGCAACATTTCTTCCTCGCGTTCGCTAATCTCACCGCCCAGCTGTCCCGCCCACTGAACGTTTTCCAACCCCATGCCACTACAACCTCCAATCTCCTCACTATGCGACTTGCATCCAATCTGTGGGAAGCTGCTACGAAGCACACAGGAGTCGGCATCCAAATGATAGCTTGTCTTCTTCACACCCGTAACTTTCTCGACATCTTTCCTCGCCGACACCACATCCTCCTCCTCGTCAAGAACCACCCCTTCGGATCTCCGTAGCACATAATCATCCTATCCCTCGTCTGTGGTAGATCTGCTGCTCAGATAAGTGTCGCTTAATCGGAGGGGGTGCCCACAACGCTAAGCGCTGGTGGTCTTTCTCTTTTCACTCGCGAGGTCTGATAAATTCTCTCATCAACACTAACTCCTTCTTTCCCCTTGTCATCTACACATCCAATCCCTTGCCCGCATCCCCATACTAGTTCTCCTAAGCAATCTTGCTGCCTCCAACATCGTCTCAACAACATATTCCACAGTCTCCACGCCTCACGCACGTTACGAAGCGCTGAGGGATAACTCACTCCAGTCGCTGTCAGTGCGATCTACCACCAACCTTTCAGTCGGTACATGATGACCGATCGCCCCAGATCTAATCTTGCAAGCCTAACACAGTCAGAGCCACATCCAGGTGGTCTGATCAGAGCCGTCATTGAGACTGGCCGCACGAGAGGCAGCTCAGCAACTCCTCCACCTCCAGTAGAGATAGTCTCCCCATCTCCACAGAAACAGATCCAGTCATACCCCGACAAGATGGACAATCGCAGCTTCAATGGCAGTACCGGTGCTCGCAGTGACCACAACAGCCAACAGGTTAGTCCTGCTCACAGTGCTCGCTCTGCTCGATCAGGTGTTTCGGTTCGTTCTCAAGCCCACTCTCACAAGTCTATGAGCACCCAACGCTCTGTTCAAGTCCAAAATCAGGGTCAATCTCAAAATTCTCCTCGACTTTCCGTATTCAATTCTGGTTCTGCTCAAGGTGGTGCGTCGCAAAACCAAGGCCAGCCCCAGAACTCTCCTCGGATGTCGGTTGGCTCCAATCAAGACGCCGGTCAGGCACAAGGTGGCTCATCACAGAATCAATGCCAGCCCCAAAACTCTCCTCGCATGCCAGTCGGATCAAATGAAAGCACTAGTCAGACTCAAAGAGGTGCTGTGCAAGATTCATCCTCTGGTGAAAGACAAACATCACTTCAAGGCAATAGTTCTGGTTCCACCCAAGTCCAAAGTAAGAGCTTCATTCAACACAGATTACAAAGCAATTCCAGAATTCTGACATCCCTGCGCGTCAAACAGCCGCGACTGCGAGAGGTCAATTGCAAGAGAATAATCAATCACAACGACGTATTCTACCACCTGGTGAAACCTCGTCTCAAGGGCAGAACATCATTCACTCTCGAGAACAGCGCCAGGGCCACCAGCGTCAAATTTCGTCCTCCCGTATGAACCCAGCTGTTCCCGAATTCCAATCGAACTTCCAAAGAGTCCAGGCTCTCCAACAGGTGCAAACGATACCACCACTACAGTCAATTCAACCAGTCATATTTGGCCCACAGGTCTCACAGGTACGAGTCCTATATTTATTCCTTCAGGGCTACAAGCACTAAATCATCTGTAGCCGGTTATGGAAATGATGGCGAAGTCTGAAGAAAAGAACAAGATGGTGAACGACCTTGCCGCGAAGATTAGAGAAGATGGCTGCCTGAGCTCGATTACAAAACAAGAATGGATCCAAGATATCAACGATATTGGTCGCAAATACGATGAAACTGTCGAGCATTTGAAGCAAGAGGTCCATAAGAATTGGTATGAACTCCACACCACTCGAGCATATCTCTCAAACACAAGTGAGAACCTCCGCCAAGCTTACGGGGAGCGAGACCGTCTCGGAGTTGAGAGAGATTCTCTCGAACAGAAGTATAGGACCCTGCTTAGGGCCAAGGAAAAGAAGAGTTCCGAGAATTTGAATGAAATCCAGAGAAATTGGAAGGAGCTGAATCAAGCTTTGTTAAAGCAGCTCAAGGAGAAGGATGCAGAGCTTGAGCGAGTTCGTGCGCAGCTCGATAGGGCACAGATGGAAATTGAGAGCTACCAGGAGAAAGATGCAAAGTTCGTTGATGCGAAGCAGGTTCAGTGGATGGCCGCACATCCTACCTCAACGGTTCGCAGCCGCCAAAGCAGCAGAGCAATCCTCGATCCATTTACGTCACCCTCAGTAGCCTCTTCTTCCACTTTCCCTCTTTCGGGTCGTGGTAGTTATGGATCTCCTGCTACTACTCCAAGACTCGATGGTCTTATTGGTGGTGGTTTCACTTCGCCTTCATCAGGTCAATACCAGCCAAACAACGGTCCAAGCTGTTCAAATGCAGAGGACTTGTCCCGAGGACTTCGCCGTCGACCAAACCTTAATCTACCAACTCAACGGCCCACCAGAGGAAGAACCGACGTCCCCAAGTCACCATGGGAGACCGAGTCGTCCCGGGCCTTTAATACCGAACCGGGTGACACGCCTATTGCTGCCTCGAGATCCACTGCTCTTATCTTGTCCAGTACCAATCCCGAGGATCCGTCACTCTTCTTCCAAGGAGAATTCGCGGAACTATACAAGCTAATGGAGGGCTGGGCGATGACATATTGTAACGTTCCTCAACTCGCAAACGATCAAGCAATCGCAAGAGGTGACCAAACTCTTTGGTCGTTCATGATGAATTGCACCTACCCGGGTCAACGACAGGACTCTCACTCTCATGTAATGACCTTGCTCAACGATCCTGGCTCACGTCCGTGGTTTGTCATGAGAATGGGAGTCGGTTACATTGTCGAAGAAATGTTGTCTCTTAAGTCGTACAAGAACTTCAGTCCGCAAGTTGGTGCCGAGCTCTCAGCTGTCAAGACAGAACTTCAAAAGCGAGGTGAGCATCCTTCAAATTCCATGCTTGCTTGCTATTGACCTGTAACTGACTCTTCTCACTGTAGGTCTTTCTAACGACACTCGTCAAGCTCTCATTGATCGACGGGCTAAAGCTATCCAACACGCCGTTTGCAGCCCCAATTGGGGTGAATATTGCCAAGAACAGATTAATGGCCATTGCCAGAAGCTCCGAAATATCCTTGGGCCAATGCTCAACGATGGTGCCAATCGCTCGAAAGCAGGCAACGACATTAATGCCATTACTCGCAAGGCTTGGAATGTCTCTCAAGAAATGAACACTGCTCAAGTCACCTTCCAAGTTTACTTCCCGGAGACTGCTAGCAAGTTTACTGCCTCTACCATGATAGCCAAGGACAAGATGGACAAGAATCCGATGGGTTTGCAAATTAACCATACTCGCCTCAAGTTGGTTATCACTCCCGTCATTACCATGCGTGATGACCGTGGTACGACAATCAAGGCAAAGAACCTGCACTACGCTACGGTTCTCACGATGGGTTAGCCTACGCTACACATCACCACACTCGACGTAATCGCGTATGCACTCATGCATTTTTCCTATCGTCCATCCTACAGCATTACTTGAACGCCGAATATTGATCTTGTCCTTTGTATTCTTGACGTCCATTCTCGACCTTAGTCCAACTCGCACGCATGTCTCACGGAGAAGGTACTCATACGTCCCAGCCGGAGTGGTATCAAAACATTTGCTTTATCGCTTTACCTAAATAAACACATTCGGAGGACTGTTCGGCGCGGCACCCATTCATCGTTCCTGTACTCGAGTCAATACACCATATGGCCAGAGACAGCGCATCTTCACTACCATACGACTTTATTTGCATTTCGGCTTACTTTCTGGAGTTACTTTGATTTTCCTTGCTTTTTGGCGAAACTATTTCTTCAACTCACTCCACATTTCGGACCTCCGACATATCTCGACTTCTTGCTGTTGACTTGGACGTGATGGTTTTCTCAGTGGTGGTCTTACACGTGCTTCGGCGGCTGTTTTTTGACCTGATTATTGCATGGGAGAGCACATGGATGGATGCAAGGATGGCTTTGTGTGGGAGCTTACTGGATGGCTCTCGATTTCCTGGTTTCTTTACTCAAGATGAACTGGCTTGTTGTTCGCCGGCCTGCCGCTGGACTTTTCTTGCTGGCTCACTCAAGAGGATGGATTGCATAATTGAGTGGCTCATACATGGCTGATCATGCGATAGTCGAGAGCTCATATTGCCCCTAAAAGTTATTGCGTATAGACCAAAATGAAAATTTGAAAACCATCTCTAGCGTGACTGCTTGTGAAATGGTGCACCGGTACTTGTCCTATTAAGCTCCCCCTTGACAGATTGAAGTACTTCAATGTCACTGGATAACTTCGTAACATTTGTTGTAAGTATCAAAGGCCAATAGATTGCCACCATCTGCCTGTTGTGAAATATCCCGTTCAAATGTCGTGGAGCATTCTGGCATGTTAGTCGTATTGGAACCTGCGGCGAGAAATATAAACCTACCACACACCCTGTTATCCAACGCTCCGCACGACTACTAGGATTCCAAAATCGCACAAAAGTTTCATGACATGTATTTGTATTCTGGAAGCATTGGACTTGAAAATCTGGGTTTAAGAGATGCGATTTAATTTGCTGAGTGCCGCTGGTCATTAGTCCCTTGACGTCAGTGTAAGGCATACTCCAGGTAGTTGATAAAAGACAACTTCGATTCCGAGGCCGAGTTGCAAAATATGTGGTGTTGAAAATCTCCACCAAGGAACCCACTGGATATTGTGCCCTAAACACTAACATTTCGATATGCTCTCGTCACAGTTGGTGATGAAGGAGATCGGTCTCGCCATATCCAAAGATTTCATCCCCCTAGGGAAGTCTATCCTACTCGTTGGCCGCACTGAGAAAACGCATGCTCAAGCAGCAAAAGAGCTTGGAAACAATGCTTCATACTACCTTATCGATACTAGCAACATATCAGGCATTCTGAAATTCTACCAGAAGGTTATCAAAGAGAGTTCCGAAGTCGATTGTCTCAATAACAGCGCCACCGTACCATGATCAACATCTCGAGCTTGGTAGGATATATACCAATAAGTATCATCGATCGAGTGTGCCATGCAACAAAAGCTTAGGTGCATTTCCAGAGGAAAACACGGTGAACGAAGTTAGAGAAGGATGAGAGGAGAAAGAATGTGACGGTCATGGAAGTAGCTAGTCCGACCTGTTGCCACGAACATGCATTGCGACAGCGAGGATTCGGGTGGTAATAAGAAGGAAGGAGAAAAAACTGAACACTTCGGATCTGCCGAAGTCTATGGTTTTCGTGGGGAGAAGCTGGGAGCAGGATATGGATACTATTGGGGCGGGGATAGGTGGGGATGTTGTGGAGAGATGGTATGAGGAGTTTGGAGAGCAGTGTCAGAAAATTGCTTCGAAGCAGAAAGAAGGCCGATGTGCCCAGCATCTAGGAAAAGAGCATGGAAAGGACGTCTAGGCTATGGTCCTAGTTATCATCGAAAATTCTCGGTCTGTCTTACAACTTTGAAAGAGGACAAGTGGAGGATGGCAGGAAGAAGTCTGATGTTGATGACGAGTGTGTAGTGGTTCGTGAAGAACTGTCGATTAACAAAGCAAAGGTACGTGAAATGTTATAAGTTCTAGCTTTTGACTTGATCTTTCCACTGTCTGACAAGGCACAATGCTCATGGATGAGATTGGTATTGGTCGGGAGCGTTGAGTGTAATGACCAATTATTTTGGGTTGGCTTCGCTTCGATTGAGCCGCACGCTTCTTTGACACTCGACTTCGGCCTTGGCAGCGAACCCCTGCAACGCAACCGCCTCACTCCACTCCATCCCCTCGTTCTCCTGGCATCAAGTGTAGATCACTACAGCGTGAACAACATCAGTACGATAGTTGTTTTCGTCTTTGGTGCGGATTCTGGGCGACCACTCACTTTTACCGAATCCAAGGGTTGCGCTCGAAAAATAGGTACGTCACCTGTACTTCATACTCAGCCGCGCGACCTAGCTAACGCACCGCAGATGGACAACACTCATCCAGGGCGTCGATAATCGAGGAGAGCAGTCGCGGCGCATCGGAAAGCTTGAGGAGGAAAAAATATGGCACCTTCTACGACCGCGACCCAGTCGCAACCCTCCAAAGTGAAGCGGCCGGTACCACCAGGAATTCAAACGAATGGTATCAATTCCTCCACCTCCTCCCCATCGCCATCGATGTCAAACAGCAGACTCCCATCTACCGCTAAGTATCCTCCGAATTCTGCAACAAGCAATGGCGCTGGAAGTAATGCTTCGGGGGCGAGATCTGCGAGCCGGAATAGACGCGATGCGCCTCCCCAGCTTCTCGGTCGAGGACAAAGAAATAGCAGTGTTGGGCTGCGATCTGCCAGCCTAGTCGGAGAATCATCCGTCGCTCCTGTCGCAGAGCCTCAACCATATAGTATGCTCTGAATTGGCCTTGCGGTGGAATAGTTGCTAATCTAGCTACCAGTTAAATCCGATGCATATATCTTGAAGAAGTATCGCGGACATCCCCCTTCCCTCATCATCCACCTACATCCTACACATTTCCGATTCGACCAACAAGAGGGCAGTTTCACATACAAATCGCCCATGAGAATTGTTATCGAGCACCTCCGCAAACGCACAATCCCCCATGATCTAGTAGAGTTCTTCAATGATGTTCCCTACTACGAAGGCTGCATGATTGTACAGGTATATGATCACAAGTCTATCGCTCCCTCGCAGAACACGAATCGACCTAAGTCTGGAGCTGGCAAGTCAATTCCATTTTCTGTACACAACTACAATGCCTACCTCACGCCATCGCCATACGTCCCGTATCCGACGGAATTTGCAATACCCGGAAAAGGGAACAGCGGAGGCGACGAGGAGAAGAAGGCTTCTACACAGAAAGATAAAGAAAATATGCCAGCACCGGATCTACCGAATGATGCTCGCAACAAAGTTCCGGCATCGCCGAAGCAGCCAAAAATTTCTACGATCGTTCTTCGGCCAACTGCCTTGAGCAACCATGCTGATCTCGCATTGAAAGCTGCGGAAGTTCAACAACCAATGACCGATGGCCGAAGAGACTCCCGGCAGGACGTCAACGGTGTACCATTGTCTGCTACTGTTCCACCCACGCCAACTACAGCTGTCCCTTCCACTCCGCAGACCAGTATGGCTCCACCTGCAAAAAGAGTCAAGAAGACACACGCGGAACTTACTAGCAGTAACATCTACGCGGCCGAGTCACAAATTACATTCGCGACTACGGCTCCGCTTATGCTTGAGCCTGTGAGCAGCGTTGGGCAAGCAGCCGCCTTGTTAGAGTCTTTAGCACATCCAATGCACTCAGAGGCTCCTCCGGCACCCAAGACTCGCAAGAGAACCGTCGCAGAAATGGCGGCAGATGAGGCTCAGGCCGCAGATCAGGAACGCCATATGCTTATCTTTGATGAGCGGTTGGGCCAGAATATCGCTAGAGCTCAAGGAGGTGGCAATCCAGTTGATGGCGCTGGTCAAGCTGGCGGCGTTTCTTTTGAGCCTAGATTTGAGAGATTTAAGACCATTGAGAATCTGAAGGCTCAGCACGAAGAAACCAAAAGAGCGGAGAAGCTTAGACGAGAAGAGGCAGAGCGGAAGAGCCGACAAGAGCAAGAGCGGAACAAGCTTCGAGACGATGCCGAAAAACGAGAACAAGAGAAAGCTCGACTTGCAGCACAACAGCAGCAGATGGCCAATCGACAACAGATACAGCAAGAAGCACAGCGGCGCCAGATGGCACAGCAGGCTGCACAGGCTCAGGCAGGGTTGCCAGGGCCTCCTCATATGCAGCAGAACAATCAGGTCCAGCCGCCACATGCTCATCCTCAGACAAATGGACTTCCAGCAAATGGCATGGCAGCTCAGCCCCAACGCTTTCATCAGCAACAGGTGTCGCAGGCTCAGGCTTCCTCACCGATCGTCCGAAATGGTACTCCTCAGAGTCATTCTTCACCCATCGTCAATCCCATGGGAAATGTCCCCATGCAACAAACTACATCCAGTATGGGTGGCAGTCCTGCGAGACCGGGTTCCGTGGTTCACCAGAACCACCCTCAGATGGGTGCTCCTACAGGCCATCAAATGAGTGCGCAGAGAAGTCAGCAAAGTCATGCCGGTACCCCCCGCATGCCGAATTCCACGCCGAATATCCAATCTACGCCTCTTAATCGCCAAATGAGCCAGACCCCACGAATGAGCCAAGGAAGCCCGATGCAGGCGTCAATGGCTGCGATGCAAGCAGTCCCAATGATGAACGGTCAACAGATGCCGATCATGAACAGCCAACAGGCACAAGCGTTGCAACAACAACAGCAGAGAATGCAGCAGATGATGCGAAATAACAATGCCCAGCAACAGCAACAACAGCAAGCTGCCATGGGTGGGATGGTTCCGCAACAAATGACTCCCCAGCAACAACAGCAGTTCATGCAGGCTCAGCATATGATGCGTAATCAGCATCAAGCCGGACAACAGCAAGGCATGCCGAATCAACTGGCCCAGACATATGCCGCTCAAATGGCTGCCATGGCACAGCGTTCCGGCGGATTACCGCCGAACATGAACCAAAACATGATGAACAATAATCCCGGCATGGTTGGTATGCAGCCGATGACGATGCAGCAAATGCAACAACAAATGCAAATGCAACAGATGCGACAACAGGCGCAGGCTCAAGCCCACGCACAAGCCCAGCAAAATCCTCAGGCTGTTGCACAACAGCAAATGTTCCAGCAGCAAGTCATGATTATGGCTCAGCAGCTGTACAGTCAACAGAGACCAAAGGTCGCCGCAAGCTATGCTAACGGTATTCTCCCTGACGAGATCGAGAGACAGTTGCGAGCCCAATGTCAATCCAACGCTCAGCAGTCAGTACAACGTCGCTTCCAAGCTCAACGAGCTCAGCAACAGCAACAAATGATGGCACAGGCGCAAGCTCAAGGCATGCAACAGAACATGAATGGGATGCAGGGTGGTATGGGGATGTAACGTGGTGAAACTAAAAGTGTCGGCGTTTTTTGGACATGTAAATGGGTCGCTTTTCTCCGGACGGTTGGATTCGGATTTGACGAATGGGGCAGGACATGGGATATCCCTTTAGCGTTGACAACTTTGCATGAGAGTGGCGTTTCGACGGATTGATATCGAGGCAAGGCGCGTGTGAAATAATTTGGAGCATGCGCAGAGAATGTGTATGATAGCATGAACAAGACGGCCCTACATGGTGGATGTATAATAGAAGCCGCTCTTCAATAGCACAGATGGTACATGAAGCTTTATCACATTGAGATTTTCTCGACCGCAAGTCCTTGACTCCTATGCCATCCTTTTGCCACAAAGATAACTCCTCGTAGATACTAATACAATGCAGCCATATCATCCCATACTTCCATCAACCTTACCACTTCTCCTATCTAACTCCCTCTGCCTCCACTCTTCATCAGTTCCAGAGAATCCAGGAAATGGCGCATTGAACGCCTCACCCCATTCAACCTTCTTATCCCGGCTCTTCCATATATCCTCACTACTCTCTTTTCCCAACTCCTTTGAGTATTTAGAGCTCTCCCTCTGTCTGTAATGTTCCTTAATCGCAGCCGCTTTCTGTTCATCACCATAAGTCCTCGTTCGCATACAGAACCAGAAATTATTCCAATTGTCTGAACATGACTTCAATGTTCCGTACCGGTATAGATCGTTCCATCGACCTCCGAAGGAGTTACAGTAGAAGGCTTCGTCGAACGCTGTGCGACAGCTCATTGTTGTGGGGAGTAATTGCTCTGCTAGTGGCTCGGTGGATGCATCTGCGTTCGGAGAGGAGGGTTGGAACTGGGGTTGGTGTGTAGAGGGCGGTGGGTTTCGAGGTACTCGATTGTACTTTGTGCTACTGGGACGGACGTCGGCGTCTAATTCTTTGAGGAAGTTGGCAAGTTCTTGCTCTGCAAGATCATCGCGCGAAGCTGGCTTTTCGGCAGGTGGTGGATTCGAGGTTGATGGTGATGGTTGTGTGGGAGATTGAGTTGGTATTGTAGAATCTTTTTCTTGCGCAGAAGACGAGGCAGGAGCCGTTATTGACCAAAGCCAGCCCATTTCAAAGACTGTTGTGGGAGTGGACGGCTAGAGATGGATGAGGCTGAATATTCTTCATGGATGCTCAAGACGAGGTTGTAAATAAAGTGGAGCCAAACAGCTTAATTCCGGGAGAAAGGGGCTAGTCTTCAGCCTTACTGGATGACCTCATTTGTTCTCTGGCCAGGGCAGGCAACGACGCGTGATTCTGGAGCTTCCATTCTACCTTAGTATTTTGCGCCTTCGCTCGACCCTCGATCTATGGTACGGATCAAGATGTTGTACATATTAAAATATTGAGATCTTGATTTGTTGACAATGCAGTCCGCTCGGCGCATCTTCACCCCAGCCAGTATCCCTGGTCTGAGGTCGCGTAGAGCTGTTACACGCGACTTCTACAATGCCGGATTTTCGCCTCGGTTGGGATTGAGAAAAGATATTGGTTCTTGGAAGGGCAAGCGGAGAGAGAGCACCGAAACTGGGGAAGATCAAACAGGACATATCACGGCCAGGTCAAATGAGGGGATTCTGTGGTTTGACAGTAAGTATTGTCACTGTTCCGATCTCATGTAGGTTACGCTGATTAAATATTATTAGATCTCTTCCCTCTGAAACTCAATTGGATGCTACGTGTACCATGGCACACTGAAAAGGACCTTCCAGAACTTCTCACTCGATTCAATAACTCAAATCTGGGTGCATTCGAGCCTGTAGCTCTCGTCAAGCGAGCCATACCAAGCTCCGTTCCTATGACCGTCACTGAAATTCTCCCAAGACTCAAAGATGGAGGAGCATTCGTCAAGTTCTCTCATCCAAATGGCATCACGGCAAAAGAGGTCGAAGGTCTTCTTAGGCAATATCTTCGAGAGAATCCGATCAAGCCATGGTTTAATCCTTTTCGTAGAATCAGGACGAACTTGGTGGTTGGGAAGCCTTGGCTTGAAGATCTGTATCGATTCCCAAGTTCGAGGATAAAAGTCGAATTTGCACCAACAAGTCCCGGAAAGGAAGCAGCGGAGCTAAGTCAAGAAACACTGTACAGTCTGTTCCGAAAATATGGAAAGATTGCCGAGATCAGCCCTCAGCCATCAGACTCGAAAATCCTGCCCAAGTATGCCCACTTGGACTTTGCAAGGCTGAGACATGCGATCATGGCTGTAAGTACTAGCGAGATTCCCTGATTGTTTCTTTTCCTGCCATAAGGTTTTGCCATGACATTTCTTGTTGTCTACAGTGTCACCACACGTCAAGCAGTTGCTGACTGCCCTCTAGAGAAACTGCATGCACGGCTTTAAAGTCACGGAATCAGAAGGCGGCGGACCCGCTGGGACGTTGCTTCGTCTATCATTCCAGCAAAAGGAGAAAGCTCATTGGATTTGGGACTGGCTTACAAGCCACCCTAGAATTGTGATCCCAGCCCTTGCAGCACTGATAGCAACGGTCACTGTTGCGGTCTTTGACCCAATTCGAACATTCTTCATCAAAGCACATATCGAGCACTCATTCCATCTGAAGGACAACAAGATTTATCAATGGTTCAAGAGTCAGGCTACAGACATCTTCACATTTCGTCGCAAACGATCAGAAGAAGCAAATCTGATTTGGGAGGACAGAAAGCAAATCGTGAGTTGAGAGCACATCACCTCTTTTCTAGGATTGACTCTGGAAATCATGCGAAATGTCTCTCCACTCGTAGAGCTAATTACTTTTTCTGTAGATTGATACCATCCAGACTGCTCTCATGGAAACTAGCTCCACGTTCATTGTCGTTCGTAAGCTATAAGTGACTTTGTCTTCCTCAAAAGCTATGCTAACCGGCGATGCAGAGGGACCCAGAGGCAGCGGTAAAAAAGATCTGCTTGCTGAGGCTCTAAAGGGCCGACGCAACACACTAATCATCGACTGCAAGCCAATTCAAGGTCAGCATTTGAAGTTTGTTTTTTCCAGGTGTCCCTGCAGTCGCAGGGCTCGAGGATTTTAGATGGATGGAGTAAAGTACTAACATTACAGCAGATGCTCGCGGAGATTCTGCTACTATACGTGCTGCTGCTTCTGCGGTAGGATACAGACCTGTTTTCTCCTGGGCAAACAGCTTGAGTAGTCTTGTGGATTTAGCTGCTCAGGGCACAATTGGCGTAAAATCAGGGTTCAGTGAGACACTTGATGCTCAGTTAGGCAAAATCTGGGGAAATACTGCTTCCGCCTTGAAGTCTGCTGCTCTAGCGAATAGGCCCAAGGCAAAGGAAGATAAAGATGCCGCGTTGTCCGACGACGACTGGCTCGAAGCACATCCAGGTAAGCAAGGCGCCTGTATTTTACAATTTCTCCGCAGATGCTTCAGGTCTACTTTGGAAACATTTCCTATCCTCTTTTGAAGAAATCCCTCGCAAGACAACTGGCTAACTCCATTGTGTCCCAGAGCATCGCCCAGTCGTCCTATTAGACAACTTTTTGCACAAGAACGAAGAAAGTAGCATAGTCTACGATAAGCTTTCAGAATGGGCCGCTGGTCTGACGACCGCCAACATTGCCCATGTGGTGTTCCTCACTAACGACATCTCGTAAGTCCCCTGGCTGGTACTAGGGACGAATTTTTAGGATCTTGACTGACAATCTCTAGCTATTCGAAATCATTATCAAAGGCTTTGCCGGATAGGGTCTTCAGACAGATCAGCCTTGGAGACATCAAGCCGCAAGTTGCCAAGAAATTCGTCATTTCACATCTCGATATCGAGAAGGGCGACCCTGCAGACGACGCTTTAACCCAATCTCAGAAACAAGACGATCTTGAAGAGCTAGATGATGCCATTACCGGTAAGTGCTACTTATCATGACCTACTGCTTTGTTGGATAAGCATGCATTTCACGTCCCGATATATTCATAGTGGACATGCACTTCTACAACATTTCATTTCGAAAGAATGGTACTGACTGAAGGTTCTTGACAGCTGTCGGTGGCCGTCTCACCGACTTGGAGTTTCTTGCTCGACGATTGAAAACCGGGCAATCACCAAAGCGAGCGATCGCCGAAATGATCGAGCAAAGTGCCAATGAAATCATGAAGATGTATCTTTTGACCGTTGACAAGGGTAAGTAATTGATCGATTCTTGGAGGGACCGGTTCTGACCGTCTAGGTGATCGAAAGTGGTCTCCCGAACAGGCTTGGTACCTCATCAAGAGTCTCTCTGAAAATGGCAGTCTTCGGTACAACGAGATCCTTCTCACCAACACCTTCGCATCATCTCTTACTGCCTCGGCCTCTAGCGGCGAAAGTGCTCTCGAGGCTCTCACGGCTGCGGAACTGTAAGTGGTCGATCCATAAGTCGTTGTGTTTAGATGTTACAAGATTTTTCGGAGACATATTTGATCCGCTCCTTACATATGGGCTAACCATTTCGTCATATAGTATTACTATAACAAGCTACAAAGGACGGCCGCAGACTGTCAAGGCCGGAAAGCCAATTTACGAGGCTGCATTTAAGGTTTTAGCTGGTCCGTCTCACCTTTCCTGTCCCATCCTCCTCCTACCACAGAGCTGCGCTCGAAACTTTGGGAACGCGAGAATATTTTGACGATATACGTACTGATTTGTGACTACAGAAGACAAAGTATTGAAGAGCAGACTTGATCTTGCCATTCTCACCGAGCTGACGAAGATCGAAACAAAGAGCATAGACAAGTAAGTGGCCATTTGTCCTCACTTCCGGTTGCTACATTCAACTGCCCTCTTTGACTCGGCACTCTCACTTGGACTATTACTGACCAGTTCCAGATACGAGACAGAGTTGACGATGCTTGGTACTCTACCAAAACAGCCGAGCGAGTTGGCCCCGAGAATACATTTCTTGTTGACGAAGTTAGCTGCTAGTCAGCAGAAGGTCGAGGTATGGGAAAAGGAGATGGCGACGATGAAGAAGCTCCTTCTGGACGAGTATTGAAACGTATACCCATCCCACTCAATGTACTAAGCAACAACGAAAAACAAAATCCTCTTCAAGGACATAAGAGTCCATTTGCGACCACCGTCTTGAGATTGGCCGGTGCTATTTTTTACGCGGCCGATGCAAGCCCGCTTGAAAGAACATTCCGGCTGTTATGCTGGCTTACTTTTCTAGCGTGCTGATGCCCTATGCCCCCTTGGAGTCCTTCAAGCTCCGAACGTAGTATGTATCTATGAGTACTTTTTGCCAAGTAGTGTTTAGCATACGACAGAATGTACGTTTTGGAACGGGAAAACGTCTAGGTAAAGCCGACTATTTTTAGACCCGATTTACCCCTCATACTCGCTTCTCCCACGTTCCTAGGTATCATCCGCACATCGAATTGGGGATATTTATATTTCATCCACTCTCGGCTAATACGCTGCATAATCTTTAAAAACACAACCTTCCAATCGGCTCTTCTCCCACGTTCTTCCATCTCGCATACGGCAATCGAGACAGGAGATTGAAGGAATCAGGAAACGATCTTCTCGAAGCAATTCTAATACGAAGGAGGAAGACCTTCTTTCGGCAGGAATGTACCTCCAGGCCGGATCTAGGAAGTTGTGTGCGAGGGCTAGATGGTGTTTCGCGAGCGGTGGACACCGTTCCGTCAGCCATGGTCTTGGAACCTTCCACTACCAGCGCGGAGGAAACGGCCTGAGATCATCCGGGATATACTACTCCTTGCTATCGGCAGGGGAAATAAATACGTGGGTACAAAGTTCCAGTCTGGCTTAGTCTTGGCCCATATGGCTGGCGCACATGGACACCTCCACACATCAGAGAAGAACAGAACGTCTGGCGTCGCCAGACGCTATCATGGCGCCAAACCTGTACATGCAGAGATTTTCCTCTCCTCCTTCCTGTGCATCACCTATTAGCTAGAATATGTTTCTATTTCGAGTCATGCCTAGGTCTTGGTGTTAGGCATATCTCTACTCCATATAACGCATGCTGGCTGCGTGCATGGCGGCGGTACCTGACTGGCAACTGTGGTGTGGGTTTAGGATGGGACTTTTCTCGCTGCTTCTTATCTTGACGGCAGGCATCTGCTTCTGCGATAGGTTTGCACATGCTGATGTCGCTTTCTGGTTTCAACCAAATGTTGCCGTTACGAGGGTAAGTAGCCTCCTCCTGGTGATATCCTATGCTTCGATTGATACATTTGTTTGTTTGGAAAAGTTCTAACTCCCTCTCAATATAGTTTCAAGCAACTATGGTTGTGCCGGCCCTCTCGAAGGGGCCAGGGGCCCATGGAGTGTGGCCGGGGATTCAGAACGATAACTCGGGATTCGTCTTCCAAAGTGTGATCAGGTCAGTCACTTCACTTCTGTAAAATCGATCCCTTACAAGCCATAGTCAAAATGGTTTCATCCCACACAGTCGAGAAGAGTAGCGCTGATGTCCCACACAGTGATTCGAAAGTTCCTGGTACTTGTGAGTGATTTAGAAAACCCATTGTTTTCATTTTCATCCCAATCTTCCCGGTCCTGAAACCGGATTCTCAATTCAAATGCAGACCCATAACTGATCTACCATGTTCCAACCACAGGGCAGTTCTTTGTAGAGTATTGTTGCAAGTAAGCTACCCTGAAGTTATGCAAGTGGCCACACACTAAGTTCAGGAAAAGTCCCGATTATCAAGCCACAGCGATTAGAGGTGCTCAACTACTCCAACACTTACTTCAGCTTCAAAATCACGAACTGACCACTACCAGTTTACCCTGGCGACTCTATCACCAGCACTTTTACTATGGGAGCCAATAGTGTTTGGACAGATAACTGGTCTTTATCTCCCGGTTCGGTTGGCCAAGCGGCTGGACAGAGAGCACAGGCGGGCTCGTCCTCGGAATCTTTTGGTAGGGCTGTCTGCTTTTTGCTTTCAGATGAGATAAATTGCTGTAAAAATGCTAACGTTGAGGGTGGTTTCAAGCTAGCAAAGGTTTGATCAATAAAGTGAGTGTTGGTGAAGCTTGGCCGCTACGAGAAGCATTCTGACTGACCCAGGGACTTCTTGCCATTGAGCTGCAAAGTGGAGGTAAGTCACATCTCCGTTGATAATCGCATTAATTCCACTTCAAGCCCTTACACCTCTGCTCTTGCTTCGTACACTTCACTGATTCCTTTCCTTGCTAGCAACCTGGGACTTCGGCCAAGTCCAGTGGTCGTCGATTTCCATCACAGCCGCCACGACAAAGTCATTCTGTTCCTCAGGGTACGCAATTTCACAGCTTTTCTTCTCTATCTTCTGACATTTTCTTTTCTAGGTATGCCGTCAGTGGTGGGCTCAAGTACTCGATATCAGGGAGCTCGTCGGCTACGCAAGATTCCTCAACGACTTGTACTTACAGTCGTATTACCTTTGGATGAGCTTTGGAAAAATTTGAAGTCGATGGGGGTTGGCCGAGAGTGCTACTAAAAGACTCGTACCTGGAAGAAAATCTCTGTTTTATGCCTTGCAGTATGTCGATATCTCATCAACGGTGACATAGACTGGGTTGACTACAGGGATTTGGCGTTCCTCAACCAGTCTCGCCCCAGCGGTGTTAGCATTTGCTTTGTTCAAATAAGGATAAGAAGACGATGGTGTTAGTTGCTTCACATGTCATGTCAAACACAAGAGAGTATTAGAATTTTACGACTTTCATTTTGTGCTACCTAAAAGTGGTTGCTTTCTGCAATACAATGCAGCATCCACCAGTTTTCCCAGTGTATCAGTCGCCAAAGGAAACGCAAAACCCGCAACAAAGTCTACCCATAACTGAAAAAGAGGCCCGCTAGACACCCGGCCATGTGCAATTATGCCATGACACGATGCCGAAATGCAAAACAACTAAAGAGATTCGTGAGAAACAATCTAGTCAACCTCCTCAACAGTTGGTCCATCATCGTGCGAAGCTCCACCTGGTCCACCGGCACCTGGGAATCCACCTGGTCCACCTGGCATACCACCTGGCATACCTCCAGCACCGCCATCGGCGCCTTGGTAGAACTTCATCATGATTGGGTTTGCAACAGCCTCCAGTTCCTTCTGGTGCTCCTCGTACTCCTCCTTGGTGGCTTGTTGAGACTCATCCAACCAGGCGACGGTCTTGTCAATCTCAGCCTTGAGCTGCTCCTTCTCGGACGCATCAAGCTTCTCATCAACCTTAGCATCTGAGAGGGTGTTGCGGAGAGAGTATGCGTAGGATTCAAGACCGTTCTTGGCGCTGATACGTCCAGCCTCGGCCTCATCCTCAGCCTTGTACTTCTCGGCTTCGGATAACATGCGCTCGATATCCTCCTTGGAAAGACGGCCCTTGTCGTTGGTGATGACGATCTTGTTAGTCTTTCCAGTTCCCTTCTCAAGAGCAGAAACGTTCATGATTCCGTTGGCGTCAAGATCGAAGGTAACCTCGATTTGTGGAACACCACGAGGCGCAGGTGGGATACCGGTGAGCTCGAACTTGCCCAACAGGTTGTTGTCCTTGGTGCGTTGACGCTCACCCTCGAAAACTTGAATGAGCACACCAGGTTGGTTGTCGGAGAATGTGGAGAAAACTTCGGACTTCTTGGTTGGGATGGTTGTGTTTCTTGGGATGAGCTTCGTCATTTGTCCACCGGCGGTCTCGATACCAAGGGAAAGTGGCGCAACATCGAGAAGGAGAATCTCGTTGGTGCTCTTGGATGAAGTGTCACCAGAGAGAATGGCAGCCTGGACTGCAGCACCGTAGGCGACGGCCTCATCAGGGTTGATGGACTTGTTGGGCTCCTTGCCGTTGAAGTAGTCGGTGATCAACTTCTGGATACGTGGGATACGAGTAGAACCACCAACCAATACGATTTCGTGAACCTTGGACTTGTCAATCTTGGCATCAGCGAGGACACGGTCGACTGGAGTAAGGGTAGAGCGGAAGAGGTCCTGACAGAGTTCCTCGAATCTGGCACGGGTGATGGAAGTGTAGAAATCGATACCCTCGAACAGGGAGTCGATCTCGATTGAGGTTTGTGCGGAGGAGGAGAGGGTACGCTTGGCACGCTCACAAGCGGTGCGGAGACGACGAAGGGCACGGGCGTTTGTGCTGAGATCTAGTATATGTTAGTCAATGTTCCAAAAAATTTGGGGACATTAGGGGAAAGAAAAGGATGAGTCCTACCCTTCTTGTGCTTTCTTTTGAATTCTTGAACGAAGTGGTTAACAAGACGGTTGTCGAAGTCCTCACCACCCAAGTGAGTGTCTCCGGCAGTGGACTTGACCTCGAAGATACCCTCCTCAATGGTCAAGAGGGAAACATCGAAAGTTCCTCCACCAAGATCGAAGATGAGAACGTTGCGCTCACCCTCGACCTTCTTGTCAAGACCGTAGGCAATGGCAGCGGCAGTTGGCTCGTTGATGATTCGGAGAACGTTGAGACCGGCAATCAAACCAGCATCCTTGGTGGCTTGACGTTGTGAATCGGTGAAGTATGCAGGAACAGTGACGACAGCGTTGTTGATGGTTCCTCCAAGGTATGCCTCAGCAGTCTCTCTCATCTTGACCAAGATCATAGAAGAGATCTCCTCAGGTGTGAATTGCTTCTTCTCGCCCTTAAACTCGACCTCGACGACTGGCTTTCCACCACGGTCAAGAACCTTGAATGGGAAGTGCTTCATATCAGCCTGAACCTCTGGATCTGCGAACTTGCGACCAATAAGACGCTTTGCATCGAAGACAGTGTTGACTGGGTTCATGGCGACCTGATTCTTAGCGGCATCTCCGATCAAACGCTCAGTATCCGTGAAGGCGACGAAGGAAGGGGTTGTGCGGTTTCCCTGGTCGTTGGCGATGATTTCGATACGGTCATCTCTGAAGATACCCACACAGGAGTATGTGGTACCCAGATCGATTCCTATTGAAGGGCCAATGTTAGCTACAGCCTCGTTGTCGTGGCGTCGTGAAGAATACTTACCGATAGCTGGACCCATGATTGCGGATTATGTAGAATTGATGTAGTGTGTATGTGATTGAGAATGTGAAGAATTGCTTCGAGATTTGTTGAAGACTTGGGAGTTTCTTAGAGAATTGTGTTGTGGTCTGAGGAGGAAAAGACTCGTTGGGAGGAAGCTCTGGCAGTTTTTATGTTTGGCTGCAGGCGGACTCGCTAAGGAGGTTGACCAGAAGCTTCCATCTGGGACGAGCGAACAACAGTCCAGCACATTCTCGATTCACCGCGAAAGCGCTGCACACCTCTTGCACTCACTAGAAAGTACGATGGAGTTAAAAGTGGTTCAATCAATAACCTCCTGATGTTTTCATTATATCTATCTATCTATTTACCTACCTACCTAGGTACTTTTCCTTTCCCCTTCCATTCGAACAAATGTCGTGAATTCTAGCATGACATCTATCGCACCCATCCACGCTCACCGCCCGCCCACAATTAAATGTCGCCCCGCCGACCTGCCCCGCTATTTCAGACACTGAAAGAATGAGAACGAACCCCTCCCCACTCCTTCAAACGTCATCAGAGCCAAGCAAGAATCAGATCTCTTTCCACTTACAGTAATGTACAGTACATACAAATCGTGCCACTTCTCTGTGAACTGATACTGATGTCAACAGCAGTCTGTCTAGAAATTATGCCTTCCCTCTGCACTGTCTGCAGTGTCCTGAAGGTTCCTGGCGACATTCAAAGATGAGCGAGCTGCTTGCAGCCTGGTGGCGGGCGGGCGGGGTGAGGTGGCAAAACCATCCGCAAACAGCAATGTCAACAGTCAGGGGTATGTAGGTCACATGACTACAAATCATGTTTTCTTTCAAGTCGACTTGCTTACCTACCGAGATGGGATGTTCATCTGCTCAATCAATTTTCAATGTACTTCGTACGAACTTGCCTCTGCCTCCACGAAATTGATGACTTTTCCAACTAACTTGGTTTCTTCCCGGACAGGACAGGCTGTTTGGATTGCTTCCGAAAGACTGGCAGCCGATCAGCGCTTGACCCAATGAAGCTATTCCAGCGTCCAATTATCAACGAGTACCAGGAGGAGAGTTTTCAGCAAAGTACTAAATATATTCACTGACTCTGAACTCTTGTCCGATGAAATATTAACCCGTCCTCTTATTTCATTAGGTATATGGCTTCTCCGTCAGACTAGGTATACGTACCTGACGACTTGCTATCTCCATCCCTCCTCACTTTTCCTGCAATGTGGTGGGTTTGGTCTAACAGGCAAAATACATGGTACTTTCCAGGAATGACGGTCATACAATCGTATGACGCGAAACATCATTGAGCAATAGGTCGGATGACAATAGCATGATATTCTGCAGGTCCAGCACATGCCCGACAGATTACATCGAGTGGCCAGTAGTGTCATGACCCCTTAAAAAGATGCTTCTGCTCCATCGTCTGTTCTCTTGGGTCTAGTCGGTAGTCATGGAATGTCTTCTAGTCTTCCCTATTGTTTACCCGCCTCAATTGGTCACTCTGCCATCTTCGGTTATGATGTCTGTTTTCTGGAGGCATACGATCGATCTTTGGAGATACATCGCATCTTCAAATCAGCCCCAGGAGCGAAGGAGAATAAAAGGCAGAGACTCTTTCATGAGAATTGGTTGCAACAAAGATCCAACAACCCTCCAATACTCGACCTACTGCCACCTAATGTAAAATAACGGACCCCCTTCCAAGAACGTGCAGTGGTTGAAACCACACATCACTTACATCTTCAACACATTTAGGACTCGAACAAAAACTGCTTGAACCACCATACCGCAGCGTTCTTTCCTCTAACCATAGCCTCACGCTCCCCAGCATGCTTCTCATCACCACGAGTAAAACAAGCATGCTCCACTCCAGGAAAATGCTGGTAATCAAACGGAATTCCCAATTTCGAAATCGTCTCAAAGCTATGCAACTTCAGCTCAGCCGTGAACTGCGAATCGATTTCCGGTGCTAAAATCTGGACCGGCACTGCAATCTCATCGATGTCGTTTTTCGTCAACCAAGTCGGATGACCCGCTGAAATGCAGTCGACGAGAGGAGGCTGATGTTCCTTCGCACCCAAGCGAAACACAGCCCATCCCCCAAAGCAGAAGCCCACCGCCCCAATCTTCTTGTGCTTCAGACGCAGAGCCCTAGCACAGTCGAAGATCTCAGGCTCGCGAATCTCACGAGAGTTCTTCGCCACGAAGCTCGGGATGTCGAGTTCATGGAACTTGTTGCTGAGGATGGGACCAGGAGCCAGGGATTCGCCGCCGAAGAAGTCTGGGAGGTAGACTGTGGCGTCGGTCTCGCGGGCGTAGTGATCGGCTAGTAGACGGATGTTGGGGAAGTTCCAGCTTAGCAGATCGTGGATCACCAGGACTGCTACATCGGGATTGCTGCCTGTGATGTATGTATCATTATTTGCAAGCTTCCCGATGGTCCCAGTGGGTGTACCATCCCACTCAAATCCTTGGAGACAGCATGGTGCGACGGACATTGCAAGATCTCTGTGATGTTGACTTGGGGGTGATACGTGCTAGGTGACTCGCCTGATAGCAAAATGCAATACACTCCTTTATACATAAGTTAGCGGGATATCTTCATGCCGGCCAAAAGATCGAAACGGAGAAAGGAACTTGGTGATGGCCATACAGCCCAATCACGTAAGAGGCATTCCGTTATTTGCTGGTAAATATCGAACGCATCCTAAGATATGCGAAAAGCCATGGAGAACGCGGAGTTGTGCAACTAATGTTCGTAAGCAGCCTACCCTTCGTAATGTAGCACCAATGATAATTATCCAAGACATCTACGCCGCAATGTAATGAGAAGGAGGGGTGACTCATTCAGACGTGATTGGAATTTCGGGAGACAACTTGAGAGCCATTCGTCGAATACATGCGGGGAAGGGAATGTGAAATATGATTATCACTTTAATTTGGGAGCTTTGGGGCGCTGAGTTGTGGTAGCTTTGTCTCTGAGCAGCTGAGGGCTATTGGTGACACTCGAACGAATGGGAGCCACTATCCCCTTAAGTGGCGCAACGACTTTTAGCGTCTTGGCGGGTTCCCTACTAAAACTTAGGGTAAACAAAGAAGTAAATAAATCAAATAATTCTTATTAATTGCATATAAGATGCCACGTAAATTAATGAAAAATATTGTTGCTGATTCTATTGATCCTGTAATTACTTGACTTAATATAGAGCTTATAATTAAGACTAGATCGGGCTTTATACTTATGAATTTGCCTCCTTTTTCTTATATAATTAACTTACTACTTGATATTTGCTTTTCTAATGCCTAAGGATTATTTTTACTGTTTTTTCTAGAGGAATAGATCCGAATTCTTTATGAGAATACAAATTAACGAAAGAATATGGATTTCTAGACTTAAATAGACGATCTAGAGTTACCCCCGCATGCCCGGATACGAGAATAGTACTCTGTAACTGTACTTGAGGTATATGGATACCTAGGAATTTGTATATATATGGGAATCCATGTAGAAAACCGAATTTTGGACTATTGGACCTCTAGATCCGGAATTAAGCTAGTTTATCCTGTTTCGGATATTATGAGTCTTTGGAGGTTTTAGGTAATCTATACGGTATTCCGGTTAGCTTTAGCGGATCCGGACTATTAATTTGAGGCTGTTTTTAATAGGGTATACTTTAAATCCTTTAATTCGGGTACTGGATTAATATTCTGGATAGTTAGAGCCTTTAAATACTTATATTCGGGATACCTCTCGTACTCTCTAGCTTTTAGAACGGGATGTAACTATTAATGAGGCTATAGTACGTTTTTAGGGCTGTTCTTTTGATACTCTTAAGGTCCTTGGGAAGCTAATTGATAGGGGTTATAAGGTATAGGTCCTTAGAGCTTAGGGCTATTTTTTAGACTAGGTTTTTTATAGAAAAGGAAGTAAAAAGAGTATTCCGGGTGTCGGTTCAATACCGAATATAAGCCAAGAATCAAACGTAAATATCATGTATATGCATATCAAGCTTGATGGTGTGGAAAATCTGTGTTTCTTCTAAGAGGGGGTGGGAGGTACTAGACTATATACTGCCTCCCGAAACGCCACCGAATCACCCCCGTAAGTGGTCCTACCCCCTATTCTAGCTAAGACATGCTTTGGATAGGCCTGCGGACCAACACTAGCAACTCTTCTTTTTGGAAGGACACTTCCAAGCGAATCTTCATAGTACAGAAGCGAATCTCCAATACAGAATCGAACCTCCAACCCAATGGTAAAGAAAACAAGCTGTACAGAATGACCATATTCGCAAAGAAAAATAGAATGAGCGTACCAGGTACGGAGCTACGGAAGTACCATAGTCCGAAAGACCTCCGATTCTGGCCTGAAAAACCTCCCACGGAAGTAGTTGATGCGGCCCGTCAGAAGACAATAGCAAGTAAACAGACGCTAAGCGAGACCACCGCTGGCTGTACTATTACAAAAACCAGATCTCCCTCCATTCTGAAGCTTTCTTTCTTTAAGCAAACATCAAAAAACTCTCCGTACGTACACAGAATTGTCGATCTCCAGAGATATTCGCTAACATTTTGCTGTAGCCCGTACCAAATCAAATAAGCAAAAGTATGTATACAAAACAAAAGAATCGTAGGTGGTTCAGTGGTGAAACGGATGCTAACACAAACAGTGCCTGCACCCACACCATTCGGAGCTCTCGCCTCTGCCCACCGGAAGGACTGCGTTCGCTGCGTCCGAGCCATGATCAAGAAACCCGATCACGTCTGCGCCTTCGAGAACCGGAAGAGCAAGAAATGCTCGTACTGTACCGACCAGAGCGAAATCTGCACTCCCGTAGGTACTCCCCTTGTTTCCCCCTTTCTTTTCATTGTTTGGGATCTCGGATCCCCGAATGTAGTCCGTAACTGACCCGTATATAGCTGCCCTGGTACTTGGAAGCCGAGTACCAAGATCTCCTGCTTGCCCGGACTCTTGAGGAGACCGATAACATCTCTGCTGCTGCTGCTGCTCTCGATGCAGAGCTCCGTGTTGCGGTCGCCGAGTTGCCAAAAACTCGCGACGAGTTGAGTTTGGCGTTGTTGGAGGAGACTCGTGCTCTCCGTGCTGGGATGGCGGATCTCGCCCAAAGTCAATTCGTAGGTAATCCCCTTTTCTTTTCGTTCCGAATCCCCACCGTATGTACTCCGGTTCACGTCCGGCTAACCTTTCATAGGACTGCGGGCAGATCCTCTCCCGCATGGAGAAGCGGGTGGAGGAGGCCGTGGCTGCGGTCGTTGCTCGTCGTGGTGGTGACAAGCGTAAGCGTCCTGCGGGACAGGATGGAGATGGAGATGGAGATGATGAGGGAGCTGGCCCGGCCCCTCGGGCAAAGAGAACTCGGGGTGGAAGACGCCCAGGTGGCGCGGAGGTGGAGGAAACTGGCGCTGAGCCAGTCGATTTGGGAGCCGCCTACGATTAGGGGAATAGGCCCTGTTTCGGAAAGGCTTCGTGGCTGGTTCTTCGTGGCGGCACTTTCTTCATACCGGTGTACGGGAGTAGCCCCCTGTGGTGAAACCGGCATTTGGTCCCTGTTGGAGTGTCGTCGCAAGGCCGCCCGTTGGTGCTTTGAATCAGAGGGTAATTAAATGCAAATCAAACTCGTTCTCTCCTCCGTATCTTGAACAGAAATGAAAATACTTGCAAGTGATTAATGAGAGTTGTAAGGAAATCATAACAAAGGAAAAACTGCTCCTCATCCGAAACTCCTCCGTTACTCCCCCGAATCGACCCTGTCGACTCGTGAGTCTCGATCATGAGTCAAACGAGCCTCCAAATCAACATCAAGTGGCCTCTGAACCCAACCTTCTATCTTCACAGTCAAGGTGTTGGTGTCAATTAGCTCTTGGAGAGCTTTATTTGGTGCTGTCTTTGTCATGGCATCAGCAGGATTGCTGGTGCCATTGATCCACCGAATCTCCGTCAGCTCCCTGCGCTCATATGACTGCCGAATTGCCATGATATCAATCATTAAACGCTTCTCCTTTGTAGTGCCAAGTTTGATAATGCACTCGTAAAGAGATAGGGAATCTGTACACACCACGGTCGGAAGCCGTGGGAGTCCAAGCTTATCCGTTACCATATTGACGGTGGTTCCCAAAGCAATCAACATATCGATTCCTGCTACCATAGCATACAGCTCCGAAGCGAGTACAGCACGCGTTACTCTCTTGCACTTTGTAGAGCTTGCATGAATGATGTTGCCAGAGAGGGTAAATTCCGAATCCCCCTCCGTTTCTGATCCGATTGTTACCAGAAACCCGATCTGTGAGCTCAGATCCTTATTGTTGGCAAATGATCCATCGACAAAGACGTAAAGTCTGGCAGAGTGTAGGTCCACTGGTATGTACCGTAAACCTCTCTCCGTGTTGTCCATTTGCCATTGAAGACGTTGGTTCAGGGCCTTCGCGTCTTCTACTGTTGGATCCTGATGTTGCGCTGCCACCGACAAATCAAAGGTGGCTTCAGGTTGACAGATCGTTGCAATATACGCGCCGCGAGCTCGTTGTTCCACATATGCCTTCTTGTAATCTGGCGCCGTCACATCAATTAACTCTAGTCTCGTTCCTTGACCTTTCTGCGACATGTAGATGTTGTTCCCGGCCAAAGTGATAGTACATCCGTTGAACGTAATAGATTCGGAGGGGTTTAGGACCTGAATCGGTTTTGTCAAGAAATTGGCTTTCGTAATCCCTTCCTGCTCTCGTGCTAAGAATTCATTATCTCCGAGGATTAACGTGTCGTCTGTTTGCATTCCAACAATCCCAAAATCGTGGCTGTCTTTGGTGCTGATTAGCAAGCAAGGGTCGTACGTTGATGTTTCCATTTGAAGTTTTTCCACATGATGTTTATGGTAGGTGTTAAACCAGTGATTTCCGGATTCTGGTATGCCATAAAGAGGAAGCATTACCATAAATATCGTATCAGGAGGGAACTCATTTGCGATCTCTTCAGGTGGCCACGCAAGGATGTTCCTAAGAAGTTTTGTCGTCGACTGGACATAGGCCTGGGTGATGTCCCGAATTGCTAGATGCATATCGGATCTCTTTCGGATCTGATTCGGATGTCTCATAGTAGCGGCCAGTGATATGATCAATCGCTGACTTACCCGTTGAATAGTTGGAGATTGGGTTAATATCTCTTTCTTGCCTTTGTCGTTGAAGCATTGGATAACGAGCCTCGATTTCTCGTATGGTGTTGATGATTCCTTGCCTTTTACTTCGTCCACCATTCTTGATTTGAAGATGCGGTGGCCTCTTGCTCTGGGGTCATTTCTGGAAATCGGCATAAAAACGCCTCTCTTGATGAGAGCCTCATACTCAACTCGACGGGACTGCTGGAATGGTGGGCCAGGTGTAGTAATCTTGCCCTCTGCGCGTAGCTTAATCGATAGCCCTCGATCCCTTGTTTCCTTCTCAGTCAGAAACACGTTAGCATCGTAGTCGTCATCAATTGTTGGTAGTCCCGGGATTGGTTTTATAAATGGGATCTCAACCGTGATTCGGGGGAGTTTCGGTGCTGTTTCGTGGGCTTTTCGGACTGGTGAGCCAGGCTCACGGGTCACATCTGGCACTTTTTCTTTCTTTTGTTCAACGCCAGATGTATCTGTTTTGAATGGGCGCACAGATGTTGATCGGAATGTGCGTACTCTGCCGTTGTCCATATCGATCCTGCATGCCTCGCCTTCTATTCCCAAGAAAATGTATGGTCCTCTCCAGCCTTTCTTTTCTCGCCATACCAAAACTTGATCTTGAAGCCGGAGATCATGAATGTGCGTCGTACCGGGGCCGTTACGGGTTGCCAGCGCATCGTTGGCTTGGCGTTTAGCATGCACCTTGCGTACTTCTTTCATGGCCTTTTTGATGGTTTCCGCACGTTGCTGAATAGACGGGTTTGGAGGATCCATTTCTGTCATTCTGGGGTAAGCTCCAAAAACGAGCAGTGTAGGAATCAAGCCATTCGGTCCAGCTGTATCGTTGACAGCTTTGACAGCCATTTGTAATCGATCCTCGTCGCTCAGATCGGGATGCTCTACTGTGACGATTTCATAGGCACGCCTGAGTGGACGATGATACCGTTCTACTTTGCCAACTGAGTGGTGTGCCTCCACGGGCACAAGCTTTGGTGTACTTCCTACTGCTCTGAGTGCTCCCCGAAACTCCTCAGAGTTGAAGTTGGTTCCATAGTCGTAGACAACGAAGTCTGGGGGCCCAATGTATGTGTCCATCCATGCTGACTTGAAAGCATTGAAGGTGGCCTGAGCCGTAGCTGATCCGGGGCGCCTTCGGAGCAGTTTCGCAGCTCCGAACCCTGTGGCCTCGTCGACCATGTGAAGTGCATATCGGTTCCCAAATTGTGCTATATCAACATAGACTGTGTGATTGAAGTCGATGTCGTCTTGCAATTTGAAGCGAAAGCGATGTGGAGCGTCTGCGTGTTTCTGGCAATGCTCACACATCTCTTTGACTCGTAACATGATCTCGGAATCGGAATCATGGCCTGCTTGATCTAACAGGTGTTGCAACCGTTGTACCGATGGATGGCCGAATCTCCTATGTAGCCGGCGAATCTCTGTCTCCGTCAGGTGGCACTCGTTGATGGTACTGTTCGAAGAATCGACAAGTTGATGATTTTGGTCCAAGAGCAGCCATGGATGATCATCCTTCCGTACAATCAAGTACTTCTTATCACCTTGAACCAACACATTCTGTATGTTGTCGTAGTATGCCCCCATCTTGTCCATTTGTTGCAAGCATAGCAGGAATGGCACGTCTGTATCCACAATATGGAAATCCAAAATTCCAACTGGAGTATCCACTGTGGCGATTCCAAGGGAAGGTCGTGAACCTGCTCCGAATTTGATCCGACTCTTACCCGACTCGCTGGTATCGTATTTGACATTTCGAATCCGTTGCAACGCACGTAATTGATTGAGACCTCCAACGTTTTTGTTAGAAGCGCCTGTGTCAATGAGAAGACCTTGGAAGAAACGGTCCGTCCATTGAGTCGTATAGGCCTCATTTTCTGGAGGTTTCTGAATCCGGCTTTCCAGGATGTGGGTGGCCTTCTTCTCTTCAAGTTGTTCCATCACTTCCCGCGCATCGTACATTGCCTCACTGGCACTGAACACAGTTGTGAAGTTGGCCGATCCATCGCTGCATCCGCTGTCCGAATCTGTGGAGGTTTCATCGATCCCGGAAGAAGTGTCTTGGTTATCGGGGTCATCTGGGTCATCTCTTCCTGACTGACCCTGAATGTCCCCCGAACCCGATCCGACTCCCTCTGCATATGCCAGGTAGGCTTGAAATGATGCCTCTGTAGGTTTCACACCTTCAGCTTTTCGTGCAGCAAAGTATCGCGCTTTGGAGGCTGCCTGCTCCTCGTTAGAATGGCGGCTGCTGTGGCAGTCCATCTTCTTGCAGACGATACACCCTGTATAACCTGGCTTGGGCTTGAATGTAGTTCCGCGTTTGTTGCCTGCGGAAAACTTCATCCTTCGGTCCGAGTAGTGGGCCGTCCCGTCCGCAACGTAGGCACGGTGTCGACTCGGCCCTGAATCGGTGTGTTTACCGACTCGTGATCCCGGCTCATGAGCCGTTTCCACGCTCAGAGCCGTGCGAAGACTGTCCATCAATGTAGGGAAAGTTGGTGGTGCTCGAAACAGTGCCATCTTGAAGAGTGGGTTACCTGAAACTCCCTGCACGAGTTTGTCGCGCAAAGTTTTGTCGTTCCGCATATTGTCGTCTTTGAGACCAAGTTGGATGCTCTGCAGCTCTCTGGCAAAGTTCTCCAACTGGACCAGAATTGGCCTGCCCTTCTGGTAAGGTTCAGCTTGAAATGACAAGAAGGTCAAGCTAAACCATCGGCTGAGGAATTGGTTGGCTCTCTCTTCCGTCTCGAAATTGGTACGTGTTGCTTTGACAAGTTCGTCAAAGTTGTACCCTTTGTTCTGAAGGTACCGGTAATAGTACGTAGATGCTCCGTCCCGGAGCATCGTCGGAAATGCCCGGTGCCAAATGTCATAATCAACACCTGCTTTCTGGCAGAAGTCGGCAAAGATGTGTAGTTTCTCGTCCAAGTGGTCTTTGGACCCACTGTACTGAAGCTCTTTGGTGTACATCTTGCTAAGGTTCACTAGCGATTTCGATTGATCCTGCGTCAGTGTTTCCATGACATACCAAGGCGGCCGTATCTGTTCCGTATGTGGTCCGATTGTTCTCGGTACCGTAAATGGGGGCAAAGATCCATCCCGTGGGTGCACTTCTGGAATTGGTACGGGGTTTGGCAATGGATTCTCGTTCGGTCTCCACCTTGGCGCCGTATTCAGGGATTCTCTCCCAGGGGTAAATGAGAACTCTCTCTTTGTACGAACTGGTGGTGTCGCGGCGTACAGATCGTCGTCTGGAATGATGGTCCTTACATGGGCAGGGGTCATGAGATGGTCTGAGATCTGAGACACCTCGGCTCTTGGGAAATTGCTCCTCAACGGAATATGTTGGCGCAATCCCTCTTCCTCATCTGAAGGAGTCGATTCAGCAGAATCGATCACTACAGTTGGCCCGTTGCGTCGAGATGGTGGTAGCATTCCTTGATGAAGTGTTTGGGTAGTCGAAGCTGTCGCTTGGCGAGGGTTCTGAATATGGTCCGGTACTGTGTCGGGAGCGTTCCGAATCTGCAACTCCAGCTGTTCTTCCGGCCAAAAGTTAGTTTCGGCTCGAGCTGTCTGAGCGAGTGCAACCGTAATTGGTGTCTTATCCTTCCGTACGAACACGCCGTTTGCTCGTAACGTGTCACGTAGGTGCATTCGTTCCACCTTCTTGATGCGAGCGAAGTGGCCTGGAGACCAATTTCCGAAATATTCCCAAAAGTCCAGGAATAGGAATTCGCCCTTAGAATGGCCATCGCAGAAGTTCTTTCGAAACTCCTGCGAGAGCTTCGTAGCATCATCTGGTGGCGTTTCCACTGGTCGCGGTCCTGACCACATCGCCACCGCTTCCGCCTCTGCTCCCGTAGCTGTCTCTTCCTCTCTCCCACCCTGATCCGAAGTAACTGGTGTTTCTTCGGCCATGATTCGTACCTGATTCGGTGGTGTCCCGGAACTGATACTTGATTTTTGCTTGGAATCTCCTTAGCTGAAGTCAAGCAATTGACTTGACGATTGTCGAAGAGGAATCGTCGCTGTTGTTATGCGTACTGCCGTACGAGATTTGCAGTCTAAACGTGATGCCGGTCCCCTCCCACTGAATCGTCAATCGTTGATTCAGGTTCAAAGATGGCCCGAAAAGTACAGCTAAGTACTCAACGTTGAGTCGCCGCTTGTCCTGCCGTGACCTATCTGTCTGTGGTTCGCATTGACCACTGATCAGTGTCGGTTCAATACCGAATATAAGCCAAGAATCAAACGTAAATATCATGTATATGCATATCAAGCTTGATGGTGTGGAAAATCTGTGTTTCTTCTAAGAGGGGGTGGGAGGTACTAGACTATATACTGCCTCCCGAAACGCCACCGAATCACCCCCGTAAGTGGTCCTACCCCCTATTCTAGCTAAGACATGCTTTGGATAGGCCTGCGGACCAACACCGGGATAAGGAAAAAGAGGCCTTTAGAAGGTTCCTTAACTACGTGCTCTCGAAGTTAATACCTCTTTAGCTATTATTACGTACTTAATAGAAAGGCTTTTAAATCAAGGTAAAGGCTATGTTATTTACCTTAATAACCTCTTTACAAATATTAAGCTTTTGATATACGGTAGAGAGCGAGGTTAGGGGGCTATAGGTACATGTACTGTAAAATCTGGTATTTTACAGTGGTTTAGAAAGATAAAGGCGGTAGACGTAAAGAAGAACGAAATATTATAGGGAATACTTAATATAGAAGTAACTGTGGATAATTGGATTAATATGATAGCGTGAAAAGATAATACTTTAGTACTATCGATATCTACAGTTTCTGATGGAAAGAGTGTAGTAGAACGACTCCGGAAACGCCCTTCTAAGACCTTATTAGCTGTAAAGACCTCCCGAAAGCCCTTTAGACTAAATACTCGTGCTATACTTTTAATTCCTAAGTACATTAACGATTATAACTATTAAATAAGTACTATTAATTAAGGAAATCAACTTAAAGCGCTAAATACCCTTTAAAGGCTTTATTAAAGGGGTGGCTACTAATCTTTAACTACGTGGTTAATTAATATAGTAATTACTAATGCTTATAAGCTTAGTTTCTACTCTTAAGTGCTACTGGAAGAGAAGTAGTTCAATTAGACGGTATTTAGAACGGAGGTTCTTAGCTACTGTTTTGCTTTTACTAAGGAAAACTGTAGGAAACGTAAATTAGCCTTGATTTCTACTGTTAAAGAGCTTAAAGAGGCTAGCTAAGAAACTAAGTATATACTTAAATGTTTTGAAAAAAAAGGGAATTGCGTAGTATACGCTAAAGAGGGGGTTTCCTTGAAAATAAGGAGGAAAGTACTTAGGGAGCTTTCTGTAAATGTACTAATAAATTAAGGGGGATCCGAATACTGGAAAAGCTCTATATTTAACTATAAACTTTGTATAATTATACTCTATAAAGATAGTACTTGCTTTGCCCGGTATTATAGTTAATTATAGAAGCGTTGTAGTGTTTCTCTAAATACCCTCGATTTTTGGTAAAGATTTTGCCCGCCAAGACGCTAAAAGTCGAAGCGAGTTGCCACTTGAGGGGATAGTTAAATTGTTAGGATCCTGGAAAGGCAAGGTGCAGATTGAAACAGTAAAGTAGCAAACAGGTCAAGACATGATTGGAAATTATCCCTTCGTCCGCTGAGACATTTCCCACGCTAGTAAGGGTCAAGCGAAGAGAGCCAACTAATCCACTCATCAACTGAGCCTCATGATCCGACGAATGACGGCTTGTCGTTTAACTCCCTGCTAGCGTTGGGAAATGTCTCAGCGGACGAAGGGATACAAAAGGTACCGATGTAGGAACCGCACGATATTGCTCTTCATGCTTCAGTTCGGGACGAGCAAGTACCACGAAGACGTACGAGAGAAGCATGCTTTACAAAACTCGATCTCGATGTAGAGACGGAGTTACACTTGATGCTTGAAGGATTCCAGCCTTCAGATTCTGATTCAATGTGGCGTCGAAGAGAATGGCGCTGCTCACAGATGCTGAGCTGCTTCTCACCAACCTTCCCAACTTTGGGTTATAGATCACCTAATTAAGTGATTTTCTACTCCAAAGACATTTTTGATGGAGGTCATGTCAAGGCTAAAGAGATGACTGGAGTCTCGGGACTTGAATAAGAGCCTTGAGCACGTGACCTTTGAGAAAAAGTGGGTCGCAACAATGCGGCCGCATCTTAGTGCTCGCTTCCACACACGATGAATATCGCGAAATCTGACCTCCAACTTTTTCCCCACGACGACCACAACGACAAATCCTCGAACAACACACCAACCGCAACCATGGCCGGAGGTATTTCAGTTCGCGATGTTGATGTAAGTGTTTTTGAATCTGCAGGCTGAAGGAGGAAAAGGTCAACTTCGCCATTCAACGACGAAAATGCGCGTCTACCTCGATACTCTCGAATCTCGAAAGACAATTGAGCAGGAGCGAGGGGGTCGCAAAGACCTCTGCTGACGGAATAATGCTGATTCGATGGGTGTTTTCAGGCGCAAAAGTTCATTGAGGCATACTCTGCTTTCTTGAAGAGACAGGGAAAGCTTCCAATTCCAGGTACGAATACGTCTCCATCCCCATGCAAACTCTTGTATGCTAATATTTCTTCTCTTCAGGTTGGGTTGATACCGTCAAGACCGGCCCAGCGAAGGAACTCCCTCCTCAATCTATCGATTGGTTCTACGTTCGCGCTGCCTCTATTGCTCGCCACGTCTACCTCAGAAAAACCGTCGGTGTTGGACGTCTCCGCAAGGTTCACGGCTCCACCCGCAACCGTGGATCCCGCCCATCTCACCATGTCGATGCCAGCGGAAGCGTAGACCGTAAGGTCATGCAAGCTCTTGAGAAGATCGGTGTCTTGGAGCAGGATGAGGACAAGGGAGGTCGTCGTATCACACAGAGCGGACAGCGTGATTTGGACCGTATTGCACAGACCACCGTCGAGGTAAGAAACAGAGAATGGTGATATATCGGGCTGAGACTAACATGCATAGGCTGAGGAAAGCGAGGATGATGATGAGTAAATCATTTGCATTTCGGTCGTTTGGGATGGGCGCGGCATGGTGCTAGCACGGTGTATTTTCAAGGAATAAAAAATCCTAAAGCCACAGTGCACATTCGACTTCACATATCTCAAGTCTCTAAATTTCACACATTTCATGAATTGTTATTTTCCCTCTGGTTTCAGTAGACCACAATACCAAAATTCGGCAGTGCCGAAGTGAGTCTAACCTTTATTCACTCGTCAACCTCGAAGCCCATCTCAAAATTCCACGTCATTAAATGAGCGTATTACTTCAGTTTCAGGCTTTCTTTCCCGATTTGGAAGGAGCGCTCATTTCTTCTCTTTTGCGCTTAAGCTGAGCAAACACCTATCTGTCACATTTGTCTTCCCACGACGCGCAGTATGACAGAGACTAGAAACAACACCTAAGTCTCCATTCAGCAAGAGCTCTTTCCCAGAAATAACTGTACGCTCTCAAAATCAAAGTTGCTGCCTACAAGGCTGGCGGAAAGACCACTGCCACGAGGTATATAAGCGATGGTCTTCTCTCCAACCTCCCCCTCGCTTCTCACCACCAACCTTCAAGCTCAACCATCAACCATCAACCTTCAACCACCAGTCTTCAACTTTCAACCTTCGTCGTCAACACGTCCATCCACAGACGCGTCACATATTCTCTACTCACACTCGGAAAGATTTGCTCGTCTTGTCGAACAGTTCGAGGAGCTAGATAGACGGGAAGACGCAGGTTCGGGTTAGGCACATACGCAGGAGAAGGTGACCTATCCGAATTCCTAAGAGCCAGCGAAATTCGAAGTCTGTGATAGCTGCATGTATTTTATTCCTGTAACTCAACGCATTTTCATTGCTGTGCTCCTAATGTATGTGTTTCAATAAATATGAAAATCCATCGCAAATTCCCAAACGCCTTAATGTGATATACCTGCCAGTCTACTGTCTGCTGTTGAATGCCTTGAATTCAACACCCTCCAAGCCTTCTGTCTCATTGTGCTCATCCTCCTGCATCTCTCTCATCTCCTCCAAGATATATGAGTTAATGGAGCGAATATCGGCATATTTGAGAGCAACTTTGTGGAGCTCGAGCTGAGCAGATGCATATCGAAAGGCATTCTCGGCATACTTTCGGTACTTGGTCTGAATTAGCTTTGCAGCTTTAGCAGCCTATTTGGTATATCAGTTGACGGTCTTATTCCCTATAGCACGGTATATCTACCTCACTCGGATCGTAAACCACTTTGTCACCAATCTTAACTCCATTCTCGTCCAAGTCATCCACAACGATAGTACGGATCGTCATCTTTGGCCGACCTCCTTTATGCTCAGAACGGTAGGGCTCGCCATCAGGAAAGGCTCGATTGGTATATCTTCGTGGTGCTTCATGGTACAATGCCATGGAGCCAATGTACTTAGCAGCCCCCTTGTAGATGGACTTGTTGAGTTCACCGAGAAGCTCAGCTTTGCGAGCTGCGGAGAGTGGGATAGCACGGTAACGCGTTTCGGTCCAGTAATCATTGAGTTGCTTGATGGTTGCCATATTGTCTGATTTGGTATATCTATTTTCAATATATCAGCTCATTTCATCACAGACTTCTGTAGCGCCGACTTCAAAGGCTGCTCACCGTGTTTTGTTGCTGCTGCTACTGAGTTATGCCGTATTGAGGAGTTATTGATATGTAAGGCTATTCGAATGTGGTCAGTGGGCTGTTTGACTAAAGAGGAGTTTGCTTACGTGACAGCGGTGGTGTAGTTGTTGTGGTTGTTTCCAGGAAGAATTGTTGGAGAAGTTCGCGGTATTTGTAGATATGCCTCGCTTAGCAGCATACTCCCATTTGGGATATCGCGACTTCCGCATTCGATGCAAAATTCACTACCTGGCCTACCTTTCTAGTTCCTACTCTCATTCCATTTTCTTCATCAACCGTCATCCTTCAACTCCAACCCTCAGCCCTCAACATCTGACGTACAACAAACTTCAAAGAATTCATTATTACTATTCCACATCGCGGTATAACGATCTCCAAATACCCTTGGGGGCGTGGCACAACCCACCCAAAGCTCATTTCTTGTCAGATTATACCATACGATGACTGGTGTCCGACACAAGAATCCAGATCATGTCAAGAAACGCGTCCCAGGCCGAAGTCTCGATGCAAATGGGTCCTATGAATGCGCTCATGGCTGTGGGACCATGTACACCTTGACCCATAGGACGCCAACTGATCTGAAGAAGCATGAAGATAATTGTTCAATGAGGAATAACCCGGGTCAACTATGGGGCCCCTTCAGTCTAGATCCAAGAGGAGATATGATATGCCGGAGAGGGTGTGGTTTCTCTTCGAGGAACTATTCAAGCATGCGCGTCCACGAAACGAAAAGATGCCCTATCTTCACCGGAAAGCCGAGACTTCAGAAAGATATCACCAAGCAGAAGAAAAAAGACGAATCCATGCCTGACATTCCTCTTCCCACAGGCCCTTATAAGCGGACAGCAAGCAATTGGTATATCTGCAGAAGAGGCTGCGGAAATTCCATGCGGACGCTCACAAACATCACACGTCATGAAAAGGACTGTGGGAAGCCAGAGCAAGAGAAGTCAGGCAGCACTCTAGCTAAGGAAAAGCGCATTGCCTCTGCGTTGGCATATCCCTTCATTGGAGAGACCGAGAATCCCCTCTTACTTGGAATATCATATCAGACTTGGAGAGTCGATACCCTGGGTCCAGACTGTAAGCAGACTTCTCACTTCCTTGAAACTCGCTAACAATAGCAAGATTTTGATATTCCAGATGGCAATCCATTGATGCCGATAAATGATAAAGTCCGGAAGGACTATCAGCTCATCGGAGATGCACACAACGTCGCGGAATATCTTGAGGATAGTGACACTGAGTCCTTGGACGACGCAGAGGTCGAAATTGAAGAAGATGGAGAGGACCAATACCAGGAAGTGGATGAACGGGATGACAATGGAGTCGATGAAAATGGAGAAACTTGGCGAGGCGGATGGTCATTCAATGGCAAGAAGTACGACACCATTGCGCTCCGAAATCAGGCCGTGCTCAAGGTTCCGGATATACCAGCTCCTCCGCAGGGTCTCTGCCCAGGTATCGTTTGGACGCATGGTCTCATCGAATGCCAAGAAAAAGCAACACTTGGTATAACAAATTGGTCGTTCAGAGGTGACAGACACGTCAAGACGGTATACAATGGCAAATCTTACAATCAGCCTTGGGAACTGTATTGCTATTCGTGCCATGTCTTCAAGAGAACCATTCGAAGATGGGAGAGTGAAGAAAGGTATAAAGATGGAAAGCTTCTGTGCAGTCAATATCGGCATTGCAGAGAGCTTGTAGTAGATGGAGGTGTACTTTGTGAGAAACATCGAGGTATTTGACTTACCCGTTTCGAAAAGTATTCATGTCTGGCATATCTAATCGAGGAACAGAGACTCTCCGACAAGGAAGAAGTCAAGGCAAGCAGAAGCAATTGATGGTGAACCCCAAGCGTAATTCCGTGGGAAAACCAGGCGATGGCATATCAACATCGACAGATTTGAGGTCATTCTTGGAAGCCCTTGTCCAGCAAGGATCCAAGAAAGCTGTGCCGAACGTCCATTGGAACCGGGTATTGGATGCGATGGAATTCGATGATGTTCATCATGATGTTTACTTCATGGACCTGGAATTCTGCACCCTGGACGGCGGCGTGGCCCTATTCGAAATATCCGTCTTGAGCCATAATGGAGAGACCTTGCTTGACACGACAATCGATCCAGGTATAACTCCAGAAGAGCTCGTAGACTTTGCGGCAACTCAATCCGAATCCCGACGGGTCCTTATTGAAGCAATTGTGAAGAAATGGACCAAGAAGAGCAATTTGAAGGATCTACCCGACCGATTCAACGGTATGCCAATAGCTGATGTTGTCGATCAAATGAAGGCGCTCGGTATAAACAAAAATTCCGTGATACTTCAATGGTCCGTCTGTCGGACCGAGTACCACGTCATCCACAAGAACATGCCTGATGCAGACTTTCCACCCAAAGCACAATGGCTAGATTGTATCCCAGTCTGGAGACGGGTTATACCAGGTTTGTTCACTTTTGCACTGGCAACTGTGTTCCCATTTTTTTTTCCAGATGAGAAAAGGTTGTGCAACAATGCTCACCGTGCAGAAGTTGACGCCAGAAAGTTGTTCCTTATGATTGTTGAGCTCGTCAAGTACGTCAAGAAAGTTTGACTGGTATATATGATGATTTGAGGGTACAGGTTGAGAAATATGTTCACATTACGCTGGGGCATTAGCTGGATTTTTGGCATGTATTCAATTAGCAGGAATTTAGCTTAGGAGAATTGCAGAGGATGATGCGAAGGAATATCCTTGGGAAATACCGTATGGGCACATTATTTAGCAAAGAGAACCGCATTCGCTACAGCTCTCCAAGACGGAACTGTTCCCAATCCACTGTGAAATCGAATCATCTTCGTCGTGGTATTATCATGCAAGCCTCAATGCAATGCTCGCTTGCGTATCCATTTGTCACAGAGAGCATTTTTCTACACAAGTCAAGCCGTAGTCACTCTCGTTCGCGATACTCAAGGCCTCCTTTTCGTTCTCGAACTTCAATACCGTGACTACAGGACCGAAAATCTCTTCTTTGGCAATGCGCATATCTCTTGTAACGCCTGTGAAAAGTGTGGGCTAGAGTAAGACCTCGAAGTTAATATTGTATGATCTCGACTATCAATACTGGTGGAGCACGTACCGGAACAAAATACCCATCTTTACAGGCAGGATCACTTGGAAGTGAAGCCTGCGCTGCAATCTTTGCCCCTTCAGCGTTCCCAATCTCAATATAATTCAACACGCGCTCTTGCTGCGCCCGCGAAACACTAGGTCCAACATGCGTTTCCTTCGACATCCCATTGCCCACCACAAGCTTACTAACTACCTTCCCCAGACGTTCCACAAACACATCATGGATACTCCTATGCACTAAAAGCCGCGAGGCAGCCGTGCAAGCTTCTCCCTTGTTGAAAAAAGCCCCCTCCAGAGCATCAGCAACCGCTCGATCCAGATCTGCATCCTCGAAGATGAGAAAGGCGTTCTTGCCGCCGAGCTCGAGTGTCGAGGGGATGACGTGCGATGCTGCTGATTTTGCTGCTGCTGCACCGGCCGCTGTTGACCCTGTGAGCGAGATCTTCTTGATCAAGGGGTGCGTGGCCAGGAGTTGAGGGATTTCTGGCCCTGCTGAGGGCACAGTTTGGACCACATTGGGTGGCAGGACTGTTTGAAGGATTTCGACGATGCGCATTACTGTCAGAGGGGCTTGTTCGCCAGGTTTGAGGATTATGGTATTTCCTAGTCATGGACCTTGGTCAGTCGTCGGGCCTTGTGATTTGAAGTCGAGAGAGGGAACCGAGAGCCCTTCGCTTAGCAAAGGGGGCATGAAAACAAGGCTTTACTAACCTACCGCGATCGCAGGGGCAATTTTTCCGCCGGTGTGGATAGGAGGCCAATTGAATGGCAAGATCTTGGGCGTCATTAGTCCTTCATCAAGCATACAAGTATCACGAGAGAGTAACTCGCCCCAGCTACAACGCCTAACGGCTCCCTCACAACCTGACAATACACACTCCCCCGATCATAGAATTCGCTCGGCAACTTATCCACAATACTACCATAATACCTAAAGATATCTCTGACGAACGTCACATCGAACAGCAGAGCATCTTGATACGGCTTACCGTTTTCCAAACAAAGCATTTCAGCGAGCTCTTCAGCATGCTTTTCAACGGCGTCGGCGCATTTGAAAAGTAGGAGGGAGCGCTCAGTGGGAGAGCGCCAGCGCCAGGTCTGATACGCTTCGTGGGCTGCTTCGATGGCGGTTATGGTAGTATAGATGTCGCTGCCTTGGACGGTTGTGAGAAGGGCGCCGGTAGCGGGGTTGTGGACTTCAAAACGAGCAGCTTCGGCTGTGCTGGACGTTGGGTAGTTTGAAATTGATGGAATGTTAGGAGACATGTTTATGTTTGAGTAGCGGCCTTGATTATGTGCAAAATTTCTGTGTTGATTTGGGAGTGGTTGAGAAAAGTTCTAACGCACTAAACAGAAGTACAGAGGATATGAATCAAAGGAAGGGTCACTGGCTTCTTTCTTTAAGCTCAAGTACCTTGAACTGGTCAGTCTACTGACATCTACTCGTTATGACTTGTCACTAAGCTCATAGCTCGGACTTAAAGCCACCTAAGTCCATGGAGCGAAAGTGCGAAGCTGACTTACAACCTGACGTTCAATAGAAAAAGTCGGACCATCGGCCAATCAAGTCTTGACCACAGCAAGAAGCACTAGCCCCAGCGTAGATCAGACCATGCCACCTACTCTGCACCGACAGAGAGAATGAGCTAACTGTGTTGGTCGAGTAAGAATGAAGCAGATTCTGGGAACGACTGAGAAACGTCAATAGCGTTGGGAGACATGCGCCATTCGGGATTTAAGTCTGAGTCAATCGAGTATCCACGTCGCTGATACCGACTTGCAACTTTTTGGGACCAGTCCTGCACTTTCCCCTGGTCTTCGATTCCGGGCTGCTACCAGTACTTCCAAACAGCAAGCAAAGAACACATCTTGTTGCTGGCTAATTTGTCTCGTCGGGGTTTGCCTTTACACGCGTCTCCATGAGGAAAGTCTTGTCCATTTGGACATAATTCTCTCTTCAACTTTATAGATTTCTCGGCACATCATTTATCTCCACTAACAACACCCACGCCTTCCCGAAATCCCATTGGTATGAGAGCTGCCGCAATCGTTGAAATGCCCCGTTCCGTAGCCAGTAAGTTAAACTGTGCAGCCGCATTCCTTGTGTCCGAAATATCGACTCTGATTCCCAGACTATTGATGAACTGCCTCGTCCGTGGAGATATTGGCCTCATGTCTTTGCCCAGGCCGATGATCAACAGATCTGTATCACAAATCAATAATATGTTCCGAGTAATTTTGAAGCTGCCAGCTGCCTGCTGGATAATCTGAACCTACCAGGCTTTGGCCAAACTAATCCCAACAGTCCCCAAGCTTCATCACCAACCTCCCACTGTCCCTTCTCATTTACCAGACTCAAAGTCTTCCCACTAGGAACAGGTGATTCCCACGGTCTCCAAGCAAATGCCTCGCCCGCAACGAGTAGCACACCCGTTCCACCACCGATTTTCACCCCGCTATCCAAGTGGAATCCATCCCATAGACAGGCATCTATACTTGTGCTCGGGGCAGGTGTGTTACCCAACACGTTCAGAGCTGCGAAGTCGGTTTGTGTGTCTTCGGTAGATGCGGGACCGCGATCGCGGCTCTTCGGTTTAGGGGAGGCGTGGTAGGGGGAGGAGAGAGATATAGATCGGTATATCTGGCGGCTTGGGAGTGGATGTGCGTTGCTACGGAGTGCTTTCGAGGAGCGGGCGAGGTGGGAGAGGCAGCGTGTGGGATGCTGTGAAGATGATGGTGAGAGGAGAAACGTTGCCAATTCGCGAATTGTTGGTCGAGTAAAGGTACAGAGCTTAGACATGGTCAATGGATTAGGCAGGGTCAATTGTTATAGAAATCGAGGGTTTGTGTACTGAGTGAGGACGGATATCCGAAAGCTGATTGTTGCTGGTGCCCAATAAATTGAAGCTCGAAGCTCGAAATAAGCTAAGCTTTATTAGGTAATCATGAACGACAAACCGACCATCTCAGCCTCTTCATCCCAGACCAAGCAATAAGAAACAGTCCAGGAACAATGAAATCTATCTAGACATTCGATATATGGTTATTGGTGGGTGTGTGTGGGATGGATGTTCTTCCAGATTCTGTTCGTTGCTTTTAGTTTCTTGACTCTTGAAGTGTCGTGCCAATTCTCGCTTGTTCTCCAGTCCTCAAACAACAGTTTACGTGTAAAGGGGCAATTCAAGAGATGCCAGATACGTGAAGAAAACCCGTTCATCATAGAATCAAAACTCCTTTCCGTTGGTATTGCCGCTCTAGTTGATTCCGACTTGCGTCTGCTTTCCACCTCTAGAATTGATCTGTCATCGCTCCGAAGGAAGCAGAACCGACAAGCTTGGCATACTTTGCAAGAGCTCCACGGTTCACAGCACTTCTAGGCGGCTTCCAAGCCTTCAAACGATTTGCTATCTCCTCGTCACTCACGTCCATACTCAGAGTGTTCGTCTCGGCAGAGATAGTCACGATGTCTCCATCTTGAACCAAGGCAATTGGGCCACCGACTATATTATTTAGCTCGAATCGATATATGATCATTAATAATAAACTTACCAGCTGCTTCAGGTACGACGTGTCCTACAATGAAACCATGCGAAGCACTGGAATTGGAGTTAATATATGTTGTTGGGAGTCCTGAGACTGATTCATGTGAGGGGGTGAATGAGGACGGCCGCAAGCCCGAGTCTCCTAGATAGCCTGGAAGACGTGAAAGAACTATGAAAGCACTCACCCAGAGTATCTGCCATCAGTCACCAGCGCAATGTTACTGAGTCCAGCTCCCATAATCGCCGCAGATGCTTTGAGCTGCTCCGGCATTCCAGGTCCGCCTTTCGGGCCTTCGTAACGAACGATGAGGACTAGGTTCTCACCATGCGGGATTTGTCCCTTGTTGAGCGCAGTGTTGAGCTCATGCTCCTTGTTAAAGACCTGAACGAAAGTTCAGTGTTTATAGAGAGTCTGAAGCTTCTTCTGACCTACCTTAGCTTTGCCAGTAAATGCCAGTCCTTCTTTTCCGGTAATCTTAGCCACAGCACCTCCTGGAGCAAGATTCCCTCGAAGGATTTGCAAGTGTCCTGTTGCTTTAATAGGGTTCGACAATGGACGGATGATAACTTGATCTTGGGGCAAAGAAGGGAATGGGTCGATGTTCTCTTTCAAAGTCTTTCCAGTGACAGTAGGAATGTCGCCATTCATGAGCCCAGCGGCGACAAGGAGCTTCAATACTGAAGGAGTACCTCCGATGTTATACAAATCTTCCATAAAGTACTTTCCGCTGGGAGCGAGATCTGCGATGAATGGAACCCGGTCGCTGACTCGCTGAACATCATCGAGAGATAGCGGGACTTCAGCAGTTCCAGCCATAGCTAAGAAATGGAGAACGCCGTTCGTTGATCCCCTGATAATTTAGCTACCATCGTCTAGAAAAGGATTAGAACTCACCCAAGAGCCATAGTCATCACAAGAGCATTCTCGAAAGACTCCTTGGTCATTAAATCCCTAGCTCGAATGTTCTTCTCCATACAAACCTTGATAGCCTCGGCTGCTTTTGCACATTCTCGCATCTTGGCTGGGGACTCGGCTGGATTGGAAGAAGATCCTGGGAGGCAGAGTCCCATAGCCTCGATCGCTGTAGACATAGTGTTGGCCGTATACATTCCTCCGCAAGCACCAGCTCCTGGACAACTGTGCTCCTCAAGATCTTGCATCACATCGCTTGGAGTCCGCCCAGGTTCTCCAGCGCCTTCGGCGGCTTTGAGTCTTCCGTACGCGAATGCACCTGAAGCTTCATAGCAGGTGCTGATGTTGACGTCCTTGTTGAGGAGCTTGGAAAATCCCTTCTTGATAGTTCCGCCGTATATCATGATGAAGGGTCTAGACTAAAGTCAGTAAAGGAAAAATAAAATTATCTTGGATGTCGATTTCATGCACGAGCGATTTTCTTTGTTCACATACCTGTTGAATCTTGCAGCCGCCATGATGACACCCGGCACTGATATCATTTAGTCTAAAGTCACTATGCTCTTTGGCAACATTGTGCAAAATGAGTGCTAAGGGACTGATTGAAGGCATGGAGAGAATCAAAGCATTATAACTCACTATTCTTGTCGCAGCCGGGAATGGAGATATTCTGTCAAATCATTGAGAATCAGTAAAGTCTCTGAAGAAAAGTATATTCAGCACAAGAGAAGAAAGGTACTATGCAGTTAGAGGACGCTTCTGAAGTCGACTATAAGAGGTCAATAATCTCTCACGTATTCAGTACTTACGGCATCATGATGTTGGGCACATGTTACTGTCTCGATGCTGTCGGCGATGATCTCTCGGCTCTGAAGGGAGAATCTCATGCCTTGTTGACCTGTCAACCACATCCCAGAATTGCGTCTATTTGATTCTCTTACCTTCACCTCCCATGGTAATAGCATCGGACACACGAAAAAATGGTCAATGAGGCTCAAGACTGGTCGTTGTACAAACTTACCCAATGGTGTTGAATTGCCAACCGAGCATACCCTGTTTCTGGACAGCATCCTTGACAATCTTCCCGAGGTCGTGTAAGTGAGTACTGTAGCACAAATGAGAATTGTACAACCCTCTTATCTACGAGATACTTACTTGCAAGGATTTCCTTCCCACCAGACAGTCGCGATGCTTGACAGGTCAATGACCATCATCCATGATTTACAATTTTCCAAGACTCACCCGACCTGAGGTGCTGACTTCATCATATCTCGATTTGGAACACCAGCTGCGTAAAGCATAGCTTGAGCTCCAGGAAAGTCATGTTCTGGAAGTATCAGTACTAAGTGTACAGTTGGGAAGAGGTTTTCCACCTCTTGTGATAGTGTGAGACCACCGATTAAGAGCCTGCTTTCCATCGATGACTGTACCAGGTTCCAAGGACGGAAAGACAATGTATCGTGGCTTCTCAGGAACCTGTCCGTTACTTTCCGCCATGGTGAAGCTTTTGATGGCGGTAGATGGGCTGGAAATGTAGCTGGGGGCTGTGGGGTAGCTGAAGTTGCCAAAAAGGATAAGATGAAGCTTTCAGCAATAGGAACAGCTTCTTAGTGAAAGAAGATAGTTTGAAGAATTGTGAAAGAAGGGAAGAACGAACTTAAGACACAAGGGAAATTCAGAGAAGTGCGGTGACATGGTCTGTCGTCTACTTGAGCGGTACCAAATCCATAGCTTCGACTGGTGGTCTGCCCCACTAAAGGTTTCTTTCGCCGATCAATTGAGGGGTCTCGGGGAACCAGCGCTAACATCTCGACAAGCTCTCATGAGTTGCCAATGGTGAATTCGTATGTCGTGATAATGGCTCCGCCATCGGCGATATCAAGAGATATCAAAAGCGATGCCATTGGAAATTGGCATGTGCACCTTGGACCGCGATGTAGCTATCTTGGTGCAAGGAGACACAGATAGAGAATCGAAAAGGGTATCTGCAGGAACAGGGATCTTACTGTAACTAAACCTCGGTCCTTTCGGAGAAAATTGATACGGAAGGATTCGGTTGAATTCAGAGCCTTAACTCCTCTTGCTGGCCTTTGCGAATTGGTTTCGGTGCCTCTGAAGGCATCCATCTAATGTAGCTGTCCTGATTGTCCCTTCTTGTCCGTTGCAAATAGAAGTTGCTTCATTGGCTGATCTCAGGCCCACTGACCCAGCCCAGAAGTCCAGTGTCTCTCATTTCTGTCGGCATTTGACAGCTGTTGGTCAAAAAAGTAATCCATTAGAGACACGCCGCGAGTGCGATACTTTTGTTGACTTTCGCTTGCAACTCCAATCTGTTTGTATGTAAGCTTTAGCGAGGTGGGGCTATCAAAGTGGTGCAGCCTTACTATCGACCGTGCGCTCCTTGCACAAAAAGACGCCAGAGCCAGCACGGCTGGATCCGACTGTCAAACATCCGCCGCCATGTTGCGCCGAGGTTTAGATGGAAAAATAGTAAGTGAGGCTGACTTTTCTTTTGCTTGCGATAAGCTGCTCATCCCAAATGTAGGTATGGGTAGGTAGCGGTCTGGCATTTCCAACTTTGATGAGAGCTCTCTCTTTGAAATCAGCCTGTGTCCACGGATGCTACCCAAGAGACGAAGTACCTGAATCGCCAATAGCGCGGCAGGAATGACGCACGCTGCCTTCCAGGTTGTTCAGAGCCGGTCACCACGAACCATCCTTTACCACGACGCCCAATACAGACGACCAGGCATATTCTCGGGCGAGGCCACGTTTGTTTCAATGCTACACGGATATCCCAGGTCCAACGAGGTTGAGACATTGACGGGAGTGCAGGAGCCTTCCGTGGACCGAACCGTTACAAAATCGCATTGTTGACCAAAAGCAAAAACGCGTCCGGGCTTGTTGAGATTCTTGGTCTGACTTAGATATGCCTTCGCTGGCCCTGTTGTCAACATGTCTTTTGTACTTGGTTGAGGTGACTGCGCAGCCCTTGGATTCGATTTCAAAGGGGCTGCAGTTGCAGACAATAGTCTCCAGCTTTCAGAAGCTGTATCCGCAGATTTCCCAGGGAACATTCAGCTTGTGGGAAATGGCGCAGATTCTCACATTGTGCTCTGTATTTCCAGGAATTTGGTGGGCTCGGAGGATCCGGAAGGAAAGGACATCTGCATCGTCGAGCTCTGCTCTGTCCTTGCAGAACGATGAAAAGGCAGGACAGTATTCAGACGATTTCAATGGCAAGTTATCATGTACTAACCGAAACTGGAGACTTATTGACTGTGGCAGATGCTGGCTCTACTGATCCCGGCCTTTTGAAGAAGCACTCCGAGATTAAGTCATACACGACAAGCCGTTATACCTACCCCAAGCTACGAATCTTCTTCCGCCGACATCCTCAAGCTGATAAGCTCCCAATAGACCCGTCGCCTCTACCTCTTCTGGTTTTCATTCACGGTCTGGGTGGTTCGGTCGCGCAGTTTCATCCGTTGCTCACAAGTCTGGTCAACCTCGCATCATGCCTTGCGATAGACCTTCCTGGTTGCGGCCTTTCTGGATTTCAACCCAAATCCTGGGATGCATACACAATTGAGGCATTGGCCGAATTGGTGGAAGTCATAATTGAGGATTATCGGGAGAAGCATAACGGTCAAGGTGTTGTTTTGATAGGTCATAGTATGGGCTGCTCTATGGCTGCGTTAATAGCAACGAGGGCCTCCAGTCATTCCACGAAACTCTCGGATCATGTGGTGGGACTGGTAGCAATCTGCCCGAAAGCAGATCCGCCCACAGCCGACCAAGTCGCTCTCTTCAGAAAGCTTCTCTGGGTCCCTGGTCCGATCTTCAATGTGTGGAGGCAATGGGACCGACGCGGCGGAATCGAAAGTGCAAGTGTTCATAGATTCGTTGGGACAAATGCGGACGAGGAGACGAAGAAATTGCAATATCGCTTCAACGACCAAAGTAGGACATCCGTCTGGAGACGGATGGCGAGTGGCTCCTTGCCCACATACGATCATGGAATTGCCAAGGGAGGTCTGCCTGGAAAGACTACCTGGGCAGGACTAGAAGTGCCTGTATTTCTCGTGGCCGGCGAAGCAGACAACGTTACGAAACCTGGCGAGATTGAGAAGATTGCCTCATTCATGGGGAAATCTCACCCCGTTCAAATCGAGGTCGATGAAGAGAGCAAGCCTATTGCCGATGCGGCAGCGCCTGTCGATACTTCGATTGAACGAGATGATGCACCACCAAAGCGGATTGACTCGCTCCAGGACGATGATTTTGTCACGGTCATCGCAGAGCCACTCGAAGATGCTCACGAGGACCCCTCTACCCCAACAGAAGGACCTCCAATTGTTCCTCCTCAGTCTGCGAAACCAAAGAAGGTGTTAAAGACCACAATCCTCCCAGCACCTGCATCCCACGCCTTACTCTACCAGCCAGCGACAGTGAGGATCTTGGCAGGTCTCATAGCAGACTTTCTCTACGATCAAGTATCGCCGCGACTCTCGCTAGGGTGGCAGCTACAATTCCTGTCCACATCTGGAAAATGGGACGTGAAGAATTTGGAGAAGTGGAAAAAGGTAGCCCCTGTTTCCGAGCCCATCGCCGGTATTTTCCGTGCAATGAAGACTCTGCGAGAAGTTGACGAGACACATTGTCCCGAAGTCTTTGTGAAAGACTGGGGCTCTCAGATCAAAGATATTGTTGACATTTCCCACGAAAGTCCTGTCTATGACCCTCGCGGCCTCGAACAGGGTGGTGTTCATTACCACAAGTTTCCTACGGTGTCCAAGATTCCACCGACTGATGAGGAGGTTACTGGATTTATTGCCGTGATCGACCGTCTGATCGAGGAGCAAAATATTAGAGCAGAAAAAGAAAGCTGGACAGAGAACTGGTATATCGGAGTCCACTGTCATTACGGTTTCAACCGCACTGGTTATTTCATCGTGTGCTACCTTGTTGAAAGACTTGGCTACGACGTCCAAGTGGCCATCGACGAATTCGCCCGCCAGCGTCCCAAGGGCATCAAGCATGTTCACTTCAGAGATCGTTTGTTTTTGAAGTTCTGCAAAGGTCTCAAACGAGCTCCGACGCTATGAAGGAGGTTTGTAAAACATGGTGTTTGGGAGAGGCGCACTTTGGGTATAGATTTGGAGGGCTTTATCCGTTGCCGGCCCATGCCTTGGCTTGGATGACTTTTCCTGGATACTTACTGGGTAGTTTACATTTTCGGAAACTTGAACTATGGTCTGGGGATGTTCCAATGGAGTTTGCCTTTGACAAGAGAGTCAAAGGGTCTTTTGGACTGAGATGAATTTATATTCTTAGATATCCCATTTTGTCATGACACGCTCTTAGCAGAGAATTTTGCCCCGTGTCTATTTACGTCCATATCTTCACAATCTCATGTAAGTTTCTTCAGCCTCCTAAGCGCATTGAACAGCCATACTCGCTGGCAGAGTGTGAGTGTCGTTCACTTCAGATCGACTTTACAATCTTAACAATCAATGAATTTGAAGCTCCACATTTTCTTTTCAAAAAATCAATGGTTTCCTTTATGCCTTCGTTACTTTTTGAACGCAGTGTTGCATAAAATTAAGCTCTTCCACCCGACTCGGAACGGTAATCAGACTCGCCGGCGCTAACCCCCAGTGTAATCAGCGTGCATTTAGTGCCCCTTTCAGTCCCCGACCTAAAGCCCAGCGTCACGTGACGCGAAACTCTAATTAACCAGCCTCGAACTCTTTTCATCGTTTCGCAAAAGTCGTCAATACATTTGACAACTTCACGCTGCCCAGACGAGGATGACTCTGGCTGGATACTTATAGGAGGTGTGAAGTCTGAACATTTCCCTCGCACTCGGACTGCACCCGATACTTCGTATCCGAGGCTGGGCGTCAACATGGCGGAACGTGACGTCGATCCCGACGTGGCTGAGAGACGAATTCCTCGGGACGACTCAAAGGCTTATCAAGACGAGCAGAGATTAGATGAAAATGGAGTTGGAGATGGGAATGGAAACGGGAATGAAAACGGAAATGGGCTATTTAATCGTCAAGATGCGAAAGCTCCGGAAGTCCATAGACCAGCGGAGTCGAAGACAGAGAATGTCTCAACTGGGGACAAAATAGTCGAGAACGAAAAGAAGCCATCCAAAGTAGAGGAGCTATGGGGGAAAGTGGGATTGGATATGGGGACCGTGCTGATGATGTTCAAGTGAGTATTGGGAAACGGACATGAGATATGTACCAAAAGAAGTTGCTGACTTTAATATGTCAAAGGGGCTCTCTTGCACCAACAATAGGTCAGTAATATGCTATTTCCTGAACCTGTATGGTTGGCTTCAGCTTGGGATTATTTGATTTGCTAATCAAGGTTCGATTCTGCAGGTATTGCTTTCTATCAAGCGGATTCTGTAGCTAGAATCTTCTCGACATTTGGATATCTAGTTCCTATCATCACCGTTCTTGCTGTAGCTATCATGCCACGAGCCAAGTTTCTTCAGACCATGTTCTTGAACATTTTTGGAATCTGCATCGGTTCGGCCGTTTCTCTACTGGGAATTTGGTCTGGTGTGAAGGCAAGAGAACATACCACGCCTGCTGGATCGACCGAAACATATAACTCTTCCCAAGCTGCGTTAGTATTTGCCAAATCCCTTGTTTAGGACCTCCTTGGACTCATTTCTATAGTGTTTGTGCTATTTGGCTATTTGCGAATATCTGGTTCGTAAACGTTTTGAGAGCCAAGATGCCAGCCCTTCAATTCCCAGTTATCATGTACAGCATTTTCACAAACGTTGCGTTCACTTACGGACCACTCTTTCCAACTATCGATGCTGGAGAAGCTTTAATTGTCGAGCTTCTGGAGGGATTCCTCACAGCTTTTGCTATATCACTCGGGGTCAACCTGTTCATTATCCCAGTAAGCTCAAGAACGGTAGTATTTAGTAAGTCTCTAAGTAACGTCATGACATTGAACTAGGACTGACTCGAGTTCAGAGGAGCAAAGCGGCTACATACAGCTCGTGAGAGGAATCCTTAAAGCCCAGACAGCCTACCTACAAAGTCTCGAAACTAGCGACATGTTCTCCACGCCTCAAGCAGCCACGGGGGAGAGCGAGAATCAAAAAGGGACCAAGAAAAGCAAGGCCAAGAAAGACAGTTCTCATCCAGCCCAGAATATCCAAGCCAAAGCATTGAAAGAAAGCCTGACAGCACTGACTGGCCTTCACGGTAAGCTTTATGGAGACATGCCATTCGCCAAGAGAGAACTGGCGTGGGGCAAGCTTGATGCCAAGGATGTTGACGAGATCTTTGCGTTATTTCGTGGCATACTTATCCCAATGATAGGAATGAGCACTATTACAGACATTTTTGAGAGAATTGCTGAGAGACGGGGATGGGTGGATGTTCCGGGTTCGAAGTTCAATGATATTGAGGCGTGGGAGAAGTGTCATGAGAGGGACAAGGACGAAGAAAAGAAGACTTGGAATGAGATCATGAAGACGCTGCATGAGCCGTTCGCTATGGTGAGTAACTCCGCTTCACACTTCCACGTGGCCGTGGAGTCCATTCCATGACATGGCCAGGTGTGCCGGTTGTCGACTTATTAATTGATTGTAGGTGACAGTCGCTATGGACGAGGGCCTTCAGCATGCCGCTCTGTCACTCGAACTGATCCCAAAACCCAAAGCCAAGAAAGGTCAAGACGTCGAAGCAAAAGGAGACGATCCTACCCCTGGAGATCCCAGATTCGGAGAGTACCTGGACAAAAAAATGCTAGACTTCTACAGCGGTCGAGGCGCGACTCTCAAAGCCTGGGCCAGACAAAAAGGCCTCAATGAAGCTCAGTTCGATTCTGTCCAGTCGCCCAGTGAAGATGATGCATGGACCGAAGACGAGTCCAAGCATAGACGGGACCAGCAACAACTATATCTCATTCTTTACCTTGAGCACCTACTCTACTCGACCGGTTTGGCGATTTCTGAATTGATCAAGTTTGCAGATCGAAAAAAGGCGGACGGCACGATGGCAAAGAAACGGTTGATCAGTCCTGGTCAGAAAAGGCTGAAGAAGTGGATTATGGGGATTGGAAAGGAAGATAATTCGCTCGATACAAATACTCCGGACTCGCTGGAAGCTGGCAATAATACGATATACATGGGTTCGGGGTTCAACCCAAAGAAAGACCCAGAGCATCTGCCCCCTCAGAATGCTTGGCAGAAGTTTGGGAACGGAATACGTACTATTCCACATTTCCTGGGGTCAACTGAATCTGCGTTTGGATTCAGAGTTGCGTAAGTACTTCCTCTGGCCCTTTGTTCTGAAACACCTGACTGACTTTGCCAGGTGTGCGACATTGACTGTGTCAGTCTCCCCACCCAGGAAATTGATAGCGACATTTGCTAATTTGTTTCCAGAGGGATCGTTGCATTCTTGAAGGACACACAGAGATTTTTCATTGAGCAAAGGCTTGTATGGGCAATGATCATTATTGTAAGCAGCCTCTTCCAAAGACTTCCAGAGTCAAATGCTGACATGCTTGTCTACAGGCCATTGGAATGACCATGACAAGCGGACAATCCATATTTGGCTTTCTCGCACGAGTAGGCGGGACACTCCTAGCCATGATATTCTCGCTGGTGATGTGGTATATCGTCGATGAGAATACGCCTGGGGTTATAGTCTTCCTCTGGTTCTTCATCTTCCTCGAGATGTACTTCTTCATCAAATTTCCTCGTTTCATAGCCGTTTTCTTGGTTTGTATTGTTACTCAGGTTTTAATCATTGGTTATGAATTGCAAGTTAGAAAGATTGGGATTCAGGCTGGTATGTTCCCCAGAGAGTCTCTATTGTCGAAAAGTACTTCGCTGATTATGAAAAGCTTCTGCATCTGGGCAGCCATACTACCCGTAACTTCTCATCGTCCTGTTGCTCTGATCACTAGCACTGACAAATCCAGTATTTACGAACTCGCGCCCTACCGTCTAGCCTGCGTAGCAGGCGGCTCATTCGTAGCCTTCATCTGGACCATCTTTCCCTATCCGCTGTCCGACCGCAGCTGGCTCCGCAAAGACCTAGGCTCAACACTCTACCTTCTCGCAAACTACTATAGTGTAGTCCACTCCACGATCGGGGCACGAATGCACAATACAGAGGGTGACATATCATTGAAATCTTCCCCAGGAAAACGTCTAGAGAAAGCTAGGCATAAGATATTTGGGAAATTGATGATGCTGATCCCGTCGTTGAAACAGCATGCCGATTGGCAGAAATGGGAAATCTCCATCGGGGGAAAATTTCCGCGTGTAAGAAGACACTTTGTGGAGAATCATGGCAAAGGAATCAAGCTGACCTCGTACATCTAGAAAACATACGACAACATCACCCTCCGCTGCACGAACATCATGAATTACCTCTCACTCATGTCCTACGCAACCCAATCGTGGACCGCCTCCAACGGCACCCTCTACCCGAACTCACGCCCAGAAACCCGCCGACAATGGCTCACCGACCTCAGCACCCTCGTCGACAGCATCGGGCCAACTTCACACAATATAACGTCCATCCTCTCCCTCCTCTCCGCCTCCGTCAGTCAAGGCTCCGCTCTGCCTCCCTACATCCAACTCCCCGAACCGTACAACCTCAGCCGCCGGCTCGAGAAGCTGGATCGCGGGATCCTGGATGTTCGACATGTGGAGGAGCCAGGGTATTCGGCGTATGCGGTGCTACAGGTTTGCAGTAGTCTTGTGACGGATGATTTGAGGAGGTTGGTGGAGGATGTCAAGGAGTTGGTGGGGGAGACGGATTTTTCGTTTACGGTGGGGGAAAGTGAGAGTAGTTTGGAGAGTGGGAGCGGGAATGAGAGGAAAGGGAAGAGGGAGTAGATTTGGACGGGTTGGCTTGGGTTGGGTTGGTGTTTTGAGGGAGGGGAAAAGTTAAGGGTGCAAGGGGCGTTCTCGGTAACGGGGAAATACCCAGTCCTACCTAGAACAATGATGTGTAAGTTCTTGATTTGATTTGCGGATGACTCTGTGGCATGTATAGTCTTTACTAGTACATATACGCTGATATTCCATGCTACAATTTACTTAAATTAATTGAGTATTATATGACATCGAGTCACTTACAGAACCAAATCATATATTGCGGCAGTTGGGAAGGTTATTTCATTACTCAATTCTCTGCAAACATCCCAAAGCCCTCGAAGCTCTAAAGACTCTCAACTTTTATGTACTAATCGCAGATATCTAACAAGCAAGTCCACACTACAAAAGACAACTACAAAAGACAAGCCAAGAATGTCGCAGACCCAACAACACCAATCCACGCAAGCGATCCAAGACCAGAGTATGAATATCCTACCAAAGCATTCATATTCGCAGCCGAGCTGGACGTAGCAGCAGATGTTGCAGAGGTTGAAGAAGGCTGCGTGGAGGAAGTCGTGTTGTCGGTTGACGTGTTTGTAGTCAACAGGGAGGTGAGAACAGAATCAGATGTGTAGGAACCGCCTACGCCCGAGGAGTTGGTACATGCGGATGGGACCGATGTCGCTGCGCCTGCTACGAAAGAGACTGCTGCACACTTCACGAAAATCAAACGTCAGCACATCGCTTTGCACTTCTACAATATACTACACTGGAGAACTCGAGGGAATTTGCAGAAACATACCTGGTACAAAACACCATCTGCTCCATTCGCCGCGACACCAATCGTTCCATTCTGTCCAGCAAACGACTCGGGGACCACGATGTCACTTCTGCAGAAGCTGCCGAGAGCGCTCTGCTGAATCACCTGTGCGAGGGCAGTCCAGTTACCAGAGTCTGCGGTGCCGACTGTGGCGCGGAAGAGCCATTTCGTATCGGGGTGTGTGCTGCGGAGAGCGATGGTGTCGCCGGCGACGTGGAACTGGGTGACGGGGTCTGTGGAGAAATCTACGGTGAAACTGCCGCAGGGGCCGGTGCTTTCCACTGTGTTTTGGTGTTAGCTTTGTCGGGGTTTGTTTTGTTCATATTTAAATTTGGTTTGCTGTGGTTTCTTTATTGTTTGGAGGGGGAGGTATTTTGGCACGTGGAAAGCGCCGTTTTGTGGATGGAATGCCAGTTCAATTGTTGGATGAGGAGATGATGCACTTACATTCATCGTCGAACCCAATGGTCTCTGGATAGTTGAGTAGGAAATGTGCGGAGGTCTGGCTCACGAGGAGAGCAGCCACGAGGCCGGCGCCGAGACTGGAGGAAGAAAGCATTGATGCGGGTGATTGGAAGATTCGGAGAGCAGGAATTGAATTGTTAGTTAAGATTAAAAGTGAGGGAGATGGTCGCAACGATTCATAGACGGGCGAAGAGGAGCTGGTAGGTTGGAAGTTGAGAAAGAAACGGGAAGGAAGCAGCTGGTAGCTAGATAAACAATGGCACTTTCACCTTCGCTTTGATTGAAAGCTAAGGTAGCTGACCAGGATTCAGATACCCCTCCGGGTTTTCTCTAAACCCTGCGTCCGAGCTACCCGTATCGTCCTATCTTTGACATAGCCATGGCATGATGGCGTCTAGAAACAGAACAAGCTTTCGAAGATGCGATGCGAGTGAAGTGGGCGGTAGAGAGCATCCATGAGGTTGAATCCTCGCTTAGTCGAATACGGGCTGCTGATTGGATGGTCCGAGCTGTTTTGAGCACATTGTGGCTGCTGATCTGGGATGTGAGGGGTCCACCCCCACCGCCTTTGACCGCAGATTCTCTTGAAGGGAAGGAAGGAATGCCTCAACATGTCGTCCTTGTCTCAGTCTGACTTGAGCCAAAGCCCTTGTCTTAACTTGTTATGTTAGCCCGGATTGGATGAACTTGATTTGATTTGAATTGATTATCTTGCGCTTTCTCCCTCAATATCGAGCTACTGTATGTACCTTAGATCCTCGGTCCTTAGTCTTAGTACGGGCATTTATGACCCAGGTCCTTTTTCTTGCTGATGAACGATCTCGTTATCACCGGTCGTTCTTCCTTCCAGATCTAAATTCAAAGCTTGACCCAGGACCAGCCGGCTTTTCTAGTCCATCCCGGTAGCTCGCTCGCAGCAGCCAGGACCCCAAAGAGTGCACACTTCCACTCTTCCCTCCTTCCGGCGTCTCCAGCTCATCTCCCATGAACATTTTCCAGCTGCTTTCGCCTCGAATCCTCCGTATTCTTGTGCTTCGAACTTAGAAAGACGTAATTTCGGAGAACATGCGCAGTGGAGGTTGCTGGCCAACTCAAGTTTTTGTATCCTTCCAAAATGGCTGAAAGTAGCCCCGCCACCATGAGTTATCTTCAGAGGAGGATGGACCATATGAGCATGTCCTCAAGTCCCATGTTCAGACACTTCGATTCGAAGCTTGCCCGTGCATACTGGTACATTATTGCAGGTATCTTGGGCTTCATTCTGTTGCTGAGAGCGGTGGATTACTACCAGACTTGGAGCAGGTCAGTCTATTCTTAATTGCATATCTGAGCGCGAGTAGAAAGGAAGCGGCACTTTGATCAAAATCTAACATAAGGATGTGGACAGGCTCAGAATATGCCGAACGAGGAAATCAACAAAGTACCCAACAAAGGTCAACAGCCTTCCGATGCAAGTCCACGCAACCGCAACAGCCATCTTACGCGAGTCGAGTTATCCCCAACTACATATCAGCAATAAGTGGCTTTCATGGCTGAGCCCACCTCCCCTTGGACGAGTACTCATCCTCTGTTTCTACTGGGCGGTCGTGGCATATATGATGACCTACAAAGCAATAGTCGACGATGCGAACTACTACGAGAGGCTAGGATTCAGAAACGGGTGGATTTCGGTGACACAAGTTCCCTTGGTCTACCTCCTAGCAACGAAGTCGAGTATCATCGGTCACATCATTGGAAGCTCACATGAGCGCTTAAATTGGCTGCACAGATGGGTCTCGAGGACTCTTTTGCTTACTGTTACGGTTCATGGTGGCTTCTTCGTGCGACAATACGTGCGAGCGGATTTCCTTGCCCTGGAGTTGGAGCTGATGCCCATGGTCAAATACGGCATAGGAGCCTGGTTTGTTCTTGTGTGGACCTTCCTATCCTCACTCTCTCCGTTGCGGCGAGTGGCCTATGAGTTCTTCGTGCTGCAACATATCGCAGCAGCAGGAGTCTTCTTATGGCTGCTTCATGTCCATGTTCCAGCGTACGCCCGTTACAACGTCTGGCTCTCTGTTGCAGCCATCTCCTCCGATTGGGCTTTGCGAGGACTTCTCCTGGCGTGGAAGAATATCCGAATCCATGTCAAGAAGGCCTACAATGGAACTCAGCGCCTTGGTCACGAGATGGAGGTTGAAGCAATCTCAAACGACTTGACTATCGTCACCATCAAGGATGTCAACCTCACGTGGAGGCCCGGGCAGCACATATATCTTTGGCTGCCATACCTTGGACCACTCGAGTCTCATCCGTTCACAATCGCGAGTCCATACACGACAAAAGCAGAATGTCATTGTAATGAGGTTCAACTTGCAATCAGGGCACATTCCGGTTTCTCTAAACGAATCCACAAGTATGCAAAGAAGACCCAAGGAGCCCCGAACAAGTCTTTGACTGGTTTCGTTACCGGTCCATATGGAGCGCCACCCACATGGGAAGCTTTCGAGACTTTGATCCTCATCTCTGCATCAACAGGAGCTTCGTACACATTGCCCATCCTCGAGAGTCTTCTCGTTTCTCCATCAACCATATGTACGCAACGCATATTTTTCCTGTTGGTCGTTAGGGACCGTCCTCACTGTCAATACTACGAGAATCGTCTTTCCAAAGCACTGGCTCAGGCTGAAGCGCGGGGAATTGATCTAGATATCGAAATCGCCATTACTGGCATAGCTTCATCTCTGGCAGAAAGCAAGAGTGAGAAAGCTTCAGCCATCGAAGATACTCGTGTGGATGAGAAGCGACAGTCTCGAGACGATGAAATCGAAGAGATCAACGAGAAGAAGGACAGTCCATACATTCTCGTCAAGAGCGACTCCTCGTCAGATTCGAATTCCTCCAAACTTTCATCATCACAACCAACAAAAGCTAGTAAAAGCTGTTGTGGCTGTAACGAAGACGATGGACCATGTTGCTGCGCTGGCCCAAGTTTAGTGCCCATCAAAGAGATCACCTACTCATACGCCCGGCCAAACATTGCTGGCTTCATCCGCAGACCTGTCGAGATTAGTGGAGGAGAGACATCGGTCGCAGTGTGTGGTGGAAAGTCGCTTGTAGCTACTGTGAGGAATTCTGTAGCTAGGTTGTCGGATGAGAGGGCTGTACATAAAGGGACTGGTGCGCAGGGGATCCATCTACATGTAGAAGAATACTGTTTCTAATGTAATACGATTCCATGATGATGACCTTCGCAATTCGCAACCTGGGAGATGCATCGTGCTGTAGGACATAGATAATGAGATACAGTGCTGTATGTTATATGAAATCCATTATGTATTGTAATATTGCAAAATGTGTTTCGAGTCCACATACCATGACCCAAACGCCACCAAACCCAGACCTCCATACCCAGTCTATAATTCCTGATGCTGCTCGATTCCGGACATATCTGCGTCACCTGTGCTGGATTCATACCATTCATTCGTTGTCCAATTTACTATGAGCTTCTTGGCGTCTTCAGAGAGAGCGTAGTAGCCTGGGTTGTCTTTGGGGAAGAACATACCTGTGAAATTGTGAGAATGGGGCGTCCAGCTTGGAGGGTTATTTGATTTTGGGAGATGGAGAAGAAAAGATATGTAGATATGTGCAGTAAGGAAGGAAAAACTTACTCATATGTGCCCCGGTCTCATCTCCAGCAGCATCATTAATAGCCTCAGACCAGTACTCTCTCCCACCAGTACTACTATCCTTCCCCCCGGGCAAATTACAGAACGTCCTCTGATTCCCCACCACACTCCCCACAATCGTCACCCCATCACTCTTGCTTAAGGCCTTCTTCCCCAACCTCGTATACAAATTCGCCCATCCCACTCCTAGTTCCCGATTCAGCGTAACCAGTCCCGAAACCCGTTTCCGCAGCTCCTCGCCTTTCATCAGACATCCTACGAACTCGAGATGTGACCCTACCCAAGACCAGCCAGCTGTGATCTGCTCGCGCTTCATGTATGCTGCTGCGGCGCCACCTGCTACAGCTGCGCCTGCGCCGGCGATGGCCGCGATTTTCCCCCATCTTTGCCAGGCGGGTACGGATGCCGTGGAGGAGGACTCAGGTGCTGGGAGAGCTGCCACGGGCGCTTTTTTAACCTTCCCATCTTTGTCGACTTCGCTAGCTGCTTTCTCTCCCCATAGAGCGCCAGTCAGGCCGGAGAATTGCGTTATAGCTGAGGAGGCGGTGTTGTAGTGGCCTTCTGCGCCGTGGGCTACCACGCCTGGAGATATGCCTAGGTAGGGGGTGTCGAAGGCGAGGACGCCGGAGATGTAGGGGAACATTAGGGAGTTGATGGCTGGGTTTGGATTCGGTTTGGGGGTTTGGGAGGATGAGGAGGGTCGCGAGGAGATGGTTAGGTCGGATGTTATGGCGAGGAGGGTGTCTGCTGCTACGATTCCGCCCATGGAGTGTCCGATTAGGATTGTGTGGACGGAGGGGTCGATTGTGGGGGAGGGGGTCGAGGAGGAAACTTCGATGTCTATTACTTTCTCGAGGAGCCTGGGCCGTATTGTTAGCAACATTCTTGTAGACATGATGATAGCATGTGTCGAAACTCCTTCCGAACAGTCGTAAGATATTTCCATTCTCCTCAAGTCTCCACTATCTCCAGTCCGACTACGACATCTAATCAAATTACAATGTCCCAAGTTCGTTCGAAACCGTTAATCCCACATCTTGATTCTTCCTTGGATATAAGAATCACCTACCAGTCTCTAAACCTGCTCACACATTCTGCCAAATCGCCCCTCGTCTCGAATTTTGGATATACGATTGCGCGGACGTCGACTTTAGGGAGCGCATGGCTGACAAGGGCTCGAAGGTGCTCTGGGAAGCCTCCGAAGGTATCATCGCCTCCCTGTAACTCGAGTCAGTATGACGCTTGATTTACTATATGTGGATGATGGCCATAGATGTAAAGACCGTACCTTGAAGCCATGAATAAAGCACAGCAAGAGCGTCTTCCTCATCGTGGAAGTACAAGTATCATGGCTGACTATTGATGTAACGTAGAGCTGTCGCTGTCCTCGGGCCAGGCCTGGCAAGATGATGTGGGGTTGAGGGGGAGGGAGGCTGAGTGGGCTTTGGATCGCCCTGTCAGTGGCTGAAGTATGCGTGCACGCCATGCTTCCAGGCGGCACATGCTTCCTCTCGGGGAATCAACCGAGCGCAGCTCGCCCAGCTTTCCTCAATTGTCGCCCTTCCAAGCTTCTCACCCGGTTTCTGTTCCTGTCACATCCCATCCCGTATTATTTATTGTACGACTCAACCAGTCATATTTGCAGAATACGGGTATTTAATTATAATCGGACCATGTCATCCCTTAGTCATTCGACTCATCCTGACTCTTCATTGCTTCACTCACTTCCTTTGAACAAGCATCATTCGATTTCTTCTTTCCTCCTTCATTCACACAGACCTTCTCGTCCTGATTCCTGAATGTCTGCATTTTTTCCCTGCCTCTAAGAAGCGGTGCATCAGTCGCCCAATCTTTACCTTCTCACCCTCGCGCTACTCAAACTTAAAGTTAAACTTTGAAACAAGCTTCGCACCCCACATGAGATAGGGTCATGTCTGTTCGAATCGTACAAAAAGAACCGCACCCCACAGGGATCACAGGCCGCACCGTATTTGGTACCCTCAACTTTCTGACTGGTCGTAGCCGGCCTCTACCAGAAAGTCCAAAGCCTTCCAGTCGTCGAAGATGGGAATCTTTAGGGTTGCCAGCCAATCATCGGTCCAAAAGCAACTACCAGCCACCACCCATAACTCCATCTCTGCCAAAGCGAGAGCGCGCTATCAGTCCTTCTCCGACCAACAAGAAAGATCTGCTTTTGCATGATCAGGATCAGTCACCACTATTCAGACTTCCAAAGGAGGTATTGGATCTGATCTGTGAGCATGCTGTTGGAAACCGGCTGGTCCATATTATGAGAAGGCCGACCGGGGGACTTGGTCATGAGGTCTGTAAGCTGGGCAATGAAAGCAGTCCAAACGCATGCAAAGAGCAGCAATGTCGTGGCGTCAAACTTGCTACTGGACGATATGCGAAGTCAAGTCAGCCAGGGGAAAACTTCGTTGCTCTACTTCAGACTTGTAGGAAACTGTGAGTGGCCCCTTATCTCAGATTTGTAGAGAGCCAGACATCTGATGTATGAACAGCTACGTTGCCGCAATTCGCGTTCTCTACGAAACCACCATCTTTGACTTTGACAGCATGGAAAGTCTCATCACGCTCTCTACCTCCACGCTCCCCCACCGATACGACAGCATCCAGCATCTCTCTTTTGATTTCCGCTTTGCCACTTCCCACCACTTCAAAGAGGGCTCACCTGCTAGCGACTGGGCACGCTGGGAACGGACTTGGAGAGTGATTGGTAGTATGAAAGGTCTGAAGACTTTGCGAGCCAGGATCGAATGGCATAAAGAAGATGCGGGTGTGGTGACTGAGAGGAGATGGTTGGATGAGCTCATTCAGGTTACTGGTTTAGAGGTTTTTGAATTGGAGTTGCCAGGGCTTAGAAAGGCGGAGAAGATCGTTGATGAGGGTTTCAGAAGAGCACATGGGGAGTGGGAATTCGTTGTGAAGAGGAGAGACGGAATGGCTTGAAAACTTACCAGTGTGTATGAACTCTTCCGCTTTTGGTGTCCAATTGATTCCCAAATGTGACATTGTATTTCTCCCCCCTTTTTTGAGGTTTTGAGAAACGCCAAGCGGTGCGAGCTCTTGCACAGCCGACATACTATTTCCCAGCTTTCTACGGAAGTCACTCATTCAAGTCTCGAGGTATCTTCTTGTTACGATATGATCCTGTATCTGCGACATCACTTGGGCATGAAAACAGGTCATCGTACGTACGTCGGTGGTCATCTATTCTCATATCGAAGAGATCCATCTTGGGTGGCTATTTAATCAAAAGCTGATCTACCCAAAAGATCCACCAAACCAACGCCATGCTTCCTCATCCTCCACCATCTACCATCATTCTGTGTCTATCCCAAGCAATATCCAAACAAGAAAGCCCCAAACTCATCCATCCAGGTATGATCGGTGGTTGGGAGGTCGGAACTTTTCTATTGGGGATTAGCTTGAGTCTGCGTTGAACAGGAAGAAAGATACATACCCAAATACATACCCAAGAGGGGCGACTAAGATGCTCACCAAATCAAAGAAAGGCATGTCGCCAGCAAGATTCTACAAAACCAAAGGTCTTTCGGAAACTAGCGCATAGAAGGGAGACCAGCAGCACGAGCAGCCGCATGCTATGACATATCAGCTACAACTCGCCACATTACCAACAATGAGAAAGGAGAACTTACCCGAGCAACACTACCCATCCTCACATAATCAGCCTCCCTCGCATCAACAACCCAACACCCACAAATCTCCACCACATTCTCCACATTCACAACACCCCTCAGCTCCGCATGAACCGGCACATGCATAAAATGCATCACAGCACTCCCAATACCATCGAAAGCCGCAAAACACTTCAGACACTCTAGGATGTGGTACCGCTTGCTGCCGAGCGGGTACTCGACTAGACAGGTCGATGACTGGACGTTGGCCAGGTGGAGCGGGATGGGGCGGGGAGGTGGGCGGACGACTGGGGCGGTGCGGATTTGGGAGGTGAAGGCATGGGTTGCTGGGAGGTGGTAGCCTCCTGGGGATGGCTCTGGGTATTTGCTTGTGTGGGTGGTGGTGGTGCTCTCCCCATCGTTCTCGTCTCGGATGGTGGGGGAGTCGGGGGAGAATGTCTCGCCGTCTGCACCGCGAGGTGGTCCTATGTAGATATCGTTTGTGAGACGGACGGTGCCTGGTGGGAGGGTAGGGTCTCTTGGTCGGAGAGAGCCAGTGGCGGAGGATGAGGAGGAGGAAGAAGAAGAAGAAGGGGGAGCATGCGCTGCCGGTGCTGCTCGTTGTTGGCTGCTACCCTGGCCATGGACTGTTATGTACGGGGATTGATATGACATTATGACGGAGGGAGTTGTCTTGAAATTAGTTGTGTGTGAGGCTGTGTTGTGATGCGAGAAGAAATAAGTCATCAAAGAAGTTCTTGACGTTGCTTGAGGACGTTGATTGCAGAAAGAAGGACGTCCAGAATCCATTCGAGCGAGTGTATATCCTTGAAATATCCTGCGCACAGTCTCTCAATCGACTTGCGGCCGCATTTGTCTTTCACTATCGTGGAGTCTAGCTCTTTCCACTCGGTGAACAGTTCAGTGAATGGGTTTGAAGGTCGATTGATGGGCTCTTGACAATGAACGTCATTGAAATTACTTTGTTGACTTTTGAAAGGAGCTTCGCTTAGCGAGAGCGCATTCAAGGCGAGCGGTCGAGACTCGGCTTGATGTACGCTGAAGGGTAGATAAATGATGCGACGGGCTGGGAGTTATTTTTTATTTATTTATACGATTGGTTGAGAAATCAGGTCATGATTTCACTGCTTTTCTTGCTATCGTGGATATAGGAGATTTGGATGGATAGAATTCAGGCTTCAGAAATTATCATGTGGGTTTGGCAGCTAGTAAATCTGAAGATCAAATCGTGTTGATACTGTCTTCTTGATTGATTGATAGCTCTCCTTCACCCAAGGTTGAGAGTCTACATATCTTCGGATATCGGTGACATTACGTGGCATGCTCTTTCAGATGGCACAGGGTTGATGTTGATTTGAGTAGATGAAAGGAAGTAAGCAGAAGATTGTAGCTATAGCTTATTCTGAATGTACCGAGTCCATGCGAAACCCTCAAACAGGACCAACGCCTGATATCATGCGCTGATGAACGAGTCATAATGAATATGAAGCTATTCTATCAGCTCGATGGAAGAGAAATTCCATGTTAGTTAGAAAAGTGTGCTGAACGTGAGACTAAGCTCCTTTAAAGTATCTGTTTATCATCCCAATACTAGTTTTCTGCTTCCCAACCTGGAAGTGGAGGCTACTGTAGCAAATTGAACCGCTTTCCTATTATTAGAACAAACTTTGTGACGGCAGTGGGTGATCAGAAAATCAAGAATTCATGATATCAGCCAAGCTTGGTACCATGCTAGGTGATTTGGCCTACTCGTGGGAATCTCCGCTCCTTCGTGGTGAAAGGTCCGTGGAGTATTCTGTTTTCAGGCCGAGAATAGACTTCCGATGGGTAGGTTCATCGATTGGCGTGCCCTTTCCGATTCTAAAGACAGTGACATGGCACGGTGGTGTCGTTTCTGCTCTGGGTAGTGTGTGACTGTCATTCGGACTGGTGTGAGTCGAGTCATCCTATGCATCTGTAAAGGTTGCCACAATGCCATCCCTTCTATAGGAATAGGTAGAACGCCAAATTGTGTATCGCAGATCAAGAGCCCAGCGTACGAAGTAGTGCGGTAATTCCAAGCCCCCTAATGCTAACAGATATCCTCTCACATATGCTTTCAGTCCAATCAAGTTCAAGGAAGCTTTATCAAAGCCGTAATTAAGGCGCAATTAAGGCGCAATTATGGAAAATCAACGACTCAAAAAGATCATACCGAAGTTTTCAGGACTCAGTTGCTCCGAAAGGGGTCCGATGGTTGAAGTTTGACTTAACCAGTCTTATTTATTTGTTGCTACTCTGCGCAAGGATTTAATCTTTGTGAAGTTCTATGCACTCTTATAGGCATGAAGTACATTTTCTAGTATTAACACAAGACTTTTCACATGTTGGTAATGATGGGGATTAGCTGCAGCTAGGGCCTGACTTGGGTTCAAACTGTTGCTCAATGACTTTATGATAAAAAAAGTAACGTTGTCAGCTTGAAAGAACTCGTTGGTCGTAAAGATCGACAGTAAGCATGAAGAGAAAGGTGTTTCTGAGGTACCATAAACGATGTCCACATGTCATGCTGATTTTTGAGACCTGACAGTTCTCAGACACAGCACTGGCAGATCTCAATAGTTACCAAAGACTCAAGTAAAGAAGCCTTACTTCTAGACCCATAAATATGTGTTGACTGGTGACATCCTGTCGCTCTTGAGGTTTGACATAGTTTGTTGACAATCATGTGACGACTAATCTGTGAAGCGACAAATGCTCGAGCGGTATTGGTTAGGGAACCGAGCCAAAACAGAGGATCATCATCATTAACAACACTCAACTAAAAATGGACATTCAGAACCAAACATACTCATTTTCGAGCCTTAAGAACTAGATTGTCTATCCAACTCGAGAGAAAAGTGATAAGATAGTGTCCTGCGCTAGCTCCTCGGCCTGACTCGGCCTCGCGAAGTCAAAAGGCGCAACTGCCTCCCTCGATCTCTTCCTTCCACCTCGTCGAGATCAACGTACGAGTACGACTTCGAAGATGGCTTCCAACAACAATGGCTATGGCCAATTCAATGCCATGACTAATGGCAGAGCCAGTCGACGCGCAGCCTCGAGCGACTACTCCTCTGATACCTCACTCCTTCTTTCCAACCAGGACTTCAGATCAACTCAGCCAAGCCCAATGTCTGCTCAGCAGTATATGTTTCTCACTCGTCAGCCGTCTAACAGTCGAGACGTATCAGATTCCAGCCTGATGAACTCTCCTTTCAGATGGGCTCAACAAGGTCAACCTTCTGGTCGAAACCAGGATAGATTCCCCGGCACCAAGCCTCTAACATGAGATCCGTATCAGATCCCATCACATCAATTACCTATACTGGCAACTATCAGCAGGACTCAGTCAATCATAGAAACACAGAAGGTCGAGAGGAATATGTTGACACACCTGAGTCGTTGGGATATGGAATGTCGAACATGACTGCAGTGGGAGACCAACCAAACGCAGGTGCTGTTGGCTTCGATCGATCAAGAGACACATCATTTGGCAATTGGAACAGAGATGCGAACTTTGAGGGCCGTTCTGGAACCAATATTCGCTCTGACTTTGATCCACTGTTCTTCCACCGCATCTTGATCTCAAAGTGGCCAAAGAGAAGTGGAAAATTCTACATTTTCAAGTGTTATGAGTGCTCCGACCTTGGGAGACCATTTGATAATGCTTCTCGTGCATCGGCCCATTTTCCTTGAAAGCGACATACCTACCATGGCGCGGCAAAGACTCCGGCAGAGAAAGGAGTAGATACATGTGGTGTTCTAGTCACTGGTAACCCAACACGCCAGGAGATTGATGACCACAATGCACATAAGAATGGGTTGACGAAGGCCAAGGTAAGCCTCAATTCCAGCGTAGTGGTTCTCGAGATTCAAGCTAATTCATGATTTGTAGGAATGCTGGCACAGTAAGTCATTTCACGATCGAAGTAACACGAGAAGAAATAGAGCTAATTATTGATAATACAGAACGCGGTCAGGCTTGATTCGATGAGGCTAGATTCGGCAGGGACGGATTCGACAGAGACGGACTTAACATGATCGGAAGTCCACGGCCATAAATCCAATCATTCAACTCAGATCGACCGAACTTGTAACGCCGAGCTTCGTATCTACAACTTTGGTCTCTTGGCGCCGGGAATGGACGTTCAACAGTCAAGACTGGCTTCCCCTCTAGGTTTTTCTGGGTTCTGCTGGAGGACGAGCTTTTCCATTGCTCTATTTCATCTCTGGTTTCTTTAGATTTTGGCAGATACCAGGGATCTTTTTGCTCTTTTTCGCAAATCCTGACTTGCAACCTTTTGGGATTCAGTGGAAACTTTCTTTGGACGTTTTCTACGTACATATCAGAGAGCTTCTAGAGACCGAAGCCTTTAAAATGATTCTCATTTGCCTTTTGGCGTTTTGGTATCGATCGTTGGACATCGATTTCGGCGGAACTCCTCAGCACATTGTCCTTTGAGAGGGGTTCTTTCCACAGCGATGGCGGATGATATCATTGGAAGCGTTTTCTTACGGTACTTTTTTCGAGAGCATACATTCACGATTGATGGATACGAAAAGTGTTTTTTTTTTTCACTCTCTGCAATGGTTTTCTTTCCAGGCGTTCTGCAAGATACCCCTCACACACATTGAATCACGGCATGATTCACTGTATTCATCTTGCTACTAAGACTAGATAATAAAAGAACTTCTTGATATGACTTCTGGGATTTTGATGTGATGAAGATGTTGTGGGACGAAATGGTGGTGATTGGGGATTGTTGGGATGTTTCCAGAGTATGATGGGGGAAGACGTGTGTGTTTGGCTTTGAGATGCCTTGCTGAATCTGGGGGATCCATGAAATGTTTTGGTAGTGTGACACAGTGTTTGTGTCTCATTTTTTGGAGGCTTCTGCTGATGCCTGGCCATTTCCATATTAATCCAGGCCTTATATGTTGTTGCATTATCGTACTCGATGACACTGGGGTTTTCTCCCGCATCGGAGCTGGTAATTCAGATATACGAAAAGTGGTGTCTTAAAAAGTCCTCTGCACATTTATTGAGTCAGTATATTCCCATCTACTCTAGTCTAGCGCCAGTATAAACATATCCGTCTACTCTGTCTCAACTCTACAACTTCTCTTTTCCCACCTTCTCCTTCCTCTGCAGCCCCTCTTCCTCACAAATGTCCTCACTGACCAACCCCATCCTCCTCATCCCCTCAAACCAAAGCAATCTCTGTTTCTGCTCAGTCCTTTCTTCCGAATACCTCACCAACCCTTCCTGCCACGAACTCACGATATGCACATCTCTCTCCTTTCCACCTTCGCCCTCTTCCAACTTCCATATCCAACTCTCATGCACGCCCCTCCCGCTCCCACTCCTCGGCGTCCATGCCTCTTGGACCCACCACTCGCCCTCTTTGACAAGCAAATCTTGGATTGGTACGTGGAACACGACGGAGTGTGATAGGCTCCCCATTTGTCGGATGGAGTCGCCGGTATCTAAGGCGTTGGTGATGAGGTAAAGGGAGTTGCGATCACTGGCGTAGAGGTGTGCACATGCGTGCAGGTTGGGAGACGAGAGAGGGATCGAGCCCAGGGGTGCGTAGTAGGTTAGTTGGCGATATGATGACGGGGAGAGGGATGCGTTGAAAGAGGACATATCAACGCGGTGCATGGTCAGTCCTGGGAAGGTGTTGGGTGATGGGTAGCGGGATGTGGCTCGTCTGGCCCTGGGATGGGAAGTTAGCATTTGTGTGCAAGAATACGGCCACGGGTCTTTGGTTGGAAGTTATGACCACAGGAATAAACAACTGGTTTGAAAACATACGTATTGGCATGATCGACTAAACCGTAAACACCCCTCAGAGGTACCTTATTTGGAATAAGCTGCCCGAGAAAAGGACAAGGAAAGCAACGGAAATGCCGGCACAAACTTTTGACACCTTACTTGCCAAGATCAACGAGTTCAAGGTGTAAGCCACTTGACCAGATCTTCCAAATTTCGAGCACGAACCAAAATCACAAGGCATAGCAACTCACCAAGATGAATCAACCCGCGGCATAAACACCCAACTATCCGGCTTCCTCCTCTCAATAACACTCTTATACCTTTGCCTAATACCAACCTCCATCTGATGGCCCTTGACGTAATTTTCATCCCGCTTGAAGCTAATCATGGCCGAGAAACATACTTTTCCCAATTCTCCATTCGCATCTCCGATCTCAAATCTCGGGACTTGATCTGGCGACGAAAGGGTGAAATAGGTGGCAGGCAATGATTTGGGCGAAGGAGAGATCGGTTGCCGTACACTGACTTGGCGTGTACAGTATGAACGGCCCTCGGAGAGATATGAGATGCTGTAGATGTACGGCCGGTCGACTAGCCCTGGCAGTGTGAAGAAGCCATGGACATTCTGTTGATTTTGTCAATGAATCGTTCTTTATTGCAGCGGATTAAAAAAAAACCTGTAAATGATGAAAAGAAACCTAGTAAAAACTGCGATGGGATGAGAAACCAAATCCAAGATGATTATGCTAGTGTTGACTCAACTTGGCTTGACATGAGATTAAAACAATGCCAAGTCCGAGAAAGGCAATGTGGAAAAAAAAGAACAAGACAAGGTCATCCAAATGCCAAAATTTCGAAATACAAAGGATCAGATAAAATACATACATGTACGACCATCCCCTCCCCAACAGTAAAGCTCGCCGCCCACACACTCTGGGCAAAGACATGTCCCCCATACGCAGAACCTTGGCCAGGATTGAACGCCGGTCGAGTAGACATGAATCTTTCGTCTCCTCTCTCTCCATGTTTATTTGGGGGCAAAGATGGCAACGGGACCAGATTCATGAGATCAGTGAAGGGTAAACGTTCATGATCCTCTTTGATCGTGGCCATCTTTCTCTATTGGCAGCCCCACTCTGATGTCCTTTGATAGTCAGGAACACTGGATCGAGCTTCGGATGAGAGAAGGTTAGGTTGTTTTGGACGAAGTGGGCGGTTGGGAAATGAAGGTTATATTGTAAGTATTTGCATTTGAGAAGAGACTGGCAGCCTGACACTCGTTGATAGGTTTGATGGTGTTGACGATGTTGTCCACCCAACCCCAGTTGGGGACGACAAGTTCATTGGCAGCACCTCAGCCGAGGCTGGAAAATTTGCCGAGATCCCGTGACTTACGTTGCATGACCCAAAATAGGGGTGTTGATGCGGGTTAGCGATAGCGAATCAAAGTCTTCCAAAATCACTTCTCATGGCAGAACACTTGTTGAGGGGATGAAGCTTTCATTTGTTTGACTGTCTATCTATGCAACAGTTCTCTGCTATACCTCCCCTCCCCGATCCTCGATCCAGCCTTTGCTCAACCCACCGCTGTCGCACGTCAGAATGCCCATGCTTACTTGCATGTGTTGCCCTGTGGAGGGATAGAAGAAAAATGCAGAAATACAAAGGGTACTCGAGCGTTCCTAGCATCGAAGTAATGCCTCCCAAACACCCGGCCATGCAATGGTATATCAGCGCTGCTCATTCTCGCGGTCGCTGTAAAAAAAGATGATGAAAACGCCAAGTCATGCAGTACACGCGAGCCTCTAGGACTCGACTTTCTTTGGAACCGGAAGAACAGATGCTCCATGCCTTTTCTTTTGACTCCGAAAAATGGTGCCAATGCTCAAAAAGATCTAAGGAAATGTATGGCCAGCTGATCAAGCGTGGAAGTTTGGTTGACGGAGGGCCGGCCATTGATGGGTATGGTGAGAATAATCGGGAACAATGCCTGACCGATAGTCATTTCTCTTTCCCAAAGGTTGATAGTGCATTTGATCTGTGTTGATCGAGTAATCATGCATTGATGCAGACGGGGGAGGGTATAAAAGAGTGTTGACATTTCGAACAGGTTTGTATGGCGATGAACGTTGTTGAAGGAAGATCGAAGGGGAAGAGTGCCCGGGAATATGACCGGGGAAGTTCGCAGAAATTGGTGAAGATCCGTATGAAAGAAGTTCCTGTACAGAATGAGGGCTGTGGCGACGAGAAGGGGTTGAGTATCCGCTAGTAGTGTGACCGTTAGGAGTGAGCATGGGGACTGGTGTCCAAGACGAAGGTGTAGACGGAGCATAGACTGTTGACATGGCTCGTCCACCCAGGGGAGGCAGGACAGGAGCATTCTGCGATATCGTAGTGGGGGCACTGTATCCATTGCTCATAGATTGGCTGGTTGAGATTGTCAAGTCGGGAACTGGTAGGCGACGGGCATCTTGCCTCAATGGAGGGATGGCCGGGCCATATTGAGCCGGACCTGGTTGAGGTCTCGTGATCCGCTTTGCCACAGGTTCTTCAGGTTCCCCATCGTAGCTTCGCTTTCGAGTAACTCCTCTGTACTCTGACTCCGGGAGACTCGTGAGTGGCGAAGAAATCGGGGGTAGAGAGTTGTTGGTGGGCCATTGATGACCATTCATGAAAGACGAAGAAGGTGGTAGGTGTGGGTGCATGGGAGGTGATGTTTGTGTTGAAGGTGGAGATGGCAGATTTGGGTGCAGAGTCATGTATGCCTGGGGAGAAACTTGAACTGGGACCTCCGCTGCTCTGTTGCAGTAATTTCGAATATTCCTCAACTTCTCGTGCCACTCCGCCCATTGCTCCTTCGACGCCAAGAGACTGTATCGCATGTTGCTCAAGAATTCGACTTCCATTACATGGATTTCTCCAACAGCGATCCCCGAAACCTCTGCCCAAGTTTTGTTCGTGTAGGTGTTATCGTCAAGGACTAGAAATAAGTTAGCACTAGCAAGATCTCTTGCGACGGAGAACGTACATTTATTGCCCAACATCAAGGCCACGGTCAACAACCTATACTCGCTTCCACTTCGGCCCTTGACTGCTGGATTGCTGGTCTTCAGTCGGTATATAAAGAGAAGTGCCAGTATTATGACATTTTCGGTGACTTGTGTGGTCGACAAAATCGTAACAACCCATTTTCGGAACCCACTCGATGGTAGTGCCTCTTTTTCCAGTTTCTTCACTGTGGCCGTTGGTGGCAATTCTCTCTCTGCTTTTTGCAGTGTCTCGGTCGATTCGAACCAGAACAAGCATGTAATCTATGCTCGTTAGCAACGGACAACCATAATCAAAATATCTGTCACATACCTGAGCTGCGAACTCGGCCAAGCTGCCCCCGATTGGACTGATAGATTTCGGTATCTGCATATTCGGTCGAATAGTCTCAGTCGTACTTTTTCTGCGAGATGGCTCCTCGTGAGATGAATAACTCGTTCTCTGGGTAGGTTCGGGGCTTGGCGGCTGAGATTTGTTTGTCAAAGGACCCTGTACCTCCTTCCGCAGAGTCGAAGCTGAAGCAGGAGGCGGTTGTGTTATTGACATATATTGCCTTGTTTGCTGTGCAGAGGTATTATTGTTGTATGTTCCACCGTAACTGCTTGGGGTGCTCTCCACCGACAGGTATTCAGAACTTCTGCCGCCGGCTGGGTAGCCATGGCTACTGAAATTGGTATTTTGGTATGCAGTAGCCATATCGTCGGTAGGGGGTGTTCGAAGTCCTTCTCTGATCGGTGCCTCGAGGTAGACCGGAGCTAGGTGAGGGAGCGAATGTTCTTGACCGAATTCTTCCCTTCTGTCGATATTGTAGGTTGGGTGCGGTGACGGTAAAAGGAAATCGAGAAGAGCCGGTCTATCTGCTGTTCGATACATGAGGATTGATATTGGGGAGGCCGAGGACGTAGTGACAGTCGGCGTTGAAGGGAGAAGGTGAATAAGGCGAATAACTTCGTCAAGGCAGCCTCAGTGTAGAACAATTGAGCTATCAGAGCTGCCAGAACTCCGAAATGCCCAGCCTAAGTGTTCTTACGAGATTCTTCGCCTGAGACTAGCTATTGTCACCGGAAAGCCATAGAGGAATGGACCGATACTCGTGAATGTATCAGTTCAAGTTGTAGGCGGAACCGGGAAGAAACTGGACAATGAATGATCCAATGAATAAAGACTCAGATCGAAGGGCGATTGGCAGAGGTGAGTGGCAGACTTTGCGGAGTCAGGAAATCTCCAGATAATAAATCTGAATTGAGGTCCAAGTGAATTGGTGGTAGAGTAGAGTAGAGTTGCTGGAGGTACGGTACCTCAGCATGAGTGAATCTTGAAGGGCGAACTAGTCCGAAAGCAGAGGCGGTAACGCAAACAAACGCTAAAGTGGTTGGGCAGATGCAGCGTGTGGAAATAACACAAGGGGGGGAGGAATGACGCCTGTAAAAGTACGAGGGGCAATTTAGTTTGGATTGCTCTGGCCTGGGCTGAATCGGGTTGGGAAGGGTTCCAGTCTTTTAGACAAGAGACGACGGAGAGGCTGATCAAAAAATGGAAAAGTAATAGTGTGCAAAGCCCGTACTTTACAGCATTAGAGTGGAGGCTGATCTCAAAGAACTCAGTTAGTAGTTAGTGTATGATTGTAGTGTCGTGTAGTCAGTCAGTCAGTCGTCAAGGCCCGGTTGATGTCACAGGCCGCCGATGCACAATGGCCAGTCGACGCAGGCTTGCTGGCAGGGGTTCTGGTCCTGGTGCAAGCAATGAGCGCAATTCAGTGCAATTGCTGACCCTTGCCAACTTGGGGCCTGTCTCTCTCTGTCTGGCTTTTGGTGGAGTGGAGCTGGAAACGCAGTGCAGAAGTGGAGTGGAGCGAGTGTGAGCCAGGAGGGAAGCCAGGAAGCCAGCACCAGCCCAGCCCAGAGCCAGAGCGTGCGCCGCGACAGAGACACCGCGGGTGTGAGGGACAAGCTGATTTGATTCGATGCTGTCCACCTCTGCGAATCAAAAGGATCGCTCGAAATGTGGGGGCCAGGCGGACAGTAAGTATCGCCAGGATATGCACGAGAGGAGGGAGCACCAGCCAGCAAGTATGATACAGTGAGCCTGAAAAATACACCAAGGAAATGGTCAACAAGCGACTTATCTGCTTTCCTTTTTCAGTCTGTTTTGTCTCTCATCCTTCCTCAGCTGTACGAAGCAATTTCAGCGAGAGCAACAATAGTCAGTGGTTGCTAGGCAAGGGACGAGGCGAGACGAGGCGAGGCACAAATATTGCCTGTTATGGCTGGTGTGTGAGGTAGCAAAGAACCAACAGCTTCATTATCCGCACGCGGACAGGGTGCCTAGAGTAGCTTTTCACGCTAAACTTGCCCGCGAAGGATGGCATGTTTGGTACTGACTTGATACGGAAGCACCAGCGGTACTTCTAGGGGTGCGCCCCTGTCCCCTTGGTTGCAAGTAGTCCTTTTATCGTTAAGTCATCTTCAACTTGAGTTGTTTCCAGACGAGACGAAATCGTCCATGCCTTGTCCAAGTTGCCCTACTCCTGGCTATCCATGGCATGCCTCTCACAAAAACGTCTTTTCTTCTGGTCCGCATAACCAATCAAGCCCAGCGTCCTGCCGAAGGCAACGCAAAGGCTTGTGCCGTGCAAAACTCATATCGAAGTGATACTAAGAAGTCAGCACTGCAAGTTGCAAGTGCGACCGTATGCTCAAGCCGGCAGGCAGGGTGGCATGGACCAGGGCAAACAGGGCAGAATTTTAGAACAGAGGCAGCTGGCAGGCATGGTTTGCTTTGGTCTGGCTCCGGAACAAGGAAGTGGAGGCATGAGGGATAAGGAGCATGAGCGCGTTGAAGTGAGTTGAGCAAAGTGATGTGATGTGAGGTGAGTGAGTCTGGACAAGACAGGGCTTCGCTGGCGTCCCAGTCGTGGAGAGAGTGCTAGTGTAATCCATGGTGGAAAGGATGGGATGGGATGGCATGGGATGGAATCGGCGCTGAGAAATGGATGCGCGTTCCGTTTAGAATGGCCTCCTTTCCTTGGTTCTGGGAATATGAGCCTTACCTGTTCTTGGTTGGACTACTGCCTCGGTGGCTGCCACTGGAAATACGGTCACCACTAATTACCGTCTCGACGACGACTGGGCTGGACGCGCTGCATCTGGACGAGGAGAGGGTCTGTACCATGAAGTGGCTGGGCTGCTGAGGGATCAGGGGGTGCGCTGGGATTGGGTGTGAAGTCTTTCAGGGAGTCGGAATGCGCTGCAGGAGCTGGGACACGGACTTGCAGGCCCTCTTTGACATTCCAGCGAATCGCAACGGCGTCAGCTCCCCTCTCTTTTCCTGGTCTTCCTGGTCTTCCGCTGGACTTAAGTGTGTGTGTGATAAGCCGATTCAGAGTGGCAAGGCTCGATGACCACCGTCCAGGCATGTTCAGGCTCCGTCTTGCGCTTGGTGTGCCGAAGCAGTTCCGCTACGCGCACCACAGAGCCAGCCTACGTCGTGGGTGTGTACACTGTGCAGTGCAGTGACTGAAATTTCGCTAGGATCAGCATGCGGAGGGTGTATTATTGACACAAATGTACTGATATTTCACCCTCGCACTCAACACGGCTGCCCGTTCGTTTGACTTCCATTCTGCTGCTTGCTAGGTTTGTGTCTGGATCCGTAGCATCCTCAAGTTTCTGTGCCGGTTCCACACCGACTTGCAATCAGAAAAGAATCAATACGATCACGGAGAAACAGGCCACAGAAACAGACTATTTCGGCAGCTGGACGGATAGGGAGTGGAGGGACGTGGGTAGATGGATTGATGCATATCGTGAAAATCTGAAAGAGTCGTTCGTTGGGAGGCTCGGGCTCGGGCTCTGGTGCTTCCATCAAGCCCAGCTTACTTATTTACTTCACAGAACTCTCAAGCCGCCCTAGTTAGGGGTTTGCTAGTCAGGCTGCAGCGAATATTTGCCTTTCGCCCACCACAACACAGCGCAGTGGAGGCTTTTGATAGCACCAAGCCAAGACCCGCAACCACAAAGTCACCCAGCTGGTCGTGGATGGAGGGGAAGATCTCGTGCACTCTGTCCTGCTTCGGCAAGGCAGAGCAAAGCAGAGGTAGGCCCCTCCTCGCTACTTCTCGAATCGTAATCACACAGTCATGTTCTGGATCCCATACGTGGCAGAGTGAGTGACATCTGGAGGCAGATAGGGCGCCCGAGAGTAGCTGCACACTGCTGTCCAGGTTGAGCAGAAGTGCTTACCTGAGTGATGAGAATGATGAGGCAAGCTTGCTAACTTCCCCCCGCGCCAATTACGAGCACGGGTACATGCTACAAGGAAGAGAAATTTCAAATCAACGACGATCCTCTCGACGCCTTTTCTTCCATCGCTTCAAAGACAGAGCCAGGGATGGGGTCATTATTATTGGAATGTGATCGGATGCAATCATGCAACCCGTAATAAATAGCAATAAGCGGCAGGCGAAGGAGGAAAAGTCAGTCTAGTCCTGTGGATGCGTCAAAGTGCAGCTGGCAGCAATCTAACCTGACCTGGTCGACGTGACGGAATGAGAACTGGTAAAAGAGATCGCGAGAGTTGGCGCCCGATACAAAGATAAACACTACTTGGAGTGGTTGCATCGGCGCAATGGGATCTTTCTGATGTCGTCGACACACTTCTGCTGGTTTTCTTCGGCTTCCAGGCTCCAGCTGAGTGGAGTTCTTCGCACTTAGCCGTCGGAGTGTTGACGGAAGTGCAGGCAACAAATCATGGTCCAAGCGAAAATTACCCCTCGATCATCGGAGTTGAAGGCATTCGCGGCCGTGGATTGATAGGAGCAACCAATCCTTCCAAGGGGACGGATCGCTTGATGTTTCAACCTGATCTGAGAACCTTCTCCGCCGCTCAACGGTCTAGTAAATAAATTCGTAATCGCTGCTGCTGGATAAGCGGCTGCGGGAACGAAATCCTTTCGTGGGCAACCCATGAAGTATTTACGAAGTATTGGCAGGTTGTGCATGAGGAAGATGGGCCGGAGGGCAAAAGGTTGAGAAATGGAAGCCATCCCTTTTTGGATCTCAGAAAGTCTAGAAGCCCTGGTACTACCATCTGGTGGGGTGAAGTCAACCAAGTCCTCAAGTGTGCCCTCTCATCATCTGCCACACGAAGAACGCTCTTTGGATGCCCGCTTTTTTCCTTGTTCAATTCTCCTCGTTCTTTCCGTCGTTTTGAACACATCGTTATTCGCCCTCGTCAAGCCGTCAAATGCCACGCTGACAGTGCAAATAGGTGCGGAACGAATGCAAACAAAGGTGAAAGTGCGACTTCCCGAATCCTCCTCGTTTTCGGACATCAAAAACGACCAGGCTGCCAATTTCCAGAAACGGATCATTAATTGGCCTTCTCTTACAGTGCTACCTCGTTTGTGTGTTGCGTTCCTTGCATCTTGGCCGGTCCACCGAATGAGGTGTGCCGTGATTGATAAGGTGAGGACAATGATGCATAAAACAGACTGACGATCCAGGCGCCACGGGATGTTGGTTGGGTTGGAACTTGGCAAGGGGAGACAGGCAAAAAGGCATAAGAACCTGACCATCAAAAGTTTTATGTCTTGTACCACTTTCCCGGCCTCGTTTCGTGGGTCTGGTACTGTGAAGCAAGCGGGCGGCCGAAGTGAAGTAAGTGGTTGGACTAACAAGCTGGGTTCGCTATTGGTTGGATGGGATAGGGAACTGTAAAGAGTGGACAGACAGACCAACGGTGTGGAGATCGCCGACGCCTTCTGGAAGAGACGAGACACAAGAGTGATGAAACTTTTACTGCTTTCCATCAAACCGGCGATGCTCTCCTGATCGTCAACGTGGAAGGGCACTTGACTGCTTTTTGCATGACGACGCTACTTCTTGAGCGTATTGCGGAGTAAGCCAGGAGACAATGCCGACCAAGCAGTTGATATGTTATCGAGTCATTGACTGCTGGATGTCTCCGTGAATAATGTAATTCAACAGAGTGATCTGGTCTGATATGACAGGGCAGAAAAAGCCAAATGGAGAACAGTGCAAGGCTGGACGGGCGGTGAGGCGTTCTAGGATGAAGCGGGAAGAGAGAGGGGGGTGTTGGTAGCACTTGGCAAAGTTCACTAGCCAATTTCTGGTTGCTTTCTTGGTGCTGCTCTAACTCCTCTTTCCTCCCTTCTTCGTACAACCGCAACGCCCGTTGTCTGACTCAGAAGAGCTCCAATAATTTGACTTCATCATATTGAATGGCTGGTGCATTGCTGAATGCTGTGACGGCGACAGGCGGAGAAGTTGGTTGGCTGGCTGGCTGGCTGGGCATTATCTTGCTTGCGATACCGTGCCGCCTCATCTCAAGAGTGTCGTGTCGTGATTGACTGCGTGGGTACTGTGCATCCGGTCCGTGATGGTGACGATTACGCCGTGCAGTTGGACTCACTTGATAATTTACTTTGGAAGGTGGAAAGCACATCTCCGACCGTGCCGTTGGCCAGCACACGTCTGTCAATTGATCGTCAACCGCGGTTCAGATGTGCACCAATCTCAGACATCTCATCATGCGACCTTCCAAGCCTCAGATTTCATCCCACCACCACCTGGACGAGCTTCAGCCGGATGCTTGTGGCTGTTCAGACCATCGACTCAACTTCACTTCACTTCAGACTCAGTCACGACTAGGACAGGGGTCGCCAGGAGGCTCATCAGTGGAAAGCCACACCAGGACGCGTGCATCCGGGTATTACTTCGAATCCTTCACTCATCCGAGAGTTTCGGTTGTAGTGGAGTGGTTGACGGGCTACGGTGACCACAATCAACCTCAGGGCCAATATCCCAAATGCCCCATGCCAAGTCCTCCGAGGTTCTGCTGGGACCCGGACTTGACGGATAGTGGTTGGGTGGTTTGGGTCTTATTGTATGGTTTCGACTTCGCTTGCGTTTTGATATGATACCGACAGGATCTCCAAATCATCCTCGAATAAACTATCGAGGGGTCGGATCAAACGCTTATTGAAATGTACTGTACGGACAAGACAGGGAAGGACAGAATTTTACGAGGCTCAGAAATCCCTCCTTCCAAATACGAGGCCATTCTCCGTACTGCGACCTTTTTTTTTTTAATTTTTATATCCGAGCAAGTCTGAAATAGATCTGGATCTCCTACGATATCAACTTTCGCTCTCAAGGTCTAGATATGTATGAGGCCATGGCAAGCCTACAAAGATTCTTGGCAAAAAAAAGTGCGAGATAATATCGCCGAGCCACAAACGCCGGTCGCCTGTGGGACGTATATTTGTGGTACAGGTAAGCCTGGGTCAAAGTTCTCTTGGTGGAAACAAATGAGGATTCAAGAAGCCACCAAAGGGCACCACCTCGGATGCAGGCAATATTTCAAGGATATCATGCAGAGGATGTAAAGCAAATCCTGAGTTTTGGCAATCTTGTGCTAGTCATGGAAACTTTAGGGTAAACGAAGCGAAACTTGTTAGTGAAAGCCTTGCGCTTAGGACAGTTCGCCATGTCTGTGAAAGGGGCGTTTTGACTGGTTGCAATTTGCAGTTCCTCCTTTTGCCCTCGGAAGGGGAGGTTGTCCGGCCATCTCGCCAAACATCCCTGTCCTCGTCCTCGTCTTCCTGGGTCGATACGCTTGGTGACGACCACTGGAACAGGCAGTGTGACCAGCCCCAAGTCCTGGACCTTTGAAATCAAAACAATTCGTGCTCCACCAAACAGAATCCTTGGGTTGCAACCTCCATCACAATTAGACAGAAGAATGCTGACGGCCTCGGACATCATCTACCCTTCCAAAGTATCCGGCAAAACTCACCAAGCTCCATGCAAGAACACGACACGAGGTATTCAACATATATCAACTTCTGGAGTAGGCGATTGTTGGTGTCCGCACTGCAGTCATACGAGCGTGCCATGCCGGTGGCGGTACCTAGGCCACAGTCACGAAGTTCTGGATTCATGAACGGTCGACTGGAATGCAGCAGTGTCAGCCATGTTCGTTCAACGTCGCATGCAGCTCGCACATCCCCAGTGCCTATGTCCAAGGCATTCGCACTCATCAGTCAAATATCATCTGCACCTCATCATTCGTTGAGCTCCCCTGAGATATTTGGGAACTCGTTCTTCTTCTCCCATCGACTTCCCAACCCATGCCTGATATTTGTCACGTTGCACCACCACAATCTATGTCTCTCGATCCGGCTGTTCACCGAGTTGCCATCTCAAAACTGTCTCTCGCTGGAACTTCTGGGTAGGGCTACAAGTCATATGCAGGTTACGCTGATTCATTTCTGATACCTAGAAATGATTTTTACTCGGCCGATGACCAGCTTTTGCTTCACAGGCAACAACACTTCAGTGGGTGCTTGGTCAGCTGCTGCAGCCGACAGCCATGCCCTGTCCCTTGTCCATATTGCGTCTATCAATACATTTCGCATATGTTGAAATGTTAAGGTCGAAGAGCTTTGCGGCGCGATCACGTCGAGGGCGATCAAGGGAGTCCCTCGCTCTCAAGTGATAGCAAGATTACCCGGCGCATATACCGCCACAAACATCGGTATGACTTTCAATCGGGCGATGGAGCATCTTCACCGCATCATGTCTCGTCCTGAGTACTGTACCTTCGAAGAGACATCACTTCATATTTGTGGAATCATTGGACTTGAAGTCAGATGTTGGTCAACAGGGCCTCACCGCATCTTTCTTTCTTCATTTGCTTATTTGTTTGATCCTTCCAGGTTTTCCTTGCGATTACAGTCGAAGGCAGAATTCCCGCATTCCCGCCAGCCTTACTTTTTTCTTCTGGAGATCTCGAACTCGACACTCCGCAAGTTGGGTAGGAAGATAACTCCTCATATCTTTGAGTTTGTGTTCATAGCCATCGCCGTCCCACGATATTCTCCTGCTTCCAGAGATTACATCCGACAGGCTGACTTTCTTGTTCTAATGTGCGTTTTGCACTAGATGACTTCCAATGCTCGATGTTGTTGGGCACTTTTCCGTGTGAGAAGGCTGAGGGATTTGGCCTGAACATCTAATTACATGCGAGCTTTTCCAATCATATACTGGCTCATATACCCGACCAAGATCGGAATGATAGACGCCGGATGGATTTTGAGCTGTTCAGCCTGCCATTTTGTACTTTCTTCAGAAGAGTGAACTATGTGTGAACTGTATCCGAAGGAGAAGATATATCTCGAACACTGAAAGCCTCCAACGGCCAATCGCAACCCCAGTCACCAACCTAATCCAGACCAACATAACTGCATATCTGTGACAGGGGCATTATCGTACACCCATCAATAATTTAATCGTGTCCTCCAGAAATGACGACGAAGCAATTGACGTTGGGTTTTACTTTAGCGCACGTGACTGTAAAAACGAACGACACGTGCCACGTCCGTGTTCAAATTTAGCTTTTTTAACGCTAACCTTGGTTTCGGGGGTAACGATGATCCGCCAAGCCGCAGTACGAGACCTGTTTGTTTAGAGGCACATCCCTTTTCACATCAACCTCACTTCACTCGACCTCACAATACTCTCTCCTTCCAAGTTCCCTCGAACCCTTCACTCCACCATCTCGATAGAAGGAGCATTTCAATCGCTACCTCCTCTATCGCTCCTTTCACTAAAATACAGCATTCGCATCTATTACAGCCGCCAACACAGCATTCATTCCATCCGACGATCCTCACGCCTCTCGAAAAGGCTCCGCCACAACCCACTCCCATCTTCACAAACCTCAGTTCCAAACATCGATACAAACCTTTCTACACAGCTCTGAGAACACAAGATGGGATTCGGAGACTTCCAGACGTTATGCGAACAGGCGGCCATCCCACTGTGTGCGGTGGTGGGCAAGATCACTCATATCTCTGGCTCGTATGGGATTGAGGCAGACTGTTATGCACGGAACATCGAGCTGGCCAACACAATCATCTTCCAAGGCGCCGCGTCATTTATGCACATCGTAGCACTGATCATGACGGTTATCATGATCTTGCACGTCCGCAGTAAATTTACTGCCGTTGGTATGTTTCCCACAAGGAATGTGGACGAGCGTCTGAGGACTGGTACTGATTGAAAACGAATAGGCCGCAAGGAAATTACTTTCTTCTTCTACATCTACATGATGCTGACCTTCGCATCCCTCATTCTCGATTCAGGCGTTGTACCTCCCGGGAGCGATACATACCCATATTTCGCCGCCGTACAGAACGGCCTCACATCAGCGCTTTGCGTCTGTCTACTCATCAACGGATTCGTAGGATTCCAGCTCTACGAAGACGGGACCACGTTATCAGTTTGGCTGCTCCGATCCGTCAGCTTCGTATTCTTCATCATCACCGGCTTGGTCTCACTGGCAACTTTCAAATCATGGGCAGGCTTGGGCCCCACGAGGACTGTTGGGTTATTCGTCGTGCTTTACTTGGTTTCTGGGATTTCGTTGTTGATTTATGCTATCATGCAGGTTATTTTGGTGGTCAACACGTTGCAGGATCGCTGGCCATTGGGAGATCTCATTTTCGGTGCTTTCTTCCTGATTATCGGTCAGGTCATCCTCTATGTGTTCAGCACGCAGATTTGTAATGCTGTCCAGCACTACCTCGACGGACTTTTCTTTGCTACCATCTGCAATCTGTTGGCTGTGATGATGGTGTACAAGGTTTGTTTTCCCAGAATGCTTTGGTAGATATTTTGCTAACGTGGCTGGCAGTACTGGGATTCTATTACCCGTGAAGATCTCGAATTCTCCGTCGGCACCAAGCAGAACAATTGGGAAGTCAAGGAACTTCTTCCCGACGAAGACCGCCGAGCAACAGTCTACCAGGACGATTACTCTAGCACGTACAACCACCCCACCCAAGCGCGAAACTCGAACTATGGAGGATTCGCATACTAGAGCGGACCAATACCAACAGCACCTGGGTTATGGTCAGTTGGCTTGGGCGAGAAACAGGAGATGGAAAATGATTCTTTTTGCATAGCGTTCGGTTTGGTGGTTGACTGCTTCGAATTTTTCTGCTTCAAAAACTGCATGGCGTACCATTGGAAGAGACGATACTACTCGCGTTTGAATTGTAATGTATATAGGGTATGGGGCCACTTTGGCATTCATTCATTGGATAGGGGATGATGGATTGGATCGTTGGCTGGGTTTGGGACTTCGGCGTTTGCATTGCCGCTACGAGCTGGCATGTGTGTAGATAGGTCGCTGCAAAATGAGACTACTTAATTTCCCTACATTCCCCGATCGGTACACAGTTTCAGTTCACCATAGAAGCGCATTCACTAACTCTTCAGATTGCCTGGCGAGACAGAATTACATCTCTAGAAGTCATGATTCCCGCCCAGGCGTTCGTCTGATTATTTCGAAAGGCCAAATACAGAGCACTCAAGCGAGATATATAGGGGGCCTATAAACAATGATATTGGGTGGACCAAAAACACTCGAGCGTTGGTTGGTATATAAACAAAACCAGCAACAAAATTCTTCCGGTCCTTTTCAAGTCCCTCCATAATCTAACCACCCACAAATGTTGATTCAATGATCAGTAACAACGAAATAAACAAGAACTGTACACCACTGGGAATCTCTACATAGCGCTTGATTTTCAGCTGCTGATACATTTCAATGCATGGAAGGTAATCGCGAGCTGGGCTTGACATTGAAGGACGGAAACAACTCAGACTTCCACGATCCAAAGACACGGGGGAAGGGCGAGCCAGAACGAGAGAGGTAAAACTCTACAATCTCGCCTTTCCATCTCCCCTCCACCCAGCCTCATGCGCAATCAACTCCGCAGCCCTCTCGCCAATAGCCAACACTGTCAACATAGGGTTGATACTCGGCATCGTAGGGAAGACACCCGCATCCGCAATCCTCACGCCCTTTAAGCCCCTGATTCTCAGCTCCGGAGTCACAACCGCCATCTTGTCACTCTCGGCTCCCATCTTCGTCGTCCCAGCAGGGTGGTACACAGTATGCGCAACCCTGCGCCCGTACTCGGAAAGCTCCTCGTCTGTCTGGATTTTTGGGCCGGGAGCGACTTCCTTGGTGAGCCATTTGGAGAAGGGCTCTTGCTTGGCGACTTCGCGAGCGGCTTTGAGGCCGGCGACGATTGTAGCGGCGTCGTAGCCTTCGGGGTCGGTGAAGTACTGGAAGTCGAGGGCGGGCTTGACGGTTGGATCGGAGGACGTCAAGTAGATGCGTCCACGGGAGCGAGGACGGGGGATGTTGGGCGTCATGCAGAAGGCGTTGAGGGGTGCTTCGTAGCCTAGACGTGCGGTATTGAGGCAGAAGGGGATTTGGTAGCAGTGCATCATGATATCTGCGATTGTGCCGTCTGGGATGCGCTTTGGGTTAAGCGCTGGGTCGGTATTGTTTTTTGCGGCGTCTTTGATCTCGCGGCGGAGGAAGATTCCTGCGTCGGAGTCCATGGTGGTTTGTGGCGGGATGGGGGCGTTCAATTCCCACATTATGATAGATTCAGGGTGGTCGATCAAGTTCTCGCCAACACCTGGGAGCTCGTGGACGACGGGGATGGAGAGGTCCTCGAGTTGCTTGGGAGGACCAATTCCGGAGAGCAGCAGAAGTCGGCAGGTGTCGACAGCTCCGGCGCAGATGATGGTTTCAGTGCGGGGGCTGATGGTGTACTTGGTCCCTGACTTGAGCGCAATGTTCACACCAGTAACAGTCTTGCCAGAGACATTGACTTTGCTAACCCAGGCATTGGTGAGAACCGTGAGGTTTGGTCTCTTCTCTTCGCCGCGGAGAATAGGGTGGATGTATGCGACTGAAGCAGAGCTTCTGCGTCCATCGTCTGGGTTGTATGCAATGGAAAAGAATCCAACACCCTGTTGCAGACATCCAGTCTCGCGAATCTCCTTATTGAAGTCCCTGATGACGGGGATGTCGAGAGCTGTAGAGCAGGACTCGATCCAGTCCTTGCAGACTTGGTTGCGATGGCGGGGGTGGACTGGTTGGATCTGGTTTCTGAGGTTGTCCAAAAGACGCATCATGGTCTTGAAGTCCCAGCCTTTGCATCCCAAGCTCTCCCATATTTTCAGATCGTATTCGAAGGGTCTGAATGAGATCAGGGTGTTGTGCGAGGAGCAGCCTCCCAGGACTTTGGCTCTGGAATGTCGGATATGCGAATTACCTGGAGATTGGTCAGTGCCTTACAGATGTTATCTGGAGTTTGCAAACTTACCATTAGGCTGCTCTACAGTCCCGTAGTCGTAGTCGAGGTCACCTCCTAGAAGTGTAAGCCATTCCTTCAGCTGTAGGACCTTCTCGTTGTTAAAGTCGCTTGGGCCAGCCTCGATGAGGAGGATCTTTTTGCTTGGGAGGTATTCGGACAATCTGCTTGCAACCACACAGCCTGCTGTGCCACCACCGACAATGACATAGTCAAAGTCCTTGGCCTGAGACGCAGAAATGAAATCGGTTGTCATTTTGTTGCTTTGGAGGTCGCTTTGGAATGGGAGATAGGCACGGCGAATGAATATCCAATGATTCGATAGAAGCGTCTAATTCCTTCTCAGAAAGAATACACTTTGCCAGCAGACAGGCTGTTGCTTAAATCTAGCAGTTTTCTTGCTCTGCTCTGCTTTGAACCTTATCGGCTGATAAGGATATGCAGATATGAAGCTGTACGAGATTGGAGGTGGCTGTAGGATCCACAGTGGAGGTCTGAAATCGGGGAAGCTGTCGTGCGTCCTAGATGATAGATAGGTAGGTAGAGAGATACAGACTCAGAGAGAGTAGTAAGATGAAATGAAGAGAAAGGACGGTGTAGCGAAGGAGAAAAAAGATACGAACTATATCCGACATGGAAGCTTGTCCTGACTAGAGAGATGGTCGTATCATAACCCGCCATAGTTTACCTTAAATTCTTCTCCCGTCACATCATCCTAGTAGACCGACAAATGCTTGCTCGGTCCGCCTCTTTCTTGGCTGGGGAAGGAACTACTGGACTGGACAAACCGTTATTCTGCGTCGCGCTGTTTGGACTGAAGACGGAAGCTGTCGGGTCAATGATGGCTGGCAGGATGAAGGATCCAACAAGCAAACGTGTGTGCGTGCGTGCGTGCGTGCGTACGTGCGTGTAACTTTACCTCTGAAGAGAAGTCAGCGTAAAAACGTGTCTCGATCTTTCCCCTAATTCGTCTAGCGGCACATTCCTGCATTAAAATGCATCCAGGCGGGGTCAAATGGATGCACCAAGAGCCATTGCCCCTCCATCTTGGCACTCATGACTCGACGCATTGTCCAATCATTTCGTCATGAATTTGCTCTATCAGCCTTACCTGGCTTTACCGACTTCCGACATGGTCGGCCTCTGCTCGGTCTAAAAGTCTTTCGGGAGAAGTTTTCCAGAAGCATAACCAACTAACTCTACTTGATGAGAAATGAACAAATGATGCCGAACAGAGCAAAAACTTGACCATCAAGACGGACGACCATGCCAGCCACCGCTTTCTCGATTAGATAAAGACAAACGCCTCATTCACTTACACTTCTGTTTCTGATTCGCACCCGCCAACCAACGTGACGGCGAGTCACGGTGTGCCCGAACAATCCATGTCAGCCGTGCAATGAAAACCATGCAAACTGACCCATGTAAAACAAAACTCTCTTTATCCCTTCCCCAAGATAAGAGAAGAGAGGTTGCGTGATGTTTTGAAGCACTTTGATATTTCTTCCTTGTTAGGCTCCACAATCCGTCAAACCCGACCCAGATCCGATCCACTTAGTGACGCTGCCCAGCCTTGAGAGCTCCAGGTCCCTTGACTTGCCTTAGTTTTCCCCTTCTCGGATCAGCTCCACTCACCTGCCGTATCATTCTGTTTCTGTACCTAGGCATTGGTTGCAGTGCAAGCATATCTGCGAATTGCTTCAAGACTAACTCCTGCGTATTGTACTGTTGCCAGCGAAGAATAGGATCATATTCTCATCCAAATCAGCCCATCTCATCATGGCTTCATACCCCCTCCAACAAATCTACTACGACGGCAAACCCCAAAGTGCCAAGTCGGGCAAAACTTTCAAGACAATCGACCCCTCCACCGCCAAACCGCTGGCAGACGTACAAACAGCTTCCCAAGCAGACATTGACTCTGCCATAGCATCCGCACAAGCAGCCTTCCCCTCGTGGTCCCAGACTCCTCCAATCGTCCGCTCGCGGATACTCCTCAAAGCCGTCTCGATACTCCGCTCTCGAAACGACGAAATAGCAAAAGTCGAGACACACGATACAGGCAAAGCTTTCTCAGAAACCAGCACAGTCGACGTAGTGACTGGTGCTGATGTGCTGGAATACTTTGCAAATTTGGTGGCGAGTGGAGGGCTCAATGGCGAGACGACACAGCTACGGCCAGATGCGTGGATATATACCAAAAAGGAAGCTCTAGGAGTCTGTGCTGGCATAGGCGCTTGGAACTATCCCATTCAAATAGCACTGTGGAAATCAGCACCATGTCTAGCAGCAGGAAACTGCATGGTCTACAAACCTTCAGAAGTTACTCCTCTCCACGGCCAGATATTAGCTCAGATTTTCTCTGAAGCAGGCGTCCCTCCAGGAGTCTTCAATATCGTACATGGCGACGGAGCAGTTGGCGGATACCTCACATCCCACCCAGGCATCTCCAAAGTCAGCTTCACAGGGCAAGTATCCACCGGCCAGAAAGTTGCCGCCTCGGCAGCAGGCGGCATGAAATACGTGACAATGGAACTCGGCGGCAAGAGTCCCTGCATCATCCTCCCAGACGCCGACATCGAAAGCGCCGTCGACGGAGCCATGATGGCAAACTTCTACTCCACCGGCCAAGTCTGCACAAACGGCACCCGAGTCTTCATCCCCCGCGCCCTCAAACCCGCCTTCGAGAAGAAACTCCTCGAGAAAATAAAATACATACGCTCCCTCGAGCCCATGGACCCAAACAGCAATTTCGGACCTCTGGTCTCGGAAATCCATTACAAGAAAGTCCTGAGTTATATCCAACACGGTATCGACGCCGATAAAGCGAAACTCCTGTGCGGTGGCTTCGCAAAACCAAGTAGCATACCAAAGGGCTACGAGAACGGCTTCTGGGTCCAACCAACCGTCTTCACTGACTGCACAGACAGCATGAAGATCGTGCGGGAAGAGATCTTTGGACCCGTCCTCTGCATCCTCCCCTACGACACCATCCCTGAAGTCATCGCGCGCGCAAACAACACGAAGATGGGTCTGGCAGCTGGTGTTTTCGGTAAGGATCTGAATCTGTGTCATGAGGTGATAGGTAAAGTCGAAGCTGGTATTACGTGGATCAACACTTGGGGAGAGAGTCCTGCGGAGATGAGCGTTGGAGGCTGGAAGTTGAGTGGTGTGGGCGTGGAGAATGGGAGGAAGGGATTGGAGGCTTGGGTTAGGGAGAAGAGTACGCTGGTGGAGGGAAGTGGGATTGTAGGGACGGTGTTTGCGAAGTTGTAGATATATAATACTAGAGATTTGAACATCTGTCTAGTTGGATGACTTGCTGGCGAAGATAGATTATGCATATGTCACCGGTACATGAGACGCGGAGTTTTGTGGTAAGTGCCACTTTCCATTGTTCTAAAGTACATATCGCCCTCTCTCTCATGACAGACCGATGCCTCTCCAGACGACCTTGAGCACGATACCTCACCGTATTGAGGCTCAGGCAGTTCATCAAGTTTATGTACAGATCCGAAAGAGCCCTGTATCAGGAAAGCAGAGGAGTAGACAGCGACAGACAAACAAGCAAAGGAGCAGAGAAGTATCCCATCACACCGCATCATAATTCGTAAGCCGAACTCGTCGACCTTTCATCCGCGTATCTTTCCCCTTACATCTCCCAGCTGGAAAGAAGTACCGCATAACATGCAAAGCGTATCTCTGCGTGATCATCGAGCCGGATAAAGAAGAAGTAACAGTACCAAAGCAGAAACATTGAAGAACTCAGATCAAAAAAACTCCATAACCGAGCGCACCGAACCGCGCGGAGCGATTTGTAAACAAAACAAACAAATGCCATTCCTTGTCAGCATCGTCATACATCGTCGTCGTAAATCGTAAATGCAATCCGTTCATTCGCAGCGAACCGAAGAGTAGAGATTTTCCTATTGCCCAGTCAGTCAGTCAGTCAGTCGTCAGTTAGATATAATCTTCTTGAGCAGATGGTATCCACGGCACTTGGGTTGGAAGAGGGCAGGCAAAAAAAGCTTAGCGGGATCTTACCAAATGCGAAGCCATTGAGGGCGAGTTCGGTGGTACCCACCCGATCTAAACGTGGCCGGCACGAGTTGAAAGGGTTTAGTTTTTTGGAGAAGATATCTAGAGAGTTTGGAATTAGAATGGGTGCTGGCTGAGGAAATGATGGGGGTGGATTGATACTTTACCAGGCCGAAAAGAATGGATGTGAAGCTCCTTAACATGCGACTTGACAAGGCCGTGATCATTCTCATTCCTCTCTCAACTAACCCAAGATCTCGGAAGGTTGAGCTGGAGACTGCAATTCCCCTGTCAGTACTCTACATTACTCAAAGAAAAAGGTGACGAGCGAAGCATAAACTCACTTCTCCTCAACACGAATATCCATCTCCATGCTTCCGACGGCAAGGAAATTCCACAAATCCTCTCTACTACCAAACTTAATCACCACATCCGACTGCACACCCGTATTCCTAGTCACGCATACTAATGCATGCTCAGAATTGTACTGCACATACACAATCTCATCCTCCTCAAGCACAAACTCCGGATAGGTGCCCTCTCGTCGCACACGTTCAATAACCGGCACAAACGAGCGAGCCTTACGGAAGAAATGGAATCCAACAGCACTGGTACTGTCATTCCACGTTGAAATCTCGCCATTCTCCTTATGCGTCCAGATAAAGTTGACGGTGAAGCAGAGCAGCTTTTTTGGGAGGTAAACACGACGAGCCCAGTTCTTCCAGGTGACGCCGCCCTTGGTGACAGAGAGTTCAGAGCCTGGTGCGTCGAAGATCTCGCCGTTTAGGAGTTTGCCGGAGCGGTTGCGAGGGGGTTCGTGGGAAGATGAAGAGGGGCCGCGACGGCGTTTGCGGGTTTGGGGGTCTTCATAGTCGGAGTCGGAGTCGAAGATTCCAGGGGTGGTTTCTCGGATTTCTGGAGCTGGGATCGGCTTGGAGATCTTCTTGAGCTTCTTTGGTACCTCTTGAACGACAAGACCGAATACCTCCGTGGATGTCTGGATGTCATTATTGGTGAAGGCTTCTGGGGGGCTGCTGATGACGGGGTTGACGATGGGTTTCTTGGCCTTCTTTTTGGGAGTCTTGACAGCTGGCTTGACGGAAGAGGGTGGAGTAAGCTCTGGCATGCTTGGAAGGTTGTCAGTCTGAACGGCAGAACCTGTACCAACCTGTCTTCCCTTTGGAGTAGGTAAGGCATCGTCACTGTCGGAGGTAAGATCAATGACATTCTTCTCTTCAACCTTCTTTGCTGATGTTGAAACAGGTGCACCGGTGCGAAACTTGAATAGGGGAGGCAACTTGGATGCGGAGGTATTGGTTGTTAATGGAGCTCCAAAAGTTGTAGTAGCTAGTAGTTCTAAGCGGGCACCAAGAACTGAAGGTTGGATTTTTCTCCGGGGAGCATGTGTGGGTGTCTCTGGTGGCTGTTGTGAGGCAAACCGAGGTTCATTCGAGGAGGGAGGAGTGTTGTCGGGTGTCAACAGCCCAAATTGTGGTATAGAATTGCCCGGGCTCATGCCATACATCTTCAATGTAGGTGAGTCAAACCCAATGCCCTTGCCATGTCCATTTTCCGCCAACACTGGATCTGAGGATGGGGATGGGCCAGCGTTGGAGAGCGAGAAGTGAGCAGCGATCATCTTGTCCACCATAATTATTTGCCCCAGCAAATTCTCAGGATAACGCATACCACCGCTCAACTTCAAAATGAGTTCTGCAGTCTTCTTGTCCTCAATCTCTCTCTCATGCTCAAGAGATTGAATGTACTCATACTTCCGAACTTCGGCTTCTCCTGTGAGACGCTGGAGATCAGCCTCAAGCTCAGCCTTCTCCTTCTCTTCAACCTCCTTCAAGTGAACGAGGGCTTGGTCTCTCTTGGCTCGGGCTTTGTTCTGATTTTGAATTCTGGGATTGGAGTCTTGTTTCCACAGCTTGACACTTTCCTCACCACGACGAATTGAATGCTCAATTCTCATCTCGGAACGTCGATTGCTATGGTTCTCGAGGATTTCTTGGTACTCACTGGCAATCATGGTAGCGAATTGGTGATCTTGTTGGAGACGACGACCTTGTAGATCTTGTAGGCCCTTTGCAAGAGCACGTAGCTTCTGCAGCACGCCTCGGTCTCGAATGTCACCTGGAGTAGACATGATAATAGCCAGAAGGTGAGGTGATATGAGAGAAGGTTGGTGTTACAAATGTAGAAGCAATGGGTGACAAGTGAGGGAAAGCCTAGCAATGGTGATACAAGAATATCAACGTCAAGGCTGTATAGTCTTGATGAATTTCTTGAATGTGGGAATTGCTGATCAAGAGTAAGGTTGTGGTTGAGGTCTGAGATGCTCGAGCGGGGTTTTGTTTACCTTAAGCGAGAAGTAGGGTTGCGAGAATTGAGGCAGAACGTCAACCTTGATCACCACGAGCGAATCGAATTAGGCAGCCACGATTATGGAGTGAATCGAAACTTACCTGAAAGCTGAGAAGGAAGAGAGAGTGCAGAGATGAGAAGATATAGATGGCGGATCGCGAGACCAATATGAATGCTTCCCAAACTTGACCAGAGCAATAAGAGGGACGGGCTTTTACAACTAACGTACACATTACTATCTACATTCTATACTTAATTCTATACAAGTAACGGCTCTCAAGTTCCATACAACTGTTGACCATCATTCTTTAGTGTTCTCTCCAAGCTTGGCCATGGTCTCCATCAGACTGTACCACCCCGTATCAGCATCTATACATACACTCCCACCAATCATACATAAACATAAACTCAACATGACCGTAGAAGCTCCGTAGTCTGAGACCTGCCTCATTGGAATGACAATCATAAAAAGCAAGTTACACCCCCTCAGCGACAGCTCTTTGCCATCGACAAGGGAACTTCATCATCATCACTACGAAAGTAAAGTCAGCAGCAACCCTCTCGGCCAACCTCGCGACGTAGAAATCTAGCAATATCAATGTGAGTAAACAAGGCTTACAGGTCCAGCTCATCAATCTTAATATGCTCCCAATTCTCCCTATAGCTCTTCAAGAACTCCTCCAAAACCACCTCATCCTTGAACTTAACCCACATTTCCTTCCCTGCATTACCACCAGTCTTAGGATCAGCTTTCCTTCGATTGATGTAAAGCAGTGCAGCTTTCGAATTGTACTTCATAGACCACACTCTGCTGGGATTGATGATCCATTCGGCGCTGCCGCATTGTCTGCCATGCTTCTGAACAGGTTGGTACTTGTTGTCTCTCAGGCGGTAAAATCTGGGTCCTTCCTCGGCTTCGCGAGTCCAGCTGACGTTTGCACCTGATAATACTACATTATCTATCTAAATCCAATGTGGCTTGTCTGAATTTATGGAGGGAATTGAGGTTGGGACGTACCATCAGCGTAGTTGTAGCGAACCGAAGTGATCTCGAAATTGGCACAAACTAGCCGTCCTTGCTTGGCAGATGCTGGAGAGGGGTTCTGCTGAGGAGAAGATCTGGGCGTGTGTCTTGGTGTGTTACATGAGAGCGATCGACGCTGACTGCCAGGGTTGAATGGACTCTGAAGGCTCGGTGGAGTAGCAATTCGGGATAAACGAGAAGGGGTAGCTAGTAGCTGGTTCATATGCACAGGAGGCTCCAAACTCATTCCCTTGGGCGAGCCATCTCCCACAATAGTTCGCAGATGATTAGCTTGAGGAGTCACAGGCTGTGAATTTTGGAGAGATCCTTGCGCTGATGATCCTGGCGAAGCGGAGGAAGTGAAGATTGGCTGGAATGAACTGGCTGGCTGAAGGTCTGGAGTCGCTGAGGGAAATGTCTTTGGGTAAATGGAAAGATTAGAAGAGGCCGGTGGACTGGAAGAGCTGAACACATCCTCAAGTGTCTTTGGTCTGACATTTTCTGAGACGACTCGACGTAAGCTGGGTGGTTGTCTATTCTCAGATGGAGAGTCGGCCATCGAGCGCTTGGTTGGTGTGACTCGGCTGCTGACTTGAAGGTGAGATCTCGGCGTCTGGCCGCTCTCATTAGATGAGCTCTGTTGCTCGCATTGTCTCATGGGACTCTGCTCAGTAGAAGAGGCGGCTAGTCGCGTCTTGAAATTGACAATTTGTTGGAAAGATTGTTCTGCGTTTGAGATGGAAACACCAGGTGAGTCGACTTCAATAGTCTGATTATTCTCTTCATCCAAGGCCTCAAGGAGCTTTTTTGATAGCTTGGCATCGTCATTAGCCCTATCGTTCTCCAAGGTAATCTTCAAGTCTTCAATCTCAGCACGGGACCGGTCTTCCTCTGCCTCGTAAGAATTCTCGAGCTTCTTCAAAGCGGTAGTTTGGTTAGCTGAGAGCGTGTCCATTGCGGACTCACGAGCTCTCTTCATATCTGCGGCTTCGCGTTCGTGCTTAGTAGTGAGATTTTTGAGTTCAAGGCAATGTCTGTTCTTCATTTCGGCCCACTTTGCATTTTCACGCTCTTCTAGCTCAGTCTTCTCCTTTTGCGCATTGCCGTTATGCTCTGCGATCTCTGCATCTTTCCTATTTTTGATGTCGGAGTAAGTCTTATCTTCGTGGTCTTTGAGTGTGGTATCTTCTAATTTCCTTTGATCCGTAACCTCTCGACGCTCTTTCAGAAGTCGTTGGTAGAGTGACCATTCATCCATAGCAGCTGCGTCGATTGTTTAGCTGGAATTTGAAATCGCGGTACGCAAGCACGTACCACTGGAAGTTCGCAATGTTGCTACAAACCTGGGGACTAGTTCGACTCTAGAAGAAGTCGTCTGAGATGTTGAGAAAGCTGTACCCGAAAGTAAACATCAGTCTGTGGCCTCAAAGCAGGAAAGAATGCTGATATGGCTTGAGATCTCGTCCTTGAGATTCAAGTCTCACTTGACTGTGACAATGACCGTGGACAGCGAAAATTGAAATCTGCAGATTATTGTACTTGTGTTGTTACAAATCTTGACGATGAAGACGCGTTTTTGGTTTGTTTGTGCAGTACGGCGCGCTTTGAGACTTTGTGTTGTGGATCCCGGAGGGAAGCGAAGTAAATAAACACTCCACCCCACACCTTCCAGAGGCTAGAACGGAATGTTGACTAGTATCTTTACTAAGTACCACTATGGGCATATTAAGTATGGTATGTCGTTGATGGACATTGGTATCGAGCCTTGGGTTGCGCCATACTTGGGCAGATTGAGCCGGCTGTACACTGACAGACCTGGGGCTTCTAACCTTGGTGACCGTTATTAATGCTAACAAAGCTATAGCTGGAAATATAACTAACACTATCTATTGATATATGACCATAGAAGACCATGTAATATGATCGCATGTATATTGAGCGACTTCAAACAAGCTTCAAAGCAGCATGGTGACAACAAATTGCATTAGACGACTTCACGAAGAGTCATTCATTCAGAATGAAACATATCACAGATTGCAAACGTTCCGACAAGCTCCTTGGAAAATTACATATGTCAACAGACTTCTTCGTCTGCATATCCTTAGTAAACATCTGCCAAGCGCAATACACTGACTGTAAAGCACCAACTCTGAAAACGTCCAGTGATCCTCTAAAAAGCTACACCTGATGTGCCTGTATCAAATGCTTTTCCTCGCAACAACTTGAGTACATAATACCACACTTGTCTAGAAGCTGCGCATACATCAACATAGTCCTTGTCTGTACTTCTCCAAATTTTCGCCGTCAATATATGAATACGGTCGATCAGTATCCCTCGCAAATCCATATTTTGACCAGTCCTGAACAGTACCTAGATCTCATACATCTCCTTATGACCGATTATCTAATAAAGAATTCGGGAACCCATGGTACTGACTGATTCCCAAATTAGCTCGGTATTTCGCGTATCTGTTCAGACGGTCACTTACGCGGAGAAAGGAGTAGTATGGATAGGAACCTTAGCTCCCCACTGTGGAAGAGCTGCCAAGAAATCATTCAAAATGTAACTATGCTTGAATCGAATCCGCACTGAGAAGGATTCCATCTGAAAGCGGACTAGGCAATGTGGAGAATAATACTGAGCTTGTTTGACATCGCCAATTTCAAAGTACCAGTAGGCAGCCTTGACTGTGTCCCTACTACCATCTCGCATTGCAGCTGGTCTGAGAAACTCTACCCCCATATGCAAGTAGAGTTTCTTCTCTAGAGACTCCCACAAATGGGTTGGTCTAGCTGGATTTTCGTTAGCCCAAGTGCTACCAAGCATTTGCGACATTTACAGGACTTATGATCGTTGTGTTTATAGTGACGGAAGCATATTACTTGAAAGAACTTCGTTAGATCCGGGTTGACCGCCGAAGATGCAAGTCTTACACGCTTCAAGGGAGTTTCTTCAGGTGTGGTGTTAGGCGGTTGTACGTTGCCATTCTTTGGGCCTGTCGGGATGATATTATGTCCATGCTTCCTCTTCTCCGCCATCCGTCGGATGTTGAGTGTCGATGGCGTGCCGGTGTCCTTGTTTCCATTTGCTTCGGGATTTTCGGACTTGTGATCAGGCTGCTGATGTTCTGGCCGAGAGCTGTGACGATTTTTGAGCAGCGGCTCTTCCTTTTCTGTCTTCACAGCCACCCTGCTGCACATGAACTCACACATGTCATTCTTGACTTGTTCATTTTCAGCTTTGCTGACAGCTTCCAACTCCGATCTTTCCTGTTCAAACCGGATTTCAATCGCAGAAGCTTTGTCTTCGAAAGCCTTCTCAAGCTTCATCTTCTCCGCTGAATTCTTCTCGACAAGAACATTCTTTGCCAGTTCTTCTTCCGTCCGTCTCTCCGCTAGCTCACTGGCATGTCGCAGACGCAATTGTTGGAGCTCATTGGCGTATTTACTTCTCAGACGCCTTATGCGCTCTTCGAGAGCGTCATAGGGTGTCGATGGAATCGTAATGGCTATCCTATGTCCTAGCAAAGCCAAAGGACGTCAGATTCACTCTCAAATTTGGCAGGCAAGTATGGATGTACTTACCTCACGGGCACATTGGAATCGCGCAGAGCGTATGGCAGCGTGTTTGGCGGTGGTGATGACGATGTTTTGGAGATTTCCCAGCGCGTGGGTTTTGAAGACGGGCAAACGGCAGAAGACTAGATAGACGAGGCAGTCAACAAAGATCCTGATTGGGAAGCCGGTACCCATTGCCGGCATTACAACGACATGAGACGAATCCGCTAGTGACCTCAAATTGGCAGGAACTTGCACCAAATCGGAGAGATAAGGACAGACTACTTCAAGGAAATTTATGGCCGAAATGACGTGTTCTCTGAGCGTTTGCTGCGGGGACGCTAGAGATTCAGCGAAGGGCAAGTGATTCTGCACGTACCCGAGATTCGAGTTTCGAATGAAGGAGCAAACTCACAGCACGCACTAGAAGAAGACGAGGCTTACAGTATGAGGAGATCAACATGTTGCCGACGGGCACAGGAGAAAGGTCAGGTACTACTTCAATCATAGAACCTCGCTCCAAGCACTACTGCTTCATGTTGACCGAAAAAGAATATCTACCAATGACACGCAAAGCATGGATATCGCTGCAAGTCGATCTCTGAACTTTATAGGAACTACTCTGTACCGTTTTGAGAAGGTTTAGTAACTACAATCCTATGGTTCAATCATTAGTACGGGGAAGTAAACACTTAGAGCCCAATGATAACTTACGTGTAGCATTAAAGCACCTTGTCCAAAAAATAATATCTTCCACCACTGGGAAGCCAGCCCGATGTATCTCGAGATGGTCTACTGTCGTAGAATAGTTCAGCAAATGCCCCCCTCCATCATCAGCCTGCTGATGAAAATCGAATATGATGCAAGGTTTATCAAGAAGCTGACCGTGGTCCCTGTGGCGTTCGTGGCGTCCGCGGACTTTTGTTTTCACGATACGGAAATAAAGAGGCATTTTCGTCCAGGATATCCACAGCCTTGGCTCTCTTTGAGAACCCTTCCATCTTGACTCTTTTATTTTGGCGATCCTCCCGAGTCTCATCATCGAAATAAATAATTGTCGTGGTACCGTCATCATTGACTGATATACCACGAGGCTTCTTTAGAATACTTTTCAATGGCGGTTCGGCTGAAGTCAATTGGGGGAAAGTACTGGCCTGACGTTGCTGATTCTGGTGTGATGCTTCCTGTCGGAATGTTGCAAGGACCTGGCTGTTCAACTCTCGATCTATCAAGGCCCTTGCCTGCTCTAGGAGTCTGTCTTCTCTGTCCCTGGCCTCAAGACGATTCCTTCTCGTGATGGACAACTTGTTCTCCAACATAGCTTGTTCAACTTCCAGCATCAGCTCCAGCTCCCAACGCATATCCAAACGAAGATTCTGAAAGCCACGGGCAGTTAGTAACTGCTTGGATTCCGTTGGAATGAGGATAACACATGTCTCTAGAAGGTCTTGAGACATCTGAAAGAGGATAATAGATCCCCCCAATACCTACCTTCTCGATGTCCTCGGCTTTTCGTATGTACTTTTCTGGAAAGGCTGCCATCTCCTCTTCTTGATGCTTCTGTAGAGCCTTTAGCTGAGCTGTATGCTTCATCTGCAGCTGCGTAAATTCATTCGCTTGCTCTCTCTTTAGCATCTTCAATGCTCCAGCAGATCGAGACTCGTAGCTGGGGATCCTTGCAGTAAGCTCAGCTTCCAGATCATTAAGCATCGATTTCTTCGTGGCTTCGAACTTCTTGTCTTCTGCGATCCGGGCCTTGTCTCTCGCCTGGTCCTCTTCTAATCGCAGGTCTGACATGACCTGCCATTGCTCCATGAGCTCTTGGAGAGACATCTTGACAAGTGTTATGAGTTGCTTTCTGTGCTATGCTTCCCGTCAGCGGTCGAAGATTTGGTGGCTTCAAAAATGCACACCTACTATCTTCCGTAAGCCCTCGATGGCCCGAGATACTTCGAATCCTAGAATGACTACCAAAGGCGGCGCAATTATGTTGATGATTATCGTTTGATGATCGAGAGTAGAAAGTTGCAAGCTTTAGCCGCGTGTGAACGTTGTTTGTGAGAGTGCAGAAGCAGGAGAGGAATTTAAAGAGTCGAAGACCAGGAAAAACATGGCAGTAGGGCATTACTAAGTCGGCCGGAATTGGCAGGAACGAGATGTATTCAGGAGAGGAAACAGCTAAGCACAATATGAGCCAGCTGCAGACTTACCGTGCTTCGCCATGCCTAATCGACTCACAGCTTTTTTTTGGAGGCACTACCACCAGATTGTTTGGGGTGGCATGCAGACTGGATCAGATCCTGAGATCCGAATTCACATCATCTTTCTAAGTCTATCTTCGATTTTCCTCAGCAGGTAGTGGAAACCCGGCGAATCACCAAATCAAATGCACCGCCAGTGTGACACAGGAAACTAGATCGAAAAGACTTCGTTGCGTATAATATGTAGAGTTGCCTACTCACAAGGACCCGTAGAAACCCGCTTTGGTATCATCTTTCCCCAAGGTAATTCCTTGAACGCCTTAGCATGAGCAAAAACAGTCAAGAGCGCCACATGGAAGCTTGTCCTCATGAAATGTTCCCTCATTACCTCCTAGAACTCCATGCCCCGGCCGTGCAAATGCAATGCAATGATATAGGAAAGCCCCCCGGCCCGCTATGTCTCATTATGTACTTCGAAAGCGATGGCGTGAGGTCATGAACCAAAAAGATTGCCACCGTTAGAGGAACACTCCGACCCACTTTTCCTTAGCCTTGATATCAGAGTCGCAGTCCTCAACCGCACAAGTGAAAGTTTTGGCCTTTTTGCCGACTTTCGCGATTTCTTTGAAGCCAGTCCTTCCACTTGAGGCACGAACCTGGAAGCAAGCGTTACAGTAGACCTACACTTTTGTCAGTGACTGAAAGCACTTGATCGGAATTACAACTTACGTGACCACAATCCTTGACAACCCAAAATGGGTGCTCCTCCCGTTCCTTCTTCGTTGGGGCTTTGCCGGACTTCTTGGTAATAGGCTCATCAATTTCATTATTCTGAATAAGTTCCTCCTCACAGCTGGGGCAGACCAGAACGTGGTCTTCTTTTGTGGATCGAGTGAAACCTGGCCTGGCTGCTGGAGGGGGGATGTGCTCTGGTTTTTGCTCTGCGAAGGCTGCATGTTGGTAATCCAGAGCATGTGGCATTGCCTGAGCCTGACCATTTCGAACCATTTGTGCCATGTCAAGTTGATCCATGAAATCTCGCGCACGGAAACGACCAATTCCAATTCCGGGACCTAGACCGACTCTAGGCTCGTCGAACCCCCCAAGCAAATCCCCAAATGCCATACCTTGGGGTACAAGACTATTAAAACGTCCATGATTCATTGCTGGCGGGTTGTGTGCTGGTAAGAAGAGAGACGGCGAGTCTGCACGAGCAGCAGCAGCGGCGCCGGGTCTAGCTACGACACGGGGACGATGGCGAGCCACCTGGGCCGGTAACTGTCTCTCGCCGGTAAAAATAACATCCTGCTCCACACTATCGTCGGTGAGATCGATCAAATCCCCTAAGTTCACAGCATCGCTTCGTCCAAGTTGAGGAGGTCTTGAGGATCGATTTCGGGGTTGTGCGTTACGAGGGACAGCGGGCGATTCCTCGGGCTCGTCAGTTAGATCGATGATGGTTTGGGAGGCTCTATGTTCCAGCCGAGGCCGTTGTTGTTGACTCTGAAGCCTGTCGGACATCTCTTCCGAAGCTCGAGGATGGAGGTAGGAGTTGTGTGGGTGTGAGGTGCGCCTACGCTCGTGGTTGTCGTTGGCAGATGAGGAAGGGAATCGTGGGGCCGAAAAGAAGCTCGCAGGTCCCATGAATCCGATGGGTGAGGGCGAGAGTGTTGCTGAATGAGACATTTCAGTAAAGGATCTCTGCGGTTGTGTAATCACGTTAGAATTGCTCGACAGATCTGGTGGGCTTAAGTGTACTGGTGGGTCTTCACCTTGTGGCGCTGAGGCTCTGGCTGCCATCCGTCCATCACAATGAGTGTCTCAACCTTTGTCGCCCAGCAGATGTATAGAGTGTCGACGGCCTTACTGGTGGTTCAGCTCGTGGTGACCTAGACAGATTGTTTGAGGAAGAACGTCGGGGGGCGTGGTTGATTTGTTGTTGTAGGTTCCGTGATCTCACAACACATGGAGGTGCTAGCGGCGCTTCGGCGTTAATGGGCCGCCTTTGCCTGGGCCAGGCACAATCACTCCAAGGCGAGTGAGGGTTGCAACTCGATTTTTATGGATGTCTTTTGTAACATAAGCTCTAAATTGAACAATTTTTCAATTTACCTGTATTTTATGAATCACACGGGTCACGATTTGCCAAAGTGAAGAGATCTTCAATATGTTGATATTAATGAACCCCTTTTATCAGCGATGCCCTTGTACAGGTTCTGGACGAGGAAATTATGAATCAGCAATAGAAAAGTACATTTAGCTCTTCGAAATTGAGCTGTCAGAATCAAATTCTCAGTTGTCAATTTTACTGCAACTATATTGCTACTCCGTATATCGGTTTCAGAGGCGGAAATGGCTGTATCAAGTCCAGTGTTTTGCTCGATGTCGCCTATTTGTCCCCTGCCGCAAACCGCTTGGCTCCTGACCTATCGTGGCTATTGATAGTAGGGAGGCGCCTGCATAATAAAACATCTTTATCCAACGGGAGCTGCATTTGGTAGTTGTCTCCCCATTAGTAATACATGAGATCCGATGTTACGAAGAGAGGATTTGAGGACTACTTACTTTTTGCCACTTGAAATCTCCGGCTTTCGTTCCTCTTCAACCCTGAAGGCTGATACAAACTATTGCGAGGCAAAAAAGGCCGAAGGAAGCCTCAGCCTGGACATTGCTTTCTTATCATATGAATCTCCCCTCCTTCGTGACTCACAGTCCAGCTCGAAGTAACTAGGCAGTGGTTGAGATGCGCGCCCAGATTAGGTATCATTCCATTGTTTCAACCATCGTGCTTCAGTGCCTGGTAAGTAGGCTCTCTAGAAATACATGCAAGAAGGACTGTCCAGAGATTGCTTTTACCGCAAGCCATAAGTCAAAGCCTTAACTCCATTGCTCAATCTCTCATCCAAGCACTGTTACAACTCCATCACCATTCACGGTGGCCAAGGTTCTCGCCTCCGGTCCCCATTCAAGAGCAGTTGCTGGAACAGCAGTGCTGATGACGTCTGACCACGACTTCGATGATTTCGTATATTGCGAGATGGTGAGCCCTCCAGGTCCCGCAGCAGCTAAGAATTGGCCAGTGTAATCCCATTTGATGGTATCGACCTGGCCGCCAATTTCTAGCACCTTTGCCTTGGCAGCTTCGCCCTCCTTTCGTAGATCGAAAATTACGACACTGCTGGATCCTTTAACGACAGCTGCGAACCAGATACCATTTTCAGAGAACACCAGATCTTGTACTGGGCCTCCCAGCTCGAAGTTGGCAGCATTTTCACCAGTCTTGACGTGGAAGAGTTTAATTTGGCCGTCAGTACCGCCAGCAGCGAACAAATGACCGTCTGGGTGAAAAGCAGCAACGGTGAGTCCTGATTTAAAGTTAGTTTAGCACCCATAAGAAAACACGGGAGCAATTCGTACCAGAGTCTGTATAAACCTGCGTGACAGCCTTTCCAGCAGGTAGATCGTAAAAAACGAAGCTCTTGTCGACGCCAACAGATGCCAGGATATCGCCGCTTGGGTGCAATGCCAGGCCGTTTGCGCTTCCAGCGTGGGATGTGAAAGTCATCTCATTCTCGCCAAACACCTTTACGGCACCAGACGCCGTGGAAACAACAGGCTGGCTTCCATACCAAACAGCGTCCGTAATCGCGCTTCCAGCCTTGAATGATTGTTGAACCTTTTCCTCTGCAATTGAATAGACACCTGCAACACCTTCGGATCCACCGATGATGACTAGTTGTCCAGCTTCGTCCAGGGCGAGAGAAGTCGCACCAGAATACAGAGGCTTCGACGCACTGGCAACTCCAAACTTCTCAATGGTCTCCGCATCGACCCAGTTGTCTGGGACAGGTCGCTTCCGACGGCTCTTGGAAAGCCTGTAGAATTATTAGTATCCTTGACAAACCCGAAGATCATAGCTGTAGCATACCTCTCCTGTGTAGCATCAACCTTGGCTGCCAGCTCTTCTGGCAGACCTTGACTATCAACCTGCATAGCATCTCCATTACTGGCACTTCCCGCGCCAATTGTAACCTTTGAAAGCGCATCTCGAGCTTCGTCGCGTTCTCTCGTGAGTCGGGCAATTACTCGAACCGCTGCATCATGTTGGTAGAGCGCTGTGGTCAGTTCTTGTCGCGTCTGCTGAAGTGATAGGCGCAAGGTAAAAGTTTCGAGTGCCAACGCATCCCATTCGTTTTGGAAGGTCGAGAGGAGAGAGGGAATCGATGTTAGGGTGGGAGGTCTAGGGGTGACAATTTTAGCGGACTTGAGGTCGATGAGATCCTCCACTTCCAGGTCATCGCCAGTGATAGGATCTTTGTGGTGTTCTGATATGTATGCCTCAATCAAGCGCTTCTCGAAAACATTGCCTGAAGGTTGTCAGTCTCGCGTTCTTAACTCGATGGCCATCTGTTGTTGCCTACCTGATTTCGATGCAACAGGATTTTGAGGAGCTTCTCCAGAGACTATGGTCTGTCAGTCGCGTTCCAAAATAGACGGGATATTGTGTTAAAATACATACTTGAGCACAACATCTTGAATCACGTCGAATTTCGAGTTCTGGACCTTGGGCGCATCTACTCAACGGAGCTTTGGCAGGTCTTGAAAATATATGACGGTAGCCAAATTTGGACTAGCTCGGGTCGTGGCACAGAGGTCGTACTTGACCATGCTCGATGACACTCTCATGAAGTTTTCAAAAAATTCCCAAACTGCTTTAATTTTCATCAATGAATACTGACAAGTTGTGACAGAGCATGTATATCATCTCGCGAAAGTTCTGTTTTCTATTTGTTCATGTCAAATCCAGAAGTGAAATCTTCAAGTATGGCATGTGAGAGTCCAACCATCTTTCAGCCCTGAGATTCTCGGGCCATCTCTGTTGTTATCGTCATTTTTATGTTGTACTGCTTTAAATTATCTTCCACTTAATGTTTGCGCAGACTCTGACGATCATATGGTGCGGATGTGCTACATCTGCCGGCTGGTCGTTAAACCTCGACAGAGAAAAGTTTCGCTTCACTCAGATGTCACTATCAAAGTTGAATAGACGTCGTTTTTAAGTACTCATGATAGAAATCCTTTGTATAAGCTTCCAAATCTACAAGCCGCTTAGATGCTGTCTGTAGCTTACAGCCTGGGCTGGACCTTTACCTCATCCATCACAATTGTCAGGTGTACAGCATTTGGCAGCAGCTTGTGGGACCACAGCCAGACCAAAGAGCTTGAATGGACATATTCCGAATGCCGGACATTGATTCCTAGGCTAGAAGGTTTTCCAAACTAAAGTATCCCATCGGGCACCGCACCCAAACTCCTTCATCGTATGCAACCGCCGCGTCATTGACGAAGGACAATTTTTGTGGACGCCAGTACCGTTCGATGCTACCCCTAATGCAAGCTCCCGAAAGTACCAAAATATATATACGGTTTCTTTGAAGAGACGGCAACCACCAAACTGTTGTCACTGCCCGAAGTGAATCCTTTCTTTCCTCAGTCTCTGATTTGGACGAAGAAGCCTTCGCCTTGGCAGTCCTCTCTCAGCATCTCAACGATACACTCTTCTTCCGGTGGCGCCGGTGGTGCGTCAGGCAAATCTTGCGGCGAGATGCCATCTAAAGCGTCCAAATAATCGTCGAGAGCATCGTCATTGTCCCTGTCCGTTATGGGATTCATGATGTTGAAGTCGCTATATATAATCTTGTCGAGTCCATCTAGACCATCATTTTGCCAGTCTTCCGACTCCTCGTCCTCCAAGTCCAAAGCATCATAGTTGGACAGACCTAGTGGAGACGGCGGGAGTGGTGCTTCCAGACATCGAGGCTTCTGAAAAACGATCTCTCGTAACGACAACCTCTCTCTAGTCTGCTCCTGCTCCATACGTATGAAGTCTCTCGCAGCATCCATACGTCTTCGTACTCGATTCATGATTGCGGCCTTCCTCAGAAGATTCTTGCTCAAGGCCCTGTTCTTCGCTCCCCAAACTGGAATCTTATTGACGCCACGGTTGACGATATTCGACGCTGGCTGTGAGAACGGGCGGCTGAGACGGGAGGTGATGAGATGTAACCTCAAACGTCTCTTCTTCCGCCCTTCATTTCCCTCTCCGTCTACATCAGAGAGAGCTCGACGACGCTTGAAGGGTCGGTTCGATGGGACCGGAGTTGATATTGGCCGGTCGAAGGAGAACTTGAGAGAAGGACTGGCGGAAAATTTGAAGGCAAAAGTATCCTTGGGAGACTCTTTGTCCAAGAAGATGTGTACCATGCTCACGCTCACGTGTGGTCGAGCTTTGCAATCCGTTATATTCCAGTTCGCCCCGTTAGATGGGCGATTTCATCTCCTCCACAAAGATCAGTACTTGGTTGCACTCGCTCATTTGGTGAGGCTATTGAAAGGTAGTTGCAGCTCTGGCAGTAGTTGATGCTGTCCTACTGAATGATCAGAAGAGAGTGAGGAGAAGAGGGACAGAAGAGCTGACGAGGAGGAACTGCTTATGGAGTAGTGAAGTAGAGGTGGAACAACGAGACAGAATAGGACTGGCCTCCTCGGGCTCAGGCTCCATCTTCCCAACCATCCATTCTGTCTGGCATCCCATCCCGCATTTCCAGTGTTCCACAGCCATGGAAATTTGCGGGGAAACAGCTTTTTCAGCAGGGGGGCCTGCAGACTGCCTGCAGACTGCCTGTGGCCAATCCTGACCCTGCATTGTAAAGTTGATTTCAGTCACGAGCGCCTGCCATGCACCCTCTTCAATGCCCGCTATTGGTGCATCAGCACTGCATGGGCTGCTCTGGTGCCACATCCACGAATAAGGGCCAGACCATTTCCAGGCATTACAGCGCTATATTCCTTTTGCAAGGAAATTTTTACGTTTTGCTTGAGGCTGACATGCCTCGTCGCCCCTAACTGCAAAAATGCAAAAAGAAAACTGGCTCGGCCGCCACCCAAAGGGAGCAAAGATCTGGGTTCCTCCCGACTCCCGAGAGTGCTTCAGGGGGTAAACCCTAAGGCCCAGAGCTGATCTGCGCCATTGAGCTGCATTTATTAACTCAGAAGCCGGGGAAAGTCGTCGATCCTGATGGGGATTGGAATTTTGGGTTCGGATTTGCTTGCCTTACAGTATTTCGAGGCATTTTTCTTTTCTGTTTTGTGACTTTGCCACCACCGAATATCACTGTATTCTTTTTTAAGCGGAGATGATTTCCAGCCCCCAAAGATCCAACCGCTGTGCAATGCCGCGTGGAAGCCTCCTGGCTTGCAATTTCTTCTGCTAAAAATTTCACCGCTGCTCATCTCCTCTTGTCTTGAGGCATTTTGGCGTTCGTTTTTCCCAGCAATTGGGTTGGTCCTTGAAAAAGGCGTTCTGAAGATTTCCGGCGGCTTCCGTGACCCTTCACTGTGTGGACGAGTACCTGGGGGGGCGTTCGTGTTGCGACCTTCCACTTGGAAATAAATGAATCTCCGTGGCCTGATACGACGAGTTACCGACTGATTCGACTGACCGTTGGCCACTCTTCATCGAAGTTCGACTAGCGGATGTAACCCGCCCAATGTAGTAGGAGGTCAATAGAGCATCTGCCATCAAGGTTTTGCAGCAAAGAAAAGGACTAAGAGAGCATAAAAGAAGACAAGGTTTACCAGAGCTTGGCATGACAATTTTTTTCATTCTTGTGAGCCAATATCTAAACGCTAATGGTCTTGAAAACATTGAAAGCCACGCCAGTACCTACTAAGCAACCGGGTATTTGTGGATGGAAGTGCAACTCCTTGACCTTCTCCATATAGTGGACGAAAAGTAACTGGGGAGGTACTTCAGTCACACCACCAGTATCCTTACTTTCCTCGTCATCAAGCTCCACTGCCAGATCCCACAAGGTTAACGTGTCATCGCCAGCAGCAACCGCTACGATACTGTCGTCCGTTGGATGCCACTCCACACTAGTAATTTGTTCCTTGTGGAAGTTAAAACTTGCTACTGGCGTAGGTCTTGGGGAGGCAGAGGAGGTATTGGGCTTCCATTGACGGAGATCCCAGACTGCCCAAACTCCATCATCTGCTCCGGAGGCAAGTAAATGTGAAGTCTGGTGAGACCATGACATGACATTGACGTCCGTGTCACTGACTTGAACACTCAACGCAGCAGTCTTACTCTTGCTTCGGACATCCCAAACCTTGATGGTGCCGTCACTTGATGCGGAAGCAAATACGTTTCGCTCGGACGGACTCCATTGTAACTCCTCTACACTTCCAGTATGGCCAGTAAATGGGCGCGAATCGGTTTCCCAGCGTTCACCATCTGTTCTTGTTGTCATAAAGATCTTGCCATCGTTGTCACCGGTAACGAGCTTGCCAGTTGACACAAGAGGGGACCAATCGATACCGTATCCTTCTGACTTGTGCATCTTCAGGGTCGATAGTGGTTTATTTTGCTGCGGGGTAATGACGGTTCCAGGGGTATCGAAAGATGCGAGATGAGGGGTGACATCGTGGATGAGAACTTGACCAGCTTCAGTCATAGCAGCAGTCAGGGTGGTAGGAGGTTTTGAAGAGTTCGAGGCAGGTATTTGGTGGGCGCGAATCCGATTTGTAGCAGAGGTAAAGGGAATGGAGGCGGATTCCAGAATTGGGTCAGCATCCTCGTCCTCATCATCTGAAGAATCCTCGTCATCCTGATTCCGTTCCATTCTGCTAAGACCACTGAATTTCATAACCATCAATTGGTTCTCCTTTGCTCGCCTGCCTTCTGCCTGGGTTCCTGCAACTGCGTACATCGTGGCGGGGTATGTTTTCCGGTTGTCTCCTAAGCTATCTTTGACAATGTCGAAGGACAGACAGGGCCACGGTGTACTCAACGCGTGGAGCATTTCATATGTCGATAGATCGGGGGACAAAGTCTGACCTGGTTCCAGCTTATTTCTGCCAACGATGAATGTCTGTTGATCGACGTCCATGGCCTCTTCTGAACCATTAGCATAGACCCTTACTTTTGCGACCAAGATCAAAAATTTCCTAGCGCAAGCATACCAGCTTTCTCTTCAGCTTCCCTCTCATCATCGGGTCTGCCATCAACTCCTGCCTCCAAAATCTCGTCCTCGCTTTCATATTCGTCCTCGAACTCATCCTCGAACTCCCCCACTTCGTCCTCCAAATTTGACTTTTCTGGGCGTTCACCACCCTTGAGTGAAACACCTCCATTCTCATGCTCTTCCGCTGGACGTTTCGACATATTGCCTCGTAGTAATCTCTTGCGAATATTATTTGTAACGGAGTGATCGAACACCGTATAAATTTCTTATCGAGAATCGCAATCGTGCGCTTGCGCCCAACTTTTTTTTCGGGGCCGGCGAATCATTCATCCGCAAGCCTAAATTTGGTCCAAGCCATATGAACTTCAAGATATCCTCGAATTCCATCACGAATGCCGCCGTCAAGATGTTGTATGAGCTCATAGCAATTGTAAGTGAACCGGTTTCCCGATGTAAATCTGATTCTAATAATTACAGGTCCGGCCTCATAACCTTTTGGAGGTCAAAGAGTGCGCCATCCTTCTATCTCTGACTAGTTCTACATACTAACAGAACCAGAATTGCGCGCACAACCGGGTCCCTCATCCTAAAGAACGGTGGAACGATACGAGGCATTAAGAACTGGGGAGTCTGGAGTTTACCCAAACGGACGCGAAAGCATCAAGCTCAATACAATGATGGCCACTACTTCATTATGAGATACGACGCTTCGAGCAAGATTCAAGACGATGTGAGGAAGACGCTGGGTTTAGATCCGCGGATGATCAAGTTCAGTACGGTGAAACTTGGCGATGGATCGTTAGAGAAGTCGAGCAGGATCGGAGGGTCGATTCCTTGGGACACGAGGGAGGAGTTCTGAGTGGGATTAAATATGTACAATAGGGCATTGCATGGCGAAATAGGGGCACACTACATGGTGGAATGTGTATCCGGAGTGGAAATCACAAGGGTTCATGAAATATGGATTGGAGTCAGACATTGCCATGAATCATAATGCTCAGGTGGAATCTAATACCAGAGTTCCCTCAAAGACGCCATCGTGCAGCCCGCTGAGCAACCAAAGAAAAGCCATCGTCCAAGACCGTCGGACACGGTTAGATACCTTCAATCGGTCTCCATGGTATCAGGGACGTCTCCTCGCTTCTTCTTGACATATTCTACAAACGAATCGATAACTCCGGGCCATGCTCCATCCTCACTCCAGAAACCCAAGGTCTCATCTTGCAGCGTCTTCTCAAAAAAGTGTGCTGTTTGGTTCCACATGTCCTTATTGACACTCTTCGTCCATGAAGTGTTCAGGAACTCAACCCACAATTGAATCCAGTTGGTGGAAGGAGTTTCCCATTTCATGCCAGGAGGATTAAAGAGCATTTCCCAGTAGACGATTGCATTTTCGAGTGGTAGAGCCTTCTGGCCTTTCTCTTTTGCACAAACGAAGACATGCTTATAGACGCGTTTGAATACCGTCATATCGGATGAGAATAGCTTGATTTGGCCGGTGATATATGACTTCTGTTTCGAAATAGTATCGGCATTGCTAGAAAGTCAGCCAAAGAATGATGCATCGGTCCCACAGGAAATATTACCCAATCTTCTTCCACCCTTCCACGAAAGCCTCTTTTGACATCTCTCCCAAAGCTGGTGCTTGTATGATTTCGAGTGCGACCAAGATCTCTGCGTTTTCAAGGTTGACGCCCAATTCGTTTAGATATGTCATTGTACCGTTCACCGTAGCTACACCCTCTTCGTCCGATGGCTCTACGATGAAGAATCAGTCAATTTGAGATGAGCTCAATCTACCAGAGCCTACTCACCCCGATACTTCTCGAACAACTTGCCAAGACTATCTTCAGTCTTAGAGGGTGCTAGTGCCCCAATTGATGCGAAGTAACTATTTCGCCAGCAGTTAGTAATGGGGTACCGACAGAACTTGAAGGCTTCTCAGATTCGCAATATACATCTTCCAGAGAAATAAGATGTCTCCGTATTCTGACAGCAGCGTTGGTGTGAGATAAATTGCTGGGAATGTCAAAGGATTAACAGAAGAAATTGAGGGAAGAACTCCATCACTAGGCCCTGACTTCCGAGTTGGCCTAAGCCCATCCGAGGAAAGGTGCCTTCAGTCTAAAGCAGAGGCCATAATACTCTCCACACAAACAAACAGTGTTGGCTCCCAAGTACGTCGTCGTGGCGTGAATGGTCCCATCATCTGGCCGTTCTTCGGAACATCTTCCCTCAAGTTGAATCTCATAAGATCAACTCCACCGACAAAAATTCCTTGGAGATATGACCGTTCGACGTGCTGGGAGATATCCTGGAGGAATATGATGCAGAAACGGTGTGAATCGACAGGGCATTTCTTGCTGTATGGTGGACAATATGCCAAAACTTGGATCAAATCCAGCCCCATTCCCCTCGAACCTTGGCAGAACTATAGTCCAGTCTACCCATATGGCATGACGAATGACCCCCATATCATAGCAGCAGATCATTCAATCGTGGAACTCCGATCTGGATCGCTGGGTGCATCCTCCATAGTCGATCCGAGCGGCCGTCCACTTCTGAGAGGCCATGTGCATAATGGGTATCTCGACTATGTCCTCGGTCCAGCAGTGTCCTTCGGAGGTTACTCGATTGAAAGCACTGGGCAAAGGGATGTAGGTCGAGTAATGGTGTGTTCTGGGCAGACTCCCTCGAGACGCTTCCAACATGCGGGGTGCTTTCCTTCCCTTTCCCTTTCTGCAACATGTCTTTCGCAACAAATATGAACTGTCAGCTTACCTATCACAAGCCTGGTCAAGCTTCCAGTTTGTAGCCTTGAGTGCCTGTTAGGAATTTGAGAGTCAGCTTCATCGTCCTCTCTTTCTTCTCGCACCAACAAAACTTACCCGCGAAGCCACTTTCTCATTTGCGCCAGTGAACTGGATAAACTGGGCAATGAGTGACTTTTGGGTTGTTTTGGACGTCATATTGTTGATTTCCTGCTGCCGCGCAGGCGTCTAAGTCGAAGTTGTGGAGGTAAGAGAACTTGAAGAAAGGGACGACGCGTTTGAGGAAGGGTGGGTTGTCGATAGCCACCTTATCAAATGGCCGATGATTTACCGCGAGCTTGCGGCTGCCTGCACAAGGCCGTGAATAGGGGGCGGGGTAATTCGTGACGAGCCGAGTTCAGCTTTCAATAACCACTGATGTCAACAAGCTTCAGCCACAAAGTCAAGTAACGCGATATTCGACAGAGAGCGAGCCTCTGCGCCTTGCCTGTAGATCAGAAAGGAATATCTGGCCGCAAAACAGATTCATCGTAACGAATGAAAAATGATCCCCGAGGAAAATATTAGTATTCGCCAGTCTCCTCCCTTGATACTATGAACATTAACTACCTATACAAGCCCTGATCAATCCACAGAAGCCCAAACTCAATGCCGCTATCAATCATGCATACTCAGCAAGAACTACATGCCATAATCCTCCCATTCCCTAAAGTCTCCAGCAACAAACACCTAGTCGCCCAAAGGCATGCTCTCCAGCTCCTCGTGGAGCTGCTTCCAATTATCGGCTTGCATCTCAGAGTACTTCACGCGTTCTTGTGCCCAGTCCTGATTCCAGCGGCTCACATGATATTGCGACTGCTGGAAGAAGATGAGTTCATCACGGATGCACTCCTTGATAAATACTCCTCGAGCATGTTGGGCTACGATCGATTCCTTATCCTGAGCCCTTGTTAGCAACAGTTCTTATTAAAATGGTGTATAGTCTTGCCTTGATTATAGCCTCAGTGACCTTCTCAATTTCTCCCGGTTTCACAAGACCTTCTGGCTTTGCCCTTATAGTAACGAGCTTGGTCTCATTGTTCTGAATTCGGCGTTCGAGGTAAGGAATGTTGTCTTTGTCGTATCGATCGCGTCTGTCAAACATATCTCTCATGCTGACTAAAGCATCACGCTGTCTCTTCAAGTCCTCCAGTACACCTTGGTCCCAGGCTCTAGCCTCATCTTCTAGGAGCGTCTGGCTGTTCGAGAGATGCTTTGCTGTAGCATTTAGACCTTCGTTCAGAAGCGGGACATCATTGGTATCTGTTGCATAGGTATCTGCAGACGAATCAATCAATGACTGCAAAGAAAGTGACAGCCTTAATTGATCTGCAGCAAGGCCTTCATTGCGTTTTGAGAGGCGATCCATGAGATTACAGAGGTTAATGTACACCTCTGCTGATCGACGAACGCCGGTTCTGGTCCGATCGAAGAGTTCATTCAAGGTTGGGGGAAGGGAGTCTTCCAATCCTGGGGGCAGAGGTCTACCAGTAAATTCTTCCTGAACTGATATTGTAGCCTGCTTGCGCCATACAGCAAGCTCCTGGTGCTAATTAGCTTGGACTTAGCCAGACAACATCTAACATAGATTTCCAGGACTTACAGTTGGAACTGTCAAGAACATGATCACCAATTGTTCTTGGTTTAGCACTGGATGCCTGACCAGCGCATTCGCAAAGCGGACCAACCCTCTGCGTCTCTTTTCAATAAATGTATTGTCGGCGGCAAGATGGTTTCCATTGACTGCCACTCATTAGCAAGGATTTGGTACACGGCGGCAAAATCCGCCGCCTGACAAAACTAGATCGAGCCGGATGCAAGCATGGAACTTCGCAGAGCTCGCATATGCATCGTTGAAGACAATGCCCAGCCTTGACCTGAAGTAGACTATATCTTGGAAATGAACAGTGTCGTTTACGTACCTCCAACTCTCTTCGGAGGAAGCAAGGGCAATTGCCGGAAGGGAAATCGCTTCTGCAAACAATCCAAGAGCCAAACAAAGTCGCTGTACCGTCTAACGACCTTACTTCCCCGGCGAGCACTCGCAACCTGGTAGTTATGATGCTGGAACATGAACATTCCTTCCTTCTCTGGCAATAGCGTAATAACCACGGTCTCCTCAACGCCTCCACCTGATACTCGTCCGCCACCAAAAGATCGATTGGGGCCACTTGGACCAGGACGATCACCACCGCCTCCAGGAGGCTCAAATCCTTCACCACCAAGTGTAGAGTCGTTGGAGACGCGGTAAGATTCGCCTGAATTTCCATCATAAGAGCCCCATATACCAGTCACCGGAGCTGAAGACGAATCCTCCGCAGGCTGATTGGAAGTCCCATTGGTTCCCGCAGCGGATGTAGTTGTGAAATTGCTTGTCGTCCTGACTGGCGCGCGACCTCCATTCCTTCCTGGCCCTAATGCTCCGTTTGTTTGTGGTGTTTCTACATGGTTATGACCCCTGTGCATAGCTGGACTGCCCCACGGGTCCGCCTCTGGGAAGTCAATCGAGTCTTTCCGCATCGTACGAGGTTTCTGGGGCGAGACAGATACCGGAGCTGGAGGAGGAGTTGCAGGTCGCTGCGGAGGCTTTGCAGCAAGGTCTTCGACTCCAGGGATTGGGGTAGAAAAGCTAGGTAGATTGGGTTCTGGCAGATCTGCAGGGACATAAGCAATAACAATAGCCTTGGTCAAGAAAAATTACGAACTTCTTCGTCTTTCATCAACGCCATCTAGCGTGATGTCCTCATGTTCTTGTGCCAATCCAATTAATGCAAGTAAAACATTGAACTCGTTCCTAGAGATATCCGAAAGCTGCCCTCCAGATGCAATGATGCTCACGATGCGGCTTTGCTCATCAGCACCAATTCTGCTAGCGCTCAAGACTTTTGTTATCCCCGAGGTACTGAGCTTGCCTCCATGGCCGTCTCCACCATTAATTAGGTGGTCGAATGTATCGATGTAACTGTCGGGGACAGCTCCGGCTGCTAGCAGATTCTTGACTACCTCTCCCCGCCCAGCTTTCTTCGGAGTTGGCATACCCCATCCTGGAGCATTATCATCGTCTGCGAATAAGGAGGATTTTGACCCAGGAGCTGGACTGGGCTCGTCATCGAAGAGGGAGTTTCGGGACTTGGATGCTTGCGCTGGAGTTGGTTGGTCAGGCGAGGATCCGAATAAAGACATTGCGCTGCGGTCGCAGACTCGAAAGCTAGCTTTACGATAATGTGCAGATAAAATACAAGTAATGCGACAATCGCAAAGATGTTATCAGGACCATCAACAATGGACGAGGTAGATGATGGAGCTTGCGAGGCGAAGCTCCCACACTAGCGCTACAGGGGTGTGTGTTGATGTTTGCCCAAGCCTCTCGAGGCTGAAACTCCAACATCTGGGTTATCCAATCAGCATTACTCTTGTCTGTAGAAGCTCATGTCTATTGCTTGAGTTGATGTTCTAAGGCCAAGTCAGAATGGGATTTTGATTCATTTAGAATTGATCGGCTGCTATTCGATATGTTATGGTCCTAGCCTCTTGTCAGTGCTAGAAGTCCCATGCTGCTTCATCGATGTCGAAAATTTTGGGAGAGCCAGCATCAACCTTACTCGATCAGAGTAAGGAGATGACCAATACACCCATTCTGATATCACTACATATTCTGGTACATTCAAGCCGCCGAAAGATACAGTAAATGGACTAATGTTACGAATGGTTTCCAAGTCTACCTTGAGATGTCCTGGCCGATACTCTGGAATATCCCCACCGCCAGATTTGACTGTTACTTCCATGTCCTGAAATACATTCAAAATCCGTTATATCAAGCACAGCACACCAAGCGACCCGAGAAACTGCTGGCTTCTCTTGACATCCTCTGTACTGCGAATGCTTCGTGGATCCGAGGATCTCGCAGGACGTTTTTGCAACCAGCCTTAGAAAATACAATGCAGGCAATACTGCTGATATGGCGACATCAGATGAATGCAGCAAGCAACCTTTGACCGTGGTCTTCAGAGCTGCAAGAATTTACCACTCGCGTTTCGGGATATTTGTAGTAATACTGGGGCGAGAGAAGTGCCGCATCAATATGATTGCGCCAGAGCACCACAACAGAGCCAAAGAAGATTCTCCTGACCCAGCAGTTCAAACTTGGAACATGGACAAGGGTACGTAGTGATGCAAAGCAAGAATCATAAGAAATGACTGCATAGTGGAAGGAAGGTAGGATCAGGGAAATGCGAAAGCACACCAGATGATCTTGAGACCGACCGCTAGGATACCAGACAAGCTACTGAGAATGCTATACTACCTCCCAAACTGATTCTAGAATATGAACTTGGACATTGAACTGGAAGGGACGCTTTCAATGTTGCTTGGAAGTGACGCAAACAGTACCCGAAGGGTCGAATCCTTTGGTAACAGTGCCAGCATTAACGGTGTAAATACAAACCATTCTTCGAGGAAGATTCGGCATCAAAACACACGCTGAGTAGATTGAAATGATTTAAAATGTGCTTCAGATTTGGGCATCGAGAAAGCCGGACTGGGCAGGAAGAAACGAGGAGGCTCGGATAAGACCAGAAAGTTTAGCGCCGTTTCGGAAGAATATTTCCCCTAGCATAGTCGTTAACTCAACCAATGAACTTGTAGAACCCACCCTACCTCCACCGATGGCCGCACAAGTCTGATTGTATCTCGAAATTCTCACGAACGACGGTCATCAACAACTTCAAACGCCCCGAGTCAAGACACCTCGCATTCCGCGAAGTATGTACCTCCCACGTTGAGTCTGCGAGCTCTCCAGAAGCGTGTAATCTCTCAAAATCAATCTCTAACCAACATTCCACTGCAGATCTTTAAAAAGTCGCCAAAATGTCCCACGAATCCGTCTGGAACTCACGTCCCCGAACCTACGGCAAGGGAGCCCGCGGCTGGTACGTCTGCTATACGATTCTTGGAATTTGAATCTCGCAGGAGAAAGTGTTGGGCGTGGAGGATATGGGGCAAGGGCATGTTCGAAAAAGGACGACAGCTAACGATGTGATAGCCGTGTCTGCACCCACAAGGCCGGTCTCATCAGAAAATATGGCCTCAACATCTGCCGTCAATGCTTCCGTGAGAAGGCTGCTGATATTGGATTCGTCAAGGTATGCGATTTGGAACAGAGTCTCGACGAGGGGTCACATCAGAGCGCCATTCTAACCAACTCGGCAGCACCGTTAAAGTACCACATTGGCAAGGAACCCTGCGATCGATTTGTGCGTAAGGGCAGTGGAACTGGATTGGGGCTCTACTCATGGCATGGAGTTTGGGATGGTCGATCAGATTTGAGCTTGGAGGGCACTTCGGAAGGATGGAAAGACTCGAACAATTATTCGATGGATTGCCGGACGATGGATTGTTTTTCGACGCAAAAGTCTCTTTCTAGAATTGATCTGGGTCTATCTTGCTATTGCTTTGGAGATGATTCCTGGGCCATTTCAGCATTGCCTCAATACAGAACTGTCCAAAAGAAGAACAGAAGCAGAATGGTGTGAACCGATTTGACCTGGAATGGATACAAGTTTTTCGAGATCTGGGCAGCGGAATTTGGCGAATCTTTAGGATCCCCAGCAACATATCCAGGGCTATCGAACCTTTGTTTTCCTATTGTATATCGAAACTTTGCGGCTTTCTGGATTCTGTTCCTTCAGATGCAAGGCACCTGGGACACCAACTATAACCACTTTTCGAATTCCCTTTAAGGCCACATGGATGCGAATAGCAGCGCAGGGCCAACACTTGAAGATTTTCGAGCATCGCGTTTTTGATAAAGTAATAGGCGGGAGAGCAAGCGCTTCTTAAACCCGTCCCATTCTTGGCTGTGTCTTTTCTACGGCATCATGTCCCAAGAGTGCAAATTTCATGGGAAAGACTGATTTTGGCTTCATGAATGAGTCCCAAATCCAATATGGATTTGCAGGCAAAGTTCAAGGATCGAGCAAATCACATCCTTCATCCTCTTGCCTTGTCAAATGTGCACACTTGTATATTTTGTTCTCGTAGACACACAACTTTTTCCAAGGGGGTGGGGGGTCTGACTTTTCATGAAATAACATCTCTCGCACTTTCTGACTGCGGTATCTTTGTTCACCGTTTTTCATTCCCCGTGTACCCATTTCCAAGCAAATTCATCTACATCTGCAAAGAATCGTCGCTGTGTACTATACAAGTTCATTTTGAATAACAGAGTATAATGTCGCAAGTGGACGGTCTCCCGAACCATGCACCCCTTCCACCCAATACATGCCTTGTTTCCATCATTGCTATCGTCAAATCCACCACCTTCGCCAAATGTATCGTATATTGTAGCCCCGCACAAAGCTAACATGTCCCTGAATTATCGGCCTACCCCTCACTATCGAAGTTGTCCTGAGATCCTGGCCAGCGACCACGGTTGAGACGCCTAGATCTGGCTACCTCCGCCCAGCGTTCTAGAAAATCGCCACTCTGAATGCGCTGGCGATTATTGGGCAAAGAGACCGTTTGGTTGACGGGTTCAATGGATGAAGGACTTAGGGCAAGACGAGCCAAGGGAGAGCTGAGTTCGGAACTTCGCAATGCCTGTGTACTTTGACCACGACTCATCATGAGGCTCATCTCCTTGGGTCTCATCGAGATCCCACCGGCTCCCTTCTGCTCAAACAACTTCTTCCAGAAACGATCGGTGAATTTGGTGCGGCAGAAAGGGCAATCATGTTGTCCCTGTCCCTTTGCCTCGCACCACTTCTTCATGCAATCTTCACCGATGGATTTGTCGCAGCAGATGGTCAAGAGAATTGGGTGCTCCTTAATTCCATCCTCGTCCTCGATGCCCATCTGATTTTTGCAGACAAAACATTCTTTACAGTTGTCATCCAGAGCCTCCAGAGTCACTCTCTAGAAGCAGATCTGCATGCGTTCCTGCTTTCTCTTTCTTTGAACAACATGGATTCGATCGGCCATCATGAGACCAAGCAGGACCTTGCATCCGTAGCCAGTGCTTGCGATATAGATATCTGAGGTCTTCGAGACCTGCAGACCTTTATGCGCTTCCGAGGGTTGCATAAGACCGAACTTCATCTCCCATGCTTGGTGGAAGATACCAATGTACCTCATGATCAGCTGGACTTGGTCGCGGTGATTGATATGTTGCAATGGCTTGCCATTGTTAAGAAGCTGCTTCACTTCAGAAAACCAATGTCTCAAGATCTTCTTGATGATGAACTCAACTGTGCTGCCAAATCTTGCGATAACAGGCTCTTCGACGGGAGTCAACTTTCCGTAGGCTTTCGGGGATTTGGTTATGAGGCAGGCTTTACTTGCTTCGCGAGCATCCGCAGTATAGCCCTCGCAAAGTGCAACGGGTGGCAATGCCTACATGGATTCTTAGCATAATCACATCACAAGATATGGGTCAGGGTGGTTTACCCTGTGAGAAAACTTCTCGACGAAAGATACAGTCATCTATAAAACTATTATCAATACAGCGCGTTTCAAGGAAGACCGAGGCCCGGCTTTGAGGAGCTTACTGGTTTGACAGTCCTGTGCAAAGATCTGACTGGCTCATTGCCAATCTCCATCTCGATCATAGCTTCCTTGATGATAGTCTTCATGAGCTCTCGATTCTCCTCGGAAACGAAGTCTGGGTCGTTGCAAAGATCTAGAAGAATGCAGCGCCACTGGTAATGCCAGACATCTTCTGCCGATATTTCTTTAGAGGTCTCCTTCTTAATGGTCAACACGATTCGTTCTGCGGACCAGCCACTCAGGCAAGCGAGTGATAGGACAAGTGCACTCTGGGCTTTGGTCAAATTCTGAAGGAATTCCTCTCGGCAGAGGCGCTCGATGGATCGTGGCGACCGACGGTAGGCAGAGATGTTTGACATGGTATCCTTTATCAGCTTCTTCACCGTATGAGGCTTGGGCTTTATCATATATGACTGCCGTAGGTGGTGGATGATCAGACTCTCAATGGAGGTCGCTCCTCTAAATTGAGACATTAGACTGCAGATGAAGTATTGCGCTCGTGAGTGGCGTGACTCGAAAGCAAGAGGAGTATAGGGTCAAAAGCGTCCAATAAGTTATGGCTTGCAGAGGCGGAGGGTCGAGGCTGGAAAGGTTCGGGGTTACTAGAAACGTACCAAGTATTAGGAGACAATTTGCGAGGTTCTATGTATAGATTATGAGGTTTGGTGATGTGGTAAGAGGGGAAACGTGTGACTCGATGGATGACGGAGGAGATCGCAGCTGGCTACGAAAGGCTGAGCCTGAAGATGATTAAGGCTTTGAAGAGTGCCGGAAGAATACAGTTTGACGCTTACCAGGAGTGTGGTGGGTGGAGGTAGAAGCGTGGTTGTTAGCGGTTAGAGGACGAAAGGTAGAGAGGAGCGAGAATGGAGCAGAGATACTCACTTTGTGGTGGTGAATTTGGAGGACTTACAAGGCTGGCTGCTAGCAAATGAGGCCGCAACAAGAGATCTATGGTCGTTGTGATTCAGACCTCCTGCTCCTTTTTGGACTTGAGAGATTGTTGCAGAGTTCCAACAATCAATTCTGGTGGCCTTGCGTCCGACAGATTGATTTGGATAGTGAAAGAAGACCGCTATCTGTTTGGTGGCAAGTGGTAGACCCCTTGTGGTATTGTGACGGTTGAGTAGGGAAAAGTTGGTGTTGAGATGGCTTGTGTTGTGTGCGGAAGGGGAACGGAGGGGATAATGCGCCATAGTTAGCTCGATCGGAAACAACTTAGGACGACGACTAACGCATCAGCTCAGAGCTTTCGAAGTGACGACACAAATCCAAAGCATCAGACAAGTATCAAACGCTCAGTTAGCGAACTCTAAAAGAAGAGCAGCATACACACGAGCTGGGGGATTGTTTTTGCTTCTGGTGTTTTGGCTAGCTAGGGTTTTCGCTTCTTTTCGCTTCGGGAGTAAACAAAGCAGCTGGGGGCGGAACTTCGAAAGAGTCAACCGCCTTAGACTGTTGGGGGTCCCAGTGGATACATCTGAGTTCCTTAAAGAGAACTCATGTAAAAAGTAGCTAATTTCCTTTATATTGATCCCATGTTCGCAATGTGATTAATTTCTTGTTGGCAGGGGACTCCGTTAGCAGGATCGACGGGGAAAGTCCACTTCACGAGACAATGACGAACAAAATCTTTTGACGAGCTTTAGTAGTTCTTAAGGCACCGGGAGTCTTCAATTGTGAAAATACAGCATGATTTCGAATGCACTCCAAATGTCTATTTCGTTTCTGACAATAGTCTCAAACCTTGTTCTTTCTCGAATGATGGGCTGGAAAAGTGTGTGCTACCATATTCGGGGCTTTGTGACCTATGATAATACTTCTAGGCTGTTATTTGATCAACCAAGGCGTTTCATTGAGGCGATTTGGAGCCAGAAGGAAATCTTTGCGCCGTCGTAGTTAGGCTTGGCACACACAGCGGCGACAAAACCGTCATATCTGAAGTGAAACAAACTATCGTGGGTCAAAAAAGGAACTACCAGTGCTGATGCCAAACATCTCGAAGCTCTACAGATGGAAACCACAGCTTCAGTCGAGTATTCTCTTCATGTTGGTCTGACGAAGAATGCGTCGGGGAACTCGCATCTGGAGATGGGTCGTCTAGATGAGGCTAAGACGATGTTGGAGGAGGTTGATGCTGTTCAAGCGGGTGAGTTTGACTCTGGCTTTGCTCGATAATCCGAGGGGAATACCGGCTGGTTGTTGGAGCCACAAGCCGAAGTTTGATGAGATTTTGTACAAAGTAGAATTTGGGATGGATTTGGGAGACGGATAGTATTTGAAGAATGTCAAGTGCCAATATGATCTACTGTTGACGGAAATGCCAGGGGAAAAATTGAGATAGACCAGAGCGCTTTTGCGAGGACCTCTGCCGAGAATACCGCTGTTGCGAGTACTCCTGCCTTCGCCGGTACAGCTCAGGAAGTGTTGGATACATTTACTTTTGAAGGATGGTAATTAGCATTGGAATTTGAATGCAAAAGAGAAGAAACTATTGGGGATCGAATCAGCACGATAAGGGAAGATCACCAACGCGGAAAGCTGGATGGTACTACCACAAGTGTATCCGCATATCGACCAGGTGTATTACTGCTGGACGAGACACGGGGGACAAGTTGTTCTATATTCCTGTAAAGCTTTGAGTCTACAAGCAGACCTATTTCGACCACTCTTTGTAACTCTTCTGCCTCTGTCTCGTGTTCCACCCCAACTTTCCACTGATGCTATTAACCCAGTCCTCAGATCTCCTCCCCTGAGGCATGACATTGGCAAACGGGTACCGACTGGCACTGATAGTCACATAATCACCAGGCCTCAATTCGACTCTCTCCCTGCCATCAAAACTGGCCCAACTACTAGTCCTAGCATCATACGGAACCCCTATACGGAGAACGATGGTATCCGGGAGGATGATGGGCCGGAAGGAGAGTGTATGGGCACAGATTGCTGAGACGAGGATAACGGGATTTTCGGGGTGGCAGAGAGATCCTCCTGCAGCGAGATTGTAGGCTGTGGATCCAGTGGGTGTAGCGACGCATACCCCATCTGCTTGTACGGATGTAAAGTGCTCATCGTCGCCAAAAATTTCGGTTGATGACATTGCTGCAGGGCAGGTTAGCTTCGCATGTAGTGCTTTCGGAAAGAAGAATTCTCACTTGGATTTGGCCCTCGATCAACTACGATATCATTCAAGATCTCGTAGGTGCCATCAGGTCGGTGAGTCCTTTCGTCTCCCTTCTCTTCGCCTACCAGTTCTTCTACCAGATCTCGTGTCTGTTCCGAGTCTTCGTCCTCTTCTTCCTCAGGAGTACTCGCTGAGGATCGGTCCTGAGCTTCTCCATTCTCAATTCTTGACCTCTTCCGTTTCTGGCTTCTCATAACCGTTCCTTCAAATCTCAATCGCAGACTGATCGTCACACCGTCTTTGAATGCTTTCGTCAGATGCTCTGGAAAGTCCTCATAGTCGAACTTCGTCAGAAATCCTAAACTGCCCAAGGCAAAACTGAGGACTGGAGGCACAATCCGTTGAAACAGCCAACTAGCGTAGAGAACGGTACCATCACCTCCAAGGGTTACCACGAAATCGAACGTATGTGGTCTGGTTCTGCATATCTCATTTGTCCAGTAGCGCAACCGTCTCTCTAATTTGGCGTTGTCTTCATTCTTGGCGGAATATTGTTCCTCCATCTCCTTCATCAGACCCTTGGAATTGAACTTTTTATTGTCCCGCAAATTATCCTCTACCCAAACAGTATATCGAACTTCTCGCTCTGGGCTCAGTAACCACTTGACCACCTCTCTTGTATTTCCAATCAGAGTTTCGTCATGTGCTTTCGTGAGGAGGAAAACGGTGCGGACTTTGAGCTTCAATCTGATACTGCCTAGCCGCTTGCTCAATTCCCTCACTCCCCATGCCATATCAGATAACTGTTTCTTTGTGAGAAGTCGACTATGCAGCGCGTTCGGGCCATCCCCAGTTGATACAGCCAGATTATCTCCGTGCAATTGTTTGGCTTCGATTCTTTTCTTCCAAGCTTTTTCGTCTTCTTGCCCAACATCACTTTCATCCTCGACATTGTGACCATGCTTGGGTTCGACAGGACTGTCGTCGTGGACGGTGCCAGCACCACTGTCTATCCGTTTATTCTCGAGTGTCTCTGCGATTCCATCAAGAGCTCCATTGTAGCTACCATGCTTCCTTTGGCTCTCCAGCAACGTGTGCACGAAGCATTCTGTATTTTGCCGTCTTTGAAATATGATTGCGGGGTTTTCAGTGGTGACTATCGAGCTTTTGCGCCGGTGTGAATTCTGAGGATCGAATATTACCTTTTTATTGAAGGTTAGCGATTTCGGAATCTAAGGAACCAGGAAGGTTTGGATTAAACATACCTCCAAAGCATGTTGGTATTCGGTATCACTCTATCAGCGGAGAAATCAGTCATTGTCCAGCAATCGTTGTCCAGCAATACGCGTTGTTGAGGTGTACGTTTTCTTGGGTTTCAAGCAACTTACGGCGCTCGACACAACATCCTCATGCGGACTGAAGGGGCCTGGACCATCGTAATGATGGCGCTCTGGCAAACTAATATGGGGAGGAGAAGAAGACGGCCTCATTGATGCGTTGATGTCACTATCGTTGGTCTACTCGAGAAGCCGTCAAGCTCAGAAAGCTGTCGCTGTCCTCGTCAATGGTCATCGGTTGTCTGACGTCTGCGGCCGCACAACCCCAGCGCCACCTGGGAACATCTATCTGCACCGTCATCATACACTACCTACCGAGACTTCTGGAGTCGGACTTTGGAGGAAGCAATCAAATCGATTTATTGCGATGGGCTTCGATTCTTTTACTGCAAGGAGCTGAATCATCTGAGGGGGTCCAATGTTCGAGCACATTTCATGACACCCAAATACATCGTCGAGGTTCCCTTCATCACCCCGCGGCTTATCGATAAAGGGCAAAGGGCACTACCCCTATTTCCGCATCCCACTTTCCGGATTCGATGCCAGTCAGGGGAGAATGGGATCTCATATTTTGGGAAGGGAGCCAACGAATGAATGAGAGGACGGAAACGCAAGGAAAGAAGACAACGGAAAGCAAAGTAGAGCAGAGCAGCGCAGGGCAAAGCAAAGCATAGCTCGAAACCATCGGGACAACGGATGGTGATGGATCTATCTTTGCTCGTTCCACGCCCAACCCAAATCTCACCTCACCGTGTTGAATCCTTACATGGGCATGGCATGACATGACGAGACAAAACATCCTTAGCAAGAACTTCCTTCAGCCATAGTGCTCCGAAGACAGCGGGTCCAGTCCAGTCAGGGGAAGCATGGAAGCATGGAGGGATGGGTGGATGGGTGGATGGTGTGGGAGAGGATGTGAAGCCCATGAGTGGTTTTATTTATTATTGACATTGTATAATATGGAGCAGATGTCCACTACCCCTCGATCGCTGCATCCTCGGTCTTGTCTCGCCTCGTCTCTTTTTGCCTGCTCTGCCTGTTTTGCTGGGCTTGCTCAGTAAGAAACCCTCTCAAATGGCACCGAGGCTGCATCCCAGCCGCAGCGGCAGGGAGAGACGCAGAGAGCACTCGTCATCAGGAGGCCCTGTCGGTCGAGTCTGTTCTCTTCAGATGCTTGCAGCAAAAGGATGGTCTGGTCTGCTTCCGAGAAAGCGAGCATCGCCCACGCCAACTGACGCCCAAGACACCACGAACACACCATAACAATCCTGCTGGTCTCCAGTGGATTGGGCTACTGTGCGAAGTGTGTGCGTACCGTGCAGTGCAGTGCAGTGCTGTTCCAGACCGCCTTGAACGCCGACCGACCTACTGACCGAACTGACTGACGACTGACTGACTGGAAGCGCTCAAGCCCGGTGCCTCAGACTATTATCGTATCGGAATGCACCGTTGGATATCTTGGATTTGATGGAAGGAGGGGCCATCCTCCCATTCACCCGCATGGTCCTCTCCAACCTTGAACATGGATATCGTCGTGATCATTTGCTTGTTTCTGGCAAATTCTGCCCTCTGTTCCACTCACGGTAGCCATCCATCCATCTCTCAGGCGGCGGACAGGTAAGTGGTCCACCAAACTGCAGCAACGACGGCGGTATCGTCCCATCTGAAGTTTCGCGCCCCAGCGCCGCCAGTGTTATGGCGGTTCATAAGCTTGCATATGAAGTCACAGCTCCTTGACACTACAACAATGGAAACGAGAAACCTGGCTTCTCGGCAAATGATATTAGGTTTTGCTTTTGGCGAGCCATAATTCGATGGTTTCTCTGCTAACTCGGCTGACTCGCCTCCATGAATACGACTCTAACCAACTAACGAGCCTTGGAGGTTGCGCATTCCCGTGGCTGAGTTCCAGAGCAGTGTGGGAAACTTTCGCCAATATCAGCTGCAAGGGAAGAGACGGAGTGCGTCCGCAACGAGTTTTGTTGAGCTTTTTGCACGTCAAGAATTGAAGCGGTCCTAACATTTCAGCCCATCTTGCAAAGTCGTCTCCGATTCCTCCGAACGCTGGATTGTGAAGATCCACCACCACGGCAAATTTACCTCGGACCCATCACGGTCTCTCTCCCTCGAGGATGAGTAGTGGAAGCCTCACTCCATAGCCTGGACGCGACATCCTCAAGTCGACCGGACCGTTGCACTGTCCGATGCAACAGCATAACTGAGTGGACGCTGCTCAGCTTCATAATTGAGGCAATCGAAACCTCGCACTTGAGCAGTTTCGACTCGGAATAACCAAATGCTTCGGGCCAGGTAGCATTGATGATTGCATCATAACCCAAAATGCCTTTCCGCAAGCAAGGGAATCTGGTTACAGACCTAGTGGTGCTGTTCCTATCCGACTGTGGATTTAAGTTTGGGTCTACCATGTTCGCTGGGAAGTCAAAGAAACTTCCATCATCTTTCCGTCGTTTCTTACATCTGATCAGCGGGGTCCGGCCGAACAAAATTCTTCTCACCAAAGCCGCTATCTCCTGAATCTCACAAAGTAAAAGTAGTGGGTCAAGATTTGGCGTCAACTAACTTCATCTGCCGGGTATCACATTGCTGTCGAGGTATCAAGTTGTACGACGGGAATACTCAAGTCTGTAATCTTGCCACCCCCAGGTTACTGCTGCTCAAAGAAGGCTCCAGCTGCGGGCTGTCATATTAAGTGAGGGGTGTTCATATGGCAGGATTCTTCTTGTCATTTCCTTTTCACTTTTGTCGAACGGTTCTGCATGGTATGGCATAGTCCCCCCTCCCCCCGTCCGAGGACCAACGGCAGCAGATGCGAATTTGGATACGATGACTCTTATTACTCCTTACTACGATACATGGCATACGATTCAAGCCTCCTGGATCATGGTCTTATTGCCGAGAACGGTCGTCGACATGTCATGTTGCTTTCCAAACACGGAACATATTTAACAAACTGCTACCTTCCTCGCAGTGTGCGGTTCCGCGATCCACCCTCATTTCCATGTTTTTGATAGGATAATTGAGATCGGTCTGTCTTGTGGTGGTGGCTATTGGACGTCCTCAAAATGCCCTACTAGTCGATTCTCACGACCAGGAGATGAGGAGAACCAGTTAATTCTCTCGGGCTGGCCATCATTCCATTACTACTCCGTATTAACGCAACGCGTACATGCCGTTCAAGCAACCAACGAGTTGTTTCACAAGCACCACCCAAAGTATACTTCAGATCCGTCTGCACGGTTCACTTTTAACCACGTCGGCTACGATCTCAGATTGGAAGTTCAAGTGGAGAGTAGCGGTTACAGACTTTTCACTGATGTGAGATCGGCGGTGATAATCGTGGTACAAAAGTACATTCCAGGCTTAAGCTGGGCTGGTCATCGTTGCATCAAGCCCTGCAGAAAGGAATCGCCCGCAATTTGAATCCTGCAAGCAACAGAGTGGACGTGGCTGATAACCGGCTGCAACGAGGATAAGGATGCCTTGTGAAGGTTTCAGCGAGACGAAGAAGCTGTTGCGCTTGCAAGTGCGCCACCACGCTCACCAGCAACCAGCAAGAAGTCAAGGTTGGACCTTGCGTGCCGCCCTGATGCACATCATTTCCGATCCAATAATTAGAAGGCACCCCATATTACTTATTTGAAGCCGGACTAGTACTGACCGCCAGAGCAGCCCTCGTCTCCTGCCTGTTTCCACCACCTTCGTGATGTGACACTCACATCAATGGCTGAATGGTATGGCCACGAAAGGCAGGCTGGAGGTAGGCTTGCGGTGTCAGATTTCACGTAGGGATGGCTTTGCCGTCTCGTCTTCCTGCAAAACTCTACTCACGGTCAGCTGCATTATTCCATTATTCATGTACAGACAGAGCGGCAGGCAGGATGGCACTCTCGCCCCTTTGGACCCAAGGTTATCCAGATCAGGCTGAGGAAGCATCGAGACATTCGAGTTCCAGCAGCGGGTTTCCAGAAAAAGGGTTGAGTCCGTGCTTCCGCCTCAGACGTCTTGGCATTGACCCGCTTGGCTGGGGTAAGACGTGATAATTTATTTCTTGATGCAGCAGCTATACCGAGCCTGCTTAGCGTCTTCACGCTGTCTTCCTGTGTGTCTCTCTATCCATGCCTGCCTGCATCGTGGGCCGGCCGCCTTCTTCGTCTCTCCCAGCCCTGCGCAGGGATATGTCTGCGGATAGACTTCGAGACTCCTTCGACGCCGAGGAAACCACGCGGTGTTGTCCCTCGAGCCCCTTTTGGTGACGATCAGATTGTTTTCGTTTTGTTGCCGAGCGCCCCTGCCCGAAGGGGGCATTATTTACAAGCCTCCCTGACATACTGCGACTCTGTAAGAGTCTGTGAGAGGGCAAAAGGGCTCTGCCGTTGCGCCTGGTCTCGTCTCTTGCCCTCCCTACTGTCCAGGGGCCAAGAGGATTCGGACATTATTGCAACACTGTCCAGATCAGTGGCTCGAAACAAACAGCCCATGCAAAACCTTTACGATTTCCGATTTCCGATTTCGTGTTGCGAGCAGCACGGCCCAGAGATCTTAACGCTGTTCCGTGATGGCTTTCACAATTTTCCTCCTCACAAGGTCATCATCAGGCAGGGATTTGCTCCGCTCCCATGTTATGCCATGCCGCCGCCAGCCATGGAAGCTGCGGAGCGAGAATCGAATCTATCGATCCCCGAGATCGTCACTTAATATCACGTCCCTGGGCTGCTCTGGCATTAGCTGATCACTGTGATGACAAGGCACTCACCAAACGCTCTTACTTTCGGCTCCCGAAGGCAGCATTCCACAACTAATTACTCACTAGGACAAAGGAATAGAAAGAGATGCACTGCGCCGGTAAGCTGGGTCACTAGAGGCAGAGGCAATGATTAGTCCTTGGCGAGCGAGCCACTCATTGGTCTCTGCAACCATGGATTTGCGGCAACGAACCACATAAGTGATGGCTTGTGGATGGCGCGTCATCGAATCCTGAACTGACTGCTCGATCCGCCTCTCCTGGGATTTAAGCCTAGATAGGCAGTAATATATGCTTCAAAACTTTCATAATCCCCTGTCAAATGCGAGACCCCATGCAGACCCAAGCTCAGATTGTTTCCAGGGAGATGTGGGGTTAAAGGTTTGGAACTGCCCTAACCTTTCCTAGCACTGCGAATCCGATGAGGAATCTTCAAATCATCAGACGGCGGGCTCTGATCGTCTGCATGCTTGGGACAGGCCAGTCGATTAATTTTTCATATCAATCCTCAGCGCTGTCACCACCAATATCTTGGTGGCAAAGAGCCCAGAGCCTGATAGGCACGAAGCAAAGACTAGCAATAATATGATATGGGAAAGTAAGACCACACTACGATACTATATAGGTGGTACCTTGGGAATGTATCAAAGACAACACACAACAACTGTGTTGTGCTTTGTGCCTTTACCGAGAGATCTCTGCGACGTATGACTCGATCATTTCCGGTAAAGCACTGGTGGCAGGATCCTGGTTGTCAAATCGACAATTGTCGACGCGATGCATTTTGGATGACAGGGATCTTTCTTGCTTCAACCTTTTTGCTCTGCTTTGCACTTGCTTTATCATGGATCATCTGCAACTTCGTGCCCGCCCACGCCTGTCGGCTTCGAAGGCCAAACAAAGCCTCAGGGTCGTTCTGCGCAGGGGTTCAAAACATTTTCATCTGCCACTCTCGAGCCACCCACATCCGCAGCCACTTGCCATTTTGATGGGCATGGGTCACGCTTACCGTACAGGGGCCGCGGCGGTTGGAGTGGTTGGAGCACAAAAGAGCCCACCATGCGATCTCCTGTGCTTGCCGTGGCCCGGTCTTAATTGCAACCCTTTTGTGCCTCACGGGTTCATGCTGATTTAATATGAACCGTAACGGGGTTGCCGCTGGTTGTGTTTGGGCACGGAGATGCACACCAGAACTCACCTCACATTTTGCCGGCAGCATTGACTGGAAGGTGCTGGCCACTTGACTGACTGGCTAGAATGATCACTTACCACAAAAGGAGTGACATTAGAAACAAGATTGTGTTACTATTCCTGGAGATAAGATCTCCAAGTGTTCGTCAAACGCACACCCCTCGTACGGGGTGGAGTTTATCTATGGATTTCAAGCTTGTCTCGTCTGACCTGGCTCAGCGTCATCACAGGCAGATTTTCCAGCTGGCCTTTGTTGCCGGAGTCGAAGAAGTGCAGCTAGGCCCGTATCCCAAAGACACTCTAGCTGTAGTACGTCGAGTAGTCCCTGGCCAGAGATTAGAACCACCCTTTCATCGACTCTCTTGAAGCTCCCTCACTAAACTTGGCTGGGCCTGGACGGAAGTAAGAGTACGCCAAAAATCACCGAGTGTCGGGCCCCAGTTCTCTTGGTACGAGGGCGCTAGCCCTGCTACCCCACCGCTGTCAGGATCCAAGCCTCGACGAGCCGACATCTCATCCCACTCGAAAGCATGGGCCGGAGGCGTCCAATATCGATGGAGAGGGGGATACGTGAGTGTGAGATATGCGACCCGAGTCGTGCTTTTGCTTGGTGGAGCGTTGAGCGGCATGCAGCTGGATATGGGTCCCTAGCAGCATTCCCAGCCCGCAAGCGAGCCCTGAAATTCTTCCTTGACGATCCATGGACTTGCCAATCCGGGACGCGATTTGCTCCTGGAATCCTGGATGTGGATATTTGGCGCCGTTGGGAATGGGAAATGTGGCCCGGATTCTACAGTAAATTAGTCCCTGTACTAAACTCTGGATTATGTATGCATTTTTGACCTTGATTTGTTCAGCTTTGTTGTTCACCACATTTGTCCGGAGAGCCTGGTTCTCCAAGCTCTCTTATTGGACGAAGGCGGAGTAGGGGAAGATTGCAACGCAACAGGATCGTACCCAGAAACGCAACCGGCTCGTCCTGGCTGACAAGAATTAAAGACTTGCAAGCAAGTCTGACTGACTATTGTCCAGACCACACCAACACCAGTGGCTCTAGCATTCTTGCAGTACAGCCCTGAAAGAAAGGTGGGTTGGTAGGATGGAAGGTGGGTGAAGGTAATCCAAGGGCACAAACTATGATACGGCCACGTCGTACGCCGCCGTGTTGGTGTCTGGAGCTAGCCCTGACCGCCACTCAAAGTCAGCAAAATTACAGCTGGCCAGTCCATTCCGCTCACCCTGTCCAATCCGGTCCAATTTACCTGCGAAACAAGCTCCGAGCACTATCACAGAACATGCGCTATCGTGTTCCACTTCAGACTCTATTACTGACACTATCCGGTTGATCATCGCACACCTAGGGCCTTTTCATACGTCGTGCGGAGCCTTCGCTCATCCTTCCCTTTCTTCCTCTCAATCTGGTGACGAGCCAACCATACCTACAGTACCATCTACCCTTACCCTTTCCACCGCACCCTACCAAACCCTACCGTCCCTCCCAACGCATCCAGCCGCGGGATATGGCGCTTGGCCTCCGAACTTGCATGTTGCTGGAAGCAGCCTGTGGCTCTTTTCCTTGCTTGTGCAGCCAGGGGGCTCGGCCACTACCTACGGCTTTTACTTTGACCGCCAACAAAGACCCAAAGCCATGCCATGCCATGCCTCGCCATCCATGATCCATCCCCCAGAACAAAGCTCAGACCCGAAGGCGGATTCTCCAGAGCATCCCCTGCTGGTTCGTGGGATCCATGATCCATCACCAGCCAGATGACACAGACGACATACCGGAACTTTAAGTCACTTGCAAGGGGGTAGCATCCATATTTGTGCTTCCCGCTGTCTAGCTTTCTTTGATATAGAGAAGGCCCTTTCTATTTCCCAGTTGACCACGCACCACTTCAGCCCCTTCCCTTAGGCTATGATCTACTTATGTTGAACAGTGTCCAGTGGACATTGAACTCGTCCGCCCTTTCTCTTCTCTTTGCACACTTCACACTTGAAACATCGTCTCATCATCCAAGTCGATAATGATGAACACAGGAACATGGGAAGGGAATCCCTTGGGATATACAACCGTCGAGATGTTGCTAGACGACGTCTCGAAGCAGATGGCAACATCAAATCTCACACGATACTCTCGTGGGGCGAATGGACAGAAAGCGGGCGGATCGATGCGTATAGCAAAGCCTAGCAGCGCAAGCAATAGCCCTAGAGGATCATTAGGCTTGGGAAGACGGAGGACTGTGATGAGTGACGGGGCGTATCGACGGAGACTTGCCATGCTCGAGCAACAGAACGCAATGGCCAACGGAGGATTCGTATCAAACGACGGCCTACAAATACCCTCGAGATCGACTCGGCCGGTCAGCTGGCATCCAGCTTCTCATCTCTCGCCTCAACAACAATACCAGCAGTACCAATCGACGTATTCAGCTCCTCAGCAGGATGCCAACCAATTCCAGATGTTTAACGTACTGTCCAACCAAGCTGTGTACTCGGGATATGCATCACCTAGCTCTACATTCTCTCCCTTATCGATGCCATTCACTGGCTACGAGCAACCCCAATATCTCTACCAAGACCAGACACCATCGAGTCATTCGAATTCTAGTTACGCTATGAGCCACCAGCAGCATCATCAATTCCAGGAACACTCATCACATACGTTCGTACCACAAACATCGTCAAACACCGACCCAACCATGTACTCTCACTTCGACTGGAACAACTTTGCAACCAATGGTTTCGAGAATTCATCCACAGCACCACCCACACCAGAGAACTTTCTACCTATTCAGCACCCGGAGCCTAGCTTCCCAGCTGAGGACTCAATTCCATATCATCCACTGTCAGAGCCAGACTCTGATGGAGAGGAACTTATTGGTATGGGCCTCTACGACGCCCCAGAAGTCGCCAAGACACCTTCCTCCAACCCCGAGTTGGACAACTATCGGGCATTGATGATGACAGGCTTTCTTGGAACTGGTTATGGCAAGGCTGAGTCTACTGGAAAGGGCTTGAAGCTCGAGGAAACATGGAACCCACCGCCTAGCGATGACGAAGACGAAGAGGATGATGATGAGCAAGATGGAGAAGCAGAGGACGACGACGAGCCCCCTGCGATGCCGCAACCTGTTGTCGCCACAGTGCCTCAGCATCACGTCGTTCAGACCCAAACAAACTTTGCAACTCAAGGCTACGGTGGCCCCGGGTGGCTGTGAGATTCAAGACTTGGCTGAACTTGATTTTCATTTGATTTAGCGTGGAGTATGGGAAGGCATGGAGTACCCAAGGGATTGGGAAACGGGTTCGCCGGCGTGCGTAGATAAGACCTCTCGCATTAGAAGCGATGAAAGTATATCAACTGTACAAATATGTGTACACCATTAGAATCAAAGACATCCTACGATGATCAGGCAATTTTCAATCTACGTTGCGCTGAGTGATGTGCAAACCTTTGCTTCGAATGGGACCACCGAGTTCTATCAATTGCGAGTGAAACCGAAGAACTGCTGACTTGCCCGACTTCAATTAGAGTTCTTCGCTTATACTAGTGTCCGCTGAGCCGCAAGCTTGGCATCAAAATCAACCTCAGAACCCACATTTCGATCACCTGCCTCAAAAAGCCTATCATCACTCACATCCGCCCACCTTCGATTCCCGCCCAAAGGCATCCTTCATACCAAGAAAGATATGGTACAATACGTCATAACGCCCTGGCGCAACGCGCGCGAGCTTCTCTCCGTCCGCGAAAATCTCTACCCGAATCTTACGAATCCAGGGAGGAAAGTCGGAGATGCAGAGCGCAGACATGCCGTCGCTAAGGTGTCGGTGTGGATGCAGAGGGGTAACTGCCCGCATTTGGTGGAGAGTACGGCGATTCTGACGGCGGCGGTTTTGAATGATGTGAAGGGCAATGCGACGTACTGTGTGAGGGCTGCTTATGCGGCGGCGTTTAGTAGGTGAGTTCATAACACGTTGGCGTGGTTTCTTATGAATCTATGGCGAACTGGAATGGGTGGGAATGGGTAGAAGGGAGCCCCTTTCGAGCGCAAGTGCAAAATGCTCACACGTGACTTTGTCAACATTATCTCTGCTTCGACTTGTTCAAGATTCCAAAGCTCCTAATACTTGTGGCAATATCGAGCTGTAACACCGGTATCCAAAAGAAAAGCCATCAAAATAATCTTCAATCCTTAACGCCACACCTCTCACAGCAATGGCTAACATGAACGTCAATCCAGATTCGTAACTGGCCTCCTCGACAGCCACCAAACCAAAAACCGCAAACTCAGCATGTACTCCATAGCGAAGACGATCGGACTCCCAGCAACGTACGTCGAGCTCCGTCACCAGGCAACCCACGAAGAGCTTCCTTCCCTTTCCAAACTTCGCACGGCCACTCAGAAAGCCCTCCATTGGATCTGGGATTACTACTGGGTGAAATTGCCACCTACTCCACCTACGAAACAGGAAGAGTGTAATGGGTTTGTGAAGATGCTGTTTGAGAGTAGAGGTACCCAGGAGTATGGAAAGCTGGAGGAGGATATTGGGAGGTGGGATGAGGATGCCCTGGTGGAGGCTTTATGGAAGATTGATGAAGCAGGTTTGGATAGAGAAGCTACCACATGGGTTGCTGGCATGCTGCAAAAGATAATGACCAGAGGAAGTACCAGTTCGAGGGATGGCGATGAGGATGTGGACCCGATCGGTAGTATTGAGGGTATCAGGGCGGAAATGGAGAAGATGGAGAGGGCTCTAGATGATCAGGATGATGAGATGTCTGGGGATAATGTTTGGAAAGACAGCGCTCCCGAGAGTAAAGGTTGGGCTATGTGGGTGGGTCCTTGGGTGCCGAAACCTATTGGTGTAGTTTGAGATGGCGTTACGATCATAACGGACCTTCAAAACAGGACCTTTGAATATGGACGATGAGCCTTCGACCTTGTCGCGCTGTCTCGATAAAGATATCGATATATGCAGACTCAACCTTTCCACAGAGATTATGAATGGGGCATTTGAAGGGTGTTCCCAAAACTGCTCAAGGGTAAAGTCCAACATCGCTGCATGTTGGACTGAACGCTGGCCTCCGTCCAATTCGCTCTAAGGCGATTGCATCCAAATAGAACTTGATAATCAAAGTAAGATAATGGAATAAACCTTGTCAAGAAATCGACTTTCTAACCTGGATAATCAGGCAATTTGTCGTTCTATTCAGTCAATTTCAGGACGTAAACCCTCGAAAATGAAGACGAGAACTGGTGAAATTTCCATTTATATTGCAACATATCTTTTCCGATCTTCCCTTATAAGCTTACCACATAGCCAATTAATAGTAACCTTAGCATCAAGCCAGCTAAAATGAGGAGTCCACCTCCATTTAGGCCGCATACAGCACCATCACTTCCAGATCCAAGGTGAAGATCATCCACGTTAGAAACTTTGTTGCATTTCGCATCCGAAGCATGTGAAAAGGATGAACATGTCAAAGCTCGAATTTACAGACGCCAGGATTGAACCCCTCGCGTCCTTCTGGGTAGAGTAGCTCAAGTTGCACAGTTGACAGGTCGCACATCTCGCCTATCTATTTTCAAACTGTTTTGGTTTAGTTCGCCAAAACAGCAACTTCAAAAAGAAGATTTCAAACCAAGCCCTCCCAACGAATTATATCCATAGCCAGAACTTCCAACTTGCGTACATGCTGTATATCATATCAGAATAAGTTTTGCGGACTTTCATGTGCTTTTCGTTGTCAGTCAAAATCCGGGGAAGATGGAAGCGAGGGGTAACCCGCCAAGCCCAAAAGTGGGTTCGGTGCGATTCGCACGCTTGTCACCCCTTTCCACATTCGCAATGGTGTCGGTCAATATCACTTCTTTCGCAACTTCCCCCCAAATCCAACTTTCTTCACATGCTGAATCTGCGAACTGCAACAAAATCAATTCGTTCTGGCTGTTCGGGGAAAGCGTTGCTTTTTGTGAAGGAAAGGGGTTGTGTTATTTGGATGCTTCTTGAGTGGTTCTTGGGAGGCGCTTCATTATCGGTCAGATGGGGGCTCGGGACGCTATTTGGACTAGTGTATATGTAGGTGCGAGCTTTATTTCTGATGAGCTGAAGAAATTTCTTTCTGTTAAAATTATTTTGCTTGTGGTTCTTGTCTCTCAATGCTTGCACATACTGGAAATGCGGTCTGCAAGGATGCATGATGGATTCTCAATCAGATAAAAGAAGGTAAGATCCAGATGGTAGCAGCATAATTCCGACCTTCTAGGCATTGAGTGATTTATTATCTTGGATATTTGTCGGTCGTTCTGCTCCTGCCTTGTTGATTGTTGAACTCTCATCACATAAAAAGTAGGATTTCAGGGACTAGTCCAGTCCAGGCCAATGTTCGTCTTTGGATCTGGAAATTCATCTTACGGGGTGATATTGGAACCGGCGGTCAATCCCCATTTCCACGCCAATGCCTCTTAGGATAATCCAAACAAAGCCCCCCCCCCCAATTCTGACAAGAGCATCGACAATTGGGACTTACGGTTGCAGATATAGGGGCAATGAACGGCTCTTGACCAGAATCCGGCAAATACGGAACCACAGTTGACATAGAGAGGCGTGAAAGTGTGGAATATCATGGATTTCGATCCCGCTTGGGATGTTATCGGCAAATCCAACTGGGCCATACATACTTCTGGTTCTGCTAGCAGTCCGGCAAAAGGAATAAGAAGCCTTCAATTTGGTGCTGGAAATCGTTGAAAGAGGGAATGATAATGTTATTTCAGGCTGCTTAAATCCATACTCAGGATTCCAGGATACTTCATTCTAGCTTCCAATGGAAAGGTCATCGGCAGCTCTATATCCCGGCCAATTGATCTGGATATCCTGATCCGTCGTACCGTTAACATTGGACACTTCTCCACTTCCAGTCAACACCCGAGCTTGGCTTCCTGCGGTGTCGGGGAAGATACACCTAACCTTTGGAACGAAAGTGACGAACAGGAACGGCTCGTTTTCAGTGCAGTCGAACTGCTCGTTGGCATCCTGGTCCACAATACAGTCGAAGCGTGGCACGTTATTGCATTCCATCTGGCCAGCCCCGTCTGTATTACCGATATATCGACACCCAATCCGTCCAAACATTGCCTCATTGGAAGTCATGCTTGGTGGCCACCCTTCATTCCCCAGCCCAACATCACTCACGCGGTATTCATAGGTCGGGGAAGTTGAGCAGAGCTGTAGATCCCCGCCGTTGCGATGTGGCCACTCAAACCATACCCATTCAGTGCCCAGCGCTCCAATTGGCGTTTCTGGATTCGTAGCATATTGCCAGCGGAATTCTATCCAAACAGCATCCCAACTGGGGTTGGGGTTGGTTGGATTGCCAGGATTTGGTGTTGTCCAAGGAGGCGTTGGAGCAGTGGTTGGAACTGGTGTGATACCCGGCTGAGTGACAGAGATACTGGGGCCAGTACTTGAAGGGAGGAGGGTGACAACAGTACCACCTCCAACTGTTGTCGTCACCGCCGACGTGCCCGTTGGTGCCGTTAGTGTTGAGCCTCCCACAACAATGGTACCGCCTGTGGGAAATGGATAGCCTGTGCCGCCAATAATAGCAGTAGGCGGATATGTGGCAGTAACAGTGACCCCAACATTCCCACCAGGATCGTTGCTTCCATCGTCATAGTTTCTTGGGTCGGTAGGCTCTGGAGTGGGACAGTATTCACCCACCGTTGTACGGCTAGCGCTCACGTAGCAACCCGTGATCGGCTGTGTTCTGGTAGTGGTACATGTTTGATCGTTGCAAGAGACCCACGCATCCGTAACAGTCCTCGTCTGGCACTCACAGCCAATATAAGTGTTGCAAACTGTATTTTGGCTGCGTGTATAGCAATTCGTTGATGTTGCGGTCCTGCAAGTGCTGCTGCTAGACTCTTCTTCATTGGAGTCGTTGTCCAACGTGCCGCAGTTGGCTGTGCATGTAGGCTAACGATGTGTTAGGGGCAACAGATCTTTAAATTTTAATTGAGGAGGATGACATACTTTCACAGGACCTCGAGTAAAGTGCGTCGTTGGTTGTTGTTTGTCAGGCGGGCAATTAATGGAGAATATCCCGAAAAGCTTGAAACATGGCGGGTTTGGGACGGGTGGGAAGGAGGGCAAGCGAGGGAGCTTCGGTAATAGAGGCGGCGTTGGGCCAGGTGGGTAGACAGGCGACCAGTAGAACCCCCCCGGAGCAACTAATATGAATGGAAATATTGTTGTCGAAGAAGTGGAGCTAGCCTTTGGCTCGTCACGAAGTGTTGTACTTGTTAGAGTCGTCGTGCCGGTAATGCTTCTTAGATCGGTGAATTGATCCATGGAGAAAGTCCACCTCACACCATCAATCTGCGTGACAGTGGTAGGAAGGACCGCGACTGATATAGTTGAGGTTTGAGAAGCAGTCTCGAAAGCTGGTAATGTTATTGTCGATACCGTACCGCCTCCACCTTCAGGGTTGACAGTTAGCAACTTCTTTCTCAAGACGAAAGAGTCTCCAGGAGCAAGTGTACCCCCCCCCCCCCCCCCCCCCCCCCCCCCCCCAAAAAAACAACAGCATGAATCACTAACCTGTCACTAGGATCGGCGGTACCTTAATGCTGGATTGCAAGGCAAAAGTGTCACTCGTTTCGGAAGCCGGGATGACAATATTGGAAAAGCTAATGATAGAAACCGTAACTGAATGGTGTCAGTGCTTGAAGGACCGAGTGCAGCATAGTCGTCTTACTGGTTGGCACAACGATTGTAGTGATAGTCGAACCACCTACAACGAGCGATGTGTCGACAGGTGCAAAACTCAAAACCGTGGGTTCAGCCAGAGGCGAAGGGGGAATAACCAGAGTGCATGGAGCCCAACACTGGATTGTTGGACTAGGACTGACGAAAATTATAGGATCAATGTATGCTGCTCCGGAGCCATCTTGCGGCGATCCCTGATCACCTCCCAAATCCCCACCACTGAGCCCAAGCGCCAGCCAAGCGCTGACCTCAGTTGTAAAGCCACTAGTAGCTACTTTAGCAATGTTTTCTGTCTGGGTGGGGACTGAATAGCTTACGCCTGGTTATCCTCAGCGAGCAAAGCGGGAATTCCACCACGTGGTGTAATCATCTGCGCAACACCCTTCGTGAAAATATTGTAAAACCAGAAGCCCTCAGTATAACTAGTTTCAACCATATTGTCCTGACAGTGCTCATCTGCAAGACAGACCTGATCATAAGAGAAGAAGAAACTATACATGCTGTTTTCACATATTAGCCTTTGCTTTTGTGTCGATGTAGACCAGATGAGGTTTACCCAGCTGTGTAAATCATGATATCCCGAGAACTAATAACGCGTAGACCCCATGCCATTGCGCAAGTGGACTCTGATTCGCACTCTGAAAAGTCGGGGTCCCCAGAGAAAGCACCTACTGCATATGGCTTTGTCGCATCAGGAGTGGGCTGGTAATAAGGTGTTTCTGTCTGGATATGTGTCATGAATATGTTTCTGGCGTTGTTGAGTTGATACTGGTAGATTTGATGATGTTCTGAGCCGGTTCCATAGAACCAACAGGGTCCTAGCAAGTTATTAGCTCGAGAATGAACTTGAGGAAAAGAGTTTGGCGATTCCTAGGCCCTGATCATGGCTTCGATTGGGCTTCGAGTAAGATATACGGCAGCAGTCACATACCTTCGGACTCAATCAGCGTTCCTCGTGCTGTATATATATTGATCTGTGCGCTTGTCGTAGTTTCAACACCACCGGGGACCTCAACATCCATGTCGTGGTCGGCGGTCCTAGATAAGCATGAGCATCTCAAAGCTGACCATTCTTGCTGTGGCTTAGTATATGGACATCCTTACCAGACCCAAACATTTTCGAAATACCCCGATGAAGTAGGAGTGATGTGCAGTAATAACAATGCAGCCATACAATTACGATCAGGATCGGAGGTAGACTTGGGACACTCCTCTATTGTCAAATCCGAGAAGTAACCTCCGCCAACTCGAAAGTGACTATCCCACATGGCAGCTACACTGATATCAGTCATTTGACATCGAATCTCTCCAAAGGAGCATGAGCATCTCACCGCTTCCTTGAGTGCTCTCGTGCACATTCCATTCCATCATGATTGCTCCTCGTGTTGGGCCTTTGACGGAAAAGAGCATGTCAGAGATCTCGACGATACCAGAGTCTCCAGATTTTCCAACTCTTCAGGGCATTAGAAGCATGCAGATGGTGGGATTAGATATACTCGCCTGATCATGACTTGAGGATTATTTTCATCGCTGAAGAAGTCGCCAGTACCCATTATCTACATGTAAGATTAGCGGGGCTTTGGCCGCGATCCCTCGAGGAACATACCTGCGGCCACAGCTCGCCAACAATGATTGAATTGACGGGGACTTCTATAGTCTTCTCCACTAGATAAACACCGCTAGGAAAGTAAATGGGCTTGCCGACATTGTTGGCGAGGAGGCGATTGATGTTATCCGACTGATCTCCTTCGCCCTTGTTGTTACAGGTGTCCGTGGCAACAACAAAGCTTCCAGCACCGAGATTTCCGTAAGTGGGTTTTGAGCGTGCGAAGATATTACCAGAACCATCCAGCAGAGAAGGAGGTTTTTGTGGAGGTGGGTCGATGAAACCAGTAACAACCTCTCCATTTCCACTTTGTGATGTATAACGCTTACCCATACCCCATGAATTATAATATAGGAGTCCCTGTGATCCAGGAAGAATAGTATCTCCACCATCAATCAAGACAACAGATGCCGAAGCTTCGACTCGAACATTGTCGAGAATAATGTTCGGATGCGGCCCGCCATTTCGCAACACGATGGGATATGGAACGCTTCGGAAATAGGAGTCTATTTGCTGAATCAACATGAGAACTGGGGAAAAAATTCTTCGTAGTGCTCACCTAGGACTGTGATACTTGCTGAGCCCTGACTATACAGTCCACCAACACTTTTAGCTTCGATCGCAACCCAGCAGGCATTGACTTCAATATTCTGCCATGTGAAACCCCAGTCCCAAATCATACTGATGGCGGTGAGGGTCAGTTCGAACTTGAGATTGCGTGCAGTATATTGCTGGGAGCCAGCGCGGAATCCAATGCCGCCTCCAAAGAAATACAAATCGCTGAGGAACCCTCCGGAGCCGTTCTCCATAAAAATTCCAGTTGCATTGGTAGACCCACGGCTGTCACTCAATGGCATTTGGAAGTCGAGGTTTTGGAGGGAAGCTGCCTGTGAGACCTGCCTATACCAGAGTCAATAATGTACGCAATTCATTCTGAGGTGGGTCGGGGGTTGTGAGTGAGGGCTTACCAGTGGATTCCTGTGGGTGCATAGAATTGATCACCATCCTGGCCCCACCATGGCATTTCCTTCAGATCAAAGATAAAATTACGAATTTGGCGAAAGAATTGGTTCTGGTTGATGTACCAATTGGCTCCGTTGCCGCCGGGTATGTATGGATCGCAATCTATCAAGGCCATACCTGTAAAATTCGCAGATCCACGAATTGTCGGTCTAGCATTCACATCTCCTACAAATTGCGTGAAGTAATATCTTGCCGAATATCAGTATTCTTGACACAGCGAGGAGAACAGGAGGCCATCATACTGTATGATGGGACTGCTAATCAAGTAAATCCCACTCTATTCCCAAGGCCTAGTTAGCATGGATCTACAGAGTCAAGCGACAGGTGACCTGATGATGCTCCTAGTTCAACACTTACAGGAAAGTAAACCACTGCGCCAAGTATCGTCGTCTGGCCACATTCACGTCCGCATCTTTCGTTGTTGTTGGCTCGACTCAACCAGGAAGCTGCACGGTTGATAGCTGCTGTATCATCGGAACTCCCGTCGCCTTTTGCTCCAAAGTCCTTAACATTCCTGAACATTTGATAGCCACCTGGAGCAAATGGCATGTCGCCATGCTTGATACTCTCGTACCAGTATCCACTGTTTTGACGCCTCTCAAGCGTGCTATTACTACCTGAAACCGATGCATCACTCTGATTGTTCATGCTCATCAGGAGAAATTGCTGCTCGGGCTCGGTAACTGGCTTGTCTAGAGTACCTATTGATCAACAATGTTAGCAAAGTAGTCAAATGAATAGAACGAATCGAAATGGCCATGCCTTTGTCTGGAGCAACCCCGAAAGTATTTCCTGTATTGTCTACCATATACTCTGGAGCTTCCTACAAAATCAACATCAACTGAAGCCTCAAATTACTCTGTAAGAACACTCACTCCAGGAAATCCCGGTGGTAGCTTGGACCTGTCATACCAGTCAGGTAGTGGGGGAAGATCAATTGCTGTCGTGAGGAGAGCAAAGGAAAGAAATATCGTGGGCTTCATCTTGTTCCACTTGATAGCACTAAAATGTGCAAGTCACCAGAAGCTTTTGGATCTTCGGAGGGTCTCAAACAACGAGAGAGTCCGACTGGTCTCAAAGGAGCTCAACTGGTGATAATCATCTTATCAGGAGGAACGGAAATGTTACCTAGGTACTTCTGCAAATCATGACGGTCAGCAAAGTCATCCAAGGATGTCTTGCCCGGGGTTTTGAAAGCCAGAAATTGGATGAATCTGCCAAGGCTCTACTTCTTCCAGGATCATCTGAACGACTTGGGTATACTCCCTTCGTTCATTGGACTGACTATGGGGGGCTATCCACTGTCAGCGACAGGAGACTTATTAGTGCCTGAAAAACCCATGTAGCAGAGAGGACCTATTGTCAGTCCATTCAGTAAAGGAGTACTGTAATGTACCTAGTTAGACCTGTCAAACAATGCAGGCTTACGAGGTAGATTTGACAGGTCAACGTTTCTGAGCACCAGGAAGCTCGAAAGAAAGTAAAATGCAGCCAAGACTACATGCAAGGAACAATATCCGGAATGAACTTCAGATGTGCCACAGTGGTGCATGAGGCTGTGCTGTGACAATACTGGGCAAGTACGGCCGTGTAGCTGTATGTAGGAACCCTTCGAAGGAAACGGGCAGCTACAAATTACCATGAGGGGTTTTGACGAGGGACGTTGGCTAGAGGAGAAGTTGGCCCGAACACATCCCGCAGTCCCGTCCCATGCCACCCCACTATTATCTCCAGACACTTCTAGAGACTCTAAAGCCACTCCTCCCCCTCTACGAAGCTCATTTATCACCAGGACGACTGCGACGTCTTTATGTCTTTCCCTCACCATCCGGTGGCACGGTGACCCACCTGGTGCTTATGCCCAGCTTTCGATATCAACCTCACTTCGATTTACTCGAGCACTGCACCATCATTCGTTGTCAACTTTCTAGACCCTCCACCATCAGCACACCACTATAATTGCCCTTGCTTTGCTTTCTCCTTTTTAACGACCTTTTGGAGTACCGCCAAGGGTAGTTGGCTTCTACATGCTCCGTGTGCTACGTCGTACGGTTCTTTACCTTCGGCCTCATCCTCGCCGTCCCCATCGACCTCGCCATCATCCCCCGCTCTACCGTTGCTACTCTCTAGCATGGATATAAAGCTTGAAGGCCCAGTAACCTCTATCAATACTGCGCCGCCGGAAATACTATTACAAATTGCTAAATCGGTACCTGACCTCCGATCTCTACATCACCTGGCCCTCGCACTGCCATCCATCTATCGGCTTTGGAAATCCCATGGATCGGAGATACTCCGCGAAGTCGCCTCAAACCGAAATGTCACTACGCCGCAAGTTCGCGACCTGATTTTGCTGGTGGTTCTGCTTCGATCTGGTGAGATGCCTGTCTGGTCTTTCAATACCTTACTTGAGCGATTTGTCAGACCTACCATGGTGTTTAACAATCCACCAGAATCTCCGTGTTCTATCCCTACGCCCACATCTTGTCCTTTTAGTGTCTTGGGTACGGCTGGCCGGATGTATTTTCTCACTCAGTCATGCCTGGAATACTACCTCGAGAGGCTTCGGGTAGTTCAACCGAGGCTTCAGCGACCTGTAGATCAGAGATTCGATTACGAGGCGCCGTACGGTCCGTACGAAATGATGGTACCAGGCTGGCTACGTGAGGTCGACGGTGTCTTTTATGAAACCCCACGCATGGGTCCGCCATCTTGGATCGAGCAACAGGTGGTTCTCCGTGCTTTCTGGCGCTTGCAACTGTTGTACGAGTTGAGACGGGCCGCCAAAGAGTCTCGATTAGATCATTGGTCAGAATCCGACGTGAGCAGAACTACAAATCTGCAACTGGATGAACTCTTCCCCTGTGTACATCCGCACATGACCACATATCACGAGATTGTGAGTGTACAGGAATATCTTCAAGAATCTGGTGGAAGTGATCATCATTCGCAAGAAGGACCAGCAGAGGCGCAAATGGGGCTTGCTGAGATACCAGAGGATGCGTGGCACATCGTGCTTGCTTCAGGCACTGTTCGGCGACTGGAATATTCACCTAAGGACCTGTTGAAACGGGGACAAGTCCATCTTGCCCTGCACGGGCTGATTACCCGTGATGAGTCACCCATAAAAGGAATTGCTTTCTCAACATTCCGTCGTCTGGGATTTGCTTTTTGGGACGATCAAAGACTGGCAACACTAAAACTAGCCGACGGGCCACTCGAAAGGGGTCAGGCAGCAATGTTTACGAAGCGCCCTTCACAGTTCTGGTTCTCATGGCGTAGTCTTTTGAGCGAACAAGAGCTTGCGGCAGTGGTAAAGGAGCTTGCGGATGCAGAAGACGAAATGACGAGGCAAGGAAGACTAGATCTTGAGCGACATGGCCTCGAGTACTTTGTGAGAGACGAATGATGGTTCTATCAACCCAGAGACCCGTTCAATAATTGACCACAATCACATTCCAGGAACTTGATCCAAGTCAGAACGTAAGATATTCAGCAATCATCGAGCCAAGTAGTTGACACAATCATCACCCCTAAAACATAAGTACACGCCTGCCGCTTGATCTACGCATAATGAAATTATCGACCAAAGAAGCATGCAGAAAAGAAATTTACATTCGCTGAGGGTTTCCCGTTGTGGGGTTGGGCACAGTCTCCAATGTAAACAACATGTTGAGCTTCCACGCATCTCTCCAGCTATTGAGATCAACATTCGATAAGGGGTGATTCCAGACGGTGATACTTGCAACCCGTTTGATCCCAAGCTTCTCCTTATGCGTCGCGACCAAGAAACCAGTCGAAGCACCATTTGGCGTGCCCAGTATGGCGTAGAACCCATCTACTTCCGCCTGGTCTGTTGATGTACGGCTGAAGACCTCACGATTCGCAACTCCAGGAATGCTAGTCCGTCCTATACCTCTCAGAGCCTCGACAACCTGGTTCTGAGTTTCCGTATTCGTGACCCACGATCTGATGACATAGCGGAGGCTCGAAATCTCGACATCCCGAGAGCCGGCCTGGTATTCCCATGCTCCAAAGGCTGCTTGGGACCACTGTACAATCCTAGAAATCGGAAAAAATGGCACTTGGCCAAGTGCGTATCTTGGTGTCTTGTTATTGTCCGCAATGATGACTCCTCCTTGTGCATTGATGCCGTTACCAAAGAATGCTCCGGTTGGCTGTGGAATATATCAGTCTGGTTTCCATATTCTAAAGCAAGCTGCGGAAGACTTACTGAGATAGATTGACCATCAATCTCACCAGACTCCTTGCTGAGAAAGTACAGGTAGTCAGTGTTATCGGGGTTCGCACCAGTAAGAGTTTGTAGATTCGCTTGGATGCCAGACGATGCGTATTTCGGATCAATCGTCTGTTGCTCCCATCCTTCGTCGAACAAGAGTGAAAAATACTCGTCGAAGTTCTCTTCTACCCGCACGCCTCCGTTGATTTGCTGCGCGTGTGCAATCGTAGCTGACATCAAACAATCCAGTCTACGCCCTTTGGTGATGGATGTTTGACTTAGGGCTCTTTTTCCTAACCGGTGGTATGCAACAGTGGAGTTTTGACTCAAGTGAAGGTTGACATCTAAACTGATCCCGGGTAGCGGAAGCAGCTCTGCTATTGCTGGCAACGGTGATACTGCACGACTTGCTACCAACGGTAGGATGCTCAACAAAAGTGTTGATAGGAGTAGCATGATCATTTTCACGCCCCAATCAGTGGGTTTAAACATCGTTCGTTTTTAGATGTCCAGATCGGAAGCTGTGAAGGATTATGGAGATGTTGATGAAAGTCGTAGTATCGAAATGGGTGCCCAGAAGGTCTCAGATCGCAGAGCGAGAATAGAACATTCACAATCATCCTGAACAATGAAGTGAGAGGAGCTGAAGTCGCGAGACCCATGCTTGTGAGCGGGAAGGGGGGGATGGGGATGGAGGCAAGGGTCCTTCGTTCCCCTGGTCTTGTTGATACAACCACACCACACTCGCTTACCACTTGAACGATAAACGAGAAAGATTAATATCAATCTCACTCTGGCAGGGATAAAAAAGTGCCTCATTCTTTATCGCGAGGAGGAGTGAGCCAGGGGCAGACTTTTACGAGAACGAACTGCCCCAAAACGAACAAGAAACTGATCATGTGCTAAAATTTACTTCCTTGGCTTACATGCTACACTTACACAGCTTCTCCAGCTGGAATAGTCTTGTCATGGCATCTAGGGCAAGTCACCTTCAATGACAAATGACTCTTTTGAGAACGCGAGTATCCGCTTAGGGGCGATATTCCCGATGGTGTGTAGTGTAGTGTTGCGTGGTCATGGGGCAATTCTGGATTCTGAAAATTCGACTCAACATGGCTAGTACCCATTCTGATCTGACAGCTGTTTGCTTGCGCGATCAAGATTCACTCCTATGCGTCTGATTTACCAACCCTTATCTCCAATCCATCGCCGAGTCTCAATCCCGCGAAACCACAACCTCCCTCTCAAGTTTTCTTTGCTTCTTAGACGGAGGTACCACGAGAGAAGAAGGTATGGCTCGGTCGAGATCACAGCACTAAAGTGAAGAAGTAAGGAAGAGGGCATATTCTATGTAGCAAGTCAGATAACATAAATAATTTTGGAAAGTGTTGCCGCTGTTTGAGTGGCTATCACATCGCAGATTCGGCTTTTTTTTTTTTTTTTTTGATTCGGAAGGCGTTTTAGGCGAGGGACAGTTTGTTGATGAGAGCTCTCCTCGATCCTGCGTAGCGCTACTTCATGCTGTACTGGGTCCTCGTGTCAAGTGGTATATGGCGCATGTTCATAGACGAAAGATACAATCTTGCGCAATGAAGAAAAACTTCATTGACCATCCCACCGCGATGTAGAGAATCACACATGGAGAGGTTTAAGCGAGGAGACATTTCAGCAAATTTCAAGGTAGGATTTTGTCTTCTGGGATCAAACGATAAATTAGGATTTTCAACACATCACTTCTACCTCACTCTTCGCCTATTCCACAATTTTCCATCTGATTACAAGTCTTCCCCTTCAATTAACCTTCGTAGCTTCACTCACCCTCGCAGGATCTTCCTCCTGACTAATATGTCTCCCAAACTTCTCCTCCGCATCCATCTCACCCCTCTCAAGACGTCTAGTATGAGTATCGACATGAGTCTTCCACGCCGGCGTCCCGATATACTTGATGCTTCCAGGCGTGTCATCGGCGAAGATCTCCTCGACTTCCTCGAGAGGCTTCTGGGCTGTCTCGGGGAACAGGAAGAAGACGTGGATGAACATGGAGACGCAGAAGACGCCGAAGACGATGTACACTTTCCAACGGATGTTCTCAAAGGCTGGGGGGACGAAGTAGGCGAGTGCGAAGTCTGGAAGAGAGATAGTTAGTACATATCATGGGAACGCGGGATATCAGATTACGAGGCAAGTCTTGACTTACTGAAAGCCCAATTAGCAGAAGTGCAAAGTGCAACTGCCTTTCCTCGTACGCGGAGGGGATAGAGCTCAGAAGGGTAGATCCAAGAAGCAGGCCCCCACGTCGGAGCGAACGAAGCGACGAATAGGTATGTGCAAGCAATTACAGCCTTGGCTGGTGCTCCGACGATTGAGATGGATTCGGCCTTTGAGGTGAACCCTTGCTCTGGAGTTGGCTTGGTGCCGTAGGTTGCGAGAAGACCAGCATTGATGAACAGCCAGAGAGCCATGAAGAAGGCTCCGACGAGCATGGTTGGTCGACGACCCCAGCGATCGATGAATAGGATGGCGGGGATCGTCATAACGACGTTGATGATAAACTGGATCGAAGACGGTAGAAGGACATTGCTTCCCAGACCAGCCATGGTGAAGATGTAAGTAATGTAATCTGCATATTGTCAGCTTCACCTCTCCAGTGACCCCTTGAACTTATTACTTACACATCATGACGTTCATGCCCGTAAGTTGAGACCAAATCTGGGTGAAAACACCAATATGAGTTCGATTGATCATATGAGGCTTCAAAAGCTCGAGGTAAGTGACGTCTGAATTGGCTCGCTCAAACTCGACAACCTCGCGAATCTCAGACATCTCCTTGGCTACGAATGGTGAGGTTTGATCTCCTTTGGCATGGACCAGAGCAAGGACGGCAATGGATTCGTCCCAGCGATCTTTCTTAGCGAGCCATCGAGGAGATTCTGGGAGGAACATCATAGCGCAGAAAAGGAAGACTGCAGGGAGCATCTGCAGACCCCATGGAATTCTAAAAGCAGATGGGCCGTCCACGAACGAACATCCGTATGAGATGTAGAACATGATCAGAATGCCCCAAGTGATTGCCCCTGCATTTCATCGTCAGTGAGTGTGCAACGGCGGTAGTCCAGGATGAATTTACACTGTTGACAAGCAACAAGTCTTCCACGTTTACTTGGAGGAGCTACTTCCGTGATGTAAACAGGCACTTGGGCTGAACAGATACCGACGGAGAAGCCATTGATGATTCGTCCCACGACAAGCATGGGAATATTTTGTGAAGCGCAGACGATGATAGAACCAAGGCACCTGGATTCCAGTCAGCGGGAGTCTCCAACTGTAACAAGTCGTTTGGATGACTTACCAGACAATAGAACCGATCTGAATGGCCTTCTTTCTTCCCAGGATATCAGACAAGTAACCTGAAACCAAAGCGCCGAGCCATGAACCGCCAGGCATAGCAGCCGTGATGCCCCCTGAATTTGCCATCAGTATAAGCTTGGTAAATAGGAGGTTCAACCGTACCTTGAACATCAGGATCTGGACCAGAACACTTCCCATCAGTATCCCAATAATAAGGACCTTGGTTGAAGTAACAGAGGTAGGCTTTCGTAGAGATGATGGCCGACATAGAACTGATGTCGAAACCAAAAAGTGCACCTCCCACCACTGCCACAGCAGCAATAACGTAAACATTCCCAACTTGATACATCTTGACTGTGTATGTCAACAGTCCAATTTGACGTCGATGATTTTGCTTGGCTAGAAGATTGGCCCGTGAGCTCGAAGCTTGGAGAAAGAAGGTCCGACTGACTGGGGGAATTTGGAGAAATTATATCTTTTCTCCATGTCTTGTATGGAGTATCAGAAGGGCCGACAATATTCTGGACTTGACAAGGATTTCTCCAGATGTCAGTCACGAGAAGTTGCACCCCAGACCACCCCGCAGCGATTAATTGGATCCCTTCAGCAGGATTTGCAGATCCATTCCTGTGGAGGTACGACTTCTAAAGTCATTTGTTACCTGAACTTCCAGACAACAGAGTGTTAGATCTTTCATGGAACCTTGTTGGTGCAACAACGGCACCGATCAACTAGTAAATGCCGATCCTTGAGGGCATTTGCAGATTCTTCGTGGGTCGTATGTCAATAGCCAGGGGATTCGTGTTGAGCACAGGGATGATGGAGGTGGGTACCGATGTCCGATCCTGATCGTGATAAATCTTGGCTTTCATTGGAAGAAGTTGCACTGTTCTTAGTCAAGGCCTCTTGCCGTGGAAGTTTGGTCAAGCCTTTGACGTGAGTTGCTGGAGGGAGTCGTCTAAAGTCTTCCCAAACCCAAAATTCCGTTTCACTAATTTGACCGGTCTGTTAATGAGGCATTGATGGGAATCGTAATTCTGTGATCTCCAGATTATTGAATAATTCCCATAGTTCTGTCTGTACGGGCTTCACCAACATCTGGTTGGAGGGAGGGCTCCCCTCCCGCGTCGAGACAACCAGACGTCATATCGACAAGCATACTGATACTCTTGTGTGTATGCCAGCCTTACGATATGTTCTTTCCCCCACCCGATTCTGCAGTCAAGATCCGAAATGACGCTGGCGGCGTTGTGATTTCCACGCCACACCCACGCGCCTCAGCCGTTGGACATGGATCCACTGGGAAGAAGATCCTCGTGTCAAGGCTTGATCTTCAAAATGAAACACGAAGATGGTGTTCTGTGCGACACCATGTGGCTGACCATCGAAATCCAATGATCATTTCGGGTGTACGTCAGGCTCGGTGAAATCTAGGCCGAAAGGGGTGGACTCGCTTCGCTAAAGATGGGAAGATCTGTTGTTTTGATTCCAAGTTTTTTGTCATCAACTTTCTCGCATAATTATGCGTTTTGTACTTCTACAAGTTGACTCTGTGATGTGAAGTTTTCTGAGCATGTCTTGAGCATTCCTCGAAAGATCCTTCTTCCGTGAGGTATCGATTATCTGAGAAGAGATATACCGTCTTTGTTTGTATTGGGCTCAAAAATCCTAGAAGCGGGAAGCGAGTTCAGACGTGTCAAGCTAGAAAGTGATCAACATCATGCATTTCACTGTGCTAAAGACGGTCCGAATCTCAGCAGGGAAAGATGTAACGTTGCCCCTTCTCGTTCCCCCTTCTCGTTCCCCCAACAATTGCCCATGGGAAAAGAAACCCACACTTTTCTGTATCATGCTTGTATTTATGAAAATTTTGCGTCGCTCACGTGAAACGCCCACGTGAACGCGGGGTCCCCAGATTTCTCCAAGGTTGGTGCTATTTTGTTTGACATGGCAGATAGCTTTAGATTTTGATATTGTGTTTTCACTGAATGTTATATCCGTGCCAAGGACCCATTCTCAATGTATCATTTTTTTCTACTGTAGGTGTTCTGTGACTTCTGTCGTCATTATCAGACAGCGTCCAATGCGGAGAGACTTCCAACCCCTGGCAGAAGCTCAAGCCATCTCCACAACAACACCAGCATCCCCTGAGTGCTCTCCAGTATTTTCCCATCTTAGCCATCTTTATTCCGCTTTCACAACCGAATCTGCGAGTGCAGAGATGTGGTGTTGTACTCAAGGTAGATACGAATGGCGATAAAGGTAGGCAGGTCTTATCGATCTTACATTCTTACATTCTGCAACTACGAACGAACTACAGGCTGCGCCTCATTCCATTCGCCAGTCGACGTCGTTTCAGCTGTGTCGCGAGCTTCACTCGGTATCACTGCACGCCTCCCAAGTACCTTTCTTGTTCTAGACTTCTCTCGCGGACTCGAATACGAGTCGATTAATACGATTTCGAGGTTCGCAACAATTTCGACTCTGCACTGCTTTGAAGCTCTTTCCTGAAAGCTTCCTTCCTACATTCCATTATCATTCACTCCACCAATCTCTCTTGTACTCCTCGAAGTACAGCTTTCTTCACTGCATCACAACTCCATTCTCAACCTTGATCAGATCCTGTACTCATCAACCGCAATCATGTCTTGTAAGCTATCCATTCCCAACACCATCGGCAGGAAGCTAATAACACACAGTCCTCACAACCACCACCGAAGTCAAGACCAAGACCACCCTCGCACCACACATAACGAAAGCGCAAACTCTCTCCCTCCTCCACAATGACACCGACATGCTCGACCTCAACCCCTCCAGAATAACCTACACGCTCCTCCCACCTTCAACCTCCACCCAATTCTACTCCTCCGTCCCCGCAGCCCACAAGCCCCCCACCATCCCAGGAGACATCTCCACCCTCCCCGTCTACCACGTCACCGAGCACCAAGGCACATCTTCAGGCGGCGAGACCGAGTTTCAAGGCGGACACTGGAAGGGCAGCTGGATCAAGCGGTTCGTGCCCAACGAGCTGACCTACCAGACTAGCGTGCAGCACACTGCGGATGGCATGATAAGTATCACGCACGCACCTATGGGTGTGCAGAGTGTGACTACGTGGGCCGTACGAGAGCCTGCTGCAGAAGGAGAGGGTTGTGTCTTGGAGAAGCACGGGAAGGTGTGGAGTAACAGGGCGCTGATGGGGTTCATCAAAGGAGGGCTGCAAGTGAGTTATGAGAAGCTAGCTGCGGATTTCGTGAGGGCGTTGGAGAAGATGGTTGCGGAGGAAGAGGAGCAGAAACGGAAGGCCGCTGATACAGAGGAGTCGAAAGCTGGTGATGAGAAGAAGGTTGGAGGAGCTGCTGATGTCGAGGTCGAGACGGTTTCATAGAAAGACTGGTGCGGGTATTGTACTAGATCGACTGGAGTCATTTGGGTGTACGGGGCGATTGCGCAGATTAACATAACGGTTTCCGGGCATTGTATACGGTCCACATGATTATCATTATGGTGTTGGCAGGCTTTTGGGTAGAATTAATGGCTTTCCTTGATTTTTGGTTCTAGGAGGACTTGCCGCGGGGTTTTTGGTAACAATATGGATTTGCATAGTAGGGATTATTCAAACAACATACTTTGCTCTTTTCGCATTTATTTGACTTATCACCTTGAGTCTATTTGGATCCAAATCACTTCCTGTTGACCCTATCAATAGAGACATATGCCCTCCTTTCTTACAACCAGCAGCTAGCTATCTTAAAGTGTCAGTAAAGGCCGTGGTCCAAGTACTCAAACGTATCCAATAGCACCTCCTCGTAGTAACAATACACAGCATCAAATTCGAGCTCTCAAAATTCGCAAATCACACTCGAATACCCGGTGAGACGAGAGAACCGTTTCGCTAAAAAAAAAGAGAAGGCAAATATGGCCTACAAATCCCAGTGAAGTACTGTTTCTTCTGAGAACATCAGAGCAATGCAACTAACAATCCATTGTTACCGTACCTGTTTTGTTGATTGATTCTGGGCTTATTTCAAAGAGTGCGCAAGGCTATCTCGCTAATTTGTGGGCTCTGAATTGTCTCGATAGAGGGCTTCCACCACTGTGTTTCCAGGCTGTGTTGGCCCATTTATCGCGAACCAAATTAGTTCAGCTTGAACGGCTCGGATTCAGGTGGATAGTGACGAGAGGAATCCATTATGAAACCAAGTTAGAGACGAGAAGATAGTAATTCTCAATCAATCTGCAGGTCTTATTACCTTGGTACCTGCCACCCCACCATCCAAAAGCAAGACAATGTATTTCGCCCCTTTTCTCCTCGCTTATTTCCCTTCCTGATTCAAAACAAACAAGTCCCAGAAAGGCAAAGCAAAAGCAAATTATTTCCTCCTCTGATAACCACGCTTCATATCACGTTCACTTGACACCCACACTCCTCTTCAACAACCTAATCTCCGTCTTCCCAAGACTATCCTCTGGCAAATCCCCCAATCCATCCTTTCCCTTCCAATAAACCCCAACAGCCGATCCAGCGGGATCCTTAGCACTCTTGACAGCAGGCGGCTCCACCAACGTAAAGTTTTTCAACGCCGGACTGTTGTAGGACTTCCCCTCTTCCGTATTATCAGGATGGAGGCCAGCCGCCTTCTTCACCAAAGTGAACGCCTTCTCCAACACGGTGTCATCGATATTCTCCTCCGGGCCTTTGCCACCACCATCGATACGTACGCGCACGCAGCGGTGGATACACTCGCCTGTGCCTTTCAGGGGGACGTTGGTCTGCTTTCCGTCTTCGGTGCTGACGCGGTGGTAGCGGCCTGGTGTCCTTGTGATGGGTTTCAGGGCTTGCGCGAATGTGATGGCATCTGTAACCATGGATGAGTCGTAGAGTTTGCCGAAGCCCCAGGGTCGAACGGGCTCTTTCTCTGTGGCATAGAATTTGTTGTTGAGGTCTTGTATGTAGTCGAGGTAGTCCGGGTTGAAGGAGAGGATACCGCCATCGGTGTCTTCAAGCTGTGATATCATCCATGCTAGCGTGATGTTGGAGATGCCAGCGTCTGGGTAGGAACCACCAACATTGCTGTGAGGACCGGGGAACCAGCACTGCTTGAGGACCTTGAGGTTGACTTTCTGGGCTGAACCCTCGTTTGGCTGTTCCCAAAGTGTTGGTGTGAAGAGGTTGCGGTGTTCATCAATGGCGAGAGCATGGAAGGCGTGCTGGACAGCTCTGGCAACCTTGGTATTGACGAATGAGAAGGGCTTGACGTTCTTGCTGTTCCAAGGTAATGGAATACCGAGAGCACCTGTTTGCTTATCGTCACTACGTATGTTCTGTCAAACGTGGACTTGGCAATCATACCAACAGTATCCCACACGCCCACAGCTCTGACAGGCATTCCCCATCTCGTCAAACCAGCCTAATAATGTCAACCTCTGCTTCAATAAAGTTGCATCACAAAACTAACGTTAATCAATGTATCCCTATACTCTTTATCAGTAAAAGCAATTTTCTTCCCATTCGCAGCCTGGAACTTCTTCGCAACATCCGGATACGTCGCCAGAAACCACTTGCTCTGCTCGCCCTCCACATCCTGTTTCATCCAGTCGCCAAAGATTGCCCAAAAGCTCTCCATTCCCATCTTCGTCAGAAGACCAACGTCACTGATCAAAGAAGCAATTGCTCTGGCTGTGTAGGCCCCGCGTGAGAATCCCAGACAAACGATCTCGTCTCGAGGTTTGGTCTCATCGTCGAGATCCTTTTGGGTTTCCGGATTGAAGTTGTTCGCGACGAAAGCATAGGCCTCTCGGATGTGCTCGGCGATGTCGTTACCTGTAAGACCACCGATGATTTTGTCCTCAAAGTTGTCGGTACCGACTCCACGTTGATAGAAGGCGATTTGGGTGATTCCTCTCTCGTCTCGGTGGTTGAGTGCTCTAACTATACGGGTCACGTTTGTGGGAATTTGGGTTTTGGGTGGTGAGAACGGCGAGGTGTCGACTCCCATGTCACTGTTCTGTTACTTTCATAAGCTCATGCTCATTTATTGCACCTGTGAGGTCCCTACCTGCCATGTTCCTGGTCGAAGTTAATTTCAACATCCCCATAATAGAACATGATATTTATACTGACCATCACAAGCAATCACAAACTTCTTGCCAACGGGCCTATCCGACAGTTTTGTAGAACTCATGCTGAAGAATCGATGTATAACCGGACGACAGTATTGGCTGCTGACAGCAAAATCTTGAGATTTTGAAATGCAGTTGGGACGAATAAAACGTAGGCTGAAGGAAGAGACTCTAATGAGCATTTGAGGAGATCCAGGGCAAAGATAGATAGGTAGGTAAAGAGCGAAATGAAGTGGAAGTAAACTGCTGACCCTCTTTGTCTCAAGTCATCGACTGATCTCGGCTCCTGATCAAATCAAATCAAATCAAATCGAGCGAATGTCAAATGAAGTAGGTGAGGCTGTCGTCGCTTGACACTTGAGGAAGGAACTCTCGTCTGTCTGGTGACTCCTGTCTTGTCTTTCTCTGCCCGAAATAAGCTAAGCAGTATCGCGTCTTCTTTGAAATCTGAATCAAGCTCAACTTTTCACTTCTAAGTGCAAGACACGCTCTATATATCTTACTTACCACTCACCCACCTACCTAACAGGAAACCACAAAAAGTAGTTTCATCTCGTGTGAAACAAGCCTTATTATCGTCTTACCTCGCCGTCCATCTTTTTTTTCAGCTGAGCTTACGCCCAGCCCACACGGAAAGGCTGACGAGTGATTTGGCTTCACCGCGCTGTAACACAGCATGACCGTCGCCAAAGCCCGACACCTTACACAAGCCATTACCCCTCCAAAATAACACCCTAAGTGAAGACGATCACTGACTCGCCCCTCCTTACCACCCCTCCAAACACAACACACGAATAAACAAACAGCAGAAAAAGCAAAGAAACAAGCCTTCGACCTTCCAGCCCTACCATAAGGCACGATCATGTTCTGTGGGACAGTAGATTAACTCTCCGTGGAGCTGTCAGCAAATAAGATGGTGCTTATGTTGGAACAACTCACCAATGGACCCTAGAACGGGAAGGAAAAAAGCAAAGGAGAACAACAACACTGAAACAACCCCTCATTCCTCGCTAGCTAGCCCAACCAGCCAGCCACAAGATGGTAGTTGCCCATGTGCGTCCTTCAGCCTTGCTGACCGTAACCCCACCACATCAGATTTTCAGCACGCCTCCTTGAGAAAAACAGACTACGATATGCTCCTCGTTCCTTAGATCCAGCTGGAAAAGCTTCGTTTACTGTACAGTCCACGCACAAACTTAACATATAAGCTTGAGCAGATCACTAACGTGTGCCGCCATTACTGGCTTAGGTAATGTACGGTGTATCAACTGTATCTCGGCCGAACGCACACTATGATAAATCAGACTCTAGCCTCTTTTCTCTATACAGCGTCTTGCAGAAGAAGGATGCGATGCCGCTCGCGTTCATGCATGCATTTACCTAAACATGTACCTTATGCATGCAACCAACCATTTCCAGGACTTCCAGAGCATCTAGAGCATCCAAAGGATCGATGATCTGTCGAAAAAAATCTATCCAAAACATGGTAGCAGCCGATCTCATTCGATGTCTCGGAATTTCCCACTGCATGCATGCCATTTTTGATCTCTCTCCTCCTTCTCAAAAGGCTGGGGAAGGAATTTACAGAGCTGCTACTGCTGCTGGTTTCTGAATTGCAAATGCATGCAGGCGCGCGGCACAGTGTCTTCCGACGCACCGAAAGGTGTGATGCGATTCAAGGTATGCTGCATTCCAGGCCCTACTGTAGGGAGGGTTCCTTACAAGCAAGGTGTAAGTAAGCCACAGAGTGACATCGTCCATCTTACGATTTAAGCTGGGAAGAGTGAGCACTCGCATGGAAGAATAGAATGGGAACGGCACATGATTGATGGATGTTTAGAGGTTCCTTTGACATTACACGGAAAGAGAGATAGAATTTATGCTGGAACAGGCACGAATGTCAAATGGGATCAGATGATGCAAGCTTGGGATGGCCAATTGTGCCCGGCTGGGGTTTCATTCATTTACTGTACTGCTTGGGCAAGCCAAGTAAGTGAAGCAAAGTATGGTAAAGTACCTGCGCTATCCGAAGTACCGAACTTTTGGCACTATGGCCATTCATCCCATTTCGTACTCATCCATATCTAGCCAAACAGGCAGGCAGGTGTTGAAGTCCTTACGCCTTCAGCACGCCGCTTGCTTGCTGCCTTTGAGTCCTGCCCATTTTATCTTGCATCCCCTAGATTTTTCGTTTCCACGGATTAAAGACGCTCAGCACACCTCACCCCATTTTCGCCAAACCTCATCTTGTTTCGTGATCATCATCATGAAGTAGGCAATAGCATCAGCCAACCACTACACGCCGTGTCGTGCCGTAAAAGCCATCCACCCAACCCAAAGCGGTAACATCCTAGCAGCAAAACCAATCCATCGCAAATAGCAGAGCTCCAGTGAAAACCTTTGCGAAATTTCAGTGCGAAGAAGGTAACGTCCCTAGACCAACGAACGGCTTTGCCGTTGAGAATTGGAATTGAACGAGTCTTTCGAGATCAGCGATCAAATGTATGAGATGGTATATTTTATGTGCAAAATATGGCCTTGTGGCTATTGAAAGGAAAAGCGTGTGAATGCGATTATCGTAGAATTTATGCGTGCGTCTGATCGTGAAAATGAAGCGGTAGTGTCATATCGAGAAGGTTTCGTGAGTGTCATGAGCGAATCGTAAAACCGTGAAAACCTCGATGTGGGACACCAGCCGCGACAAGGAGCTATGCCAGTTCAAGTGAACAGCTTTCCGCCCTTATGTACTTTGAGAATAAATCTGAATGGAGAGGGCTTGTGTGCCTCCAATGTCCGAATGTCGTACTTTTTACAGAAAGATACTTTTGGTGTATACTTTTCGAGTCCCGTCTTCGCTTTTGTTGTATCGCTGCTCCATAGGAGGGATAAAGGTTCACAGCCCCTATTCACGTTGAGATACCGACTCCTCTGCTCGCGCTCTCATGTGATTGGCTTGAGTCTCCAGACTACGTGCCATGAGATGTGTGACTGAAATTTAAATTAGCAAATTCCCACATCGTGTAATGTGCTTCAACTTACCAGGCCAGATGGCGGCCCTGTCTAACATGTAGGCCGTCACCTTTAAAATCTTGCCTCCATAGCCGCAATTATCAGCTCCTGGAAGTCTTTGCGGTACCGCTCCTACACTTGCAAGTTCATAATTCATCTTGATCTCGGCACTGTTTAAGACTTCCTGGACTTTGGTGAGCAGCTTGCAGTCCTCTTCCTCCAGCAACATGATGCCAGGGACTTGGCCAAAGTCGATGTCGTCTTTTCCTAGAATTCCTAGATAGCGCCCAACACGCTCTTGAACTGTTGCTACCCATTCAGCGAGAACCTGGGCACAATCAAATGCACACATGGCTGATTGTAATGGGAGCTCCCTGGATGTGAAATCGGCAAAGGTAACACCAAGCTTGTCTGACATCGAGAGTGAATCAGCAGCATAGAATGCAGCTTTCCTTAGATGTCGTTCTCGCTTGGACGATGAGACAGGTTGGGAAGTTCCATGGTTGCCATTGATAGGAAGTCCCGTCGCTTTGAATTCTGGCGAGGAAGTAGAGGTGGGAGGAGAATCAACGAACACAGAACTAGTGGCGGAGTTATCAGAAGGATCTGTTAATTCTGAGTTGGACGCAGGAGAATGCTGTGCATGTTGAATGATTTCACTTCCTCGTGAAAGTTCCTCTGCCATTCCGTCCCAATCCCGCTGCCAGAACTTCTCCTTTGAGCGTGACAGGTTCACAAAGAGTCGGACATAGGCAAGATCCAGGAGGGGAATACTGTCGGCAGAAAGAGGACCAAATCCGTAAGGATTGGGTCGCTCCAGACTATGGTGGGGATTGCTCGCCCAAGCAGCTTGCCAAGCCTTGAGCGCTGGTTCGATATGCCGGTGCATCTTTTCGGTCTCCTCGTTTGTCCAAACCTTGTTATGGTGTCTTTGGCGAGTCTCCCAGATGTAGTTGTGAAGAGCATTGATAAGCACAAGACAGCCAAAGGTACTTGGGCGGAGGTCGCTGGTGACTTCAACATACCCCTGTCCATTGGCCATTTGCTGCTGCTGCTTCTCGCTGGAACGAAGGAGTTCACCCAGAGCCTCATGAAATCTGATTTGGTTGTGATCAGCCATCCTGGCACCACCCTTGGCGTAGAAACTTTGAGCAGTCTCAGCTGTCCAGAATTCCTCGTCGCATGGAAGATCCAGCATAATTTCTGAGTTGGTCAAAGCTGGGGTGTGGTTGTAAGCAGATACCAAAAGACTTGAAAGAATGAAGACTGCATAGAGAGTCCGCTTGCGCTCTTCCATATTCTTCCAATTGTACCAATCTTGTTGCTCGTCAGGCATTTCACCCTTGATGCCGGCATTGTTCCACTCTTCAGACATGCCCTCATCGCTCATGTGGACATCTTGCTGATTTTGGCCCTTTGCGGAATGAGGCTTGAGTAATTCGGCGGCTCGCGCGAGGCTAACTAAAGCGGCACAGTGGGTGCTTGCGATATCACCAGCTGTCTTGTCTCCACAATTGTGACCATAGACTACATTCAGTAGCATAGCTTGAACGAGCCAGACTGGAGTGTGCACAGAGTTCTCAGCAATTCTCGGGCCGTGATCAACGCCGGCTTTCCTGTGGTCTGCCTTCCTTACATCGGCCTTTCGCCTTTCCTCCAGGTACAATTGGATCATCTTCTTAGCCGAGTCAAAGAGGTCCTTGGACTGTACCTGCTCCATTTCGTAAAGAGCGCCAATTGCAGCCATTGACAAGATGAGACATCCGCGTCCTCCTACCAAGCCAGGATTTCCACGGCCGTCGTTCGCATAAGCCGGGACGTCGAATGAGAGAGTAGGAATATGGAGAAACGGTAAATGGGGGTGGAAATAGCGAATATAGGATCCAATATAACGTTGAAGATCGTGAGTACCTTGAAAGAGAGAGATCAGTAGGTGTAGAAACGATATTGGAACGAGATAGTAGTTTTCGAGGGAGGAAGCCAATTTCTCAGTCTAAAAAGAGAGTGGCTATGAGTTTGAACTTACTTGGGAGATTCCGGCTAGTGTCGCTTATGCTATTTGAACGGCCAGGGAAATGAGGAGACAATGGCGAGCTGGTAGTGGTGGAGAAGGAGTACTTTCGGCCGCCAAAAGGTGCGCATTGAGCAAGGGCGGCCAAAAGGGCCTGACGAGTAGAATCCGTGATCGAAGCAAGAGGTAGTATTGAATGCATGCTACCGTTCATGGAAATGGGCGTTTCTGGTCCAAGGTTCATTGGTGGATGAAAGCCCTGGGTTGTAATACCTGGCATGACAGAAGGACTAAGTGAGCTCATCGAGGGTGGTGGGGTCGAGAAATAGGCATCACTCGGCTTTTGGGAGAGATTGTGAGGGGACATGGGACCACCGTTCATCAAGTCATGGAAACCTTGGTTACCAAGGTCCATGGCAAAAGGGTTCGAAGTCATCAAAGGTGGTGCCATCATTGACTGTTGCCACATCGACGCTGAAGACGTTGCAGGATTGTTGGATCCGTCCAACATGACTTCGCTAATACCGCTTTGACTAGCCGTGCTAATTGCAGATGGTGATGATCCATCAATAGCATTCTCGTTGCCCTCATTAAATGACATTTGGTGTTGGAAGCCATTCATCCAGTCGAAGTTTTCCTCCAACGTCTGGCTTGCTGACATGTCTGGAAAGGCTTGATGATATGGCGAAGCACCATCGATCGCCATGGACTGTGGGGAATCACTGTAGTGGAGCGCGTTCGGGTTGATAGTCGAACCTGGTCCAAACAATAGCCCTTCAAAATCAAACTCGGGGTGAAATCCACCAACAGCTGGAGCCGTTCTCAGACCACCTCCAAAGTCAATGTTATTGAAGCTGTGAGTTTCCAACTTGGGTAATCCATGATTGATGCCTCGTTGGCCAAGAGCCGTTGACATTCCACCAAAATGATAGTCATTCTGCATTGGTAGACCGGCAAGACTGGGATGTCGGCTATGAGACGGCGCAATTCCACCTCGGGCGACATTAACATTTGCAGCAGCCATTAATTGCATATGAGCTCCGTCAACATGACTGATGGTATTGGCTCTTGGTCTCATGGTTGCCGCTCCATGTCCATTGTTGGCGACCGAACCTTTTCGTACTCTTCCAGGACCTGCGGTGCTGCTCGCAGCACTTTCTCTTCGATTTCTCGGTCTTGAGGAAGGGGTTGTTGTCATATGTAGTTTCTGCTGGTGTCGTAGTAATAGATCTCGACGGGCAAAACATCTCGCACATTCCGGACATTCAAATGGCTTCTCTTTTGTGTGGGAACGTTCATGGCGTTTGAGATGCTCTAATCGAGCGAAGGATCGTGAACAGGTACCACAAACGTGCGGTCTGGGTTTATCGGTCTTTGGTGGGGGGAAGTTGTTGGCAGTTTTGGAATTTGCGTTGCTAACTGTGGGAGCGAATCAGTCTTGACTCTGTGTGCGTAGGACAGGAATAAAGTAATGCCCTCGTCTGCAATTCGAAAAATGAACTGCCAAACAGAAAAGTGCCTCGTTGATCACATACCATTTTCTCCATTGCTCAGCCCACTATTGGCTCCAGCACCGGCGGATGATGTTGCGGCAGGCATGACCAGAGGCTGTTGTTGTTCATGAATTGTTGCTTCATTCAGCATCGTCGAGAGAGGAAGTCGCGGAGGGGAGAGAGGGATGTGCGAGCGAGGTCCAAACTTCCCGAGTTGGCATACTATGTGAAGGTCTCTCTCTCAACAACAACTTCTTCTGATTGTTCCTGGCGTGGAAGCAGAGCGATCGTGGCAATAGAAGGGTGAGGATGGTCGGTTCACACTTACGGCTTTCCAATGGCCAACGACAGATGGATCCGTTACTGGGGACTTGCAGGCCGCCTGGCTTGCAGCGACGAGGTGCAGGAGAGAATCCACAAAATGTAACCACACAGTTGCCGTTGCCAGCTTTAGCCGAATCAACGCCGATGCTGAGCTCTTAGAAAGGTGGGAATTCCGTTCGATCGAATGAGGCCGGCAAGGGTTGATTTGGTTTTGATTTGGCCTGCGTTGGGTTGCTTTGGTGTGTTTGGTTTGTTGCGATGGTTTGGCTTGGAAGTGCCACAACCTAGAGCCGTCAAAGAGGCTTGGAGAATTGAATTTCCAGGTCTGGTATTGTTGATCTTGTTGACCTTTGTCCAAGGCGACGAGAAGGTTGCACAAAGAGAGGACCCGGGAAAGAAAACGGCCAGCAGAGCGACCAAACAAACCGATGTGGCTGTGGAATCCAGACAAGTCAATCAGGTCCACGATAAGTTTGGCTTGTAAACGCCGTCGAAAATGTAGTGGCAGCTAGCCGTGGCCGAAACTGGAGAGAGAGGGCCAGTTGTGGGCGAAAGGTAGAGGAGTTGGTGGTGTAGATGGGCCAAAGAGAGGGAGGAAGCATGGCGGGCGGAGAGAGATGAGAGGTCGCACTGGCGAGGCGAGTTAAGACCCTCGCTCATTCTGCTCTGAAAACAATACTGCATCGCACCGCACCCCCTGTACCCCTGTACCCCTGTCTAGCTAAGAGCTAAGGGCGTTGAATTTATGGGGAAGCGTGCAGGTCATCCCAGGACGAGAAACGCGTGAAGCCCAGGCTGGCAGGCTGGCGACAGTTTACTTGGATGACCAAGATACACACGGCAGCGAAGTATGCACATCCCACTACGCCCCGCCTCTGATTGGAGCTCAAAGGAAGCTCCCTCAAGCCTGAGACGATTGTGGGTAGGGGTTCGGCAGCACGCCTTGTCTAATGCGGAATAGCGACACCAGCAGTGGTGGATCGATCTCGCGACGGCGGATGAGATTGGGAATAGAGTCAGGCTACGGCTGCCCTTGGGGCTGGGGCTGGGACTGGGACTGGGACTGTGTCCACTAGAACAGCCGCTCCTCTGCTCTGCTCTACTCTGTTCTGCGAATCTAGTTCTAGTGCAGGCGGGTAGGTATTTCATCTCTGTCAAGTTTAGCTGAAGGGCAGAGCAGCAGAGTAGAGTCAAACCGACAAGCAGGATTCGAGAGTCTGGTGATAGGCGGGCCACTCCTTGCCTCTTGCAGGAAACACGCAGCTGGCTGCTAGGCTTTAGTTGTCTCAACTCGGTCTTCTGGAAGCTAGAACAGCTACTCTGACAGGCACTGTACATACAATATATCCAGCCTATCCGACACTTATCAGACATACGTATCAGCTGTTCAGGCGGAGGCTTGTCATGTCATCAAAGAAGCAAGGCACTTTGCATCATAATACAGCATATCTGCACAACGCAATCTCGACAAGTCAAATGCAGGACGTTGGTATTGGCCATTGGCAATGCACAATGTAGGACGGCGAGACTACATCGCTCATTCAGTCACTCACTCACTCGCTCGCTCGCTGGTCAGGCAAGGTCCAGGCAGTATTAAGCAAGCTCTGCTGCAGGCGTGAGGGTCAAACCAAAATCAAACCCCAGCCCAGCCAAACCTTCCCAGATGAGACGACATCCCGAGCGAAGAGGTAATTCAGGGAAGCTTCGTGTATGGTGGACACTCTATTTTAGAGTCCAAGAGAGACTGCCGCCCCTAAATCGAGCCCCCGGTTCGATCATTTATTAATATCCATCTACCGTACGCGTCGGCCCTGTCCCACGCATGCACTATCCGGAACATTGTACTGTCGGTCTGGACGAACGAATTGTAAGTACGATGCAGCGCAATTGTTCCGAGATGAAGCTGGACATGGAGGGTCAAGCCCCATCATTTCTGCAGTTTCGTTTCCTGCAGAGCGAATTGCAATTGGCGATGCTTCCCGCACATCGCACCGTCATGGTCATGGTTCTGAAGGAAGGAAGGAAGGAAATAAATTCTCGGCCGGCTCCAGCATTCCCGTCACACAACGCTACCAACGGTTGTTTCCTTCCTGTTTTTCGTGGCTTGAATGCCTCCCTCCTGGTTCCTGGTTTGGCAGGTATCGCAGCATATTCAGATGTCACTCTCGGGGAGTAAATCCAGATTGTGCAGACCCAGGCAGATCATCTTGCGATGCAATTCTATGCTCCGAGTGCTGTATGTGAATTGCTGGAGAGGTGGATAGCCAAGAGTGGCATCTTTCTCACTCAAACTCGTCAATTGGCTACAGCTCAGCCGATACGGCGCATCTAGAGTTCTCTCAAACGCTGGCTTCTGGCAGTGCAATGTATCCACCTCTTCCTGCACTATACCATGTATGTGGAAGGGTTCCGCAGAGCCGAAGTATCGAACTCCGCCTGGACATCTGACAGAACTCGCATCGTCAAGAAGAGTCACATCGCAAAAAAAAAGACCCGCAGACGCCAGCTAGAGAATGACCACCAAGTACGAGTATCTAGGTTTGGCTACCCAGTGTATCCGCTTGACATTCTATATACGGCTTGGGCGATTCATGCCAAGTACCCGGCCTATTTTGCATACTGAGTGAGGTCTCACTCATTCTTCGGAGGCAATCTCCTTTGTTTCCCCTTCTCCCTGAACTCTATCTCCACACTGATAGACTATTATCGTTATCCCCCGCGTGATATCAGAAAGCACACAGCCAGGTCGTGGCCCATGCTTCTCTCTAATCTCGATAGACATCGGGGAGGGACCAGGGTAGCAGCGATAAGAGAGACCTCGGTGCCTTCAGCGATACCTTCCCAGAGCAGCTCCCACCAGGGTCTCACACACCTGGAAAGCTCATGGGAGAGCCGTACCTTACTTTATGACGACGATGATAAGAGCCACACAGAGCCGTGGATCTCCTATTCGCTGTGTTGCTGTTTTTCCAGAAAGGCCATGCAGCTTGGGAGTGGAATGTGTGCAGTAGGACAGGGCAGGGCCTGATTCGGCGCACGATTATTGCCGTGCTCCGTCGGCTCCGTTTGTGAAGAGTTCTGCTGTTCAGGTGATGTGCATTACAAGGGCTCGGCAGGGATCAAGGGCGCCACCGAAATCAGGACCAGCCAAGAAACCCTCCATCGTGCCCACCCATGCCACTTCGACTGGAACAACTGGACAATTGACGGTCAATTTCTGTACTCACTGGACAGAAGAAACAGAAAACTTTGGAGGCAGTAACGCGGCGAGGGAATGGCAAGAAGATGGTGAGATGACGAGACGACAAAGCTTGGGATCACAATATGTTCTGCAAGTCACTTGCGACTTTGCTCACTAATGTGCCATATCCGTCCAGCAATAGTGTAAGGCCTAGAGGGTAGGCTCGCTAACCAGGTGTAGGTCTAGACAATACACACAGCAGTGGGCCCAATATTTGCACGAACCGCATTGCTTTACTCCCTGAGCTTCCAGCATCAAGCAAGCAAACAAACCAAAAAAGCCTCAAGCTCATGGCTCAAGTCAAATTGCCTTTCGGCGCCCGGCCTAGCCTGGTCAAGACTACGACTACTCCGTACGCGGGAATAGCTGGCTGCAACTGCGGTGCCAGCCCATCTTACCCTTGTCCATCGCCCATGCAGAAAACGTTTAGAGCTGCACACTTTCCCCTGCACGCGCGAGCCTGTGGCCCTGCCCCCAGTGGCTCGATGTCGGCTTGCCCAATCAGGCTTGTAATCAAGAAACCAGATCCCAGGCGGCCGAGCCCTGGGTGCATCCTCTTGAGCTCGAACCCTGTCATTTCCCCAGACTTTCCAGCCTTCGTGCAAGCCACCTTGCTCCGTCGTCTGTCATCGAGGCGCGGATCTTTTGTCCTGATGTGCCGTGCTTCACCACATCAGCATGGTAAGAAGCCGATCAAACTGCATCTGTCCTGCTATTTCTCGACATTATCGTCACTGTTTGCGATGATGGCGTGCAGCGTTCTCCCTTATGCGGCCAGAACCAAGAGCCAGAACCACAGTCAAGCTTGACAGCCTGCCGTCCCATCTTCTTCGCTATGTATCTAAAATGACGTGGTTTTATGCCCGTAGCCATGTTCATCAACGCCCACCTGCATCGATTGACAGGACCAGGAGCCGAAGCGAGGCCTCCTATTTGATCACGGTTGATGGGCCATGGATCTCAGGAAAGCTGCATCTCACCACAGACAGGAAAATCATCTGGCCTGGACTTGAGCCTGTGGAACCGCGGCCTTGCTCTAGAACCATGAAAGAAGCCATGAAGGCTTGTCGAATGAAGATGTACATTGCTCACAGGTTCGTCCTTCGTGTTTAATTAAATTAAAGACAATCTGGGGGATTGAATCAAAAGTTGCCACAACGTGACAATTTTGGTGGTTACCAGATTATTATCAATTCTTGGCCTTCACTTCTACTGGGCGAAGGATCAAGCTCAAACAAGACACCGTTCCTGCTGTTTGAGAGTCATTTAAAGTTTCCAATTCAGCTATTACTTTAAGATATCTCTGCTTTTTCGAGCTGGCTCACCACTCAAACTCTTCTGCGATACTGTCACTAAATTGCAAGATATCCCCCCCTGCTATCGATGAACTCTTGGGCCCCCGGATCTGCGTGAACAGCCAGTTCAGCGGACATTATATCAAAGTTGGTTAAAGCAACCGGATGCCGAATCTCACCCTTACCCCAGACTTATTAGAAGCAGTGTGGAGCTAACGAGTCCTCCTGACTTCGATTGTGGAGAAAAGGTACCGCCGGCGGATGCAATCAAGAAGCCAATCTCGAGAACCATACTCAGAACAGCCAATCGCGAAGCAATAGTTTTCCCAAACCCATCTCCCGATTTCCTCGCACACCACGTCTCCTTTACGCCCCTTTTACGCATATCCTCTCCCTAGCAGCAGCATCTCGTCATGTTTGAGGACGACCATCGATTCCCATTACTCGCAAGCGGCGGAAGGATCGAACCCTCTTGCTTACCGTACGGCTTGGTCCTGGGTACCAGTACCGCACAAACACTTTTCCTGGATCCCGACCCTGCCGATTTGCACTTCTGCACTTCTGCACTTCATCCCATCGCTGCGAAGGAACATTTGGCACAGACGACGGGTCAAGAGATGGTAGGGAACAATTTTGATCAATCTCCGAAGATTATTAAGAAACCGGAACGTCGAATTAAAGCAGTTTCGGATAAGCGTTTGACCGTGGTTTCTCAAAGGATCACACTCCCATCCATGAAACGACCCTTCCATCATTATCATACGGTCCATCGGTCCATCCCTTTCATCTACGGCCCATACCCAGATCCCAAACTTATAATACGGATGACCTGCAATAGTACACAAGCTGCGCAGCCCGGACCTCAAACTGCTGACCATCCGGGACTAGGCACGCAGGATTCCAGCAGCACCTGGAAAATTCTAAATTGACACTAAGTCGGCAGCTAAAGAATCATGCTTGAATTTTGACGAACAAGCCGTTTCGTTTCCCTTCGCTACCGTGCCGATCGCCTCTAGATCTGCAGCCCACCCCTTCCTTCACTCTCGCAACTCGCTTTACCGAGCCGAGATAACATCCGATGATGCTCCCAGGAATGCAGGCAGACAAAAAAGAAAAAACCAGGTTCAATCACCTACTACCTCTTCTTGCTTATGAAGAACATACTCATCATGACGAACCTGCAAGCCACAAACGTGGCGATCGTAATGGATCCTAATTTTTTTTTCCGTTCAAAGGTTTTTTTTTTGGTGATGTATCAATTGTCATCGTCATTCATTTGTTGTGTGTGCTGTATCCATTCAGCAGCAACATCCAACATCCACCCCACCATCCCCAATCGTCCTTCCTTCTTCCCGCAATAACCTCAACTCCGGAATTCTGCCTCCCTGAACAAATCCCATCCCAGACTCCTAGTACCTAAATCACTTATGGAGGACTCGCCGCCCGCCGCATGGTGTTGCCCGCCACGCGCATCGCTTTGTCTGGCCAAAACTCAAATACCGAACTACTAGTAACAGTACGAAATACCAAGGCAAGCAAGCTCTCCCTCACTCCCAAGACCAACCAAGCAAACAATCCCAAGAAAACAAAACAGCTGGGCGATGACAGCAAGCTCACAATCTAACATCTCAGGCTGGGTCATTCGCAAGCCATCCCATTTGACAAAGTTCAAAGTGAAAATCTAGGGGACCAAAAGAGACAGGGCTGGTTGGTAGGGGATCGGCGTCGACGGAACGAACGAAACATGCAGCTTTACGAAATGGCGCATAATCACCATCCAAGAGTCGTATCGACGTATCCACCAAAAACTGGCGGATGAAGAATGACGAACGAACCTGCCCTCCTGCAACCCGCTGTAAGCTTCAGCGGCAAACCTCTGCATTTGGCATGGGCAATGTTTTGCCTCCAAGATTTCTTTCCCCTTGCAATTTTGCCTTCGTTCTTTCCTCTTTCCTCTTTCCTCTTTCCTCTTTCCTCTTTTGGATTTGAAATGTCACGCATTTCGCCTCTCTCGCTTTGTTGAGATGCAATACGAAAAACTTTTTTTCCCCGACTTCCCCATCTTTCCCCGGTTTACCCGCCTCTACTTTCTATGTTTCCTGAGCCGAGTTCGGAGCCCATCAGTCGGATAAGGGGTAGTCTGTCAGGTACCCACCCCATTCTTTCCGTATTCTGGTCTGGATCTTCGGTCGTTTGGCTCTGCCGAAGCTTGGCTTTTCGGGATATCTAAGGTCTATGTGGACCGATCTTTTTGTTTATTTTCCTTGTTTGCTGTGAGGCGGTACGGAAGAATGACAATCATCTGTATGTACTTGGGAGATCAGAGTTCGAAGCTACTGCCGTGTGGTATCGATCTACTTGGATTGCCTGAGCTCTATCTGAGAGACCGGAAAAGATCTCCGTGATTGTTATTTGTGCTTCTCCTGGTTGCATGCACGTTGTGAGTTTGAGTTTCCTGGGGGTTCTGGTGCTTCTGTCGTGGAACAGTCGTTCTTGCGTGGGCTTGAGGTAAGTACGGGTCTATTGCTGGACTTGTGCACTTGCTCGTACGCACTCGCATAGACATTGATTGTATGAGAGAAGAATTATCATCTCATGTACTCGCAAGGACTCGTTTTCCTTTCACCCAACCGATTCTTTAAAACATGATATCCTCTACTACGCACTTGTATTTTCCAGATTCTCGCCACATCAAGCTCTACGATCTTTATAGATTATACATCAGATTATATTATAAATGCTCCTATTGCCGTTGCAGTTATGACTGGCACACATGCTTCGAGTGTCTATACAATGACCTTCTCCGACCTCGTGTCGATTTTCGTAGCCAATCCAACATGAACGTTTAAACTTCCCACCATTGAAAAGCACATTCATTTCACATCTCCAACTTCTCGGGTGCCGTAAACGACTCCTATCATTATCTTAAATACACCTTTGAAAGCCGTAGCTCCTGTTACATTTCCCTTTCGTAGAAAGCAGGGAGGCAAGACTACATCGCTGCTAAACAAGTCGTCTCGCATAAAAAAGGGGGCAGATAACAAAAACAGTCTAGTAAATGCAAATTTCACCGCAATGCAGACCCTCCTAGCATTAAAAAGATACCCTCACTACTATGATGGTGAGCTATCACTTGAAGTACCGCAAATCTACCTCTGATGGATACTATCTGAAAAAGCATCTATCCCAGACAAGAAAGGGACGAGAATGCGGCTCTGTTGGGTTTTAGGGGACATGAGAACAAGATTGGAAGGAGCTCGACGGAGAGGAAATGTATTCAATTTCCGAATTACAGTTTATAGATACTTCTCGTTTTCGAGGATCTCAGATGGGCGCACATCCTGATATCTGGCATCAACGGCCAAGGACCGTTTCTATCCTACGGTGCCAATGTAGTTTAGACATAAACTTGCGAATCCTCCTGTAAATTAAAGACAACCAAATTCTTCCTAAACGATGATATACAACCTTTTATATCATTGAAGGACTCTCAATCAATACCTTTTTTTCTTTGGTCGACGAGGCTAATTGCCAGCATCTCGGAGACTTTCGCACCTCTCAACTCAAGCGAGACGCTGGAAATGAGCTCAATACACTCTATGTCCCCAAGCACATGTTTATTTACGAGAGCTGTGAGTGGAACATATCCAAATAAAGACATAGTAGGCAATTTCGGGTGAAATAAAGCAGTCTCTTCACCTCGTCTCCAAAGCCGACCACCTCGCGTCCTCGAGGAAATATCCCAATGCCGGCCAGGTAAACGTATCTCTCACGCTCTACTAGTTTCAAGCCAGTAGTACTCAGAAATACCTTTACAGATTGTTGCTCCTGCTTATTGCACATCTTAGTCTTTCCCTGGATTCTCATGTGCTTTGTTGACTGCGCATTAAGCGAGTCATACGATGAGATGTGCGCATAGTGACACGAAAGCATGGCTGTTCACTCTAACTTTGACAGCTGCAAAGAAGGTGAAGTATAAGAAGAAGTGTGACTATCAAGGATGAGATACGCTCAGTTATTGTTTACGTTTGGGGAATGCTCGTCGTCTAACGCTGAAGTGGGAGTTCAACCATCGATCATGCACATTATTCATAAAAGTCACTCCATACATCCATCTGCCATTATAGAGTTCTGCGGCTTTCCTTCATTCAAATATAAGTACCAAGGGTATCGTATGCTGAACAGAAATCAATTGTTGTTAATCTCCAGACGCCACATTATTCATCAAGAGTATCCCATCAAACCTTCCTTGGTCTGCAGATATACACTACCAAGCGTTCATCAGGGAAACGGATGCTTCGCGTCAAATCGGTCCAGCTCGCTACCATCGCCTGAATATCCTAGCGCATGTCGATTATCATCGATGACCCGCGCATATTCGATCAGGAGACGGAAAGTATAGATCTTCGTAACTTTAGCACTGAGAATACCAGGCGGTGGGAGGGGAACTAACCTCGATATCCTCTCGTCTCAAGACCTTTGCTGCCCATTCTCGTCCTTGACGTCCCAGCTTGCGAGCCTCGAAATCATGCCTAGGAACGTACAGGTGCCCATCTTTGAGGGCTTCAGAAACCGATCCAATGCCAATGAAGTAAGCTAGTATGCTATAAAGCTCCTCGTATCCGTTATCAAGCGGAACAAAGTGTCTCCAAGCGAAGAGCCTTGAGTCGTGCCATTCTCTGAAAATTGTACTCTTGATGCCCAGACTTTTACTTTTTAGGAAGGCATGCCATCTGCCAGAAAAAGAGTGCCCATCCACGTCGATGAGAAACTTTGACAGAAATTGCTCTGACATTGTGGTCCTATTCTTTAAATCAATCACGGCATCGTAAAATGTGCAATCTGGTACACATGCAATAGCCCCTGTGAATCCGACATCCGTATGTTCTGAGGCAAAGTCGCTAACATTAAAGTGCTCGAACATGCGATAAGCACCCTTAAGTTCTGGATCTTCGCTGAGTACTTGACTTTCCTTATCAGCCATGTCTGTACCGTTAGTAAACAGGACGAGACGTTGGCGATGCATGGCTCGCCAGTTCTCGGCTGTATTCGCTCCCCCTGAAGTGACGCCTCTCCACATCAAAATGTCTTTCTTGTCATCCCAGTCATAGTCGAGCTTGGGATCGTACAAGTATCTTTCATCATCCATGTAATACATATTTGCTGGGAACAAGACATCGCTGTTGACGTTGACTTTGCACTCGCCAAAAATGGGAAGAAGCTGCTTACTGACCACCATTGAGCTCGGAGCGGACAAAAGTCCATGTTTATCCTGAATATCGGGACCAACAACACACAGATCTGTAGAGCGATTGAAGTTCGCGACGAAGCCATAACCATCTTTATACCATGCATGTGCCCGGCTTAGGTTCTCTTTCCTCGCTCGGGACTCAGGAGGGCAAGCTTCTCTTGCAATCGGCATGAGTGGCTTTCCAGCTGCCTCGAAGAATTTTGGATCCATGATTGTCGGGGCAGTTTCGTTATCCTTGAGGAGTCCGGCCATATTCTTGGACCAGTGAAGGGTAGGCTTTGGGTGTATCTTCCTACTCGCTGCTTCAAGTGATAGTAGTTCCTGCATATCGTCCCACGGAACTACCACTCTTGGCTGATCAAGTCGGTTGATCGAAATATCCATATCTGGCAGCAAATGCACAAACGGCTTCACAATCTTGGCAAATGTCTCCACTCGCCAATTTGCGTTTGTCAGTTTCCAGACCTTGTGGTCTCGGATGTGAAGCCCTGAAAGTCCATTCTTTGGGTCCTCGTGCATGTGTCCAGCAAATTTCCGCACAATTTCTGGTTCCACTCCCCAGAATGGTCTAAGATCATCCATTATTTGCCCGAAATCATCGATATTGTAGACGCCTCGTTCCCTTGCGAATCTGTACCATTCCTTGAATCCAGGAGGAGGGTTCCTTTCATACGTCTTTCGATATCTCTCCACAGTCTCTCTGAACGACTTTGATCTCTTATTGTCCCATAACTTCCAAGCTTTGTTGGCATGTCTCATGAGTGCGGATATTGGATGATCGTCTTTGACTTCGGCATGGTCCTCGAAGTATTCCTTATCCTGGTGCCATTGAACAGCCTGGAGAGACCTATCAGTACAACTCCTAGGTCGAGTTTCAACTAATCTAAGATACTTACCTCATAACCATGCGTATTGCTTTGCCCCGGCCATCTGTTTGATCCTGGAAGTGGTAGAGCAATGTTCTTGATTTTGGATCGCAGATCTGCGCTGGAAAGAAGAAGAAAATTGGCGACGATGAACGCAGACACAAAGAAAGTACAAAAGAGAACGAGCTTTCGTTTGTCCATAGTCCAGTGGTGTTGAGCAACTCCTACCGCTGGCTGGCTTCAACTCCTTGTTCCGAGATGGTTTGCATTTCCCAAAAGTAAAATCGAGCAGGGGCTTGTCGGACCGTCTTTTCAGATATCGATCAAGAGTATCTGACTGTCGTAGTATCAGCTCCGAAACTCTTGGGTATATGCTCTGTATAATTTTTTGATTGTCAAAGTCAACAAACACACCGGGGACTTTTGGCAGCCTCGTAGCCTCGCCAAGGAAGCTGCCAGGGGTCTAGATGCATTCGCCAATCAGATCACTCATGCTCGATTCTTAGCGGCAAAGCATTCTTGACCTCAAGTTGAATGCTTGAGTGAGAATAAAAGCCCACGAGGTTGACAATCAGCACCTCTACAGTGACAATGCCTCCACGGTTACCAGCGCTCTCGGCGTACTGCCGGGCAGCGCCCACCTCTGTGAAGCCATTGTCCGCATTCCTGTTACCATTCATGCAGGCCCGAAATGCTTCGATTCTAGGCAATCTTTCAGACAACGCAGGAGCATACAACAAGCGCATCCGCCGTGGTCGTGGCCCATCGTCAGGAAAGGGAAAGACGTCGGGAAGAGGTCATAAAGGTCAGAAGGCGCATGGAAAAGTCCCAGCACGATTCCAAGGTGGTCAGACTCCTCAAGAGATTGTCCAAGGAATAAGGGGGTTTGAGAACAGGTTCGTCTTGCAACCGGAAGTGGAAAAGCAATGGATTTTAACACACTGATTGCAGATTCTCCGTTGAAATGTCACCGATCAATCTTAACAAAATACAAGAATGGATAGACCAGGGCCGACTTGATCCTACCCAACCCATTACCTTGAAGGAACTGGTCGAATCGCGTTGTTTACACGGTATCAAGGATGGAGTGAAGCTTCTGGCGAGAGGCAAGGAGGATCTGAAAACGCCAATCAACATTTTGGTGTCGCGAGCTTCAGCTGCGGCTATTGAAGCTGTCGAAGCGGCCGGCGGAAAGGTCACCACGAGATACTACACAAAACCCTCCATCAAGAGAATCTTGAGGGGCGAGTCGGAATCGAGCTTCACTCCTCTCACCATGACGCCTCCCACCGAAGGAGAATCACCGATTCTCTCTGCAGTTACTTCATCCTCTTTCTCATATCGTCTCCCTGATCCTACAAGCCGAAAAGACTTGGAGTATTACAGAGATGCGAACAAGAGAGGCTATTTAAGCCATTTGGTAGAAGAGGGACATGGTCCCAGTTTGTTCTTCAAGACGCCAGGTACTGGGACGAGGAGGAAAGCCAAGAAGGCAGGAAAGGCAGCAGTCACTGGAGACAACAAGTTGTGGTAGCGTCGGACGACGACAACTTATGTGTATTATGTACAAATATGAAGCTTCATAGAAGTCTCCAATCGGAGTGTCCAATATGGGATTGTTCCTGTAGTCAGAAGCGCTTTCTGGAAGCGGCATTCGAAATTGGGGGAAATCGTCAGTTGGTCCTTTCTCTTCTGTTCTATCGTTGCTGTTTAAGCAATTCTGCAATTTATTCCTTTATATTGTATGCTGGGAGCATACAATATACTTATTCAAAGATGGAAAGTTTTGCTTTTGAAAAAATTGTCTATTACCATGTGTTCTATTGAAAGCAGAAGAAAGACGAATTCCGGTAATACTACACAGCTTCTGCCTTCTCCGCGTCCTTCTGCAAGATATCATTCAAGTCCTTCCTCTGCACACAGTTCTCGAACTTAAAGCTCGCCGCCAACTCATCCAACTCCTCAAAACTCTTCCCCTTGAAGTAATCCGCCATTTCATAAGCCAAATATTCGGACAGAAGACACTCCCTCACAACTCTGTCGATGTGTCTGCTCATATCCCACAATGGCGAAGGATACTTCTTATTCCAGTGCTCCTTTGGCACAACATCCTGGAAATGCTGCTTGATAGGCGCATAGATATGCCCAACATCCTTATCGTCCCGTCCCCAAAAGTCAACACCAAGCTTGGCCTTCTTCTCAATGAACGGACCGAGCAATTTGAACCACGCGCTGTCTTTAGGCACGTACATCATACCCTGATACCCAATATCCTTGTACAGCCAGATGCTCCACGAGACGTTCGTCTCAGCATAGACAGACAGCTGCTCCTTCAGTAGAGCATACCGCTTTGCGTTGGTCTTCTCGCTATCTGCTTCGGAGTCAAACGCGTACACAGGCCCGAACTCGCCGTTCCAGATTGGCACTTTCTTCTGACGCATGAACTCGACTTTCCGCTCGAAGCTTGCGCGGAGCTTGGTCTTTTGTGCTGCTGTGCCTTCGAATTGCTCTTGCATGGGGAAGCCCATGATAGAGTAATCGTGCATGGAGTAAACGCAGTTGGGGAGAACTGTGTCGAATTTCCGGAAGTCCATTGCGTATGTGTTGCCGTCGAGGAAGAGAATGTGATCTTTTAATATTGTGAGCATTTGTTCGTTGCACATCCAAAAGCATGATTCTGAAGCACTGCCTACCTGGGTCTATCTTGCGGATCTCTTTCTCAATACGTGTGTAGAAACTGGTGAGGTTGACATGTTGAGGATCCGCAGGCTCGTTCAGTGGATTGTAGCCAGCGACCTAAAGTCCGGTTAGACATATTGGGAGCTTTCCCAGGCAAAAGGACTTACGTATGGATTTCCCTTGTATCTCTTCGCGATCTCAATCCAGAGATTCACAACTCTATCTTGGAACTCTCTAAACCTCCAGAAGAGCGCCTCGCTCATTCCTGAATCAGAATGCCAATCTTGGTTCTGTCCACCGGGAACGGCATGCAGATCGAGGATGACGTAGAGACCCTCTGCAGCGCAGTGTTCCACGACTCGGTCTAGCAACTTGAAGCCTTGCTCGAGGTATACGCCTGGGTTGGAATCTTCTTCGAAATGTTGGTAGTTGAAGGGTATACGGACGCAGTTCAGTCCTAAAGAGGCGAAGTATTTGGCGTCGGATCTTGTGAAGAAGTAATCTAAGAACTAGGAGAATGGCTTTGTGAGCTCCCGAGTTGGCATTGGAAAAGGATCTGGAGTTTCTTACCTTTTCAAAAAAGTACTCATACTTTTCCTTCCCTAGAACTGCGAGAATCGCGGCTCTGTGTTGACGCTCGTGTCCACTGAAACCTGTGATAAAGTTCTCCATGTTCATATGTCCTCCCAAGCCAGCCTATTTGTGAAGTTAGATACTGCAATTTTTTCTTTTAGAATCATGGACTTGAAAACCTACGCCTTTCAGGACGACTTCATTTCCTTTTCCATCGACAATTTTTGTCCCAGAAACTTTCAGAATGGAATCTATGCCTCCAGGGGATTTGGCGTCAGCCACCTTTCCAGCTGCTTTTTGTCCCATCTTGTAACGTGTATCGGAGACTTAAAATGATCGAAAATGTTTGGAATTCTAATAGACAGATGTTGATGTTTCAGGGAGATGTCAAGATGGAATTGAGGTAGTGAAAGAGAAATGGGTGGAAATTTTCGAGACAGAATATTCTACACAACTTGCTCGGCCGAGGTGCAGCTAGTTGGACTAGGGACTCGAATTCAATCCCAAGACCGCATGTAAACATCGCGGGGTGTCCCCGTGGAGAAGTGGGGGATGTCAGGGTTCTTGGAAGCGATACTCCGCGACGAACATGTCCATAATTTGAAATGCACTTAATCAAGGAGACGCCACAGTTTCCTGTCCCGTCGGCGACGCCTGTGGAGTTGCTGAATCGGAATTACTCGACCCGGGAAGTATGCTGAGTCGGTCCTAATATACAACTCTTCTCGGCTGGTGGCACCCCTTGGCGAACCAGACTCGCGGAGTGTCGCTCGACACTACTAAGTGCTTGCATCGTTTTGAACACCAAGCGCTTCACACCGGGCAAACGTGGAGAAGGCCTCATGTCATGAACTGCCATTTGAGAATCACAGATTGCTCAATAGCGATGTTCAGACATTGAACATGTCAACATGGAATTTTTGGCATTTAGCTTTGTGCATCCTGAGCTAGTAACTTCATCATCTCTCTCCAGCTGGCAGCAGCAGCTATCTCGTCCTCCCAGAACTCTAACAAGTCATCAACGCTCGCAAGCAAGTCGAACCAACCCACTGGCATCAGATCTTGCAATTGATTGCTATGACAGGCAGCCAGGAGGACAAATGTACTCCGCGTCACACTCTTGATCATGCCATAGGTTCCATGATGTCTATGCTTGAAGCCTGGCTGGTTGATCGCGATACGGTCCGCTGCAACTTGAAGTCCCTTCTTGACATACTCGTCGATTGCTGGATCGCGCTGACCTCCATTGATAGCATATTTCACGAATGGCCAGTAGATGAGCTCGTAGCAGTTTAAAAGATGACCCTTGAGAATGAAATTCAAAACATCGTCTTGATACTTCTCTAGCTCGTTTGGAGAGGGCAAGGATTGGATCCTGATACGTTTAAATCAGCATTGGGTCCTCCGACAATTTGCCCATTATGGAAATGTTACCAATCTTGAGCTTCTTGCTCAAATTCTGCAGCACTTTCATGAGTAGATTGTGTTTCATGAGGCACATTCAAGTCCAAGCCTTTGGAAATAAATGCCATGATACGGTTTGCAAGTCTTCGCAGCGCGATTTCAGCGAGATAGAAGAACCACGACCTATCTGTATCCGTGATCGAATTGAGAGGTGGATCTGGAAACTTTCGAGGATACCACAAGTCAATGGTACGAAAGCCAGGAGGGCTAACATCTAGGTGGCTCTCACTCGATGAGGGTCAGCTTTTGGTATATGAGCATGATTCGAAGCACCTACATTTCCGATTTGAGACATGTCCAGTAGGTACTCTCCTCTGCCACAGTCACACTGTCCAACTGGTAGTCTGGAGGCGATGAGGATCCGATATCGAGTCCTGCTTCAGCCAGACAGCGAAATCCTTGACAACACGCAAGTGCCTGTAAGAACATAGACCAGGCTGCTTCTGGCTGCATCACCGTAGAAAGGTAAACGCCACAATAGAAGAAGCATTGCGCCTCCAATATACCTCTCTTCCCTAGACAAACCCCGAGACGCTTCTGCGATGCGGCAAAATACGGCAGCGCTTGTGCAACTCTACGTCGGTCACTGGCTTTGGGGTCTTGCTCTTCGAGTTGGCCAGGTGAAGTCGGTCCGAACTCTGTGGTCAATGTACCAAGGGCACAGATGAGAAGCTTGAAAGTTGTGAGTTTATTCCAGAAGAGCAAATCTGTAGTTTATACTTACCACGAGACATGACTGGGCATCCCAGCTAATCCCATCAAGACACACTTGGTGCATCAACCTTTTTATCTCGTCCTTATTCAGAATGGGATTCTTGGAATGTACGCCTCTCCAGAAGTTTTCCAACAAGGCGTTGCATGTGCTCATATTGAACTCATCGGACAAGCTACCAGCTTGCTGATGGAACGTAATCGGACTGCAGACCATCTTGGTTGGAGGGACGATTGAGTTGACAAGACCCCGGATAGGTTCCCATTGCAAGACAGCTTCAAGCCGAACATTGATGAGAGAGCTCTGGACACAACCTAATCGGCTCCCAATTTCTCTTTGTGTTGGAGATGATACGGTCACCGTTCCAGGCGAGGTTTGGTGATCGGATGGAGATGCCTTGCCACTTGAAAATAGTAACGACTCCAGCCGGTCGAAGCGTTCTAGAATTGCAAGACTAGCAGGATCGAATCTGCAGACCTGTTAGTCATATAACGGCAGGTGTAATCAAAAGCCTCCTTTCAGTGTCTAAGTGAATGTAGGTAATGTTGGAAAGTAGACCATATCTTATGCTGTATTACGTCGCTAGTATAAGTGATCGCATCTCGTTTGTCTCAGCACCAGTGAATTTACTAAGACAGGCCCAAGAGAAGAAACCTACGATGATAGATCTTGAGGAGCCCAAGTACAGGTCGTTCCAGCCTTCTCACAGAACCCACATTTAGGTCGCCTATTGTCACATTTGGTTCTTCGGGCACGACACACTTGGCAAGCTTTGTTCGCACGCTTCCGAGGGTATGCAGCAGTGCCCCGAGGAGCGGGTCGTTTCCGAGTTCCATCTGACGGTGATGCCGACATAATTGTCGATATGTCCGGATTTGAAAGTGTTACTTGGCTCAAATGATGCACGCGGAGTGTCGTCCTCAAGGCAGCGGTCGGCTTTTGACGCGCAACTTTCGAGGAGAAGAGAAGAGCATGAAAGAGGCGCGGGATATCGTTCCTAAAGCTACAGGAACGAAACCAGCAGGTCTGGTCAGGAGATCGTGATCGTGGAGCAGCCAGGTCTGGGCAACTCAACAAGAACATCCGTGGCCAATGGCGCAAGTTCTGAGTTCTCCACTTCTCGCGGAATATCGCTCGTAAATAAGTTCACGTAGCCGCGCTCCGTTGTGACTGGCCCGGAGCCGAAACTCTAGGCCTCGTTGGGGTATGGGGTTAGGGGTGTTTTGGTCCCCCATTTTTCTACTGACTGGGGAGTAAACTTTCCCCAGATTTATCGTGCAGCTGGGACCATCAACCATTTCCTTTTGAACCACAACCCCGGGTAATGTGGCGTCTTGAGAAGCAACATCGGCCCATACCAAAGCATAAGTCAATATCGGTTCTACGACCTTGTAAAGTATATATAAAGATGGATCGTCCACGAAGTTGAAGATTCTTCCCAAGGATCTCGAAAGCATTCAGACACTGTTGCCTCCCTAGTACTGGACATCCAGATACAATACCACGTTCAAGTTCCAAAACCATTTAGCCCTATTTCCATTCCTCATGTCTTCCATCAACGAGAAGAAGCAAGATAATGCTTCTGTTCACCAGGAGTATGCTAAGACCACGCCAATTCCCGTGGAGCCGGCTACCATCTCAATCCGAGAGGCAATCCAAGGCAATGGAGCTGTGCTATGGTGGACTTTCTTCTTTGCCATGAGTGCAATTGGCTGGTATGTAGTCATAACTGAATGTGAGAATAGCTGCTGATTTATAAAGGGGATTTGACGCCCAAGTCAATGGAGCTATGATATCAGTTCCAGCTTTCCGCAGAGATTTTGGGTACGTCCTGGCTCCGAGACATTCCCAAATCATCAGAACTCTGACTAACGTGGCCATAGATATCTTTTCGAAGGCCAATATGTCATACCTGCAGACTGGCAGAGTTCTTTCAACATCATCTCCGCTGTCGGCCAGTTCTTTGGCGGGTTTGGGTTTGGCTGGCTGTCTGATAGGATCGGTCGTCGTGGTGCTCTAGCAACTGGTGTCATTATCTGTAGTGGTGGCATCATTGGACAGCTCCTCGCGGCTACGAGACCAGCCTTCCTCATCAGCAAGCTGATTCTTGGTATTGGTCTCGGGGCCTACCTCACAATTGGACCTCTCTACTGCTCAGAAGTAAGCCCAGTATCACTTCGCGGTATTACGACTGCAGGAATCAACTTGGGCATAGTTGTCGGACAGTTACTTTCGAATGCGGCGGTCAAAGGATTTGGGGAGCGTACAGACAGATGGGCATACCGGGCTCCATTTGCCCTACAGCTCTTGTTCGTCGGTACGTGCACCAGCTCAACTTCTTCATGAGTATTTTTAACGTGTTCCAAAGTTTTCCTTCTGGGTGGACTCCCCTTCGCTCCCGAATCACCATGGTACTTGGTCCGAAAAGGCAAGCTTGAAGAAGCAGCAAAGAGTTGTGCTAAACTCTACCCACACGAGGCCGACATTGACGCAAAAGTTGCGTCTATCAAACAGCTGGTAGATATCGAGATACAAGAAGACAAGGGAACGTGGATGGATTGCTTCCGTGGCACCGACCTACTTCGCACTGGGATCTCCACTGGCGTCTTCGCATGTCAACATCTCGTGGGTATCATATTTGTTCTAGGATTCAGTGGGTACTTCTTCCAACTTGCTGGACTGTCGGTCTCGAAATCATTCGACATGGGAGTCGGAGTTACAGCTTGCGGAGTGCTTGGTAACTTCCTCTCCTGGTTCGTCGTCAACAACTACGGCCGCAGGAAGGTGTTTGTTCAAGGAATGGCAGTGTTGACCACTATCCTGATCCTCATTGGAATCATGGACGTCATCCCCACTGGTGGAGCAAAATGGGCGCAAGCTGCACTAACAGTCATCTACGCCTTCGTCTACTTCATGACGATTGGGGCCATGGCTTTTGTTCTTTTAGGAGAAGTCTCAGCGCCCAGTCTCCGAGCGAAGACAATGGGTCTTGCAGCAGTAACGCAATCCGTCTTCGGCATTGCGATGAACTTTGCCATCCCATATATGGTCAACCCGGATTCTGGAAATCTGAAGGGAAAAGTTGGATTTGTATTCGGAGGACTTGGGCTCATTGCCACGATTGGAAGCTACTTCTATGTTCCTGAACTGAAGGGCAAGACCTTTACAGAGATTGATGCGTTGTTCCAGGCTAAGGTAGCACCACGAAAGATGGGCGATGTCAAGCCTGAACAGGAGATAGGTGTCTGATGAGGAAATTTGAGTTGTGAAAAAATTTGGGAAACTAGCGGGCCAAAGTATTAGCAGATGTAACAGAACCCGATGAATGAGCCAGTATAATTTTGATTCTGTTCAGAATATAGATACGCGTTCTCAGCAATCGCAACTTGTGCGTCTGAGTGAGCTGGGTATAACGTCATGTTACTCATCATGAGAAGGGAGTGATATAAAGAGATGGGCAGTCTTACGTAATAGAAAACCAATCAATTGCACTCAGACAGTGCAAGACGAACTCTCGTGCGGACTCCAGTCCCAAATATCTCTTGGGACAATGAAGCTGCTCTGCTATGCCTCAAGCTGCCGGACGAAACACCACTTGGAGCTACTGACACGAGTTCATTTGAAAAGATAGGCTGATTCTAACCACTAATGTGATGATCTAGGGGGAAATGGTTTGTTGGCGTGGGTGTCGGAAGCAGTTGAGTATTTTTGTACTTGAAGAAAAAATTGGAAAGGAAAGAAGAAGGTCAGAAAGCCGAGAAAAAAGATCAAGGTCGTGCAGCAGCTCGCCTCGCGTCAGCCCCTCCCGAATCCACAGCTCCCAGGCGACACTCGAATCAACAACCCCTCCAGTCACCACCAGTGAATCCAACTTCACCAGAATAGACAAAGATGGTAATTCACCTCCCTCAATTCCCTATCTCCAAATTCAACTCGCTTGACTGAAGCTAATGATCACCAGTCTAAAGACTCAAGCTATACATACGTGCACTTCAACCGCCCTCGAGACGCCGACCTCTTCGAAGACTTCTGCAAAGACAAGCTCCCAGACGACGAGATCTACGTGCCGCCTCACAACCAGCCCATCAATCCCGAGGATGAAGACGATGTAGTGCCAGACCAGCACGCGGCGTTTGGTATCCAGCGCGCAACGCAGAAAACCAAGGAGGCGGCTTGGAAGGATCTGGGACTCGCGGAGTTGATGAGGAAGGGACCGGGTGTGAAGGGCGGGAGTGGAAGTTCTGCTGGGGATATTGCGACGAGAGGAGATACGGGTGTGTTTAAGCCGGGAAGTAAGAGTTTGCCTAGGTGAGGGATTGGAGATATGAATTGGGATTGATGTTGTACTGGGCTTTGGTGTAAAGGAAACGGTTGTACAGATTGGGCTTTGGGACTGGACTGTTGATTGATACCCTGTTTGAGCAAGATTGAACCTGGAGTATGGATATTGGTATTACAGGGACCGAGCATATGGTGTTGGATTCTTCAAGAAAGGAGTACAGTAGAGTACTGGCAGTAAAACTGCATCAATTCTGTCAGATATCAAGCCTTAATGGCCTCTAAACACATTTATCCCATCCCAAATCCCCCAGACTCCACTAATGCCCAATACGCCACCCAAATGACCTTTACTCCCTTCCAATCAGCTCATCTGTATCTCCTCTCTCTAAGCCTTCGCAAGATAAGCTTCCCTCTCCACAACCTCCGGCTGGAACTTCACCAAAAACACAGTCTTCCCAGGCCACAGCTCGCCCTCCTCTCCCTTCCCAACACTATGCGCCGTCACTCTTGCTGGGAAGCCAGCTCCATCACATACACCCTCCACAATACCCGCCACGAAAGCGGCGCAGTTTAGCTGGTTCATCTCCTTGGGGACGCTGATATATTGATTGACGACCGGCTCGTTGTCTGAGATCATATATTCTTCCGGCGTTTCTGGATTTGACGATTTCTCGAGCGCATCTGCGGGTCGAGAGAATAGATGCCGCCAGAGGACGGTGGTGATGAATTGGAGGAGGGCGATGATGTTGAGAGGGCGGGTTTGTGTTCGTGGTGGTTCGCGGTAGAGGAGCATGTCGAGGAGTTTGAGACCTATGGGGTGTCCTTGGACGTTTAACCTGTATCAATTGCTCTCAATCAGCTATCTTGTCGAAATAAAAGGTAGAGTAGACTGCTGCTTTGCGCAAGCAAAGTCCCAAGTTGCCAGCAGCGCAATTTCGAGGGCAAGACAAACCTCTTCTCCAGATCTTGAATCCCAGTAACGCGCTTCTGCGCATAGCTCACCATCTCCCCAAACAGATACGCAAAGCTCGCCTGGCTGAGCTCCTGCGTCCGGCTGCGGTTCAGCGGACGGTGGTAGATGGTCTTTCCATTGGAAGGGTAGCGGAGGCCTGGCGGTGCGCCTCGTGCTTGGGAGTTCTGGCTTGCGAGCGGTGGCTTTACGGGTTGGGAGGATGCCATTCTGCTTGATTTTGCGAGAAGATCATACGTGACATCGAACCAGACGGCGTTTATGTGTCTTGAGGCATGTGGTGTTGAAGATTCGTGGTAGGTGGTGGGGGTGATGTTGGAGACTGGGAACTTGTCTGAAGCGAGGTTAGAGCTCGAACAGCGGCCTGGTGACAAAGAATTTGAAAATGTTTGTGTACTGCCATTACTTTTCTGCTTTTTGGAAATGAAGCAGTCTATATTATGTCTATTCTCCTATAATCGAAACTCCCAGGTTTAACGCCCATTTATCTCTACATCTCTCAAAGTCTGACTCCACTGCAAGTCGTCCGCGTCGAGCTACGACAGTTCCCTGCTTCCCGTGCTCAGGAATCTGCCCAAACTAAGCCTATGCTTCCTCCTTTGGCTTTGCCGAAGCTTCAGTGGCTTCTGCTACAGGTTCTGGGACTATGGCTGGAACTGGAGCGTCCTTCTCCTGAGCAGCTTCAGCTACCTTGCTGCCAATACTGGGAGCATTTCCACCCTTAATGTAGTTCTCACTCTCCCCGTAGTGCCTGCCTCCCTTCACCCAACGCTCATACTGCTCCTTGTGCTTTTCCTCGCAAAGTTTCAACAGTGTTGGCCAGTACACTTCGTGATCATACTCAAACTCCAAATCACCGTGAAACTCGTTCCACAGCTGTTGAGGTGGAACGTGCTGTCTCATGTCATCGTTGAACTTGAGCTTTTGACGAGTAAGAGGATCAATGAATGGTGTGATGAGCTTGAAAAAAGCCGTTACAACCCATGGAACTATAAGAAATGTCAGATACTGCTGAGGAAAGGAGCGATATAGACTTACTGTTGATGATCAGGGCTCTACCAAGTCTTTCCGGGTAATGAGTTTGGAGGATATTCAAAACCTCTTTTCCTTGACCAATACCTGGAGCTGTATTCGATCTGCTCTTACTGGACTTGAAATTGATCAAAAGAGCCAAAGTTTCCTGTCCAGGAACCATAAGGTTGACCACTCGCTCTACCATGAATACCAAGTGTTGAACCTGCCTTGGACTTGGCTCAGTATTCTGTCGTCCAGGGTTGAGATACAGACATGGTCGTGCTTCAATGTCGAATCCAAAGATAATTTGCTTGCCAGTCTCGTTCTCCGGTGAGATATGATCCCCAGTCAGATCTGCAACTCCATATTCCCGTCTCCATGTCAGCGTGCCAAGCAATCTCTTTGCAGCTTCAGCCGTGACCCATTTTGTGGCCCGCAAGTATCTCAGAAGACACTCTCTCGTCAACCACATTATCTCGTCCTCTGTAATTGGCCCTTCCTTTCCCTTCATGGATGGGATCTCCTTCCATGACTTGACAATTTCTAGCAAAGCCTCATATTTTCCCTCTTGCTCCGAAGTAAGTTCGGTAGTAGTCGTTGGAATTGCAGATTCGACAGGATCAACGATTGGAGTTTTCAGTGGGCCTTCCTTCTTTTCGCGCAGAGCTGCTGCAACGGAGGTTTCTTTCGAGTGCTCCGGGGTTGTATATGTAGGTGGAGGTGCTTCTATTTTATCGGCCTCGAGCTTGATATCTTCAAGCTTCTTCTCGAGCTCTGGAACTTCCCCTGATACGGGCGGCGCTGCTGCAGACATATTATCCTTGAGAGTTCAGGACTGGCGCTTTTGGACAGGATTTGGGATGTGTCGGAGGCCAATTGAACCTTTACAGAGACGGTGAAGAGAAGTAGAGGAGACCAGAGGAGGCGAGTCAAGATAGGGAGGTCTTTCTGGATAAGCAAGTTAAATTGTGGTGGCTTTCAATATCTCGTCAGCCTCGTCTTGGCGTTCCGATTGAAGACCCGAACACGACTAAGTATCCACATCGCCAGATCCCCTCTAGTAGAACTGCTTGATTCTAATCAAGCAGGGGCAAATCTAAAGATCTTATTTTATATTCTCGCTCTTGATATGCAGTGCGTTTCTAAGCATTTGTTTTTTTTAACAAAAAAAAGAAAAGAAGTCACTGTCGATCTCAGCGCCTCAATCTGCCACTGCTAGCACTTCCAGCGCTAGTACCGCTGCACATACTAGCAGATGCACGTTTGAAAACGGACTCGATGATTCAATTTAGGACCGGCAGTATCTTCTTTTACTTTACCGCAACCATTGTCCCGAAAGAGTACAAACACCTGATAACTCATCCATTGCTAAGTCCTCTCCTACGCATCAATGCCGATACAGGCTTTCGAAGATCGTGTAGAGAGCAGCATGTTCCTAAGCTGCCACATCCATTTCTCCGTGCCTACTCTGCTTTCAATTGAGCAACTGTAGTCTTTTTGTAAGCTTTGATCTAGACCTCTTAACATAAAACTCACGTGAGATAGTTCCTCCATCTTGATCAAACACTGAATAAACACCAGCTAAAAAGGCTGCCCCGAGGATTATATACTTTGGCTCGTCATCCAGTTCCTGGTGTCGAACAAACGGAACGGAACAAAGTATTTCACCATCCTCGGAAGGACCTTCTAGAACGTAATTCCAAGGTGAAATCACGACAGAACAATCCGTACCTAGCCTTACGATCAAATCCGGCAGCTCAGCACGTTTATCACACTCAATTTGCCCCAGATTATCGTAATCCCCTCCGCATCGATCTTGAAGCTGTTGGGTAAGAGCATCCGGAAAGGAGATCCAAGGATACGCAGTCATGAAAACAGCTGTGTAGCCCGAGAGATCGGCATTGATGGCATCTGGCCCGGTTCCAAAAGATATCGAACGTACATCAACCTGCCATCCACTTCCAAGCATTTGCCTCAGAGGCATTTTCTCGTGTGTTGTGTGCGTCGTGGGAATGGCCATCAGTTCTCCCTCAAACAGTTCAGAATTCACGTCCCCGAACATGATTTCGCCATCTCTGTACGGTGATTTCGAAAGCTTGATTGAAAAGATGTTCTTCTTCAGGCGGTGCTGTGCGATGAGATTATGCCAGGGACTTATTGATCCCGAGAGATCTGATCCTGGAAGTGAAAGTGGGAATCTGGATAAACCCAATACCGAGTCCACCTTGTCTTCCCAGTAGAACGGGGAAACTCTGAACGAAGTGGCTTCTTCAAATATCTGGTTCTTGATTTCGAAACCCGCGACACGGAGTGTATCCTCTGACTTGAAACCTGAGGTATACATTCCCTGATAATGAATATTGGTAGGAGTGCCATGCTCGACGTAGGTTTCCGAGTTGGAGGAGTTGTAAAGCTGATGCACCGAGCAAGCTGAGCTGGAGTTACATTTTGTTGAAGGGACAAAGAGGTCGGCCCAGCTGGTGTCGACAACAGCGCGGAACTGTTGTGGTGGAGTTCCAATTTGGATATTGGCCAGAAAGGATATTCTTGAATAATCCTGGAATCGTTGTCAATCGCATCAATAAAAGTCTAAGAAATTATTTACTGTTATTTTCGCTGCGTGGGTGCCGCCATCTTCCGACCCTCCCGTCAAAGGAATTTGATTGTCTCCCTGTCTCTATTTGCATGTTAGATGAAGAGCTAGTCCCAGTTTTATATAGGGCGAAGCATACCATTTTTGTTTCATGGGTACTTGATAGTCTTGGAGACTGGCTTTGAGGCCGCTTCACGATCGATGACGTGGGAAGCAAGCAACCGAAGAACTCAGCCAGAAGAGTGACAACAGCAGGTAAGTTCATGTTCTGGCTGCATCAACACCCTTGTTGGCGTTGATTTTTAAAAGCAAGATGGATGTGGGATGAACATGTGTAAAGCTAGATGATGGGAAAGAGAGAGGATCAGGTACGATGAGGAGTGTGGATAGTCAACTTCGTTATTCTTCATGGAACAGAAGCCTGGCTTTTCAGAGTGCAAGACTCAAGGCAACTCCACAGAGATATACCCCTGTGGACTAAGCTAGTGGATGGTCATCTGATCCGAAGTGAATGCCAGTACTGGAAATAGGCGAGAAAGGTTATGATACAATATTCTTGATCTAGAACCGGTCTAATTTCGAGTCATTTGTCCATGAACCCATCAATAATGCAACCCTAGTTTTCTTCTCTGGAATTCACGTCCGTCGGAGAGGTCAAATAGATTTAGCTTTTGAGAAGCCACTTGCTGTGCTATTTGCGGACATGAACACTTTCCCATGATCTTTCGCGTCTTCTACTGTTGGTTTTGAATTGTTGGTTATGAATTGTTGGTTTTGAATAGAACTATTTACCTAAGAGGAAGGTTGGCAACCTTTACCGCCAAACTAGACCTTGCTCCGTAGAACTGCCAAGCCACTTGCCGTGCCATCTGCGGACATAAACTCTCCCATAGTATATCGCATCTTCTACTGTTGGTTTCAAACAGGACTATGTATGCAAGAGGAGAATTGAAGACCTTTACCCGCCAAATTAGACGTTGCTCCGTAGGAATTGTCTTTGCAGATGCTAGGAACAGGGTGCGAATGTGTTACTAGAATAGCATCCGCATTTGCCCTTGAAGTTGGTTAGTTATGGGAGAGCCTTCGGAATCGGTTTTTCATCATCCCTCGTGGTACTAACAATAGCAAATTATCCTTTAGCCTATGGAACAGTAGTCATTGGGCTCATCTAGATGATTAGGACCCCTGTTGCAAGGTTGAAAATAGAATCTGTAAAGTTATGTGAAATGTACACACCTCCAGGGATCAGGGTAGTGGTGAGTATTGCCAGCAAAAGCTGCAGAGAACGAACGTCACTTGAAGGGAATATAAAGTCCAAGTGAAGGATGAAAATGTTGTGATACCCAGATTCCTACAACGATCACCTATGCTTTGGAAGATGCATCACTCTCAACTCACAGTCCTCCCTGGATGGCTGCTGCTATTTGGCCTCTCAACTGGTAAGCGAGCCATCAGTACTTAGATCATCCACATAGTCCACATAGCTAAGTACACAGCCTCTCCAACCCGTTTACTGTATGAAAGAAACATTTCGGACATCGCCAACGCAGTTTCGAGAAGATGGAACATTGAATTCGATGGTCCAAAAGGAAACTGGGTTGGTTTAGGAGATTCATTTTCAGCTGGGCCGAGAGCAGGGAATCAGATTGACGGACCTTGCAAAAGGAATGATAAAGGATATCCTGCGATACTTCAAGACGACTGGCCTAATGATTACGCCCATACTCTGAAGTTCATTTCTTGTAGTGGGGCGAAGATACCGGATACGATCGAGAAGCAACTTCCTCAGATTGATAGTTCGTTGAAGTAAGAATACTGTCTAAATTACTCAAAAACACGGCTGACACTTGTGCTGCAGATATGCAACTCTATCCATCTCAGGCAATGACATTGGCTTTTCGAAGATCCTCCAGTCTTGCATTGCTTCAGTCCCCTTTGCTAAGGATTGTGATGTCTTACTTGCGGACGCGCGAACAAAACTCTACTCGCAAGAGTTATTCGACGGCTACCAAGAAGTCGTTGACGGGGTCCTCTCCCGATCAGGATGGCAAGCAGATGGCGCCAACAGAGTCATGATTTACCAGACGTCCTATCCAGCATTCTTTGACGCACTCACACCGCAATGCAGTAGCATCACTTTCAATCCATTCATTGATGGAAGTCCTCTGGTGACTTCCGCGCTGAGGAATAAGATGAACAGTATTCAAGCTGAGTTGAATACCATGATAGCTTTCTGGATTGCGAACGTCAATGCAAAGTATTCCGATACCTTCTCACCAATTTTATATGTCGACCAAGACGAGGACTACACTCAACATCGATTTTGTAACAAAGACACAACGGAACACGATTCGAACAATCCAAACACCTGGTTCTTTCATATCAGGGGCGCCGGAAACCCTCCTACAGTCAGTGATTACGCTGCTGTCAATCCAGACACCTGCGAAGCTGCGGCCGGAGATGACTTCCGGTCGTTGTGGATTTGTGGCATGGTTCGACAGAAGCAAAAGAATCCGGATTTTGACCTCACGAAGACGGTTCCATTCGAATGGGTTGCTAAGATCTTTCATCCCACAATCCCAGGACACACCGCTGTCGCAAAGGCGGTCAAAAACGCCATGGCGTTTGAGTTGTACCGATCTGGTGTTCAGAATTTGAAAACTCTCGCCGCGGGCGATTCCATCACTTTTGGATACCGAAGCTCAGATGGTAATGGTTACAGGCGTTATCTTGATAACTTGTTGACTGAAAATTCTTATAACATAGAATGGTATGGAACTCAGAATGCAGGAGGCCGGCTGCGCCATGAAGGCTACTCGGGGTATAAGATCCAAGAACTTGAACAGAGGCTGCTGCAATCTGGTTCATTGACCAATGAGCTGAATCTCGTGCTTTTGATGGTTGGAACCAACGATATCAATCAAGGGGCAACACCGGCTACGGCTGCTCGTTACCTCAGTCACTTAATCCAAACAATCCACTCGCGCTCGCCGGATGCCATGATACTCATTGGCAATCTAATTCCTATGGGTGCCAGCAAAGTGCCCATCTTCCCTCTGGACAGCAAGCAAAGAGCGGTCATGGAGTAAGTTGTGCCATTAAACTTCGAAGAAAGTGCGGCTAACTCAAACTCTCCTCCCAGATACAACTCGTACATTCGAGATCTAGTAAACCAAGGCCGAACTGAAGGTCAGAGAATTGCAGTGGTACATTCGTCAGTCGACCAATTTTCACGAGCAGACGATCTCCACCCCAATGACAAAGGATACGAAAAGATGGGTCACGATTGGTATGAAGCCATTCAACGCGTGAACCAGAAAGGCTTGATCAAAGATGCACCTTTCGCAGCAGATCAAGCTTGCGCAACTAATCCAGTATGGTACCCACAAGGTGAGATTGCGAATGGAGCTGGGTTGGGCAAGGATTTGCAGGCCAATGTTAATTGTGGTGACATGTAAGTTATTACTGTCGAACTCGACAATAGAGTATTTGCAGCTAACACTCACAGTCCTGGTACGCCAGGTAAATGCTCTTGTGGCACTGGGATCGACACCACAGAGCCAGGGAATTACGAGGTAATGTTGACTGGAAGTTCTTGTATTGATATGAGCTATGAGAACATTCATGCAGTGCATTTCGCGGATCTCGATGGTACGTTCGTGTTTTTGAGCGTTTCCTCTCTGACCGAGTGCTGACTCGCATAATCTTGGAGGCGACGGACGAGCCGAGTACCTTTGGGTCGATGCAAAAGGAGCTGTGCGTGCATTCTACAACCAAGGATCTGCCTCTCCTCCACAATCTCAAAGTGGCTCGAAAGTCAGCTGGTGGGATGCAGGAACAATCGCAACTGGAGTTGGTGCTCGAAGGCAGGAGGTCCACTTTGCAGGTAGGCTCATCGCGGCACCTTAATCCAATACTTCAACTTATCGTGTACCAGACATCAACGGCGACGGAAGAGACGACTATATTTGGGTACATCCAGACGGCTCCATAGAAGTATGGATCAACCAGGGTCAGGTTGCAGGCGGCAAAACGCCTGCAAATGTGGGTTGGTGGCCACAAGGCATAGTCGCAACCGGAACTGGCAGCCCCGGTTCTCGCATCAAGTTTGCAGACATCAATGGAGATGGGAAGGCTGATTATCTGACTATTGATAATATCGGTGGCGTAGATGTGTATCTGAATCTCGGACCAAAAGCTGGTACTGACCCGAACGGAGGTAAAGTTGAGTGGTGGCCACAAAAGAAGACGGCCACTGGTGTTGGTGGTACTAGGTTACAAACTCATTTTGGGGATATGAATGGTATGTATACACTGCTGAGTCCCAAGCTGAAATTTTGACATCAGGATGCTAAGTGTCAACAGGTGATGGTCGAGATGACTACCTGTGGCTTCAAGACAGCGGCGCTGTTCGTCTCTGGCAGAATGGTGGAAGTGCTGGGAACCCTGGAGAAAGGATTTGGATTGAGCGAGGCGAGATAACGACAGGTGATGGTACGCCAGGGTACCAGATTCTGTTTGCTGATCTGAATGGTGATGGAAGGGTCGAGTATCTGAAAGTTGACCCAAACACTTCTGCCGTATCGGCGTATCAGAATGCTTGCCATTCTTAGGCGGTGGTCGGGATTTCGATCTAAATTCCAGACTGCGTGTTGTATATGATCATCGCTCTTCTCCTTCGATTTCACTGTACTTTCAACAAGGAGTGACAGTTTCATGCCACCAGGTATAAGAGACTACATCTTGGCTGTCTTTCCGAAGCCAGAAAAAAATCCTTGGGATCTGCCGAATAGATCTCGCTTATCGAGAAAATTTAAGCCTTCTCTTACGGGTCATATTCTTGATTTATACATGTCGCATCCGCCCACAGCGAAGCATTTTTAGACGCAACGACTGAAGTAGATCTGTAGAAGGTCAACTAACTTAGTAATTAAAGAAGCCAGCTATGCTGCTGGGTTAGCCCATCTTTGCATGAGACGTCTCATCTATGAGCATACCTTGACTGTCTCCTCATCAACTCCTCTTTCCCAAGGTCTCACCCCAATCAACTCTGACGATAGCCAAAGACATAGAGTTAAAATTCGCTAGTTGTACCCTCTTCGCATAATTTATGGTATTAATTGAACCACGTATCGCCCTCAAGATCTACGATAAACCAGGTGAATCCAACGAGGTAGAACCTAAAATACCCGAACATTTAGCGGCCTATCCAAGTATCTCAGTCAGCTATGTCCTAGCTAGACAGAAAAGCATGGAAAGGAGGGGGAGGTAGGAGCAGGTAGAGCTATAGACAAAATCTTAGCTAACAAGATTCTTAGACAGAAACTCATCTGTGGTAAAGTAATCTTGAGGCGCTTACTGTATGATGCCCGCAAAGCGAAGCGAATCGACACCGCCGGTTTTGTCACTCCGTTGCTGACAAAGGTCGTGCGCTCAAATGCCTTTCGGCAGGACCTTTAGGGTAGCACTTTTCATTGGAAGAATACGCCGAAGAGAGAAATCAATAGGTGAATCGAGTGCGAATCTTAATTAGCAGATACTAATGATTCCTAGATTAGCCAGCTCAAGTTATCGACACACGTCCATACATTAATGCCAAAGACGTTTTCTACGCAGACACTGGGGCGGGGAACTTTATGGTTTCAGCAGAGAAGTCTAACCCAGAAGCTTAGTCCAAGATTATCAAATTCGTCAAGTATGATGTGACGAAGCGAGTCGATCGATCTAGAGAATATGATCATGGTGTCGGAGAAGGACTTTGGTTATGTAGCGAACTTGCACATTGCGGGCCCTGAGCTTTTGAAGCCAGCAAGTGCTTTGCAGCATGATGTTGGCAAGAGAACTTGATACATTGATGATTACTTATTTACTAACACATAATACGGTTCTTGGGACGATGCAGAAAGCGGTGTTTTGCAGAGGTCGATATAAATTACTCCGTCAAGCTATCCAGGATCTCTGTCCGTGCTCTCTTGGGGACTTTCAGTGACTGATTTCTCAGGCCACTTAGCATCGTCATTGTGTTGGGCTACAAAGCATGCTTTGATTGGTTACGTCCAATTTCTAACACTGTTGATGGAAAGAGGGGGACTGAGGCGGTTATTGTTGCTCTTGGGTAAGTGCAGTTCCTCGCTAAAGCATCAACAAAGTGAATCAAAACAAAATTGAGAATTTAGCGCCGTTGTCAACAAAGCAGCATCGACAAATACCTCTCTGGACAGCTGACACAGTAGTTAAATGACACGTGAGCGAATCCAGTCTAGAAGAATAAACCTACTGGGAGACGTGGCGGAGACCCTGATTTCTCTGTGGCTTGAGGAAGCTGAGAAATATAGAAGCTCCAATTGCAGGTCCATTTCCTCTGTCGTAGAATCATATTTGGAAGATCGAGAACCCGGCTTTGGATGCTATGATGAAAGAGAGGCGTTCGAGCTTCAGGCTTGAAGACGAAAGGCTTGAGATCTCCGACGTAATCTTTTGGTTGTGGAGGACGCGCTTTTCTTGAGTAATTTTGGAGATCAATCATTGACCTCTAGACTATTCGATGCTTCAATGATAAAGGCTCTCCTAGCTTTCAGACTTTCAAAGAACATTTCATGTTTTTCTAGCATCTTCTTATCAACATCTCTCGGCTCTTTGCATACCCTCCTCATTATACACACCCGTCATTGTCCCATACTCAGCCCTATATCTACACCATCCTCTCCTCATCTAACCTGCCCAGCATTCGACCCAAAATCTCCAAGTGAGCTTCTCCATCTACACATACGCCATCCCAATCAGCCAAAACACTGACTGCAAAATCCGCACTGTCATACATGAACCCACAAACCCAACACTGTAACTGCCACTGCCAAACATGCCAAAACTCCTCACACTTCTCTTCTTCCTGCTACTACTGCTCTTCCTCCCCCCACTACACACGCAACAACAGCAACTGCACCCACCACCACAACTGCCAACCGACCCAGGATCCATACTGCAACCATACTCCGCCTACTCCACCTCAATTCAGACGCCGCTCACAACCTCACTACACCAACCACAACCACAATCAGACCCAAACTCGCCACCACCAACCCCAACCCCAACACCAACGCCATCCTCATCCGAGGAACAGAAACAGAAACAGGAACAGCAACCACCATTCTGGACCCCCCAACCCCACCCAGAACCTCAATACCTCGCCCTATTCGAGCGCCGCCACTGTCGGAGGCAGACCTCTACCCCTCGCCCCTCTGAGATCGAGATCTCGGTCTCGAACTCATCGATATGATGGTCGCTCGAGCAGGAGACGTTCAAGAGATCCTTCTTGGCTACGCGAAGAGATGCGGAGAGATAGGGAAGATCGAGATCGAAACCGAAGTCCAATGCCAAGGGAAAGTGTAGATTCTGGTGTGAGGGGAAGGGGAAGAGAAATGGGGTGGTTTGTCCAAGGTTTTGTTTTGCCTTTTGGATTGGGGAGGAGGGAGAGGGAGAGAGGAGACGTTGATAGCTGGGAGGTTCATGGGTATTCTGACGTTTGGTACGGAGAGGCAAGTGGAGATGATCGGTATGGATATGAGGGTGATGAGCGGTATCGAAGTGGGAGGGATAAAAATGAGGATAGTGATGGAGAGGACTTGTATCGGTTTAGGGCGGGATATGGATGGAGACGGGGAAATCGAAGGGGGATGAGCGAAAGGGAGACGGGAAGGGGAAGGTCGAGGGAGAGAGGAGGCATTTGGTGGAGGGCTTGGGGACTTTGATTGGTGTGTAGATAGGAGAGACACTGGTGCTAGCTATGTTGTGGTCCGTTTTTGGTATGATCGAGGGACGGGAGAGAGGAGTGAAGGACTGTTGCGGATCGCTGAATTCGATTGTTGATTTCAGGAGCTCCGTCGCTTGCTAGCTCGCGGTGTCAGCGGGATGAGGTCAGGGTCGGGTTGTCCAGGCAACTTTTGATGTTGGCATAGACGTGATGGAATCCAAACTAATGAAGATTGAAGTGCTTTTCCTATTTGCACTTCCCTTGAAATGCTTTGTTCCTGTTGTACAAAATTGTCCCCGAGAAGTGCGGCTGTACAATTATCATACAAGTCTATCCATACAAGGCCCAACCGTAGGATCCTCACTATCATATGCAAGTACCTCTTTATCTCCTACCTAGCTTCCAGCGATCGATTCTATCCTGAATCTCTGCCCACTGGAAAGGCTTGCGGGTAATACCCTCCTCTTCACCCTCCTGTAACACCACAGTTGGCGCACCACTTCCCTGTCCTGGATTCTCCACCAGACCACCAACTACTATTCTCGCCACTCTCCTCAGATCCTGCACGGTCAACTCATCGATCTTTTTACACATTTCTCTCACGCCAACCTTACGCCCATGGACCTGAACCTGTCGGCCTAAATCCTCAAGCTCGACCATCCTACTCTCGAGATTCATGAGCAGACTGGATCGTAATTGGTTCTTCGCTCTGTTGACTTCAGCCGTCTGTAATGAGGCGTATCCGCTGTCGAGAGTCAGGGCTTGGAGTTCGCGGCACATGACATCGAGCATGTTGACGACGTTTCCAGGCGAACAACTTGACGATATGCCGAAGAGTCCGGAATCGGTGTAGGAGTGATTGAAGGCGACGCATGACTCTACCCAGCCGTGCTGGTTCAAAACGTTGGTGTAGAGTCGTGAGTACATGCCTTTGCCTGGTCCTCCAGCTGAAAAGGATCCGCCACCACCGAGGAGTGTTTGGAGCGTGGCGAGAGCGTAAATATCATCAGATGATATGGGAAGAGCCTCAAATGCGAGGTGGATGTGTGTGAGGGGAGGGAGGGAGGCGTTGATTGGTGGTGGGAGGGAAGGTAGGGACAAGAAACCTCCTGTATATTTGGATGGCTGTAGGATGTCATATGGAGTTGGGGCTAGGTCCCCCACTGATTGCACAGATGCGTTATTTGTTGCCGTAGTGGAGATGTTTTTGAAGAAAGGAATTCGTGAGAGAAGTTTTGAGGGTTGTTGTGTTGGGGAAGGTGGAACCGAAGATCCAGAGGATATCGAGCTCTCACTATCGCTAGCAGACGATTCGAAAGAAGTCTCGGATCCAGTTGGTGACATGATAGGCGTTTCTGATGCTGGCATATCTCCAAAGTATTCCTCCGTAAGTCTCAGAGCTTCATCATGTTGAACCCCCGCAAATGCTACTACCATTCTCTCCGGTCTGAAGAACGTCGATCTGTATGCTTCCACAACGCTCTTGTTGATTTGGGAGAGTCTCTCCTGGGGACACAATAACGGATTTCCTAATGTGTTGTCCTTGAAGGCAGCCATGTGTACCAATTCTGGCAAGATCAACTCTGGCTTCGACCAGATCTCTCCAATTTCGTATGCAGCAGTTTCCAGCTGTTGTGAAACCTCTTCCTCAGTAATCAGCGGATCGCGAATCGTCTCTGCCAGGAGAGCAAGTGTGGTCGGTACGGCAGAGTTGAAAGTTGCAGACTGATACATCAGGGATTCTCTTGATGAAGCACAGTGTATGTTTCCACCCAAGGTCTCCAGCGATTCCAGCATCTCATCACTCGTTCGATTCTTCGTAGATTTGAAAGCTAGTCTGTCCATAATGTGGCTCACGCCTCTGAGGTATTCGTTTTCATATCGAGATCCCGCATCGATAAAGACTCCAACGCCGGAGAAATGCCCTGGCAGGGCTTCTGTCGCAACTCGGATGCCATTGGAAAGAGTGGATATTTGGTCGAGCTCTGCAGGATCCTATACTTGATCAGTACTGCACACAAGCCTGAAGGAGTTGTTTAAAGTGTGTACCTTTTGTATTGGTTCAACAACAGTTGCCAGGCCTCTGGAACGAAAAGAAGGAAAGATGATGCTAGGGAAAGTCGGCCATTTTGGAAATGCGCGGGTCAGCGTTCTCGACGAGCATTTCAACATGATGGACAGTTGTGTTGGTATAGAATGGGTTGTGTCGGTGGAAGCCTCCTACTCCGTCTCTCGCTCTGCTCTGCTCTGGTTGACAAATTGTTCAGTCAAAATGTCGCCTCGCCTTGCCTTGCCTTGTCTCGCCTCGCTTCCAAAATCTGACTCGGTTTGTTGCCGACCTGTCAGGCTTCAGCCTTCCCTGTAATTTGAATCCCGGCCATCGAAATACAGTCCTGTACTGTACGCTTCACACATGCAGACAGACCCATTATTTATTTTCCTTACCCAAATTAACAGCCTCATCCATCAACCATGTCCATAAGCACGATCATAATCCAGATTGAGAAGATAATGGGGCCTTCTCCAACCCCTCTTGACAGTCAGATCCTTCTTTTTCTGCCAAGGCCAGACCATCTTCAACGCTGATGTTTAACATAAAATTGCTTAGTCTCTAGGAGTTTACCGGCGTGCCGTGCCTCTCAGGGCTCTGGACCGACATCTGCATCAACTGACTGATCAGTGGCGTTCTGGGCTTCTTGGGCGGGGGGAAGGGGGGGGGGGGCAGTTGGTGTTGAATTAGAGAACAGCAGACAGATAGGATAGGGACCAGTTCAGATCAAGAACCCAGCAATCCATCAATCAATCATTCAGTCAATCAAATGCTCCTTTGAACTCCACTTCTTCCTCCACTTTCCTCCATCTGCACCTACACCTACACCTGCACTGACGGCAAGCCCGCCACTTTGAGCATCAATCAACTGAGAGTCCAGCCCGGCTATCAAGCCCACCTGCCTCCCTCCAAGCCCCGTAAATAAGCCTCGCCGTCTACTCTCTCTCACGCCATTGCCATCACTGTTGACTTTCTCTTCTCTTTTCATGAAGATATCCATACTTTTACTCACTCATATTTGTTTTCAGCGACTCACTGCTACTTTCAAGATTTTTTCGGCGGCCTACCTAGCCTGACCTGACCTGGCCTTCTTGACTAGCTCGGTCTGTTACGTTGTGCAACACTGACTCGTTCTTCCATATGTTTGTATGAGATGCCAAACACCCAGATCTGAGACGCCTTTCCTCTCTTCTCCTCCCCTCTCCGCTCCTCGCAAGCAGTCTAGCCTACCTACCTGCTTATCCTCAAGAAGTCAATTCCCTCTTGGACCTTCAGATCCAAACCTTTGTCGAATCCTCTCCTGCTGCCTCCCAATAGCAGCCACTCAAACACAATGTACTCTGTGCCTAGCCCACCACAACAGTGGAATTCAGGGCCAGTGCCAACCCTCGACAGAACTCGGACATCCTCACCCCCTACCTCGCCAACCTCTCCAACTCGCTCTGGTCGATTGAGGGGCCTGAGTTATCTGCGAAGTTATACCCAAAATCACATCTTGTCGCGCGACAGTCACAGTCACAATAACAGCTCGACTTCTACTCCCCCCCAACGTCCATCGACCCTGGGCCGCGCTACCAGCTACCCATCACCGACGTCAAGGGGATCTGCAGGACCATCTGCACCCAGCTCGCCTGCACCACCTAGTATTGTTCCTCAGCAGGCTTCCACACTACAATCCCCGACTGCGCAACGAGCCACTTCCGACATTCCTTCCGCAAGATCAAGCAATCAGGATAGTGTGGGAGGTACAAGTGGCTGGCTGCCGACCGTTGGAGGGCAAAGTGCCGTGTCGCGCATTGCTTCCGAACCGCAGTCAGTTAACACAGGATCATCTTCTGCTGTTTTGTCAGGAAACAACCCATCTGACGTGACCTCCGATCTCACTGCTTCTATGGCTCGCACACGATCTGCCACGACGGGCACGGCTCCAGATATGCTTCCAGCTCAGGGAGGGGATACATCTCGAACTGAGCCCACCATGGGCAATGGGAACGGGGGAAACCAAGGCATGGCGCACCAACTGCCTTCCATACGTTTCCTTGCCCATCAAGATCCCAGAGCACAACGGCCATCACTGGTATTTCCACCAATGTCCCGCATACTGCCAACTGGAAAGGAGACAATTAAAGTCGGGCGATACTCGGAAAGAGACAATAATCCTACTCAAGCTGCAAATGTACCTTCATCCGCACCAGTTGGTTTCAAGTCAAAAGTAGTCAGCAGACGTCACTGCGAATTCTGGTGTTCTGGAGGGCGTTGGTTCATCAAGGACGTAAAAAGTTCTTCTGGTACATTTCTCAATCACATCCGACTTAGTTCGCCAGGTACTGAGTCGAGGCCTTTTCCCGTCAACGATGGTGATATAGTGCAGCTTGGGATTGATTTCAAAGGAGGAGAAGAGATGATATTTAGATGTGTGAAGATCAGAGTCGAGCTGAATAAAGGCTGGCAAAATGGGCCAAGCAGCTTCAAGTCAGTCACTTTCTTCGTCATATTTACGCAGGACTAACCTGATTTCCAGCGTTCAATCACACAAGCGTCTACGAGAACTAAACAGTCACGGGAAGCCACCAGGAGCTGGCTCGTCACAGGACTGCTCTATTTGTCTGGGACCTATTGCTGTAAGCTTCTCCTCGATTAATGTGTTGACTTGTGCTAACGAATTTCCTCTTCAGCCCTGTCAGTCATTATTTGTGGCTCCCTGCTCACATACATGGCATTACAAATGCATCCGAGTTATAATAAATGGACCGCATTGGCCGCATTTCATTTGCCCCAATTGCAGAAGTGTAGCAGACCTAGAAGCCGAGCTAGACGACCCCTATGCGAATGGTGAATGGGAGGAAATAGAAGCGGCGGATTCCGATTCTCCAGCAGAGGTTCCACAACAAAATGAAACCGAAACCGAACCGATTATTGAACAAGTGAACCTGCCAAATCGAAACACAGTTCTATCAGATGATACCGGAGTTTTGGTTGAAGCAGAAGAGCATTCGGAACAGGACCACAACAACCATAATACCGGCCACAGTGATATTGAGATCGAGGAAGCCAGTGATGACTCAGGTCATGACCAAGGCGTCCAAGCAGCAGCATCATCTTTAGGATACTTGACTATCAACCAGACTCCGTCGCCCTCTCCTTCCGAGTCAGTGTCAGATTCAAACCCCCAAGAAGAAGAATCCCAACGTCAACCTGTCTCCAACGCAACCTCAGCACCAGTCAACATTGTTCGGAAAGCTGTAGGCAGCGGCGGATCACATCTGGAGCAGCCATCTTCTCATCCAGAACGACACTCAACACGAACACCAAGTCCCAACGGTCTGGGCACTTCTCCCGCTGGAGTCGAGGGACCAATGACACCCAGGAATGATATTGGGCCATTCGTCTTTGATGGCAGCGCAGGGCGACCAGCAGAGCTGGCAACGCAGAATCTCAACGCTGCCGCTGTCATGCCTACACCTAACCATCCACCTCCTCCACCACCAACATCCAATCCTGCTTGATTCGAGAGGGTCTTCTTCGGCATTGATACATGCATTTAGCGAGTTTAAAGGCGCGGCACATGGGCCTAGCATCGGTGTTCTTTGCACGGTCTATTTTCCTACTTACTTATTTGCACTCGACATGATCTGTACAACTACCATAATATAAGGGCGGGCTGGTTGATTTTGTGGTTTTGCGGTTTTGCGAGTGGACCAATGGGTCGATGAATGAATGTAGTTACGTCGGAACAGAACATTTGGGGATGACTGGGACGGACAGGCATGAAACAGGGAGAGTGGGGGCTCCTAACACGACGTATCATGACAGGCGTTCGGTTAAATTACTCTGGGATTGTGGATTGGTTCGGATAGGGTTTTGATTTGGCTAAGGCGTGGATCATGTGTTGTTGTATGCAACTAACTGCAAGTTTTGTGTGCGCCACTACGTTCTGCTCGGAGAGACAAAGAAACTGGCGTGAGAGGGTAAGATGGAGGCATGGACAAATGGACGGAATCTTGATGTATTTGCATTTTGCGTAGCATAAATGAGCCATCTGCTTTTCACAATCCTGCTTGTGCACACATTTTATAATATCTCTACTATCACCTTATCATGGTTTCCTTGGTATGAACAGACTTACCCAGCAGCAGGCAGTGGAGCGAAATAAATAGACGCAAATGAATATCGAATCAACACTACTACGCAAACAGCATCATCTCCTTCCTCCAACCCTTCACCAAAACACCACCTATCTCTTCAACCCAGCCCCTAACCTCTCAATCTCCCTCCCCTCCACAGTCCCCACGCCCGCTGCGTTCCTCAACCTATCCAGAGCCTCCACATCCTTGATCTTGACAGCCTCCTCTGCGGCTTTCACCCGCATCCCGCACTTCTCGTACATGGCTATCGTCTCGCCGCTCTGTAGAGAGGGCGCTGCTTTTGGGATGAATATGCTGGCTAATTTGGGGTTGCCAGCTGATAGGATGAGTGTGAAGAAGGGCTGGGGAGGTGAGGGTTAGTTGAGTTTTGTTTGGGTTTTGGGGAGGGGAGATGGATAAGTGAGGTTGGGATGGGAAGGTGAGGATAATGAGATTGAGATGGGAAAGTTAGGATGGGAACGAAAGTGACAAGGGAAGAGACGTACCTCCCAGCCGATGGGCGATCGTCTTGTTTTGGACCATACTTCAAGTTCGTTCCAGTCACGTTTTGCGACTAGAGCTCGAAGTCTATAAAGCATTAGCATCACTCAGAGTGTCGTATGCATCATAACAATGGTAAGGGGGAGCAGAGAAAAAGAAGCATACCTAAGCCATGTAGCTGTCTTCTCCGGCACCTTGAACTCGCTCTGTACCTTCTTCGCTCGACTCGCATATCCCAAGCGAATGAGCTTGAAAATAGTCTCGTTGACACTCAACCCCGTGAACGACTCGGTCAAGTCTCGATCAAACGCCTCCTGCATCTTCAGCAACGTGCTTGCCTCTTGCAGCGCTTTCAATTCCAGCGAATTGTCTTTGGAGTCCGAGAGCAGTTTGCCGGCTAGGGCGAGCTTGTCGATTGCGGTGCGGGAATCAGGTTGTTTCAATGCTTCGCGCACGAAGACGTTAGCGCCGTCAATACGGCGGTCGTCTTGATAGTAGAGATCTTTCAGGAGTTCCGCGTCGTCTTCCTGTGCGGAAGCTTCGATGAGAGAGGTTGCTACTGGGCGGGTGTTGATCACCCGGAAGAAAGATGCGAGTGGTAGTTTCTTCTTTAGGTGGAGGAGGACGAAGAAGACGAGGTCGGAATCGCCGCTTTCGATGGCTTTGTCGAGGGCGATCTCATCTTCTTCCATGTTGAGAAGGAGAGGAACCTGTTTGCCTGCTCGAGGTTCGTGATTCAGGAGCTCGGTTGCGAGACGGCCTCGTCCTTCGTCGTAGGCTGCCCGTGCGATTTCTTCGAAGGAGATACCGCGTTTGCCGGCGAGCTTCTCGACGATGAGTCGGCATATCGTCTCTTCGTCTTCGGAACCTACGCGGACTTTTTGAGATGCCCAGTGTACGTAGATTCTATCAGTGGGCAGACGTAAGTAAGAGGAGATGCGGAGTGCAAGAAGATATTCTCGGCGGTTGATAAGACGCTGGACAAGTTTCTCTGGTGTGAGACGGAGGAATTGTTCGTAAGACAGTGGTAGCCCGATTTCATAATATCGGACAGCATTGAGTACTCGTAGTGTTTCGCACATATCGACAAACTCGTCGCTGTTATAAATATCGAGGACCGACTTCCCGAAGGAGGCAGCTTTCAGTAGCTGTTTCTGCCAGTGGACGCTGAACTCATGACCAGCTGCTTTTACCTGGTAAATATCAGCTGCTGTCTCCAGCGTTGAGAGGGGATACTTACGCAAGTATCCACAGCCTCCACCAGATTGGGCCTGATCAGCTGGATATTATCGTCTGCTTTCGGTGACTGATTTTCTAGCTGCTCCACTGCATCGAGCAATATTGATGCGGGCGATTCCGTACCAAAACGGAAAACTTCATCAGTAACCTCTGGTACTTTCTGCAAGAAGTCGCAGACCTCATTCGTGATGAGACGGACTCCATCATGGTCTACAGGATGTAAGCTAGAAGCTACATGCACAAACTGATGGCCATACCTGCGATCAAGTGAACTCTCCCATCGTAAAAATACTTCGCCGCCGCATTATTTGGTCCGATGATGTGGACCTCGTCCTCCCAAGCTATTACAACGGCATCATTGCCGCACCATTGGACATCTTTTGGTGGAATCTTCGATTTCGAATCATGTTCGCTAAGTCTGTTCTGGAAATCACTGGTAATAACATATGCTTTTCCAGTTTCCGTGTAGAGCGCAACGAAGCGACCATTGGGGGAAACACTAATGTGAGTAAAAGGGCCGATATCTAGCATCCGGTCTTCTGACTCGGTGGCGTCGACAACGTAAATTGTTTGGCCGATGCTCAAAAGGACCTCCACTGATCGAGAAAGAGTATATGCTGGGGCGATGAGTGTCCAGGAATGTACATCACCTTCTGGAGGTGCAGCGAGTTCTTTTGGCCGTGGTTCATCATAACGTGAGACCGCGATTAAGTGATTGTTCGATAGGAGCGCTACAAATCCCGTACCGTAGAACCTATCTGAATGTTAAAAGGTGTGCAATACAAGGTCGTGGAGTACACACCTGCAAGCTGTGACGCCATACTCTTCTGACCCATGCCCAAGAGAGAATTGTGAAAAATCTCCTTGCAGATCATAATACCGCACAGTTCCATCTGCTGTCACTACTATGAGCTTCTCTTCTTCTGACCAGCCCAGGCCTTTGATAGACCCCTTATCCCAATTGATTCGACGGATCAACTTCCCAGCACAGCTGTAGAGGTCTATGCTGGATTTCGAAGCTTGTGATCCTCGAAAAGAGTGAAGTTTAGTCTCATCTCGATGCAAGGCTGCACGTATCAGGATATTAGCATTCGGTCAACGAAGAAGGTTCCAAAAGCAAGAACCATTCATAATCACGTGATCGATATTCAAGCCGAAAGAGCTTTTGTTGTCCCATAGAAGGACAATTCATAGTAGAAAAATAACACAATATACGAAGACGATCTGAAGCAGCGACAGTGGGGCTTCATGACCCAATCCAGGTTGTCTTCCTTCCAATAAATAAGAGGAGTCTGCCGCCAGGCATATCCGAGTCGGACGGCAAAGCCCATATACAAACAAGTCTCATCTTGAGAGGAGAAAACAAGAGACTGACTCAAAAGGCAAAAAGAGTCGTTTGACATACCAATGGCGCCCCCATAAGAACATCCTGTGACGATGTAGTTCTCAAGTTCCAAGTCCTGGTCGAAGACGGCCGTATAGAGTTGAGTCTTCCGGTAAAATTTGCCTCCTACTCGCTCCCATTCCGCCGTCGGATTTGCCATATTTGGACGAAGATTTCTCACGTCATCCCGTTCCAGAGAGCATTCCTGTAGGGGAGTTGGGGATGCCTGGTCGGGGAGAGGAGCTTGAGAGTTGCTGCAGATGATGCAGCCCGAAATAAGGTGCGGCCCAAGCTCCACGCTAGAACTTCCTTGGACCTTCACATCATATCAACCATCTCGACCTCTCTCCAAGAAACCGCCACTTCAACCATTGATTCCGAGAAAACGACTTTCCCCCTGAGGAATCTTCCTTTCGATCTGGATATGGGGGAGCTATTCCTACTTGTAGCCTAATGGCAGACGAAACACTCCTCGAGAAGGTCCATGAACTGAGCGACTTGGAACTCGCGGCCTTGATTTGCCTTGTTGCGCAAGAGCACTGTATCATTGACACGGAGCCCGATGCCATAGATGATCTGGCACAAGAACTACAATTAGTACATCACTCGCTCAACTACCTGACTGGTTTCTAAGAGGATACAGGTTGCGTCAAAGGCCTTTGGTCTCTCTAATGCTGTAGTCGATTGCCACGAGCACACCAGTCTGGACGAATTTGCCCATGCCATATTATCCGTGGAGAATAGTCCAACTCGCTCGAACTCGCCTGTGACAACTCGACAGGATTCATACTTCCTCCATCTGCCAGCATTTGGATCTGCCAGCAGATCACCAGCCACGGAGACTTCCAGCGACAGCAAGAGCATCGCCAATGTGATCATCGCAAAGAACTTAGATGAGGCTCCCAAGCAGGTACAGATACAGGCTCTGGAGCTCATGAGGACGAAGAGAATATTCACAAGAACCTCAGTACAGAATGTGCCCAAGCGCTTTCTATTTATTGCGTTGCTAGGTGGTGGAGAGGGGCCCAGGTTGACGAAGCATTTGAACGACTACATGTTCATTTCGCATTTCCATGATCCAGAGGATGGCTTTCCGAACTTGGAAGAAATGTATGATGATGGAAACTCCATATCCTCTGTGGTGAAGAAGAACCCGATCCCGGACATCGAAGGGTCATTGTGGCCTAGAATCTCAGCAAATGTTCGTATAACGTGTCTTCTTTAGATTGCAGAACGTTAACCATTTGACAGGATGTCGAGCATTTAACAAGCCTTGCCAATGATGCTGTGGTCAGTATTGAAGTGAAGCGCTATCAACAGGATATCATTTCCTTTTTGCGGGTACATCGAGCCGTAGCTGGCGGTGTATCTGCTGCTTCATCAAAACATCTCGACAAGCTAGCAAAGTATGTCTCCTAGTTCTGCCTACGACGACCAATATTGATATATCCAGATGTCTCGCTCCTTTGCATGGTCTAACATACGCCACACCATCCCTCATTGGTCTTGCAGCTAGAAAGATATATCTCCATCGCATTCACATCGTTCAACCCGAGAAGGAACGGAGTATGCAATGGGGTAGCGATTTAGACGCCATTTCAGCATTGTTGGAAGGCATCGGGCCAGAGGATGTGATTGAAGAGGTGCTTGGGACTTCGGGGCCGGAAGTTCCTCTATAAAGTAACGATACATGTGTATCAGCCATTTGGCCTCACTCTGGCAGAACAGTCTCTGTAGAATTGAGGTTTTGAGTAAAAGTTCATGCATTTCCACGCAAGAGAAGCCACAACTCCCACAATAGGGCACTCAGACGGGGTTATCTGATCAGCCTTGAGTCCTCGACGGCATTTTGTCAATAGATGTCAGACTGCTGATCGCAAGGTCATCCATCATGACTCGTAGTAAGACACTCATTAATAATCAACGACTAATGAATATTAAATAATGTCTTCAAGCTCAGGAGTCTGCGTCCGTTATCGATGGTTCTCTTTCTGATCCCTCCAGTTGTTTCATTGGTGCGAGGCCCAGACGTGCGATACAGTGCCTGTAAATCTTACGATGCTGAAAAGGCATTTCGAGGATCACTTCACGGACTGCAAGAGAGACATGTAGCTGAGTGTTTTAGAAGAAGATTATGTACTTATTTTGGCATGGAGAATCATTGGTGGTCTATACCCTATTAAAAAATGTCCCTACTCGTGACGCCTGCAATGCACCTGATCCTGATTCCGAATCCTGAAATCTGTCTATGAGACTTCCTTGATACGGCAGGTCCATCCCGAACCGGCGCTCAAAAGGGGAAGACTGTGATTAATGAAAGTCAGTAAAGTTGTTTGAGTATTTTGACAGACTGTAAGACTAACCTTGCACCAAGACACCATCCAAGTTCGTTGCCCTTGATCTTCTTCGCGATCTTGATTTCTCTGTCGATAGGCATCTCGTAGCCAGTGTGGAGAAGTGCCAGCATGAAGGTAAGATCAAGGCAGTGCTCAGGGCGGTCCCGGAGCTCCTTGATGGCATCGGGTACGCTCTGGAAAACATCCCAGTGGCTCTCACCACCACAAACTTGCTCCGCGAGATGGTGGAGCTCCTTGAGTGTAAACGACTCAGGCATACCGAGGGGATCGGTGCGGTCGTAGAAGTAGGAGAAAGCGTACACGTCTTCTTGAGAGAATGTCTTCTCAAGGGATGGCTGGTGGATACCGTTGAAAGAGCAAGGTGCGAGACTGCACTCCTTCTCCTTATAGAGAATCTTCTCAGCAAGCTTGCGGCACTGGGCTGGAGCTGGAGATGATGGACCAGTCATGTTGACACTGACTGAACCTCCAAGAGGATGACCATCCGAAAGCTTGACATCGACTGGGCGAGTCATGCCAGGAGCAATACAAGGGTTGACGACTGGCTTCGAAGTCCAGGCAGGGTCGATAGGGCTGGTTGAGTGGATGTCCTCGATTAAGGCTCTGTGAATAGCTTCGCGGGCCGACATGAGACCATATCCAAGATGAGAGTGCTGGTACAGCTCAAAGTTTCTTCCGCCAAAGGTAAGCTTATACTTGTGATCGCCTTCGGCCATTTTCTCAGGCATGGCACCCTTAAATGTAGGCTCAAAAACGATTTGAGTGGATCCACCCCCAAGATCGAAAACAGCAGCAGTGCCGCTAGGATCGGGTCCTCCAATCTTGCCAAGGAGATAGTTGGTTGTGATCCAGGCGTAGACACCCTCGTCCTTGCCATCCATGATGACAACGCCATTGTTCTCTTTTGAAACGACAGGGAACGGGTATTTGGTCTCCAATCGGGTTCGCACGGCGTCCAAAATCTTCTGGCTCATTTCAGGGCCAAGGAGACGAAGTCCAGCTGTTGCTTTGACCGCAACAGGTGTACAGCTCTTGTAGCTGTCTGGTACAGATGCCATTGCTGTATCCATAAGAACATCCAGACTCTGAGCAGCGCCTTCAGCATCAGTCTTGAAAGAACTCAACCCTGAGCCTCCTTCCTTCTTCTCTGTCATCTTGAACACCTCATCCTCGAGCTCTGGGGTGGAGCCGCAGTTATTGAACTTGTAAACGTGGATTCGCGAGCCAGTGCTGCCAGCATCGATCATGAGAGCATATTGGACTAATGGCTTCGATTTATCGCTGGATTTCAAGCACTTTGTTGTCGCAGCTTTTGGATCGGATACCGTTTGTCCACCGACGCTTATGGTTGACGCTACAAAAACTATTAGCTAATGGGAGATTTCTAGATTAGGTAGACACGCACCTCCACCATCTATCCCAGAGGGAGAGAGGTAGTAGAACAGGAAGATGATAAAGAGGAGTAGACCTCCTGTCTTCAGGTATCTGGAGCGCTGACTTTGCGTCATCCAGGCGGTTTTGATGTTCTCCAGCTTGGCGGCGGCGCTGTCACTTGCGCCTCTGGTACTGTATCGAGCGGCTTTCTCGTGGGGATCGTGTGCTACGTTTCTCGTCGGCAGCGAAACTGATGTTCGTCTCATAAGGGAATGATTGGAATATTAATGCTGGTTCAGCGCACAATCGCTCAACCCGAGGAAAATAACGTGCGGACGAAGCGAAGGTTGAGAGAGTGTGGAATATAAGGGGTGGGATTTGGAGAAAGGAGTGAGAAGACGGTTAACTGTAGCTGGAATTTTGGTACGGTAGAGTAGATCAACGCCAACGACCCCTGATGGAGTAAAGTTCGAGATGTGGCGGCAGTTCAAAAAAGAACAGCTAGCCTACACGGGGGGGTCCGGTGGGTCCTGTGGCTGGTGCTAGTGCTAGTGCAGCAGCTGGAAGCCTGGAAAGGAGGGTCGGCGATAAGAAGTAAGTAAGCAAGGCTGCGGATCCTGGAGCACAATCAGTCCCGAGTCGCAAAGAAGCGCGTCACTCTTCCTGCCTGCCGGCGCATGCGACAACCACCTCGTTTCCCTTACATAGAATAGAATAGAATTGCCTCAACCATTCCTTATACATTTCGCTGTTTCCCAGCATGAATTCTTTACTTCTTTGATCACCATTGCCTTCAGTCCTCTTCTCCCTTCCAAGTTGAACACCAAACCCCAATAAGCCCTCCGAAATTGCCACAGCATGAAAGTACAACTGTATGTCTACGACCTTTCCAATGGACTGGCACGCCAACTGTCTGCCGCATTCATCGGCGTCCAGATCGATGCCGTGTACCACACGTCGATTGTTATGGAGGGCATAGAATACGTCTACGATGGAGGAATCAGAACCGCAGATCCCGGCCGAACACATTTGGGCAGTCCAATGCAGATATTGGAACTCGGCACAACCAACCTTCCAATGGATGTGATAATGGAGTACCTAGAGTCGCTACGGGAGATATACACCGAGGAGGTACTTCAATGTTTTCCAAATCCTAGAAATCAGCGCTGACCTAGAGGAAGGCCTATGACCTTTGGTCTCACAACTGTAATAACTTCTCCAACGACTTCTCGACCTTCTTAATTGGCCATGGGATCCCCGAGCATATTGCCAATCTTCCCCAGACTGTTCTCAATACACCACTTGGTCGTGTCATGCAGCCACAAATCAACGAGATGGTACGGCGCAGACAAAATAAGAACAGCAATGGCGGACTCCTCGGCATCAAAGACCAAGCGGACATTCCACAAACACAACAACAGCGGGCATCAACTGTCAGGGAAGCACACTCTGTCGTCGCATTGGATAAATTACTCCAGGAAGCCGAGAAAACTTGCGCTGTGATCTTCTTTACGTCTGCAACTTGTGCACCCTGCAAGCCACTTTACCCGGTTTATGATGAGATGGCAGAGGAAGCAGCTCACAAAGCCATTCTTATTAAGGTCGACGTTTCCAAAGCATTTGATATCGGTACAAAATACAACATCAGGTCCACGCCGACATTTATGACGTTCCTTCGCGGCAAGGAAGACTATAGATGGTCAGGATCCAACCCTTCAGAGTTGAAGGGCAACGTCAACATGCTCATACAAATGGCATGGCCGACACATCCTCACGAATCTCTGCCTCTGCCAGCATTGCGTGGTGCTAGCACCAAACCAGTTCTCTTCAGCAAGTTGCCTCCACTGGAGAAGCTGAAAGCGAAGATGGGACCATCAGCACAGGACACAGGCATTGCTGGAGTGCTGCACTTTGTAGCCGCGCGCGCAGAGGACGGAGCAGCAGAAGTCACCCTCCCAGATCTTGATGCGTTCAGCCATTCTCTACGCTCAGCCCCTTCAACACTCCCTCCCGAAATCATGTTCACGATTGTCGATCTTGTCCGAGTTGCCCTTGTCGACCCTCGATTCAGCGGCTACTATGCCGAAGAGAAAGAGCATATGACCATCGCCCCTCTTATTTCCTACGTCAACGCTCTCAAAGACTGCCCATACTCTCTCCGTCTCGTTGCATTGCAAATGGCCTGCAACCTCTTCACAAGTCAGCTCTACCCAACGCACATCCTCAATTGTCCTACGATGACCGGGCCCATCGTTGAACTCATAACCACGAGTCTGCTAGACGACAAGCACCACAACGTCCGAGTCGCAGCCGCAAGTCTCGCTTTCAACATCGCCACAGCGAACAGCAAACTCCGCAGCGAAGAACATCTAGAATCTCTACCAGAAGGCGACCAAGTCGAGCTGGGCGCCTCGCTACTGGAAGCCATCAGCGTGGAGGGAGAGTCTCCAGAAGCTATGAAAGGCTTCTTACTCGCTTTTGGATACCTAGTGTATTGCGCCCCGAAGAATGGCGAGTTGGTAGATTTACTGAAGAGTATGGATGCGCAGGGCACGGTGCTGGGGAAGCAGAAACTGTTTCCCAATGAGGCGCTGGTAAAGGATATTGGAGGCGTTTTGCTTGGAAAGGGTTTGGCATAGACTTCATACCATAGATTAGAAATTAGAAATGAGTTGCGGTTTTAGACCATTCACGTTGCGTTTGCTATAATAATTACTGAGGTTGTTCAGAAGGTGCTGGTAAGTCTATGTTTTGCTCGCTTAAAAAGTCTCTCGCTTAAATAAGGGCATTTTCAACGTTCGAAATTTCGAAATAAGGCTTTGGATGAGTATTTAGACAGCAAATGACCATATAAAGTTATTTGAAGTGCATTGAAATGTTCGATGAATTGGTTTCCATCTGGGTGGATTTGCGTTGCAAATGCGGACCGATGTTCTTGCCATTTTCGAAGGCATTTTCGAAATCGACTCGCAAACGTAGACTTGATTTCCAATTCACCAGTACAGTTTCGAAAAGGTACAGTAATTAAAACAAGTTTAAGAAGTAATTTACTACAGCACATACAACGAACAGGTGCGTCATCACTTGCCATTTGATATTTTCAGAGTCTGACGCCAAGGTGCTTCGGAAAGCGAGACAGATGCTGGCCAGTAGTCTAATCCAGATTTGAAGGTAGAGATAGGCTCAGGTAGAGAAGTCAGGGGAGCCGAACATACTACCATGTCTCCCCGTAACTCTTATTAGTTGACTATGAATCTCAGAGGCAAGTTCGGTCGACTTAGAGCTGTGCGTATTCGGACTTGCCTGAGCGACCAGTGGTGCAGATCCATCTGACATACCTGGAGTTGGTACAGTCCGATGCGTGTGCTCTACTGACAGTCTAAGGTCCAGCATTGGTGGGTTGAATGACCTGGCAAATCTTTGAGTGCGATTACGGTCTCGCTGGCTGGTCTGATCCGGTCTGATGTGGCTGCTGCTGGCCGAGATCGGATAAGAGTAACTCGCAACAGTCGGCCATTCTGCCTATGTGAAAGATTTGTTGATCCATGAAATAAGCGTGCTGCGTGAAGTTCCTCGTACATTCAGATCTAATCCAGTGTGGTTCTAAAAGGTCTTGTGCCATGCTTGGAACTGGGATAGGCACATGTCGAAATCGGCAGCTGGAACTTTACCTTGCGTCTCGCGATCAAGTAGCGAGTGGTCAGCTGCTCCCTCTCACAGAGACATAACGAATATGGTAGTCGTTGTTGTCATCGGACTATGATGTAGATCTGGTACCGTTGGGTGGATATCCCAGGCTGTGCGTAGAAAACTTATGTTAGGGCTCCTAACCCTTGACATAGCAATGAGAAGCCAAGTACTATACCTGGAGACGACACTTATGACTGTGGTGAATTCACCCATCGGCTGCTTCCGATGAGAGATGCTCTCAAAAGTTTCTGCGTTGCGTAATAAGGAATTCGCTTCGCTGCCATTAGCTGATTAGTTTGTTTACACTAGCAACAACTAATATCTTTAGAAGGATATAGAATCACTAGCTAGAGGGAGGGAAATAATTCCGGATGACACTGAGTGCTTCACTACTATCAATTGATCGAATGCGATCGTTTTCGCCCAAAGGTGACTCGTTGAGTGGACGGCGCAGCGAAGTGTACGAAGAAATCTCTTAGCAGCAGCATGGTAAGCGACGAGGTGGACGGCGATCACTCAACGCTGTAGATGCAATGTGCAAATCTGTGAATTAGAATTCCTCTGTGGGACTGGGTGCATATCTGGTTATCTGCAGGTATAGTTTTAGGTCCGAGAGGAAGAGTCTTTCTCAATTGATGGCCTCTCAGGGAGCTGGCGGAGGAATCCAGGGAATTGCCACAACTACCTGTTCGTTCTGAACATGCTGATCATATCACAATTGACTGCCAGCTTTTTCTCCACCTCTTATACTCAGTCGCTGCTAGTAAGATACTGGAAAGCTCACATCCCCAGGCTAAACTGTTGTTGAGAAGAGAATTCGTTGTTGACCAAGGAATTGGAGGACGCTTGGGAACGGACGAGATCCTAATCGCAAGCTGTCAAGATGCCCCCAATTGGAGAAATGAGAAAATTAGGCACTCTCTTAGGATTTTTGCGTAGTTTGAATTGTTCCGCATGACCAAGTGGCGAGGAGAGCGGTGGGCGAAAAGTCTCTGTGGCTGGTAGCGTACACCCCTGTCAGTCTATTTGTATAAAAACACCCCAAGGCTTCGCCAACTCCAAACCTTCCCCCACAAACTTTTCCCCAAATACTCACGCTCCTTCCTATCACCTACCAACGCTCCTTCAAGTCTCCCTTTAGTCATCAAGAGTAAGTCTACTCCTCTTTGGAGCTGTCTACCATCGCTGTCCTCTGTGGTTGCTGGCGGCGTCCCACTTCCTATTGTCCCTGACCAACAATAGCTGACTTGCCTCACAATAGCATCGCAACCACACCATCAAAACAATCCAGCTTCGGGAGTGAGTATTTTCCCGGCGCTCCCTCACACCCTCCTGTATAAGGGTCGTTCTCCTGCACAAAATTCTCCCTTCTCTTCATGATCACCAATACAGCCTCCAGAGTCAACAAGCCCCAACACAAACCTGTAAACCACAAGCACTACTGAAGCAACACCATACTGACGTGGGCCGATTCTCAGAAGTCAAGCAAGCTTGCCAGCGTACACCAGTCACCAGTACGTATTCCCCTCTTTTGGTCCCACGGTCGCAAACCACTCACACCTTCACCTCGCAGCAGCGCTGCTCCCTCCCAGTTCCCACGACAACAGACTTTCCACAACACACAGCAACTCCTTCCATGGACACACACTCTTTCCATCTGTTATCACTGCTCCAGTTTCTTCCTTGCTCTCCGTTCTTCAATTGGTCTTGCTTTCGGCACAACTTCCACTCTGTCCTTCACCAGATTCCTCCTTCTCCCAAGATCCTCTTCCCGCGCAATTCCTCACACATTCTCCAACCCATCACCGCTCCAGCACACCACCTGCCAGAATCTTGAGTTGACTTTATTCCCAGTCGCAATTTCAACCAAGTGCAATCATCCACCGCTCTTTCTGTCCTTCAAACTTCAAAAGGTAAACAAATCTCCCTACCCACCAGATAACTCATGAAATCTGCAGCCATGTCCATGTACTAACACTCTGATAGCTCCATATAATATCTCTGCTAAGATGCTTTGCTTCGGTGCCCTACTCGAGTCTGAGGTTGTCATCATCGAGAAGCTCAAGTACCTTGACCTGGCTTCTGGCCGTGAGACAAACGTCACCATCAGCCCCGAGCTCAAGTCCAACAACCTTCCTCTTGCAATTGGCCGTCTAGATCTCTCTCTCCCCACAAACACTATCCTTGTTCCTAATGGTCAGGTCATGGCCTTCAACAAGACACTCCTCAAGCTCAAGGGCTCCTGCGGCGAGTTTGTTCTCTTCCCAAATCTCCCCAATGAGATCAAGAGTGAGATCTTTGATCTTTGCTCGCTTCAGCCCAGACAAATCACCTTCATTGAGATGGAAGCCAATAACATCCACTACTTGCAGAGCATCGGAGCCCCTCGTCCAGCAATCTTCGCTGCTAGCAAGCCTGCTCTTCTTGATGCTCTGGCGCGCAAGAGATACGTCCCATTAGCCACTGTTGACAACAAGCGCAGGCCATATCTCGGAGTTGGCCGCGACGTGGTCGAACTTGGCTCCATGACTGCTAATAGCCCCCCAGTTCTCGAGCTTGCGGATGTCTTGATCAACAAGCTTGACGTCTCCTATATCCAGACCGTCCACATGAACTTGAATGATTTGTTCATGATCTATATCTGGTGCGCGACCAACCTCGTATTCCTTCCCAACGTCAAGGTCTTGCACCTCACCGCAACCTTCTCCGATGCTGGTCGTGCTCAGCGTGGTCTCTATACCTTGTGGTTCAGAGAGATTTGGGGCAGCCGCAATGCATTCATGCCGATGTGCAATACCCCTGACGGCGTTGAGGTTCAATGCCAGGCCGCTCGCGATTGTTTCGACACCTACATCAGCAACCCCTTCGAGCAAGGCCGCATCGATGAGATCAACTTCCGCCTTAATCGCTGCCTCAACTGGGTTCCCAACTTCCCCTTGGAGGTTGCTCTCATCGTTGAGTACCTCCCATTGCAAGGATTCCCTCTAGCTGCCACTCAGCCTCGCATCCAGCGGTTGTAAGCTGCTTTGGCTTCGCATTGCTTCTCGCTCGTTCCACACTGGCTTCTCTCCCTTGCATCAGCCATTTGGATCTCTTCAGACGATAGTGTGTTGGAAATTCCTGTAAGTACCCTCCTCATCCCCAGTATTTTTGTCAAAACTGACTGACCAACCTTCTCCAGCCAGGAAACTCAACAACTTTGCTTGGACGATGGGATGACCTATATTCTGTGTTTTCATTTGTTCTTCTCCATCAAAAATTGCTCCTTGAGATGAGATATGGTCGAAATGTGGGGAGTCCGGGTACCTTCTTTTACTCCGGATGACTGAGTTTCTGTGGTCGCCCTGGGTGGAATCTCTGTTTTCAAATCTTGCTACTTGCTCACGCGTCTTCTTGTAACATCTCATTGTGCTTCTAGGCACAAGGCTCATAGCTGACAGCCAAATTGCTCCATGTCGTTGATAAATGACAATTAATTTTGAAACTTTTCACCTATCTGAATGATTAGCTGTGAAACCATGCAGGCTTCTGCTGTTGTTGGATGGCCCAGAGATAGTTCTTTGCGGGTTGGTATTCCAAAACAGGAAGACACCAAAGATCCGATAGGCTAGTAGCTTGGTGCTATCGCCTCTTTGGTTGTATGGACGTGTTCCGGAAGCCGTGCATCTGATCAATGTTTCAAGAAAGACACAACCAGCTAAATGCTTCATTTCCTAGATTTGTCATTATCAGCGACTCACGATAGCACCCAAAGGCTGGTCCCACTGGCTCCAACTCACTCTCATCACTCCGGCTCACTTTCATCTTGTGTATGATCCGGTGTGCATCGCTTAGCCTCTTGATCAGCGGAAGGCTTGGCGGGACCTCAGTATTCCTCCGTCCCATCTTCCTCGCCATACTCAGTGATACTCAGACGCGTTTTTTCCGAACGAGAAATCAATTCTTGTTGTTAAACTTCAGTAGTATCCGTTTCTATTGTTTCCGTGGAAGTCTGAGTACCCGGGGTTTGGTCCTGGCGCTCCTGTTCACCAGTTGTTTCGTCAGTCGCTTCTTGTCCGCTCGGGGAGAACTTGCTCACCATGGGCAGTAGACGCGTCTAACAGTGCAGTCTGAGAAGCTCTACCATCCCTAGACCATAATAACTAAAAGATTTCATGTTGCTCGATATTCTGCGCCTAGTTGTTGAGCTGGAGTTGTGGTGATGTCGTCTCTGCCTTCATTCTCGGCAATGCTCTGGGGCGGCGATTCTATGCTGTATCTATGGTAGCCATCGGCAGGCTAGAATGAATAGAAGCTTCATAAAAGATTCAGAGTCCAGAAGCGCTTAAATTATCACAGGTCCTGTGTTGCGATGGTTGCGAAGTGGTGGGATGTTGATTGTTGTGTTTCCGAGGAGGGGTGCAACGCATGTGGAGGACCCCGGAAGTGAAGAGTTGACGAAGCTACAAAGGGTTAGTGGCTGGGCAGATACTTCAAAGTGAACATGAACCAACTGGCAAGACCTCCTTGGATCGTCTCTTGCCATTATTGAAAGGTTGTTGTCATCTTCTGTCGTAACGGGGTAAGAACGACTTAGGAAGGAGGCATTAGTGCAGGTACATGGGTTGGTAGCCAGGCGGACTTTCGAAAAAGTCATCAACTCACAACTAAGATCTCTCAGTAACTTCCTCTCCTTTCTATTACCCAGGTTGGTAGTAATAATGAGCTGGGTAGAGTGCTCATCAGGTTTTTACACAAAAGGACACATTAAGTGAGATATAACAGAGCTATCAGTTGTCAGCAGCTACCCTTCGAAGAGAAACATACTCACAGTTGTATGTTGTTTGGTTTGCTTTCTCTGTCACTAGATAAATAAGCAGTGGCTCCTAGTTCTACAGCTTTGTGTACTTTAATCTACCAGTTTGTATGCCCTAAGCAGTCAGTCGTGTAATCCTCAAGACCCACGGCCCACGTTGCTTTGACTTCGAGGGGCGCTCTGCATCTCTTGAGACTGAACTTGCACACTGTGTAGCACAGAAGTTTGTGAGAGATATGAAGTCTTTTCCAATTTAATGAACAGAGTCTGAAGCGTTAATGCAAAAGAGAGAAAGTCAGGGAGTGCAGTATTCTTCGAAGTCTAGGATGGACTCGAAAACCTATCTGAGTTGCCGTGCAATCAACGCTTAACGAACCCCAAATCACCGATTGGATTTTTAGACAGAGATGCAATGGCTGAATCTAGTAAGGAACGACAGCTCAGATGTTCGGATTCATCCGGTGCCGGACATACTGTCTCGATTTGGCTTTGGTAGCATTTGAGCCACGTGGATTAGCCGAACAAAGGCCCTTGGGATGGACACCCAACCACCATTGTTTACATGCTTTCCAGTGTTACAAAGTCATGAATAAAAGCGTCAGCTAGACAGTCAATCTCTGGCAAATGGTTCAGTATCTTCCAATTCCTTGGCCGAAGTATATCCTCAGAAATCCGTGGCTAGAATTAATTTCATGAGTGGGTCAGTTGCCCTCCAACCTGCACAAAACCCAGGACAGAAGTTCCTGGAAACCTCGGACCTTGTAATCTTTAACGTCAACTACAAGGTCCTATGGGGATCTGCGACCATGGCTACGAGGTGGCATATTATCAACCTAGGGACTTCTCCCGAAAATCGAGGAACATCAGAATGTCACTGCGGGGCAACATCACTTCAATAACAAGCGCCTGTCTGCGCATATCTTGTGACTTTACAAAACAGATATTGCAGTCTTGACCCTCAACATCAGCTGTCCAATGCCTGGGGGGCGTTCTGGAGCCAGTCGGCCAAGTCATGATGCCGCTATGAGGAAAACCAAGGCAGTCACTAGGATGAGAGGCTGTAAAAGCCGCGAAGAAAATGGTAATTACAATCACCACATTCTACGTGCTATAATAGACAGAGACTCCGACACGTGTGGAGTGGTAGCCTGCTTTTTATGTCAGTTTGATAAGGGAAACATGAGTCGTGTTCAATATCAACAGGTTTTAGGTGTGCTCAAGAAATTTACAACACGGTGTATGCTATCCAAGCACCATCAGCCGTTTTCAATCACCATTTCTTATAGCACGAATTAATCGATCGAGGAGCTTGGAGTCAAAAGTACTTTCTCAGGAAGACATATACTCTTTATAAGTCGTACGTCGTGGGCTGCATCAAGTCTTTTTGCGTAATCGTGGGCCAAAGGTCTTCAGTATCAGTTTCGGTCTTTTGCAATGTCTGAGGTTGAGTATGTAATGGATATGCATTGAGCAATCCTATCGACTATGAAATGAATATTGAGATTATCGGGTTTGAGTGAAGGGCAGTGGGTTGGATTCATCGATGCTTGAATCAAATATATCGCTATATGCGACGAGGCCAAGAAAGCGTCCGGCTTCCCGTGTTGGTGGACGGACAACCCAACCACGTGCGGCAGAAGGACAACAAAAAGCGCGACGGAATCAACTTACATATGTTCCTAGTCGAAGATTAACATTTTCCCAACGAAGCGGTCCTCAATTGACGCGAATGCAATTCCATCGAAAGAGTTTAAGAGTTTTCTTCACGACGATCCATTAAATCGACGCATTGTCTCAGACATCACCGGAGATCACCCCTGCATGCAATCACCCCGCCAACCTCGAACCCACCGCGGCGGAATAAACACCGAGCGACTTTATGTATCACTATCTCCAGCAAAGGTTCAACGCAACGATTCAGGATATCAGCGAAACATTGATTGGCATGGCTCTGGATCCACGTTTAATGCCAGGTGTGGCCGCGGAAATGCGCACCGTGAGATCCTCTGCTTCGACTCCATCCTTACGATCGCGGGGGAGTGATATGACAATGGGGAGAGATGCGCCGGGTGGAAACGTTCGAGTGGTGGTTAGAGTCAGAGCATTTCTTCCTAGAGGTATGATGGAGGTCCGTAGGTTCCCAAGCTGTACTAAAAGTCTTCGCAGAAATAGAAAGAGGGGCAGAATGCCTGATTGAGATGAACCCCAATACCCAAGCTACAAGCCTTCTTGTACCCAATGATACAGATCCTGCGAATACTCGATCCAAAACAAGAAAAGTAATCGAGGAGAAGTCCTTTACATTCGACAATTCATTCTGGAGCCACGACACGAAAGACGAACATTATGCTCATCAGGAGGATGTCTACAACAGCTTGGGAGAAGAGTTCTTGGATCACAACTTCGAAGGATATCATACCTGTATATTTGCCTACGGTCAAACGGGTTCCGGGAAGAGTTATACTATGATGGGAACCCCTGATCAGCCTGGTCTAATCCCACGGACCTGCGAGGATCTCTTCCAGCGAATAGAAGCAGCCCATAACGAAACGCCAAATATATCCTACAATGTCCGAGTTTCCTATTTCGAAGTGTACAACGAGCATGTCCGCGACTTGCTTGTTCCCGTACATCCAAATCAGCCTCCATACTATCTCAAGATCCGAGAGTCACCCACGGAAGGACCGTATATTAAGGACCTGACTGATGCTCCTGTGCGGAATATTTCAGAAATCATGAAGTTTATGAAGATGGGAGACGCGAGCCGAACGACGGCAAGCACCAAAATGAACGATACCAGTAGCAGAAGTCACTCCGTATTTACAATTATGCTGAAGCAAATCCACCAAGACATGGACACGGACGAGACCACGGAACGCACTGCTCGGATTCGACTGGTCGATTTGGCAGGTAGCGAACGAGCGAAGGCAACAGAAGCAACTGGTGCACGTCTTAGAGAAGGAAGCAACATCAATAAGTCTCTGACTACTCTCGGCCGTGTGATCGCTGCGTTGGCGGACCCGAAACAACATCGACCGGGAAAGAGAAGCAAGGATATTGTGCCATATAGAGACTCAATCCTAACCTGGCTATTGAAGGACTCGCTGGGAGGTAACAGCAAGACTGCAATGATTGCATGTATAGCACCATCTGACTATGACGAGACACTTTCGACTCTCCGATATGCAGACCAGGCCAAGAGGATCCGAACTAGAGCAGTTGTCAACCAAGACCACGTATCAGCTGCAGAGCGCGATGCCCAAATCGCTGCAATGGCGGAAGAGATCCGTATTCTTCAGATGAGCGTATCTGATAGTCGACGGCGCGAGAAGGAGGACAAGGCACAGGAGGAGAAGTTGGAGGAGTACCAGAATAGAGTTGTTGCGATGCAGCGCATGATGGAGGAGAAAAGCATGGTTGCAGATGGCAAAATCCGAAGTCTTCAGACAGAGAACGATGCTCTGAGGTTACATCTCAAGCTCGCGCTCGACAGCTTGAAGAATCCTATCGATGTCAGAAGCGCCAGAAGCAGTATGCGTGGACCCAGTCGGAAGGGAAGTATGTTCGAGGCTGGTGAGAAAAGTGAAGAAAACAAAGAGAACGACGATGTGACTGAGGTTCCGGACGAAGAGTATGGTGATGAAGATGAGGGAATCGATGTCACAGTGCATGAAGAGCGAGCAAATGAGGTCCAGGCTTTCATGAAGGAGCTTTTGAATGATTTGGGGATGTTCAAGCGCAAAATTGGCGATGACAAGACTCGATTTGTTACTCCACTCGGGGAGAGAGTAAATTGAGTATGTGTGAACTCTTCTTGTGAAGAAATGGGCTAGGATAGCGGACTGGGCAGGATATGGTTCTAGGGTAGCGATGGTGTTTGGAGTAGCTGCACTAAATTGTTGAGTATTTGTAATGATTCATGATATTAATTGCCGCTCGCTCTCCGACGTATCATTCAACTACTAGATTGAGTGCAAGGCAGGGAAATTATGTGTAGAAGAATAAAACGAAAGATAGAGTCTCGGTTCCTGGACAAGCCCTCGATCAAATCTAACTTTTGTTCCGGAAATAAATGTAATACAACATTGCTACGATTTACTCTTGCCGAGTACATCCCCTACTTCTACCCAACAACCCACGAACCATACTCAATCGGTCTCTAAATTATCAGTACATTTCATAACGCCAGCCCATGTCCACCATCTCCTGGGTCACACCCCCTCTCATGACCTTTGCAATCTCAGTAGGGTCTCTAGAGTCCAGGCGCCTATTTTCGCGCAGAACAAACCAGCGGTAGAGGGTCAGCGTACACGCAAACAAGAAGGCGCAACCCATCAGCGTGCCCATTGCTGCGAAGAACTGAGGTGGCGCATAGTACAGATAAGAGGCCCAGATGTTGGCAGTTCCACCGATACAGTTGACAAGAGCACTCGCTGCTGCTCTCTTGGCCGTCGGTCGAGCCAAATGTAAGTTGATCGTCTTGTAGAGGAGTATTTGTGGCCCGACAGAGGAGAAGGGTAACACCATCATGGAGAAGTATCGCGCACCAATGTTGGTCGTAGCCATGGGAATGATGTACATCGAGCATGCGATCGCGATACAGCACATGATGATCGGGTACACGGTATTCTTGCGATCCGAGTAGAAGGTGATGCCATAGTACACAAAGCCTGCGAGGATATATGGCGGTGCTGTCAACAACAGGGAGACGGTACCGGTGTATCCAAGAGATTTGACGAGCGTGGGAAAGTAGTTGGCAATTGAACCCTGCGCCTGGGACATCATGTTGCAGAAGATAAGCATTAGCAGCTTAGGGTCTGAAAGTGCTTGCATGAAGGACTTCAACACGCGCTCGTTCTCTGTACCCTCAGCTGCCCCTGCCTCAGACTCGATTCGCCATACAGCAAGATCCCGCTCGAACTTGTTCAGCATGCGGGCGTTGTGTGGGTACTCTGGCATAAAGAAAATACAGATCGATCCGATTCCAACGGTGGCACAGCCTTCAACGATGAAAAGCCATCGCCAACCAGCAATACCATGTGCACCGTCGAGCTGAAAGATTGCAGCTGCAAAGAGACCACCGAAGGCATTGCCGACTTGCTGCGCAATATAGAGCCCAGCCAGACGCTTGCCAAGTTCTCCTTTGGTGTACCACTAGACAGACTCGGGATCAGTATTGCTTTACTTGAGATCCAATTCCCCAGATGATGCAAAAAACGACGGGGTTGTCTGAAGTGGACGACGTGGGTCCTCATCATTCTGAAACAATCTACGAAAATTTAGAGAAGACTCACAGTCGACAGAAAGTAGACGGCACCAGGGAAAAAGACTGCCTCGACGATTCCCAGGATAACACGAACAGCCAGTAGTTGTTCGTAAGTTTGAACAGCTGCTGTTGCACCAGAGATACCTCCCCAGATAACTGTTGCGGTACAGATGTACATTCCAGGTCGAGGGATCCTGGTGATGAGAAGGTTGGACGGGATCTGGAAGGGCAAGTATCCAACAAAGAGGATAGAGATGGCGGTAGCGAATTGCTGAGTTGTCATGTGGAGATCGTCGGTGATGCCTTGCAACTTGGCTGCCGATAAATTCTGACGGTCAATGTAGTTGAGGATATATAGGATGCCGATGATAGGCAAGATGACAAGATCCATCTTGCGGACGAGTTTCTTGTTGAGTCGCGCCAGTTCCTCAGTACTAAGCTCGCGAAGAGACTCGGGCATGCGATTGATGTCGTTCATCTCACCAGCGGAGACTGAGTTGATGGCACCAAGATCATTTGACTTGATGTCTTTCTGCTGGTCATGGCTTGTCGCTGAAGCAGAGTCGGGGCGAGACAGCTCCATGTCGACTTCGATGAGCTGGAGAAGGAAGACTGATGAGTGTCTTTCCGCTCGAGAGGAAGCTATTGTCTGGAAAATGGACTAGACTTCAAGAGAAAAGTGATGAACTTCGGTGTCTGGTCATCGTACACTTGATGCCGCCGGGACTGTAGTTATATACCTAGGTAGATGTTGCACTGTCTGTTCGTCGACTCTGCTGTATAAGGTAGCTATGGCACTCTCAATAAGAAGATATATGGATGAGTCTTGATTGGCCAATTCTCCATCAAGCCACGAACTCATGCTGGTTGCTGATATGGAAGTATTCAAGGAGTGGAGGAGGAGCCCCCCATTTCCGGTTACCATTTAAATTCATACTGTGAATTATGACTTCGCTTGGGTCGAGAGGAGAGATAAGGGAGGAGTAGGAACGATGGGGTGGGTGTCACCTCGGGGTAGCCATGTCTGGTTAGTTTGGGAGGAGCCCCGAGCTCGCTTAATCACATTCGGCTTTTGACGGCTGTTGACATTCCAGCCAAGCTAGCCGAGCATGCTGTCCTTCTTTTCCCTCCACTAATCCATTCATCCACTCCTCCCATTCTGCATTGCGTAGCCTTCATTTTGAGTATATGAATCAATACCCGCTATGAAGTAATCATGCCGCGGCTTTAACTCTCACTCCTCCTGCTCCTCCTCGAAGCGAGCAAGGTGAGATCCTCGTGGACCTTTCCGGAGACACTCTGCCCTAGCTGGGAAAGGTTCACTTGCATACTAAGGAAGCTGTTTCCCCAGCTACTTTTGCATTTTCATACCATGATCTTGTCTTTCTCAAATCGTATCTACCTCTTCTGACTTTGTCACACTCTTGTCTTTCTCGCAGTCATTTGGAAGACAGTTACCGTATTTGACGAGTTGTAATTGAGATTATTGCTTCAGAAGGCGTCCCTTTGGAAAGCGATCAACCCGTCTTCACACAATCTGTATACGACACCGCCAGGATGACGGCCGTCAATGGTACTTCCACTACGTACGCGACTGCTCTTACAACCAAAGTTCAGAATCCCCGACTGCGTTTGCTTAACAAGCTCCGCGATGGAGAATACCCCTTGATGACCTTCATGGCTATTCCTTCTGTTCGCCAAGCGCAAATTGTCGCCTTGACTGGCCTTGATGGCATCATCATCGATTGCGAACACGGCCATATCTCAGACGACTCCATGCATAACTCTGTCGCAGCCATCTCAGCTCTTGGCGTTTCTCCCATCATCCGCATCCGTGGACCAGCACACGACATTCTCAAACGTGCATTAGATACTGGAGCGCACGGAGTCATGGTACCACAAGTAAACACAGCCGAGGAGGCAGTCTCAATCGTGGCATCGAGCAAATTTCCACCGCAGGGCATACGAGGCCAGGGTTCTGCTTTCCCAGCCATTGGCCATGGGTTGACGACCCCGGAGTACATGAAGAGCGCAAACGAGACAATCATTACCATGATCCAGATCGAGACGAGGGCAGGTGTAGAGAACGTAGATGCCATTGCAGCGGTGCCTGGGGTGGACATGGTGTTTATTGGTCCTAACGATTTGGCACAAGCACTTTTGGGCTACACTCCGGCAAGAGGTGATGAGCCTGAGTTTGTGGAAGCGATAGAGAAGATCGTCGAGGCGGCAAGGAAACATGGGAAGTGGGCAGCGCGGATGGTAAATAATGGCGTCACTGCAAAGGAAGGACGGAAGAAGTACGATACTGTGGCCATGACAGGTGATACGAAGGCAATTCAGAACTGGTATATCTCTGAAATTGAGGTTGCCAACTCATAGAATATCTATTGCTTACAACTTTCTTCCCAAATTAGACGAAATAGATGAATTACACTAAATGTGTGAACATGCCTGGATTTGTTCTCTCGAATGACCTGCTCCCTGGTGGACTCTGGATGAAGCCTGGGGAGCATTGTAAGACCCTGTATATCGCCGAAGTATACGTACGGTAGTTTTCGAACCAAACTTTGATCTGCTTCAGAGCATGACAGACTTCGTGTTTCTGATACTCCGATACTGTCTTTTCCCGCGGAAGAAAGCCACCAACTCCGATGGCTAGAATTATAATTAAACATGATAGCTGACTAGAATTTCATCCAAAAAATTTACATCGCATAGCAACATGAACCATCATTCAACAGTCCATCGACAAGGCAAGTGTTTTGAAAATTCTTTGGCTCATTTATGTTCAACAAACATCCAGATTATGTTTGAACCCCCTTCCCAAACTACGCCTGCGCAATACACTCAATCTCAATCACCGTCCCATTCCCCGGTGCCACAGCCTGCAGACACGAGCGTGCGGGCATCGGCTGGGGGAGAAAATCAATATACACCTCATTCATAGCCGCGAAATCCTTCATGTCCGCCAAATATACATTGTACTTGACGACCTGCTCAAGCGAAGATCCCGCCAATTCGAGAACTTCTTTGAGGTTCTGTAGAACGGTTCTCTGTGTTGTTTGTGGCCATTAGCGAGGTTGTACGTGAAGGGCGAATTGGTTGACGGAATAGTAAGGGGTCACCAACAGTTGCGCTTTTGATCTCGCCAGTTGCGGTCTGTCCTGCGCAGAAGACGAGACCTGGGACTTTGACTGCTGGGCCTGAAAAGTAAATGATATTAGCTTATCGGACACTTCTTTCCGTTTGTCTTCAGAGAAAACTTGCAGTTGTGTGGCTTAGTTGGGAATTTCTCGCTGGAGATAAGTTGACGAGACATTTTGCGTTTGTTCCCAAGAGAAATGGTGGAAGTTGACTTAAGTTGAGAATTTGGAATTTTGGGCGATGGGTGAAGTGGAATTGAATAAAGCGTGTGAAATGAACAAGTAACAAAGTAGCAACATGGGAGAAGTAAAGAGGCAGAAATGAACAAGTCAGCAAGCTAGTAATGAACCTTCCGCCAAACTCCCACTTTCAGTCACTGTCCATCAAAGTAACCGTCGCTTAGTTGTCACATCAGCGAATGGAGAATCTGCTTGAGTAGAGTCGGAGGAGCTCTTTTGAGCTGTTCTGCCTTACTTCTTACGACCAATCTGTCAGTACCTGCTCATCCCTGACAGGACTTGAAGCTCTAGTGTGCCGGGTGCCTTATCTTACAGTACGCGCTGCAGTAGTGAAAGCGCAGTAGCGTTGGTGCACCGCTGCGGGGCCGGGAGGAGCTCCTGCCAAGGACCCCCATCCTCATGGATCCCGCTCTTTCTCCAGGATTACAGTATCCGAGATGTGGGAAAACAAGGGGGAGGAGGGAGAGGAGTTGATGAGCACGTCTAGCAAACATAGCCGTGTAAGATGGAGGAGAGATCTTACCATTTTCCCTTACATGTGGTCTGATGGAGTGAAGTCGCCTCATTTTCACAACATCTTAATTCTACATTTAAGTAGGCATCTCTATGTATAAGAGGAGACACTGTCTCCCATGTTGTGGTTATTCCTGCTCACAACAACAGGCACGTCATTCTGATATTATTTGTTCAAGAGTCAAAAGTCCTTTTCATCTTCGCCACGACAAATCGACCACAAAATGTCAAAAGCCACCCCTTTCAACCCCCCTCCAGCAAATCTCCCTGGCAAACCCACCGTACCAGAATGGATCCCACCACCAGTCACAAAGATTTCTCACAACTTTGCAACTCTGAAGTCCATTGATCTGTCGTTAATGGACTCTGAAGACCCCGCTGTTGTGCAGAATCTTGTGGATCAGGTCAAAACTGCTATTCGAGATGACGGTTTCCTTTTTCTCGAGAACTACGGAATTTCGCTGGAGCAGGTACGTGATACTTGCTTTGCACATTCATTACATCTAGGATACTTACTTTCGGTGCCAGTTGCATCGGCAATTTGCCCTGGCTCAATACCTTTACCACAACATTAGCGAAGAGGAGAAGTCCCGCCTCCTCTTCGACCCAGAGACAGGAAGATGGTCCGGCTACAAACATCCATATGGATTCAAGGCAAGAATAATTTGCTCTACTCTATATAAGCCATTGAGCCGAGACTAATATTATGCTTCGTCCAGAAAACGAGGGCTATTCCAGACGGCATCGAACAATTCAACTGGTACAAGGATGATTGGGAAGATATTGATCGCACTCCAAAGTGTTTGCACCCCTTCATCGACGAGATTGAAGCATTCTGCAACTACCTTACTGGCTCCGTCAATCGCCGTCTACTCACACTCTTCTCCCGTGTACTTGAGCTCCCCGATAGCTACCTCTGGGACAATGTTCAGTCACATGGCGGGCCAACTGGCGAGGGTTACTTTCGTCACGCCCTCTTTCGTCCTGTTGAGAAGACCACCGAGGAGGCATCAAAAGGTCTGCGTATGCATGGACACACCGACTTCGGTCTCACTACCCTGCTATTCTCGGTTCCTATCTCGTGCTTGCAAATCTGGGGACGTGACGAGCAGTGGTACTACGTCCCTTACAAGCCTGGCGCGCTTGTCATCAACATCGGCGACACTCTCGAGATTGTTTCCGGCGGTCACTTCAAAGCCACACGCCATCGGGTGTTCAAACCTCCTGTTGATCAGCTCCAGCAGGAGCGTCTCTCGCTTGTGCTCTTCAACAGCTCTGTTGGTGATTTGAGCATGGCGCCTGCGGCATCATCACCTCTCATTCAGCGGGAAGGATGTATCGAAGAACAAGGAGTGTACAAGGAGTACGCCAAGAGGATGAGTGCCGGTCAGCCTGTACCAACGAATCGTCAATGGCGCGAGATGCAAATCTCTACTGCAACAGACCCGACGGATACTGTTCGCAATCGCATTGGTGCTGACCAGGTCCTTATCAATGGCAAGCTCATGCACCAACGGGAGTACATGGGTCTCAAAGTTGTTCTGCCAGTTTAATCAAAATGCGGAAACCGTATTTGACAATCTCCAACGTCCCACAAAGAGACGGCTGGATTTATTCTATAACGTAGAAAGGGGTCCTGTATCTTTTACTTTTTTTTTTTATTTCGAGCTTTTGAAACAGTCATGTACATAACCCAAGACTTGCAGTTACATACCTATTATGAGGAATATAACGACAGTTTTCGCTTGTACTACGAGTGTTCAACGGGACGTAGCTCAGAAATTTTTCTTCTATCTAACCACTGATTACAGTTCTCGGTTACATTCTTGTCCCGCTCGTGATACAAATTCAACGTAAGTGGCTAGCTCTGCAAAAAGCTCACTCTTGACGAACTGGATGTTGAATTGAAGGCTTGTATCATGCACGGTCCACGTCGTAAAACATTCAAAATCGAGGGGCAGGTCTCAAATCACCACCGGGCCCAGTTGACTATTTACATACCGCCACTCGTAAGCGAGCTCTCTGGTTGGCTGGTCTCGAGATAAGACATCCCGGGCTACCCCATATTCTCGATAGCCGATGCCCCCGCCCACTTTTACAACCTACCTAACGGTCAAGCATCCTCAATCCTCACGACCTACATACCAAGCTACCTGGATACTCACTGTGATAATACACCCACTCTTCGCCCGACCGCCTCTGACTACAATATGTCTGTCTCTGTCACAAGCGCAGAGGCAGGTACGCCACCCACACGGCTGCAGCCCTATCAGTGCCAGACATGTGGGAGTCGCTTCACCCGCTACGAGAATCTAAAACGACATGCTGCGGTGCATTCTCGCTCTGGAGGTGAAGCTTCTCTCCCCTGCGGATTTTGCCAGACGACCTTCTCACGTCGAGATCTGCGTTCTCGGCATATCAAGAAGAAACATCCCGAGCAGCTAGAACGACGAGCCAGCAACTGTCGTGATGAGAATATATTCAGAGATGACTCTCGACTCCGAGAGAATGAATCTTCTTCGTCTGTGCTCCCCCAAGAGATATCATTTGGATTGCATGGACCATCTCAGCACTCCCTCGCCAACATGGAGTCGATTAACGGCAACTGGGTTGAGCCTCCAGATTTGCCATTTGGGCAACCGTCGCTTTTTCACTATAATCAAGACCATCTCAGTCTCTCTCATGTCATGAATAATTCGACCAACAGACAAACGGACAGCGAGCCTGCCCACGGACTAGCTCAGCCACCGTCAAGGAGTAATGCGAAAGACGCTGATCCCAATGGTATCGCGCAAAATCTGCTGCTGGAACCATCTGGCGTTCGCTCCACGTATTCCTTCGACTCCCAAATTCAGACCAACTCACCACCCCCATCGTACATCCCAGAAGGCTTATCGCCTAAAGATGTGGGACATCTTATGGATGATTGGTTCCCGTCGCCGTCCCAGTCGGCGAGGGGATATCAACTCTACTTCAGTAATGTTTCGCAGTTTGTACCATTTCTGCATCGGCCAACCTTCGACGCCACTGAAACACCTCGCCATCTGGGTCTTAGTATGCTCTGCTTAGCCTATCAATACGGCGAAGATCCAGACTGCAACCACGAAGTAGGATCTGGCGAAAGACTATCTCAGCGTTGCTTCCACCGAGCTCGTGTGGTCGCAGCGGAAGAAGAGGAACGAGTCGTCGGCCTGGCTGAAACAATCGTCCTGGTTCAAGCATACTGGCTGCTCCAAGTCTACGTAATGATGTACCTCTGTGGTTCCGACTCGGCATACGGCCACAAGATGCACTCTCGAATGATATCGCTCACCCGATTCGGAGGGTTGACACAACCAACGCCAGTCGAGTCTACAGCAACCGAAGACCTGGACGACCTATGGCGGGAATTCATTAAAACCGAGTCGCACAAACGGACAGTTCTTGCTGTCCATCAAATCGATGCTCTGTGGTACCAACTATTTTCTATCCCACGATCGCTCTCGCATCTTGAAATCAAGCATGATTTGCCATGTCCAGAAGATTGTTGGACGGCGGTCTCCTCTGCTCTATGGGCACACAGAATACTGGCAGCTAGACAGTCGACTCCTTTGGTACCATACTCAGATGCCATTAAGGTATTCTTGTCTCCTAATCCCGACATCGACTCTCTCCCGAAATTTGATCTGTACGGAGCTATCAACATTGCACAATTCCTACTTTCGAGCGCCCGCGAGGTGTCTGGCTGGTCTACAATGACAGGAAGGCTCAGCTTAGAGCGATTTGAGCCTCTACAAACATCACTTTTCGCACTCGAGCGTCTGATAAGACATCAAACGGAGACAACAAAGTCGACACACGCGATATCATGTGAGGCTACATGGGAGATGGCGATGCTTGAACTGCTCCTCTGGTCGCCTCTCCATACATCTGGAATTGTGGGAGGAAGCGTAGATCTATTCCTTACCCAATCCACGTATCTTGCGTCCTCGTGTCAACTCTTGCACGAGACAGTCACGAAAAACGCCGCTCATCCCCATGTCGATTGGTTTCTGAGCTATCTCGAGACCACGCCGATATTCGAGTTCGAACCGCCGTGGCTCATTCTGTATGCCTACAAAGCTTTTTTGATCGCGTGGCAGCTTGTGCGTGAAGGGTTTCCGAGAGCAATGCTCATCGTTGGCGTCAGTGACGGTGATGTTCATGGCGCTGTTTTGTGGGCAAGGAGGGTTTTCCATCGAAAACATCGACAGCGACTGAGCAAACTCATCGATACATGTTTAGATAGTCTGGAAGAATAACGATGTTATTCTGCCAAAAAGTGCTTAAGTCTTTAGTTTACAGTGTTTGGCTGCATTCTGGAAGCGAGGGTCAGCCTTGTCACGCAAGGCTGAAGAAAGTCTGCAGCCAAGACACTAGCGTCGTGCTAGTGGAACCCGCCTTCAAAAAGAAATCGGCTCCAGCAAAATCTCTGTCCCTCCTTACCAACCACCACTATTTTCATCCTCGATCGATGGCTGCAAATTCCACCACGCCGCTGCTGCAGCACCTGAGAATAAAGTATTCTCGATCAATCATTCCCAGTTCAATGGCTTGTACATCTCGTCTCAAGCCTTGGGTCGATGGAACAGATTGTAGCAACTGGTAAGCATGCCCAAGCCAAAGAAGGATGTGGATTGAGATGAAGAAAGAGGAGGAACACATCAGCTTCAAAATTAAATGCTAGAGCCCGCCGTATCCATTCCAAGAACGAGCGAGTGTGGACAATGAAGCAAGAGGAACATCCAGGTCGCGATTTTGATTCTTCGAGACCTTCCTTGGGGTAACAATCTGCCAGGTTCCTTTGTGAATCTGGTGCTTGGTGCTCTTTGGAGACATACACCTATAGTTATTTTACCCTGCACTCAAAAATTTATAGTCGTCCTCAATTCAGTTCTGAACATCTTTTTTTTTTTGTGTTTCTGGCGTCCTAGTTCCAGTGTTCCACTTGTGCTTGTGGTTTTGGTTTAATGAGATCACTTCGTCTTCCAACACTGATCTGCATCGTCATGAACATCCACCCCTTCAATGCCCTTCCTAATTTCTTTCTTCCTGCTAGTCTCCACACCATACCTCACATCTCTATCTTTGACCTTCTCCCACGGCACCTACAGATTCAAGTTCCATTAGCAATTTGCTCCGCAACTTAGGATTTGAAATTTCTGCCCTGAAGCACTCATACCTGTTCATCCTTCGTAAAGCTCATCATCAGCTCAGGCTTCCCAAGTGGCAGAGTATCGCCCCTATCAACCTGCCAGAAATGATACGTCTTGCCGTAGAGGCCTATGACTTCTTTCATTTCTTCTGTCTCGGCCACTTCCCAGACGGCATTGGGCACGTTGGGGTTGGGCATTATGAGCATACCACTGCGGACCTATTATGTGTTAGATAAATTCTTCACATGCACCGCTGACAGATCTGGGTTTTCTCGACTCATAGGTGCTCGGACGAGCGACTTGCCTCATAGTCATGCGAATGCCACAACTTCCGCTCCTCGGAATCGAGTGTCTCGTACAGTTTCGGCGTGATCATGTACTCAACTCCGATGAGCCTCGCTGGGTTCTCAGGAGCATCGTAGATGAGGCACTGTCTGACCTGAAGACAGATTATTAGTTTTCAGGCACGGGAGAAAACGTGATGAGCGAGCAGCATACATCGGCGCTCAAATGTGTGCAGTAGTGATTAGCCTCCACTGACCGCGACGGGTCTGAAGCATACACATGAAAGGCGTTGAGGTGAGCGCAGATAGCCTTGATGGGTTCGAACGACTGGGTGGCGGAAGCCCCTGTCTCAAGAATGGTATCTTTGGTTGTTACGGGTGGACCTGCGGCGCCGTGGGTAGTTTGCGATGCCATGCTGAAAACGTTTGAGAGCTGACTTCCTCACTTGAAGGACAAAAATGCAGAGAATTGGAAGATGGGCACGATGGGAGGAGATGTAAGGATCCAATACCAGCTGACGTCATGATGTTTATCAACGTGGGATTGTTAATTGCTAGAATACAATAGACATGAATAGACATGATGTTGCCTCTCATATTTTGGATTCAGAAGGTGGCCTTTTGAAGTCAGCATATCATCTCCCGCGTACGGAAGACAAATCATTTCAATACTTACTCACTTGAAATTATTCTTCATCTCTCGAAGTTTGGCCATAACGTCCACGGGATCCGTCTTTCCGGTAGCCTTTTGTATCTCGGGGTCCTACAGTTGTGAGATTGCGTTCATCTGTCACGCAAACGTATGAACTTACATCCACTCTCATGAAGACGTTATGTTTCTGAATTCGAATCAGCAAATGCTTCCGAGCCGTCAATTCCAACCATCATACCACTTACCTTTTCATCAGCAATCGTAAATTTGCCTTGTGTCTCTTTGTTATTTTCTGCAAAGGTATAGAGCTTCTTTACGGGCTCGCTCTGCAGTACCGACATCGTAAATTTCACATTGGCTTTCGTGTATTCATGGCCAGGCTGTTCACAGTTAGCACGATTGCCCTCGGTCAGGACGAAAAGCTTACGTAGACTTTCGTATCGTCCGGAAGTGTAGCAAGGGTCTTGTTCAATGCAGTGTTCATTTCCTCGGGAGTGCCCTCAAAGAATCTACCGCAACCTAGAAAAGGTTGTTGCGTCAGCTCTGCATCGCAGAGTGCTAAGTTACATTGACTCACCACCATGAAAGAGGGTATCTCCAGTAAAAACAACCTTTCCGGTACCATCCTCCATAAACCAGCAGATGCTATCTTGTGTATGGCATGGGGTGTAGAGAGCCTTTACTGCGATGTCGCCAATTTTGAAACCTTCGCCATTCTTCGGAGTTTGTGTTACACCCTCACAATCCTTGCCACCGATGATAGGCTGCCCCTGAAACTCAGAATGGGCCAACTGAAATGCATCTGTTAGCAGGGTATGTGATGAATGCTGGGGGCTACTTACCAGTTTCTTATTTCCACCTGCATGGTCCCAATGACTGTTCCCGTCAGAACCTCTCTCTCACTCTTGAACATTGGACATACTGGTGTGTATTGACAATTGCCGTCAAGTTGATCTTGCCAGAACTGATTTGCTCCTTCAAAACTGGTGCCACCCTACATATACGAATCAGATCCCAACCCTCATTGTGTATTTCAGCTGCTTCGGACTAACTCGTCGGGATTGGCCGGGTCAATAATGACAGCATCTTTGCTCTTGTCATCGATTACTAGGTAGGCGTAGTTATCACTACTCCCAGTCCCTATATGTTGTATTTGTTTCAGCCTTGATAAGCTTTGCTGGACACCTTGAGGATTGCTCACACATAGGAATCGACTGGATATGCATCGCGCGGGTCAAAGCTAGCTTATGGGCTGTCAGTGACGGCAAGCAAGCACTGGAAATGGCAAACATACACTAGCTGTAAGTGATCTCAAAGGGCGCGAGATGAGAGGTCTTGAGAGTATTGACAGGCTCATTGATAGCAATCGGGAGCTTTAATGCAAAATGCAAGACCCCGCTGTTGAGCTCGTCATTCAGAGTTGTGTTGAAGCTTCCAGTATCTACTATCTCCTATCTCCTATCTCCATGTGACTGCGAGTTCGACCAATCACGGATTAGGCATTGCAACGCATAAGTCGCGTTCCTATCTCTTCGGATCCTTTCAGCCTCACATACTTCCCAAGAGAGACAGCTCTAAACAAGCCCGTGTCTGCCTATGACGGAGAGTATAACACATTGGGTTTAGTGATCGAGTAAGTTTGCCCTACTACCCCCAATCATGAATCAAATAGAGCTCATTGCCCACTAGCACTCACAGCAGTTCCAATAACCCATCGACTCTCCTCAAAGCATAAGAGCCTGGGACCGCAAATTTGTCAAGTCCAGAGACCTGTCAAGAAACTTACGCCACCATCGCATCGATGTCTGATATCACACCGACTCTTGAAGCTGTTGCCTCGATCAAGGGTCGAGAGTCTGCAATGACATTGGGCTTACATTCCTTCCACATATCGGTCGCCATAGGTCTAGGACTGACGCAATTGACTGTGTTATCATAGTTCTACCCCAGCTCTGTTGCCCGGACCTGTGAGATTCCTTCAAATGCAGCTTTGGTGTCAGTATATACCGTCTAGGGCGGCGTACCCATACACAGACACTGAAGTTATGGGCACGATTCTTCCACCGCTGCCAAAGTGAGGTAACGCCATTTGGGTGAAGAACATTGGTGCCACACGGCGTCAGCCATAAAGTGGCGGGTCAGGCATACGCTGGGGTACCTCTGAGATTCACATCGATCTTCGCTTGGAAAATATCCTCCGTAATTTCTTCCAGGAAGAAGTCATCGCCAACTGTTGCGCTGTGGACAAGCAGATCAATGTTTCCAGTCTCTGAAACTGCCAGTGCAACATCAATGATCCCTTTCAGATCCGCAACACGGCCACGTTTGCCTGAACAATTGCCACTTTACTGCCCATTGATGCGATGCCTATGACAAGCTCTGCTAGCGCTACTCCTCTTGCAGAATTGTTATTCACAACAACACTGCCCCCTCTTTGCCCAAGATCTCTTGTAATTCCAGCTTCAATACCCCTGTGCACCGGTCAGACCTTGACAGATGAAGGAAAGAAGGAGCCGGGATCAGTCCACGCCTGGACGAGCCAGCTATTATTGCTGGTTTGCTGTGAGATTTTATCTACATGGTCAGCCATTTAATCCTGTTGCCATACCAATTTTCCCTATAAGAAAATTGCAAGGAGCTTCGTGTTCCTTGAAAGTGAAAGTGGTGTTACCTTGAAGCTTGAATTTTTTTTGAAGCTAGTCACAAATGCGCGTTAACCGCCAGAACCGCAAGCAATTAACTGGCCAATCGCGCCAGTTATTTTCATCAACGGAACCCTGCTCTTCCTTTGTACTTAAGCGTGGAGTCACTACAGACCGGGTCCTGATCCATATATAAGTAGTGCACGGTAACCTCGGTCATGATCTAGCACTGTTCCCTTGGTTTCAATTTTCATGTTCTCTTCCTTTTTTTACGAACATGAATAAACAATCGCCCTTTCGATCCAACTAGCTCACAACAGCGCGAGCGGACATTCATCAAAAGCGCTCTCTAGCCTCCATTCTTTCCAGCCAGGACAAGCAAAGACACGATTTACTTTCTCAAGCTCTCCTGCGAGAAGCAACTCTACAAAGTCGTAGTAGACGAAAGAAGTCCGATTGGATATTGTCCACACCCTCAACGCCCTACTTACGAGGTGTCACATTTCATCTTCAGCTTTCCGCTCCGGTGGACCTCGACTACTATTTTCGGGCTTGAGATGATGAGAGAAATGCTCTGGAGCCTCGGAGACACATGGCCAACTCGAATCAACTTGCCATGAAGAGTGGCCTATTACTTTATCTATGGATTACGTCTTAAGGCATATCTTGTGGCTCAGATTTGATGTCTCGTTTGCCTTGCGTTATCTTTAACCCTCGTGGCGGATTCTTAGATGGAGAGGCTGCGTTCCGGGGCTATGAAGCTGCTACCCGCTATTAGCGAGTGTGTCAGACGATGAATGTGGATAGTCTCCCAGATTGTGCTTTCTTTAGAGGCTGGCGTTGATGATAAACGTTGGAGCCACTAGAATCAGAGCCGTATTTTTCTACTCTAGGCAGCCACGACGGTCAATAAGTCAAGTCGCCCTTCAACGTCAATTGGTATCACCTGTTCCTCTGGCCAGTTGGAAAGTTGAACCGATGTGTCTTCCTTTCTGGGATTGGATACCGCCTGGCAATATCCTGGTGATAGTTGATAATAACACCGTCTATCATACCAGCTACCTGATTTGAACCTTGCAGAATTCGGCTGGATAGAAAGAACACACGGTTTTGCAGCATCGGTGTCGAGTAAGACTCATTGCTTCTCACGACTCAGTGGATTCATCATTGGGTCCCGAAAATTTCGGTTTAGGGCGCCTACTGTGCTGGAGATCGCTCGCAGTGGTTGGTACGAAAAATGTCGTCAAAAGTGTCTTGGTGCTCCTCTACGCTTGAAGTGTAGGACAGCGTTGACTTCAAAATTGGAATCAGGTGGGCCATAGCCTTGCACAACCTCCAAAGATGCCACAAGACTCGTTCGAATTGAGAGATCTTCACAATTATGGCCGAGCCCAGGTATCGCAATGGGTCGAGATGGTTCGAACGATTGATCGATATTTAACAGGTCGGTCAGGTAGCACAAGCAGCTGTGTCCAATCAGAGTTATTCATCAAGGACAACTCAAGGACAATCTGTTCCAAACTCCCGCAGTCGTCCCACGATCCATGCACACTTGAGTACAAGGTGCGGTCGTGGTTACTTTGCTGTTGGAGATGTTGACAGCCAGCACCATAGCGACTTGCAGAGCCAATGTGCTGTCACGCGCCACACAGAAAAGTCAGGGTATTCCTGGTCAGCGTACCTCCATGTGGTGCTCATTTTGTTGTCGAGCTATGTAGCAATTATCTGTCTCAAGTGAGAAAGGAATTGCTTGCCCTGGTTCAATTCATGCTCTTCTTTTTGTGTAATGCTACTGTTGTTTCGTACATGACATTCCGTCTGGTGTCTAGGGAAGATACACAATCGTGCCTTCTACAGTGCTCTCAGACTCAGCAGCTAGTTCAACTGTGAGATTTGTTTTGTTTTGTTTTCATTCTGCAAAGCGCGGTACTGTGCCGCGCCTAAGGAGCCAATCGAACCTCCCTCGTCATCCAGCCAGATGCAGTACTCATCTCTTCGCGTTGAAATATGAGGTGGCCAACTGTCTCCCAAAGCATTTCGGCACAATGGGATGCGTATTTGTTGTCCAATTTTTTCTGCAAACCTTTACTACTGTCTATCTTCTCATTGATTTGTATGCCAAGCACTGCCACATTTGCTCGCTAAAAGACATGGCTTCGAATACGAATTATTTCCGAAGAGCGGAATCGGCAATTGGTAATTCTTCGAACCTGATTATGCTAGCCCCCATTCTTCACAATAGTCAGAAGCAACAGCTTGTCAAATCCTTGGAGGATCGAAAGCGAACCTTCGGGGCTTAGGACAGATTTCCGTCAAATGGAAACACGCAGACTCTTCAGCGAATTGGCCCAGTCCTCCTCCCACTCTATGGACAAGGCCATGTCCCACGACTGCACATGGACATGTATACAAATCGACAGAAGTACCTGGACAGAATGCGATCCTTCATGGCCGTCTTGCCGCCATCTCCCTGTTCACAATTGTACAGCATTGCGCTCTTGAGTTTCGTGCTCACAAGTTTATTCGCCACAAATATCAACGATTCAGTCCACCAGTTTCTCAGGGATCGCAGGAAAACGGTGAAACGTGTATGCGGATGCCGATCATGAGCCTCAGAACGAGAGAAGGACTTGCGCTGTTGGTGACTCGTAAGACTCGCATCTGGGAAGCGCAGCTCTTTAAAGTCTCTGGAGTCATGCGGTATCAAGTAGTCTCCGTAACGCGCGCCTGGACGAGAATGTTTCCAAAAGCTCAGGTGTGGGAATTCTAATCGGAATAGGGGTCGAAGTTGGAGCAATGCATTCAAGGATACTCCTCCGAAGGACGAATCCGAAGGTGTCGATGACTTTGTGGGAAAGAAACGTCGACGCATACGCGCATTAGCGGAATCATGCTGGCAGGGATTGGGGCTGTCAGAAGAATTGACTCTTGTCCATGTTTTCGGTTCTCGGTTAGTAGCAAGCCGTAGCATACTCGCACTTCTAATCTTGATAGATCCACGAGGGATCAACTTCAAACATGGAGGCCCGAGCCGGCCAGTCAACCCACCCCGTTCAAGTCGCACATCTTGACCAGTGGCGGCCCATTTCGACATGATCATCGCAACATCCTTCCTGGCTCTTGACGCCGACTCATGGCGCAATAGAGTTCTTTACCTGTTATCTGATTGATGCTCCGAGGACGCCGGCTCCAGAATTCGAGACGCCCACTCTCATCCATAGTCAGTTCACCGACAAACGTTAGCACCAATCCTAGTCGCCAACCTCTAAAGAGGGGCAGTGGATGCAAGACCGTTCGTTCCACCTTATGCCACGTTCTGTTTTCTAGAAGGTCTTCTTGCAGGGTTGCCCTCGAGCACAAGCCGCTATTTCACGCTGCCCCCTGTTAACGGTGTCATACCTTTGGGAGGCATGTAATATACCCCTTCACCGCCGTGGCGGGACTGTCCACTGAAATAGAAGCTGGTCAGGCCATATCCTGCGAGGGAAGTAACCACAGGATCAAAGCATTTACTTGTATTCACATATATATTGTCACTCGAGGCACCTCAAGCATCATCAAAAGCAAACATCATTTCACTCCAGTCCCTTTACCCAGCTTTGCAGTATCCATTCGGTTCAAGCTGTACATTGACACTCATTCATCATGGCTCCTAGTCGCATGGATCCTCAAGACGATTACGACGCCCCCGAACCAAAAACCGTGTATGATATTAACGTCCCTTACAAGGCGTCATCTGAAGAGTATCAACGCCGAATCCAGGAAAGAACCGAATTTCCCAGTTATCTTCCTCACTGGGAGCAAGGACAATGGTTCGAAGACTTCCCCATATTTGACTACGAAGACCCAGCACTTCGAGCAGACCCGAAGAAACCCAATCTGTTTACCGCTGGCGTTTCGGCTCAACCAGTTACTCCTCGCATGGGGACGATCTTGACTGGCGTCAAGTTGGAGACACTCTCCCAAGCCGCTAAGGACGAACTTGCTCTTCTCATTTGCGAAAGGAAGTTCGTAGTTCTCAGAGAGCAACTCGATTTCCTTCATTCTGGACCACAATTTCAAAAGGACTTCATGTCATACTTTGGAAAACTCAGTCGACAACCAGTTACTGGCGCCATCAAAGACCACCCAGAGTTCCACATCATTCATCGAGATGGAAATGAGGAGGATATCGCCAGGTTTTTCAAACACAAAATGTCTACTACCATCTGGCACCACGACGTCAGTTACGAAAGGCAACCGCCCGGATATGTTATGCTCGGTATCCTTGCCTGCCCTGACATCGGAGGCGATACAGTCGTTGCGGACATGACTATGGCATATAAACGTCTCTCGCCACTGTTTCAAGGCATGATCGATCAGTTAAAAGCTGTCCACACTTCTAGGCATTTAATTGCTCACACTAAAGCGAGCAAACAACTTGTTCGCTGCAACCCAGTAGACTCGATTCATCCAGTCGTTCGAGTCCACCCAGTTACTGGCGAGAAAGCTATCTTTTACAACATGGAGTTCCCCGACGAAGTCATCGGCTTGAAGGATCAGGAAGCAGAAGTAGTGATGAAATTCTTGATGGATTTTGTGAGAAACGGGCATGATTTCCAGGCAAGAGTCCACTGGGAGAAGCACTCTGTAGTCATGTTTGACAACCGGACAACACTTCGTAAGTCCGAATATGAATTACTCTAGTGTTCTTCACTGACTCTAACAACCAGATACTGGTACTGTTGACTATGATACGACTGTCCAAGCAAGACACTTATTTCGTCTTGCAGCCATGACAGAAGTCCCCATCTCGGTTGCCGATAGTGAGAAGATTCGTGGATGATTTTTGCATGGGCCCACGCACATTTACATTTACTTGATTTTCAAGTTCTCCCAGCCTTGCCAGCGCCTTAGCGTTCGTTCCTTTGCCTGTACTTTCCTCATGTACCATGTATATAAAGTTCTCTTCCAAAATGAACAATGCCTCAATCATTTTGATTTATGTTGATGCATTCGCGACAAGCTAAAGATCTGTCATGCAGCACCAGGATGAACCCCATGCTATATTTGACGATATGTCCGAAACTACACATATCCAACTGCATGTTCTGTTACTAATGAGGGGTCTGGACACAGATATTTAGACGGGGCTTGACATGGCATGTCGTGCGAGGCAAAGCGAGAACAAGCGAAGGCTCCAAATCGATTGGCCCTCAACTCGAACATAGAATCGAACAGTGCAACCTTTGAGCTCACCTGCAGCGCAACTACGTCACAGAATGAGACTGAGCCGCAATGAAAAGATTACGAGTTGGCCTGTAGCATGCAGTTGCGGACCGATCCAGTATGGCTTGCAGGATCTACTTGGAAATCATTGCAGCGGGCGCGAGTGGAGCTGAATATGCGAATTGTTGCTGCAACTTATCACATAGCGCCGGTCGAAAGGAATTGAAAAGGGCAGGTAGATGTAATTGGACGATATGTCGCATGAACAGAGGGGCAATCGTTGCGATCGGTCGATGAAGGAATGACAAGTCAAGGAATTGATGCGAGTGTGCCTCGAACTTGCAGATTTGAAGTGCCATTGTCTTTCCATGATGCGGAATTCTGCCAAGATTTGTCAAGAAAGTAGCAAGCTCCGGCCAAACCCCAAAATTCATGTACCATGCCGCGATCTTACTGCATGACAGGTCACTAGCTCAAATTCATTTCGTATTTACTGTCCGGGAAAAGCCTTCCCCGCACATGTGTGTATTCGTTTCCATCAGCAGAGGATCAATAGCTACACTTGGGAACTCTCCTCCGGCCACACGTCATATCCAAACATGTCCTTTGGATTGACGAATCGAGTATGTCTCCCCTCAGCAACCTTGTTGACGACGGCAAAATCCTCATCGCTCAACTCGACTAGCTGGAAATTGCTCTTGATGCGTGCTGCATCGGAGCTTTTTGGCAGCACGGCATATCCTCTCTTCAGCCCCCACGCAATCAAAACCTGAGCCAATGTGACGCCCTTGGCTTTGGCCAGGGCGTTGAGCTCAGCATTGGTCGTTACTTTCTCGCCTGTCGACGGGACTTGGTGTTGTGATCCTAACGGCGAGTAAGCAACCGGGAGAATGTCATGTGAGATGCAGTATTTGATCAGCTCGTTGTTTGGTAGGAATGGATGGATCTCCACTTGGTTGATGTGCGGTTTGATCTCGGCATATTGTAGAATCTCTTCCAAGCCGGATATCTTCCAGTTGGAAACACCAATGGCCCTAGCTTTCCCAGCTTTGTATGCCTTCTCCACAGCTCTCCAGATGGGCTTCGGATTTTCAGTGAGTTGCTTTTTCAGGATATACTTTCAATGCAAGTAAGCTTCCGTTACATTACTGCAGATCAGGGCTCGGGGAGGACATTACCTTTCCATCAGCACCGAGTTTGACTTTATTATCCTCGGTCTTTTCAACGGCAAATGGCCAATGGATCAAGTATGAGTCCACGTAGTCTGTCCCAAGCATTTTCAGGGAGTTGTCCAGGCTCCACCCGACGTCTTCCGGCTCGACGAGGTGAGGCCAGACTTTGGTCGTGATGAAAATGTCTTTGCGCTGAATATTGGGATTCTGTGCTAGCCATTCCCGCAGAGCGCTTCCAACCTCGTCCTCGTTCAAGTAACTGTTCATATGTCAGATGACTCGGCTCTTTGATGTAAAACATACTTACTACCATGCGCAGTCCAGATGCCTGTAGCCAGCGTCTAACGCTGCAAGCACAGCTGCGTGTGTCTCTCCCGAGATCTCTTCTTTGGCGTAGGTTCCAAATCCTAATGCCGGCATCTCAACCCCATTGCTCAACTTAAGAATCGGTACTTTTGCCATTTTACAAACTCAGATAGGATGAAGTGCCAGAACAAACTTGGCTATCTTTTGAACTCAAGAGACCTTGAATGAAGGTAAAGACTCAAGTAAGTTTCCAACAGCTGTTTCTCGTTGGTTATGCAATACGAAAGTGCGGTCAAGATGTTGTAATCTTCTACTTGTGCAAGTCATGAAAAGTCACTGTGACTTGTGACACCAAGCGAAACGTTTGGCAACAGTGCAGATTCTACGGAAGTGGTCCCTTATCCAAAGTCTTTAGCGGTCTGGGAATACAATACTGACTAGGAGAGTTTCTCCGCATTGCATTGGGGAGACACAACAGTGTGGCAAGAGAAACCGACCCAGCTGTGCTGTGCACTTGCTACTGCAGCCACAGGGATACCGCATCGGGCACGAAAAAGCCTACGACGAACTTTCGTCAACCTGTAACGACCCTTAATTTCCAAACAACAGTGAGTTAAAAAGATCGGACGGAACACGGTTTCGTGTACAGGGTTTAAACCGTCGGTGTCTTAGTCTGTTTGACAGCACCTGGGGAAATTTGTCCTGGATCTTCATTTACATGACTCGGCGTTAGTTCCGGAGATGCCATCCTATTCCGAACACGGGTGAGCCTGCCGAGCTGTTTGATAGAGACACGGCCATAGCTTTTACAACGAAGACTAGCACCATGTAGGCAGACCGTTGCGTTCTCCTGGGACATGCAGTGAACGAATTCGCGATGCGAGTGGTGCATCAAGGTTTGGCGTGTGGAAACCTTCAACACAGCCCTATGAACAAGCAGTGCCACTGTCACCTCCTCTTCGTCTCCTCTTCGATAACCAAATATATCCCTCCTCCAGCAACCGCACCACTAGTCAGTGCAACCAGACCAATCCCCGCGATATTTGGCCTGAACAAGCCCTTCTGCAACAACTTTAAAGACCGGAAGTACCGGATCGTTCCGTACGAGAGACACCCTGTCCCTGATCCCACCAGAGCCGCAGACGGAATCTTCAAGTCGCCATGATCAGGCTTCAGTGCTGGAGATAGGGCATCCAATGCATCGAGCTTTGCCAACGCGACGCCGAGAGCGACGAATCCGAGTCCGGTCCGGGTCCAGGAGAGGAATGTTCTCTCGTTGGCGAGATGATCGCGTGCTACTGACCCAGTGTTCGCTATTGGTGTTGAAATAAAGTATTTGAAGAAGCGTGACATGACTGTGACTGTGACTGTGTCCGAGATGTTGTGATGGAAAGATGATGGAGTGTTTGATCTTATGAGTTGGATGTTCAATAGAAGGGAGTCGCCGACTGTTGAGGGGACTGATCAGGCCGTCGGGATTCTGCTCAAGCCTCAAATGTCGTTGAAGAAATTAATACTTGCAATGCCCGAGGAGATAGTAGGATTCTGCGCTATAGTCACCGAAATTATCGAAAGGCCAAATTCAGCCAAAGTCAGACCATGATGCTTTTGATAAGCAGCTGAAAGAGTGTTTGGCCGAAGATTTCCTCTCCCGCTTAGTCAGCGAAGCTGTCACTGAAGCCAGAAAGGACTTTCGAATTGATGGTGAAAACGCATGGTGAAAACGCATCGAGGAGGAGAACTTCCTCTGAAATATAGATTTCCTGCCTGGAACGGAAAAGTTGCGGTGCAATACTTGAACTCCAACTTGAAGATGCTACAAAACCTAGATGTCAGACTTTGCGGACCAAGGGGAAATTTTAAAGCTAAATGAGACGGTATATCCTGCAATAGATGTTCTGATTCAAGTCGTATTGCCGACTCTACATGTGATTGAGGGCTCGTGGTCTTCATCTGTATTCTAGCTATCATTGTGATGGAGCCTATCTACCTTTCCTTCCTTTATCAGCCCCAGTCCCATCACCCAGCGCCAACCCCTGAAGTCCTCATATCGTTGCATATCATCATTTCGTCATTCTCAATCAACTGAGATCAAATCCAGCACCTGAATTTACTGCATAGAGCAGTTTCTGCCGCAACATCGATTCTGTAGAATATCTAGGCAGCTTCAACAAATTCACACATGTACTTGTGCTAGGCAGTCTCTCCTCGTCACTCCCAGCATCTCGAATACTGAAGCGTGGATTCAGCTGCGAGAAACCCAGAAGAGGCGCTCTGGGCGTCGATGTGACGTATTTCAAAACCTTTCTTCGATCTGCGTCGTCGAGCTCCTTCATGACTTTCCAGAAGAGCTTGACTGTATCGTGCTCCTGGCCATCGTCACCTATCTGGTAAATGCCACCATACTGGGTATTGCGTCTCAGATCTTCGACGTCCACTTCGGATGAGTCGCCGCCGATCAAGGTCTGCAGCTCGGACTGGTTGAACATGGAAAGCCAGGTTGGGTTGATGATCTCGCTTAGGCCCTTAAGGAAGGCTTGTGTTTGGCGAAATGGCTGGACTTGCAGACGATGACGGGCTACATATGATACGTAAAGTGGTCGGTTTTCGTTGGTGACAGTAATATTGGCACCGTTTGGGACGAGTTCTCTAGTGATCATGTTGTCACTTTCCCCATCGGAGGATATCTTGTCTGTGATGGTGAAGTCGAGCGAGAAGTCTTCAACATTGCCTGGGTAATTTTTGAGCTTCAGAAGACCTTGATACAATCCCTCGTCAAGATCCCGAAGATCGTTAATATTGGCACGATACCCAGATTCAGACGTGGTCCACTTGAGGAGAAAGAACCCAGCAAATCCAATGTCAACGAGTATGCCTTCATACAAGCATTTTCCGACGATTCTGCCGAGAAATTCATAGCGCTTCGCCAGATCCGCCATACTTTCTTTCCACTCGATAGAAGTTTCTCTCAACCCAGCAGCTTTAAGCAATTCTCTCCGCTCATCGAACGTGCTGGGATTAGGGTACAACAAGTTCTGGTCATTTGCGATGAAATAGCGAGGGCTGGTTTCGTCTGACAGGAAGGCTCCATTGGTGATGCTTGTGAGAAACTCCTTCGTCACACCACCTCCATCGATACCCGCCTCAATTGTGTCGAATTGATCAACAAAAGTTATCTGAATCGGCTCCTTTAGACCCTCTCCGAGATCGTAGAATTGATCATACGCATCCTCAAATATCTGGTCTCTCCTAATCTTTGCGTGGTGCCGACCCAGTAGCTCATGTCCTGCTGTACGAGAGTGTCTCGGGGACATTTGAGCCTGCTGGATGATAGACATCCGCCAAATGTCAGGATCTACATTGCCGCCTCGCCTACGGGTCTGATCGAGTAGAACGAACTGCCGGAAAATTTGGACGCGAGTCTCGAAAGGTATAACGAAAGGCATGTTTTGTAGAACCTCTAGTCTTGGTCCTACGGCCGCGAGAACCTTTTGTCGAGCAGCTTTCTGCTGCTGTCTCCTCAAGTTTTCAATCTGCTGAGCACGTCGAGGCCGGGACATACCGACAAGTCCGGTGTACTCTCTGCTATCGGCAAGTTGAGAATCGTCGTTATCGGCATCCTCGTCTTCTCCCTCCTCCCGAACTTGATGTTGTCTTTCCTCTTCCATGACAACAGCTGGAATGAAACCTTCCATTTCGAACCGAGATGTCATGAGCCAGTGATCTTTGGACAAGAAACGTCGTCTTGAATCTCGTTCATAGAGCATACGCATCACACTTGCCACAATAGTTCTCACGTAATCGAAAGTCATGCCTGCAACTCCAGCAAATGGACGTCTTGCAATGCTCTTGGTCACTACCTCGGGTTCCGGAAGCTGGAATCTTGAGGTTGAGGCACTTGCACCGAAATAGTTTCCTATACTGCTTTCGGTAACAGAATGGCCATCGTCCGCAAGTTCACCAGCATTGTAATACATTGTGAAAGCAAGATTCTTCAAGAAGATGGTGAGTCGCTTGACATCTTCGAGTGGAAGCGCACTTTGACGGATGCGAGAAACGGGTTCGTTCGGCCGTCCGAATGCTGGAGCATCGCCGCTCAGAAATTCTTCGTCGTCGGTGAATCTTAGCACAAATGTGTAGAGTTCCAGGAAGAGAAGTATGGTTCGCCATTCCCGATCTCTTCCAGCATCACTTGAAGGGGTTTGCTGGCGCTGTATCTGCGGCCGTAGCAATGTCAGTGCGCCCTTCGAATCCGCTCTAATAACAGAAAAAGTATTGGTCAGGCTCATGGCTTGCCAGAAGAACTTCAATGCCGGCACTTCACGTCCATCCCACATCTTCATAGACCCCAAATACAGCCATAAACGAATATCGTCTCCCCTGTGCGGGAATATTCTTAGAAGTGTGAGTGCATAACTGGCAAGCAAGCTGGCATCTTCCCCACCAGCGACAGAAGTCGAGACGTAGTCAATATTGAATTTTGCAAGCAATCCAGTGATGCTTTCCTCGTTGACCAGAGAAAGTAGCTCATTCTTGACAAAGGTAGGTAAAGGCGGGGTATTTGTACTGTCTGCCTCAGCACCGTCGATCGGTTCTTCCGTAACTTCTGGGTTTCGGGCATCCATGCGGCCAATAATTTCCCCGGAGGAGCGAGATAACTGCAGTGACAAAGCTCTCAAAAATTCGGGGTCCTGAGAGCTTCTTCGTTGAAGCCGATTAATAGATATGAAGTGAGCAAGCAGCCACAACTTCCGTTCATCCTGTATTTGCTCCACGGAGGTCGACAAAAATTCCCGTACCAATGCGGATGATAAGAAACCAACGTTGATTCCAGTTGCCAGATCTTCAAAGCCATTGAGTAAGTTTGCCAAATCTGGGGTCGTAAGAAAGTCAAAGGCAAAAGCAGCGTGAGCATTCATCAGTATCTCGTCTAGTGTAAAGTCAGCATTTATAGCAACGGTAAACGATTGTCATATCTCACCACTGTTCGTCACATCTACGTGCCGCCTTAACGGTATATCGATTGCAGACAAGAAAATGTCTCTGCTGATTTTCGAAGACTGGCCATTTGAGACATAATCCGAGAGAAGGGTGTAGTATGCTCGAGATATTTTGGAAAACACATCCGGTCGAATGTTGACTATTGATACAAGCAGGGTGAACAAACCGCGTGTGGACTCTTCTTCTTGGGACCTGAAACAGTCAGTCTGCGATTCACAGTGTAGGGAGAAAGAAAGAGTGTCAAGGTCTATACATACACTCGCAAGCCTGCCAAAGTGACTTTGGCAAGACGTGCTAACTGGTGTTGGATCTCAGAGTACGGCAGGAATACATCGTAACGCAAAACGCTTATGCTAGAACTCAGACTTGACAACCTTACCAAGTCGTCCCGTCTTTGTGGATTGAAGAATGTCACCAAGAGCTGCACTTGTTGAATTAACCTCAAGGATGTGGTAGAAACATCTTCAAACGCAGCTAGTTCGTCCCATGTCCGCCGCCGAGAGTCTGCAAGATCTTTCCTAGTTTTATGCCCTCTCCATATTCTTTGTATCCTCTTTGATGCATTCAGACGCTCTCGTTCTTGCTGTCGTTGTAGCCTCTCTTGTTGAGCCTGTGCGACTGTCTTCTGGGCGCCGGAGGCGGCAGGGGTTCTGGAGCTCTGGGCGAATGGATTTTTATTTTGGCCAGACAGGTTCACTTGTCGAGGACGACGAGAGTTGCCACTGAATGTCTGGAACATATCGTAGGATTCGGTGTGCTGTTCGCCGCCGTCTTGAGCGTTGTTTTGTTTATGTTCGAAGAAGCATGCCTCAGACAAGGTGAAGTTGACTTCTGCGAATCAGATTGAAATCTTCTTTCGAGGAGAGTGTCTCAGAAGATTGAGTACAACTTCGAGGACGAGTTGCAGTATTATGCGTCTTCGATCTGGTTCTGTGGTTGCGCAGCCTGGTCTGGTGTGAGTTGGTTATTGATTACAATGACCACTGAATGTTCCAGAGCCACAGTAGATCTCGGATTTGGCCACAGCCTTCCGAAGCCTAGTCGCATGCCGCCTAAGCCTTGCCTGCCTTGTGGATTAACGGGCACTGGATTTACTGTGGCAGATCGGTACCGTTTATTTGTATGCAACTTTTGACAGAAAATGGATCATTAAATATGATTTTGATCTACTTAAACACACTCTACATAAACCTGATAATATCGCATCATAGGATTTTTGAGCAGGCAATTTCACATGAAATATGGCTGCTGCTTCTTGACAAGAGAGAGAGCCTTCCACCTTCCGCCTTCCGCCTTCCGCCTTCCGCCGTCCGCTTGGACGCCATTTAGCGTCCGCCGCCGCCAAGATCCATAAGTGGTAGGTGCACGTGATACTCGAACCTGCCAAAATTCCAGCGCTAGACCCAGTCAGGGAAGGAGCGGCCCACAGGCTCAAAATTATGTATGTCCTTTTCTGGTCGCGATCTGGAAATCTTTCCTTCTCCAACCCAAACCACACATCACAACTTCTTGATCGCGGACCAAGTACGATCTTTCGTGCTTTTTTCGTTTCTCGCCTCCTTCCTCCAAAAAACCCTTAAAGAGACACCAAAAAAACTTGAAAATCCCCCCAAAAAAAGATCCCCAATCCTCAATCCTCGCGACCGATTCTGTCGACCGCCCCCGACTTCACCTTCTCTCACACCTGCGACTTCTGCCCTGCATTCCGCGACTCTGCTTTGATCTTCATACATCACCCCAGATTCGGTTTCTGTACGGCTCCATCAAAGGACCCTGACCTTCACTTCAAAGGCATCTCGACGTAGTAGGTAAGCGGGCCTTCTCTTTGTCGGGGCATCGCGACCTCGGGCTCGCAGCTATCTCCATTGCCTCTTCATACTATCCATTTCGCGCAAAACCAACTAACGTGTTTCCAGTCTCGTATTTACTCTCAAGATGTCTGCTGCTACCCCCAACGCTGCTGTCGACCAGCTCGCTTCTGACCTCAATAATGCTTCCTTGAACGGCGGCGATGCAAACGGCGCCCCTGCCATCAATACCGATGTCACCAATACTGGTTCTGAGGACCCTGATACCGCTGGACCTACTCCAAGCTCGGCCGCTCCTCACCCACAAGCATCGGCATCCCTCTATGTCGGTGAGCTCGAGTCTTCGGTCACTGAGGCTATGCTTTTCGAACTATTCTCCCAGATTGGTTCTGTTGCTTCCATCCGTGTCTGCCGTGACGCTGTAACCCGTCGATCCCTCGGATACGCATATGTCAACTACAACACCACAATCGATGGCGAGAAGGCTTTGGAGGAGTTGAACTACACTCTTATTAAGGGCCGCCCATGCCGTATTATGTGGTCCCAACGTGACCCTGCCCTTCGCAAGACCGGCCAGGGTAACGTCTTCATCAAAAACTTGGATACCGCCATCGATAACAAGGCTCTCCACGATACCTTTGCTGCCTTTGGTAACATTCTCAGCTGCAAGGTTGCTCAAGATGAGACTGGAGCCTCGAAGGGCTACGGTTTTGTTCACTACGAGACCGATGAGGCTGCCAGCCAAGCTATCAAGCACGTCAATGGTATGCTTTTGAACGAGAAGAAGGTATTTGTTGGCCACCACATCCCAAAGAAGGACCGCCAATCCAAGTTCGAGGAGATGAAGGCCAATTTCACCAACATTTATGTCAAGAACATCCCCGTCGAAGTCACTGACGAAGAGTTCCGTGATCTCTTCGAGAAGTTCGGAGATGTCACTTCTGCTTCGCTTGCCCGTGACCAGGAGACCAACAAGAGCCGTGGATTCGGTTTTGTTAACTTCATCAACCATGAGCATGCTGCCAAGGCCGTCGACGAGTTGAACGGAAAGGATTTCAAGGGTCAGGACCTCTATGTTGGCCGTGCCCAGAAGAAGCATGAGCGTGAGGAGGAGCTCCGCAAGTCATACGAGGCTGCGCGCATCGAGAAGGCATCTAAATACCAAGGTGTTAACCTTTACGTCAAGAATCTTGACGATGAGGTCGATGATGAGAAGCTTCGTGAGCTTTTTGCTCCCTTCGGATCCATCACTTCCGCCAAGGTTATGCGTGATACCCCAGCTGAGACCGCCGAGGCTGAGGAGAAGGAGAAGGAGAAGAAGGAGAGTGAAAAGAACAAGGAGAATGTCAAGGAGGGAGAGGCCGAAGCTGAGACTTCCGAGGAGAAGCCAGCTGCTAAGTCTGACAAGCGTACCCTTGGCAAGAGCAAGGGATTCGGATTCGTTTGCTTCAACAATCCCGAGGAGGCTACCAAGGCTGTTACTGACATGAACCAACGCATGGTCAACAACAAGCCACTGTACGTTGCCCTCGCTCAACGCAAGGATGTCCGCAAGAGCCAGCTCGAGGCTAGCATCCAAGCGCGCAACCAAATCCGTATGCAACAAGCTGCTGCCGCTGCTGGTATGCCACAGCAATACATGCAAGCCCCAATGTTCTACCCACCTGGCCAGCAACCTGGTTTCATCCCCCAAGCTGGACGTGGTATGGCTTATCCTCCTCAAGCTGGTATGCCCATTCCTGCCCAAGGTGGCCGTCCAGGACAATTTCCAGGTGGCTTCCCTCCTCAACAAGGTGGACGTGGTGGGCCAGGCCCTCAGCAGATGCCACCCAACATGTACGGTCTCCCTGGCCAGTTCCCTCAAGGTGCTCCATACGCTGCTCAACAGGGTAACCCACAATTTATTGCTGCCATGCAACAAGCCCAACAAGCTGCCGCTCTCGCTGGTGGCCGTGGTGGACCAGGTCGTGGCCCAGTTCAGGGTATTCCAGGTATGCCTCCCAACATGGCAGGTATGCCAGGGCAACCACAAATGATCGGTGCCTTCCCTCAAGGTGCTAGACAAGGTGGACCAGCCGGTCGTGGTACCCAAGGCGCTCGTCCAGGTCAATACCCAGGTGGTTTCCCTCCCCAAGCCGGCCGCGGTATGCCTCCCCAAATGCCAGGTATGCCCTTGACTGGCAATGAGTTGGTTGGTGGTGCTCTGGCTCAACAACTCTCCGCCGTCCCACCCGTTCAACAGAAGCAACTCCTTGGAGAGGCTCTATTCCCTAAGATCCAAACTCTTCAACCCGAGCTTGCTGGTAAGATCACCGGTATGCTTTTGGAGATGGAAAACCAGGAGTTGGTCAATCTGTAAGTTTAATTATTCCAACAACAGAAATCATCTACTAATTGAACCGCAGTATTGAGGATGATGCTGCTCTTCGGGCAAAGGTTGATGAGGCTCTTACCGTATACGACGAATACGTCAAGAACAACAAGGGTGAAGAGACTGCTGAATCTGGAGACGCTAAGGAGGAGAAGACCGAGGAGAAGGCTTAAGTGCCCACTCTTTTCGATTTTCGCAATCCGCATTAACGATTCTCCTTCTCCATATCATACACATTTCCTGTATTGTCAATCTGCAGCGGCATTGGGCTGCCGGAAAAGTTTTGCGCTCTCTGTCTCTGGCGGCACAACCTGGACTTTCGGCTTCTCTGTCTCTATTGGTGCGGTTGGCTTCTCGAACATTTCCCTTATCATTGAGGTTGTTCGTCACGGCGGGATGAACACCTCAATTATGTACTCATAGATCATTTCTGCGCATGCTTCATCAGCTTGCCGCCGCAAGCTCACTCACATGCGTGTTATGTGGGCTGGGATGGTCACACAATATTCCCCAAGGTCTCTTTAATTGCTCCTCGGCGAAGATGGGATGGATTTGATTTGGCTTGGTGCTCTTCTGCTCCTAGGTCTGTCTCGGCGGTCTAGTCTTTGCTGAGTATGGCGTATCTTAGACATGGAATCAATACAAAAAACATTGCAAAATAATCATTGTAGTGCCTCATGATTTTGTTTCCGTGGTCTGTTGTTTGATATGTGAGTGCGTTGTCAAACGTATTTGTGGGTAGCAGCAACAGACCCCCTTTGTCCTCTCTTCTGGCAATTTTGCGTTCAATCCTAATGTTCCAAATCAAATGCAGCACTGAAGTTTATACCAATCCTTCTGCAACTTTCACTGCAGCGAGCCCAACCAGGAACAACATAATTCCGTTCTCCCATCCTAAGTGGCCTTCAAACCTCTTCTCATTGGCGGGAGATCTTGGCACCGTCCCCCTTTCTTCCCCGCACGAAATTTCTCCAGATATCCCCACACTAGCTACAACCCCCCACTATTCCAGACATTGTCCACGGGTCGAGGGCTCAAAGCAAGCTTTCCACTTTTTATCTGCTCCGAAAGCTTGACGCGTAAGTGAATTCTCATTGGATCAGATCGGACGGGACGAGAGGTAGGGGGGCGAATTGTGATGGAGGTTTGGATGAAAGGAGGTGGACGGGGGAGGGGCAAGGTACAGTTCCTGAGTACTGGGATGGGGAGGGTGATAAAGTTTTTCCGATATTATTGTGGATGATGGATGGAAATTTGATATTCGGTGCTCGTAGCCGGGAGAGGATGAAGTCATCATTTCACTCTTTTATTTATATGCCTCGCAGTCCCTGTAAATTGTATCTTCCAGTCTTGCCTTGCTCTTCCTGAACATCTTGTCAATACTCAGACTGGCTTGTCTCAAGATAGTCTTCAGTACTCCCGTTCAAGATGTATCGAATTAGCATCCCAAGTTTCCTGATTCTCATATCTGCATTCCTCACTTTGGCTTCGGCAGGTTGGGATATCGGGAGCTCAAAAGATCGTCATGCGTGTCAGGCCAAGACGAGAAATCCGTTGGATGGTTGTGATACCAGGAGGACGTTGTACGTGGATGCTGTGAGCAGTAGCTCGAAGTACAAAACTGTGCAGTCGGGTACGTATTTTCCTGATCTAGACTTTGATGGGAGAGGGCTAATAAATGCTGTGTAGCTGTGAGGGCTTTGCCAAACAATACTGGTGAGTTCGAAATCTGAAATAGACTGGGATTGGGAGACAGGGAAAGTTGACTTGCGATAGATACTTACATCATTCTCATTGCGTCTGGGAATTACACTGAACAAGTAAGTTCTTACTTTTCCACACAACCTTCCGCTTCCAGCACCGTTCTCATTTCGCGTCTCTTACTTCATCTTCTTTAACAACAACATCAAAATCCTAACACTTACAGGTCAACGTAACCCGACCCGGCCCAACTTACCTTCTCGGTCAAACCTCCCACCCAACCCAACAATCACTCAACACAGTCCGCCTAATTTGGAGTGCTCGCGCCGTGACAGGTCTTGACAACGCCTTCACCAGCACCTTGACCATTGCCCCGAATCTCAACGCCTCGCTCACTGGTAGCGGTCCGACCGGTTTCGCTGTGCCTGCGGATACGCCTTTTGGGTGCACGGATTTCAGGACGTATAATCTGGATGTCATTAATGATTTTGCGCCTTATTGTGAGTTTAGTGGTCTTTAAATCGTCTTTTTTTGGTTCATTTGGTGGGATTCTAGGGTTGTGGAATGGATGTGTGGCATGTTTCTGCCTGCTCTTGACATTTAAATGGCTTAGAATGTCGCAATTTTGAACTACTCTTACGGAATTAGAGACTGACTGATCGCCTCACAGCCGCGAACCCAGCTCTCGCTTTGAGCATCAGCTATGCCAATGGTGGATTCTACTACACTGGCTTCTACAGCTACCAAGATACTGTACGTCCACCATTCACAAACACTTCCCTCATATAGTCTCGCTAACTCCCCTCTTCAGGTCTATGTCGGCAAACTAGGCAACGCCTACATCGCCAAAAGCGAAATCGGCGGCCAGACAGACTTCCTTTATGGATTCGGCACATGCTGGATCACTCATTCTAGTCTCTCGTTGCGATCTTGTGGTGGTGGAATCACGGCTGTAAGCCCCGAAATTCCGCACACTATAGTGCATGAGATGGGTGGATGTGCTGTACTAACAATATCTTAGTGGAAAGGAACCAACACGACTTTCGTGAACAAATACGGCGTGTACATCGTAGATTCCAACGTCCACGCTGCGAATTCCAGCCTGAGCATTGCAGGAAAATGTGCATTGGGGAGACCTTGGGTATGTTTATTTCCTTCCTTCCCCTCTAGAATAAGCGAGTTTGCGATGTTCCAGCACTTTAAGGGAGGAAACTGACTGACAACTCAAACAGAACGCCCAGCACCGCTCGATATTTGCACGCACATATCTTGATAACAGCATTCTCAGCACGGGATATATCGACTGGAACCCAGCTCGATACAGCAACTGGACGTTGCAGGCTGAGTATAAGGACTATGGACCGGGCTTCAATGCGACGGGAAGAGCGATCGCGCAATTTGATGTGCAGTTGACGGATAAGCAGTGGAGTGTTTATAGTAGTCCGAAGAAGGTCTTTCAGACGAGGGATGGGACATTTGGGAATACGGACTGGATTGACTTCAAGGTGTGAGGAGGGGGAGAGTTGGTTCGGATGTACCCTATAGCTGGTTAGGAGAAAGCAGATTAATTGCCATGTGATGTGGCTCCTTTAATCATCGAAGCAGTGGATGTGTAAGAATCAGTGTCAAAAAGGCCATAAATTTCCTAAAATATAATCATAGCTTGCTTGCGGGCACGATCAGCGCCGACGCCTTGTTCAAAGTCTCCTCTGCCTCGCGCTCGATTCTCTTGACTAAGTCGTCACATGTAGGGATGTCGTGGATGAGTCCAATGACTTGACCAGCAGTCCAAACCTAGAATGTATAAGTATTGGTGCGATAGAGTGGATATTGGAATACTTACACCATAGTCAGGATCTCCGTTAATGAAGACCTCTCTTCCTCGCTTTCCACTGACATAAGGAGCAACCTCCTCGAACTTGCCAGTGGTGCTCTCACGCTCTATCTTCGTGGCTGCCTGGGAAACCTTGTTCTTGTACAACCGGCTGGTGTTCTTCCACCTCCTCAACACAAGCTCGGTATCTGTCTCTTGCGCCTTGACGATCTCCTCCTTGATATTCAAATGAATCGGTGCCTCGACTGTACACATAAATCTAGTTCCCATGTTGATACCCTCTGCGCCTAAACTCAACGCAGCAGCAAGACCCTGTCCGTCTGCGAAACCACCAGAAGCAATGAACGGCACTTCAAGAGACTGTCTCGCGCGACTCAGCAGAATGAAGTTCGTGATATCTGTCTCGCCCACATGGCCTGCACACTCGAAGCCGTCGATACTCAAGAAGTCAACACCGAGCTTGATCGCACTTTGCGCATGTCTGATCGTCGTGCATTTATGTAGAATGATCGTTCCGACAGCCTTCAACTGCTTGATGACCGGTCCGGGCGAGTTCCCAGCTGTCTCCACGATCTTGATGCCCTCGTCGATGGCGACTTGTGCGTATGCGCCGTAGTCGGGAGAGTTCATGGAGGGGAGGAGTGTGATGTTTACGCCGAAGGGCTTGTTGGTCATGGTCTTGCATTTTCGGATTTCCTTGCGTAGGTCTTCGGGGGTAGGTTGTGTGAGGGCTGTGAGAATGCCGAGGCCGCCTGCGTTGGAGACTGCTGAGGCAAGTTCGGCGTAGCCTACCCATTGCATTCCCCCTTGCACTACAGGGACTGTAGGTTTGTGTCAGTAAACTCTCGTAGATAGCGGCTAGGAATAAGCCCGGTTTAACTTACTCTTGATTCCCAAGGCGCGGGTGAGTTTGGTATTGAAAGGCATTGTGGTTCGTTCTTGCTCTTGATCTTCTTCTTGCTCTAATCGCGCTGGTAAATGTACTAGAGAGGTATTAAGACAGAGAATGAAAAGAGGTCTAATCTATCGTCTGGTGTCCTTCCTGGGTTGGAGAAAAGGAAGTTGTTGATTTTGGCAGCTGACGGGCATTTTAGCTCTCCCCACGTCTGGGGCAACCGAGGCCGAGGCACGTCTGCCGAGAATAGGCTCGGGCGGGCCTATGATGAGGTGCTGGGTTAGTAATCGTGGGGCCTTTCACAGGCTAAAATATCTCTGAACAGAGTTGAAGCTCCTTGGGATGTGCGAAAGGTGCGATTTGAGGACAGGAGAAGGCCATCTGTGGAGAGGGGCCGAGTTGAAGAGACGGAAACTTCTACTCATAATGCGTGGGTGATGAGTTACACGCATGATGAGTTACCTGTTTGGCCCATTTTATTAACGTTTCGTCTTGTTTATCTTGGCCTTGGGACGAAGCAAGAGAATGAAGTACATTCAAGAGGAAGAGAGAGAGAGAGAGAGAGTAACAGCTTTCTGAGCCAGGCGAGCAAAGAGCTGGACAGTTTGGAATTGTCAATGTGCAAGAAATCCGGGGACATTTGACCAGTAAGCTAGTATGGCTCGTGCCTTCTTGCCTCACTTGACAATCTACTCAAGTCCATTCCCAAGATACAAGGCAACACCAAAGAACACGAACACAACCACAACCACAACCACAACCACAAACCTGACCTGCCACAATGAAGTCCCCAACTGGAAACGGCCCCTGAGCGGATGACGACTACCCCTCGATGTGCTGCATATGCTGCATATGCAGTCCCTTTACAGGCTCAACTCCGGACAGCTCGATGCAGAATAGGATAGGATAGGATAGGGGATAGGTACAGTAAGTACGTCAATTATCTCGTATCACTCACTCAAACCTTCCTTGGGCTTCTGAGCTGGGCAGCAATGCTGGACGCTGCGATGCGTTGGTCAAGCAGGCAAGGCTGTAGTGCAGCACGGCCGAGAAGACAACTGAACAAGGCTGTATAAATAATATACTTGGCCCGCTCTGGAGTCGCCACGCAGCAATTCTCCTAAATCGCCTTCACCCTCCCTGCTCGCTGCTGAAGCATCCGATACTCTTGAAGCTGTGTACCATTGCCAGCCTCCAACGCCCACTCCAGCCTCCGTTCGTGGCTTCAATATGATATGAGGATCCGGCCCCCTGTACGACCCGAGCGGCTTGGCCATGACTTCACTTGTCTCTGCGCCTTCACTACTCTCATCGAAAGTAAGCGGATTCAGCAGCAGCATCAGCGCAGCAGCGTCCCTCTCCACCGCTTTTTGCAACGCGATTAGCAATTAGGACGCCTGCACGCTCAGCAAAATCAAATCATCCGCCCACCCACGCACCCACTCATCCAACGAAGCTCTGACGGGGCAGGCAGCGCGCCCACCCACGCCTGCAAGTATGGCCATATCTGAGCTCACTCTGGGCCCGCGCTCATATTTCTTCTTCAACACTTCAATGCTCTCAATGTACCAATCCGTCGGGTCCCCTGGTTCGATGTAGATTAACAAAGCGGTGAAGCTCAGGTCCACGGTCACGATGTATGCGACCTACCCAACGCAGGTCATTATCTGGAGTTGCGTCGCTGATCAGGAGTCATCGCAGCGATGAGATGCAACTGGCAGGGCTGACATCTGAAATTTCCGGTAAATACCCTCACCGTTCACCAGACCATGGATCTCTCCGCATTGTACCCTCGAATCAAGGAGCTTCCAGGGACGTTACGCAAAGTTCGTCGTCTCAAGCTCATGTAGCTACCCGTTCCTGCAGTGCTGCTCGATCGAATTCTACCTTTCGGGCATCTACATTTAGTCGGGGGATACCAGATTAAGGCTGGTTACACAGCTATGTTCCTGGCTTTCAATCAAAGGTCCGGATGACACCTTTCTCAACTTTGGTTCAACCGGCAGATTTCGCGAATGAATCAATCAGATTATGATATGATCACGTATGATTTGACATCTATTCTTCACGGAAATGTTTGAAAGGCTCTCGATGTGTCCACATTTTCCCTTACTTTTCAGAGAAAAGCAAATTTTTTCGAGATATGAAATCCTCGCCAAAAAGTGAGGCAAGATATCTAGGTTCGCCCTGAAATTTGAGCTGCATCTAGGGCAAAAGACCCAGTCGAGGACAGAAGTACTGGTACTCTGGCTCGTACAACTTCGTTTGCGTCTACGTGCAGCAGCTGCCATGCTGTTCTTAAATCTTAATTGGGCTCTCGATATGAGATCAGACCGTCCGACAGCTTCCCCCAAGTCGGCTCATCCCCTCCAAAGCCCCTCCAATCCACTTCTCTCCCTTTTTGTCCACTTCTGCTCTAACATTTCTACCCAACTTGACCCTCTCTTGCTTATCCCCCATGGCGATACCCGTCAAGCTGCAGCAAGCTGGAAGGGAGTGTAGCGCTGGCCCTGCATTTCCACTAAGATGTTTTTGTGTTAAGCTATAATTGCTTTTACAACTTTGCCTGTGGTCATTCGGCATGGTCGTACATGAGTGTGTTATCCCGCCGATGGAGACAGCACACACGGTCCTATGTCTTTTCGGGTGATCGACGTTACTTCTTTCGACTACGTTTCTTTATCTGTTCAAATGCATTATGCCGAAACATACGTGAGCCTAGTTGCCGTGTTGCAGTTGCAGCACGGAAGTGCAAACGCAGCTTTTCCTCATTTTCGCTGCCACCTCACCTGCTACACACCAACTCTTTCCCTTGAGATTGAATCTTGGAAATCTTAAGCACCTATAAAGAACTCCATCGAGCCACCATTTTCTGCAAAGCATAACGCCATATCCGCGCTCCACTGTTTCGGCTCCACATCCCCAGCTATACTCACATATACTTGCACATCATCTACGTCAACTTCTAACAAGATCATCCTTCCCTCGCCAATGTCTTACTCGAGCTATAATTCCAGCGCTGCGACTTGGCAAGAGAGACTCGAAGGTATTCAATTGCGTTCTTAAGTCAATTGACTCCGCTGACCTGAAGTAGAGAAATGCCGTGAGGCTAATTATCACCCTCCAGTATTCCAGATCATGTCTGATAGACGGGGTAGGTTTCCAAAACTTCTAGAAAACCCCCCAAAAAACTCAATTGACTCTTTCATACAGGTGGCCGAACTGCTTGGTCCAGCACAGTCACCGTGCAAGGCCAGAACATCCCCGCGAGGTTCTGGTACGATGGGGATCATGTCAACAACGCGAAGGAGGACGCTGCAGAGGTAGCTTTGAAGCACATCAGCACCTCCAACCCGGGCTCCCCTACCCAGAGTCGCTCTGGATGGTGACAATGCCATCGAAGCAACGAACACTTCAGCACACTTGCTCGGATTGGCCTGTAGGATAGGAGGGTTATAAACAGTCTTCAATACGACGGGAACAGCATGGGCAGGCGCAACACAAGGGCTTTTGGCGTCGGGTATCGTTACGGTCAACAGGACGGGCGAGGAGGGTTCTCTGGCAGTGGAGTTGACAGAATTTACTGCTTTTGGGATTTTGTCATCTGTTTTTCTTCGTGAGCATGGGGACGAAAATGTTAGACTTGGATCGGACTCTTCTCACTTGTTCTTCAACCAACTTTTAAAATTCCAGTAGATATTGTTTGAAGAATCAAAATTACTTCCTGTTTGCTTCTGCTATCAAGGGTTCAATTGAATTTCGTCTTCTGTTGGTGCTGAAAGCGAACCGAGTTAATGAGGTAAGGGATGATGTGGGTGGAAGAAGAAAGTTGAACGTGGAGGCGCTCAAGGTCATACAAGAATCCCAGCTTTCCGGCTCTGTGATATTGAGCAACGACGGGATCCCTGGAGAGGCGGGATCTGGGCTGGGATCGAAGTGACAAGGGCAGTGAAGGCCAAGACTTGTTTATGCCCCACAAATCAGGCATTAAATCCGTATATTTTCTACCCCAACTCGGGAGCTTCGTCTTGAAGAAGACGACAGCATTGCAACACCATCGCCATGCCTCCACGATTGAACCTGTACGGCGCAAGCCGATCGCTTCCTTTCCGGTCACGGCCATCAAATGCCTTATATCAGCCACGAATTTTACTCGTCGTTCCGAGGAGAGCGTTCGCCGACGAGAAAAAACCTCCCACTGGCCCCAATGAAGAATCCCTTGGACATGTGAGCGAGGAGGCTGCCGATATGAGCAAAATCACAGGAGAGACTGGACCAGATTTAGGACAAGGAACTCCTGTGCAAGAGGTACGGCTTCAATTGTTGTCTTGAAGAAATGGCTTCGATGACATCACCTTGTTTGTGGAGTATTGACTGACAATTGTATCGCAGATCATTGAGCGTGATCAAGAGAGCAAAGAGAAAGCACCCGAGATAGTCAAAGAGGAAATGGAAAAGACCAAATCCCAAGCCGATGCTGCAGACACAACATCCTTTGCCAATCTCCTGGCATTGGGTCAACTGCAGAATGTAGCAACGGGAGGACATGCATCCGACCCAGTAAACTTAGGACACAAATTCGGCCTGCCAGATTTACCACTACCATCAGATGCCAATCTCAAGTACAGATACGACCCCGTTGTATCGCAGGTTACGACGCTTCTCATGAAGCATGGCAAATTGAGCGTTGCCCAGAGGGTAGGGCCGTCAGTTTCTCTATTTTCATTCTGCGGTCATTTGCTACGCAGAATTTCCCAGGGCTTCCTTTCCAGTGAATTTTGCTAATCTTTGCTCTGTTATATAGAATATGTCCTTCATCTTAAACCAGCTCCGAACCGCCCCTCCCCCTACTACCAGCCCAAGTCACCCTCTCCTCCCAGGCGCCCCTCCTCCCTCCCGCCTCCCGCTGAATCCCGTTGGCTATCTCACGGTCGCCATTGACTCCGTCGCGCCTCTCCTCCGAATCCGCTCCTTGAAGGGTGCTGCTGGTGGAGGGGCCGCTCTCCAGATCCCCGTTCCCCTCGGTCTGAGACAACGGAGACGGCAAGCCGTTCAGTGGATACTAGACGCAGCCAACAAGAAAAAGTCGAGAGGTAGCGGAAGGGGCCAATTCGCTCAGCGGTTCGCAGATGAGATTATCAGCGTGGTGGAGGGGAAGAGTTCTGTCTGGGAGAAGCGGATGTTGGTTCATAGGACGGGGACGTCGGCAAGAGCAAATCTGATGAAAAAGTCTTTCAGGAGGAGGATGTAGAACAGGGGTTGCAAGGCAACATATGTACGTTTGGCATGTATCATATTGTATTTTGGCAAAAAAGGACTGCACAGCGTGGAAGGGCGATGAAAGAAATGCCTGTGCCAATGACACAATCTTGAGGATTGGCGGTGTGATAACCAACTGTACCTTGACGTCTCTTTTCGGCAGCAGGAACAGCAGACATCCCGAAGTATGCCGATGATCTGATATTAAAATTTTGTCCAATTGGCGGGAGATAGGGACGATGCAGCGCTGCTCTGTACACGACTTTGTCAACGTGCAGAGAAATGACAGCACGTGTATTCTGTATTGGAGATCCATCGAGCGCCTCGATGCAGGAGAGAGCGGTAAGGCGAGTGCTGCAGCTCGCTTCGGGCTTTTTCCATCAGATATCAGATTCCTCATTTAAATTTCTGTTTGAAGTTCCTGTCTCTGTTCCACTCCGTCGTGTTATTGACATTATTCAGATTCGGTAGCTATTTGCCAAGAGCTAGACTTTCCAAAAGATACTGTGGAGAAGGTCTAGCTCTACAGTATGTTTTCCCACGTTGTATGTACGGGACTTAGTCGTGTCGTCTTTCCTTCCGCGTTATCCTAGCCGGGCTTGGAAGTCGTCTCCACATCGAACGATGCCTCCATTTAGAGCTCTGCTCGATGGAATAGTTGCAGCTGCAAACGGCCTACCCCACCATCTCCCCTCGCATGCGATACCCACTTTGCAATTCGTAATTTCTATCCCACGAATTGAAGGCTACCACGGAGAGCGAGTCGGTGGATTGGCCCAATTATGTTTCAGCTGGTCCAGGTTTCGGGCGAAGCCAGATGTCTTTGGAGAAGGAAAGTAAGCCTTCTGTACGAGGCCGGTATGTCGTGAGATGGGGCCGGTGAAGGAGTGATGTTGGATGGTTTGGTTGGAGAGTTGGAGGGAGAAGATAAGAAGGGAACTTGGCGGTCATGCTGCGCCCGCCTTGACTGGCAGTTTCCTTTGCTTTTGATGTGATGCCAAGGAGGCCGCTGGGCATATGTTGCGTTGGAAAAAAGTTTGGAGATAGAGATTTGTCGGCTCTGGAAGTTGTATTACTATATAACTGCTTATTTCCGGGACTTGGATGGCATATAGCTATGTTGACCTTGGATTACCTGACTTTGACTTTTGGGAATGAGAACCTCTTCGGACGATTTTGTGTAGTACTGCTTCTGCGGTGAAGTTCTCATGACTGCTATCAGTATTTGTACCAAGGCCGTCGGCGGTGGAAGCTCAAAAGACAAGACGGAACGCTGCGACTTTGTGGGGTTGGCGCATGAAGTGGGAGTGGCACATCTTGGCGCATATGTGCTGAATAGCTCCCATGTCAAGGGACCATAGCAGGAGCACGATAATGGAGCTGAAGATTTACGGCACTTCTCGTTGGAGCTGCCACTGCGAACCAAGAGACATATGTCTATCTGATGATTATCATACCGGAAAGTCAAAAGGAATGGATATGTAACCCTGGCTTATTTCTGTACACCTGCAGTCTGGTCTGAGTTGCTTGAAAGAGAGTGACTGACGGGTGGATAGCCCTTACTTGCTGTTGCTTGCTTCTTTGTTAATATTACACAAAGGGACATTGTTGGAAAGAGACCAGTCCTTTGTTACTCAGTATCTTGCTTTGAAGGTGCAACAATGGTCATATCGATGTGGTTAATCCTGATTATTCAGTCTCCTTTCGTTGTTGCGATTCATTGCCCGTCCTGCCTGCATCCCCAGAACAATCCCTATCCCTATCCCTATCCCTATCCCGAGCACCCAATCCAACCCACTCGGGTTGGGCCGCCTCTCCCCCGCCTCCAAGGGAAAGCGCTAAAAGCCATAGCATCACATAAGGAGACGATCATCACTTGTTTAAATCAGTCAACCTCCTCACCCCTCCGCTCTCGACCTGCCCCCGTGCTTTATGTTCTGAACAACCCACTTCTTCCCACCCTTTCCAAACTTCACGATACCCTTTCCGAACAAAAAAGTAATTCACGTCAGCTGGCATAGCACGTCCCATCTTAGCCGCCATTAGCAACAATCTAGAACTTCCATTTTACGAAGCACAAGCGCGGGCAAAACGAACCATCTAACCACCTCTGTGCCTCCTTTTACCACCTCGGAACTTTGCTCGACACGTGGCGCATACAGCTCCTTTCCCCGACCAGGAGATATAATCCCTTCTTCTTCGAACGGTTTGTCTCTGGCCATTCAAAGCGCTTGCCTTTAAGCCTTTCCCGCGGGCGCAGTTACACCAGAACTCTCTCGACACAGGCAACAGCACGGCTGTAGCAATGACCTGAGCGCAACGCCGTAAAGACTGGAGCCTCTACCACAATGCAGTATCTCGAACTTGTCCATCGACAACTACGAAAGTTCATCAATCGTTAACGCTTACCATTCCCAGCGCCACTTTGTGGTGTTCCTGCCTTTTCGAACCAATTCACGCTCCCCAGTCTTTCCTGCAAGGAGATTAACTTTTGACTGGACAGTCACCAGCCCTTTCGAGAACTTTTCTGCGCAAACAACTCGCAGACTTTGTAACCATGGCTAAGCAGGAAATGTCCTTGGAACAGATGCTGGATGAAGAGAGGAAGGATGTCCTAGCCCTGTTGGAAGGCCCTCCATCCAAAACCCGCCACCGAGGATCTACAGGTTCCATGGGATCCGCAAGAGCTTCTTCCCCCTTTACCAGACAACCACAATCGCCCATACGGAGCATGCTGGATGTTGACGAGGGCTCAGAATCTCCGAGGAAGACTTCATTGACTGGAACTAATGGCACTGGTGTCGCAATACCGCCGCGGAAGAGCTCGTCGCAGACGATTCGAAGTATGCTAGATATGTCCCCATCACCACACAGTTCTCCAGCGCCAGTTCGAAGTATGTTAGATTTAGGGGGGGGTACTGCCGGCAAGAGAAAGACCTCGTCGTCTGCCTCGACTCAGAGCGCTGCGTCCTCGCCCACTGATGAGAGGAGTAATCATAAAGCACAACTGGCGAATAGTCTCCCCCACAGAAGCCTTTCAGATGCAGCAAGGAAGCCAGCATCCTTTGGACCCAGAGCTGCATCTACCGGCGGGAACCCCGAATCAGCCTCCCAGTTCGGCGGGTATGCGCCAAGTAACCCTGGTGGACCCGTCGCCCCTAAGCGGAATACCCTGGCTGGCAGGAAAACTTCCGCCATGGCAGAAGTGGTACGAGGTGGAACCATAAGTTTATTTGGAGACAAAGATCGAGATCGAGGAAGGAATAATTCGGCTGCCACCAGTCTCAGTACAAAGTCGAGATCTCCAGCTCCTCGATCGATCCTGCGTTCGAATTCCCCAAGCGTCAAGTCGGAAAGTTCGAAGCTTGTTCTGAACGATGGGAGGGTAGTAGATATGAACAGCGCATACCGGAGGTTGTCAGATGCAAATCTAGCTCGGTCGGGAGGAGGATTGTCATCGTTGGGTGGGAAGCAGCGGAGACGGACGAATAGTGACAATGTGCCATTCGAGAATGGATCCAGGTTGGAGAAGGACTATGTTGACAGTGAGGATGTGATCATGGACAGCAGCGATGATGATGACAGCATCTCGGACGACGAGCAATTGCGAGGCAGAAAGCATGAGAAGACGCAGGATGGAGAACAATCTGATTCTGCTGTTGGAGTAGGCAGACCAACAGGGGCAAGGCAAGCTCAGAGTCTGATGACTGCGGCTGAAGAAGAACGTACGTAACTCACAGCGTCGCTACATTGCCCTCGTTAACATTCTGCAGGTGATCAAATAGCTGTCACCGAAAACGAAAAATACAAAATACGCTCACTGCTGGACCCAGAGATCACAGTCACCGCACCTGGAGGAGATCGATACTCGAGACATGGGAAAGCGACTGTACACCCGAACACAAGTTTCGATGAAGGGACATCAGGCCTGAATACTCCAGTCGACTCGGATACAGAGCAGGACGTCACCGATATCAAGCATGCCCAAAAGCTCTCGGTCAACATGACGCCTATACAGTCAACACCAGCAACCAGTCGTTGTGTGCGGACGATATACCGCGGAGATTTCTTAAAAATGCAACAGGAAGCCAAAGACCATCAGCGCCGGGTTCGAAAGTACCTTGTTGCTACAGATCTTAGTGACGAAGCCGCACATGCATTGGAATGGACTGTCGGGACGGTTCTTCGAGACGGAGATACTCTTCTTGCCATCTACTGCGTGGACGAGGATGTAGGAATTGCCAATAATGACAGCGAAGACGACACCAGAATGAGGGAACAAATTGCCGCCATTCAGGCATCAGCGAACCGTTCTGGATCAACGCCGCTCATGAGCCCGACCACCAACTTTCCGAGCCCGTTGGGACCAGGCTTCAGACTGGATTCTCACAGCGCCAGCGCCAGTCCAATGGGTAGGGAGAGAGGAAAGGCCGAGCACGAACGGTACAGGGCTGTTCAAGATATCACAGATCGTGTATCGAGACTGCTACGGAAGACGAAACTCCAAGTCAAGGTCGTGATCGAAGTTATCCATTGCAAGAGTCCGAAGCATCTCATCACGGAAGTGATTGACTTTATTTCGCCCACGATGGTGATCCTGGGAAGCAGAGGACAGAGTCAACTCAAAGGGTATGTCATTTCAATTTTGTGCCATCCAAGAATCTTGGAAGTGTCGGTGAAAGGTCTCAGCTGACAGAAACACAGCGTCATTCTTGGCTCTTTCTCCAACTATCTCGTCACCAAATCCTCTGTTCCCGTGATGGTTGCACGGAAACGTCTTCGGAAGCACACGAAGTACAAACGTCCTGCCATCCGACTTGCCAACAATCTTTCGAATCCTGCTGTTAAGAGCTTGGCTTCTGCGAAGATTGATTGATCTCGGTCTCTTGTTCTCTCTCACGCTCCTCTCTCACATATACTGGGTGGCTTCACTTCCATCCCAGAGGCTCAAGCAGAGCTACGACGTTTCACGGTCCCTGGCATCTTGTCTAGTTTCCTCATAAAATGAATGCAAAACTATCAATCTGGCGCATTGGAGACCGTTGCATTCAAGTTCCAACAGACAACACAAAAACATAAGACGAGGATTCCAATCCTCAAATTTTTCTCCTCTCTCATCGTCCACCACATGGCACACAAAAAACTCCTCTTCGATGTAAATATTCAGGAAACGAAATGGTATTGAAAACCAGGTATTACTTGGTCTCGCGAGAAGAGGAGACGTAAGCGAGACTGGCTCAGTGCAGTGAAATAGCAGTTTCGCAAGCAGCCGAGCATGTTTGGAAAGCGGTGTCCTGTCTCGCTTGACTTGCTAGGCTGCACAAACATAATCACATGGCGGTTGTGAAGCGGCGTTGACATTCAACTGGGTCTGGGATTTACTCGGTTTTGGGATGGATGGGATGGGTCTTTTGCTCATTAGCGGGTACTTTCCATTGTCTTGGCGTACGGAATGTCATTATTTCTTGTGGTGGGAGGCGGATGTCTACCCATTGCATTGGGCTGCCCCTGAGGCTTTGCGGTATTGCTATGATCGCGCTGCGCTGCTTCGCGTTCAGTTCATTGAAGTCGGTGAGGTTGGCCTCGCTCTGAGCGAATTGGCGGGAAAGGAGAGCATCGCGGATGGGAAATTTAATAAAACCCAGGTGGGCTTTCTGGGCTATCCGGGAACGGGGACACTGCATCATGGAGCTTTGAGATGATAAGCTAGCTGGCTACTGCATTGCATGACATTGCATAGCAAATATAGTACAACCACTCTTTTCAATGGAGATATTTGTCCACTCCAACTAATACATGCTACTTACTCGTGGGTTACTCTTTTAATTGGCCTGGTGCTTTCTAGCCATTGTTGTCATCAGAGAGCTTGATTCTGCCTGAACGTGGGAACGATGATTAACACCTATATGACTTTATTCAGTCTCGTCGCTTGGTTAGTCGAGGCCCAAGTCCAGGCGAGAAGTCAACAAAGGCATTTCTGATGAGTATTTGAGACCATTTTCGTGAAAATTGGGTATCAGTAATTTTAAAGGCTACGAAATCTAATTACAAGGCGTACGATATGATACATGCAGTGTTATGTACTTAACGTACTCTGGACTGAGCAGAGAGCTGATGCATACGTATGATACATTCAGGGACCACGAAAGTCTTCCATTCCTTCCTTCTCTTTCCCTCCTCTTCACCTAACCTCCCAGCTTCAGAAATCCGGAAACTAAACCTTCGCCTCATCCTTCTCTTTCACCTCATCCTCCTCTTTCAGATCCTCCTTCCCACCATCCCTCTCAACGTCACCCTCCTTCCCCTCCTCCTTCTCCTTCCCCTGCCCATGCCCATCCTTAACGCTCCTCCACTCCAACCCAACACAGCAAAAGAACGCCGCAATCGCACACGCCGCCGTGATCCAAAACGTGCCCCTCAACCCATCCACATACGCCCTCAGCACATTCTGCAACTCTCCCTCCTGCCCGAGCTCTCTCAATAGCTCACGGATCTGGGTCGCGCCGCTCCGGAGGAAGAGTTGGGAGGGGAGAGAGGGCGAGTATTTTTCAATGCCGGAGAGGAGACCGTTTTGGAAGAGGGTTTGGGCGACGGCGATGAAGAGGGCGCCGCCGAGGGTTTGGAAGAATGAAACGCAGGCGGTGGCGACGGGGACGTCGACGAGGGGGAGGACGGTTTGCACGACGACGATGCCGCCTTGGAAGCCGACTCCTATGCCGGCGCCGGTGATGACCTGTAAGGGTGTGTTAAAAGATACTTCTTACTTTTTTTTTGGTTGGATTTTTTGGTTTTGGGGGTTTGGGATGAGGTGGTCGAGGAAGGGGAATTTGAGTTGGGGAAGGGGACGAACCTGGTAACCGAACCATTTCGCAAAGGGGGTGTGGGTGTCGAAAGTGGTGATTAGACCGGCGCCGATGGAGAATAGGACCATGCAGAAAAGCATTACGGGGACGTAGTATCCGATGGCTGTTATGAGGCCGCCGGTCACGATGGATGAGATGACGGTGCTGATTAGAAGTGGGAGGAGTCTGTGAGGGGAGAGATGTTAGTCTTGGTATGATATTATGAGATTGGCGAAAGGAGACAGCATTTGTTGGACAAGGGATGGGATAGAGTTTCAAAATAGAAAAGAGTGAGAGGGCGATGCTTGAGATGAGTTGGGAAGGATGTATACTTACTGGATTCCGGCTTTAGTAGCCGAGGAGCCTTTGACTGATTGGAAGTAGATGGCTAGATAAAAGATGATTGCGAAGAATCCGGAGCCAACTGAGTGAACATTAGCATTTTGATCTGAAGTAAGAAGCAAATGCGATAAGAAACAAGAAGTGACTCCTTGACTTACAGAAAAGAGCGAAAGCCAACGCACACACCACATTCCTATTCTTGAACAGCCTCGGCGGCAGCGTCCCCCGATCACCAAGCCGGATCTGCGTATACACGAAGATGATGGTCAACAGCCCGAAGCCAACGAACAGTCCGATAATGCGGGAGTTGCTCCAAGGATAGGTGGAACCGCCCCATTGGAGAGCGAGGAGGAGACAGATTACGGCGGGAACCAAGATGGATGCGCCGATTAGGTCGAGCTTGAGGATTCGTTGGGTGATGGTGAGGTTGTCGGGGTTGTTTTCTCGCTTGATTCGTAGGAAGAAGTAGATTACTACTATGGAGACGGCGCCGATTGGGAGACTTTGGAAGGTGGTTAGTTGGTGCTTGGTAGTTTTGTGTTTGAAAATTGGTTGGGTATTGATTTTCTGGGGGCTGAGAAAAAGAGGCTTACTTGATGTAGAAACACCATCGCCATGAGATCTGGTCGCTGTGTTTTCTGTCAGTGGTGTTTGGTGGAATTATGGACATCAGTGCAGTATACGTGAATACACCTCCTAGAAGCGGTCCTGCTACAGATGCAATACCCCACATGCCACCAATCAAACCGAATGCTGCTGGTCTCTTCCTGAGTGGTACTGTGAGTGTCAGCGTTGGATGTTTCGCGAAATTCTAAGCGAGGGAGACAAATCCCGCAGGTTTTGGCTTGAATTCGTGATTTCGCAAAGCGAAGAAAACGGAATCAAAACATACAGCAGTAAGCTAGAATGACAATTGCTCCCGAGAAGAGTCCACCGGTGCCCATGCCAGCTATGGCTCTTCCTACGATTAAGGCATTGCTTGTTGGTGCTGTTGCGCAGACGAGGGAGCTGAGTATAGTCAGCGGGTTTTGTAATAGAGTATGGAGTCAACTGACCCAATTTCGAAGATCGCTATTGCGGTCATGAAAGTGTACTTGATCTGCAAATCTGTCAGATCTGCTAATGTTCAGACATGTTAGAGGAGCTCTTACATCAAAGATAGTGTATATCCGTCCAAAAGTCGGCTGAAGCGCAGTTGCTGTCAAGAGGTAAGATGAACCATACCTTTGCAAGTCAGCATGAATTCCAAGGGGACAATGAGTCAAGTTCAATTCGGCTCAACAACTGGAGCGAAGTCGCTTACCATCCAATATCTTGAATACTGTGAAAGCGATCCGTGATCTTTGGGATAGCCGTGGAGATAATTGTCTGATCCAGGGCCACCAAGAACACAGCTAGACACAACGCGCCCAGAATGATCCAAAGTTTCAAACCATGAGGATACTGCATATCCTCCTCTGCATCTCTCTGGGCTTGCGCTTCCTTTTCGGTCATCACCACTTCATTCGTCTTCTCTGTTTCTGTTTGCGCGCCAGATATGTCCTGGGTGGTAGCCGGGGGCTTAGTGGCCTCTGTCTGTGCCTCTGCTTCTTCTCTCTTGCTGTCCTCCATGGTCGTGTCGGTCACTGTTGTTGATTTTGACTCGCTGAAGCGCGGCTGCTGCTCTACCTGGGGATGCGCCATTACTTATTTGTCTGATTCGTTTCGTTTCGTTTTTGTCTCTCGTTTGTTTGTAAGGATCGGGTGGGGGAGGGCTCTCATTAAACCGCAGACAAAGGAACTTGGCTGCCTGCTTCGACTTCAAAGCTGGAGGCGGTGGTGATGAGGACGACGACGACGCGTAAGACTTGCTCTCTTCACAGTTCGAATTGAGTCCAGCACGGCATGTAATCATTCAAGCTCCAGAATGTGGAGAGAACCCAAAGCTTATATTACATTTCGACTTTTCTTATTTTCTGGACGTCTGGACCTCTTTGACACTTGCTTCAGCCGCCTGCTTGCTATTGGTACCCTGAGAAGTCATGCAGGGAATAGCTGGGCCAGGCCATCGCTTGATTGGTGCAGCGAGCATTCCAGTGGCTTGATGGGCTGCGAATGGCAGGTGGACGGAGTGTGATGTGCTCCCGATGTCCGATTCTTACAGGGCTTGTGGGGGTGTGTTCGGGGAATAGATCTTTGGCTGTATTTTACCGAAACCCAAGGGTCGCTGGAAAATGGAATGGGTTGTGTGTGGGTGTTTGCGGTGTCTGCGGGTTTTGGGGAGTTTGAATCTGGACTTGGGAGAGGGGAGGGGTAGTGGAGTTTAGCGGAATCCGGGGATATAAGGTTGTTTCCCAAGTGTGAGGATGATGCCGTGAGGAGAGGATGGGACTCTACGTCACTGCCATCATCACATGCAATTGACTGGAACTTAACTTCAACTGAGCAGCGCTTGGAATGAGAGAGAAAGAAGCGCTCACCACAGGGAAGGAAAGTCCTGAAATGGATGCAGAAGGAGCAGAGCACTGCACAGTGAAGAGGAACGCAGCTGAAAGAGACCCATAGACACGCCACGTCAGGATTCGACAAGGCTCTCTTCGCTGAGTACGAGGCTCAGTGCTCACTCCACTCAGCAAAAATTTCCAATACTGTACTTGGTAAACAGAACAAGGCTCTCAATACTCGGTGAGAATACTGTATCAAGACAGGTACTGTATCTGATAGAGAAGTATCGCTCCACTGGACTGGTCAGCCTGACTGCCCAAGAAGGTCAAGCCCCGGATTGCAAGGGTTGGGAAGCAAATACTTGTAAACAGCATTCGATGCAAACGCTTCTGTTGGGTTTCTTCTTCTTTCGTCTCCATGTCGCACGCAGGCAGCCTGTTGGCATGGCATGGCATGGCTTTCTGATAGAAATAATGATCAGATCAAACCAGTCAGTGATGGGCGGTGGACCCCAAACAGCACATGGAGTGAGTGCATCTCATCTCGTCACTGCCAGACTGCCTCAGACACCCTGATCGTCACTTTGACGTAACTAAGGTATGTGCAAGTTTGATCTCCTTTGGAGACAGCTGCTGTTTCTGAGATACTGTAAGCTACTTCGTATGCTTGGACAATTTCTCCATATGGAAATCTTTTGCTGGGCTCCTTTCCTCTTCTCTTCCAGGGTTCTTCGGGCATTCATTCCCAGCGCCTTGCGCGGTACACGTGAACACGCGAAGCCCTGTTGGCGTTTCTGCAGGATGAAGCGATGCCGGGACAGGACAGGGGTAGGGATTGTAGCTGAGCTTCCACCGCCTCTTTACTTTCTTTCATTCATTCTTCGAGCATTCAATTTTGGACCTTGACCTTGACCTTGACCAAGCTTGACCTTGACCTTGTCCTTGGCCATGACCTCCTCAACCTCCTTCTTCATCATCTGAGGGAAGCAAACAAGGTCTTCTTCTCCTCCTCACTTCTGTCACATCTCACCCTCAAACCGGCTTGACTTGAATCTCTTTCAGGTCAAGCCATCCTTCGCTCCCTCCCTCCTCTTGGCTGTCGGCTGAACAGGTGAGTTTCCGAAGTCCATCACCAACAAACCTGACCGCCGGATCGCCTTCCGAGCCTTGTTTGCCGTTCTGCAAGGCAATGCAAGCACATAATTTTGTTTGTTTTTGCTTGACCCCTCACTTCCTCTTGTCCCCCTGCAAACGTCAGCTAAACAAGAACTGACTGGGACAATTGCATATCAGTTCTCCATCTTCCTCCGATGCTTCCTCACTTTTAGCTCACTTCTCACTTTTGCTCGTCCTTCGATATTAAATTCCATTTCCAGCCGAGCTTCATTCTCGAGCAAGTCAGCCTTGAGACCTCAATCGATCTCAGCAACCAACAGCCAATACACCATTCGTTGCATACAAAGTAAGTTAATGGTCAGCAGACTCCTGTTTTTTGAATCAAGCTCAGTTGATTGTACTCTACTCAATCAATCTGTTCGCAGCTCTGTCTCTACTTCACTCTTTCGCACCTGCCTTCTCTCCTCCCAAAGTACTACTTAAGGCACACCCGTCTTCCTCTGTTCCTACAACAACACCACCAAGACCAGCTTGCTTCTTCCTCGGGAAGCCAAGGTGTCTCTATTCCTTCTCGTCCCAATCTATACTTTCATCATATCTCCGTCCAATTGCATTATTTTCACCCCACTCCCTTGACAGCTTCCCTTGCCTGACCTTAGACTCATGTTGTATCACATTCAAGAAGCCAAAGACTAATACGATCCTTCTCCACAGAATTCGAAAATCCTCTCGCGTCCTCTCAACATCCTTTCTCTACCATCAGTACGCCGCGTGGTACAACGACGACCCTCTTCCGGCATTCCTTTGTGGTCCTCTTGCCGCAGGCGAGGTCACTACCCCACACATACGCAGCTGTTTCTTGAACAACACTGCTTCATATTCTCACATTTTGGGACTGCCTTCCCAACTCAATTTCATAAAGGTTTTGGGAATCATTCCTTACGTCTCACTACAAGTACTTCAGGAGCCATCTTCTAAGTATTTGTTGACAGCATGTCAGGGCAAGGATATCATGGAAGTCGTGGCGGAGGCGGCGGGCGAGGAGACTTTGGAGGCGGCAGAGGCGGTGGAGGAGGAGGTCGAGGCGACTTCAGAGGTGGTAGAGGTGGTGGAGGCGGCCGCGGTGGTGGTGATCGAGGAGGACGAGGAGGACGAGGAGGTTTCTCTTCAGGGCCTCCCGAGGTCCGAGTCTTTAAGTGAGTTGATCAAGAATCTCCTATGCTATCCCACTTATTGAACTCGTACAGGAGTCCGGGCAATGCTCCCATCGCTCCCGACACTCAGATTATGACCATTGAGGAAAATTACATGAAGAATAGCAAGGGCATTAATGCTCTAGCTAATCTTTCAACCACTTCGCGCTTCCCTCCACGTCCTGGACATGGCACAATGGGAAAGAAAATCATGGTATATGCCAACTACTTCAAATTGATCGCTCCGCCCAATCTGAGCCTCACACGCTACAACGTTGAGGTTTCCCCTCCTGCCACAGGCAAGAAACTAGGACGGATCTTTCAGCTTCTTCTTGAACTGCCCAATTTTGCAGGTGTCGCCACGGAGTGGAAGAGTATGATCATCTCTACCAAGGATCTCAACCTTCCCCCGGGCTACACTGTGCAAATTCCATACCGAAAAGAGGGTGAGGACGAGCCGCTTGAGCGAGCAGTCACTTACAATGTTAGAGTGATCACTCCACTCACCTACTTGGTGTCTGATCTCATCAAATTCCTCGCCTCCCAAAACCCCCAACCGCCGTACACCCAAAAGGCCGAAGTCATCCAGATGATGAATGCTGTGTTCGGGTGCTATCCTCAAGCTCACCCTGGTGTTGGGTCGATCGGACAAAACAGACACTTCTCATTGGATCGGAGCCAAGCCAATGCTCACAATATCCACGTCCTTGGTGGAGGATTGGAATCCCTACGTGGCTATTTCTTGAGTGTCCGACCAGCTACCGGAGGCCTTCTCCTCAACGTCAACGTCACCCATGGCGTCTTTTTCGAACCTGATCGCCTGGATACGTTGTTCCCCAAGTTGGGTACGGGCAACAAAGCCACGTTGGCAAAGAAATTGAACAAGCTTCGTGTCCGCGTTACTCACTTAACAAGCAAAAAGAACAAGAAGAATCAGGACGTCCCCCGTATCAAGACGATCTGTGGACTGGCACTGACGACTGATGGTCGCTCGGAGGAGCATCCACCCAGAATCGCGGTGAACTATGCTGGCCCGACGCAAGTCAGTTTCTGGCTATCCGATACTCCTCCAGGTGATGCCCCTGCTGGGACAAGCACTTCTGGGAAAGGTAAGAAGTCTGGCGGACCTCCGCAAGGCGGACTTCCTGTTAACCAGTACATCACCGTGTACAACTACTTCCAGAGGAGTATATTCCCCTACCTGTTTTCACCGCCCTTCCCCCGCTGACCATACGAATAGAGTACCCCCACATCCAGATCAGCGATCGTAACCCTGTGGTCAACGTTGGCAATAAGGAGCATCCAATGTATCTGCCCGCGGAGGTTTGTGTTGTCTTGCCTGGTCAGCCAATTGGCCGTCGCCTCAGCCCAAATCAGACCCAGGAAATGATTACCTTCGCTTGTCGCAAGCCGTGGGAGAATGCTAATTCCATTGTCGGAGATGGCAGAGCCGTCCTTGGGCTCAATTCTTCAGCCAACTCTATCGCTAACGCCTTTGGCATTCAAGTAGGATCATCTCTTGTCACTGTGGCCGCACGCGTCTTGCCACCACCACAAATCAAGTACAAGAATGCCCGAACGAAGCAGGAGACTGCCACGGTGCCAAAATTCGGATCGTGGAACATGGCCAATGTCCAGTTCCATACCGGCAGCAATATTGGCAAGTGGACGTACATCCATTTCCGATCCAACAGACGCAGTGACAACTTCAGTGAAGGCGAGCTTCAAGGAACTGTTGCCAAGTTTAGAGCATTCTTGAACGATTCTGGAATCAATGCGAACGGCTTCGTCCAGGTTCCACCCCCACCGACGGTCAACCTGTTTGATGGTGAGAATGCTCGTAACGACAGTATCATCCGCGACATCTTCCGCCGGTTCCACATGGCATCGCCCGATGTTAAGCCTCGCTTTGTATTCTGTATTCTGCCATACAATGATGTTGCTCTCTACAACAGCATCAAGACTGTTGGCGATACTAAAGCCGGAATCCATACTGTTTGCGTCGTCGGCTCGAAATTCATGAAGGGAAACAGACAGGAGCAGTACTTCGGTAATGTTTCCTTGAAATTCAACCTGAAAGCAGGAGGTATCAACCACACTCTTGATTCTGGGAAGCTCGGTATTATTTCCGAAGGCAAGACGATGGTCGTCGGTCTTGATGTCACTCACCCTTCCCCTGGGTCAAAGGAGGGCGCTCCCAGTGTTGCAGGTATTGTAGCAAGCGTTGACAAATGGCTCGGACAATGGCCAGCTGACTTCAATGTCCAAACCGGAAAGAAGGAGATGGTGGAGGCCTTAGAGTCCATGATGATCTCCCGTCTAAAGCTCTGGCAAAAGCGGAACAACAACGCCCTTCCCGTTAACATTATCATCTACCGCGATGGTGTCTCCGAGGGACAGTATCAGTTGGTCTTGGACGAGGAACTTCCGCTAATCCGCAATGCGTGTCGTCAAATCTATCCAGCCGAGGCAACGAAGCAGAACTTTCCCAAGATTTCAATCATTATCTGCGGAAAGCGACACCATACTCGATTCTATCCTACCGCTGAAAAGGACGCCGATCGATCTTCCAACTGTGAACCTGGCACAATCGTCGACCGTGGCGTTACTGAAGTCGGAGCATGGGACTTTTTCCTCCAGGCTCACTGTTGTCTGCAAGGTACTGCGCGATCAGCTCACTATTATGTGATTTTGGATGAAATCTTCAGAGGTATTAAGCCAGTTGGTCAGCACAAGAGCGCTGCAGATGCCTTAGAGGACCTCACGCACAACATGTCACATCTCTTTGGCCGGGCCACCAAGGCAGTCAGTTTGTGCCCGCCCGCATACTACGCCGACCTCCTATGCACCCGCCTCAGATGTTACTTATCTGACCAATTCGATCCGCAAGAAACTTCAGTAACGCCTAGTGTTGCAAGTGGTTCGACTGGAACGAAAGGCAAGGACGATCCAATTACCATTGGTGAGGCACTTAAGGACTCGATGTTCTACATCTAAGGATATCCGATGCTGAGCCCGACCCGTGGTTGAGAGACAGATGCGTCGCTCATTGCCTTCTTCACTCACTAAGTCGATCCTTGCACTGCTGCAATATCATTTGGGGCAGCAAGCAGCGTACCGCCACACTCATTTATTCTTACAGCGAGCGAATATTCGCGATTGAGCGTAACGGAATCGAATTGGTCATAATTTCTTTGCAAAATTCTAGTGCAAATCCAATGGTAGACAACAAGGCTTGTCGAGCAGCGGATCACTTGACTGTTATTTACTGCGGTTTGTCTAAATTTCAACATAAGACAGACATATCTGACAGCTTCTGCGATTGCGATCATGGGTCTTGGGAGAATTGCATCATACAGACACAAGCAAACAGATGCTTTTTGATTCTAGATTTTACATCAGAATGACTTCATGATTTGATAAATTTGGATGCAGTGAGATGCGTGTCCTTGTGCAAGCAGTGATTTCTACTTGACGCCGAATCATTACCTCATGTCAAATGTCTCTCTAAAGGCATCCCGCACGCTCATCTTACAGCAAGGCTTATGAAGCTCTAAAAGCGGGTCTTGATGAGATTAGATGTTGGCATTTGTTTCGTTCGAATGTGATTAGGTTCTGCTGGGAGTCGTGGGCACGTGGGAGAAGTTCTTCTACATTGACAAACTATAAGGCTTAATTGAACACAGATCATACATTTCTCATATAAAGCTTTCTCCCGGTCGCAAGATACAATTACATGTTGTTACGATGATGAAAGAGTTCGCAAGTCGAAATCTCCAGCCATGGGACACAACCTCCCAGTTGACTTGCCTATTCATCTATTCCTTCAATCCACTCTTCGCCACACTGCCCCCACTCGTACCCGACTTTCTTCCTTGACCCTCCTTCTTCCCAGGACTCCCAGCAGCAGCCACAGGAGCAGCTTGACCCTTTACTTCCTGCTTCTTCTGACCCTGCACATTCCCCTTCCCCTTCGGCTTCGGCCTCTCCACAACCTTCCCCTGCTTATCCTTCTCGCCACACCACAGCCTCAGCGAGTAAATCCACCTCTCGCCCCAAACATCCTCCCTCATCTTCGGCACGAAGTGGAAGTCCTGCCCGTGCGCCACGTACGTGAAGCCCCTCATCCCGACATTCGCTTTCGCCTTGTGCCCCGAGATGCACTCGAAGTTCCAGGGCTGCCACACGGGGATGTCGTCCCATTCTAGCTCTTCCATCTTCTGTGTTTTGGGGAGCTCGCCGTTGTGGGGTGGGGGTGGGTGGGTGAGGTCGACGTGTTGGGAGTCTTGGAGCGATGAGGAGGGGCCGGGGAGGGATTTGTATTGTGATTGTGAGTTTGATTTTGATTGAGAGGAGGAGGAAGGATCGTAGGCCGGGAGCTCCGTGAGCGAGATCTTGCGACCGACGGAACGCTTCTTGAGTTTCGATCTAGCTTTCCAGTTGTGGGAGTGCTGGTGCGAGTATAGCTCGTCTTGCATGCTGTTGTGCTCGGCCAGAGTGGTGCTTATCCAGCAGGTTACGACGCCGTTGTCGGTTATGCTTGCTTCGAAGGGAGCAGTGTGCGAGAAGGGGAGGGTGCCGTTGAATTCCATGCAGGCGTGTATTGTGAGGGGGAGGGACGCTGCGGCGAGGATGAGGGGAATGGTGGGGAGCTTCATGGTTGTAGAGAGTTCGAACTCTCGATCGGCTCTTTGAGTTGGGAATTGGGAGTGTTGGAAAAGTATGAGATATGAATTTCCTCTGTGAAGGAGCGAGATCCAGGAGAAGGAGGAAAGGAGGGGGGGGCGGAGGGGGGCGAGTGGATAGATAAGAACGCGTAAATCCATTCTTGCAGCGAGACATTATATCTTGTTCGAGAAAAGATTATTGAGCGTGTATGTGGTGGTGTCTTATCGCGAAGATTGGAATCGATAAATCGAAGCAAGGGAGGTAGAAATGCGCAGGTGTGGCGTTTCTCGCTTAATGACTCAGGGGTAAACAAGGAGGTCTTTCTGATAGAGTTTTTGGATCTGTCAGTTTGACACTGTGCTCTGTATTTTCGCCAGAGTCTGGAGCAATGTAAATTAATAGGCTTCAAGATATGAATGCGCGGTATGCTGATTCCTGTAAATTGAGAAAGTCGAGGCATACATTGAATAGTTCCACTGATTCGGTCTCCAATCAGCGGGCAGCAAATGGCTACCTCAAAACCTCTAGAGTCTAAAAACACAGTGAAGTCCTCAACCGTCTTTTCAAGGTAGAGCCATTATACAGCCTGGCATGACAAGCAATCACGGGTTCTAAATCGGCTCCCATGTAGCCAGACGACGATGTTAATTCCCAATCGTAAATAACATTGCCTTCTCTTAGTATCAAGTACATGAGTTTTCAAACTCCCACAAGCCGTCCTTCTCTCTCAAAGCCACTCTGGAGTCACTAGTAACCTTTACCAGACCATCAGGTCTGCCTAAAGCACTCTTGGAATTCTCTTTCAGTTCCTCGTCCACACCGGAGAACAGTAAGGCCAAGGCACTACCCTTCCATGCCATAACGCCAACACTTCTCGTTTTCAGGATGATCGGAAAACAGGACAAGCGCGACAGGAAGAGATAGCCATTCCCACCGAACTTGTACAAGCAGTCTTTCACGGTACGCCGTTCCAAAATAAATTGATTCTGGCGTTGTGGCCGGAGATGTCTGCTGGATGTTATTGGTCATGCTGAGTGCCACGTTGGAGACCAACTGGCTCATATCGCTGTCATTACCCCATCCAACCCACAATGCATCAATCCACGCCGATCTGTTGAACGTGCCTCCGCTGCCAGCCTGGATCAGACTTGAGAGAAGATATTCTGAAATCCAGCTTGCGAACCATGCCATGAATTTACCCCAACGAAGTACGTGGCCCCTCGATTCACGTTCATACTTGACGGCATATCCGTGGAGACTATGGTTCCGTTCACGTCATCTCCCTCCGGATCTGGCGGGAATGTCACCTGGCTCCAGGTTTCTATCGTCCGCTGGTCCAGCTGGTTGCTAGTAACGCTAATTTTGTATGCTTGGATGCAATACCACAGCGCGCACTCCTGAGCTGAGATGAGAGACGCATCCCAGGCCGGTGCACCGTATGGCATACCGATCGTCTCGAAGTTCAAGATATATGGGATGGTCGTGGACGAGACATTGTACGAAACACCATTGTCAGACTGACTTGGAAGATATTGACGTAATCGCCTTTGCCAACGCTGAGAGTCTGATCGTCTGGCAGCCTGTATATGCATGATCGATCATCGCTTGGATCATAGGTACTGCCGGTGCAATTTTCGGGTGGGCTCCATTTCCGGTTGATATTCACCACAAACGCCCAGAGATGGTGTGATTGGCCATGTACAGTTTCCTGTTCTACATGGAGCTGGAAGATGAGACGCGTTTGTTGCTAGTATGCCGTTGTATATCGCGGCGTAGGTTGACCAATCTGGGACTTTGTTTTCTGTCCTAGGAATTAGCGGATGCATCTAAGTAAAGCAAGAAACCGGGGAGTGAGACATGCCTCCGGAATTATCAAGATTTCTTGAAATGTTGTAACTAGTACTTCGTGGAAAACTGAGTTCTGAGGGGCTCGCTAGGTCATCGATGGTGTTGGTGTATTGGGTCGTCAAGACTTGTTGGGTGAAAGCATCGAAGGCTAGAGCCAAAACTGTAATGACTGCTCTGAGAGACAAGCTGTCCCTAAGAACACAAAAATTTTAGTTGCGAAGTTAGAAAAATATAATCCAGATCTAGAAATCTAACATACCTTCCCCTCAACGTCCAAAGTAAGTCCAAGCTTCCCCATGATCCCCGAGACGCATTATCCAAAACTTCCAGGTCTTCCAGTCGTCGTCCGTTCTCAGGTGCTCTATCGACTGAGAACCATAGCCATTTACCTTGGCTCAATCCAGAGGCGACGGGTATCATCAGACACGTTCTGCAAATTGTCGCGAGAACAGCAACGTCTCCGTTCAGAGTAATGCCATGTCCCAGTCGCCGTGCAACTGTTTCGTTGTAATGGTATAGCAAACCTACTAGAGCAGCCATGGAGAGTATAGAAATAGTTGCCGCTAGAATTTCGTACTTCCACCAGCTTTGATAAGATATTAGACGGCTTCGTGGTCTGGTCTTCGGAGAAGATTTTGCGGCGTATGAAGTATCAGGGATCATCAAAGGATCTTCAGGGTCGGTCACTAGCTGTGGTGACAGGATACTGGGCTGGACTGTTGCTCGTTCGGACTCGTCATTTGGGAGAAGACTTCTTGAGGAATCGTAGCTGGGTAAAGATGGAACAGGCGTCCGTGGAATGGAGGTGCTCGTAGGGACAACAGATGGGACATGACGACTCAGGAGTGAATCAGAATCCATAATCAATTCTCGATGATCGATGTCGAAAGCTTAAATAGAAAGAGAAAATTAACGCCGCTCTGCAAAACAAGCTTGGAAGGGAAGGCTGAGATATATACTTTCCAGCTGCTCAAAATGAGGATTCGATGTTGCATCTGCATCACCCACTACGCCTCATTGTCAGCCTGATTGTCGGCCAAGAAACTCGTTTCAGAAATGAGATCCACCATCTGCACGAATAGTATCAATTCTCCAACACTCCGTCAAGAAGCGTAGGAGTGGGTGCAGAATGTGGCTTTGTGAGTAGGTTGTTGGGGGCTGTTTTGCGAATGGATTGGTTAAGTTCGCGATTGGCCCGATTGGTTGATGCATGTGAATGAAGCCATCAGAGCCTCGCCCTCGGAAATAGCATTGCAAATTTAGGGGCCGAGTAAGGGCTCAGATGTGAGAGAATCTTTAAATTTGATTCTGGAATTCGTGCCGTTGCGATAGAGTGCTATCCTCACACGGACCCAATTTTGTTGTGTTGAGAATCTGCTGCGACACAAAAATTGATGAGTTTCGAATTGCCTGTAGATTTTGGGTCTCGCAAAAACGGGATGACTTGTCTCGTATTGTCTTAAACCTGTGGTGATCTGAAAGGTAGAAGTGCATGTATTCTCTGGAAAGGGACACCGTCGTTTCATGCCGTTGATCCTTTGTCAACTGCTCTGGAAGCGAGTGTTGCTTAGTGAGCCTCGCTTAAATAGGGTCAGTGAATGCCTTTGTTTTGGTGACTCGCCGCCAGCTTCATGGATGTCGCATTCACGGTATATGTTTCATACCGGCAGCCCAGGTCCCATAGTAAAGATGAAAGAAGAACTTAGCTTACATCGAGACATGCGCCTCGAGAGCCTCGCTCAATCTCGTCTGCCATCGAAAAAAACAACTGTGGAATTGCCCAAAACACCAGCCTCTGTTCACACAGCTCAACATAGCAAAGCCTACCATTGAATGGTAGAAATGACATTCCTTGTCATCATCTCATTTATTCAGCACGGTCCTTCCTGGGAATCGAATCGACGCTCGCCCAATCTCGGAATGTGCACATTGACCACAACATTATACACATCCTGCAGCTGTCGAGTGCCCTCCCTCGAAACTTGTCCACGCTGCCCCTCAGTCGGCTATACCCGTTGCATTGACAACCGACAAATCATCACTACCACCAAAGGCGCCTGTGTTGGTATAGGAGCATGTCCGTTCATGACTATGACCGAGAAGAACCTCTTCAGACGCCGCAACAGTAGTGGGACTGAAAAGGGCGAGGATGGTGGCGATGAGCTAGGTAGTAAGAGCCTAGGTTGGAGATGGGGCTTGGATACATGTGATTTCGGTTGGGGGGTTTTCTGGTTTCGATTTCGGGTACGGTATAGGACATGGCAAATGCCACATCAATAGTCTTCTAGGGCATGCAGGTGGCTGGATAAAAGTGTTTACCAAGCATAACGAATCAAGCTCTTGTTCCTGCATGTTCAAAGTGGTCTTGAGCAACATTCTTCCCAGTAGCACAAACACGGCTGGTTCCCCGTCATGGGGTTTTGAGACCGCCCAATACCATGAGAGTAAGCCAATGACAGTCTTGCGTAAGTAAATCCATCATTCAGTGATGAGTCGACGAAGCACACTGTGACTGTAGTTCTATTGTGCTCCCAGAAACAGAGATAGATAAGACAAAGCATGGACACTAAATGGGAGATTTTCCTAGAATCTAGCAAATCGAATAAGTGGAACCGACCTTTGCTGACCAGTGACCTCAGTCCAATGGCTACCACCAAGCATGCAGATAGTCATTACCAGCATTTCCAAAGGATTGGGAATTTCAACAGGTGCAGTTGTGTTCCTAGCTTTTATTTTCATGCTAGTCGCGGTGTGGACGATGATATCGCTATCTAAACCAGTTGAATGAGAGGATCTTCCAGCCTACCTGGTAGGGTCTTTTTGGGTAACGGTCGTTTCCTAGTTCATCATCTCTGGTGAGGCGACTGCAATACTCCCTGACCAACCAAAAATTGCCATGAGGAAGCAGGGAGCGGAACAGCATGAATAAGCACAGGCAAAGGAGGTGAATACACACTACGAACTTTCAACACAAGCGACGTCACAAAGGAGCGAGCTCTCGATGATGACGTGCAAAGCTTTTGATGCATACTATTCAAATCCTTTCGCTTACCACCTTCTCAAGTACTTCGGCCACAGTTACCACTGCTGAGTGATAAAGAACTTTTAGGAAAAGAGATCTCAACGTTCAAGTAGGTAAGTGCAAGATTGCGAGTCAGATTCACGATTGGAAGATTAATACTAGAGCTGCCACCGAGCTTTTACAATGATAGCAGCCCTTCCGTCAGGTGGCCAGAAAGCTGAAAATATATCTTGAGTAACGCAAAGACTGACCCCACAAATGAATAATGCTATTGAGAAAGAGAAAGATTTGGAGGCTGGGGAGTCATGATCAAGTACTTATGCTTTGAAAAATGCATGGATCGAAGGCAACCAAACTTTTGGTTTTTCATACGTGAAATATGAGGAAAGAAGAAGCGCTCCATCGGTATCGGGCAATGGAGAGAAGATGTAGAAGGATAGTGAAGTCAAGTAAGTTGGAAGTCGAAGTGTGGAAGAGCAAGACTCCATCCCGGCTCGGCGAAACAAGGCTCCGAGGTACCTCACTCAATCCACTCCTCAGTCGTGCAACCTGAACGATACAGAGCATCAAGGCTTGCTCCTCTGATCTTGAATTCGTGCAGATACAGTCTCTACCGGGTTAATTTGCATCTCTTCCCGGGTTTCAGGCTGCCAAAACACCGACCATGGCGTCCAACCAGTCATCCAGCTCGCCAAACAACAATCGCAATTCCGTCAACTCGGTTCGTTCTCTATTCTAGAACTCCTGGTTGGAGGGCTATGCTGAGAGACGATATATAGATAGGAGGAGATGCCACTGCCCCCGCAGAACTCTCTGCCGTCGTTGACGAGCTTCTGAACTCCTTGTCGAATAAGTTTGCAGGTGTTTCGAGCGAGATCTTTGCAAAGAGTAAGCATTCATTGGAGAGAAGACTCGAGGGAGCCACGAATGCTAACAGTTTCACAAGTGGACGAGATGTCAAGACGATTGGATAACCTCGAAGCTACTCTACAAAGCAATAATGAAGGTCGTGATGGAAAGTCCAGTCCAACAAAGTAATACGTGGAGCGCTTCAACAAATGATAGTTGGAGACCTAGTTTGGGGCGTTGGGGATACTGGAACGGAGTTTATGGGAGTTTACAGGCTGTTTTTGGTGGGCTCTACACGGTCATACTTCTGCAGTGTTAGCTTCGAGGTCACCAAAAGTGCATGATACCATCTCGTTCCGGAGCGTAGAAGAAAAAAGGTTCTGAATTGCTATCAAACGCCAGTTCCCAAGTCATTTATTTTCCTGATGATGATACATGCCACGCCACCCATTCCAGAACCAAGTATCTACAACTCAGACTTTCCTGCAACCTTCTCGATGAATTTTCGGAGGATGTTAGTCTTGCTAGTGAACTCGTCAAGCTTCGCTGGTGCCAGGCCTCCCTTCTTCAGGATACCGTCGAGACGAGCTAACTCCTTTGCAGCATAGTTATCGTTCTTGGAGAGCTTGTCGAAGACCTTAACATAGTACTCTGCGTACTTGTATTGGGCCTGGGACTTCAAGTCAGCAGCAGCCTTAGTAGCCTCACTGGCGACTTCAGCAATGCTGGAGCCACTAGTGAACTTGGCTACAAGAGTATCCAAAGCCTCAATGGTACCAGCAACAGCATCAAGTCCACCTCCTGGAGCTCGGTGTGTTCCTGCCTTGCTGTTCATGAACTCAACAAGGTCTGCCTCTGTGCGTCCACCGGTGTATGCTTCTGGAGTCGTGGACCCTTTAGGGAAAAACTTGATAGTTGGATAGGAGGAGACGCCTTGGTCTTTGGCAGTGGCCTTTGCGTTATCAGCTTCAGCATCGACCTTCGCAATGAGGACACCGTCTTCGCTGGCAAAGTCTTGTGCAACTTTCTCCCAAATTGGTGCAAGAGTTTTGCAGTCTGCTATCATTAGCATCGCTCGATGCACATGAAATATTTGGAGTGGGCTACTTACGTCCACACCATGGAGCGGTGAAGGCAACAATAGCATCCTGATCGGCACCAATCTTCTCCTTGAATGTCTTATCGTTCAACATCTCAACTGCGCTTGGTGCCACTTTCGCCTTCTTTGCCTTAATACCAGTCTTCTTGCTGATGAATTCCGTCAGACTCTCCAAGTCTCTGCCACCATTGTAATCTTCTGGAGTCTCATCCTTGCCATTGAAGTATTTGATAGTTGGGAAACCCTGAATACCGAAACGCTTGCCCAATGATTTCTCAGCATCCGCGTCGACCTTTGCAATACTAATCTTGTCTTTGGCACCAGAGAAATCTTGAGCTAATTGCTCGTAGACTGGAGCAAGATTCTTGCAATGACCACACCATGGCGCGAAGAACTCGACAAGGGCAGGTTTTCCGCTCAGCACAATCGAATCGAAATTGCTTGGAATGAGGTCGAGAACGGCGGACTTATCGTATGTTGGTGGGGGAGCCCCGGGTCCTTTGGCAAAGGACAAAGTGGCCAGGCCAGCAAGAACAAGGCTCTTAATGAGAACCATGACGGAGTTGTGTTATTTGAGATTCGATTTATTGTATTGTATGCGGAACGAAAGGAGTATTCTGCTGATGGCTCGAGGTTTTGATCAGGGCTATCTGGATTTCAAATCCTGAGATCCGGACACTTGTTAGTTGGAGCTCCCTGGTAGGTGGCGAAGCTTAACCATAGCGGCGGCAAAAGGAAGCTAAGACAACCCCTATTGGCATCACGTGAAAGGCGTTGGTATGGCATGGGCTTCACCTCGTTCACTTTTCTGCATCTCGTCATAAGTAAGTGTAAAAAGAAACTCTACCATCTTCGCCAGCGTAGCAGCTGTTGTTGCTCGGAATTGAAGATATGTAGAAATCCAGTCTCGATAATGCGAAGCCAAGAACTACCAGGGGCGAGCGAGGCACAGCAGTTTCAACAATCCACCCTTTGGATGAAGCTGACAGCCTTCACGTAATGGTCAAGACAAACTTCGCTGAACTTCATGATCAGTTAGGACATACATTTGAAAGTATCACTAGATTTTACGCTTCACAAGTACTTCACATCTGTTGTTTACTGTTGTTTACATCTCGCCAGAACGAAGATGAGTCTCGTCAAAATCGGGATCAGTCTCACAGTTTGTGAGCCATGTAAGAAACGCAAGAAGAGTTGCAACAAAGCGTTACCAAATTGCTCTAGATGTAGCAGGTGAGTTGTCTACTCTTGGTCCCCTTGAACGAGCTGACTGAATTGTTGATTGTTTGTAAAATGCTCCTACTCTGGCGATCGTCCCGCCGCTGCAAGTCTTCCGCCTGTACTTCCGCCGCTGCACATTCTCAGTAACTCGATTCCGGGACTAGCGGTCTCTGCAAGTTCTCCAGGGTCGTGGGACTATCCACATGGTAAATCATCTTCGGGTTTCACGACCAACAACCGACTGTCGTTCCAAGCTCACAAGCTTCTCAACGCTATCTCCCGAAAGCACGGAGACATTGGCCAGTTCTGTGAGACATATTTCAAGAAGTTCCACAATACCTTACCGATCCTCAACAAGGCAGTTTTTTATTGGCAACTCCAGAACTTAACATCGGATTCTCACTTCTCTGCTCTGCTCTTGGCTATGTTTCTCATAGCCCAGATGGTCGACCAGTCGAACTCGAATGAACACCGTTTCGATCTGTATCCAACTCTCAAAAGTATCCACTCGCTCCTTCAGTCCACGGGAAATGTTTCACATGAACTCATCCAAGCCGGGATCCTGATTAGCTCTTTCGAATATTGTCAAGGGTTCTTCCAAGAAGCGTGGATTTCAATAGGAATTTGTGTCCGAATGGCACAAATTTTGGGTCTCCAAGAATCGATTCGAAGGCCACTACCAAAAGAACGAGACTCGCAGACCATACTCGAAACAGAACGCTGCATATGGTGGGCCATTGTCATTGTTGAAAGGTACGTGCCATTGCATGGAATATCTGCCGAGATCTGCCAAGCAGATGGACAATAGCTGATATATAGCTGTCTAACACTTGCACAGGAATATTAACAGTGCTTGGAGGAAAAACGGGCTTCCATGCGCATCTAACTCCCCGCAACTAGAGGACTACCTGCCTCTAACCCCAACAGGCGAAGACCGTCTTCGTGAAGATCTTGTTCTGCCCCAAGATTTAGATGTCGCTTGGTCATCAGGTGGACATCTCAACCGAGACTTTACAAAGTTCGGACCATTCGCTGCAACCGTTCAGTCTACGTACCTCGCTGGACTCGTTGTTCGCCATGTTCAAGATGACAGTCGTGATGCATCCACGAGGAAGAATGACGCAGCTAGACTTGAGGGTGCACTTCAATCGTATTTGTGTGCATTGATCCCGCCTGCGTAAGTCCCATGTCTATCAGGTGGCATTGATTCAATACCAAGTCGTGGTTTCGGCATTCTGAATTGGAAGAAATGATAAAAGCTGACTTGTCAATACCAGTGGAGAAGCTAAAGGCAGTTACTGCGGCGCTTTCGGAATCCGCACTTGGTAAATTCGTCTTCACTACTGCTTTATACGAAGTTGCTTACTCGATATCTAGCATGGCATACTATTTCCACCACCATGAGTTCGAGCTTGCCACTAGGTCTGGAGACACAATCGGGGCTTCGCGGGCAAAGCTAGCAATCGAATCTATGGTACGCACAGCTATCAGCATGACTCGGGTGGGCTACACTGGATCTCCCATAGACTTCCATGGATTAGCCTACTGGTCTCATCGACTCATACCTGATACTGCAATGATGCATATCAAATACGGAGAACGAAATGATGACTGGCAGTCAGGACTGGACCTTATGAAGTTCTATCTCCGTGGTCTCGGACCCAGATTCAAATTATATGGTAGGCAAGACGATTTGATTCCTGCGGCCATGGCAGCTAATGATTTCGATAGACAATTACCTTCGAGATATTGAAGCTGCAGAGGAAGCTTCAAGAAGCATTTAGCCTACAAATATGCAGCGCAATCCTCAAATTTCAAACCGCCCAGCTTCTCAACCAGAGGTCGTTCCCCCAGGTCGAGTCAAAAACTCCTTGAGCTCACCAAACCCGTTCACAATGTCGTTTTTCTTCTCGGCCCACTCCTTTATGCTATCTTCGCCCAGCTTTCCTTGACTAGCTTGTATCATGTCCCATGCCATGCCGCCGGTGATGGGTTCGTTCTTCGCAAATGCCAGCATTGGCCGTGTCTCAACAACATGAACATACATCGACTCTAGGGTAATTTTCAAGCTATTACTAGCCTTATCACCTCCCATTATCCCATAGCTTACGATCAGAAACGGTTTCCCTTTGATCTCGTTGTAGAGATAATCGATGGCGTTCTTTACGCCTCCTGGTGCACCGGCATTCTGGAAAGGAGCAAACATCAGCATATTTGCGATCGGAGAATGTCAACAGCTACAAGATTCGCTCGAGAAATAGACGGAGGAAAGAGATTTTGCCTTACATAGCACGCTGTCACGAGCACAAACCCATCGTACTTAGCAATCTCCGCGCTCCAGGCTTTGCTATGCTCATGAGCGAACTGTGCCATGAACGGGACAGTTGCTGGGATGACCTCTTCATCGAAGACTGGGAGCTTGAAGGAAGCGATGTCGACTTCGGAAAGCGTGAAATTGACGCCACTGGGGGTTGGGGAGAGCTCTTCTGCGAGAACGTCATGGACGAATTTGGTGACTTGAGGTCCAATACGGACGGCGCGAGTGCTGCCTGTGATGATGGCAATTGGCTTCGTCGCGGAGTCCGTCATGGTGTATGGTGTCGTGGTATGTTTCTGGTGCAGTGGGAAGGTCGAAGTCGAACAAGATACGCAATTCGTGCAACATTGATCCTAGGATTTGAAGTACTTGGAGGGCGACTTTTACTTCTTATATAGCGAACCATGGCGAAAAGTCTCGCTACTTTGTTTTGCAGTGGATATGTTTTACTAGAGTCCGCACTACGGCTTGAGGTCCCAGTCATCCCATCCACAACGTGTATAATATACGTGAAGATGCTGACTTGCGGTAAGCTTTTTTGCCAAGAAAGCGAACCCGAGATCGTTTTGAGCTGCAAACGTAGTGAGCATGGGGCGGATGTGAGGGCGGAAGCTTGTGATGAGGCTTGCGGCGAAGCATCAGCACTAGATTGCTTGCTGTGACACTATCAGCTATCGTGCTTTGAGACTTATTTGCCATGCTTATCGGTCAAGTTGTAAGTTTTATTTATCATTTGTCTCTTTCTTCTTTACATTATATCCTCTACTTTCGTTGACGAGATTTTCAGGTCTTCACTGAAGACCAAATCCTAGACACCAAAAGTCTCCCCATAGCTCGATCAAGATTTGTCTGAATTTCAAACGTCGCGAAAGTACTGACAGTCAAACACATGATGAGCTCCACCAGGTCGCACTCTGAATCATTACCAGCGGGCATGCGTGACCCAGCTCGCAGAACACTTACCAACCATCTCATAAAAGACGAAGCCTACATCGAAAAGTATGGCGCCGAAACCAATGGCGCCTACACAGAAGTCCGTGTAAGCGTGGCCCCAGGCGGAGGAACACCCTTACACTATCATGGTTCCTACGAAGAACATTTGATCTGCACCAACGGACTTCTCAGCTGTATCGTCGGCACCAAAACACTCACATTCACACCTGGCGAGACGGCCGTGATACCCATTGGCACGAAACACCGCTTCTTCAACGACTCCAAGACAGATAATGTTGAGTTTGTTGGGAAGGTGGTACCGGCTCATGAGGGCTTTGAGAAGAGTTTGTTTATCTGTTATGGGCTGGCGGAGGATGGCGAATGTGATGAGAAGGGGCTGCCGAGGAGCTTTGTGCATTTGTGTTTGATGGCTGATTTGGGCGATATGAGATGGCCGGGCTTCATGCTAGTTGCAGGCTTGGGGAACATGCTTGTCAAGGTTGTGGCGGCGTATGCTAGGTGGACAGGGGAGGAGGAGAGGTTGTTGAAGAAGTATTGGTATTAAGTTATGAGGTCACGAGCTCAATGATACGACTCCGTATGCTAAGTTAGTGTCCATCTTGTGTCCTCTGTGAAGCATAATAAGAGAACCGAATCCCGAAGGTACAGAAAACCCCAGCATCTTCTTCAACTGCTAACAGCATAGTTCAATGCGTGAGGCCAAAGCTTGGGAAGCAATTTTTTCCGTCAATAGGGATACAAGTCAGGTTCGAACACCGGTCATCAAGTCAGCTTTGACCCAGATTTGTTATGTTGGAGTGTATTGGGATACAAGCCAAGTCAACATGCTTCTGGGTCGTCTGACGCTTCGGGATACTTAGATAATACTGTCTTTGTGAGACGAAGCTGATACTAAATTTAGTCTTGATACCTGCAGCACCGTAGTTTCGAGTCTGATGTTGGGAGTGGAATTTCTGAACGTTTGGGCAAGTGAAAGACCTACATAGGCAGTCCAACTTTGAGACGACATCAAGAGCACGAGTCGCTTCTACACTTGAAAAGCTCCAAATGATAACGATTAAGGTACCAGAATCATCTTTCATAAGTATGGAGACTCTCCTTGTGAGTTTACTTCCATTATAAATCTTGAATGCCCTGGAGGATTTCGGAATATAAACAAATGCTCATATCGGCAAGAAGAGGAAGATGTTAACAATCTCAGTTCAAGAAAGAGCCAATAAATGTTGAAAATGATTAAATACAACAAGAACATAGACAAAACAATGTCGGCCATTCTCTAGAGGACTTAGAGGAATCCCGGTGCATTCCATAGCTACCTTACAGCTCTGGGGACGGAGAGTACATACCTACCTATGGTATCTTCCAAGTGGCCAACCAACACAAGCTGTCACGCTTCAAAAGTTTCATAATAAAAAAATCAAATAGATGTATCAGCCCACGCTGCTTCATCCACGCACTCAATTTCATGCCACACCTCGAAGGGGCGCAACGCATTAATGACGACCCACGGTACTTGACATTTTTGGCGGTCACGCATAAATTCCAGTAGATGGATTTAGCGCTGTCAGGGATCTTCAGGGTTCAATTAGCACTGACTGGCGCCGGCAAAGGAGATCTTTGTGGCGCAAGGGGGCCAAGCCTAACCCATTGCGCAGACAAATCCGATGAGCAGATCAACACGGCACAGCCCAGAACAAGAGAATTGAACAAAACATCTCTGTCGCCCCTCACCTCTCGACTTTGACCGGTTTACGAGTTAACTGAACACTGAACGATTTATCGTGAGAAAACCCAGTGTACTAGGTCACTGGCAGAAGGATTATCCACGAAAATACCGACGGCTTCACCACGGATCACTGACCTACTATTTGCTGTCGCATGACCACAGCACACGATAACATGTCCACGACCATGACAATGACGATGTCGCAGGCGCAAGGTGCAGCAGTATCTGCGTGCCCGAACTGCGGCATCGGTCTGCCTGATCACTCGGCCATAGCAGTAGACGCACAGAAGCAAATCGAGGATCTCCAAGCCCAGGTCCGGCTGCTAACACAGAAGGCCACGAATGCAGGTTTGTTCTCCTCTATCCTTATGCTCTCACAAGTGAGCTGCGACTGACGAATGGACAGTCGACAGGTGGGCAGACTACGAAGACGAGATCCAAGAACTGAAAGCGCAGAACGCTCGAAATTCCGAGGAGGCAGCCCGCGCAGAAGCCAGCAGCCCAAACCGATCTTCCTACCTCCCTGTTCAGAATCGTCTCTCCTCATTCCTAGCACGCAAGTCAACACCGAATCTCAAGAGTCCCGCGCCGCCGAATACACCTTCAGCTACGGACCTGGCAGCTGCGTTGACGAGGGAGCAGGCGTTACGACAGGCTGCGGATAGGAAGCTCGATGAGGCGAGTGGAGAGCTGGAGGAGCTGAGCGCACAGCTGTTCATGCAGGCTAATGAGATGGTTGCGACGGAGCGGAAGGCACGCGCGAAACTGGAAGAACGTGTTGCGGTCTTGGAGAGTAGGGATGGAGAGAAGAGGAAGCGGTTGGAGAGGCTGGAGGGAGCGGTTGCGAGGATCGAAAGGGTTAGAGGATTGCTTGCGCCGGGGAGATGAGAGGGTTAGACGTTTTGAGACGGATACTATCACGAGCAGGCCGTGTGGCCGTGTGCAGAAGTTGATAAAGGGCGGTGTGAGGAAATATGTTAAGATGCGTACGTCTGGACGAATATGGAAGTATGGACGTCGAAAACGAGAGATGGAAAGGAACAGTACAATGCTGGTGGTAGCAGAACATTTTCCGTCACAGTTTCGGCATCACGAGATATCACCTACCTTCGACGAATTACCGAGCATCACTCTGGAAGTCCCGGATCTCGAGCCCTGGATCGATGAGCTGTGGCATGATTTTCTGATCGAGCCAACTCCGTACTTGGTAGCTTCTGCGATATCATATCTTGGATTCGTATTACTTCTTTCACGGTACTACAGCTCTATTTGGCAGCTTCTATGCTTCCTTCTTCGATTCGTGCCTTGGGATGAGGACCTAGGCTTGGACTAATTTGTTCGGTTTCAATATGCTGTACGTGTATTATGCATGGATTTCGGAGTTGTTTGACTTGTATGAATAGATACCTGGATTGGATTGGTCTGGGGGATCATGAGGCTCGGGACGGGAAGCAATAGGGATGGATGAGAATGATACCCGGTTCTTGTATATTACAACACCAATTTGCATGGGCGGTACTTTATAACTTCCAGACGAAAGAGACTCATTTCCAATGCTATGGTATTATGGGTGCTAGATCTCGCTATCGAAAATTAATTCAGGTATCAATGATCTACCCTACGCCCAGCAAATGCACCAAAACACCGTCAAATCATCGCATTTTCAACCTCCCAGTCACATTTTTCTACTTGCCAATAGTCAAAAACAATCTGTCTCCGACATCACCCAACCCAGGCTTAATCATTCCACGATCGGTAATCTCTCCATCAACACCCGCAACCCAGATCTCAACTCCTTCGGGCCACTCGTTCGCCGCCTTCTGCAGGCCTGGCAGAGCACCCAGGATCGCAATGACGATCACTCTCTTGACACCCCATTCCTTAAGCGTCTGAATGGCAGCTGCGCATGTCCCACCTGTAGCGATGACGGGGTCGAGCAGGATTGCCAGTTCGGAGGCGCCTGAATTAGGAGAGTCGGAGGGCGTATTGGCTGCGGGACGGTGATAGGGCAGATTGTTGTAGTATTCGACTGGCTCAAGGGTTGTGGGCTCGCGGAAGAGTCCTAGGTGGTGGACCGGAGCTGGGTTTGGTAGGAGGGTTTGGATTGCTGGGAGTGGTTAACTTGGAGACCCCTCACGGTGTGTTGAATAGGTAGTGCATGCGAGAAGGGGTAGAGGCGCCTTACCATCTAGCATTCCAAGTCCAGACCGCAGAATAGGTACCACGGATATACTTCCTGGGGATACAGTAGTAGTGTTATATTCATATCCCAAGTGAGTTTTGGCCTGAGGAGTGGGAAGTCAATATTGGTATGCGGGGGCGGGGTACAGCTAAATGGACGGCCATTTTTTGACTTACAGATTCTCCTTTCTTAGTAGTAAGACCAGCAGCTGTAGCTTCGCAAGCCACAATCAAAGCGATTTCATGAACCAGCGCCTTCGTCTCTCGAGCATTCGTCGTGCTCTGGCGAAGTTGGGAGAGCTTGGCCTGGAGACATGGATGCGTGGAAATATGGACAGTGGGGGGTAAGTCGAAAGACATATTGCTCGAATAATTCAAAAAAGTAGACAGATTGTTCGTGTATTTCCAAAGATGTTGCCTTTTTCTTTATGGCATAAACGACAGAAGTAAATTCAACAAAACGAAAATGGTTCCTGAAGTGAAGACGGTGAGATGTTGTGAGCTTCAAGTAGCCAACCAAGAGTGGATTCAAGCTCCCCTGCATGCAAACATCCTGGGTCGGAAGCGGGCGAGAACCGCTTATCGATATGCGCTCCTTGATTGGCTTGCATTTTTCGATGTCATTGTTGACGTCGGCACAAGTGGAGATCTTTCCCCATGTTCAGCTCTTGTGAGCGATGAAAGTTTTAGACACCGCTATGGCAACTTACAGAACCTTCGACATCGACAGCGAGAAGTCTGCAAAAGAACAGACTGTGAGGCGCACATTCTGTGCAGTCCTCTTCTCGTGATGGAGATCTCGAGTTCCGATGAGATGAAAGGTAGAGCTGCAGTGAAGCACGACATCGACAAGGTGATGAGACACAAGGAAAAGGAAGAAATTGGGAAGAATGGGTCGCACGACGCTGCAGACGATAACTTGAATTTTCACGAGCATCAAGATGGATCAGCAAGTCCAGACGCGAGTCCTACCGGTTACCACCGTGCAGAAGGCGACAGCGAATTGGATCATAGGAGCGAAGCAGGCAAGCAAAGTCTTGCTCGGTCAACATCGCATGCATCGCGTGTTTCTTCACGAACTGTACGCGCTGCCAGTCACCGAAGACTGCAAGGCAGCTACGATCTGCCGGACGACTATGTCAATTTGGATGAGTTGGCTGCCCCCTCTCCAGTGGAAAATCCCGACGAAGGACCATTATATCGTCACATATCTTTGGAGCATACCAGAAGTCAGGAACAAGCATATCGAAAGAGCGCAGAGATCCGAAGGAAGGCGGCAAAGGAACACCCTGAAGAAGCCAAGGAAGCGGAGGAGAATAAGGTACAAGATGTCTCGAAAGTTGTCACGCAACTCTACGTTATTTCATACCTGATTTTGTTCTCCCTACTTGGTACACTGGCACGACTTGGTCTACAGGCTATTACTTTCTATCCTGGTGCTCCGGTTGCATTCAGTGAGTTATGGGCCAATTTTGGAGGCAGTCTCTTTATGGGTTTCTTGAGTGAGGACCGGATGCTGTTTAAAGACGAATGGGGAACGCCAATGTATCATCAGCAGATACAAAAGGCGAAGAAACAGAAACAGGATGAAGAGACTGGCTCTGGATCCGACCAATTTGTTGATTTACAGGCGGCGAAGAAGGCCCATGCAGCAACGAAGAAGACAGTTCCTCTGTATATTGGCCTTGCGACTGGCTTCTGCGGCTGCTTCACTTCATTCTCATCCTTCATTCGAGATGTATTTCTGGGTCTATCGAATGATCTGCCTACACCTCTCAACCATCCTTCTGATTACAGGCTGGCTTCCGCGACTGTGGGCTCCACAGTGCCGAGGAATGGTGGATATTCTTTCATGGCATTGTTGGCAATAATCATCATCACAGTTGGACTTTGCATATCAGCTCTACACATCGGTGCTCATATAGCGATCGCCTTGGAACCTTTCACTCCTAGTCTACCATACAAGTTCTGCCGAAAAGTCCTGGATCCATTCGCAGTTTTCCTAGCATGGGGATGTTGGCTAGGAGCCATACTTCTTGCGATCTTCCCACCTGACAGGAATTCTGCTCCTCCAGAGATCTGGCGTGGCCGCGCAGTTTTTGCATTGGTTTTCGCTCCTCTTGGTTGCCTAGGACGATTCTACGCCTCACTCTACCTCAATGGCAAGATCGCTTCGTTCCCACTCGGGACATTTGTTGTGAATATCTTCGGCACGGTAATCCTAGGAATGAGCTACGACTTGCAACGCGTACCACTTGGAGGTGTCATTGGCTGTCAAGTCTTACAAGGTATTGAGGATGGATTCTGTGGGTGTTTGACGACTGTCAGTACATGGGTTAGCGAGTTGAGTTCTTTGCGTAGGAGACATTCCTACCAATATGGCGCAGCGAGCGTAATCGTTGGGTTGTGCTTCATGATTGTCATCATGGGTAGCATGAAGTGGACGATAGGCTTCTCGGATTTACAGTGTGTAAAATAAAGAGGTATGTTGCTAATTTAATGTTAGAGCCCTAATTCAAATATATGGAAGGCTGGCGTCTTTCTGTCACATTCATGGGACTTCTGATGCCGTATTGTTGAATTTGTGCTCTCACATGAGCAGATATGCAGACTGCCGCATATGTTGTGTTCACTCGCTCGGGAGTCGGAAAGATGATCGCTTCAAATCCTGCAGCAGCTGAGCCAGCTGAGCCAGCTGTGGCAAGTTTCAAAAAAACATACCCGTATGCATGAACCAGTATTGTGGTTGTTGGAAGTGGGCTTTGGTAGGGCTAGTCAGGATTCGTTGGCATGGATTTGCCAACAGTCAGCCCAACGACAGAAATCGACGGTGATTGCTTCTTTATTCCAATTTCTAGGGTGTCAATCCACAAATGGCAACTCTTCAAAGTCAGACAAGGTATTGCCAACATAGAAAGCGTTTTCGTTTGATGTAAAGGTCGGGTTACAGCAACTTTCGCATTCATCCGAAGTCCAGATCTGCCGAAAAGTCGCAATGCACCATCCCGTACAATTTATCAGATATACGAACTTTGGATCTACATACGATAAGAGAACGGAGTGCCACAACTACCATTTCGCTGGATTGTCTCGCAAACCTAGGTAGCTTTGAGATGGCAACATGTCAAATAATGCCTCCCATCTTCGGCAACGAACGGGTTAATGTACCAACCAACTCGTGTGTTGCTTCACTCCGTCTCATTCGCCTCATCCTTCCCTTCGGCTCACATTCCGACATCCTGACATCCTCCTCCTCCAACAAGAGGATCGTCCGTTGTTATCGGGAGCAAATATCAACGGGACTACCTGGATGCGGCAGCTCGTCATTCTAACCTCCTGCCAAGAAGATGAACCCCTGAAGCGCCACTCCCTTCCGACCAACCACACACTATCTCGGCACACGCGATCTTTTCTCCACAAATCCTATTTCCACCTTCCTTTTTGCGCGAGGCAGCTCCAACAATCCACAGTCAAGCTTGCAGGAGAGGGATTTTCGAAATCTGCGCTGGACCCAGTCATGCTTCCAATCCTAGCGTGGCGGCAATGTAACCTTCCCATGCAAGTGGCCGTGCAAGACTCGCTTGGCAAATGCTTCGAAGAGCTTCAGTTGGTTGGCAGAAGTGCCCGGCTCACAACAGGACATCCAGGTACCGAGGATCGGCCAGTAGCATGCTCTGTTCCCTCGGCCTCATCTAAGAGAAGCTGTCCAGAAGCCCCTCCATTTCCTTCTTCGTACTTCCCCCGTACTATGGGATTCCCATTGGTAATGTACTCTTCGAGGATCCTACAGGAAACTATCACTACTACGTAGAGTAGGTACCTGACAGAGCTCCCACTCTTTTCTTATCGACTTGCCTCCTTGCGGCAGATCTGCGTACCCCGGGTCAACGTTCCCTGCACGAACTGTCCCAGTTACGGTAGGTGCTACTTACTCCTCAATCTAGGTAATTAGAATTTCTCTGCAGGCAGAACATGGGGCAAATAAGTTTGATAAGAGGAGCTCACCCCGCCGCCTCAATTCCTCTCTCATCCTGTTCCATCTCTCTCTGTCCGCTCATTCATTTGTTTGGAAGGAAGAAACGGGTTTCTGGTTGTTTGATCTAGAAAGAACTATAGCCTCAATCGCTGTCTATAGTTGAGATCAGATCTTTACACCATGAGGTCTTCAATTGTTACTGCCATCTCGGCATTGGCTTGTCTCGTGTCGGGAAACCAGTTTAAGAACTTGGGCAGACTGCTTCCTCCTCTTGAGGACGCAGACGTGTTGGCTGCGGATGTTGCTGCAGCTCCAGTAAACACCACGGGCTCTGGATTCTTCACCCAGTTGCTGGACCACGATAATCCTAGCAAGGGGACCTTCCAGCAGAAGTACTGGTGGAATGCTGAGTTCTGGGCTGGGCCGGGCTCGCCTGTAAGTATCTCAAAACATTCAGTACATGAGAGGGAGAAGAAACTGATTTCATTTTCAGGTTGTCTTTTTCACTCCAGGTGAAATTGCTGCTGCGGCATATGGTGCTTATCTTACCAATGTCACCATCACCGGTCTCTATGCCCAAGAAATCAAGGGTGCTGTTGTGATGGTTGAGCGTGAGCAGTCCTTCTCGCCATATTATCCCGGAGTACTAAGTTCATTTAGATCGCTACTGGGGCGAATCCTCTCCATACGACACTCTCGATGCCGAGACCTTACAACTCTTGACACTACACCAAGCCATTCTCGATTTCACCTACTTCGCAAAGACTGTTGCTCTCCCATTCGATACCGACCACAGCTCCAACGCTGATAAGGCACCCTGGGTATTCTCTGGTGGATCGTACTCTGGCGCATTGGCAGCCTGGACCGAGAAATTAGCTCCAGGTACTTTCTGGGCCTACCATGCGTCGTCTGCGCCTGTTGAGGCCATCTATGATTACTGGCAATACTTTACTCCAGTTCAGGAGGGCATGCCAAAGAACTGCAGCAAGGATATCACAGCGGTCGTCGAGTACATGGATGACGTTTTCATGCATGGCAAGGAATCTGAGAAGCTTGCTCTTAAGGCACAATTTGGTCTAGAGTCTCTTGATCACTATGACGATGTGATGGGCGTTCTTGAGAATGGCCCATGGCTGTGGCAGTCTAACAGCTTCTACTCCAACTACTCTGGTTTCTACAAATTCTGCGATGCTATCGAGGTAAGTATCTTCTTCATTATGCAACATGCAGGAGGCTAATTGTAACCAGAACGTTAAGGCCGGAGCTACAGTCACTCCAGATGCCAATGGTGTCGGACTTGCTAAGGCACTCCCAGCATATGCCAAGTGGGTGAACGAGACATTGATTCCAGGCTACTGTCAAGGTTACGGCTACGAAGACGAGCGCGAAACCAAGTGCATGGACACTTACGACTCAACTAACGTATTCTTCACTAATCGAGCCGTTGATAACGATATCGACTTACAATGGCAATGGATGCTGTGCAACGAGCCTTTCGGCTACTGGCAAGATGGAGCGCCTCGTCATGAAGTGACTATCGTCTCCCGCCTCATCAACGCCGCATACTGGCAGAGGCAGTGCAGCTTATTCTTTCCCACCGTCAATGGCTTCACATATGGCTCTAACCTCTCGCCGGACAATAATGTACACCAAGTCAACAAGCACACCGAAGGCTGGAGGCTCGAGAAGACCACCCGTCTCATCTGGACTAACGGCCAATACGACCCGTGGAAGACATCGGGTATGAGTTCTGAGTTCAGACCGGGTGGACCGTTCCCGGGAACTGAAACTGCACCACTGCAGATTATCCCGGGTGGTTTCCATTGCTCTGACTTGAGACTCAGGAATGGGGTCTTTAATGCGGGTGTGCAGAAGGTTATTGATAATGAGGTGGCGCAGATCGTGAAGTGGGTTGAGGAGTATCCGAAGAAATAAGTGACATAGAGATTGAACGTAATACGATAATGATCATCTTGAAGAAATAAAAGTCCCGTGTATTTTTCAGAACTTATTGTTTATCAGGTAATCACAGGAGCTAATTAAGCGAGCCTTTCGAGTATCGCCTCAACCAAAGAGAAATGATGATATTGAAAATAAGCCCAGGCAGATAACAGCGTGTATTGTCTTACTGCAAGGCCTAGAGTGCAAGAAGCTATATACAAGAACATATCACAACTATAATCCCAAATCATCCCAACACTCAACGATCACCTTATCTCACTCATAAACATAACAAAACGGTCCGTCAACAATACTCATCAAATCCTTCAGTTGATAGACCTTCGGAACCAGCGGCGTCAGATCCACTGTATCCGTCAACTTCTGCGTCGCGCCACCGCCAAACATCGTCGTCCCTCCAGCAATGACCTGCATCCGATTTGGCAGATCCTGACTCTGCCAAATCGTCCACGTCCGATCAATCATACCATGATGCAACCAGAATGCAGGATCGTTAGGCGAGGTGTAGAAATCGCCGCCGGGGTCGGCACCGATTGTGAAGTGGCCTGCCGTGTGTACGCCGGGCGAAGCTTGCATCGTGTCCTGAAAGGGTCCGATGGATTTGGCGTTGTTGATTAGTTGGGCGATGAGGGCGGGCGTAGCTTGGTTTTTGCAGAGGTATGGACCAATATCTCGCCGAAGACATCGCGGATTACTGCCGTAGCCATCGCTACGGGGGTTTCGGGGTGGTGCTGGGTCGGCCATTGGGGAAACGGGACTGTGGTTGTTAGTAGTTTGACATTTGACGAGTAGAATTCGATGACGCTTACCCTAAGTGAACGGTCATACTAGAGAAAGTCAATATTTAAAGTGCTCAAAGGACCCTGGAATACGAACTTTGCAAAAGGACCTTTCTGGACACAACCTCCTCCATTTTGAGCTGGGCCGACACTGGTAGCCTTGTGGCTGACTTTCTGTCCATTTCCGCTCATGCTGGTGTCTGAGCCATCGAAAATTGGAGAGGCTTCTGGGTCATTAGACCATCTGCCCCAATCCCAGTAGGGCTGAGTTCCGTTGTAGCCACACTCGTTCCGTAGTGTTTGCTCATAAGCCCACGTATAATACCTGTGCCACGAGAGGAAGTTGCCCTGTTATGATTAACGATCTAGTCTATTCCGAGGGAGGAAACAAGTCACGGTGCCATGAATGTTGAGGGTCTGCTGCATGTGAACTACGACAAAGTCCTCATAACGATTGGTTGCTCCCGGAAACTTCCCTGCTGGGAGTTTTGAGGGACTGCTCATCAAACATAAGACAGCTGCGATGTATGCTTTTCGGTCTGCTACCGAGACATCACCCCTAGACATTTTTATCAGCGTTTGCAATTCTCCAAACCAGTTTCGCAACATACCATTCCTTACGAACCATCAGCTTGGAAGCAGTACATGTTGTCGACTTTGCCAGCTGAGCATTTATCTGAGTTCTGCCTTTTGTCTGCAAATCCCCAACAACATCAGCGGAGACTAAAGCTGAAAGGAGCAAGAGCAATGGACCAAGATGGCACAGGAATCTGCAAAGAAATTTAAGATCTGGCGCCATGATCATAGTCAAAGGAGAAGTGCTCCGATGTCAATACCCTTTTGAGAGTAAGGGACCTGTCAATACAGCGTTCCAAGAACCTTAAACCACCCTCCCCGAGATCTTATACCAGACCTATCAAAGCTGATGCGCCTTACGAAGCTTGGCGGGTATTACCCCACGGATCAAAGGCCCGTATAAATGGATCAGCCGTCACACAACTTTCCAATAAACAGAAGACTGGATCGTCTTTGGCAATGTGACTCTGGATCATGCGGTGAAGATGACACGGGACATCGCCACAAACCTGAGTGATCTTTGAGTATGAATTCGCGGCAAAGTCCTGGATCTGGGAGTTGAAATGAATCTTTTGCACGGGTCATCAGAAATCTCATATTGGGAGACCAAAACAAACAATTGAGTGGTTGCAGGATAAGCACATCCGGGGAACCCGTCGTTTGGTGTGGGGAAAGACCCTGTCAAAAGGGAATGCTTATCATTTTGCGAGTAATATGCTGAGATTATCCGGCATCTCGTGCCATATCTTTATGGATACGGATCTGCTTACCAGCCCTTACCATGCATATTGCGCTTCCTGAAGGAAGGACAATCTCATACAATACGAATTTAGAGCGCGGCAGTTGAACTTTGGACGACGAAAACAAGGGCTCGCTTATGGTGATTCCATCACGGACAACTGATCTTACGTATATCTGAAATGCCAGCCTTGTGCTTCCATCTACTACAGACGCCAAGTGATCTTTTGCCTTGCAAATGAGATCTGGGAGAGCACGCGTCGAAGTGATGCAGAAATTGGGTCAGGCTTGGCAGTGAAACACAGCTTGCCGATTGGAAACAACCCAGGGTTAGGTCTCCAATGGTGACATGTGGCAAATCTATACGGCAAATGGAATAGATGAAGCATATAGTACATGGTAGGTTGGGATAAGGTTGGGATGACACAAACGAGAAGAGTTGAAAAGACGACGTGGTGCTGATGATGGCTTAGTCAGCCGACATAGCTAACAACATCCATATTGCTTTCGGCTGGCTCTTTTTGAAATGCAACCTTTCTGGATGGCAGGATGAATTCGTCTCTTCCCTGTTCCCCCTCCTTTCTTCATGCATCCAGAATGTTTCATCGCTCTTCTGAATTAGCCTCCGGATATCCCCCTAGCCTCTTTTAAATGCCGGGGTAGCAATGACTTTTCAAGTTATTCTCCACTAGCATTCTGGGGAAATCCCCCGCACCAGACGATAGATGGTCTGAGAGAAGAAATAGCCTGTCCGGCTCTTCAGTTCCTCATGGCCTATGCTGTGTATTTCTCTTGGCTTTTTGCGATGATTGAAAATGCCGGCAATGGGACTGGCAGTCTCTTTCTCAGTAAGGAATATTTGAAAGCTTGTCACTCCCCACTGTTTCGTTCACGAGCGTACTTTTCTCGTTTCCCCTCACACAGCACCACAAAATGGCTGTGATTTCGAGATTTTTTGCTGTTACGGCACTCTGCCTGTCGTCTCTCGTTTCGATTGTTGCTGCGCATCCAGGGGAGCATCATGACAACCTTGAAATCATCCAAGAGATCAGGGCAAGAAGTATCGAGTTTGAGAATCAGCAGAGGGAACTTCAGTCTGCCTGTGAGAACAACGAAGAAGCTCAGGCTAGGAAAGAGCGTGCCTATGCACGACGCGCTGCCACTGTTCAGCGCTTGCGGAAGGAGAGGGGACTTGAAGATGGTTAGTCTCCATGACGTTGTTTGGCAGTTCATTCTAAACACCAGTACAGAGCCGATCTTGCACAGGCGTACTCTTGCCCAATTCAAGAACTGGCAGTCAAAGGGCCATGACAGGACCGCAACGCACAACTACAACATGTCCACTCCGACATCTGTTCTCTTTGGTTCAAACACCAGCTGTATCTTGACGCCAGACAATGCCAATGGTCCATATTACGTTCTTGGCGAGCACATCCGTACCGATGTCAGAGAAGGCCAGCCGGGTATCCCACTCCACCTTGAAATGCAATTTACCGAGGTTTCCAATTGTAAGCCTGCAGTGCCGCTTGTTGTCGATATCTGGTCCTGCAATGCCTCCGGAATCTACAGCGGTGTCAGCGGTGCTGGTCAAGGTGGTCTGAAGACTACTTTCCTCCGCGGAGTTCAAGAGACTGATGCAGATGGTGTTGTTTCCTTCGATTCGATCTTCCCAGGTCACTATAGCGGACGCGCAAGCCATGAGCACATTCTCACGCATTCCGGCGCAACGATTCTGCCGAACAAGACTTTCAGCGGAGGTCACGTCTCTCATCTGTCACAACTCTTCTTCGATCCTGCTCTCATCGATGCAGTAGAAGCTACAGACCCGTACAATAAGAACAGGATCGCCAGGACTTCTAACGATGCAGATGGCTATACTGGCTATGCAGCAACTTCCGCTTATGATCCATTTGCGGAATATATCATGCTTGGAAGCAAACTTTCAGATGGACTGTTCATGTGGGCTGACCTTGGCATCAAATCTACGAATAATTGTAAGCGAGTATCTGTGCTGTTGCTTCATAGCAACAACATGAAGCGGCACCAAAGCTAATTTTTATTTTAGGGGATACCTACGGCACTCATGCAGCAGTACTAGGTGCTGATGGAGGAAAAGACAACCCGAAGTTCAACATGGGTATCGTAGGCACCCCACCAAACACTCATGGATAACACAATCCAAAGTTCCACGGTTTTCAAAATTGTACATAATACCTTGGTTCTGAAGTCCACATATCTCAAGTTTACATTCCTCGGTTGTGTTACTTGATGAGGATTGTGTATATAGCAGTTTGTTTGAACAACACACACGACTTGTCTGAGTGGCGTGAAAATTTGTCTCGTAGTAATTTGACATCGTTGCACGCCCTTTCAACACGAGATATGTGGTGACTATGGCAGGCTCCGAAAAGCTGCCAGCATGCTGAGTACATATGGGAGCCGACGTCAATGTACCTACTGCACATCTTCCAGCCGTAAATTGAGCCCGCACACACAAAGCAGGTGAGACGAGTGTGAAGTCGTGAAGAGCGCAAAGTACATATTGAATGGAATAGCAACACACAAACAATCCGAGCTTACAAACAAGTTGCTGTTTATTACAATTTAGGAAAATAACGATGAAAAAATACCCCATATGAATCGTCTACAACCGTGATTCTCCGAGACAAATAAACCCGTTTTCCTCCTCAGACATCCACAAAAGGCAAATCCAAATATCTCAACAGTGCCACACTCTCGTCCTGCTCATCAAATACCATGAACATTCCCCGTCTCTTCTCCAACAAAGCCCTACTCTCCTCAACCTCCTGCATTCTCTGTCTTCTCGGCAACGCCCACTCATCATCAACCATATCCATCGTGAACAGGAACTCTCCATCCTTATACGGGTCCTTACGCTTCGCATTTCCGACGACCCAAGGAACACCATCATCAAGCGCAAACAGATCTCTATACACAGGCTTTCCACACACCCTCATATCCGACTCCATACAAGTAATTGATCTATACATTGGCGCACTCACAGTCCTAGCTTTGACCTCGGAACAGAACATCCAGCGACCGAGGATGTTGTTATATTCAACCTGAACGGGCTTCTTCAGGAACCGATAACCGTTCAGGTCGATTTGACTGATTTTGGTTTTAGCTGAGCGGGTTGGTGATCGTGATTGTCGGAGGTAGCGGTGGGACTCTTTTCCGAACGGTGACTTCTGGTGAGGTAAGACGCCGGTGTTGTTCATGATATAGTCTACGGTGTTGACTGGCTTGTCAGTTGGAACTACTGGGCTCTTCTTGCACGGTGAACAGCTGGAACTGGTGCTGGTGCAGTGTGTGTTTGGAGATGTGTGCGTACTAGTTGTTGTAGTGCTGGACGGACTGACATCCCTTGGCAATTCCGTCACTGTGACCTTGACGATAGTCTTAGCATTTTCGTCATATAGCTCCGTGGATTTGATATATTCAGTGGTCTACGGAACGATGAGTCAGTCTTGCGTTCTGGTAGCGAACCCAGGTTTTAGGGTCGATGATGAAGCGAGGTAACTTGATGGCGCGTGTTCGCACTTACCTCTGAAGTAGGAGTAGTAACTTTCTTAGCCAGCTCGCTCTCGCCACAAATTGAATTTCTCGTCTTCTGAAATATTCCATCTACATCTGGGTTTCGCTTCGGTTTCATCGCAACGAGGTATCGCTTTCCTCTCGGGGAGATCGCGTATATGCCGGTAATTGGCTCTCTGCAGAAAAATAGATGCGGTCTGTCGGATTCTGATTTGAGTTGAAAGGAGCACCATGTCCATGGGCTGACTGCCTTTTTGGCGAGGAGGAAAAGGTTGGGCGCCATTTTTGAAGAGACGCTTTGTTGATGCTCGTTTAGATATGGGGGTGACAAGTGAGAAGCGAGATATTTGAAGATATTTGCAGATATTGAGAGCTTGAAGCCAAAGAGGGATTGAATGAAGATCGAAATCGAGATAGAAGGGCAGTACTGAGAAGCGCCTGGTGGACGAAGCTATAAGGAGCCATTGCCATTTCGACTGATGAGAATCTGTACGCTATCGTGAAGCTATTCAAACGATCCTGTTCATGAACAAGTGCGGAACATGTGAGTCTGCATCGCTGGAGTACACTTACGCTGATACTTCAGTTCTAGCTTCAGCGCTAGAAAAAAAAACATGACAGGCTTGAACTTGGTACTACTACGAACCTAGTTGAGGGTCATGACGACCGAATAGATATCTATCATGGGACACCTAATCGGGCAGGTTCCTGTTGTACCATTGCTTCAGAATCAGATCAGAAGATGAGAACTTTTTTTAGAAGCTAGAACAGCATTTGAGGAATCACATGCTGTTGTAGACGGCTCATACACTACTATGTGTGAAGGCGCGGCCCATGGACACAATTCACCGTGAGGAGGAAGCACTCGCAGGCTGCTGCCGTAGGAATTAGATTCTCTAAACGTGAAAACATCGTCCTGGACGCTGAAGGGAGTATGAGAGCTTCAGAGAAGTGCCGTCGGGACTGCCCGACAGCACACAACTTTTGATCGATTCATGCGAAAAGACTTTTTCAAAAGTCGATTTTGCCCACCTTTTAGCTTGGGATGTTTGTAGCACCGTGGCGTCAAAGTTACCGGGAGCTTTCTTATATCAGCCTCCAGAATTGTGATTGGCACATGGCGTCAGAATAGTTTGCATAGTTTCCAACCAGTATTCATGTGCATTGATTCTGAGAGCGGCGGACTGAAGTGAGGCTCCTGATGTCGTCTTGGGCGAAATGTCGTAGAATCTGAATAAACATCACTTTCACTGAAATATCGATCGGCCTTGGTACGAAATAGTTGCTGAAAAATTCGTTGACGGAGGAGCATGTGCTACATTTTTGTAATGCTCGTGCTCATGATAACCCGCAATCCCGTGCCCCATGCAAAGTGCCCAAACGAAAAACCACCAGCCTAAACCTCGACCGTGACTCTGGCCTTGGGGTTGGTAACCTTGACACCGAGCTCCTTCGCGCGTGCAACAATCTCAATTCTCTTTCTCGACGAAACGGCGTGTGAAATCCTGTATGCCATTAGTCCTAGGGTCCGTCAGGGTCCGTCAGGGTCCTGTGGAACAACGTACTCGGCAGCGAAGGTCTTGTTGTGCATGAGGAGAAGGTCGACATCGCGAACATTATTGACGAGGAAAGCCTTGTGTCCGGATGGCATCATGTGGCGGGTCTTCTTGTTGGATCCAAAACCAATCTATTCATCTCATCAGCCCTTGTTCTTCATGTTGAACCAGAGATTCATGGCCGTCCAAAGCGTCGCCATCCCAATGTCCGAGCTCATCAGCCATGAACCTCATTTATTCCTTCCACGTACCGACGGCATAACCATTTGGCCTTTGAATCGTCTTCGGACACGGTTGTCAATACCCTTAGGCTTTCTCCAGCTGGCGTCGAGACATTTGTATGTGTCTATCGAATCCCAAGTCAGTTCCTCCGTTCGCAGTCCACAGGAAGGTCAAAAACGAACCGGACTGATGCCTATGAAATCTCTTCGTGCCTGTGTATCTACTCGTCAGCCCATATCCTTCGTCGTCTCCAAGGTCGAGGCGCAAATTTCGATTTCGAAGGTGAACGTACGCTTCTTCACGATAGGAACGTGCTTGGCGGCGGAAACCATCTGTATTGAATGTCAGCGATTTGATTGAGGGATTTCGAGTGTAGAGAAGGCTTCGCAGAGTCGCAGACATACCTTGTCGTCGGTTTCGGTGGGTGGTTGTCGATGGAAGTTGAAATGTTCGCGATCTCCAAGTTTTCGCAATTGGGGCTTGCTGTGTGCCAGCCGTTTCCGAAGCGAGCCAATCACGAAACTGTCATACTAGCGTCAACTAATGATGACTAAGATAATTTTCTCCATCCAGATGAGCTTGAGCTCGTACATGTTCTATTCGTCATTATTGTCTACAGGATAATTATCAATTATTGAAATTACAGGAAGAGGAGAACTCAAAGACGCGGACTTTCTTGTGACATTGGTATATTTTGTCGAGTCTATGTCTAGATCTCTGAATTGTGATGTTTGCATATGCTCTGTCTGGCCATCACAAATAGCGGGGTCGAGAAGCTATCGCCAATGTGCCTCTGAATGCTCTGAAAAACGAATTAGATCCTTGAACCGGCCAAATTCGCGGTTCCGGATTGTGGTTTTGAATACTCCATATGTTTGCTCTAATATTCACGGACTCTCATATAATTTTCTTGCCAAGTTGAAAGGTAGATTTGATGGGAGATATGTCATTATTCCAGTCTTTACGCCTGGTCTATGTACGGTGATTATCCATAAGAACCGTGGAAGACCAACCCTGATCCTGATCTATCATCATTAAGACCCTGAGATACACCGCCATGGAAAACCATCCCAGATGCAAAGACAATCGTTATCATGAAAGCCAATTATTGAGGTGCACATTGTGCTTGTCCCTCGTCCTCGTCTTCATCCTCCCAACCACCGCCAGCTCGTGGATCCCCAGAATTGGCACCAAACTATTAAGATTAGCAAGAGTCCAGACAAATGATTTCTGGTGAACTTACATCATCAATCTCCGCATCAGAATCAAACTCTACTTCATCAACTTCTGTGGCCTCTATTGCAGGAGCAGGCTTGGGTAGAAGTTTGTTCAACTCGGCAAAGGTAGAAGCATCCTCAGTCCAACCATCTTCGGGGAATTCGACCTTGACAACCAAATAAAGATCACCCTTTGCATCGCTCTTCTTCAGTGGCATTCCCTCTCCTGCAACCTTCAATATCTGACCGGGCCTGAGAACCTTTCCTTGTGGGTGGTTGAGATGAATGCCACGACCGTCCAAGTGCTTCAAGACCACTCTCGAAAATCCAGTAAGAGCCTCGGCAAGGGTAATGTTTAACTCCGCCGAGAGATCATCACCAGCTCTCTGGAAAATCTCATGATCCTCCTCAACGAGAGTGAAGACGATATCTCCAGGAATCTGATCCGGTACTTGATCTGCCTCCCCTTCCAAAACTATCCGCTCGCCCTCACGGGCTCCTCTTGGGATGTAAATCTCCAGCACCTTCTTCTCCGAGGTTGTCCGCTTTCCCTTGCACTTCTTGCATCTATCCTTCTCCTTGAAGATCTTTCCTGTACCCGAGCAAGTGTCGCAGACCATTCTCTCTTGAGTGACCAGTCCTGGGCCAACCGATCGAAGTCCAACTGTGACACCATTACCCTTACATCTCTCGCAGGTTGCTGGCTTAGCCTTCTCCTTTCCGCCAGTACCCTTGCAGTGACTGCAAATGATGTTCTTCGTGCTGGCAAACTTGACCGTCTTCCCCTTGTAGAGCTCCTCCAAAGTAACTTGGTATTTCTGTTCCTCGTCCCGTCCTCGTCGTTGTCTCTTTGGTCCACCTTCACCACCAAATCCTGAAGGCATACCCCCACCCATGCCACCTCCCATTCCAAACATTTGCGCCAATATATCGTCCAGATCTACCCCGCCAGGACCTCCAGCACCTCCTCGACTCGGATCGAACGCGGCCATGCCATGAGTGTCATAGAGATGTCTCTTCTCCTCATCGTATAGGATTTCATATGCTTGGCTGACAGCCTTGAATTTCAATTCGGATTCTTCTCTCAATTCCTCTGCGACTTTGTCGGGGTGATGTTGTAAGGCAGCCTAGAATTCGTCGTCAGCATGGTCACTGCGAGGATACAGACGATACGTACCTTGTGATATGCCTTTTTTACTTCGCTTTTCGTGGCAGTCTTGGAGATCCCGAGGAGCTCTGCAAAAGTCAGCCGGGTTCACAAAAAATTGACATGTTGACTTACCATAAAGATCGATCTCCTCGCTATCGACGGTGCCGTTGGACGCCATGATGGAGGGGTTTGCGGGATGGATGAACTCGGAGAAGGATTCGAGGTGGTTTGCGGAAGCAAGCACAATCTTCCTTGCAAGAAATGTCTTTGAAAAAAACCCTCGCACTTGTCGTATTCACGAGGAAGAGGCGCAAATTATGCGCAGGACTGTCAAATGGGAAAGTTTCGGACTCAACGATTGATGACCGCCCTAAAAAATGTACCGGACACAAGCGAGCACGGGCCAATCCGGCTGGCAAAATGTTCGTAAGGCGAGCCTTGGGTTGGATTGGATCTAATTAAATATGAAGAATGACTTAAGACTTTTCGAATTGTGTTGAACCAGATTACAGTGATGCAGCAGTTGTTGTCAAGGACGAGGAGGGTCCCCAGATTTCGATGGATTTGCCAATCTTGCCGTGGCTTTACTCAGGAGGCAAAAAAACCAAGAGAGTACACTTATTCTTCACTATCAACAGCCTCGCAAGCACTCCGTAATGGAGGACCGGCCAGGACAAGATTCGCCCCTTCACCAACCGGATATCTGCATTTAGGGTCACTAAGGACTGCTTTATTCAATTATCTGGTAGCCAAAGCAACAGGAGGCCAGTTTCTCCTGAGGATAGAGGATACTGATCAGGTGATAATTCATTTAGTCCAAAGGCCAAACATATACTGACCAAAGAAGAAAAGGACAATACCAGATGCTGAAGCGAGACTTTTTGAAGATCTTGAGTGGGCAGGTATCGAATGGGACGAAGGTTGGGGTTTCGGCTCACTTCTTCTTGACATGTTTTGCTGACACTGCCCAGGACCAAAGATAGGGGGTCCATTCGGTCCATATAAACAAGCAAGTTTCTATAGGCTTTCCGGAGAATACAAATGAACTAACTTTGTTCTAGTCTCAAAGGACGGCATTGTACCGAGAACATGCTGAGAAGCTACTGGAATCTGGCAATGCATATCGATGCTTTTGCACCCCAGACAGATTGTTTACCTTGGCACAACACCGGGCTAAGCTGGGCCTTCCTCCAGATTATGATAGAGCATGTACACATGTTCCAAAGGAAGAGTCAGACGACCGAGCTTCTAAGGGAGAGTCTCATGTTGTCAGACTAAAAGTACCAGACAAGTATCCTGTATACAATGACTTGATATATGGCCTAGTCCGCCAGAAGCGCGACTTCACATCCATACCACGGTCTCATGGCAAGGGCCCTGGAGCTTTCGGATCTTTTGATGATCCCATTCTACTGAAGTCGGATGGCTTTCCTACTTATCATCTTGCCAATGTCGTGGATGATCATCTCATGAAAATCACTCATGTCATTAGAGGCTCTGTAAGATATTTTCTTTACCAAGCATCAACTCTCATTAATATTAAGAATAGGAATGGATGTCATCTACGCCCAAACATCTTGCAATGTACCAAGCATTCGGATGGGACCCTCCAGCATTTGCTCACGTCGGTTTGCTCCTGGATAAGAACAAACAAAAGCTCAGCAAAAGAACCGGCTCCATAGACATCTCTTCATACCGCGAGCTCGGCATCTTCCCGGAGACGCTCACCAATTTTGTCGCTCTGCTCGGGTGGTCTCATAATGTAGGACGAGATGTTATGAGTATGAAAGACCTCATAAGAAACGCCAGCATGAAGTACACCCGGGGTGACTCGATCGTTGGGTTCGAGAAGCTCGACTTCCTCCAGAAACGGCACACTGCTCGCTATGCTTCCATGTCCGAGGAAGCGGATAATCCTCTCCATTCTCTGAGACACTTGGCTGTAAAGCCTATAGTCAAAATACTCAACGAGCGTCTCGCCAAGCAAGATCTCCCCGTCTACGGCGCCTATTCAGAGGGCGAAGCGCGCGAAGACTTCATCTATTCCATCCTCACCATCGACGCCCAGAAGTACACCAACCCCACAGATTTCATCCAACGCAACATCCACTTCTTCATTGCTCCCACCTTATCCGAGATCAGTTCCTCAGTCCCCAATCTCAAGCTGCACAAAGTACCACTCGGTATACCCTATATCCCAGCCCCAGAAACGATGCTACTCTTCTCTGGTATAGCGGAGATCCAAGACGAGGATTGGAGGAGTGAAGTTATCCGCGAGAGGATCGCATGGATTGTAGAGCAGGGTGCGGAATTGAGTCTGACGGCGTTGAGTGAGGAGAAGGGAGATGATGCGAGTTGGAGGACAGAGGAGCTAGAGCGGGTGGTGAGTAAGGCTTGGGCGAAGCTGGTGCATGGGTATTTGAGGTGGGCTGTTGCCGCTGGGAAGCCTGGGCCTGACGGCGCGGAGACGATGAGCATTTTGGGGAGAGAGGAGACTGTTAGGAGATTGCAGCTTGCGGGAGGAGTGATGAGCAAGGGGTTTGCTAAGAGTGAGAAAGCTCAGGACGAATAGCGAGAGGTAGCTGTTTGGGTCTGGCATGTGTTGTATGATTATGTGTGAGAAATTGTAGGAATAGGCTGAAGGCGCAAATACCTCCGTTGATATATACTGGATTGGAACAAGATTTACTCCTCACGCTATTCGAATTGCTCTTCTCACTGCAGAATCCAGCCCAGGGAGCTCCAGACATTCATTGCATTTTATTCCTCAATATCATGCCTGAGAATTTCCATCTAGGCTCTCTAGCCACAATCATGATTCATCATACCCGCCTCAACGCCATTTTGTGTAAGTTCGTACGCCCAGAAATGCTCGTCAGATTCTAGGCCATCTCAGCTGTCGCATCCGATATTCGCAAGAAACCACCAAATCCTCTCTATGACTCCGCCGCTGCAGCCTTGGTTTCTGGAGCAGTCTCGGTCTTATCAACATGACCCAGCCCGTTGAAGAGTTTCGCCTTGACCTCTCCAGCCATTAAACCGGTAACTTCCTCCCCAGCAATCTTGTTGCTATCCCTAACCACCTTCTCCAACTGCTGGTCCGTAGCCTTATTCGGGACCGAGCTCATTTGTCGGCCACTTCTTGAAATCGCGGTTCCTGCTTGTCTGATCTTGGAGCTCAAATCTAGCATCTGCTTGCTGCTGTATTCGCGGTTGGTGAAAAGAGGACTTTGGCTGAGAGTTTGTACCCAGTACTTATTCCATAGAAGTTCCAGTAGATGTGTATCCAGTGAACTCTTGAAATGAGAAACCTCCAATGAATAGTACCTGCTTGCGTGGGCGCCAAAATCTTCAGCCTTTGCCAGTGGAATGGTCTGGTATCCGTCATCTGCACCAGAAGTGATCGGCTTGTAGTTCTCTGGGTATGTTCTGAAAGCACCGATTTCAACCTTTCCAGCTGAGATAGTGCGATCGGGGTCAATAACAACGGCAAGGAATGGGTCAGAGAAGGTCTGTTGAGTTGCTTGTGTGCCGACATCGATACCGGACAGCCAGCAACCATAACCAGGGTGACTGTGGTACCAGCCTACTGCGTTCTCCAGCTTGCCCTGATCTCGACATGCCTGAAGATAGCCAACCATATATTCGTTTGCTTCGTCCTGAGCATTGACTCTGGTCTCTGTTCCCTCAACGGGTAATCTGAAAGCATCGGTGACGATGATCGTATCTCCTGCAATCTTTCCCTGCATCAAGCCCATGACTTCGATACTGCCTCCAGATCGTGCATGCATCACCATTTTTAGGAGAGCCACAGCTGAGATTCGGACATTCTTGAAGTGGTGGGGGTCGGTCTTCCATGGTTTGGCATCATTTATGGCTTTCTGCTCGGCGGTATCATAGGTGTAAAGCGCATCGCGGTGCGCATCGACGAGTTCAACGTTATTATCGAGCTCCCACGTTTTTCGCGCAGTATCCATGATGAGAATTGGTGGTGTTGTTGGATTTGATTCGGAGTGCAAGTGTGCATGTCGCCAAACGGGCTGGAAGCTTTATGGCGAGGGCGAGGTTGCAGCCTTGTCGGGCGGGGCTGTGGCTCTCGTGGGGGTGACAGGGCTATGTTTCACATCTAGCCTAATGCGGTGTGGTTCACGTTTGGTTGCTATAGTGATTTGTGTATACAATCGATGCCAACTTTCCCCTCGCGTCATTCGACATAGAGGCCCATGAATTCGCGGACTGCGGACGAAATCATCTACACAAAAGCACTATTCCACGTTCGCTCGCTATTGATGATCTGTACGCCTTCATTTTCGGAGGTTTCGCTTTCGCGATCACGTCTTAGGCATTGTTAAAATCGATTCCACTCTCCGAGTACACCTGACTCTCCAACCTCACAGTCCAAGTCTTGCGGCCAAACCTCGATAATCGCTACTACGTTAATATCGACGGATTGATCTGCTCCTTGTATTACTCTAACAAATTTGGGAAAGGAAAGAGACTCGGCGATGGATACTAGTTACCTTGCTTCGCAGGTCTCGACAATCATCGGCCAACTCCATGGCCTCTTCGATGAGATTGGAGTCCCTAATCATGAGCGAGAGACTCGAGAGTCGGAGGCAAGTTACATATACAGAACACAATCTTCAACAAATGGTATCTGACTTCTAATAGTTGTTTTCTGCACTCTCCGAGACTCTACACAACCAAGTACGACTGGTAGCTGCCGAGAAGAATGATTTGACGGAGGAAGCTCAACGAATCATAACCACAATCAAGCAGATGGAGGCTTCCCTCGATGACAACAAATCACGGCACGAGTACGAGGCTGAAGACGAGAACTTAAAGATTACCTATCCGTTATTGCGATGTGTACAAGGATTGAAGGAAAAGCATCTTATGATATCTAAATTACACAGAGAGAGATTCGAGCAAGTAAAGAGTAGGAGCACCCCATACCCCCGATTTTGTCATGTGCTGACGAACTTCCAGAGCTTGTCCAAGCCCTCGAGTCCTACTCATCACATCTCGAACCGACCTTCATCAAAATCACCCTTCCTCCCACCTCTCCAAACTCAACGATCCCACCGACCTTCGACCTATCCTCTATTTATGTAACAGCCCTCGATGACGAATTCACCCGAGTCTATGAGGAATATACGCGTCGGGTAGCAACTGTGAAGGCACTGTCAGAACACATCATTCAACTTTGGGCCGAGCTTGGAACACCTCAGGCGCAAACAGATGGTACAATCGTCAAATACTACCGCGACTCTCCTGAGCAATTGGGCCTTCATGAGGATGACATTGCTAGACTGCGGTCGAAGAGAGATAAGCTTGCGGATGAGAAGAAGTCACGTGAGAAGCGCCTGAAAGATCTGAAAGCTACTGTGGAAGGTCTCTGGGAGCGATTGGGAGTCGAGGAGCACGAGAGAAAGAAATTTTGCAATAGCAATAGAGGTTGTGGCGTTCGACAGATCAACGAGTTTGAGGACGAATTATCAAGACTGAATGAACTCAAGCGACAGAACCTTCACCTATTTGTCGAAGATGCTCGGTACAAGCTCCAGGAGCTTTGGGATGGACTGTATTTCTCGGAGGAAGAGATGCTGGAGTTCACACCGGCATTCTCAGACGTGTACAGCGATGCATTGCTCGAGGCGCACGAACAGGAGATCGGCAGACTGGAAGCTTTGAAGGAACAACGTGCCCCAACTTTGGCACTCATCGATAAGCATAGATCGCTTGTAAAGGATCGTGATGATCTTCAAGCTTCTAGTCAGGATGCATCCCGATTACTGGGCCGTGGCCAAAAGGGCGAAAAGAGAGATCCAACACGTCTACTGAGGGAAGAAAAAATGAGAAAGAGAATCGCGAAGGACTTACCAAAGATTGCCATTGACTTGAGAAAGGTAAGCGAGCCCCTTTTGAATGCCGACTTGAGATTCGGACCCACAAGGCTGCATTGAAGATCCACGCTCAGATGAAATGACTTGCATGTGCATGCAGCTAATTTTGAACAGGTCTTGGAAAAATGGGAAGATGAATATGGTCGTCCATTCTTGGTTTGTGGGGAGAGGTACCTGGATACACTCGAGGCTTCTGAATCAAGGCCAGTTCCTGGACCCCGGTCAAAGACACCAGCTGGTCCGCCACCAGCTGCTCCGAAGGCCCAAAAGTCAGCTCCACCAAGTCGGTCAAACAGTGTGATGAAAGCTCCACCACCTAGAACTGGTGCTAAGACTCCAACTGCCGGCGGAACTCTGAGACGTAACCCGATGGCAGGTGCTGGCGCCAAATCCCCTTCGAAGATTCCCGCAAGAGCACCACTTTCGAATCTCAACCATGGTGGTAACTCTCCCGAACGCCGAGCTCAAGAGACAAGTACTCTTCGAGGCAAAATGGGACCTCCGCCCAGTAGAGCTCCTCCGCCAAAGATGCGAGACCTCTTCGTTCCACCGCCAGCACCAAGTCCAACTCCGCATTCGCTCTATCGTTCCGAGAGCGTAACCTCGAGCGTCGGTAGCGTTCGTCACGTAACACCTGAGGATGCTTTCTACGATGACGGCTATTCCAAATCTCAACGAAATACTCGACCTCAATCATATCATGAACTAAAATCCTCCATGCGCCAGAACGAGCGAGACCCCCACCCATATCCACAAGCTCCCCCAAGTCGTCAAATTTCGAACACATCGAATAATACGACTGTTTCCGGTTCGGAGAATTGGCAGACGATTGAGGACGACTCAGAACCTGAACAGGACGCATCAGATGCATACTACGCAAAGCTCCGAGCTGCTCACGGAAAGCGCTTCACCCCCGAAGATTATGGTCAAGGCGGACAGTCCAAGAAGCAGAAGGGATTTCCACCATATGAGAGTCGAGCAGGTGTCACAGAATCCCGTATCGTTTCTGGAAGTGACGCAAATTGGACCGACGAGGATGCCTTCTAGGTAGCCCTCAGAATCATCACAGCTCACGGCCGACTCAGATTACTCTTGAAATTTTGGCAGGGTTTATATTATAGTTGCTGCTGCTGCTTCTTGCATAGAAGTCATGGGGGTCACGAGCAACGCTTTCGACGACATGACGGCCTGGACATTGCGCGGCGAGCAAGATTTCCCGTCGCCTTTCTCGCCTCAAAAGTCGATTCCCTTCTTGTATTTGATTATGAAATCGATCTCTTCCTTTTATTTGTTCGATTACGTTACGTTGGAAAAGGATCAGCACGGTCTGGTTCCTTTGCGATTGCATTACCTGGTTTTGTGTTGGAGTAAAAGGATAGCCTGCAAAGGGAGGGGATGTACCACGGCGTTATATGAATCAGGTGTTTGATTGTCTGGAGTAGTTAAGGAAGAACGGAATACAGAAGCATCAATATAGTTGAAATACTTCTGACTTCATGAGTGTTGTTGAGATATTTACGTGAAAAGTCAGCCAATCGCTTCACCGAGAACCCACTCTCACGCCGAGCACACTTCGGGAAGGTGCAGTAGGCGCCAATTTCGAATATACAACTCGTATTCGACCCAATTCTCTCCTCGTTGATCCTTCAAGGGGTATTTGCTTACGGTGGTACAAGGCATGAGCATTTTCGCTTATTTTCGACTTCGGTGGTTCTCGAGCACTTGACTCACTTTCATTGTGCCATCGCAGTGTCAAAACGTTGGAGTCATCGCACCGCCTCCCATAAAAAGAGCCAGTTCAGCCAGCAGTCCAGAGTCAAAGCCCTATAGTGTATCCAATTTTAAATGTTCGGGTGAAGCCTCGATAGACTCAATCACTATGTCACCCAAAGCACTGAGTGAGTTGATCCTAGAATCTGATTAGACCCCACTCTTATAATTTGACGTTTGAATCCTCGAACTAAGTGTACTATAGACACATCGTTAGACCAATGCATCAGGTTGGATGTTCTAGGCGATAATTACTTCCTCACTGCATATCGTGAAGGCGATCTAGATGCCATGGTTGAAGCTTTCCAGAATGAAGCCGTGATAGACGAATTGATCAGCGTGCCCAAACCGTAAGCCACCATATTTTAACGCGCTATCCAACCTCCGATGTATTTCAAAAAGAATTTCTCCATCTCGAATTTCATCTATTTAGCAACGAAGATCTCAATCTCAAGGTCGGAGTTAATAACCACATAGCTACACCCGCGACAGCGCACAATTCTGGCTGGACAACCAACTCGCCGCAACTCGCGCTTTGCTCCCTCTTCCCACCATACAGCAACGGAATGAGGCGCTTTTCGATGAGAAAAGCGATATGCCGCTACGCCAAGTACCTTTGCAAGTCATTCGGCATGGGGAGAAGCTGATTGGATGTTGTTCGATCTCGCCTGCTTCTTGTGATCCTCAGGTTGGTGAGGTGGGGTATTGGTTACATCCTGATGTTAGTAAAACTTCACTTTTCCTTCTTCTGGGACCATCTTGAAGATAGATACGTCTCTAGAATTGAGGACTGGCTTGATACAAGACAACTCGTTCATGGAACGCTGAGCTAATACTCTCCCATGACAGTACCACGGCAAACGCATCATGCAAGCCGCAACCCGAGCAGTGCTTCGATACGCCGCGAATGAGTTCGGAGTCAGAAATGTTCTTGGTCGTGCCGAAGGGGAAAATATTGCCAGTCAGAAGATCATGGCGAAGTTGGCGGAAGAGACTGGCGGGAATGGTGTTGTCGAGCCCAAGAGAGGTAACGAGAAGTGGCCGGAGAACAAGAAAGGTGGTGGGGTGAGAGAAGTTCTGTCTTGGGAGTGGACTGTGAAGCCGGATCTAGAATTTGACTCTTAGTTGGAATTGGGTGTTTATATGTTAGTTTGCTAGAGGCTGTCGGCGTTGCGTTTTGAGCTTGTAACTTTGCTTTTAAAAGATTAGAATTCTTCCCGCTTGATGTCAGATCGATCAGATCTGCTCTCTCCCCCTGAACTATTTGACCTTCTAGTTACTCTTCCGGAAAATTCATACGATCGCCAGTGCGTCAATGTTTACTTTTCTTTGGCAAAATGCATTTGTCATTGAAGTTAAATTGCCCGCCCACCCATTTCACACCCATCTGCATCCAATCCACAACACCTTTCTCCAGTTTCCAGATAGAGTACCAGTCTTGAGGCCTCAACAGCATGTGGTAGATGATTTTACGTATATCCCGTCGGAGGTCGCCTTATCTCGATTTCAACCATAAGAATATCACTAATTTCCCAACCAATATGCAACTGAGCCTCATAATTCTCCAGTACAACTCGGTCAAATTAATCCTTATCATCGTCGTATCTTGGTAGTGAGAAAAGCCATATGCCAGCGGAGAAGTGGGCTCGATTCAAGAAGAATGCAGAAAACACCTAGGGTGGACAATCATTGCTTACAGTTCTTTGATCCAATCCAAAGCCCTGAATCAAATCAAATCAAATCAAATAAGACATCGAGATCTGGTATATCCAAATATAGAAGAGAAGTAGTACGGGAGATTGAGAAGTGTAGTTCGTGGTTAACCTTCTCTCCACTTCGCACCATCGCAAAGGGGTAGGTAAGTAAACAAACAAACAAGCCAAGACAGTGCATGCCTACCGGACTGGGACAGATCATCATCCTCAGCGAGAGAGAAGAAGAAGAAGAAGAAGAAGAAGAAGAAGAAGAAGAAGAAGAAGAAGAAGAAGAAGAAGAAGAAGAAGAAGAAGAAGAAGAAGAAGAAGAAGAAGAAGAAGAAGAAGAAGAAGAATAAGAAGAATAAGAATACAGACAGATGCCGGCTCAGAGCAGTACCTCTATGGTACAATCACTTCATATCAGACACCCTAACCAAGAGCCGGACCCCACGCACCTTACCCGGAGTTTCTTCATAGTCACATTTCCCTCTCACACCCGTATCCACTGGCAAACATCTATTCACGAGTCATCCCATCCCCTCATTCAAGTATCAACGTCAACTCCACGGGGCTGTCCGACCCACCTCTCGCGTCACAAAAAGACAAGGCGGCAGGGCGGTCTACCTCTAGTTTACTACCCACTTCCCCACAATAGCGCAAGGTACAAAGTCCCCTACTTTTTTATTCAGCAATAAGGGCAGGAAAAGTCGAAATTCGAACGTTGACACCCAATGGAAGGAGGTAGGGCGAGGCGATCTGAAGAGCGGAGGCGGTGTGAGTTTGGCCGACTAAGTCCATTGTTGATCTTAATAGATTTTTCTTTTGACTTTTGACTTTTGCCCCATTTATCGTCACGAGTATGTGTCTACTAGCCGATTCAGCTCCTGTCGCACTCGCAATAGGAAAGGTAAAAAAAAGTGAGTGAAAACATCGCCATGTGCTTGCACTCGCTGAACAGGCATGTGCTCGTGTAAATGAAGAGAAGGGAAAGAGACGAGTACGATGAATTATTATCAAACTTCCTTTCTCGGCTGCTTTTGTACGTTGAAAGTTGATATATTCATAAACCCTCCAACATGCACATCATGAACCAACCATTGATTCCCCCCAGCGCCAAAAAGACCATGCTGAAAACCGGTATAAAAATGACGCCCCTTGCCACCCCATTTATGCATTAAAGACCTATGAACCCCTCCTTTCCTTCCCATTGACTGTGAACGATCCAACCTCCCCCAAAGTCAAACACCATTTTGACCATGCTCCTATTAATCAAGTAGCCATGTGGCCGTCATAACGGTCACCAACTCAATCCGGTCCCGTGGTATATTTTCCTAACTGTCATCGTCGACGCCCGCCCTTAGTGCTATGTACAAGGCAAATGCTGTTTTGATTTTCGTTTTGGCTAACATGTTGATGTTTCAACACACATTTTATTCATGGCTCGGAACGATTAGATGGGGTCCTGATGCTTCCTGTGTAGGGGTCCTGGCACCGTTGTTGGCGATATTGGCCATAGCAGCATTCATGAAATTGCGGTCAATCTCCATGCTTCTAGCCAATCTACCACCAGGTGTGCGTGGGTTTACAACGTTGACACGACCCCGACTGGTGACTCTGTTCAGTCCGTCATCGTCATCCGAATCTGCGTTCTCAAAGTAACTGAGACTAAAAAAAAGATCAGCATCAAAGCTCATCAGAGTTGAGGTGGAGCACCTACCGATCAAAATAATCTGCAAGCCCATCATGACTGGGTGTGCCTACAACGAGATCGTAAAGTGGCGGTGGAGTAACCATTGGCGGCGGAGCTTCTTCGGCATCAAATGGCGGAGGATTGAAACTCGGTGCCCGAATCAAATGAATGGGCCGTTGGACTCCCGCTGCAGCATTTGTCGATAGATGCGCCTGAGGCGGTCTGGCGAGGTCTGGCAAAGCATTCTCATGACCGGGGAAACCTCCACTACCGTTGGAAGGGCTTTGATTCTCCAAACCAGACATCGCCGGAGGCGTTGCCAGCTCCGAGTTCGGGCATCCACAAACGTGTTGTTGGCTGAGAAGACTGCTATTGCCGTCAGAATACGATGGCAGGGCGAGATTGGCTTGAGTTGCGCGGCAATTGAGAAGCGAGATAGGAGAGTCGATTGAGATCTCAAAATGGCGCCGCTTCTTCCCAGTTGGATCATCGGCATCTAGTCTCGAAATTCGTAGTACGATCTGGCTCTGGTCAGTATGGTGAAGAAAATAGAATGGAAAAGAACTTTTACCTTAATCCAGTGGTGCACATCCACGTTTTTCCACGTACAATCGTGAGTTAGTTTCTTCGTTCTGTCCTTCGCCATCATTTCACACGTAGGTAGTTGAACGTCGATTTCCAACTCAGTGGAGCCCAAAAGACTAGGCAATCCCAGGTCGATATCGCCAAGTAAGTTATCGGTTGGCTCAGGGAGAGGTTCGGGCTCAACGTTGTTGCGTTGAGCTTCGATTCGTCTTCGGTTTTGCTCATATTCTCGATTGTGCGACCGCTCTTCTGGAGCTTGCTCACCACCTCTCGTAACCCTGATTTCTGAAGGCTGATACTCTTTGGCGAGCGGTTTCCCTGCGGATTTCTCAAATAGGAGAATTTTCCGTGGAGTTTCTCTTCTGGTCACCTTGCGATTCTTGGCATAGTAATCGATGTTCTCACTGATGTAGACTTTGATCTTATGGACTTGAACTTTTGCCAAGGGCATCAGCTTGAAAGCGATTGGAATCCTAGAGCCCAGTGGGAAGGATTTCCCGGATATCATAATTTCATAGTAGAGCTGGTCCTCCCACCGCCGACTGATCGAGATGGGTTCTACCAGTTCCAGTGAGTCTTCCGAGGGCGACCGAATCACGGGAATTTCCTTGAATCCTTGAAGATTCTGCTTGAAAGTTCCCGCTCTCTCAACCAAGACTTCGAGTTGCCACTTCACCGAAGCCAGTACCAATTTCAAGCTCTCGGGGCTGTTATTGTCGATGGGTAACTCGAAATTGTACTCGTAGATTCCAGGATAGAATGTCTTGAAACCTTTCTGTTGCGGAGATGGTCCAAAGGGTGATTCTGACTTGGTGAAGCTTCGCGACTGATTACTCTGCAAAGAAAGCCTCTTCTGCTCCTTAGCCGACAGAAGGGTGCTAGACCTGCTTGATCGGTTGGTGATGCCTGGAAGAGAAAAGCCGCCGGAATTCTCGGTAGTGTCTAGGGCCAAATTGGTAACAGATGAATTTGCAGATTTATCGCCTCGCAATGCGTAGTTACACATGGCGCCAAATCCAGATTCCGATCCCTCGTACAAAGCGTTGAAGAAAGGGAGAACCTGTGTTCTAAGCGAATCTTCTTCAAACAGAATAGTCTTCTCGGGCGGGATACCTATTGTTATGTTAATGGCTGCAAATCGCATAAACACAGGGCGGTCTTACCTTCTGGCCATTCTGTCCTAGCACGTCCAGTGAATTTCATTGTTACAGCCTTGATCTTGACGTTCTTGGTGACGTTCAAAATGAGTTTTCCACGCAAGATAGACGTAGTGTTGGACCCGGAATCGCGAGTTGTACCATCATGGTCAAGCCCCGTGAGAAATATCACAGGCTCTGCAAGATTGATGTAGCATGCCACTCCATTTCCCGAGCAAATAGGCTTCTCTGTCTCCATGGAATTCGCGGCTTTGTAAGATGGCGCTGCGCTGCCACTTCTTGACCTCGGTGCGCCTCCAGCACTGAAACTGGCCCGTGGTGTATTTCCTCCTCCAAAGCTGTCTCTCGGGGTCGAGCCATTCGCTATATCCGACAAAGACGGGCGTGGCATTGTGACAGGCGGATGTGCAGGTAAATGACCGGCCGCTGCTGCCCTCCGCGCAAATATTGTACTCGGATCTGACGGCCCTAAGGACAATGATGTCCTAGGTGATGGCCCCCCGAGTCCTGGACTCTCAGATCTTGTAGAACTTGCCGCTGAGGACGTAGCGGTTGAGGGATTCGAGGAGAATGGAGAAAAGACCGATCCTAGCACACGCTTTGCATTCTCCCGGGAAGCCAGCTTTCTTAATTCTAGGCGGAACCTGGAGGGCGGTTTTGGTGTCTTTGGAGGTGGCGATGGCCGGAGGTCGAATGGTACGAATCCTGCCGGCAGACGAGTAATATGTATCGAGTGCGGTCGTCGTTGTCTAGGTCGACACGGAGGTGCCGGAAGTGTTGCTGGGGAAAGCTTGTGGGCGTAGAGGTTGGCGGGGGTGTAATAGATGGTTCCTCGGTGGGAGTAGTACGATAAGGTTACCGGCTCTGACATGATGCGTGTTATTATTATGTCCTTCGAGCAATGCTTTCGCTTTGCTTTTCAAGATGGGAAGGAGCAGAGGAGAAGGAGGTCATAAAAAGAAAAAAGGAAAAGAGCTCCGTTTTGATCTTCCTGGATGCGCATCTCGCACATTCACCAGAGATCGTGGAGAGATATGGCAATCGACCGTCAACATCCAGTAATATTATGCAATAGATTGGAGACAGGGTGAGTGCCAGTACGACGTGGGGATATAAAAGCATGTTGCTATGCATTTACGTGCAACTGAGTGGATGGTAAAGCTGGTACTCACAGTGCTAGTTTGGGATGGTGTTTGTTGTTGACACGGTGTGCAGGGAAGAAGGGTCGTTCGGTGCCAGCACATGAGAACAAACAGAAGGCGGACGGGGAGGAGTCGTGCCCAAAGATCCTAATACCTGATTGTGAAGATTGCGGACAGGGAAGTACGGTGTTGACGAAGAAGGGCTCAGGTGGGATCCCGGCAACGACGAGTAACGAGCGAACAGGGCCTGAGTCGCGGGCGGGTAATAATTGCTAGGCCAGGAAGAGTCCAAGAACAGAGGGCAAAAGGTAGACCGACCGACCGACCAGCTTAGAGCCTGGAGGAAGAGTTGAAGAAGCAAGCACAAACAGACGGAAAGATATATACTGTGGGGTTGGGTCGAGCAGGTTTGGCGCGAGTAGGGTGGTTTGAAGTGTGTTGTATGATATGAGTGAGCTCTCAGGGCGGGATCGTGTGCAGGTAGGTGGAAGAGTGAGGTGAGGTGAGGTGAGGTGAGGAAGAAAGAGGAGGAAAGATTCTCTCTAGCTCTTCCCCTCTGGTAACGTAAGAAGAAGGCTTTGCTTTTGACTTTGAGGTCTTGAGCTACCAAGTAAACTACTAGCTATGCTGCGCTCCCCGAGTCTTCTCCCCCTCCCACGCCTTGGTTCGGCAGCGCAGTTCATATAAAGCCACTAGCGATGCTGCTTTTGGTGCGTGCTGATGGTGCTGCCGATAGCGCCGGGGCCAATGACGAAGTTTGCTGCAGTAGCCTGTACCCGTAGCCGCATCAAGTATCAAACTCCAGCTTCGGAACAACAGAGAAGACCATGATGTCTTACATAAGTCTTCAAGAATTTTCAGCATTGTGTATTGTTCTGTATTGTGCAGTCTCCCGGTCTTCGTTCACTGCTCGATCACTGGCAAACTATCCAGTAATTGCGAGTTTCTTCTCTCGATCAGAAGGTCGCCGTTGATAACACTTATTCGTTTCGACTGGTCGTTCCTCCGAAGTGTTGGTACCGCCAGGGAATGGAATCATGGAGCTGCATGCGACGTCTATCCCTTAATCAAGACACCAGTATACCAGAACATTTCAAACCACTAGCAGCTGCTCCAGCCCAATCCTACCCAACTAGGAAATCTTGGGTGAGACCGATCAATCTCCTTTATCAGGTCCTGCCCTGATTCAAGCGTCTAGATATTTTGCATTTTGCACGATGTTTCGCGCATCTCATCTCAAGAGGGGCTTTCCTTGAGCAGACGGCGCTGCATGAAGTTTCAAGATGACTGTGATGTGCTGATTCCTAGCTGCCGAGCAGCGCCTTGGCTCATACAGGGGCAAGTCCCGGGTCCGGAGAAGCCTTCCTTTCTTCTCCTCCCGTTCTCTATCTTTACCCTGGGTCAGGCAATATTCTCGATGATCGTTGATAATGGTTGTTCTTTATCTGCGATGTAAGAAAAAAAATCTTATATCAACTCTAACCCGCTCCATGAGTGAGTGAAGCAATTTTACTGACGAAACAATTTCTACAGAAGGCAGAAAGATAGTCCATCGTCTGACTCTTGATCTAATCAAATCCTGAAAAGCTAAACGACCACTCACTGCAGACACCACAACCAGCCGTACTGTAGATACTGTAGGTACAGGGCTTCTGACAGATCCACCAGGACAGCCTTGTTCAGTGGAGTCAGTCACCCGCCAACGACTATGTGGCAAACCTTATTGACGCCCCCTTTTCTCAAATCATGGAAGCTTTTGAAACATCTGTGCCAGGTTTCCAGAAGAGCTGGTTTGGACGTCCATGCCCTCCATTTTCAAAAAAATATATACTGGAGTCAGGACCAACCTCAGATTGCCATCAAAAAAGCTACAGCAAAACGTGCCATCACAAGTGATACCGAACATTGGGTTCAACGCGGCTGTTGCATCGGAACGCCGGGAAACACACGGTTTGTTCGGTTTGCTGGAGACCCCTAGTCAGCCACGAGCATCATCTCACCCCAGTTGAAGTACGATTCCAGACAGTGTAAATTCTAGACTTTCGACTGTGAGCCTATCATAAGACGATTCACCGCTGCTTGTTCAGGGCTTTCTCAGCGCCTTGCTGATGCACGCGACGAGCAGAGCCACGAATTTTCATGACGGAATACTGGCCCACATCGCTGAGCCATGCTAGACACGTAACGACTCCAGGCTCATACTGTCATCAGATGGTTCGTTTGGTTTATGATTGACTGACTGACTGACTGTGAGCTGACATGTTAAGATACTGAGAAAACATTGCTACTATATCTCATCGAATCGATTGAAGAAGAAGAAGAAGTCTACCATAAAATTTCAACTCCAATTGCGAGTCAACATGCGACCGGCTTCCAAAAATGAGGGGTCGAACGAGATCCAGATCTGGAAGAGATCTTGGCGGGCTTGCAGTCCCAGCCGCTGATCATCCTGTTGTTTGTGGGGTGGGAAAAAGCTTCTGATGAACTGATTGGTAATCACAAGGCGGAACATGAAGAAGTGGGATGTGCTTTGTAGTTTTGTACTCAGCATACTGTACGGCAAAAAACAACCTGTTTAACAAAAAATGCACTTGCATCAGTGAAAATATAGGCGTGATTCAAGCCCGAATGAAGTACATGTTACTGGCCAAGATGATAATGGTGATTCATGAATTGATTGCTCCAAGGCTTGGATTCGTTGGCAAGTGAGAAAAGCAAGTTTGATTGGAATGATCATCCGGTCGAAGTCAAGGATCAATGGCAGTGCCCACTGCCAAGAGAAATGAAAATGTCTTATCGCTCATGTGCCATGCGATAAGGAACAACATTCGGCACGCGACGACGCGTTGGGTGAGAACATGACATCCAAGGACTCAGGAATAGCAAACGGTCCAGGATAAGTCGACAAAAGTATGGCAGAATACGATGAGAACGTCTCTCGACAGACAGTTCCGTTAAATGGATCTGCCGATGTGCCTGCACCGTTGTACGGCTGTGTAATATGCTGCACCTCAGTGCCAGATGAGAAGCGCGTAAGTCTCTCCCCAACCACTACCCTTCTCCAGGTACTTCACCGAAATAATGCTAATTGACCCATGTGTATCTTTAGACTCAATTGGCGGAATATGCCAAACAGATGGGCGCCGTCCATACATACGACTTGACTCTAGATGTTACCCACCTCATCGTTGGAGAATACGATACCCCGAAGTTTCGCTATGTTGCGCAAAAGAGGCTGGACGTTCTGCCCATGATGATATCGTGGATCGAAGCCGTTCGAGAACTATGGATCAACGATCAGGAAATCGATATGCCTTTGCTAGAGCAGCAACACAGGCTGCCAACATTTCACTCATTACGTTTCAGCATGACTGGCTGCGATGATCGTAAGCGACTGGTATTTGGGTCCTCGCAATGGCTAACATATATAAAAAGCTACGGAGAGACTAGAAATAGCTGCGCAGGTCAAGGCCAACGGAGCCACATACGAAGGCGACTTGACAAAATCGATAACTCACCTGATATCCTTCCGGACCGAGGGCCCCAAATACAAAGCTGCCAAGACCTGGAAACTGAAGATTGTGTCCATTGAGTGGGTTCGGGATAGTTTGGAGAGAGGGATGATTCTGGATGAGAAGCTATATGATCCAGCATTGCCGCCAAATGAACGAGGGAAAGATGCTTGGGATAAAACTGCACCTAAGAGGACTTCGCTAGGGAAACGATCGCGGGCCGACAGTACCACAGGCTTAGATGGGGGCAAAAGAAAGCTGAGGAGGACAGCAAGCACGAAATTAAGCACGCAAAATGAACAGATATGGGGAGATATCGTTGGAGCAGGTGCAGCAGGCAGCGTGACTCAGGTCGATAGGAGCGGGCAATGGGGGACGAATGATGAAGAAACTCCCAAGCCGAAATCTCAGCCACCAATCGTGGAAGCTCAAAAACCGAATCTGTCCATACAGTCTACTATCGAGAACCCTCGGCCAGCAGAAGGTATATTTAGCGGGTGTCGATTTTACACACATGGGTTCCCTCCTGCAAGGACTCGAATTCTCCATGGACATCTTTTTTCAAACGGCGGCGAGGTAGTGGAAACGGTCGAAGACCTCGTGAGAGAGTCAAGAAAGTATCAACCGAATCGACTTTTCAGGATGCTACCTCACGACCTCCCTGTTCCTGACTTTCCTCCATTACCGGATTCTCAGTTACCAATTGAGACGATCACTTTCTGGTGGTTGGAACGATGCCTCCACCACAAAAAGTTTCTAGATCCCAATGACCATGTCGTTGGTCGACCATTCCCAGTTTTCCCCATCGAAGGATTCTCTGATATGATCGTCTCATCATCTGCCTTCGCCGGCATAGACTTGCTTCATTTCCAAAGAGCCGTTGAACTGCTCGGCGCCACGTATAGCGAAGATTTCACGCCAAAGTCTTCTGTTTTAGTAACAAAATCCATGGCCGGTTTGAGGAAGGACAAATATGATCATGCTCAAGAATGGAAGATCCCCATACTAGGAGCGGATTGGATCTGGGAATCGATATCGGCTGGGACGAAACTCTCAACCTCGAAGTACCGCTGTAGATCTCAAAAGAGATCAGACTCCTTACCAAATACCGGTGTAGGAAAGCTTGCCTCTCGACACAACAGGACGAGGAGCGAGATGTCGAAAACCGAACCAAGAACTAGCAGTCATTCTTCCAAGTCGTCCATGAAACCACCACCGCCGAACTCGGGACTAGACAATACTGCCTTTTCAACCGAAGATCGTTCTTCGAAAGCATCAACGAAGCCACCGCCGAACGTAGGCCCCGACAGCACAGCTTTCTCAACGGAAGATCCGTCTGATGAACATGCTGAAGCACCGGTGAAGCCATCACGGAGGTCTAAGTTAGACAAGACAGCATTTTCGATAGATGGACCTGCAAATCCTCCCACACCAAACGATCCAGAAGAGGAAATTCCGCCAAATAACACTGCACCCAAGGAAGAATATCACACCCAAGGCTTCCCCTCCGTACCCGACATATCCACCTCCAACTCCGAAGAAATCTCCCAAGATCTCGTCTACAAAAGCAAACCCCTCACTGAAATTGACGGTAACTCCCCTACACGAACAGTTTCCACCGCCCCGGCACCAACCGACCACCCAGCTCCCAGACAAGACCAAGCAGGCCTCACCAGTGCCATCTCCACCCTCCTCGCCAAAGCCAAAACCGCTCCCCTCCACCCTGCCCCGGAACCACGCAAACGTGGCCGAATCATCGGCCGCGTCCCCAGTAACATGTCCACAGGATCCAACCGTTCGCGCGACACATCCGTCGACTCAACAGCCACACACGGCCATCCCGTCGAGTACCCGCCTTACAACGACTCCACGCCAAACGATCGTATCCAGATGCTTCTTAATGGCGATAAACCGACTGAGGAAGTCGATAGCCAGCCACCGGCCACGCAGTTGCAGTATGAGGATACGGAGAGTAATGAGGCCCGTGAGGTGCTGATGGCGAAGATGAGGGGGGAGAAGGTGGATAGGAGGGGGGTGAGGGAGAGGGAGAGGGCGGTTACGTTGGCGGATTATGCGGAGGGACCTATAGCTAGGAATACGAGGCGGACGGGGAGGGGAGCTTTGATGTAGATGTGGTGAGATGGGAGGGGATGAGATGAGAGGGCAGGGTGTGAGGAATTCGAAATAGTTGGCTATGCTATGATGTGTATGCGGGGATAGGATGGCAGATCAATGGATGACTTGGATATAGATAAATACAAATTTTGCACATTGCCCAGCTGCTGCTGAGTTGTAGTGCTGTGGACCGCATGATGAGAGTAAGTGATTCTCTTTGCCTCAATGAGATTAAAGTTGGTTGCTGTATATGTGTAACCTTTCGTGCATTTATCCCCTGCATAATTTTCTGCCTACTTGAAGTGATGCCAAGATTATACAGCAGTTTGATAATAGTCTGAGCATGATTTCTCGTGATGTTATGGCTCTGAAATGTTAGATAACATCAAGTCGTAATTGTACGCGTTAACTTGTTTTTGTATCTCACTGCTTTGCAAGACTTGGTGTTGACTGTAGTGCTGTGTTTAGCTATTGCATATTTACCTCGCTTAATTATTGACGTTCTGGTTACAACATTCTTGTCCCACTGTGCCCAGCTTCACAACTCATTAATTACTTTCGTACATAAGGGAAATTCTACAACTTTAAGGAAGTTCAGAATGAACCCAGCCTCAACTAGTGCCGGCTGTGGAACGGTCAAGATGTCGAATCCTTGGTATGCACTGATGTCAACGCACATGTCCCTTACGGAGTTCAACAGACGAGTAAGCCATATGATGAAGCACCATTCGACAAGACGGCACGGAGAATAAGGCTTTTGCTTCCGTCTTGAAGATTAGTGGCCTGGCGGACGATCATTTGTCGGTGAGTATGAATCAGTCTCGGTACCAGATGACACCTGCCCTAACGATCCATATTTGGGTGCTTGTACCTCGTATCGCAACTCGCAGAGTTCATGTCCACCACATCACCGAAAGTCACATACCTTCTCGACGTTGCTGCAATCATTATTTCATAGAGTCAATTCTGCAACGGGCCAATCTACGTATGCCCAGAGGACAGTGGAAAAGCAAGCTCCCAGTGTCTATCCTACTGCAAAGGGTATCTCGGATCCTCCAACGCTAAATGGAGTGCAGAATATAAAAAATGCGCCAAATACCATGCAAGAGCTCGATGCAGTGTCCTTATGAAAAGACTTCCAGAATCAAAGCCCCAAAACTCCAAGCCAAATAGTCATCAACTCCATAATAGCCTGCTGAGCAGCCTCACCAGCCAGCCTAAGACTCCGGATCTTCGGGATCAGAACCATAGTCACTTTGTGACCGATCCTCGTCCAAGCCATCTTCATTGTCGTTGTCCAAGTTGCTTTCCTGCTGGTATGTGGTCATATCGATCGGTACAGAGCTGGGTAAGTAGTCTTGATAACCGACTGTCGGTACGGACTCGTAGTTGGAGGTGTAGACAATGCCGCTGCTGGTCGAAGCTTGCGAGCTGGCGCGGGGAGGATGGACGTTATTAAAACCCAAGGAGGCGTTTCGACGGGCACTTCCAGATCCGGATCCAGGGTTGCGGCGATTGTTGCCATGAGCTGATCTAGATCCAAGTCCAGGCGTACCGCGGCGGTGGATGTTGGCACGAGCAGATCCGAATTCAGACCTAGGACTGCGGTGGCTGTTATCGCGGACAGGTACAGATCTAGACCCATAATTTCGAAATGAATTACCGCCAGCAGATCCGGATTCAACGCCGACTGCCATGGCTAAATCGGGATACTCGGCAGGATCTGGCATACCGTTCAAGACTTCCACAGCCACGTCGATAATCTTTTGCTTGTGTTCCTCGGCGATATCTGGTAATCCATCCTGACAGGCCTCAAGGCAGATGGCAATGTTGCCTGCAAATTTCTGTCGGATAATGTAGTGACGACCGATCATAGCGATAGACAGGCAGACAACGGCAACCACAGACTGGCTCAAGTTATCCTTGTGGGTGTTGTAGATGGCTTGAAGGCTGGCCAGGTCAGCTCCACGGTCAGCATCCGAGTAAAATGGTTCATTGGCTCGGATGGCGATCTAATAAGTGTGGTCAGTTTTCATGCGCTCAGTTGGTCCGCAAGAATGACGCGCTTACATCATAGATATCCTTGAGGATGGTTTGTTGGGTTGCCTGGAAAGACATGCTTGCGATCTTGTTCTTCGTTCTGCGACCATTTGATTAGCACGTTTGTCTCTGCTGCTGGTTTCCTTCAATCATCCTCAAGTGACGATTTCTCCATTCCCCAGAATCAACAAGTCAAAGATCGCGTAAAAAAGGGGGGGATCATGTGACCATGTTTATGATTAGGCGAGGACGCATCTCCTTTAAAGCCCTTCAAGAGAAGACTTACTGAAGATGATTGAGTGCATCTAGGAACTGTGGCTGCAAGACATGCGCTTGAAATCGTTGTTCAAAAATGATTGCAAGAGGAGGAGGAGCAGGTTTTAACAATCACGTGGGTCTCATATGACGCAAGTGTCTGGAACTGCTTGTCGCTAGCGCGATGGCTGGTCTGACAACTACAGACGGCCGCAGAATACTTCAAGTGAATGGCTTTATGACTCCGGTAAATAACGACATACGGTCAATTATCTTACGAATCTTGCGCTCAGGAAACCGGCATTACGGATTCTCTTTGGCTAGATACTTGCAGCCTGCCTGGTTCTGGGCCGGGTTCAACATCCAAACAGGTATCAGAAAGAATTGTAGGCTTTACTAATTTGCTTCTTCTATTGTCACACATACATCGATGAGTCAATTGCTTTTACTTATGCATTTCCAGGGGAATTAGCTGTGCAAGAGAAAATATCCATATCCATCTTGTCAAGCAACTCAACTACCCTTTCTGAACCAACTGATACAGAATCTTGCCGATTCCATATGTAGAACAGCCCTCAGTTCTCGTCTTCCTCACTCTCTTCCTCCTCCTCACTCTCCTCTTCTTCCTCACTCTCCTCATCATCATCCTTATCCTCCTCAACCGCAACTTCCTCCTCCTCCTCATCATCCGAATACTCATCCACCCTACCCCACGAAACCCTCTTCTTCTTCTTAACATGTCTCGTCTCCTCTTCTTCCTCATCATCCTTCACCACCCCTCCTACAGTCTTGCCCTCCGCAACCGCCTTCCTAAACTCCTCGCCAATCCTATCCAACGATCTAACAGCCAACTCCCTCAAACCCTTGTAGATCTGCTCGGAGACACGGAGCTCATTATCAGCCGTGTCCATGTGAAGCGAGAGCTTTTTGAGCTGTTTCTTGGACTCCTTCTCGACTTTATTGGCGTACATCTTGCGTGTGGCCAGGTTCTCGGTGGAGTAGACGGAGAGGAGGTAGCACGCGCAGAGGTAGTGGTAGGGGGTGCGGTGATCTTCGTCAGAGTTGTAGATTTCCTTGATGGAGCTGAGGACGAGAGCGCGGTGTCGCTCAGAAGAGGTTTGAGATTCGAGGACGAGCTTGGCCTGGTTTTGAGTTAGAATTGTAAAGAGCGAGGAGGAAGGGGGAGTGGGAGGTGGGAGAGGAGCTTACATTTTCGAGGGTGGTTCTATTTTTCCCACTGAGGGAAGACATTGCGACGAGAACAGGGTCAGCCTTGACTTTCTTGACATTCTTGAGAGCCTTGGCGATCTTGACAGTCTTAACAGAAGGAGGCATTGTAAAGGTTCGTTCTGTAGACGCGACGGTCGTTGGTTTCTTTGCTTTGGTTTGTTTTGTTTGTCGGTAAACTGGAATGTGTAACAGATTTCAACAGCTGGAGCTGTATGCCAGATTGTGATGTGATTGAAAAAGACTGGAGCTGAAGATAAGTGTATTGAAAAGTCTTTTGTCTGTCGAAGAACAGTTGGTGTAGGAAAAAGGGTTTTGGTTGAAAAACACTCGAGGAAAAGTGGGGCGGCGGCCTGAATCGCTTCACAAAACACGACATCAGCCTCGAGGTTAGCGTGCCGCGCACGCGAATCATAAGCCAGGCTATTCTTTACTGATTTGGACCTCTTTCTAATCAATGCAGGTAGCCGTGAGAGCTTCTCTACAGTATTAGTTGAGAAATGATCAAGTGTTGTGAAGCGAAAGCTTAGCGGGGCGTCCCCTAAGTCCGTAAACTTTCATCTTGTGCGACCACGAGAACGACAGACCGGTGGTGGTGGAGGTAGAAATGCTTGATGATGCTCCTCTAATCCTTCATAGCTACCAAAAAAGGTCTATTGTGACTCCAGAAAGCTTAGTGAAAATCTCCGGCTTTCTGCAGCGAATTGACAGACCAAGTTGCCTCAAAGATTTGAACTCTTTCGCTCCAGACTTGCTTCTATTGACACTTGGAACTAATAAAGTTTTAACTTCATCGATAGTAACCTATTTGTTGGGAAGAAGCGCTCAAGCATTACTATTCATGATAAGTACATTATCCATTCCGTTGGACCTCCATAGCAAGCTTCATCTAGCTAACTGTTTCTCGATCAAGACCAGACAGCTATTGCAATTCCTCCCAATCATCTAGGCAGCGTCCCCGGCGTGCTCCTCAAAGCCTCCTCGAAGATCTCCAATGCAGCTCCCAGCTCCTCGTCAGTTATAGTAATCGGTGGCGCGATACGAAACACTCCTCCAAACATCTTCGAGCCCAAAATATTGGCAGACAGTCCAAGTTCCATCATACGATCTGCCAAAGCAGCAGCCAGATCAACTCCCTGCTCTCTGGTCTCAATGTTCATAATAATCTCGACTCCTGCCATAAGACCACGGCCTCTGACGTCCCCAATACATCCGTACCTGCGTTGCAAATCCAGCAGTCCAGCCTTCAACCTCTGCCCCGCTATCCTCGATCGTTCCACGAGTCCGTTACGGAGTACAACTTCCAGAACTTTGAGACCTACGGCAGCAGGAAGTGGGTCATTTACATGGGTTGTGAGGAATAAATATCCACGGTCGAAACAAGTCTGCTCGATCACATTGGAAGTGATGACCGCAGAAAGGGGAAGTCCATTTCCAAGCGTTTTGCTTAGAGTCAAGATGTCTGGCGTAACACCCTCATGCTCGATGGCAAACATGGAGCCACAACGTCCAATTCCCGTCTGAGCTTCGTCGACAATGAGAAGCATGCCGCGCTTCTCGCAATGCGCCTTCATTGCTTTGAGGTAACCCGTGGGAAGAACGTGCATACCACCTGAACTTAGAATTGGCTCAATGATAACGGCTGCGAGTGATCCAACGGACTGGGTGTCGACGAGGTTCCATCCATAATTGAGTTCGCTCTCCCAGTCATAAGATCCATCTGCGTGTCTGAACATAGATCTGTATGCGTTTGGTGAGGGAAGGACCAGACTTCCAGGGATCTTGTAAGGTCAGTGAAGGCCCATCCTTTGTGGACAAATTGGGTCTTACAAACGGGCCATAACCCCTCCGTCCGGAATGGTATGTCGAGGCGCTGGCAGTCCCCGTCATACCATGCCATGAGTTACTAAGAGCAACAATCTCGAACTTTCCCGTATACAGCTTTGCCATTTTGATAGCAGCTTCATTCGATTCAGCTCCAGTGCTCAGAAACATTGCCTTGTCGAGACCAGTTGGAAGCAGGCCGGTAAGCTTCTCAGCCAATTGCACGACTGGTGGACTCAACATGCCGCTGAACAGATGGTCGAGCTGAGCAGCATGTTGAGTGATGGTTTGTACAATTTCAGGATGCCCATGTCCAATTAGACAGGACATTTGTCCCGATGTAAAATCGAGGATTTTCCGACCATCCGCCGTGAAGATGTATACACCTTTTGCTCTGGTAATCAGGTTTGGCTCAAAATTCCCCCCGTAACGAGCTAAAGTTGATGCAGCAGTCTTCATGATCGCTTCATTGTCGATATTTGTGTACAGACACCCACATTTTGAAGATGTCGTTTTTGTTGACGCATTTTCCATTGAAGAAGGCATCTGACGCGAAAAATCACAGCGGTCCACAACGTCAAGTCTGAGAGTTTTCAAATGAGGCAAAAGTAGTATCAAGCCAAATGGACGATGAACAGCGGCGTGCACCATGGTGACATATCTCAAGTGTGACGATTACATATGATATAAACGATGAGGTAACAAGCACTTCGCTTCGGCCACGATGTTGCCACAAAAGCCCTCTCCGAAGGGAGACATCTGGAAGCGGGCACCCCTAGGACCTTTAATTTCTGTGACAAGGGACATTCAATCCTGTCTTTCAGCAGGATTCCTTGAGGTGCTGTGCCTGCGGGGAACTTCTCGGGAAACTACTGACGGGAAACTATTGTGGAAAGCACACATACAGCTTTGACGTCACAATGCTTGAAAGGTTACATGGCCAAGAAGTATACTCAAGTCCTATAGATAGGATTTGCCGATTCGAGCATCCGGGAAAATCTCCCATGAAACCATCAGAATCTGATAGTGAAATGTTGTTGGTTGAAGTCTGAAATGGATGTTCCCGAATTGGGCTTTCCCGAAAGTGGGGCCATCATCTTCCCACCCTCCCAAGCCTTCAACGTCCAGCCCAGTTCTGACCACCTCTTCATCGCGATTACATAGCTGGGGGCCTTCCGCTATGCTGATCCAATTAGTAGTTCATATCTCGCACTTACGACCCTCCACAGTTGCTTTCCGCCATGTCTGAAGTTACCCAGTCTTTCCCGCAGTTGCCCGTCTCACGCCCCTATCGCTCCCACAAAATCAGAGCTTGTGATGCTTGTCGGAAACGAAAAGTACGTTGCGACGTCACATCCATAGGAGAAGACTGCCAGTTATGCCGTGAGCAAGGAAAAAGTTGTCAATATTCCGTGGAGGAAAAGCCACCTCGTCTGAGACGATTGCGCCATTCAGCAGCCTCCGCAAGCGAGCGCCAACGCAACAACACCCCTGTATTGGAGAGAAGACACACCTTGATCGAGTATACGGGAAGCCTCCAAGCTTCAGATTCCCGACCCCAGGATTGGGAAGGATCTCATGTACGTACTGATGACCGTGCGAATGATTTCCCGAACAGATCAGACAACGGAAGACAATCCTTGCACATTGTTGGGCCTGCTGTCTCATCTGATGCTCATGTACTAGAGCAATACATGTCTCCTGGCTCGTCAGAAGGAAGGACAAACGATAATCCATACAGCGTGTACTTCTCCGATCCCTCGAAACCAATTCTTTACAAGAAAGTGCCGAGAGGAAGAGTTGGCTTGTCAATAAATGACAATGCCGGTGTGAAACAGAGAGAGATATTTGAGCAGATATTCTATCCTCATGCAGCCCAGATTCGCCAATTGTCAGTACTCCGGTCTCAATTATAGGCACATAGAGCTGATATGGCCAGATATCTGGCCAAGATTCATCCCGCATTCCCAACCCTCGATGAGACGATACTCACTGAGCCTTCAACAAGCCAAAGCAAAGGTGCAGCAGCTTTGCTTTGCGATGTCTACGCCAGCTCACTCGTATATTGGAGCCAAGCACCAGTCTCAGCAGGTAGGCCACGACCGGATCAGCGATATGCATGGAATCTGGCCGTCCAAGCCTTGGCGGACGACTTTCTTGGCCCTGATCTGTCAACACTTCAAGCTCAAGTTGTGGAGCTTAATGGCCGGCCCGTCTATTCAATCATCGGGAATACTGTGGGTAATGGGCGAGCAGTAGCTTTGTCCTACAGTCTGGGTGTCAACAGAAATCCGAGTCAGTGGAGTATTCCACAACGAGAAAAGCACTTGCGTATAAGACTTTGGTGGGGTGTCTTGATTCATGATCGATGGTAATGCTTCCTGAACATTTGGGCATTCAACGTGCTTACCGAGCTTGTTCTAGGGGTAGCTTTGCTCATGGAACGCCATCGAGCATCAGCTCGAAGCACTACGATGTGCCAATTCCCACATTGGAAATGTTGCTACCTCAACGCTCAGTCTCACCAGAGTATCGAAGGTCTTCCGAAAGTTTTATTGCTCTATGTCAGATGACCGAGATTCTAGGGCAAGCACTTCCGCTCGTATATGATCTCGAAGGCATTTCACAGAAAGACACTTCGAAAATCATACGGCGGATAGAAGTGGACTTGGATAAGTGGGAAGAATCGCTGCCAGATTATTTATCGAGTATTTCGAATCGAGTAGCTGTCTCCGGGTCAAGCAGTCTTCGCCTTTGCTACTTGTCCCTCAAGATGTTGATTTGCAGAATATCATTACACGTGAGTGTCTACTTTTTAGTACTGATGAAGCCTTATAATAACTTGAGAATGTAGGCTGTATTCCAGCAGGGCTCGACGGAAGCTATTGAAGCATATCGATTCCGCCAAGTGGAGTCTAGACATGCAGCACAGGCAATCGTCGACTTCATTATCTCTTTGAAGACTTTCCACCTTGCCGAATTCTGGCTTCCCTGTAAGCGCTCAGTCTCATATGTGGGAAGTGTGTTGCTGATGAATAATAGACACCACATACTATCTGACATCGACCATTACCTTACTGCTGCGCTTTGCCGTCGAGACAACCGAGGACTCAATTGCCGAAAATTGCGTTTCCAGCGTAAAAATGTTCACAGCTTGGTTACGAAATGCTAGAGAGATAGATGACTGGGATCTGGCCGAGGATTGCCTGAATAATTGTGAGGGAATCATAGCTAGGATGACCGAAAATGGCCGGCGACCTCAGCGGAAGGCTGTACCAGAAGCATCACCAGTCCATGTCTTCGACAACGAGCCACCGAATGACTGGCTAGATGCTACACTACCTGTCTCTTACGGGCCAATGGATGGGTCTGGCCAAGGTAGAGATTTGTGGGATATGTTCGGGTTTGTTGAGCAGTATCCTGTTTGAATCTAAAGGCACGTGCTAGGACGAGTGAATGACTGGTAGGAGTAGTCCATCCACAAAAATTCAGATGCCAGGTCAGAAGCTTGATGTTTGAATACACCGTTTTGCCAGGAATGCAATACCCAGCAATGGCAGAGGAGGCGCGAATAGCTTCACTGGAGCGTGGGGGGTGGTCAGCGCGCCCCAAGATAGAGGACTAAAGTTTCACAATATTCCGTCGCGCTTCCTTGAGGTCGAGAATATCTCCTCGATCGGTAGTGCTTCTCCCTGATCGTACCCTCTATTCAAGAACTCTTGAATAAATCCAAACATGATAATGATATTAATTCGTAACATGGGGATCTCTCTGATGTGAACAGTTTCGGATTGCGCGTAATCTTATCACCAACCCAATTCACGTCTCGGTTAACTTTTGTCGACAATATCTAACGAAATAAGCTAATATCTGCCATCTCAATCTCCTTAAGTGGCGTGTTGTACACCGGTCGTGCCTGGTCCAATCCCAGGTTACCACCTGCAAGAACTAACAATTCTGAAGAGGATAACGCAACATTGCTCGGAGTGTCGAGTCAGAAGTAATGAGAGTTAACTGCTGGGACATCCATCTGCACTGTGTGCCCGTGGATGCTTCTGGGGACTTTAGCGCGTGAAACAGAGCAGGAGGCGGGGTTGAACCGGACGTATTACCTACGTACGGACGTTGCTCTCATAGGCCTCTTCTACTAAAAGGCTTCAAACCTTTTTTGGCTTTTTTGGCGGGTTTTTCTTTTTCTTTTTGGTTTGTTGTTTTTTGGCGAGATGTGGTTTTTGTGGGGCTTTGTTGTGATTAAGCGAGACGCGTCAAGTTGAGACCAAAAATTTGTTCGATATACGCCGGGCCGATGAATATTTTTGAGCTATAGGGACGAGAGTACATGCAAACATTAAAGGTAAGTACTTGAATAGCTTTAAGCGACGGCAAGATATTCTATCGTAATTCCAAGTGACAGTGGTGACTCGGGATACGTGGGAACTGATTCGAGATATACGAGAGACTCCAGAATTGAAGAGAATATCAATGATTTCGTGGCTGCTAAATATGGGCTCTTAGGTATATGCAGTTCTATTTTAGATTCCTGTGGTGGTAACAATCAGTATGACATTATTTTGGGGTCATCGAGGTAGCCATAGTCATATTTTTTGGGCTAGTTCATGTAATGGTGCTCTGTATTGTCGCATACCACTACTGCATTATTTATATTTCAGTACCATCGTAGAGTCGATGGCCGTTTATCCTGACCGCAACATAACTTTGGATGAGGTCCGTGATACCATTCTTCGTTTGCCGAACTCTTCCCCAAGTGCACCTGCAATAGCTTGTTACAAAAGTGCATTTCGAGCAAGTTCTGATGGAAGGCTTAAAAGATATCAAGAGCGAAGCATTGGCAGAGGATCGTCGAGCGAGGAGTGACACTGTCGAAAATTGCTAACAATGGCCGGCATATCGTGACAAGATGACACTTGCAGGTCTTCATCCAAGTCTCTTCTGGACTATTTCTTCATTTTCCCAATAATTTTGGCTCCCAAAAACACAATACAACTAATCAGGTTGGAAATGGACTCAATTAAGTCTCCCCATCCTTGTTCTTCTTCACTAACGTTTCGCCCAGTCCGACTGTTAAGGAGTCTACGAATGCTCCGGGTCTTGAAAATGAGGGATGTCAGAGATCCAACAGTAGCAAGAGCCACAGGCATGACCCTGAGCACGAGTCGACCATACTCGAGATTCGTGATGGGTGACTCGATTTTGCGTTCGTAGTATGTCGTACTGCTTTGAGGGATTTCATATAATCCACCGGCAGAAACCCCCAACATGGTGCATGCAATACATGTATAGACTGTAAGGGTGTGTTTCTCCCATTTATGTACTTCATCTTGATAGATGTGAAGTTGAAGTAGCGCACGTACGTTGGCTTGGGACTTTTCGAGTTGGCGAGATAGCTCTGAGGCAAGGGCTCTAGGATCGATATCCTCGTAGGTGTCGACTGCTTTGGCATCGAGCTGCTTGTCCTCTGCGGCCATGACTGTGTGACTTGAATGGTGATGCTGTGCTGCTTGAATATCGATTGAGTCGAACAGATCTAAGGCGATGAAGGAGACTTTGGTGTTGGTGTTGGTGCTGTTGGAAATTTTGGAAAGAAGGTTACACGGATATAAAGTAGCCCCTCCCGAACACTATCCCTCTCAATCTGGAAGAATGTCAACGAAAAAGCTGCGATGCGAGGCAGGAGCTCTCTGGGGCACGGTATAACTATCCCTTGTCATTTGAACTACTGTGTCAGGCTCTACTGTCCATTCGCAATGAAGCATTGTCGTATGTAGCCGGTCACTGAGGAGGCGCTATCAGAAAGTTTGAGAGAAGAAAAGGACATGTTGAAGCACTACAGGCACGAATCGCAAATTGCAGACTGAGTCTTTCAGCGCGACAGAAATGCTATCTTCTGTGCATGAATGAGTCTCTTCAACATGTGCGCAATTGCAATGACATAGACCCCAATTGAAGCATCTCCACTCAACCACCCTAAGCGTCCTCCACGATAGCAGTCACTCGATATCAATCCCCAAGACTATATATTTCCACCACCAAGTCGACTTGGCGGAGAATTCCTGGGATACCATACTTATTCTGCGCGGTATAAACCGACTAAATCCGTCAATCAGAGGAGCGCAGTGCCGGAAAAGGGAAAGGAAGCTACCTAGCAACTGCATACCGAGCCTCTAGCCATGAGTCTTCCTGATCCCATAATCACCAGAGTGACAATACCCACGAGAGCTCCAAGGTAGAATAGTAGCAGGACAGCGAGAACCTCCCAACTCCCCTCATTCGTTGTCCGATACCTGCCCTTCGCTCTCCAGAAAGCCGTCCGAATCCTGAATCCCACTCCAAGCCCGACACACAAGATCATCAATCCCTCCGTTATCATCAGACCAATGAAGAGTGTCCGCAGCTCCCGCCTATGTAGATCGCACAGTATGTTGTACCCGTTGTCTTCTTGGATCTTTTTGTGTAAACCGAAAAGGGTGTACGCTCCAAGGGTGATCAGAATGGCGGTGCCGAGAATGGTCTCTTGAAGGGCTTGCCCGTACAATTTTTGCTCCAGGTCTTTCGGGGACGTGCCGTACTGGACACTTTGCTCAGACTGGGCTTTTTCGATTCGCATTTTGGGAGCGGTCTTTTCTTGATTTTGGAAGTGAACGGGATGGTTAGGGTTGAGCTTTGAGAGATGTTGGTTGGCAGCCATGGTGCGCAAGCTCAGACTGTCGATCTGGTGAAATGTGTTCTTCAAGTTCAGATTTGTTGTCGTCGCCGGAAAGGGAAGTCACGATGAAGTTGGGGCTAGCTTTGCCTAGCGTTGTACAAGTCAACAAAGGAGCGCTCGCTTCAGAGAGCGCCATCTGCTGCGACAAACAATAAAGGTGGACTCCACACGCACGTGCAAATCCTTGAATGCTAGGCGAGAATCAATTGAGACAAAATAACAAGTTGATGTCTCTTCTGGTATTGACGCGTTTTGTTTGGAAGATCCCGAAGTTAAACCATTTAAGAGCTGCCCTACACTCCTCGAGAGCCGCCATCACCGGACCAGTATCTTGGAGTGAATGGGTATGGCCCAAGTGACGGATATCGGAGGCTCACTTCCAGGGATGGGCCCGATAGGACTTCAATGTGGAGTGAAGATTGTCCTGAGTGCGAGACGGAATCTTGATTTGAAGTTCAAGCAAGGGAACAAGACGTGGGAGGGTGTTTGTTATTGAGCCGCCTTATCAATTTTGGCTTTCGCATTTGTAGGAAAGCTAATAATGGATTGAGATACCAGGCGAAAATATTCCGGAATTTTGTTGGTGAGATGGCGGAAGAGTATGAACTTTCCGTCTGGCATATCGTCCTGGGAAGGTATGTTCAATTTGTGTTACAGTGGATTGTTGTTTGGGAGAAGTTTAAGCCTAAGCGAGGTCGCAGTTATTTGGTAGAAGCACTTCAAAAACCTTAGCATACTTGAGTGAAAACTTTGAGAACGACATAATCTATTCCTTAAGTTCATTTGGTGATTCCAATATGAGGCTATAGTTGCTCGCCTTTTCAGGGCACATAGGGACTTGAAAGACAGGACTGATGTTGTCAGCAGTGGAGTACAACAGCGACACTACATTCCCATATGGAGCCACATGTTTTAAAAACACATTGAAGACTTTGAGAGCAGATATTACTGGTTTCAGAGTCCTTGAGCTTGTCACAACTTGATATCGAAAATTCAACTTGGAGATGGTCCCCTCTGATGCTGCGCCATCGTGATTGGTTGAACGGCATGTGACACCAATGGTAAATGCAGCCTCACCGAAACGGGCAGGCAGGCTGGTAGGCATGTCTTGATAAGAAGGTGCCTTCAAATTCCCGAATGCGCACAACATCACATTCATCATATCACATCTCTTGAAGGGGAGGAGAGGAGATACTTCGCCTAAACCATCACACCTCGGTCGCATCCTGACCAAGCCAACCCTCCATCGTCCCTAGATTGACCCCGCGAAATTTAAAGACGCCAAAAGCCGATTCAAACCGACACATCATCAGGGCACAGAATGGCTTCGACTTCATATCCACAAGCTGAGAGCTCGACTGGCAGTGGCTCTCCTCAGCAATCGCAGCAGCAGCAGCCTCCTCAGCATAAGCGCGTTTACCAGGCGTGTATCCCTTGTCGCAGGAGGAAAGTGAAATGCGACTTGGGGAGTGTTGACAACCCCGGAGACCCGCCTTGTAAGTCCCAACCTCAACTCGGAATAATCCCAAGACAAGCGCTTATTCTCCCATGAAGGTGTGCGATGCAGAAGAGAGAGTAAGGAATGTTTCTTCTCTGCGACGAGAAGAAAGAGGAAGCATGAGGATGGCAGACCCGACAGTCTCGACGGTTTCGAGTACCAAGACGAGTACATCGTTCGCAATGGTCGGAAAATGGTACAAGGCTCGCCCCCAGCCTCGATGCGACAATCGTCAATGGGAGCTCCAACATCTGCTAGATCAGCAGTACCCTATGGAGATGGTGCGCCTGTCCTTACTGGACCGCCCTTGACGCCCGGAGGATCAATTGGTAGAACGCAGCCATTGCGCCGGCCCACCGAGAACACAAGAGATACCTCCTACCGAGGCGAACGGCACTCAGATGAATCAAATACACAATTGGAGAATCTTGAGGCACAGGAGGTTATGCGAAGGGAGGTTTATGGTAGGCATGGTGTTTATTGAAGCTTGATCATGAAGGCTAATGCGAGTCCAGGACCCCACGATGCTCTGGACTTACTCTACAAAGCTGCTACGGATAGGTAGGTGATGTGAGAAACAAGAGTTACGGGAGAGGCTCACAATTTCTTTAGCCCAGGCCACAAGAGAAGTAATAGCCAAGTCTCATCAATGCTTAACAACAGCACATCCGGACATCAACCAATGGTCTCTCCTCTACAAGCCATCAATCGACCATTTCAGACCGACATGAGACCCCCGGAGGTGCGAAGAGATGTTGCGATTGACCCTGCCTTGTCTTCAGAAGCTATTGATAGGCCAGAGAGGACGCAAGAGCAAGGATATAAGGATGCTGTGAAGGCTTGGTCTAGGTTCCGATTTGTTCGAGCTGGATGGTTCACTCCAAGCGAAGCTATTGATTACATTGATTAGTACGCATCTTGAACCCTTACCAGGTTTAATCTACTGACTGACTGATTGTAGCTATTATGAATACCTTTCTCCACTTACACCAATATCTCCGCCAACTTTCAGAGATCCTGGAACTCACCCAACACTTCTCATTGAGGAACCTATCTTGACCGTTACTCTTCTCACCATTGCTACCAGATATCGACGAATCCCTGGCCCTGGAGGTCACTGTAGATCACATGCAATTCATGAACAACTTTGGACCTACCTGCGCGGAATGATTGAGAGATGTCTCTGGGGCCAAGAGGCTTTTGGGGGTGGATTTTGCGGATCGGGAGCTGAATCTGAGGCGCAAACATCTAGCACTGCGCCATGGAGAGGATTACGCAAAGGTAGTTTGAGAACACTGGGCACCATCGAAAGTCTGATGATATTGACGGAGTGGCATCCACGGGCACTTCACTTCCCTCCAGCAGAGGCTACTGACGAGCTCATGCTTCCCTCTTATGATGCTTCCGATACTTACAGCACAGATGAAGAAGGCATTGGTCGACTTCCTAGAGGCGTTGGTGGCAAGAGAATTGAAAGTTGGTTAGAACCAGCTTGGAGAAGTGATCGAATGTGCTGGATGCTACTGAGCACAGCCATGGGCTTGTCTTACGAACTTGGTGTTTTCGACGAGATTGACGAGCTGTTAGAAGCTGGCGGGGAATTAACCCGGCCAGAATACGAAGATGAGGCATATCGTCTACGTGCGGGACGAATAAAGAGGCTTTTGCTGATATATGTCACACAATTGGCTGGCCGCCTTGGATGGACAAATATGGTTCCGGAGAACTTAAGGGTCACAGATCCTGCTTTCGCCCCTCGAAAACGAAGACCATCGATCGACGGCAAGACTCCCGAGACCAACACTACTGTGACCAACAGTTTCAATTACATCCCAAACCTGGAGCTGGATGACCAGATTATCCACTGTTGGGCTGGAATCAGTAATGCCATGCGAATTGGTAATGAGAAGCTTTTCAGGTCGAGACAATACACGACGAAGATCATCAAAGATTCGAGTTATGTGGAGCTTCTCAAAGACTTCCAGCCCATGCTAAAAGCATGGAAAACAGAATTCACGCGTTTCAATCTTCCCCAGTACATTGGTCACATACTTTCGATCGAGTATCAATATGTTCGAATATACGTCAACTCCCTCTCCTTACAAGCTGTTGTTGAAAGGTGCAGTACAGAGGCTGGCAATCGCTTCAATGCATCTGGACATCCTGGCGACGGAACAGTGGTTGGCGCCATGTCAACTGAGAACCAGCAAACGTATTACGGAAAGCTACCTCTTGCAACCTTTGGTAGCTACACAGCTGCTGATCAAGACTACGTCAAGGAAGTTGTAGATGGAAGTCGAGAACTATTGACAATAGTCGTAGATGGTCTGCTACCTGGAGACTATTTGAAGCACGCCCCAGTACGGACATATTTCAGAATCATTAGCGGTGCTATGTTTTTGTTGAAAACATTTGCTTTAGGCGCATCAAAGAGTGATGTAGAGCATAGTATTGGACTGATGGACAGAGCCGTTGATGCTCTACGGAATTGCGTAGTCGATGATGTCCACCTAGGTATTCGCTTCGCAGATCTCCTGGAAACACTGACTTCCCGACTCCGAGGCCGCTTCATCAGTGCCCCTGGCCCTCATCCACACGGCGACCCCATCAGCAGAACTCGCAGTCCAACTCTACATCACGAATCCGACAGCAAGCGACAGAAGATGGAACAGCACGACCAGATCCGAGAATGGAATGCCGCAACTCCGAATTACGGCATGAGCAACGGCACAGGTGAGTAACACATAAAATACCCAGTTCCCCATCTCTCATGAAACACTCCTCACCTCTCAATAGATCTCAACGTATCAGCCACACCGTTTGATCTCAACCAAGGATCCTTTGTCCCCGCTCCCGGCACACCTTATAATCAGGGTCCTGGCTCGAGCTACGGCAACGATTTGCAGGACCCCTTCAGTGACTGGAATGCTAACGGCGGTACGGATTTCTGGTATCTCCCGCCTGGGACGGCGTTCTATCAGCACCTGGGTGATCAGGGTGTCACACAGACGGCTGAGGGTGTTAATGTTGGCGGCATGGACTTGCTGGACTTTATGGCGTTGGATGGGCCGAATTTTGTTGGTGAAGGGTTTTAGGTTGGGATGAATAGGGAAATTGGAGAACACGGGGGGCGGGAGGCGGTATGGGTAAACAGTACATGTATGGCTTTGTGATGGAATTTTATGGCCAGAGTGTTAGGAGCCCCATGGATGGATTTTAGGAGCGAAATGGAAAGTAGCAAGCCTTTATGATTGCTATGAAGTAGCGATGTTATTCCCACGTGTTGTTCTCGCTCCTATTATTGTTTGAGAAGTCTCACGGGAAGAAATCGTGACAAAAAAAAGTGTCACAATTTCTTCCCCTTAATAATTTCTTCCCCTTCATACATGCACGTGAAATGAGGGGTAATTTGCCAAATATCGTATGATTGAGGGGTTCTGTTCGAGAGGGAAAATCTGGAGATTGAAGCTGGCCGTCGACTCATTGAACATCAAGTAGTAACAGAACCTATCATTCATTCTGTTTTGTTATACCTATCACTCGGTGTCCTGAAAAGGGATCTAATGCCGACTGTCATGCGTACGTCGTCCATATGCCAGAAGTCAACATCTCGACTCTTCATCTCACTCACACATGCAAAAGAGGAGTCATTTCATGTTTTGGAAGAAAATCTCAATTGGGTATTATTTCGCAATGTATCGTATCGTAACGCAGGCAATGCCATGCCATGCGGCTCCCTGTTACACAGTCCAAGCAAGTCCAGATATCTGATCGCTAGACTCCCCCTTAGAAAGACGAAAAATAAGCAAAAAATGAAAAAGGCCATGCTCGCTTGCTCCTTCACTTCTATCGTATCCTATCGTATCTTACATGACTTTTATCCTGAGAGTAACGCCCCAGTTTGGCTCGAATGACCTTCTAGAAAAGGGGAATGAGAAAGAGAAGCGTATGGTACAGAGGATGAATGGGAGACAGGGGATTAGAGGCGTGCCTGACGTGACGGTATGTAAAGCAACATCCGCAAAGAAGCAGATCTGTGTGCCGTAAACGCCATTGCTGGGAAAGAGATAATACCAAGCAAGAAAACAAGCAAGCTCTCTGGACACCAGAACTGAGCAATGCCACCAAGAGACCGGCTAGCAATCGAGCATCAACCGATGCTCGGTAAGGAGAAGTTTCTTATCAATAAGAGCTCTCTTGTGGTGAAGCGAAGCGAAAGTGAAAAAGGCAAATCTTCACAGAACTTTGTGCTTTCTGAGAATGGTCTCTAGCGCCCGGGTATCGAATAGCGTATCGTCGGGGATCTGATCGATGATATAGGTCAGATTTGCGAAGAGGTCGCCTTGGTTCTTGTAAGCGAGGATGGCGGGTACTCCTGCATTGTCGAATTCGATGTCTTCATAGTGTACGCGAACGAAGTGGATGGATGGGTTCTGAGGAACAAGTGGGGAGAGAGCGTCGGAGATGACTTGGGAGACTGGGCACTGGGGGACCGTTAGTATATGTACAGCAGTATGGAGGTAAGTTGAAGAGAGAATGGGCGGAAGGGAAGAGCATACCTCCGGATCGTAAACAAAGACCACCACGACCGTGTCTCTCGTAACCTTCTCAATGGCGTCCAAGTATCCCAAAGCATCAACCTCATCAAAGCGTCCATACCGGCGAACACTAGGACTCGTCCTCCGATTCCTGATATCATTGCCCTCTCTCTTCAACTCCTCACGTCTCTGCTCTCTCCAGCGCTCTACAAACTCCTCCTCTTCACTCGCACTCCCCTCCCCTTCATCCCTCAAGAAAGTACTGAGCCTCTTATTCTCCTCATTCCCACTGCCTATCCTCGTCGCGCTACTCGCCCTCGCAACCTTACTCCTCCACCCATCCTTCGTCTTACTCCGTCTCGCCTCCTCGAAACTCCGCGCATCGGCAATGACGCCCTTGACGCCCGTGGTGCGGCCATTGTCGAAGTCTCGGTGCGGGAGGAACATGGGTCCGCCGCGGGGGTCGAGGGACGGCATGCGCATGTTGTTATCGATCTGTTTCTGTAGGTAGGCCTGCTCTTCGTCTTGATCCTCTCCGCTCTCGTGCGCCTTGTCGTTCTTGTAATCTTCACTGTCGTCTCGGTGGTGCGTGAGTTTGCCAGAGGAAGATGCTTTGGCTATGATGCTGTCGAATTCCTCTTGAGCGGCGGTTTTGGCTGCCATTTTGGAAGAGGGTGGGTGCTGGGTGCGCCGAGGGTCTTATTTATGGTCGAGGGAGGGAGAGGGATGTGTCAAGGAAGGACGGGGTCCGGCAGATCGAAGAGGGCTGAACTAAAGGAGAAATCGAAGAGAAGAAAGAAGGGGAAGCGCCTGCAGGTGGGCAAGGGGATGTCTGGAATGCTTCTGGAAGACGCGGGAGAAGGCGTGGCCGGCTGATCAGAGGTGAAATGCAGAAAAGAGTGGATGTCACAACGTCCGACTCAGGCCATGACCGTCGTTCCAGGCATAGGGGACGGCTGGTGAGTGGTCGGATATGAGCGAGCGGAGCCCTGAAAAAGAGGAGTTGTGTGATGTCGGAGCTGTTTCAGACTTGATATCGTGAGGTTTTATGCCATGCCATGCCTTTGCGTTCGCTTCAATTAGATGCCAGTGCCGGGGTTGTCCCTCGAGCGAGGGGTGATCGACCAACGTCACCTTTCAGCTCTCAGCCTATTTTCAGCGCTGAGTCTGCCGGGCCCGCTTTGATATACAGTACAGGGGCATGCGTGTTGCTTTGGTACTTCACTGTCCTAATTGGTCCTGGCACTTTCACTATAATGAGTTAATTGCTTAGTTATTTTCTAGAATACGAAGACAGACACCGCTCTATTAATATGTATTGAAGTCAGCATAGACAGCGAGACTGAAAATACTCTGGTTTGTTTACATACGTCTATCCATATCAAAAGTGCGTTGTAACCATCATGCCTCGGTGATTTGCAGCAAACAAGCCTGATGTCAACCGATCAACTGATCAACAGTAAAACTCTGCTGATCTATATTTCCTTTCCCCGATACGTTTCTCCCATTACCACACAAGCATTCACTTCAATCCTCTTTCCCCATCAGTCTGCCGCAAGCTTCAGTGCTTGACAATCGACTCAATCAAGCTGCAATCACATCACCTACCACACCACCGTGCTTTGCAAAACTGAAGTCCTTGAGAAGGAAGCAACAGTACAGTTGCGGACCGAACGTTATTCTAAAAATACACATATGCCATAAATTACATCAAAAGAAAAGGGCCGTAGAACAAGGAGACATGTGGTTCCTGGCATTACCATGCAAACTTCAAGCTCCAAGCTCCCAATCCCAAGCGAAAGGAGGTAGCTGTTTTAGCGCACGGCGTTTCACATGCAGCAGTGGCGGTCCAATGCGAAGCGTGAAGCCACCGGCAGTCAGACCTCAAGGTCGCATTGGCTCGTTGATGTGGTGATCATCTTCAGGCGGCTGGCCTTTCTTGAGAAGACTAGACTAGGAGTTAGCAGCCGTTTGTTCCCCTGCCTCTTCTAGAGTAGTCATTCGAGGTACAACTCTAGCTTCAGGTATGTGTCATGGACAATCGAGCGAAGACGGCCTTTTCCAGATTCCCATCTTACAAGACAGTCTCGTAGACAAGAGGATCGTTGATGTGAATTTCCCAGAGTGACAGGCTAGCTTCAATTGCTGTTCAAAGCTCCTCAATCACCAAGCGGTTGGGGCTACTGTACTGTGACTTCGGTAGTCAGTAAGCTAACAAGTAAGCCCTGGAAGAGTACGCCATGAAGGAAAAGGGTGAGGTTCCAAACAGTGGTGTAGCTGAGTGTCTTTGGTTATATCATACATCTCTGCAATATATCTCCGCAATAGTAAGCTGTTGGAACACGATCGTCCAAGCAAAAGGAAGAGAAGCAAAGCCCAAGCCCAAGTCCGGGCCCAAGCAAAAGTCTGTTTTCGTCTATGCTCCTGTACGGCCCAGATATTGTTTCTTCCGCCCTTGCGCTTGACCCCGTTCCGTCTTCCCCGTTAAGATCTTCGACAGGATTTCAAGAAACTTCGCACGCATAAGGGCGTTCCTCCGGGGAATACATAAATCTGTCACGCAAATATAGAGAGTACCGCCGTTGTTTTGTATGCAATTATTCGGACTATTGTACAAGCATTGATTGATTGATGGAACCGACGACGCCAAGGCAGATGGGTGTGCTAGCGACGGAGCAGTAGCACCAACAGCAATAACAGCTTGATAAGAGTCCATCCATCCCTCTTCATTCCCTCCACCCTTTCCCCATCCCCCTTTACTGCTTCATTCTCACAACCACATAATATATCTACACAAATACCCAAAGACAATAAAGGGGCAGTCAGTCCATGGAAGCCGGCCTTCTTGCGGAATTGCAGGACCAACACAGACGTAGACAGACAGAGAAACCTCTCCAGCACCGCCGCTTGACTCACTACAGCAGACTCTCCCCCACCGAGACAACCCTCGAGAGCTTTTTTTATTTTGGGAAATTGAGCACAAGGAAAAACGACATGTAGAGAAGGAAGGAAACAGGGAAGTAGGCGATGTGAGGGCCTGGCACCAGATGTCTCGGTAGGATATCATCGCAGCAAACAGCCTTGGGCTAAAGGACGCGCCAGAGAAAGAGCAAGAGTAATGCACGCAAGACCGCCCATACGAACAAGAATAGTGGGAAAAGAGAATTATTCAGCACAGAATAGGAGATCGCGATCAACTGGTGGATGAGTCTCCATGAGAGCAGATCGACAGTTCAGCAACAACTCCTACTTTGCCGAGGCATGGATTGGTATCGTAACTTCGTCCAGTAATACGCCAAGTTGCAGAGATTAACAAGGCGGGGTATCGTGTATCGGTTGCGAGTGATTAGAGGTATTTGTAGGTGTGGTCGGATTTCGGGGGTTGGTGAGCCTCGAGCTACTCTGCACAACTCGATTGTGGAATACCGTCCGCTGTCGTCGGATGTAGATCTCTCACATAGCCCAGATTTTGAGCTACAAAAGTGTTAGCTCAGCTTAGAAAAAACAAGAATATCTTCACACACCAATGAATCCCAAGATCCAGTGCACAAGCTCATGCCATCGTTGCTTACACCCAAACAGCTGACCCGATTGTCGTGGCCGACCAGCGATCCGACCTTCTCTCCACGAGTGATGTCCCAGACCTGCACAAGGTGTTAGCATTGTAGTCCTTTCTCAATGTTGATAGAGCGCCGCGAGGTCAATCTTACCTTGCATTCGAAATCATCATAACCAGCAAACAGAAGTCTTCCAGATACTGACGTAGCAACCGAAGTAATACCACAGAGAATTGCTTCGCTCTGGTAATTGTTAGCAGATATCCCAGTAAAATTGAAGCTATCATACTCCATATTGATTGAGTTCTCTATCAGCCCGGATGTCGAACAATCTGCAGGTTGCATCATCGGAACCAGTGACAAATGAGTGTCCGTCTGGGAAGAACTGAATCGCATTGATATCCGACTCATGTCCAGCGAAAGTTTGGACAGCCTTGCCAGCACGAATATCCCATAATTTTGCAAATGCATCGCAGGCGCCAGAGACGAAGGTGTTCTGATTCGTTGGGTTGATGCTGATGCTCATGACATCTCCAAGATGGTCTGCGAACTCGGTGACCTTGGAGCCAGTCTCTACATCCCACTTCATACATGTCATGTCGCCGGAGGAGGTGAGGATACTTCGGTCATTGATGAACCGACAGCAGGAAAGGTACCCGGAGTGACCAGAAAGTTCCCGTGCAACTCGGGTTGGACCATCGCGATTTGAGTTGAGGTTGTAGATTGAACAGATATTGTCGAGACCACCGCAAGCAACGTAGTTTCCGCTAGGGGCATAAGCGCAGGTCATAACCCAGGATGAGCGCAGAGGAATAGCATGGACTTTGTTTGTCGTATACGCATCCCAAATGATGAGCTTTCCGTCTTGTGATGCCGATACCAAATGTCTCCTGTCGGTGGACCAATGCATGGCGTAGATCTTCGCAAGATGTCCCTTCAAGGTCTTTCGGGTCTTCATCATCGTGTTCTTTGGTAGGGCTTCCTGTTGACTACGGGCAATGCCAGAAACTGCACGATACTTGTTAGTACACAATCGCAATGACTACAAACCAGAAACATCATCAATTGGATGATTGTAGACGTGGAACCTTGACTACAATGGCCGCAATTACTTACGCGTGCCGTCGGCCAGTTCATCCTTCTTGCGCTTTATTCTGTCCTTCAGATTCTCTGCCTCGCGACGAGCCTGTTGGATGCGCGCCTGCATCTGATCGGGCGATACTTCGTTCGACATGGTGGCGGTCGGACTGTGCAGGAGGATGAGGTCGTGATTGTTGTGGTGTTGAAGTTCGTTGAAGGTGAACCTTGGACGTCGTCGGAGAACGAGATGAGGCTAGGTAGGGGGGTTCGGGGGTGAGCCAAAAACGGAGGATAGCTCCCCGGGCTATTGGCTGTTGGTGTCGCTGTCAGCTTGGTGACAAGTGGAGGTTTGGGTGATGGATTAATGGACGATTCGGGTCGACGCAGCTGTGCGATAGATGGTCAATTGGATGTAAAAGAACCGACGCGATTATCAGCAAAGAGGGTTTGGTGGGTGAGGTATATTGTGAGTGTGGTTGGTTGCAGTAATTGGGGTTGGGTTGGGCAGCTGGGCCGGGCTGGACTGGGGCTGGGGCTGGGAAGGTGAGTGAGTGAGTGAGTGAGTGGAAGGGACGAGACGAAAGGGTGTGGAGTGGAGAACTGGCAGGATTTGAGAACTGAGGTACGATGTGATGCGGTGCCGTGCGGTGCTCTCTGTGCTCTCTGAATGGTACCGGCTTGGTTGCTTGGTTGCTTGGTTGCTTTTCGAGGGGGTTAGGGGCCGCGCTAATAGCCGGAGCGGCCACTTTCTGCTTAGCAAGAACGCAGCTCGGCTACAATTGGTGATTTCCACTGTGGAGACGTTCAATAGGGGTTGGGCCAGATGAATTTGATATAATATTTGATAGAAAAGAGACATATGGATGGCATATGTAGGCAGGTAATGTCCATACAGCCACGACATCCAGCAGTGAATTTGAATTGATCTTATTATAAGAGCCAGAAAGGCTCGCGCAGTATCTAGGGAATTCTCTCTGATGGTTGAAAGGAGCATGTGGTTGTGGAAGGTATCCTGTAGCAGTGCAGAGACACACCATAACGAAATGAGTCCTATTCTCCTCTACTTGGAGTCCTGTCCTGTATCAAAAAAAGCCCACTCTCATTGGAAGATACCGGTAACCAGTTTTCGCACTGCGTCACTGCAGCCATTTGCTGTACAACATCTCGGTCACCATCATGATCCGATCACATCCGGAAGCATTTCTTCGCTCCTACCACCCAATGACAGATTTCGAGGCTTACCAGACTGTCAAAGCACTGAACTGTATTCGTATATTGTCCGGGACCTCCTACTAGTTTGACAGCTTCTCTGGCACTAGATATCTGATATCACTTTTCTCATACGCCTCTTTCCGACCTCTACTTGCGCAAAGTAGCTTCCAATTGATATCTCAAGACTTGGTCCAGAGATGTTTTTCTTATCCAAGCAGAGTGTCCGAAAAAGGCAACTGGATGGGTCCTCTCCTTGCATTTTGCCTGCTCGTGCAGCAACTCTGCAGGTAAGCTAGGCCATTTAATTGCATTGCATACGATCTCCAGGGGAATTTTACACACGGGCAGCTTCCGTCACTGCTCGGCACCCCATGAAACCCTTCTAATATCACTCTCTAGCCGAAATATTGCAGGACTTCTTTCTCCTGTGATGCGACATGTTGGAAGTAAGCATCGTCACCCCGCAAATTCCTGTCCTCCAGCTTCATATATTGGAAGGTTTGCTGTCGCACTTCCGTACCCCTCCTTCTCCTGTACCACAGACAAGGTACAGAGCTGGCAGCTGCGGATCACCGACTAGCCATATATTTCCCCATCTATGCCCCTTTCAGACATGTTGTCGCAGACAATCCAATCAGATGAACACCTCCCCACTGCCGGTGACGCCACGGCCCAGAGCCGGAGATTTAACTCTGTGTTTTCCACTCTCCCCATTTTCGATGGCCGCTCTCCCATTCTCGATGGCAAGCACCAAACCTTTTCATTTATAGATTTCTTAATTTGGCATCTTGTACTCAAGTCGATAAAGTTTACTGGTCAAACAAGCTTTGCAATCAAGCGTTGGTTCTGACTCTGCATGCGTTCCCGCGACCTTCACACTCCTCTTGTCAGAAGACAAACTCTCTTCAACCCCGGAGCAGGAGGTATATCATATCCACTCTGCCGCCATAAGCCCACCACAAAGAACCAGTCATAGTCGGTCTCACCGCCAAAATTATGTCTGAGGAAGTCCAGCCTTCAAGTCCCGAAATGGATTTCGTCGCATTGCCGAAAATAGAGGTAAGTCAGTCGAGAGTCATTTAAGACACGCCCGTTCCCCCTTGCGTTCAGCGTTGCATCGACAATGGAGCCATGAAAGCCACGCAATGATAGTTAGCTTTTCCGCATGTCCATGATATCCTGCTTCAGTAAAAAGGGTTTGACTCAGTGCTGAATTCCATTCGTCTTAGTTACACGCCCATCTCAGTGGCAGTATCAGTCGGGAATGTCTTCACGAAATATGGCTCCAAAAGAAGGCTCGAGGAGAAACAAGGCTAGAGGACCCTCTCATTGAGATGCCTGCTTGTAAGTTCGATTACGATTTGGATACGTGAGTTGTATTCCTGTGTGTTCTGCAATGTTTGTATTTTGTAGCTCTTGGAATCAAGTACTGCTTTCAATATTATGATGCAGAGCTTTGGATGCGATGTCTCGGCTAAGGATCTCATAAACGCTCTCTCATCGAGGAGAGAGAGAGATCTTTCGAAGTTGCTCTCACTACTCGTGTTGTTCACATGCTTCATCTTTTACTGTTCTCTTCATGTTTCAAAATCTCACACCAATCAGCTTCTTTCCTCTCTTCTCCAAATACATCTACGAGCTCTGCAACGACCTCCCCTCCCTAATCCAAACCACCAACTCCGTCCTCTCCTCCTTCTCCTCCGACGGCATCGCCTACCTCGAGCTACGCACCACACCACGCGCCATCCCCTCAGCAAACATCACCAAAGATGACTACATCCAAACGATCCTCTCCTGCATCGCCGCCTCAAACTCCTCCCCCAGTTCCCAAATGAAAACAAACCTCATCCTCTCCATCGACCGCCGCAACGACCTCACCACAGCCCTCGAAGTCGTAGACCTAGCCCTGAAATACCGCTCCAAGGGCGTCGTCGGCATCGATCTCTGCGGCGACCCAGCCGTCGGCGACGTCTCGATCTTTGCGCCTGCATTCAAGAAAGCACGAGAAGCAGACCTGCCCATCACCATCCATTTCGCAGAAGCGCCAGCATCGTCCACGCCCGAGGAGCTCTGGTGTTTGCTAGAGTACATGCCGCAGCGGATCGGTCATGTGATTAACGTGCCGGACGATGTGAAGGAGGAGATCGTGAGGAGGAAGTTGGGGCTGGAGCTTTGTTTGAGCTGTAATGTGCATGCGAAGATGATCACGGGGACGTATGGGGATCATCATTTCGGGTGGTGGAGGGGGATGGGGTGTCCGATTGCGTTGAGTGTATGTCTTTTCCAAGTTCCCCTTCTATTCTTCTCACTTTTTGTTTTTGGGAGAGGTAGAAAGCCAACTTGGTGGTGGCACCAGACTAATGAATCACATAGACGGACGACGTCGGTGTCTTTGGAAGCAGCCTTTCAAACGAGTACAGGCTCATCGCCGAGCACTTCAACCTCAGCCGCGCCGAGATCTGCGAACTGGCACGTAGCGCGATAGACACGATCTTCGGAACTGAGGAGGATCAGCAGAGATTAAGGGATGTGATGTGGATATAAGCACATTCGCTTCTACTTGGTAATACTAGATATTTAGATGAAGAACTGCGACGAACAAAATAGACCGTAAATGCGTAGATCAGACCACAAGTCACTCTCCCGTATCTTGAGAACGTAGTCAGAATTTTTCATTTGAAGTGATGGCAGATTTCACGGGGGTTCCATACTGAAAATATATGCAGGAAAATTTCCAGCTTCGCATTCTCACCTCCGAGGTAGTGTCATGTAATCCTCATGTACACTGATATGAAACAGAACTCATACTTAGATCAGAAGGATTCTTGAAATGGGATTGGAGTCCTCGCGAGGCCTATACTAGCTAGCTTCTAACGTGCTACCAGAAGAAAGCAACTATAGCATTATTTTGAAAAACATGCCCAAGAGCTCAAAAGGGTTTCCAATCATCTCCAGCTTCCACGGCACGGAACCTTGCACATCCATCTATTCCCACCGCAAAGGTGGCGGCAACCCTAGCCTTTGGAATGTACTGTTGGTCGCTTGGTGGCAGTCGACGAAACCGGAAGTCCAGTGTTGAATGATGAGTCTCCAGCTTATTTCTGGACCGCTGATTCGGTCATCACATCAGTTCTGCCATCCACGGGTTTTATGGCCTGGACATTCTTGCGGCTTTCGTTGCCTAGCTGTGTTAGACAGGCAGTTCATGGCTCACCAACTGTCAAAATTTCCAAAGCCTCCCATCTTTATTTTCTTCTTGACTGGCTCATCCTCAACCTGATCATCTCCGGCACCGGCTTTGCCGTTGCTGATATCCTTCGCAGCGTGCAAATATTTGCCTACACCACCAGCTTGCTCGCTCTGGACAACGGTTCCATCGTGCCTGATTCGCTTGCCGGTCCAAGTGGTTTTGTCATCCTCCGTCCCTCCTTGTTTCTCAATCTCTTCCTTTTCCTTCTCTGCCTCATCTTTCTCACGCTTTTGCTTCTGGAATTCTTCGAATGGGTCAACGAACACAACAACGTTGTCCATCACAATATCCTCCAATGGCCGGTTTCCATCGTCGCATGGGACATTCTCGAGTTTTTGCAGTACATCCATTCCTCCAACGACTCTACCAAAAATTGTATGCTTCCGGTCTAGATGTTTTGCGGCCTTGTAGGTGATGAAGAACTGGCTGGAATTTGTGTTCTTTCCCTTGTTGGCCATGCTCATGACCCCTCGGGAATCGTGTGTCAAAGGCCCGTCGAATTCGTCTTGAAAATTCTTACCCCAGATACTTGTGCCTCCTTTACCCGTACCCGTAGGATCTCCACCTTGTATCATGAAGTTCCGAATATTCCGATGGAATTTCACGCCATTGTAGTATCCCTTCTTCGCTAGCTGAACAAAGTTCCAGACTGCTCGTGGTGCGGTCTCAGTCTGTAGTTCGATATTGAGCGAGCCTTTGGAAGTTTCGATGCGAGCATATCCCTTGATCTTTACTCGTTTTGGTCGAAGCATGTACTCCTCGTCTGTGAGAAGTGCGCGCTCTCCACTCGTTTCGGGCGTAAGTCCAGTAGATGTAAAACTTGCCGCCGCTTTTCCAGTTGTATACTGCGCAGCATTGTATGCCATCTTCTTTTCTTGCACCATTGACGGTCTGGTTGCAACAATTTGTGTCCCGGTCTTAGCCAGCGCCTTCGACCGATTGATATCACCACCAGCCTCGCGCTCTCTTCTCGCCTTCTCCACAGCTTCTTTCGCCCTCAACACCTTCTCTCCCACCCGTCCCAGGGCATCTATATTCACGCTCCCCTTCTTTCTATCTTCCTCCTGTTCCTTGGTTAGAACCGTCTCGCCCTCCTTCACAAAGTTGAATTTGCTTAAATCTCTGCTTTCCAGATTTTGTGGATCTTGGAGGGTGATGATGTCGGACCTGCCGAATTCGCGATCATCCACCAAATCATTCCACATCTTAGCCTTGATGTTCAGCCTCTCCACAGTCTCCCAAGCAAAGACATTCGCCTCACTGCCATGCCTTATTGCCACAATATGTGTATTATCCGTGAACACCTTGAATGTAACCGGATCTACCATCTCACCTTTTCCGTCTCCAGAACCCATTCCACCATCCTGCGCGTCCGTATCGCCATTGCGGGCAAAGTTCAATTTGATGAGGTCCTTGTCCTTCATGGGCTTTCCCGTCACTGGATTCGTCCCATGTTTCTCAAGCCACTGACTTATAACCTCGACATCGAATATTGTCCCCTCTGCCGTGCAGACTGGGTGCTTGAAGGGTTGCAGGCTCGCGGCGCAGAAGTTGAAGGGGAGGCGCTTGAAGTTCGCTCCGTTTGGCGCTTTGAGGTTTACATTAGAGCCAGCGCTGGCTGAATATGCATCGGATGAAGACCATTCGGAATGGGTGATCTGTTGGAGTGGTCAGCACAAGCTCTCAACACAATCAGTAATCGCATCGAAGTATAGTAGGCGCACTGGTTGGAAAGATTCGAATACGTACGTAGAGTTTGTCGGTACCTATTCTCATAAAATATGATTAGCACGCACTTCCTTAATATTCTAGGTGGACTGCGGCTTACCTTTCCCCATCTTGCTGTGTCTAGAGAGATATGGTCATTTTCTTCAGGCGCAAGCTGTTGCCAAAAAGCTGGAGATTTTGCCAAGGCGCGACATGATCTAATCTTATCAATCTCGCCTCCGGACCCACTTCAACAACAACCTCTTGCCATCTTCATCAACATGTATTAATATCTCTGGCAAAAAAAATCGCCGACTCTTATTTGCCGACAGAAAGGGCTGACCTGAATCTAACGAACTCATTGATAAATCGCTCTTCGTCTTACTATCTACTCCCTGCGTGCATTTTAGTTCCAAGTTCCAAATTTTCAGAGACGCGAAATTTGACTGAGTGGTTAATTTACAGCTCAACCGACTCACCGCTTGGCTGTCTGTATTGGATTCACGAATTCAGAAAGCAAAATGGCCAGATTATCAGTGATAGTACGGTCACTGATCTCATCGAGGCTACGACCCAGAATGTTCAAAACCCAGGTAAGCGATAACCTCTAGATCACAATGGTGTAATACATAGTATGGCATGGCATTAAAGCCAGTTTGAACAGTCAGCAGAAAAGCTGTCTGATATACGATGTAAGAAACTCCATTTAACGCCATCGAAGGTTGAAACTATGGTAGGTAAGTAATCGTGCCCGGCTGATTGATGTTCTGTGGATTTTGGCTGACACAGCTTCCTGTCACTTTTCATTATTGAGACCAAGATACTTCAAAAGTAGTCGTTGCGCTAAAAGCAATACTCCTTACGAATCTATAGGCTATCTCTGGGAGACAGACATGTCTGAAGGAAGTCGAATGAAAAGCATTCGACAGGATGTTCCCTTCAGTACCATACAGTCTTTCTTGGGCTGATATCTCTGTGCATAACTCATGAACTCTTGAGAGACTACCCGAATTGAAACCAAGACAAGAGTTTGGTCAGCCTTGGGTGCACTTGCTGGACTTGGGCGCGTCTAGCCTCGAAAGAAAAGTAAACATGAAAGTCAACATCGGCATCACACAATCGTCCACCGTTTGTTTTGCATCATCCGCTCACCTTCCAGTTTGCCTATTGACCCTGATATTTATTCCAAATGTCTTTATCACCTTCGTCTATATCCGTGTTTGAAACATCTGAAGAGGAATACACAGACAGCCTGAAAGATCAGCCAAGCCCCGAAGCTGCAAAAGCCTTAAACGACGAGCTTCGTCGTCAACGAATCAAGAATATCGAGGAGGCATTAGAACACGGTCCCACTGGTATGATATGTGTAAGTAATTTTAGAAAAGTTCCAACCTATTCAGAGTTCGAATTACTCGCTTTGAGCGTGTTCCCTATTTCGAATAATGCTGACGCTCACCTTACAACCCACGAAGTAGTGAATATTAAGTGCTGTAAAAAAGATTTTCAACTTTTGTTCAATTGCGAAGCCAACGATGCTGTAATTGGTCTGCACGAAGCTGGCTCTCTACTCCGAGTCCTCGCCACAGAATTATCAACCCCCAAAGATCATTTCACGATGTCTTCAGCGCCTCCCATCTCCCAACAACACGGCGTCCCACAGACTGCCCACGACAAATCTGGAAACTCAGGCGATCCTTTCGTCAATGCTCCGTACATAACTTCAATTGGCAATACAGCTCACAATCTTGCTGCCGACGCGTACGAATGGGGGAACAGCCCATTCCAGTCAAACAACACTCAGGACTCACCATCTATCAGCAATCCGATCGCTGTGTATCCCTCCACAAATCATTTTATGGCTGCAGATCCGCGACTCAGCTATGGCAATAGCTTCGGAGCTGCCAATGGCATATCTCCATCAAAGCGAGTCTTCAGCTCATCATCTCTCAATTCCAACGCCATGGTCACTTCGGAGCTCGATTATAGCCCATCTTCAAAGCGCCGTGCAGGCCTTACCGGGTCAAACATTTACAATTCGACCGAAAAGACATGTCAAGAAGACATCGAGAATGCCGAGCCTATGAGACGAGCGGTCGCGAACCAAAGGATCAGACGAGCCACGACCAGTACAGTCACACAAGCTCCGAGCTTTGTCAATGGCACATCTGATTCTGCGATGTCAGATGTACCACAGGATTATAGCAAATACTACCAATACCTGGCCGAGAAGCATAATATCAAAGGTTATCAGATGGCCAATGGAGGAGGCGTCGCTCAATCTCAAGTATATGTCTCGCCTTACAAGTCCACCGACACTCCTACAAGCAACAGTCAACAACAGTACGCTGGAGTCAATCCAGTCGCCAATGACATCCCTCAGACTTTCACACCAGCCGCATTTCCAGATGGCTACTCGACGCGTCCTGGCCAATCTGATCACCCCAACAACCTCTCTCAGCAGGGAATTGGTTTTAGCAAGCTACCAACACACAATGCCATCGAAGAAAAGATGCGCCGACATACAGAATCAATTCGAGACTTGCAAATGGCAGAAATCGAGATTGCGAGACAGCGTAGGGCAAATTCATCTACTGGTTTGCATCAGCAACTCGTGGGGCCTCCTGCCAACGCTCACTCCATCTCAGACCTGTGTTCGCCACATCAACCAATGCAAGGAAATACATACCCAGATTCTATCCAGAATACACCAACATCGCAAGACCTATATGCTGAGCACTCAAATCTGGAACTGGATCAATACATGGGAGTGGGACATGGAAAGAACTCTCGCATCCTATCGCCACCAATCTTCTCAACAGATAATCTTGGTTTTGCAACAGCACCTCATGCTCTGTTGTCTCAATACTTCGAACTGAGTCTAAATGATGATCTCTGTAGTGAGATGGCTCCTGGACAGTGGCTGGGCCCAAATACTGACTCTGAGATGATCGCAAATGGAGCTTGCTCACATTACACCATGGACCACAACCAGGAGCACGCTTCCAGCTCTACTTGTCCGTCGACTGCTTCGTACTCTACCGCCAAAACGACCCCTCAAGCCCGGCCCAGGACCGATATCAACAAAATCCATCCAGCATTCCGTCAAGAATATCAGGCTTACGAGGAGAACCTCATGAATGGTATCCAAACACAAACCAGTCTACCTCCATGGCTGGTGATGAGGGCTCGGAGGAAAGCTGGTCTCTTGCCACCAGGGCTGTCTAACAGCGATTCGGGGTCCGAAGACGATTGTGCTCGATTGCCACCAAAGCCCCCTGCATATGAGCGCATCGTAGCTACTAACGAGACAGGTCCTCTCCCCAATATCAACCAGCCATATACCGGCAGCCTCAATCCCTCATCACCTCACTTGGCGGCACATCTCGCACTCAAACAAATGGCAATGCCACGCATGCCTGTCCAGACCCCAACCAGAAAGACTGCCACACCCAGGAAGAAGACTGCGGCCTCGAAGACGAAGAAGACACCCACGCGCAGCAAGTCTCAAGCCAAGAAACCCTCTCAAAGTGATGGTCGAGCCGGTACTTCCGCTTGTCACCAATGCGGGACCGCTAATCTACGACTTCTCTTCGGTCACAAACGGAAACCAGGTCAATAGCTCTACATTGGAAAACATGATGGCTGGTGACTTTGCACAATTTTTTGGAAGCGCAGAGGAGGAACTCAAGTGGAAGCAGGATGCCGTTGCAGAAGCCATGGCTGAGCAAGACACTCCGTCAAAGCGACAATTGAAGATGGCTGAGCGAGAGAGAAACAAGTTGGAGAAGAAGGCTAAGCATTGAGTAGTGCTAGTGGAATCGTGATCAAGGCTTTGTTCTCCTCCTAATTCTTGTTTGGCTGTGGATTGGAGGATAAGTCATCTCATGGCGATGGTCATCGCACTTTCTTTCCTGCTTTCTTTTCTGCCTTTACAAGGTTGATGACGGAATACCCCTTATGATATTGGAGCACGAAAACTGGTGTTGCGCGATTGGAGGATTTCCCCTGAATTATGCACGATTGGGTGGTATCTATGGGAACAAGGTCTATGGATTGTCTCTTCATCTCTAGGATCAGTACTACGATATGATTGGGGTTACTCTAGAAGAATAAAAACTGCCTTCAACTTGTACCTTCTCGTCATCTGAACTCTGACACTTCTAATTGCCCGGAAAAGGTAACGTCACAACCTTTCTCAGTTTAGATAAACTGTGCTTCACATCCAGCTTATCATCTACGTACCTCTCTTACAGCAGTAGCTCATGGACTGAACATGACCCCCGCCCCTCTTGTTTCAGTTCGCATTGCGTCTATATCTTCGACCCGCCTCATTTTCTTCCTTTCTCTTACGCATCAAGACAGTTCTCGGACCTGATCTCCTCAAGGCCGTTAATGACTCTTTTGATCTCCCCCGTCAATGTGTATGCTGTATTACCCAGTTAGTGGACGATGATTTTGACCCACAGATCCTCGCAATGAAACTCGAAAATATGCGGGAATATTGATGAATAGCTACAGTAAATGCCATTCAAATGACCTATTAATCCAATAGCCTTACCACACTCTTTCCTCAGGATGCAAGGACGGATGTGGTCTTGCCAATCAAGAAGATGAGGTAGTTGTGCAATGACTTTTAGGTGCCAAGGCTCGCTTATCCCTTCAAGTGTTGTTTTATTTTCTCGAGGCTGCCCTTTTGGGGAGGGCAATTCTGCCACAGTATCTCATCCAGCTGTGGACTATGATGTGATATGTTTGTTCTGCTATGTGTGTTCTCTGGCAAGGATGAAAGTTTGTGCAAAATTGAGCAGAAACTAATTTGAAGAAGGCTCAAATAATATTAGAAGCGTGTCTTTGAAATAATGTACATTCCGATCGAAAAGTTGACATTGTACAGTCTATTTGTGATAAATATACAAATAAAGGTTCATATGATCTCTCAACGCCAGTACTAAAGTCACAGTGTGCCTCCGAGAATCGCGTCCGCCTCCGCCACCCCCATCTATCTCAGCCATCCTATTTTCACTTCGCCAAGTGCTCCTGATTCTGCATCTCTACATCGTGATTCTCGCTGGGAACAAGAGCCATCACAATCCTTCCAATAATAGTCTTCTTTGCAATATTCAGCGCCTTATCCCCCATCCCATTCCTCTGCAATGGCTGCGAACTCTCGGAGCTATTCATCTGGCGCGTAGTAGCTTGGCGGCGCTCAGCCTTGACGACCTTTCTCAAAGTCAGGCCCGTAACTTCAAAAGCAATTACGACCGGGACTTCCATCAAGTAGGCCATGCAAAGTAGCACGGTCTCATCGCCAGCGAGGAGGTTGAACCTCTGGTCGTGGCTGAATGTGCTGAAGCAGGAGTAGACTAATCGGACGAGGAGGAAGGGGAGTGCGAAAGCGACTGCGTATAGAAGTTGCTTTTCGCCGTCTTTGGCGTGCGGTGTTGAGAATGAGATGGCTATTGTGAAGCCTGTGAGCGCAACGTACGCAATAAAAAATAGTGCAGTGCCGACTTTGTTCAAAGTTCCTGGACGGTAGGCGGCTGTGCTGCCAGCGTCCAAAGCTTTGACATAGGCATCGCTTGCATCGACACCACCGACAATGCCGAGGATCAGACCGACCACGATGACTAACTGGACGATTCTGAGGATCGCGGGGTGGAGCTTGGAGTTGTGTGTCTCGCGAATGTTCTCGAGAAGTCGTCCCAGAAGGCCCATGGCAGCAAGCATAAGAGGCGAAAGTGCAACGTTATTCAAGATGGCGTATCCAGTGTAAAGGTCTGTGTTTGTTGGATCGTTGATGGTTGCCAACTCCATTGCTGGCCCAATGATACGAGCGAGACAGAAGATGATGAGATACATCCAGCCAGCGTTTCTGCGGAAGCCATGCCTCAATGCAAGGAAAATGGCTACTACAAGACCCAATGTATACATGATGATTAGTCCAATAGAGACCCCGTCGCGGTACGTAAGAGCCATATTGATGTATGAGGTTGCTGTAAGTTGTGAGATGGAGTTGTTATTCGAATTTGTCGTTGTTGGTGAAGATGGATATGGGCAAACGCGAAATACTCGAGGGGAGAGGAGCAGATGGAATATATATGAAAGATTGGACACTTGAACCTATTCTTCCACGCAATCTGCCTCCATTCTGTAATCATTGCACTCCCGTACCGTACTGCATTTGGGAGTTCTCTTCGCACGCTAATCCCAATAAGGTGGGCTTGATGTTCGCTTCGCTCAGCCTTGGAGTTCACACTAATGTTTACGCTGCCGATAGGCAAGATGACAACAAACCTCATCGTTACATGACCAATAGGAGGCTGCGTCGGTAAAAGCTTGTCCCCCCAACCTTCGGGAACATTGAGGCTTGAATGTGGCTTGGCAGGCACGTCTCCCCGACTGCGTCCAGCGTTTACTCCGTAGTCGCCTCCACGCCCTTCCATACTACCTTACCCCCGTGGACAAGTGTATGGTATATGTTCTGATAAAATCTAATAACTTCGAGCTCACTCTTTCGAGTCAAGTCATGTATTGGGGTGGGGGTCCTTGCTGGCAACCAGCAGAAACTTCGGCAAGACCGAAAGTCGAAGTGTTTTACCACAGAGACCTTCCTTTTGGGAACTCCCAGCAGAAAAGAAGAAGCATGTATCATAAATTTGCTAAATGGATAAATGAGAGTTCACGGGAACACCATCGTACTACATGGTACTCTGAAATGAGAAGTTTATGGCGATGAAAGATTCGGACGTTCTCCGGCTCTCAATCATTTTTGGGAAATCCTGCTGACTCATCCCGCTCAAAACCATGCCCTCTTGCCCCTGATGGAATCAAGCGAGCTACTCCCAAAAAGGTATGCAGTTCGTGAGGCCCAGTGTTTCTAAATTGTGACGCTGCAATCTGCCCCGAAATTATCTCCATGGACCTTGTGCATGAGAAGGTGGAAGGAGAGCACGCATTTCCAGTGGCTCGCTCGTGGTCGACAAAGGGGCACAGCTCTCGGCATGCGTGGCCTCTGTTGACCCCCCCAAGAGGTTGAAGTGAAGAAGAAAAGAAGCTGCCTGGAAGACTCGACAATGTTGAACGATTCGAGGCCATGTTGTATTCGGCTTGAGAGTCTTCTGCATTTCCTTGCGTGTATTACTTACCTTGCTTGACATCCAGTTCGAGAACTCCTACTGTCATTACCGTCAGATTTCTCCATCATGGTATACTGTGGGAAACCGTCGAAAGGGTGTGCAAATTGCAGGAAGAGAAGAATCCGAGTGAGTGGGAGTTCCTTCATTTATACTGTCCTGCTGCATACGTATCGGGACGCGAGAGAGCCGACCTGTCTGTCGGGTCGGTTGGCCCGCTCCCTATTCGGCACGTCTGTCCATTCGTCATCCTTTCGTTCTCCTGTCCTATCAATTCTTGATAGCGTTGATAGCTTTGATAGCATCGATAGCATGGACTGATTTGGATACCAGTGCGACCAATCTCAGCCTTCCTGTGGGCAGTGTACAAAGATCAAGAAAGAATGTCCAGGTTACCGGGACATGCTAGACCTCTCCTTCAGACATGAGTACAGCAGTGTCATTGAAAAGGTAAATGCAAGAAATGAGCGGAAGCCTGCCAGACGGAAAAACTCTCAGTCTACAGAATGGCATCCCGAAGCCAGCACCAAGGCGATCAAGACTGGACGTGGTCAGCTCTCGACGCCACCAAGGTTATTCGGATGGGATACTTTCAGATTTACCCATGCCGACTACGTAGAGATGATGAAGAGAAATGGCTCCACTTCACCCATTGGACCCATGTCTACCTTCTCGATGTACCCGACTATTGAGGATCGCGGAATGGCGTTCTTCACTGCAAACTTCGTGACCCCTTCGGGTGGACCAACCCATGGTTCTTTTGTAAGTGACCAATGGCAACGGTCCAGAAGCTGTTGCTAATCTTTCTTCCCCTAGACTAGTCTCTATGAGATGAAGCAATGCACAGGAACCCTGGACGACACTGTCGTTGCTGGTATCACCGCAACGGGTCTTGCTGGCTTCGCAAATACCACGAAATCTGCGGAAGTAATGCGATATGCCCGGAGACAGTATGCTATTGCTCTTCATTTAATCAACAAGGCACTCGGGTCACCCGAAGATGCCTTGAGAGATAGCACCTTGCTTGCTGTTCTCATACTGGCGATATTTGAAACCACCGCCGGATCAAAACAGCGTATGCTAACGCTTTCTTGGCAACCCCGATCCAATGTTGGCAGCAACTTCGGCTAATAACTGCTCTCTAGTATCTCTCAAAGAATGGAGACACCACATGAATGGAGCAGCAGCCCTACTCAAACTTCGCGGTCGTCCGCAGCTCTGGACACCAATCGGATTCAAGCTCTTCATGCACGCAAGCACCCATGTTATGGTAGGCTGCCTTCATCGTGAGATCGCTATGCCACCTGAACTCCTCGAACTTCGAAAAGAAGCTTTCCAGAGCGTAAGAGATGAGCCAGTCTGGCAGTACTTAAGAACGGCCGATGAGTTTACCATCTTCCGCGGTGCTGTACGCAGTGGGACGCTCTCTGACCCTGAAGACATTATCACCGCCGCTCTCATAATAGACAGGAAGCTACTGCAGATTTTCACAGACATACCGCCAGGCTGGATCTATGAAAAGGTTGTCAGTGAGGTTGAGCAGTATGTTGTGTTCGAAAAGCAATACGATATCTACTATGACCACTGCATAGCGCAAACATGGAATGGCATGCGTACCGCTCGCATCATGCTGAACGAAACGATCTGCTTCCAACTCACACGCCTCAGCGAGTCAAGACCCGGCTATCACAGTCAATGGGAACAGTCAACCCAGATATGCGTCGAAATGAGCGATGCCATCCTCCGAAGCGCTCCACAGCATTTAGGTTACATTTCCCGCCTCCCATTTCAGGGAGATGGCTCTACCGCTTATATAACAGAGCCTTTGAAAAGAGACCCTTCACATCCTTCCTTAGGGAGTTGGTTCCTCCTTTGGCCACTATACATCGCGGCTACAACTCGTGTAGCGACCGCCGAAATGCGTGCTTACGCAGGGACGATATTAGAATTTGTCGGTGAAACTATCGGAATTAAGCAAGGTACTAATCTTGCGTCCTTCATTCGAGACCACTCTGCTCCTGGACATGAAGCTGCGGGAGCGGGTCTGGGCATGGCTGTTGATAAGGGTGGGAAGAGGATTGGAGCATTGAGAGTGATGATGGATCGGGAGGATGCAGAGGTGGAGGGAGAAGAGCGGACGGTGGCGGCATGAAAGAAGGGAGACACGAGAGATCAAGTTGATGGTGAGCGCAAGATCGAGTTTGAAATCGATCCGAGGCCTCTGATAGTATGAGGTCATAGAACGCCTTTGCGCGATTGTACGACATTTGATACGGGAAAGTGAGGGCAGTTGAGTTGATGACAAGGGTATAGACTGCTGCTGAGCAGACACGCAAGGCAACTCGAAGGCTTGTCCTACATAACCATTAGGGGGGTACAACTAGGCCATCAGCAGTCTTGAAGCAAGCCCAGAAAAGTGTCATAGAACAATGAGGCTCCTGCTCCAAGCACACGAGCAGGGTAGTATTGAGCGATCATAGTGGTTCAGGCTGAGGGATGAAGAGAGCCAACAATTACAATTGTATGAGTACAGGGATCTGGAGCAAGCATCATCAAACCAAGAAAGTTCCGTTTATCCATCCATCTAATGTTACATACAGCTCAAACAGAAATCGAATCAAGTATCCTTTGGATCTTTGGTGACTAACTTCCCCCTCTCCTCATCATCACTACCATCGTCTGACCACCTATCACCATCTTCGCCAACAGCGAATATCGTCTCTCCATCTAAACTTTCTCTAGGAATCGGCTTCGGCGCATGAGCCGCTGGCGCGGGGTCGTATCTTGGGCCTTCTTGCCCTGGTTGCGTTCTGTCGCCCCGATGGGCGGCAGCACTTTCTGGATCCTCGTCATCATCCTCTTCAGCTCCGAAATCTGCAATCTCAAAGCCCTCGTCATCTTGAGCCAACTCGTCACTCATAGCGAATCTCCTATTGTTTGCAGTCGGTCGCCACAAGTAAGCGATGAAGACAACATCGCCAAGATAGACGAGGTTGAGCCATCCATCCAGAATGAACCAACGAGTTTTCCAATGGAATGGAACGAAATCAGGGTCAGATGCCGAGGCGAAGGTGAAGGAATTGAAGAAGAAGAATCCGAAGATGATCATAATCGAGCCTAGGATTGCCCACCACAACTTGCGGTACATCGAGAACTTCTGCGTTTGCTTGCGCTCCATGAGATCCTTCATGGTCATGTTGAGAGAATTGAGTGTCCAAACATAGAATGCTGTAAGAGTACCCGCCAATGGAAGAATGACGAAAAGTACAAGAGGTCCTGGTTCTCGTCAATAATTGATATCCCAAGATATCGCAGCAGACTTACCAGCAGTTTCGGGAGTCACCGTCAAACTGGCGATCGAATAAATCAAGCCAAACACAAAGTGAGCTCCTGCAAGATAGCGAACATAGATCATAGTCTTGCCTAAGCTGTGCTTAACAACACCATACCCCATGCACACAATCAGAAGAAGGAAGAACGAAAACGAGTTTCGTCCAGCATTCAAGACTGCAACCACAATCATCAACACCTTGGAGCCTATACTGGATCCGTGACGGTTCATGTAATCTAGTATCGTCAGTCTCGTCCTAGTAAAGTCGAGACATCGACTTACCATAGAATAGCCATGTCATCAACATTTCAACAATTAGAAACATGATAATTGCAGTGATGTAATTTTGCACGGGTACTTTGAGTTTTGTAAGTATATCAGCATTGTGTTGGGAAGACAGGCAAACTTACATATATCATGCCTATGTTGAGCATATAGGAAAGCCCAAAAGCTGCAGCATATTAGTAAACACTACATGATCGGAATATAGGTTCAGACATACGCCCCAATGACCGCATAGACAATCGTGATTCCGCCATAGAAGGGTAGCTTGGCAATTTGGGCAGCTGGGAGCTCTCCATAGGCATTTCGAAACTCAACTGTTGCAGTATATTGAACATCTGCGGGAGAAAATGCAGTGGTGCCAACACAATAATATCCGGTTTTCTTGATTGCGTAGTTGATGGGAAGACCTGGGTCCTTCAAATGTATTGCCTTTGTGAACAGCAAGTTCTTCGAGATTTCCGTCGCATTCTCAGCCATGATGAATTCTCCAGTCTGGTTGACATTACAAAACTTGTTCTCGATCGACTCCGTGTCGCATATGTACTCTTTCTAATCAGGCGTTAGTGGTCGTTGTTTCTGCCAGTATGATAGCCGTCATTTACCGTCAGTGAATCTGCTGTGGGCAAGACCCCTATCAGATCATAGTCCTTCCATTCAAAGATAACCAGAGACGTAATTGGATCCGAATCATCTTCCGTCGTGTCCTTTATGAACTTGACAAGTATATGTGGTTCTACAGCACCTCCCCATGCATCCCGACTGTACATCCCCGCGCACAACTGCCTATTTTCGTCCTTCTGATCCATCTTCATCTCCATTGCACTGGCAGTCACTGCAGACAGGCCCAGTAGGAGGAGGCCATGAAGCCAGCTCCTCATCTTTGACTGTAGACTCGAGGCTGATACTGAGGCGTTTGGGAAGTTTCAGCAGCTGGATGTTCAAAATATGGTGACTTTTAGATCGCAGATCGTGAGTCCATCCAGGAGTTCTTCGCGACGCCTGATGTCGAGAGAATGGGTCGGATAGGAGGCGCAGAGGTGGGTTTGTGAATGTCGAAGCTATCAGGTCTGAGGAAACGTAAGTCCAACGGCGGGAAGCTAGTCAGGCCCACCAACGAGGCTTGGAGCCTCGTGCTTTTTCTCCAAACAACCAACTCTCACAAAAAAATAACCCCACAACACAGCCAGAACATGGAGGCCTCAAGTAACACAACTGCCACGAATGGCTCAAATGATATCTGCAGAAGATGCAATGAGGAGCCTGCGACCCAGCAGATTCGATCAGAGAAAGTGTGCAGGTACGTCCCGAGCCAGCGATCATACAGCACATTTTGACCCGAAGCCAGCAAATGTTTTACGCAATATGTCACAACGAAAACAATAAAGCGCATGGAAACATACCGGATACGAGGGTCTACGGTAGCACCCAGAAAGCTTTTGTTTCCTCTCTCCTTTGGTCCCTCATCGGCCGCACTGTTACACATTTTGGACCAACATCTGCAGGGACAGTTCGACCGAATGAACCGAGCTGCTTACGAATTATATGTGGTTCATATTGATCTGTACTTGGAGACCGCAGATCGAGAGGATTCAGCTAAGCTCCTGGAGAAATACAAGGCTCGTTTCCCCAGACATACGTATTCTTCTTTTGGCCTGGAGGACGCTCTATTACTGGATCACATAGATTGGAAAACGCTGGGACTGCCGCCACCCACCAAGCAGGAGCACGAAATCCATAAGTCCGGAACAGAGAGACTGCAAGCACTTGTTGGCTCCATGCCTTCAGCGACTTCGCGGAAGGATATTGCTGCGACTTTGCTTACCCAACTCCTAGTGGATGTTGCAGAGAGAAATGGCTGCGAAAGTATTCTCTTTGGAGATTCTACTACAAAGCTCGCCGAGAAGACCCTCACCGAGACCGCCAAAGGCCGTGGCTTCTCGCTACCTTGGCAAGTGTCCGATGGCATGTCTTCATATGGCGTGGGATTCAACTATCCCTTACGAGATCTTCTAAAGAAAGAGCTCGTAAATTTCTCTTCTCTTACGACCCCTCCGCTCACGGACTTGATCATTTACCAGAATGCATCTTCTCACATATCTGCTTCTTCAAAGTTGACTACGATTGACGATTTGATGGTTCAGTACTTCGAGTCCGTGGAGGAGAACTATCCTAGTATTGTCGCAAATGTGGTGCGGACATCCAGCAAGCTCAAGCCTATGAGTGACGATGCTACGACGGCTTGTGGTCTTTGCGGACTGCCTGTCTCGGAAGGCACTGATGGGATATTTGGCTGGGGTGGTGATCAGAACTCAGATTCACGACCGGTCAAGCTGGATAGTGACCATGGTGTTCTATGCTACGGTTGTTCTAGATCTATCAATGGCTGAACGCCCAACGCTTTTCCAGAACCACCCAAACAGGTCAATCCAAAAGACCTCACCTACTTGTAAGGACCTGAACTCCCGGGGATGCATGCAGATACAGTATATACAGGATGGCGAAATGCCAAAGCTTTCAACTACTTCCCGAGATGGACTATTCATACTTGGTTCTTTTCCTCGATCACAGGGAGAATCTTGTTTTCGAACTTCCGCATCAGCTTGTTGGTCTGCTCTGCCAAACTGAGGGTCAGGATAGTATGGGGTAATATTCTTGCCAGATGGGGCAGAAATCCTTTGTAGATGGCGAGCACACCCTCGGTCTTCACCGTCTTGGCTAGACAATCGAATACACCTTGGTATAGGTTTCCGTTTTGATTGTACATGCGAGACATGATCGTATCTTGCCTGATGTCAGTAAAATCATAACTCAAAAGTTTGGAACCACATACCAGGTGGATGCATGACACAGCAAACCACAAATCCACTTGCAGTACTGCTTGCCAAATGCAAAGCAGGACCTTCCTCCATGCCTAAATGCTTGACCAGCCGCCTCTTCGCAAAGAAGTATGTTGGCAGCTGGACCGAGCTTCCGAAGCCTGTCCTGACCATAGCAGCTCCAACCCCTCTGTAGAGCCCGTTGATCCCCTCGCTCTTATAGATCTGCCTCATTCCGTCCACAGCATTCTTGTAGTTGTGCTGTGTGCCCACCGGCGCAAAAGGCGAGAAACTCTGCAGCCTTGTCTTAACCAAGAAGAATGGGCTCCCAGCCGCAGCGCCCAATATTCCAGACGACGCCCCAGAGAAGATGTTGACCCCCAAACTTTGTGTCTTTGGATCCGTGTAGATAGCAGTCGTTATGGTATTCCGTATAGGTTCGTAGAAACCTAAACGACACCCATTGAGAATCATCTGGTAGATGTATGCGGCTCCAATTCCCCTGTATATGCCCCGAAGCCCCTCATTCCGGACGATGACTGTGACGCCATGGAATGGTCCTTTGTACATGCGCGGTTGCAAAGCCTTCTCTTGTAGTTCTCCTTGCAGTTGCATGCTGTGTGCCCATAATCAGCTTGTGTCTTGAGGTTTGAAAGTGGGAGGGCTCACCGGATCTTCACCGTTTCGAATGGATGAGTAGCAGTGACCGCTCCACACGCTGCAATGCCGCCAGCAACAAAAGCTCTGTTGTTATTAGTATTTCATATCCTTTTACAGCTTCCAAACATACCCTAGAGTCGTAGCCATGTTTTGCGCTTCCCTTCTGCCCTCAGAAGGGTTCTTGACGAGGCAGTTTGACCTCCTACCATAAACTAAAGCACGAAATTTAAGATCAATCAAGCGGCCGGCTTATATGTAGGCAGGCTGATGATGCAGCTACGTAAAGCTCGGCAATCTGACTGTGTCGCCGGCGCAGCAATTGCTTGATATGACTATTCTTCACGGCAATAGAATAGACAGACTCTCAGGACTTTTTTGGTGCTTACGCTGCAGGTTGACCAGGTTTGTTTGCGAGGTCGGAACGCTATGCTGCCCTGAAAGTTGGGTTGGGGCGGCTTAGAGTTCGACCAATCGGAGAGTGCTTGATGTCTTAGCCGGCAGAGTCCAATTGTCTCGCTTAGCTTGCACGTCTGGCTTCGTTCTAGAGACAATACTAACTGACAAATATGTTTCCTCAATAGGAAGACTCTCTTGCTACCTTGTGAGTTAAGCATACTACTTATAGACATGCTGTACCTCAGACCTTGAAAATCTTTATTATCATCTACACCACATTCGAAACTGCGATCTTCAGAAATCTTTCAAAATGTCGACAACTCCAACGGCACTCGACTCCCCCATGGGAAACGGCCTTACTGGGAAGGTCAACGGCGTCCAACCAACCGCAATGCTCTCTGAAGTGATATCCTTATATCGGCCAACCAAGGTAAGGCTGCTGAATCTCAATCTTTAGCTCATACTGACATGAATTAGCACTTTCGACGTGAGAAAAACCCAGGACAACCCACCTCCATCGTCGCGCTCGACTTCGACAATGAAGGTGCTTACCTCCTCACATCGGAGAGTGATCACACCATGCAAATGTACAGTGTGAAAGAAGGCAAGCATCACAAGCCACTTCTCAGTCACAAGTATGGAGTCAGCCACGCGATGTTCAGTCACGCACAAGGCTGCATTATTCACGCCAGTACCAAGATAAATAGTAAGCCGACTCAATCCCAATCTTCTCACTCATCACTCACGCGAAAGCAAGACACGATCCGCTATCTCTCCACCCACGACAACTCGTACATGCGGTACTTCGAAGGCCACGAAGACACCGTCACGTGCCTCTCCCTCCATCCTGGGCAAGACAACTTCCTCTCCTGCAGCGAAGACAACACCCTGCGCATCTGGGACGCATCCACTAAGAACGCCTGCGGCAAGCTGAACCTTAATGGCGCCTATCTCTCAGCGTGGGACCCCTCTGGCAACGTCTTCGCCGTCGCCTCCCCAACAGCATCATCCATCCTCCTCTATGATTTCAGGAATTACGATAAAGCCCCTTTCTCCACCTTCGACATGCTGCCTTACTTGCAGGAAATGCCGAAATCAACCAGCAAAGGCTGGAACAAACTCGAGATTTCCAATGACGGGAAACACATCCTCCTCGGAACGACAGGCCAAGGCCATTTCCTGCTCGACGCCTTCGACGGCCATTTGAAAGCCTCTCTACGTCGAGAGCGCGGTGGTGTCAAGCGTCTTTGTGGAGGCGATCATAATCCTGAAGGCATCAGTTCTTCGTCTAACGAGTTCCTGTACCCTTCTTCTGGAGATGCTTGTTTCACTCCTGACGGACGATATGTGATCAGCGGCTCAAGAGGACAGAATGTGCTGGTTTGGGATACGCTTGCTGCGGCGCCGGAGAGATTTCTGGCCCCGATCCATGAGTTGGAGTATACAGGTGATTCGGCGGTCATTGCCTTCAATCCGCGTTATAACTTCTTTGCTACGGCTGACAAGGAGGTTGTTTTCTGGGTTCCGGATCAGAGCTTGGCATGATGAACAGATGGCGGATCTGAATTTGTCAGGAGAGAGAAGCTGCTACGAAGAATTGGAGAGGACTCTTTCGTCATTTGCTCATGGCTTTGTGTTCGTGGCTGGATACCCCAAAAGTGGACTGATGAAGTCGTGGCGTTCTAGGAGTTCGTGGTAGTATTAGTTTGTTAGGATCGGGAGCAACCTAAGGAAGTCAGAGCGCATCGTGTCCTTTAGAGCTCGGAAAATGTATTATGGCTGGCTTATTATGCTCGAGCTCATCAAATCGAACCGAAGTGGGCTATATTGGACTTACACAGAACATGAAGAGGTCCCCAAATGCAAATTCTCTTCGCTACCAGCCATGCATTTTCATTGCCAGAAACAATCTGGCTGTCTGATTTGAGACAAGAAAGTCGACTCTATGGCTGGATGTGCGGATTGGTACTTGAAGCGGTTCAGAAACATCATCCCAGAGCTTCCAGTATTTAAAATTCTGGCTCTATTTGCTCTATTTTTGGTCTACATGATTTTTCTAGATCATCAGATTACCAGGGTACCGTTCCTACAGCATGTAGCAGATTTGTTTACGTGCTAGCAGGTCACAAAGAGCATCTTTAGCTACGCCGGGCGCAGCTATGTCCCAGACCATGCCTTTCGATACAAATCTTCAAATGGCATCGCCATTGCTAGATACAATCTCACTCTCCTCTTTCTCAGAATAACCCCTCCGCTGCTTCTCTTTCCCCACCAACGACCTAGACGACGGCGAAAGCCACACATCCGGACCAAGCGTCTCATCATCAGTATGATTTGCTTCGATCACAGCTTCCATTCCTTTAGCCACACTTGCATTACTACTCAGTGTAGTCAAGCCATTGGCCCAGGCATACAAGAACACGGACGCATTGATAGGCGTTAGGATCTTGGCGACTTTCTCGGCCACGGGAGGCAGTGTTGTCATGAGTTTCGGGATATTCACATCAACGACTTGGATAGGAAGCGCCCAATCTTTTGGGATGGTATAGTCCGTCAGGGTCTGGAACTCCGCGAGAAGTTCCTCTCTGCTGCGAAGCGGGTTGAGGTTCAGTAGGAGATCAGCCCGTTTCTTCTCATTCTCTGTACCGATGGTCTCGACAATCTCTTGCATTCTGACCGCGGCATGCCGTGTACAAACCAGTGTTTTGGAGCCACAAGCTGGCCATAGACTGCTTGGTAAGAGCTGGTCTCCGGCTTCCATTTCTATTTGGCGGGATATAGCTTTATTGTGCCAGTCTTCTGACTCAACTCTGCCATGAGACAGGTCACTCGCGAAAGCGAGTAGGATGGTGCAATCTACGTTCAAGACATTTGAGAAACTTCCAAACCGCTCGGCTGCCATATTTCGAATAGCTTCAGGAAGTGGAGGGGGTTCAGTGATCATCTCTGATGTCTGAACGAGGACACCTAGGTCTCTGATTTTACTCAAGATATGACCAACTTCTTTCGAATCCGGAATTACTTTGATTCGTGGCAGGATCAGCACGATTTTGGGGTGCTGATTTCTGACAACTGTTGCTTTCGAAGCCTTGATGAGAGCCTCGACCTGTTTCAGAAGACCTTCTGGCTCGTCATCGTCATCGATAGGATCGAGATCATCCTCACTCTCGTCGTCGGAATCGACCCATCCAGCTTTGGCCAAGTCCCATATAATTCTCTTCTCGGTGACAGAAGATACTTTGATCCATTGGAGACCATCCTGACAAACGACGTCAACAAGAGCGTGCTTCTTTTTCCGCGCGGAAGCTTCTGCAGCGGGGAGTGGTTGAGCATCTTTGTTAGACGGCCAGTAGAACTTTTTTCCCAGTGCTATTACGCTTGTGCATGTTTTCGCGGTAGCCCAGACGGAGGAGTAGAATAAAAGGTTGGAGGACCGTAGGCCGTGTTTGGTTTTGGGTATGTCGGGATCGGCTTCTGCAAGCTATAAGTATGTTAGCATAATGGCTTTTATCTTCCCGGGTATGAAGTCTTTCCCACCTTGTTCAAGCACCTCAATTCTGCGTTCACATTGTTCTTAAATATTTTAATCTCGACTTTTGTTTCCTTCTTCAATCCTCGGAGATGTGCCTGAAATTGCTTCAATTCCTCAAGCAATATCTGACATCTTCTCTGCATATCGAATGCAAGTTCTTTTGTCCCATCTGAAACCCCAATGTCGAGGTCCGCCATCTTCTCGTCCACTGCTTCACTAGTCTGGGAGGTAGCAGCCTCGTATGATTGAGTATCGGAACTGCCATCTTGTATTGAGGAATCTGTGGAGGCCATCGTGGATGTTGGATGTGGGAACGTTGCCGGAAGACGCTTCTTTCCATACTATTGATACATATATGCTGAAGTGAGTCAACTTATGGTAGAAGGTCGCGTGTGTTGCGTCTGTTCGATTTTATTGAGTCAGCCTCTCACGCCCTGCAACCCCGCGAAAGGCAGCCCATGGCGGCTTACATAAGCAATCAATGTGGATTCCGGAACTTGAAATCCTGAACTCCTTTCCCATACTTTTGAACAGTTGTAGACATTTGTGAGTGTTCCGATGCATTGACCCTAAGCTGTCTTGAAACTGTCACAGTAGCCAATGTGATGAAAAAGCAATGCCGACAGAGACGGGCAGGTAGTGACAGTTACTGGCCCCAAACTGTGGGTATCTCGAAATAAAAAATTTGAAAATAAAGGTAACGTGGAAAATAACCAAGACTAGACTTATCTAGTTCCCCTACTACGGACTACAAATCCCTGTTAACTTCGCAGAAAAAAGCTCAAACGTGCTGTACCTAGAAATAAAGTAAATCCATTCCCCACTCCTCCTTGACCAACACCAATGCCAAGCTTCAGCCTCGCAGCTCCCCCACCAAGCAACTCTAATTCCAACACCTCGAAGCTCTATCTCTCTACATCCTCACAACGATCCTCCACCTCTCCGCAGTCCGGTCTAAATTCCAACACCTCACTCGCCCACAATGCCATACCTCGACACAGCCCAACAATGGCTCACACAATCGTCTCTCCTCCTAAAAGCTCGACCCGCAACTGTCTGTGACCCTCCTGCCCATAACCTCCGTTTCCATAAGAAAACAAAAGCTAATACACAAAGCAGACACGCATAACAAGTAAATACACCATCTCACCCCCCTCACCCACATCTTCCACACCAACCACCTCCACCAAGCCTGCTCCAGAACAACCACCTGCCGCCCGCGCAACACTAACCCTCAAAACCTACGACCCTCAAAGCGGCACAACGCTGAAATACAGCACGAATAAGGGGGCGGAAGTCAGTAGATTGATTCAGATACTAGGACGGCTGGCGAGGGGCATGGCGGGGTTGGAGGAGAAGGATGAGGAGATGCTGGGTGCTGGTGGGGAGGTGGTGAAGGAGGAAGAGGTGCCGGCGGCTGCGGTGAAGACTGTTGGGCAGAATGCGCAGGGTCAGCAGGGACAGGGACAGGGACAGCAGCAGGGTGGTGGGAAGGGGAAGGGGAAGAAGAAGGGGAAGAAATGAGGGGAAGAGGTGGGTAATAGGGAAGGATAGAGGAAGGTCTTTGCTTGCGGCATTGGGAATACCGAGTCTCGATGTGGAAGGTGTGTGACAAAGCTGCTCATCCGTTGGATCTTAGGGAGGGAGACATGGTTGAAAGACCTCAGACTTCGGGGGCACATTGAGAGAAGTGCATAAAATGGCGTTCAGGTGCTTCTCACACCATATTCGAGACATTGAGCATAAGCAAGATCACAATGAACATAGCTCCATCACAGTTCAGATCTTGGAAAGTGTTTAGTGTTTTCAGGCTTTTCATTCCTACTAATCATCCAGGTATCCTATCCTTCCTTCCTATCCTACTCCATCCTTCCCCATCATCCCTCATCTCATCCATGATCCTTATCCAGACTCCTCTAACGCCATTAATAAAAGTGTGTATATCCACAGGCAAGACCAACACGTCTGCATCCGGCGACCGCGCCATCTATGCAAAGCACCCGTGAGAAGAGAACAGTATGCAATGCAACCATGTACAAACGAAAATCAAAAACGCCGATAGGCCCCAATATTACAGATGTATGTAGACATCTAGAAGTCTTCATCGAAGTTGAAGTCACCTCCATTTTCTGCCTTGGCTTCGGTCTGTGCCTCGGTATCCTCGTGCTTCTTCTGTGTACCGGCCATGACGCCAGCCTTCTGGTAGTCACCAACACGCTTCTCGAAGAAGTTGGTCTTTCCTGCAAGGGAAATGTTCTCCATGAAATCGAAGGGGTTGGCGGACTTGTAGTACTTCTCGTTACCGAGAGCAACAAGGAGACGATCAGCAACGAACTCGATGTATTGCTTCATGAGGCTGGAATTCATGCCGAGAAGAGCGCAAGGAAGAGCCTCGGTGAGGAATTCTTGTTCAATCTCGACGGCCTCGGTGATGACGTCTTGGACTGCCTGCTTGCTTGGGCGGTGGTTGAGGTGGGAGAAGAGAAGGCAGGCGAAGTCGGTGTGAAGACCTTCATCACGGGAGATGAGCTCGTTGGAGAAGGTAAGACCAGCCATGAGACCACGCTTCTTCAACCAGAAGATGGAGGCGAATGAACCAGAGAAGAAGATACCCTCAACAGCGGCGAATGCGACGAGTCGTTGAGCAAAGGTCGAGTCCTTGTCTTGAATCCATCTTACAGCCCAGTCGGCCTTCTTCTTGATGCAAGGGACTAGAGCGCATTAGATTATGGAAATTGATTAACGACGCGTCAGGACTTACTGGTCTCGATAGCGTTGAAGAGATGTGTACGTTGAGCCTGCTCCTTGATGTATGTGTCGATGAGAAGAGAGTATGTCTCGGAGTGGATGTTCTCCATCATGATTTGGAAACCGTAGAAGCATCGGGCCTCTGGGACTTGGACTTCACCGCTAAAGCGCTCGAGGAGGTTCTCGTTGACAATTCCGTCCGAGGCAGCGAAGAATGCAAGAACGTGAGACACGAAGTATCGCTCATCATCATTGAGTCGGTTGTTCCAGTCGTGAAGATCCTTGGATAGATCAATCTCTTCTGCAGTCCAGAAAGAAGCTTCTGCCTTCTTGTACATCTGCCAGATCTATTGTGGAAGAATATCAGCCATGTTCAATGCACTTAACGCGTGTGTAGACGCGTCGACGCGACTAACCTCATGATATTTAATTGGGAAAAGCACGAATCGTTGTGCGTTCTCGCGCAGAAGTGGCTCATCAGCTTCCTCTGGCTTGAAGCCTTTGGCAACCATTGCCTGAATCTCTGCCTTCTTGACGTCCTCGACGATGACCTTCTTAGCCTCGATGTCTTCAAAGACTGGCGCGTCGGTGTTCAGGGGCTCGTTCTCCTTGTTGGCAGCTCCGAAGTTGAGCTTTTTCGCAGGCGAGTCACCCATCTTGAGGGATTCGATGCCAGTGGCAGCCTATAGTAAATATGAGTTAGCAATTGACTCGACGCGACGGCGAGGCAGGAAGTGGCAAAGATTGGGAGGCATACAGTCTTTGAGGGAGTGACTTGGGAAGTCATGTTGTTGTGTAGAGTTAAGAAAGTGTGGATGTTCGGTAGGAGGGTAATTGGGAGGAATTTGTTGAGGTAGAGAGGATGCTGGTGTTTGGCAGGAAGTGAACATCGAGGATGGAGGGAAAGCCCTTTAGTAGTTTTTGGATCAACGCGACAGGCGAACACGTGACAAAAATAAGACGCGAGAGCGTGAATCCTTGCACTCAAAGAAAATGGGCATGGCTGGGAGACATCTGGCCAGTCAAATCCTGGCATCTAATCTCGCTCACACTGCCCCAGTGCTTTATCAGATCTTAACCCTGGTCATTACGAGGCTGGGACCCGCCGAGCTTGAGAAGAATCAGGAATGGTTCTGTTTTGGTGGATATTTGTAGTCATGATGATGAATCAGGTTCAGTCAGCTGTGAGCGTAGAAAGAAACGGACTAGCATGGCGTCAAGAGACGAAACTCGATTATTTGAACAGGATTTTCGTTTGATGTTGAGATCGAATGTTGTCGACCTTGTTCAGGACATTTCAGTGGGCTGTTCATACGATGCAAAATCGTCACGCCTGCTTGGCGCGATCAATATTCTCCACAGCATGGATGACCCCATTTTATGATACCTGACGCGTTTCTCCAGATGGTCTCCATTTTCAGCCTCTTTCCGTGCTCTGTTTGTGATCACAGTTCATAACTCTGCATAGTTTGGAAAGTTCTATTCATAATTGGTGATTGTATTATCTGTGCCATGGGTATTCTCAAACATAAGAGCAAATCGCTAGAAAAACATCGCTGCAAGTACCAATGCATAGCATCGCTGCATACATATCTTAGCACAAACCTTCATGGCCTATTCTTCTGCAAAGTCGACTTATTTCTGCGAGGTTCATTGTACTCGTTCCTTCTCAGATCCTGGCCGCGCTCTGGATCAGCGACTCTCTGCTTTTTACTTCCAAACCATCCGCCACGGCTTTGTTCCTCCGGCACTCTGCTGGTCTGCGTGCGATGTTCGCCATTACGCTGTGTGCCTTGTCGAGTAGGTGGTTGCGTAGCGTAATGAGGAGGAGGGTCTTCGTTGCTCAGCTGCGAATCGAAAACATCAGGATCGGTAGGGTCGACCACAGGCGAGGTGTGTCCAGCAGCCTTAAGTGCTTTTTGTCCCTTCTCACGCAAATGGTTTTCGAGAACAACGGCATTCTTGGTATTGGCACGGAACAGAGCATCTGCAACATCGCCCAAAAATGGTACCAGTCCAACAGCGAAATCAATGACGATATTGAACATCATCTTCGACTTGACATCTGCCGGGAGGCCGCCTTCGACCTTTGTGCATGAACGATAGACCATCATAGCCATGAATGCATCGATGACGTCTCCAATTCTGAAAGCTACCTGTTAGTTGTGCTACTACCTCCGTATGCTCAAGAAAATCATGACTTACCCAGGTATGATACCGATAACAGAACTCCATCCAAATCTGATACCCATACAATTGAAAAGACTCATGTCCAAGCGATAGGCTCGGCGCTTAACCTTCGTGAGGACCTTGGCATCGTGGGGAGATATTCCTGGGGGAAGCGCCTTGCGTCTCTTCTTCGTTTTGGAGGATGGCCTTCCATCCAAACGAGTTGCTGGCACTGTTTCAAAATATGGATCCTGAAGCAATTATTAGCCAAAGTGAGGATGATAGCGGAGTTGGAGTAGTCGACTCTTGGTGGGCTGACGCCGGAATCTGCGTTGAAGGAGGAGTTTATACGTACATCTTTACCGAAATTATTTTCTAGAGTCTCCCCCAAAATCTTCTTGCTGATGATCTTTGCAATAAAGCTTGCCATTGTTGCGGGATGTGAGATGGCGTTGTCGTTTTGGTTATCGACTGGGTCGCGAAGGGCGGGAGTCGTCCTTTAATAGATGAAATTACACAACAAAGCAATTCCAAACCGGGGCAGCCGTAAGCGTTTGCTTGCTTTGATTGCCGTCTGAGAATTGGTGTGAATGGTATGCGTTGCTCAGCGTGTCGAATGTTGAAACGTTGTCGCGCGTACTATTTCTGGATCAAAGGGCTAACAAGCGCGCAGTACATTGAAGGTCAGGAATTTGGTCAAGAGGGGGCCCTCTCTTTATGGGAATTCTCCAGCTTGGAAAGTTCTGATTCAAAGCTTGCTTGAGCTACTGTAGATCAAGTCCGTGGTGCATTCTGTATTCAAGTTTTTGCGGCATTATGTTGTGAAGCCCTGCCACCCCACACGTCATTCTCCTCCACCATGCAGCAACTTGGCATGAGATTCAAAGCCAGCGAGGCGAGCTTGCCTCTTTAGCGCGGCATGGTGCTGGTGGCTGTGCAGTTGTGTTGTGGCTGGTGCCTCGAGATCATCGTAATCGTATGGACACCAGCCCGGCACTTGGAACCTTACCTTTCACTTCCATACAGCACAGCACAGCACAGCACAGCTGGGAAGAACAGACTTGACTCGAACCAGCCTCTTTCTTTCCCAACCACTTCAGACCAACCCTATCAGCTGCAGCGTTCTCATTCTCACCACACTTTGACCCCCTCTAGATCCCTGTGTAACTGGGTTGTGGCCCCCCCGGATTTGCCACACCTGTTCTGGGCCTCGGAAAGTTCTTGAGTTTCAGCTTCAGCTTCCTCTGCCGCCTCGCTGGCCTGACTGCGCGTCTACCTGCCCGCGCCAGTTCAACCTCCCGAGTCGTGGATATGCTAAGAAGAACAAAGAATCATGAACGAAAGAAGAATGCAACTAGACGATTGTAAGTCCCTCCTCCCATCAGACATCTATCTATGTTGTCAGAGCCGACTCGGCTTCTTGTCTTGGTCTGCTTTGCAGCTCTGAAAGTCCAGAGCCTCGTCCAGCCAGAATATTACAACTAACAATACGTCTTCAGGGCTGGACGACCTCTGCGCCCGATTCATTTTGAACCTTCCATTAGCTGATCTAGGATCGATCGAGCGAATATGCTTTCAAGTCGAAGAAGCACAGTGGTTCTACGAGGACTTTATCCGACCCCTCGATCCTGCTCTGCCTTCCATGAACCTTCGCAATTTTTCCGAACTCATATTTGCACACTGTCCTATACTCTCGGACTTCTCCAAAGGAAAGCATATGGCTGCGTTTGAGCAGTTCATGATGTACAAGAAACGTGTTCCAGTTCGGGGTGCCATAATGTTGAATCATGCCATGGATGCGGCGGTTCTGGTCAAAGGTTGGAAGAAGGGCGCCAACTGGAGTTTCCCTCGGGGCAAAATCAACAAAGATGAAGATGACTTAGATTGTGCGGTCCGCGAAGTCTATGAGGAGACTGGATACCATCTTGGCGACGCTGGTCTTGTCCCTTACGACCGGAGAGTCAAAAAGATTGAGGTCAACATGCGTGATCAACAGGTCCATTTGTTTGTTTTTCGAAACGTGCCTATGGATACACATTTTGCGCCACGAACGCGCAAGGAGATCAGCAAAATTGATTGGTGGCTACTTTCTGACCTGCCTGCGTTCAGAAAGAAAGGACAAGAACAACAGGAGCCTACTCAGAGTGCCAGTAAATTCTATATGGTAGCTCCATTTCTAGTGCCTCTTCGCAAATGGGTATTAGAGGAAAAGAAGAGGGATGCAAAGAGAATGTCAAGCAACCAGTATCTCTCAGCAGGAGGCATTAGCAATGACGAGATGTTTACAGAAGATGATCCCGGGGCGGAATCGGCTGGCCCAACACAGCGCCGAGGAGATCCTGATCGTGGTATACCGGACCGTGGCAGTTTAGAAGACGCGAGCGCAGCTCTCAACCGTCTCCTACAAATCCAACAGCCGCCCCAAGAGTTACAAGCTAGCCCGACCTCCGCTGCCCCTCCTGCGAACAGAGTAGGTGAGGCACTGCTCGCTATATTGCACAGCCAGCCGCCACCTTCAAATCAATCACTCCCTCTGAATGCTCCACCTCACACGCCCCTGGATCACACCCTCGGACAACCTCAAATGCCACCAACCCCCCAACAGTTTCCACCTAGACCTCTTGTCTCTCACAACAAGATGCCACCCCCACCTGTGTTTCAGCCTACAACTTTCTCATACCAACAACCACATCAACAAACACATCAACAGCAGCGTCAGCAAGGTCCTCCCCATCAACAGTCATATCAACAGGCTCCTTCACATGCTCAATACCCACAGCACATGTACCAAGGAATCCAGCAAGCACAGCCGCCAGTCCCTAGGCGGAATGAGAATCCTCACGTCCATCAATCACAGCATCTGATTCACCCGCAGCCATTGCCTCCGCATGTTCAGAGAGCTGTATTCACAGGCGGCCCGGTTCATGCCCCAATGGTTCCTCCTCCACAGCAAATTCAACAGCCACAAGTGATTTCATCTATCACCATGGCTGTTCCAAACCCTCAGTTCCCTGGCTTACATTCAACTATGGTTCCACCCGAGCCAAAGCAGTCACCACCAAAGCTCACCAGTCATTCCCTGGCTCTTCTCAATGCCTTCAAGAGTCGAGATCAAGCAGCGGGTGAAACTCCTACTAGCAATGATCCTCCCTTGCGACAATTAGCACATGACTCTCCCCATACTCACAAACATCTACCCCAGGAACTGCCTGCGGATGCCTCCCAACAGGAAAGAGAGCCTCATCCCCAAGTTGCACAGAATAGTAGTGTTAGCATAGCAGCAGCCCCTCAAGCATTAGCTGCGAGACAACCGATCAGTGAAACTCAACGTTCGACTTTACTTGGTCTCTTCAAGAGTCCAACGACACCTGCAGCGGTACCAGCGAACCCACTTGCTGCGACAGCTCTCCCTCCGAGTGGTACCCCTTCGGCTGTTGAACTCTCGGCTGTTGAACCTCTTTCTACCAATGCCGCGTCAACATCTGCTCTCCTCAACGATAAGAGGACCCCAGACCAGGCTGCGAATATTGGTACGAAGATGCATCAGGCTTCAGGTGCTCAATTGCCCTTCCGGCCAGTCGGCATCCTGGCCCGTCCTGTAGAATCGAGCGAGAAGGAAGTTTCCGTAAGGAATGGCTCTACCAATAAGGCCCGATCCGGCGGCAAGAAACAGGCAACACTGCGTTCGAACGACATGGAATCCGTACAACACGCCGAGAAACCTTTTCAACCACAAATCTTGAAACGACCTCAACCTGGCATATCTATGCCTCCCGAAGGAATCACTCCTACTCAATCAAACTTCCCAGCGTTCTCTCAATCTCTAAGCCATCCAGTCGATCATACACAAACTCTACTTTCTATGTTCCGCAAGGGTCCTGCAGCCGGGACCTTGCAAGGGCCAACTGGAGAGCCACTCATATCATTGCCACCGGCTGATCCATCATTTGGCATATCTGCAAGATCCCGAGTCGGAAGTCTTGCATCCACTGAAGGCGCCCCGCGTCGTGGAAGCCAGACTCCAATTTCTCCTGCAGATAAGGGGTTCTTATTGAGCTACTTAGACGCAGTAGCGAACGGTGCTCAGCGTTAATCAGATGTATTAAGAGGGTTTAACAATAGGGTTACAGCGATGGAGTTCAGAGCTTTGGGGGAATAGATGCATTTTAGCGTGTATGTGTATGCGCAGGGACTGATCTATCCTTTCGAAGGTCATTTGCCATCATGACAGTGATTGAATGGTTCTGGAGGAATACTTAGCATGGCCAATTAGCTATCCGCATATGCTCTTGAAGCATTAATGAATCTACAGTGCAAAGCTTGCTTTGAGATGCACATTTATATCTTTTGACTCATCCTGTGAATCTCCTAAATATTGTAAATTGTCGGCATACACCTATTGACATGTCTTTCTTTCTCGTCCGGAATCCCCGTCTTGATGATGTCTCCCTTTGAGCAAAATCTTGGCAAGGCTGAGAAATTGACAGCCGCGGGAATTTTCCGCCTCGAGCTTCACTCCCCTCGATCCGGCAGCTGCAGCCATCAACACTCGAAGACCCCAACCCTCAAAATGAAGCCACCTATTCGACTCCCTTTATTTCCCTCCAAATCTCAATACATATGCAACAATTGTCTTTCTCGCACCGTCCCAATATCCAGACTTGCCACCCAGCGCTTCTCATCAAGCACAAGCTCAAGTAACCCCCCCTCCCCTCCACCATCAGCCTACGCACACCTCCCCTCCCGACGCCTCATCGCCCTCACCGGCCCAGACTCAACACACTACCTCCAAGGCGTCATAACCGCCAACCTCTCGCCCAGTCCACCTCGAACCAACGGAGGTTTCTACGCCGCCTTCCTCAACGCCCAAGGCCGTCTCCTCAACGATGTCTTCATCTACCCGTACACGGAACCGGGTAAGGAAGCTGGGAAAGGCGAGGGCTGGCTGATTGAGGTGGATGCGAAGGAGGTTGCGGTGTTGGCGAGACATATCAAGAGGTATAAGTTGAGGGCGAAGTTTGATGTGAGGGTTTTGGAGGTTGGGGAGAGGGGCGTGTGGAGTGTTTGGGAGGAGGGGGGGAGGGATGGGGGCTGGACGATGCATTCGTTGGGTGGTGATGAGCATACAGCTTCGAATGCGGAATCTGGTTCGAATTCAAGTTCAGTAGGAGGGAAGGAGGGAGTCATCAGCTGTCCTGATAAACGCGCGCCGGGCATGGGTCGACGACTTCTTCTCCCTGGTGACTCGAAGCCAGAGCTTGATATACCCGAGACGAGCGAGGATGTCTACCGGGTCAGGCGGTACCTGAAGGGTGTAGCTGAGGGACAAGACGAGCTGGCCAGAGAACAGGCGTTGCCGCAGGAGAGCAACGTCGATTTTATGGGTGGGATCGATTATAAGAAGGGCTGTTACGTTGGGCAGGAGTTGACGATCAGAACGCATCACAGGGGTGTAATTCGTAAGAGAATCCTGCCTGTTATGTTGTATGGGATGGACGAGAGTGAGCCAACTGCTCTGGAGTATGATGCTGGGAAGAAGCTGGGTGTGGAAGGTATACCGAGAGAGACGGGAATTGGGAGGTTTGAGAAGAGGGGGAGAAGTGCCGGCAAGTTTTTGGCTGGTGTCGGGAATATTGGGTTGGGGCTTTGTAGATTGGAGACTATGACTGATGTGCAGGTTCAGGGTGAGGCCGGAGGCTATAAGGAGGGTGATGAGTTTAAGGTTGATTGGGAGGGTGAGGATGGTGAAGGGAAGAGCTTGAAGATTAAGGCGTTTGTGCCACCGTGGCATTTGAAGCAATAGAAATATGCGGTGTATGATACCGACCAAGAATGGCATGTGTATAATCAGACACGCTACGGTGTAGAATAAAATATCTCCATTTCGATGTATTTGAAGTCCTCTATTTCGATTCTCGGGGTATAGCAAATCAATTCCTCCAACGCCAATGCTAAATTCATTTGCAACCAGGCACACATACTCACCACAATTCAAATCAGCTCAGCTCACGCGGCTTCTGATTCTTGTTTCCTGATTTCATCTTCCATCCTCTGCTTCTCCGCAGCCTTGAGTCTCGCCATCGTAGCCGCGAAATCGTTCCTCTTGGGCGTGGGCATGCTTGTAGTAGGAGAGAAGGAGAATTTTGGAGATGCTGCTGAAGACTGAGACTGAGAGTCAGCTTTCAATCCTCTGAAAATATCGGGACGTTTGATGGGTGTAGCTGTAGCTGTCTCTCGGCCTAGACCTGCTTCTGCTGATGCCTCTTTTCCATTTGTGTTCGTGTTGGTACTCGCGGGTGAGTCAGGATCTAGAGGTGCGAAGTTGCCGCTCTTTCTGGCTTTCTTCTCGGCTTTGCGCTTTGCCTTTGCAGCTTCTGCTTCTCGGATTCGGCGCTCTAGACGCTCGACTTCATCCTCTTCTGCTGCAACTCCTGGTTCATGAGCTACGACCGTAGCTGCTGCTTTAGGTGTAGGCGTAGCGGTAGTCGTCGATTGTGTCTGTGCTTGTTCAGGCAGATTTGTCGGAGGCGCTGGGGCAGGCGACGAAGGGATTATCTCAGCCATCATCGACTGCCTCGCCGCTCTCCTCTTCCTACCCTCCTCCGCCAGCCTCCTCACCTCCCTATCCATCTCACTCTCCTCCCTCTCTCTCTTCATCCCCACACTCACGCCTCCTCTCTCCCTCGCCTCCAAATCCTCCTTCATTGCCCTTCTCTTCCCCTCAAACAGCTCATTCGCCCGCTGCCGCTGCAGCTTTGCGCTCCTGTGTCCATCATACTTCGCTTTTAATTCTGGGTCGCTGAGAACTCCGTTCGCGGCTTGGAATAGCTCATATTTCTCCGGATCGTAGTCTTTGCCTGCTTTGTCGGGGTGGTATTGCAGGGCGGTTTTGCGGTACGCACGTCGGAGTTCGGAGGCGGAGCAGGCCTCGATACTGATTCCGAGGAGGGCATAGAAGTCTACGTCGCTAGTAACCCATTTCTGGAGCTCGCTGTTCGACATTTTGGTGGTTTTGTGTTTAGGGAGAGGAGGGGAGATTTGAAGATGGAATTTGGTTCATGCGGGCTGTTTTAGCGTCTGCTGAGTCATCCACTTCACCTTCACTGTTGTTGCATGGGGTTCCACGTCACATCCATCTGCTCCGTGGAAGATAAAATGTCCGATCCTCATAAAAAATTAAATCTTTATTTACCTCTTTCTAAGCACTTGATATCGTCTTCACGTTTTGTTGGAATTGGGAGTCTGCACCTCCAAAAGCTCAATGACCAAGTTCGGGTATGTGAAGTTGACCACTGATCATGCCAACTATATTCACTTTTATCAGATTTACACTTCATCTTTCCTGTCTATATTTGTTGTCAATGATGTAAGAAATGTACCCTAACTGTAATGGAATAAAAAGATTTGTATTTGGCATTGTGCAGCCTCGAGTTCAAAGCCCCATATTCTTCTCTGTTGCTATCTCGCTTGATCCCAAGCAGCTAAAAGAAAACACAAAAGAAAAGGTAAAATATTACAACATTCAGAAGCAGAACTTGGCAGAAATCCTTTTCAGGACTTTCTTCGTAAAAACCATTTGCAAGGTTATTAGAGAACTGATCCGAATACCCTGTTCCGCCGCAAGCAAGTGTCTATTTCCAGTTTTCTTGCTCATTGGTGTGTTTTTGTGTTGTCGTTGCCTTTCGACGAGCTTTGGATCGGATTTGAGCTTCACACGCGTGTTGAGGCTCTTTTCATAAGCTAAGAAGCAGATCGTGTGTCCGAATAAAGTAGCAAACTGTATATGGCACCATCGGCCATCATCAATAGATGGACTAATAGGAATTGACAGTGCTCAGAACGGTATGTTGACTTCTTAAGCATAAGATAAGTTGCTTGAAAATTGGATGCTAGAGTATGTGCTCTGAAGGTTATTGATTTTGGTTAAAGCTTAAGGCAATGCCGACGATAGACGAATGCAGACTTCTAGCAATCTTGATGCCATGAATACTAGGTAGGTCAGGGTCTTTTAAGATTGCTGTGCCTCTCAAAACAGTCGCATTGAGTCGTACTTGGAGTCAATAATCGTGACGGCTGCTCTCGATCTGCTTTACTTGCCATAGATATGGTCTTAGAAGTATTTATTGATTAGAATTAGCATTGAAGAGAGATTGTAGACAGCTGAAGTAGCTTTTAAACAATTTTCCAAGCTCATTGAAAGCTAAAAGCTAGTTCAGACGCTTTGCAAATGGCCTGAACTAGATTGTGGGTAATTTTACCCGTTCAGATGAGCCTTTTTGGAGTGCAGAGAGAGGCGATACCGGGAACTCTTCAGAGCCTGGGAGGATAGGTTTAGCGAGTAGCCTTTCTGCTGTATTTTCTTCCAGCTAGGTTTGAGCACAGCTTCCAAGATCAGCCAACATCAACTTCACACTCACACTCACACATCCACTCCACCGAACACCATCTTACCAAAATGGCTCCCCTCAATACCATCATCCAAATCCTCGCGTTCTTCGGCTTCGCTACCGAACAGCTCTTCTGGTCATTCCTCTGCTCCCCACCCCTCCTCACCATGCTCGCCACCTACCTCTTCCAATCCGCCACCAAAATCGCCGGCGAATCCTTCGGCGACCGCTCGGAGCTCTGCGAGCGAGTCTTCTACCACTTGTCCGAGGAAACTCTCAAATTCCTCACCAAGTCGCCAGCCAATTGGGCAAGATACAGCGAGCTGGACAAGGAGACCTGGTTTGCGGTACAGTTTGTGGAGAGTCTGCGTGGTCAGGGGGGACTTTGGGCTAGGAAGGGAGATGGGGAGTTGGAGGAGATGGCGGGGGCTGCGGTCGATGTGCTGAAGGCTGTGCAGAGCCGGCTGCTTGTCAATCCGGAGCGGTACCAGCCCAAGAACTGCTTGCTATTGGAGTTGAGACGGGCTGCTGGGAAGCATGGCTTGGTCCTGGAGGACCGTTTTAAATTTGTAGTTCCTGCTGGTGCGGACCTTACTGTTTTGGATGATTGATCATCCTCTTTGGAACTTCTGGGCTTGGAACTGCTTGGAGTTGTTGACTGGAAGTGGGTCGAGTTAGAATATCATCTTACCGATCAAAATCGATTTGTCTAACTGTGCTGTTATATTGTTCAAATTTTCTATTTCAAAACCTGCGATCTAGCCTCAGAGAAAGGTGAGAAGCAGCAATGGCTCGAGGTACACATTAACACCTTAAGTAGCACAATCAGTTCATACCTGTGAACATATGAACAGGCAGCATATGCTCTGTTGGCTGAAAGACGGTATTTTTGCGGTCTCTTAATGGCTAACTCTGATTCGCTCGAGTAATCTCGCTAATTCGAGAAGCGGCTCTCAGAGGTAAACAATCTCGAACAACCAGCGTCTGTAGCAAAGCGATGCGTCCAAAACCAATACGAGTCTTGTAATCCATTGTCGCAGAGTCTTCTGTTGTTAAGTTGTACTTAGGATGGACTTTTACATGTGACTAAAATTATCTGCTTGAATTGATGAGGGCAGATCGTGGAAATTCCAACGATCTGGAACGTCTCTATTACTGGCTCAGATGACTCCTACATGCGTCAATAGTGAAAGGATCTTCAAAACATTGGAGAGATAAATTGGATATATCCTGATAGGATCATCAAGCACAAATTGACCTGAAAGACGAAAACCTTCACATCATCTTAGAAAGCGCGAAATCCCACCAAGAAATATCAAGGTATCATCATTAGTCCTGAGCAAGTAGAGTGTCAAGATTGCATCTAGCATGAATACAGAATTTAGCGCTTTTGAATTCTTCGGACGTGAATTGACCAGATTAGGTGGAAGCCATGGAATTGGTTCGCCTGTGGCTTTCCTGGCCATACGGGTGTTTTGCCAGCCTCTGGAGTCTGGAACCTTCTTAGAAGGGGAAATACAATCTCTGGGTCGACGGGCAACCTGATCTCTGGTATCATGGTTCTTTTTGGACTGCATAATACCCTTTCCATCTGCGTTGTCGCCAATTTTTAGTGAAGAACGGGGGTGGTACTCATGTCAGCTCACGGCTTTTTCGTTTCGCACAGATTCTTTTCTTTCTCTCAACAACAAACATCAGAGACGCTCTCGAGTCTCTCTTTTCCCAACCACTACAATCTTCTATCCAATTCAAATCTTCCCATACCACAAGTCATCCTCAAGCCATGGCAACTCCACCTCTCTCCCCCAGAAGAGACGATCACGTCAACTACAATACATCCTAGATTGCTCCTTTTCCCACTTCCGAAATTTATGCACGTTTCTTAGTCGCTAGCAGCAGTGATAGTAACAGCAAGAAGAGACGTGCAAGTTCAGATCTCAAGGTCGATTCCGGACCCAGTGAGCTAAACACCGAAGCATCCGACAGTAAGACAGCCAAGGAGACCAGCCGTGGAGAGGGTGAGATCGAGAAGAAGTACAGTGAGTCTCACCTGAGATTTTCTTCATCATTTCAAGGAGCTTTGTAATCATACTGACCTTTATTTTCCACCACCCAGTGAGATTCAAGAGCGAGTACAACTACCAGGATACCCTTGAACACTTCGCCTACACTTGTCTCACGCTCATTGAAATGATGGATTAGGGAGTGATCATCGATGTTCCTCTTGACAAAAGCATCATGTGCCTCTCGGACGCCCTTCATATCGTCGAGCACCAGCGACTGTCATCGGGCTACACAAGAGGTCTTGCTAGTTCCAAATGGTTACGGGAGGCTGGCGTGCCGGAAGCATTGAAGGCAATCCTTATGGCAAAGATAGCTTGCAACGATATTATGGGCAATGTCACGAATGTCGGTCAGAATATTTCTCGCAATCTAGAGGTCAGCGGTGCAGTTGGTGGCTTTCATGGTCCGGAAGAACAGGCTTGTGATGACAAGATGAGCATGACTGGGTATCTGGGCGACGATGAATCTGGAGGTCAGGGCAGTGAAAGCAAAGATACGGAGAACATTTGGATGGAGGGGACATGGATTCGAATTGAGGTGAAAAGCTCTTGCCAAAAATGTAGACTCCGGTCGCAGCTGCCTCCAGTACTAGCGGTCACCGTGCCTTCCCCAATGGGAGACCACACTGTCCCACATCCATCAAATCCAAAAAAGTTGAACTCTTGCACCAAAATTCGTTACTCTCTTTTATTCATGCCAGTATTTTCTGTAAACCATCGCATCAACACGATGCCGTCGACATCTTTGATTGTCAAGCTGCCACTCCCAGCTTCATTGCTTGAGCGACTGCATCTGTCGTGGCAGCCAAATATGGCAGCAAGTGCCTCGATCTCCGCACAGTTGGCACCTGCCACCACGATTTCTAATCATTTCTCACAAAGTCAATTGTCACTCGCTCTTGTCATTTCAAAGTCCAAGCCAAATGGACTCTCCACAGCAGGTACGTGGTCACGCCGCCAAATTTGCCCAGATACATATCCTGACCAGGTTGTAGAGTATTGCCAGCAGCTACGAAAGCACATCAAACATGGAGGATTAATGCCAATTGAGCATTTCCAGTATATAGATACCAAGCAGTACTGGATGGACGAATGCAATAGGATTCACAAGGAGAAGGCAGCACTTGAAAACAAGGTTCGGTGTTTGGAGGAAGCTCAGAGGATATTGAAGGAGAGGTTACGCAGCAAAGAACACTTACAGGACTATGAGACGCACTGCTCTAAATCCAGGAATACTCAAGATCACACTCATGCAGAAGCTGGAATTTCGAGAAAGCGGCATGCACTATCTCAGGATGTTTTCGAAGACCAAGACGCTGCCAATCTGTTATTTGCTCTCGACAACGACAGACACCTGCAGTTGAATGGACAAGGCAAGCACTGCTCTAAGTGTTCTGCGAATGATTGCTGATTCATAGGAAGTTCTGCGAATTATTCGCCAACGAACTCAACTCCAAAACGCTGCCAAGCAATTCAGTACTCTGGATCAGATCCAGTTGCTGACCAAATGCATTATTCAGACAATCGGCCTCCTCGAAACCTCTATTGTAGACTGCTGTCAGCCATTGAAAACGCTGAAAACAAACAGCGAAGACTCAAGAAGCTTGCTTCTTCTGCAGCAACTACTGCACCAGATCACACTTTCTTTCCTCGCCTGCTTCAGCGCCATGAACAATCTATTTCTCACAATACCAGGACGAACGAAGCAAAGAGAAGTCGTAAGTCAGATGGCCATGTTCTTCAGTATGTCCTTAGACTTCCTACAAACAGTTAGTGCACATCAATCGGAAGATGAGCAAGTCGACCGAGACCGGAGTATGAGAAACAAAAGACAAAAAATGGGGCATGTGGAATATGCTGTCAACAAGTGCCTAACACATACGTTGGTTTCGATTGTAAAGAAACTAGACTGGCAAGTGGGCCATGCAGGACATAGCGATATCCTGGAAGGAGTGTTGTTCCTGGTCATTCAGCATACCGGGCGCCTGATCTCGGATCTTGTCTTCGGCGAGCATGTCGCAGCATCTGATAACCCTGGCAACATATCAAATAACCCAAAACCACCGACTAGTGGAGTTCCTAGGCCCGAGTCGAGATACATGGTTCAAATTCTTCATGGCGCACTCGGTGGTACAGAGAGGAAAGAGTTGGTCATTGAGGTCTTGTCTCGCAGTACTTCTCCTGGTGTTACTTCATCAAGCGGATCGATGACAACTGGAGATCTGCTGCAGAAAGCAAAGAAGCTGCTTCAGGGCACTTTGCTTAAGAGCATCCTTGGTGGGCCTGAGCTGGAGAGTTTGAGACTGCCGCGACTGTCGACTGAAATCAGCAGTGTCGATGATACAAGGTCGGATGGTGACAAACACGGAAAGGAGTGGCTACTGGAGGCGATTTGGGGCTTAATAGGATGGGATATGGTGACATGACTTGAGGTATTTTCGCTAAAGCTATGCTTGATTTAATGGCGAGTTTGATTGGCTTCATATGCTTGATATTGCGCGATATATTTGCAAATGTAGCTTCAAACACAGACAAAAAGGGGTCTCAGCTAACAACTTTTGTTATGAATCCTTCTCTCAGTAAGTAGCAGCAAGCCTCTGCACTAAATAGTCTCCAGAATTAATCCCCTCATACTTTTTCGGTCCCTTGTCCCCACCATACGTCCCCTCGATAGCTTCAATCTGGCTTGTGAAGTTCGGGTTACAAAAGTATGCAATACTGTACCTCGCCGGATGAACATCTCCCTCTTCGGGAGCAGGTGGTTCCACAACCCTATGCAATGTACTCTTAATCGTATCATTACTCCACCTTGCCAACAAATCCCCCGCATTGACAACCACACTACCCTCCACAGGCGTCGCATCAACGAATGTCCCCTTTGGACTCTTCACTTGCAATCCACCCCTCATATCCTGAAACAAAAGCGTGATACTCCCATAATCCGTATGCTCGCCCGCCCTAACCTGCAACTTGTTACTCTTAAACACACTCTTCTCCACCTCAGGATAATGCAGCAGCCTCAACGTGTTATCCCCTACATCTGTGTACTTATCAAAGTACCCCTCATCCAGCCCCATCCCCACAGCAATCGCCCGCATCACATTGATATGCAAGTCCTTCGCCAGATCATGGAATTTTAACATCGTCTCCTTGAAATGCACAGCAGCTTCGTCACCTGTAGGCCAGTTGTTCGGAAGGCCTTCGGCACCTTCGCGGCCTATCTCTAGGGACTCTTTGAGATCTGGGGCGGCAGCTTTGGCGGCCAAGACGTCGGCTTTAGAGGTTAAGATGGAGACTTTTTCGCGGCCGTGGGAGACGTAGCCGCGGTTTGCTTCTGGGGTGGTCCAGCCTAAGGCTTCTTTCTCGGGTTGGGGGCGCTTGAAGAATTCTGCGGAGGTGGCGAAGGTGTGGGAGACTGTTTCGAGGGGGATGGAGTGATTCTAAGTGGGGGAGAGTTTTAGCTTGGATTGATTGAAGACTTGACGCTCGAAAGGAACGCTGGAAGGAGAATACTTAATGAGTAGCCCCACCCTCAAGGCCAATTCCTGGAGCTTATAAATAATTGAGAAATGGTATAAAGTACACTTACCGTCAGGTATATGAATCCGGCAGATTGGAAGCCGCTGAGAATAGACTTCGCTGCTTCATTTCGCTGCTCTGGCGTGCCATTGAGAAAGAGAGAGAAGTCAATGATCTAGAAACTCCATTAAGAACTACTTTCCACAGAATCCCAAAAATATCCACAGTTCAACTCACAGGAATGAACAAATTGTCAACATCAACAGCGCTGGCCTGCGGTGCCATCTTGAATCTTGAAAGTGGGGTTTCTCCGTCAATTGAATTCACATGTGATAGTCCTCAACTTCTCCCGTCTCTCAGCAGGCAGAATAACAAGTGTGAGGCTTAAGATGGAGCTTTGAACGATGAGTATATATATAAAATTGAATCTGAGTGAGCTGACTTACGGATCGAGGCGTTCTCCGGCTCCAGCCTTGAGCGAAAGAGGACGTTGTCTAAAGAGGGAGGTCAGATATGTCTTGGCGGAGGGGCAGAGATAAGCTCTCGGAGGCTTGCGATGAGGGAAAAGCGGCGCTGGAAGGGTCCGTGAACAGAAGATTGACTTTCGGCATTATTTGAAATGCTTTCAGAAAGTCAAATGTGAAACGAGGAAAAGGTTGCAAGGGAGATTTGCATGGGCTTACCACCAATACGAAAGTTGTCAGCATTGATGAGACTGAATGAAACCACATAAGTTTTTGGTAAGAATGGTATAAAACAAAGGGATTTATATTCGATGCCGCTTTTGACATCCACCATGGCGGGGTCCGATAAGCCGCGGGGTACAATAAACATAATTTCCTAAAGTCACACTTGTGAGTCCTCGTGCGGCTACAAGGCGACAGGGGCATGATACTCACCTCTTTTAAGTAATTCCGACTTCCTCTTCATATCTACAATTCAAAACGAGGAAAAAAAGATTCTCATTTCAGATTCCAAGGAAGGAGGGTAACAGAAAGAAACATGTCTTCCACCAAATCTCCCATCGTGGACATCCACACACATGTCTATCCACCATCCTACATCTCCCTCCTCAAATCCCGCTCCAGCATCCCCTACATCCGCTCATTCCCACCCTCATCCTCTCTCCGCCTCGTTATCTTACCAGCCGAAGACACAGAAAGCACGTCGAGAGGCCGGCCCGTCGGAGCAGAGTACTACGACATCAAGGAGAAGATCAAGTTCATGGACCTGCACTCCATCGACATCTCCGTCATCTCGCTTGCAAACCCATGGTTAGACTGGGTCCCTCAATCGGAAGCCGCAAAAGCAGCCCAGGGAATCAACGACGAGGTGAATGAAGAATGTGGGAAATTTCCGGGCAGATTGTTCGCTTTTGGTACTCTGCCGCTAAGTGGGGGTAAGGAAGTCATCGTGGAGGAAATCGCGAGGTTGAAAGGGCTGAAGTATATGAGAGGTGTCATTCTAGGTACGACAGGTCTGGGAAAGGGATTGGATGATCCAGAACTTTTACCCATCTTCCAGGCATTGCAGGATGCGAAGCTACCGATTTTCTTGCATCCGCATTATGGCTTGCCGAGCTCAGTATGGGGAGAGAAAGCGAATGATTATGGACATGTGTTGCCTCTTGCGCTGGGTTTCCCACTTGAGACGACGATTGCGATCACGAGGATGATTCTTGCCGGTGTCTTTGAGACAGTGCCTGATTTGGAGATGATTCTTGCGCATTCTGGTGGTACGTTACCGTTCCTGGCTGGAAGGATCGAGTCTTGTATAGAGCATGATGCGCACCTGAAAGCAGAAGGGAAACTTGGAAAGAGTAGGAAAACGGTATGGGATGTGCTGAAGAAGAATATCTATCTGGACGCAGTGGTGTATAGTGAGGTGGGCTTGAAGGCAGCAATTCAGGCGAGTGGGGAGGATAGGGTTATGTTTGGGACCGATCATCCCTTCTTTCCTCCGCTGGAAGAGGAGGGTGCGAGATGGGCAAGTGTGGAGACGAATTATGAGGCTATCAAGGGGGCTCTGGGAAATGCTTCTGCAGAAGCAAACGGGGCATTGGGAGGAAATGCTATTAGGGTCTTGAATTTGTTGCTGTAAAAGAAAAGAAAAGCCAGATAAAAGTTAGTGTTAGGTCTTGATCAATATATGCCAAACCAAGAGCTTACCTATCCGAGCCCATTATTTGTGGCTTAGGTTAACACCCCTTATGGTCGAGTGCAAACGTTCTCCGCTAGTGATGGGACAGGAACTTGTGATATCTGACCCCTCTCTCTCCAAGCTTCAGGGAGTTTCCTCCACGCCTCCAAAGAAGATTCGATATCACATTTAGAACCCAGGCTCCAGCCAAATTTCTCTGTCCTGTGACCCAATGTCAAGACATACACCCCTCACTATTTGAGAGCTCCGAAATTCCTGAAATGGAAACATCCCTGGTCTCCCAACTGTTTCAGGAAACGACATATTACCAGATCTCACGTGTGCCGATCAAGTGTCTCGATAGCATCCAGTCTCGAAACAACCCTTGGAGTCTCCACTACTCCACTAGAAAGTACCGCGACTGTCTCAAGAGTTGGGCAGTGTTTACTGAAAAATGCTTCAATCGAGAATGTATCGCGGGGAATGCCGTCGGTGTAGACTATCAAAATCCACGACAGGTAGCAGCTGCGAAGTGTAAGGCGCTTAACGCACCTGCATAGTTCTTGGTAGTGGTAAATGTGGCTACAGAGAATCTTGAAGTCAGTAATACCCTTGACCAAAGACAAAGGGTGCTGACACGAATCAAAAATCCTGACTGACAATGTGGCGGGATCTTGAAAGTATCCGAAGAGGCAGAATGGACTAAGAAAATACTCACTGTATCAAGAGATTGTCGCTCCACAGCAATTCACATTCCCACCACTTAGGCGTCTCAGAGAGATTAAAATCTGGGAGTGGCCGTCGTCTAGTGAAAGTTCCTCGAGTGGCCAAGTCGATAGTGTCCTACTCGAAGTCGATAACCGTGACGAAGGCAGCCTGACTACCTCTTGGCCTATGCTCCTGTCTTGTAAAAATTCCAAGGCCCAACTTGCGAGAATCATAGCAGACTTGCAGCAGCGACGGGACTTTGACGAGTGGCGGCTCGATGGGCACCTTGCGACCTTTCAAATTGGCGTACGCATGAGCCCAGATCTTGAGGCGGATCTCAGCAGCGAGCTTTGGAAACAAGATGAACTTGTCGAGGTCGGCGGTAGGCTCTGAGCTAGGAGACTTGTCGGAGAGGAGGGATTCGAGATTGAAGTCTTCGCAGGTGTTGATGCCTTCCAAAGCCATGATCGAGGGATCATCGACGCTGATTGAGAGTAGATGGGGGCAAGATTGAACGGCGGCAGGTTGGGAGGACCTGAATTGAATGCGTCAGCTTGAGCACGAGTCAAGCAGATAGGAGGTATATTACGCCATGATTGAAGAAGAACCTGTTGCAGCTGCTGAATTGATGATGAGATGCGACATTGAATGGTCCTAGACACTTGGGGCGGTTAGTATCTATTCGATTTGGTCTGAGGTAAGAGACATGCTAAAAACCTCAAGTTCGAATGTTAGGTCGCACTTGATCTCGATCGCGTCGAGACTGTTGGTAACTTGGCACGATGCGCAAGCGGAAGAAAATTTGAAATAGTTTGGCTCGCGAAGTTCGAATGTCGAGGGTTATATGTTTCTCCTCAACAGCGTGGGAGATTGCTCAGAAGCTCGAAATCATCGTCAGTATTGTGTGGGGATCAGAAGCAAAAGAGCGGTGGAAGCAGGCAAAATTGTGCACAAAGAATGAATTTTAACGATAATTAGTACTGATGTGAATGGGTAGGCTCAACTAGACATTGGATTCAGTATCCTTAGGTGTAGAGTAAGTAGGTTACAGGTCAAGGAGGCAGGGCACGAAGGCGCACCAGCGACCAGCTAGCGTTCAGCGAGACTTACATCTGAGCCTTGAGCTTCCGATATTGGGAATTATGACAGGCTTTGTATTCTTTACTTCTAGAGACAGTAATCAACTAATCATACAGCAGCGGAGCTTTTATTCTCTTGTAGATTGCAGAATAATCGTTATGTGGAACAATCGAGAGTCGCTACAATCACTTCTTGGGCTTTGCCTTTCCCGACGACTTTTTTCCAGGCTTGCCGGCTTTCTTCTTAGCCAGTTTTCCTTTGGCAGCCTTCTTATGCTTCACAGGAGACTTTGAAGCCTCAGATGACTTCTTATCCTTCTTTGTGCCATCCGATGGGCCCTTTCCAATACCGCCAAGCCCTTTACTACCACTTCCACATTCCCCACCAGCGCTATCAAGCCCAGCAACAAGTCTATCAACCTCCGAAACTCCGTCGACCTTTATGTTTGCCTTCTTCCACGCCTCAGCAATATCAGCTCTCTCCTTCTTGCTCTTGACCTTTCCAGCGCTCTCATCGATAAGCACTAGTCTCATCTTCAGATGCGTCATAAAACCATGGTCAGTCTGCGCCTTCTTGAAGCTATTGCTAATCACCTGCACCCCCGCCCTTTGCTTCGGCTTCTCAATCATCTTATCGTACTGCTTGGTTGTCTTGATAGGCATGAACTTCAGTATGAGGCCGTTGGCTGGGAAGTTATTGACGACGACTCTGAGCTCCTTGAGGTTGGGGCACCATTTGCTGAGCATCAACCAGAGGGTGTTTTTGCCGCGATGCTCACCAGACAAGTTGCGCACCTCCTTCAAATTCATAGCGAGGGTCTCGATGAGCTCCAGGAATTCCGGGTAGAGCGAGTGTGTGGCTTGGAGGGGACTCTGCTGGGATCTTCCGCCGAGGAGGGTGAATGGGTGGTTGAGATAGAGGACGTCCTTTTGATAGTCGATAAAGAAGCGGAAGTTCTTGCAGCGCTGCTTGCTGGCGCAGTAATAATAGTACTTTGTGCAGACTTCGCGCGAGTCCTTGCAGGCGTGGATGAGGCCAGGGTGTTCACGGTATTGTGGTTGGATGGCGAGGATGCGGGGCGAGGAATCTTTGACGGCGATGACAAAAATCATATTGCGGAGCTCGAAGGGTAGCTTGGGGAAGTAATTGAACTCGGTGAGGGGTACCCAGGCGACAGCTTCTCTTACTCGGATTCCTACGGTCGCGGCTTTTGGATCGACCTGGACGACTCGAGCAGTTGGCTCGATGGTAGCAGAGAGCTTTGAGCAAGACTATAGAGCGAGAATTAGCTTATCTTCAGTGACTCGAGTTCTCTGCGGCCTCTGGTCTGAGGGATGTTGCGCATACTGTAGCAGATTCAGCCTTGACAGCTTCGATGTGTTCGACAGGTTCAACAAATGGGACTCCATCCTCCATGTCTGTTGGACCCGAATCCTCGATTTGGTACTCCATGCTGTCTGACTTGTCAATAGTAGTAGCTTGGATGATTTTGCCCATGGCTGCTGTGAGGTTGAAGTGGTGTTTTGCGAGTGCGATGTTCAAAGTGCAAAAACGGCTGAGCAACAGGAGCGGAATGGATGGAGAAACAGGCTTATGTAGTCCACAAAATCGCTAACGGAAGTGTTGAGGTCGAATGTTAAGCTCTGACTGTCAGCAGGGAAAGTCGTTGCTATTGTCGAAGAAGGATGGATCGCGAGATAATAGGAAGCCTTGTTGCAGAGTCTGTTGTATCGACAACGGCACTAGTGGTGAATTAAGCGAAGATGTCCTTATTTACCTTTCCAAGGTGAATGCCAGCGCAGCTTGAACTCACATGTGCGGAGAACATCAATACTTAAGACAGGTACGATTAATCTATAACTGACAATCAATGCAGGCACGCATATATGCCCCATTTGCAACGCTGAAGAACAAGTGAACTCTCAAAGTCCACAGCTGATCCAGATGACACTCCCATACGCTGATTCGATGGAACCATGCAAGCCCCTTAGATATCGCAAATTCTACGATGAAGGAAATAAATGAGTAACCCACCCAGAACAGATCAAAATCCCCGTTGCCTCCCTTCACTGATTAGTACGTCGTAAGTGACGCAGGCAGCTCCCCTCACAATCCCCTCACAAATCGCAGATACAACGCAGAAGAAAAACCAAGCAATCCTCCAAATGTCAGATCAAGATCAAGTTTCTCCTCCCACTTAATCCATCAACTCACCCGGAACAACATGGTTAGCATCCATGACCCTCAATACCAGATCTTGGCGTACAATCTTTCGGACCTTCGCAGAATTCAAGCCCACGCGGAACCTGGTCCACCGAGCCTTCCACTCAGTCGGTCGATGTGGCTGGAAATGATTATTGACCAATCCGCCCTCCATTCCAATTATCCCATAATCTACGAAGAAAAGCAGTCGAAGCTCAGGGCAATACTCCCCGAGGATGTCCCAGAGATCGTCAGATCGACGGCGCGAGTTTGGAATCTGACTCCAAGCTCGTGGCAAGAGGAATAGGGTATCTTTCAGATTTATTGCAAGCTGTTTGACTGGCTTCAACCAATCACTGTAGGTCAGACGAGTTTCGATGAGTGGGGTGACGGCTGGTGTCTTGGGGTTTAGTGTGAAGCGACGATTGAGGTATAGAAGGTCTTTGTTGTAGTTGATCGACATAGAGAAATCAGACTGTAGTAAAGTTAATTTTCAATTTCATCAATCCTCGAGAGAGATTATGAAGTTGATAGAACCTGGACGGTGGACTCGAAAGATGGACAGGAGTTTGAACTGCACTTACCATACGACCAACTTGACGGCTATGAAGCATAACATATTCTTCAAGGAACACCACACGAACTTCATGATTGACAGCAGAAAGAGTAACGTTGCTTATAGCATAAGGCTGGATGCGGATTGTACGCGCGGAGATAGCTTTAACAGCACATTTCCAAATCTTCTTACGGATCTCAAGCGGGAGGTATTTGAAGAAGTAGAAAGCTGTCAACTTTACTGGATGAGGAATAACATTGCCTGCATAGCTGCTGCTCTGAGAGAGATGCGTGCTCAATACGATGTATTGAGCGCGGCGTCTGCTTAGGGTGACTGGAGCTGGCAGACGAACCCTAGGATTTGGTGAGGAGAGCCTGATGCCATTCTTGTTGCAAGCACCTTGGAAGAGAACGACTTTGTCCATTGACTCTGTTAGTTCTGCTTTGTAGTTAGATTCTGTTGATAGAAAGTATAGAAGACTCTGAGATGCTACCTTTGACTGCGCCTTCCTCTTCGAGACCTGCTTGTTGATCTTCTCGAGGCGGGAGCCGAAAAGAAACCGAGGGTTTTGTATGCCCCTGAGCCTTCTTTTTTGAAGTCATTGCAGATTGCATGTTCACTGCTGAGAAGAAAATTGTCAGTCCTTGTGCGCGAGGACGTAGGTCGATCTCCTCACTGTCTTGGAGTCCTCGAACCACAACACGTCCTAAAAGATATCTTGTACAGCAAATGACTGAACCGTCTCGAAGAAGCAAATGTAGATCAAGTATACAATCGATCACCTGTCTACATTAACGCTCAATTGATGCGAGATGTTTTCGCAACACGTCAAGTAAGGTTTGGTGTTGATGGGGGAGAGTTGTTGTGTGTGTGATGCTCTCGAAAAGCTAAGAACTCTAGAAAAAACATTCGAAAGCTAGCTAGCTGCCTGAATCTGAGCGAACAAGCGTTTCACCTTCGAGAGTTGATGCCTGATAAGTTTTGAGTTGGATGTTAATTCTTTCTTACTGATATCTTGTCACAGGATGGAAATGTACCTGTAGCTCTGATGACTCTGGAGATGCTTTTTTGTTTGGAAAAGACACTGCAGTGGTCCATAGGCAACCGCATCCATTGAAAGACCTGCAGCATTTACCGCAAACAAAGTGCTTTCTTGGGAAAGTTTCGCATCCGAGCAAACTAAATGCGCTGTGCAACTCTCCTTATTCCACCCAACGGAGTTACCGTTCATTCATTCAGGAGTCGCCGGAATTATCTTAGAATCTGCTTGCTTTCGCCAACACAAAGACTGTGAGAACATCCAGAACATCTAGATCAAAAGAACGCATTCATATCAAGACAGTTCCTGAAAGATAACTTGATGAGGTACTCACCATGAGAATGTCAGACAAGCAACAACATGCAGGACCATCATTGACACTTATCTCTGCCATCCAACAATGCTACGTGTAGATGCCGTGTTAATTGCTAAGGAGCGTGACTATCTCCCCCTCTGTTCGAATCGAAAAAGGTGCCGACGCGCTGTGGCAGACTTTGCGTGGCCTAGATACCATGTAATACCCAACAGATCTGTCACCATAACGCTCGATGGTAAAAAATTGAGAGGTATCAACGCCGCCTGGGATAGATTGTTTCAATGAAAAATATGTGTGAAATCATTCAAACTATCGTTTTAACTCTCCTCATGTCTTTTAGCCACGGTTATGGACTGGTCAGACTTTCCAGTTGTATCTTGAGGTGGACGAACATAACCACTAAGAGACATCATGATGAAGCAATTCGTCGGAGCAGCTAAAGAGCGGAGACGAAGCAAAGAACAAAAATTTTAGCGAACATGATTCTAGAGCATCAGAAATGACTTCCATACTATGCAAAGGCGAGGTTCAATTTAGACCATTGCTTGCTCGCTGCGGCAGCATGACTTCAAGGAACTTGCCACTGCCACATGCCGCAAACACGAGAAATTCGAAAGCCAGTCACAAGGATCATAGTCATTCTAATAAATAATAAGAAAATTACCAACTTGGTCATTTCGATGCAATGAATTGAGGGCGAAAGAAAAGTAAGAAAGGCCTTCGAATGTTTTGATTCAAACGCCAAGCACGGGCTTCACCTCGCTTCTCTTCCATGAAACGCAGTAGGAAAAGGGATGCTTGAACCCATCGATAAAGCCAAGAAATGAATATTCGAATTAGACATCAAGCCTATTAAGCCACTCGTCCACGTTCCATCAAGGAAAAAAGCAGTGACTGAATTCTGATTATCCAAGGGTCATCCATAACCCGAACCGAGCCCGGAGCCGAGCCCGGTTTGCATGACTGTACGGAATCCATGGAACCCGCGCTCATCACAGCTCTTAAACTCCCTCACTCAGCCTGACCACTTCCCCAAACAGCAATAGAACCCCGTCGGCTTTCGCTTACCGACACTTGTAAACAGTAATATTGCATACACGATGATGCCGTTTAGGCTACGAATTCGCCTTGGGAAGTCTGGACTGGATGTGGGACTTCGTGTAGCAGTCGGTAGTTGGGTTGATTTAGGTACAGAGGAGAGGAGAAAGGAGGTAGGAGAGGGGAACTCGCAAGATGTATGAGGAGTCGGAGGTCCCCGATGGGAAATTCTCCACGTTATTAAGTTAGTCACTAAGTCGGTGTGTACCTCCGTACTCTTCCAAGCTTCGGGGGAGAACTCGCTCCTGGTAAGTAATGACAACTACTTGTGCCTCTAGCTCCAGCTGACTCTACCACATAGACAACAATACATCTAATAAGCAGAACAAAACATACAATTCATTCATCCAGGAATCGAAGGTGGAAAAAGCATCTCCCGACTTCTTCGCCCTTGAAGTTAACAAGTGATCGATCGATCGCCCGCCTGCCCGCCCGCGACAAACGCCCGTCAACGGACCATTCCCACCAAGCAATCCACCTCAAACTTTAAATAAAAATACATACACCAACCTTGACGTCTTGCCTTGCATCAAATTCAACCTTGTCAACCTTATGCACAGATCACTTTGCGGGCAGGCAATCCACCAGGGTGGGTATTCCGAGAAAATCTTTTCTCCCATCATCGAACTCCGTTCAGTTTTCTCAATGCCGTGACAGAGGAGATGGATAAGAGAGCCAATCGGGAAATTTGCCGTGTGCCAAGGGCTGTGAGAAGAAGGCGCCAGCCGGGGTTGGTTCGGGTATCCAGATGAGGGCTGGAGGGGCGATGGCGAGCTAGGAGGGTTAGAAGTTCTAGAATTTCCTTTGCTGGTGGGTATGGTGGATTCCATCGAGTAATTCTCGAGTAAGAGGTGTAACGACGTGTGTGAAGGACGACGAAGTGTTGGATGAAAGTTCATGGGAAAGTTGAAAGAGAGAAAAAAAATTGTCGCTGAAATGCAACTAGCTAGAGTGAAGGTAAGGAAAAGTAAAATCTCAGTAGAGCTGGAGACTGCGTAAGACAGGAGAAATGGAGATGCATTAATATTTCGCAGTCTGGGATGATCAGAGGCTCGAAATTATGTAATGAGGCTGGTATGGTGGGACAAACGTGCTCGAGCCACGAATTTGTGGCTATTTTCGTGACAGGTCGGTATTTTGAGAATTTGGATGTTCTGTTACGGAATAGGATGCACCTTTTGGGATGCATTGCCTTCGAAATTGAGACACCAGACAATATCGTGCTTTTATTGCCTCTGTTCCTTCCACGGAAGGCTGATCCCATCGGGCGACGCTTGAGGCATGTGGCTTGGAGTTTTGGGGAGGGCAGGCACATGACCCTCTCCGAGGAGATGTGAAGTCGAGTATCAACAGCTTCATGCCGCAATATGCGGGGTGCGTCGTCGATGAAGGACAAGACAGCGCCCAGTAGTCAAGATCCGGTTTCATGGCTGATGAATTGGACGCGTGGTGATCTTTCCCCGCACTTTGCAACTGTTGAAGTCTTGAACTATTGACGCCACGCAGAGTGTTTTCTGATGAATCACTTGATTTGGTGGTTTGGAATGAAGCGATGCGAGAGATGCTTGTTGTTATTGGAGCTTGATGGTTCTGGCTGAGCACTTGGGTGGTTATGCTATGAAGTCTTGGGGTTGGATGCCGAGATCGGAGGTCTCCGTCGAGAGCCCTGCACTGCATCAATTGTCGCTGAAAGCTGGGGAAAATTTATGATACCTTGGTACTGTAGCCATCTGTTGGGTGGTACGATGGCCATATGTGACTTCTTTCGATCCCGAATATTCAAGATCCAGATCCGATTAATCGTGATGTAATTCGGGATTGAGACGCATGGTGCTGCGACCATATGACGACCATACCATTGTGGTGTGATTTGTACATTGGAACTTACTGATGCCACTGATGGAATTCCAAAAGAGGGAGGAGATCCCTCAGTTGTAGAACTTCCAGAACAAGTCCAATTTCGGCAATGGGGAATTGAGCCGGAAGTTGACGAAGAGTGGGTTTCTTCTGATTGAGGAAATTTTGAGGTTTTTTCTTCGAGTCATCCACCATCGTGAGATCCACTTCAAAATGATGCGACCCTTGGCGGCGGGTACGCAAAATCAAAGTGAGAAAAGGACTGCGCTGGCGGCAACATGAGTTGGCATGAGATGAGATTGGGGGGGTTTGAGATCCAAACTTGGATTTGTACAGTTGCAGTGAGCTGTTGGATTTATAGCCAGCCAGTTGTTACCGTTTGTACCCAACAATCATGTTTCTGTTGCTGGCTGGATGGATACCCGAATTGGGCAGAGAGAATTCGTGATGCCAATCGGATGGTGAAGCCGATTTGCCAGCACTCACTGGTCTACATACCGTCAGTCAGCCATTTTCCCTCCCTTAATTCGACATGTCAGCTGGATCCTTGCCAGCTAGCCTTTTGACGTGCGCACAGTAAGAAATTGTGCGAGTCTCTAACCCAAGGGAATTGAGTTAGTGATGAGCAATAGCCGCTCCTTCTCAGCACCGTGCAGCTTTCAGCAGCTTTGAAGGGGGAACCGGTGGGACTGTATGTTGAGTTAATATTGGCAAGAGTTTTGACGGCTTCCTACAAGTTTGGTTGAATTCTTCACATCGAGAACTCTCATGTTGCTTGCATATGTGGCACGATCAACGATATTCGCAGCTTCATCACAACACACTTTGCCTGCCTGCCTGCCCTGCTTTCTCTTCTTTTCGGCTCGCCTGTGCCTGAAAACAAACGAGACGAGACGAGACGAGACAAGACAACGAGCAGGGAGAGGCCATGGAAACAAGACCCATGACCTCCAAACGTAATCGGAACCAGGATTAAATGCAGCAAATGCACTGGCCAACTGATCCACCGCATACAATTTTCAATTTTCCTCTTAGACCATCTGACTTTGCCATCTGGGGACTGATGACCTTGACGCCTTATTCCAGCTGCTACCCAATGCCGTTTAGGCTGACGGGAAGATGACCCCGAGCCCTGGCTAAGGGAGAAAATTCAAGGTGGTTCGACATTATTTCATCGAGCATAGGCGGGGCGGGCATGGGCTTGGTGGAGTAAACAGCCCTGTCCTCAGATCATCAGCTTCCACATGCTGAACCAGCACGCCTACGGCCATGAGCCTAGCAACGAACACCAGTTGTTTGAGCACCAAACACGCAAGACACGTTCTTGACTCTGTGCCCGGGCTAGGCCAGTGCCTTGGAGCCGTCACCGCTCCTAAATGGTGACATCGTGACACATAATTGCAAGCCAGGGCGAAGAAAAATTATAAGTCTCTTGGTGCCCCGCATCGTGTGGAATGGCTTGGATCCCAAACATTGAATGCAGCTCATGACTACAGAACAAAGACTACCTCTTACCCTCATATTCTTCACATTCTGCTGCTCGATTATCACCCAACTGCTCATTGAAGTTGCAATTACTTTTGATACTTTTCCTGTTCTGACTCAAACGCCGCTACTGTTCTAGGGCGAGGAAGGACTTTCCATACTCGTCATAGCTGCAGGGGCGTTCTCTCCGCATTTTGGCGTGCGTCTCGTTCTTTCTTCAAGATGCCGCACCGGGTTACTTCTGGAGTCGCAACCTTTTTTCGATCTCACACAAGCTCTTTCGACATCTCGACAGATTTGAAGAAAGGTTCAAAATCCTCCAAAAGGTCAAGTAGCAGACCTTCTATTTTAGACCGAACTCCTTCATCCTCAGGATCCTCGCTACATTCAGAAGACGGTAGTGTCAAGATGCCCACCAAACGCCTCTCTTTGGGACTTCACTCCCCAAAAACATCTCTTGCCAAGATTCCACAGCACCACAATGCCTCTCTGGATATGCTCATTGAATCACCGCCTTTGGTATTCTACGGCGCTGCAACGTCGAGTTCCGGCGCATTGCTCTCTGGCCAGCTGATTCTGAATATCAACGAGGAATTCGTATCTTTCGATGCCTTCAAGATGAAGCTGGCAATCGAAGTCACCAGAAAGAAGCCATTCCATGCCCACTGCGAAGAATGCGCACATCAGAACACCGAATTGCAAAATTGGAAGTTTATGGAGGGACCAGTGACTCTGCGTCGAGGTAAGTCGCCAAGGATTAACAGATCATCATGCGATCCTTGCTAACTTGACAGGCGAACACACATTTCCATTCAGCTTTCTTTTGCCAGGCCACCTGCCAGCGTCTATGAAAGGGTCTCTCTCGGTAATCGACTATGTCCTACGAGCAACACTCACCCCTCAGAATGGCGAGCCCATCACACTCAAGAAGTCTCTGGACGTAAGACGCGCCATTTGCCCCTCCGAGACACCCCGCAAATCCATCCGCATCTTCCCTCCAACAAACCTCACCGCGAACTGCGAGCTTCCCTCTGTTATCCACCCCATCGGCGAAAGCACCGTCTCAATGCGAATCGACGGATCAGTGAAGAGAAATGCAGACACAAAGACACAAACACAGTGGAAGCTAAAGAGACTGAATTGGCGACTGGACGAGACACAGAAGGTCATTTCGCCCGCGTGTCCAAAGCACGCCTTGAAGGCTGGAAATGACGAGTCGAAGAAAGGGATCGCACACCAGGATGTTCGTACAATCGGGCAGGAAGAATTGAAGTCAGGATGGAAATCAGATTACAGCACGCCGGATGGAACGATCGAGCTGGAATTCCCCATGTCAATTCGCGGTGACGCAAAGCCCATTTGCGATTTGAAGTCTGAAGACGGCACGGAGGTATCCCACGTATTGGTTGTGGAAATGATCGTAGCAGAGGAGTTCTGCCCTACGAATAAGCCGAATCAAATCACACCGACTGGTGCGGCGAGAGTGCTGCGGATGCATTTCAACACCACACTTACACAACGAGCGGGTATGGGCATTTCGTGGGATGAGGAACAACCTCCTCTTTACGAGAATGTCCCTGCTAGTCCTCCTGGATATGGTGGCATGGTTGAGGACTATATTGGATCCCCGATCCCGGATTATAACGATTTGGAACCGCTCGATAACTCTTCTGGCTCTTCTCTTCCTGAGCAATACACCTCGCTCCGCATCTAATCGAGCCGTTCATCACCTACTGCGTAGATACAGCACTACCTCACCCTTTCTCTTTATATTATATTAGCAGACTGCATGGGCAAGCGGGCGGCGGCTTATCTTATTTTTTCTGGTCAACAGCATTATCAGCACTGGGAAGTTTGTACGGTGGATATACCCCTGATCACAGAATCGGAAGAGTTTGGCATTTTATCACTTGGTCTGGAGTTACTTGGAAAGGAATTGGAAAAAGCAGATTCCCCAGAGGGAAATTCGGTTGGGATGATCATTTTATTATTACAACACTCTCCTCTTGTGGGTGTGTTTCGAGCAAGGCGTTACATGGATATGGATCTGGGTGGGCACACGGCTCGAGCAGAGCCCAGCACCTCATGCATAGGTTGCGATGAGGGTTGCATAACCTTGGATTGGACTTGGTCCTTGATAGTCACTTAATCACAGAAGTAGTAGAAAGAAGAATATTTTTGAAGAAGGCGCGCTTGTTTTGTGTAAGTGACTTGGTTTGTTATTAAGTGGTTGAGCCGTGAAGATCCTGTAATAGGTATTTCAACGAAGTAAGCCTCTCCCCGAGACCATGCCAGAAGAATGAAACTAAAGTTGAGTTGCTTGTAGGAAATATCTTGCAGACATCACCCCTCCAGATGGGGAAAACCGCCTTTCCAATACTTAAACACTACTAGTCTAATACAACCCACCCCCAATTGCCCCCACAACATCCCCCATAAACGCATGACCCGCAGCCTTCCCCTCAACCGCACTCTCCCCAAACCGACTTTGTACAAAACCCAAGCATCCGCCAGACAGACCACAACACCGCACATCATCACCGTACCCACAGCCCTCGTCTGACCCGTTGCCAGCAGCACCAGAGTCGAGACGCCGGAACCGATGTTTCGAGCGGTGGTGAAGGAGGCGAATGCGAGGGCGGGAGAGTTTGGAGGAGGTTCTTGAGATGGGTATGGGGATTCCAAGGGTGGCGGAGAAGGCTTGGGGATTCAGGAAGCCGTAGATGCCGGTGCTGAGGGCGAGGATACCGAGGAGGGAGGAGGCGGTTGTGAGGATTTGGTGGATGGGAAGCTGGTTTGAGGGCATGACGCTTAGTGTTGGAGGAGGCTTTTGAGGGGTAGCGAGAGCTTGAGGAGGAAGAATGCTTGGATAATTGGTGTGAATGAACCTTATCAACGAGGGAGCTGAATGGCGTGAACTGGACCCTGAAAGGCTGCTCTATACTGCAGTGTGCTGGTTGGGCTGAGGCTGAAAATGAGAATGAGGTTATGGAATGTAATCACATGATCAGTTGAAGTCTCCTCGGGGGTAAGTAAACAAACGACCCCTGCTGATCTTGAAGAAAAGTAATTTGTGTGGGTGATTGGATTTTGTTTGGAATATCAGGATGCCGGTGGTACTGGTGCTATTCGTGTTTATTATGTCATTTGTTTCGCTGTTCTTGCCGTTTGTTATGTTCTTGATTTCACGAGGAGGGATTTCTACACAAACCGAAGCCAAGGCGCTGGAAATATGATGCCAGTTCTTCTACTCTGGAGTTGGACTCTTGTGCTTGGAATGTGGACTTGGAAGCTTTTACATACAGCCTCCTGCTGAGGTCGTCGCAGCAAAAGTAGCAAGGCCGTGTCAGATCTTCTTGTCTGTTTACTGCCAATCGTGAAATCGTGAAGCAAAGAGCTCTCCAAGCAATAAATCTACACTAAAAATTCTAGTAGGAAGTTACAGAATCTTTCCGATCTTGGTTCCTATGTTTAATTTGACTTTAAATGGTCAAGTCCATCCCCTCAGGCGGTGAGGGTCAACTCACTGGGCCTGCCTGTTCTGCCTCCGTCGCGCTAATCGAGACGCGCCTTCCGTCTGTGAATATTTACACCCGAAGTCAACATCTCTGTCTCGAAACCCAAAATCTCCCAACCTCGACAACCCTCCCTTTTCAACTCGGAACGACAAAACTTCCTTTTCGCCTTGAAGTTGACGTGTGCCGCGGATGCATGCAACCAGTTCCCTGTGTCTACCTCGTGTGAGTCAATAGTACCGACCTTTTCTCAACAAAAATCAGCAGCTCGTCAGCAAAAACCATCCAGAACGCGCCGACCCCTTGCCTGTCTTTACTTAAACAAAAACGCGTAGTCACACCTGTACCATTTGAATCACCTTGGGCGTTACGTCTCTTCTCGAGGCTTATCCGCGAGTCTCTTCATCTTCGACACTCGCAGTTACCAAAAGATTCCTTCAAAGTAAAGTAGCTTTGGAGCCAACATCAAGGCTTCTGGACTGTACATAAAGACACCTGTTCTCAGCAGGCTCTTACCTGAGTAAGGTATGTTCCTCTTCATGACATAGACTTCGGAAGCTTACGATTTCTAGTTCTTATTCACTCTGTCAACTTCAAGCCACATCGTGTTTAGTCATACAAGGAACTACAGCCTTACAGGACAACAGTACTGCTGTGTTTTTCTACGATATTATGCCGCCCTCAACCTCTGACCTCGCTCTGCCTGCCGAGTCTCGTGTGCCTGCCAAGTCCAAGTCGCTTACCAGAGCCAAGATTGTGCTAAAGGTCAACAATGGTCCCTCGGGTGCCTTCGCCCCGCTCACAGAATTTACACTGTTCCCGAAATTACCTGGAGAGCTGCAATTAATGGTTTGGAAAAATGCACAGTTTCCTCGTATCGTCACTCTTAAACCAGGAAAACCACAACTTCCTGCTCTCCTCCATGTCTGTCACGACTCTCGCAAACAATGTATCCAGGCAGGGTATCAATTATGGATCCGAGACATGGTACGTACTGGGGAAGCCCATGGTTCTCTCTCAGATGCCTCACAATATGTCTGATGTGGCAATTGCTTACTTCCCCTACCTTCAGAATACCGGATTTGTCATATCTCCTGGGCACGACATCCTCCTTCTAGATAAAACCTCATTTTCCGATTCGATTGACTACCACCTCAACTCTTTCCATACCTTAAGATGCAGATCAATCAAGCGTTCTATGTTGGAGTCGATCGAGAGAGTAGCCTTGAGTATGGACGAAGTCGTACGGATCTGGAAGCAACAGTGCATCCACTGCTTCTTCGTTAGTAAACTTCAGGATTGGTTCCCCAATGTCAAGGAGTTGATCATTCTTCTACGCCCTGGTCCTCTCGGCTCCACCTACGATGATTTGTACGAGGTCACTGACAGCAAATCCACGATCCTACATAGCCATATTCTCGACCTCAGAGACCGATTCGAGCAAGCTCAAAAAGAGGATGCTTGCAAGGGCATTGAGTTGAAGTTCATGAGAAACGAGAAGTGGATCACTTGAAGGTGGAAGTGGGAAATGCTAAGAATAGTGTCTTGATAAATTAGTGTGCGGGCAGTGTGAGTAGAGGTTGAGGTACATGCTTTCCAATCGGATTTTTCGTGGGACACACGCTTGGTGTTACATCAGCTTTTCCGTTTCTGCGTTGACTTGCGGATGATTCTTGAAGGATGGCAGTGTGGCCATAATTGGAATCTTGGGAGTACTTATGCTTGGCGTCGTGTTGGTTTTTCTTTATTTGCATTGCTCAGCAGGGGAGGGGAGCATGGTGAAGCATTCTTGAAAGATTATGTATGCATATTTGATAGCGTATCCATCTCTTTGTGGTCCTTGTTGAGCAACTCAACTCGCCCAATCTCTGTAAGAGACTCGATAAAGTACCAAGCACCTCTTTTTAGCAGTAGTGCATTCAATAGCCTTTTAAAATGCTCTTTCCACTTTTGAGCTGTTAACTTTGTGTTGCCTTTTCTACTTGACAACGAAGCTCCAAGGGTTTTTAGCGAGCTGAAAATTGGGAAGTCACTGAGACTCTCTCGGAAGAACGTCGTGACTGAAGAGCTCAAATACAGCAGTGCGCGGTCACTGAATAGCAAGAACGGCACAATCTTGGAAATCCTATCTCACTTCAGCTCGACGGATCTAGGTCGAAGAGGAGCGCCGTGTGACCTGAAAAATGTCCTTGTAGCGGGGCTATTGCTGCTGGCTTGGCTAGAATTGCTAGGTGGGTATGCAATTCCCTGTTTCCTTTGAGATGGCCTGTCTATAATTTAGTATTATCTCTAACTGGATATGTAGATTTGGAATTAAATATGGCTCCCTGCCTTGGAAGTGGTGGCTTGGTGTGAGAGGGAATTGAAGCTTCGGGCAGATAATCAATTTGTTGTGTTGTGTTCCGCGAATCGCGGATGAGATTCACTGTACTATTTGTTGGTCTCAGAAGGTACCAGTCCCAGTGAGGAAAGTAAAGAAGACTTGAGAATGGTGCTCTCTCAGAATGGCGAGATATCGAGATGTTCTTCAGATATTGTTTCTGGTATCAGAGGCGGTGATTTGTGCCGAGGAAGCGGACGCAATATTTGGAGTGGGGCTTACTAAGCGAGGTCTGGCACAGAATAAGTAAACAAAAACAAATAATGTTTTGATGTTGATCCGCCAGACTGGTAGCTCTATCTGCGATAAACAGCAACTTATACGAAGTCGAGAAGTCTTGGCAGCTCTCTGCTGATTCCTCGCCTTCAACCTGTACAACAGAAGGTATTGTTCCTCATCTAGTCTCCTGTGCTTGAACGTTTTTGACGACTCCTAGGAATCTCAAGACACCAAGCTGAGCGTCAGCACCACCTCTTCTACTCCCGAAAGCCATTGCGATCGAGCAATTTGCTCACAGTCAAGGTGCATGTCCTAACACTATTTACACAACATGCCATATCTAATGACGCCTTGCAGATGTCGACCTCTACGAGTTTCACCATGTCCGGCGCCGACACAGCTGACGGTGCCGACGACAACGAAGTCAAGTTCATTTTCTTCCCCAAGATGCCTCTTGAGCTTCGCGACAACGTCTGGGAGAAGACTTTGACAGCCCGTCTCGTACACTGGCGCCCAGGAGGTGGAAAAGCCCTCGCAGTCTTCGCCGTCAGCAAGGAATCTCGCAAGGCCACCCGCCTCAAGTATCTTCTCTGCCATGTTCCCTTCCTACGCCATGGCCAATACTCAATCTTCATCAACGTTAAACTCGATACGGTCTACCGCCACCAGTATGGCCTTCCCAACATGGTCCGTCAACATAACTTCCCCTGCGAGGCCATTGATATTCCCAGTACCCTCACCACCTCGGTTAGCATCAAGGCTGATATCTTCTGGAACGTTCAACCCTGGATCCCCTTCCTCAAGTCTCTCACCATCAACCTCAGCGCCGCCGCCAAGTCCAATGTTCATTCACCCCGTTGGATCTTCAGCACTACGCAACCAGTTGCAGCAGGACAAACTATCTGGGTTAAGATCAAGTACATGTGTCCTGATCTCGAGGAATTGAACATCTTGGTGGGCAAATCGTTGGATAAGGATGTTGAGTTGGAGGAGTTGGCAGAGGCGGGGGATGACGATGAGGGACGTACTGATACTGAGATCGTTCTGATTCAGGCTGTTCGTGCTCAATACCAGAGATTCCAGCATGAGGGAGATCTTCTGGGCCTTAAGCTGAGATTCGTCAAGCAGGTTAACAAAGGAGCTGCTCAGATGAAGGCTGGTGCTGACGCGGATGCTTCGACCATTGGCTCTGCTGTATCATGTACTGAAGACTATGCTCTTGTAGGCGTTTCTGCTGAAGTGGATGCACATGCAACCGCTGAAGACGAACACTGGGATAAGTTTGGAGTACAATTCGATGCTTCTGCGAATGGGTGGTAAGCTTCCTTGGAGAGACTGAGAGGTGCTTCCGACATCAGTTCTCTTGTAACATTTCTGGTACATGTCGAACCCAATGGCAACTCCTGGGGGATCTTGAGGTTGCTCTTTCTTCTTGTAGAAGATTCTCCTGATGTGTTTGTCCTCGCCCGGAAGTTTCTTCTGGGCTGGGCTGAGCAGTGGACTATGATAGGTACATGATTGAGAAAATGGAATTGTCTTCCTAAATTGGAGGTCTCTCTTTGGCCGAGTGAACTTAATGGCGCAGCTGATGTGCGATAGGTTTGGTGTGGTGTAGTGTCCGCAGGCTCCCCGATGGGATGTATCAACAATGAGAGATATGCCCGGCCCATCAAGTCAGATACAGTGTTGGCTAAATTCCTGTCTCGAATATGCCAACAGTGTTTCCTTTCATCTCACAGATATGTCTTCAGTAAGGCTTGTGTACTACTAAATCGAGTCATCTCTGAGTCTCTGCCTCATTTCTAGAGCTCTCGCCGCCTGCCTTTGAGTTCCTCTGATGCAGGCTCTTCCAAACTTTTGGAGACTAACTTGATCCATGGCCACGGGATTGAAGGCTTCCATAGATTGTCGGCGCTACTGCTGGACACCTGCACAGTTTCAAAATATTCGTTGTCCCGTCCAGCTCCACAGTCGGGTACAAGACAATCGTAAATGTAATATTGATAAGTTGATTCATGGTCACTCAAGAAGTCAAGGGAGATTGTTTACGAGAAGCATCCATTCCAATCAGACCGAGTCCATTTGGACAGTCATCCATGAAAAGAATAGCTAAGCAGCTTCAGCTGCAACAGAAAGAGCAAAGTAGCCTGAAGTACCAATGTGTGTGTCCACCACAGCCGTGGATTCCACCAGAAGACCAATCAGGAAAGTAAATCCCCAGTCCGCATGACCACCAATGCTTTGATATCCGCAGAGAATCTTCACGCATCGAAGTCTTGTTTAGGAGAACAAGGAAGCGCTTAACAGCTGGACCACTGCATGAGAGTCAGCTCTGAACACATGAGAAGACAAAAGTGAGCGAAATTGTACTTACACGAACGACGACATTGTATGGCTTGTTTCCAGCCCATTGTTGTCCTCTAGCAGCGGGCCAGGTTCTATGAGGCGCATATTGCTTGCAATGTTCGTCGGTGACGACGTCATTGGCGAAGGTTGAGATCTAGTGATGAATGAATTAGGCCTGTGCTTGCAGAATTGAAGTCGGCCAAAAAGAATAACTTACCCAGTTGCAAGGTGACTCCAAGGTGTCCTTATGCTACAGGAGATTAGTTATCAGGCTATAGAAAGTAAAGGCAGATGATACGTGCGACATACATCGTTGCTAAAGAGACCACTCAATTAGTTTCTTTATTCATGTCTAGCTGGAGAATGGGGCTGGAGAAAACTTACCACAAGAAGATACCAGAGTGCCAGGAACAGCTGACACGGACGCACTTTCAAATGTTAGCAAATTTTCTCAGGAAAATAATCTATCTCTACGTACAGTTTGGGGAGGGGCTCTGCAAAATGCATTGACCTTGTTCAAGTAAGAAATACCCTCGTTGATTCTACGGATCTCGACATAACCCCCTGAGACAAGTCAGCCAATCTCTTTGCTGAAAGAGTATCAAGGGACTAGTCAGCTGTCTTCCAAGCATAACTTACATTCATCGCAGATGGGACAGCCAGGGCCAGATTTCTCCCCACAATATCTCATGCCCTGCAGCATAATATCAGCAATGATCTTTTGGACACGTGGGCATGTCAGAGAAGAGGCAGTGGCTTACCTTGCCATCAGCAGGACCAGCATAGACGGTCTGGGTATCACGAGTAGCGACATTGGGGAAGGTCAGAGCAGCATTGTCAAGAAGTGGAACGTCGTCACGGGCAGCAAGAGACTTGGTGATACCAGGATGGAGGGTTTCGGCGTGAGCAAGAACCTCCTACGAAAAAACGACTATTAGTCTCGAACTCAAATGGGGATCCACCAAGGAAGAATGGGAAGAGTTTTCGAACCTCAATAGTGCCATTGTAGGTGATCTCATGGCCATCAATGGTACCATGGAAACCCATCTTGCCCAACTTGTATCCGGCTGGGATCTCGTCGACGACCATCAGACCAGCACGAACCTATAAGTCAGGGTAATCAGCAAGTGCTCGACATTGAATGCCTAGAAGGGACAACTCGACGTGCCATGGAGGTGGTGAGTGTAATGAGCATGATGCTCAAGAGAATCGTAAGGAGTTGCATGATTGCAGATGTACTGAAAGGAGTTGTGTTTATGTTTAAGGAAGATTTGTTGGAAGAAGTGATCTTTGGAAGAAGTGATCTTTGGAAGAAGTGATCTTTGGAAGAAGTGATCTTTGGAAGAAGTGATCTTTGGAAGTTGTGACTCTCGAGAAGAAGAAGATGTTGAAGAAAGAGGAAATTGGACCAAGAGGTAAGATGAGGGGGTTTTTATAGAAAAGGAGAGGAAGGCAGATTACTCGCGGTCCTACTAGCGTGAAAGTGTGGAAGATGCTCGTCGTCTAATTCAACCAATATGTCCCCCAAAAAGGAAAGCAATTTAACTTGAGATTCAATTTGCAAGTGATGAAGGGTAAGAATAGCCTTGATTGCTTCTATTGATCTCAGACAGACAGCCGGTGAGCCCCTTTGGGATAGTAATATGTCTCAGAACTTTCTCGTCTTGCGATCAGTAGGACTCGCAAGGCTGTCTGCGTTAATGAATCTGTGAATCGGTATTTCGAGCCTGTGTTTACATGCTCTCGAATAACATTAGACCAACCAGGCAACAACAGCTACAACAAACTTCGCCGGCTTCATGCTAGTTCAGATCCCAGACTTAGCATGGACAACGTCAACAGAGCACTTCACTCTTGATTTCTGAAAAGTGATCGGACAAAGACAATTACGAATAAGCATTTTTTTCAGGTATCGTCAAGGGCCGTTGGCAATTGTGTCTAGAAATAAATGGCAATGAAATGTGATAAATAAAAGCAACATCCCATTTACTGATATCTCTGTGCACATCTAGATGCGACAAATAAATCGGGCTTAACATGTTGTTGATTCTAGTACCTCGCAAAGCCTGGAGTTGGAGCTTGGCTCGTCAGGTCAAGGTCGCGATTGCCTTGCGATTGCCTGAAGCTTTGATCATCACGACAGCCACCGCATTGAATTTCTTGACATCTTTTCGAGCATCATTATATGCTCAAACTCAACATTCATTAATTTCAAATTGATTTTCCTCCGTTTCCGGTTTTGACACAAGCAGCTTACGGGATTGGCGTCGCAAATTCAGCTTGCGGTGGCACAGCCAGCTATTGTCATATGCTTCTTGCAGGCTCTTCAGACCTGGCATCTGGCAGTTCCAGCCACTAGAGTGTCAAGGGAAGCTTCGATTCTCGTAGGAAACACGTTGGTGTCAATGGAGAGGGTCGTGTTCGGGAAGGCGTTAGTAGCCTGTATGATAAGTCCTATCTCGTATCGAGTGGATATACTCTATTATAACTTCATCAACTAACTAATTGAAGAGCTTCGTTAGAAGCAGCAGCCTACATCCCAGATAAGATCCACTAGAACAATTGGAGAATCAACATGGCCCCTCCCGAACGAATCCGGGCTCCTCTTCAAGAGTCTGCTGATCTGTCAACATCGGAAACCCTGCCCGGAACGCCTCAAGGAGTCCTTTCCCCTGCAAACATAACCGGAAATTCTTCTGTGGAAGGCAATTCAATCCACGGCCAGCATCCTACTCCGCAAAATGTCCCCCAAGATGCCAATCTGTTTTCCTAGTTTACTCTGTTCCCGAAACTCACGCTGAAAGTACGATTGATGATATGGAGATACTCCATTCCAAGGTTTATTCTCCAACCCACCCAAAGACGCTCCCAGCCACCTTTGTTTAAAACACTGAAGGAAGCGTACCGGGTAGCCAATTCGAAACATGAAGCCGAACTGCTGCATTCGAAGCCCAACACAATTATCCACACCCTCGACATCCCATACTTCAATCTACTAGATTTTTCCGTCATTGGAGAAATTAGAAAGGCGAAGGAGGGGTTCTCGGCATGGATGAATACTACAGATACTATTGCTTTGACCATTAAAATGTGCAAATATGCCGAATTACTGGCAAGTGGAATGCGGAGACGACGGCTGATTGGAGATTCCATCAACTCGGTTGTCAGAGTTTTTCCACTCAATATCAAAGTACTATTGATCATCTTGGACTACAATAAGAGTCTCGAGAAAGGGCAAGAAGAGCCGCTGAGTGGCATTGACCCTGCTCGCGACACTCAGCTGTAGCCTCTCCAAGCCATAATTTCTGAAGCGCTATCATTGGGAGTGCTGTTTCACAGGTTCGTGGTAAATTATAGGGTGGTCGGGAAAGAGAAACAATGATGTTGGCTGTGGGAATCTCTCATTGTGTGATAGGAATTCCCATGTAGCGGATTTTCCGCTTTGTCCCTGAGCTGGAATGATAGAGCCACAGAGAGAACATCATGAAAGCATTGAAATTCTCAAGATGTTTAGAGGCGTCTGAGAAATTTCTTGTCCGAATGGGCCAGCTTGCACGGTGAAGCCTCCCAAACCCAAAGCCCAGATACGACTTGGCTCAGTGAATATTCCCCGATACCAGGCCTCGAATACAGTAGAAGCATGATAGTTACGAAGCACAACGTAATGTAGATCACCTCATATTGAGAGATTTGAATTCTCGGTATCTTTTAAGCTTTCAAAGTAAGATATAAAATCAAAATTGTTGGAGTGATTGGTCCACTCGCTTAAATCACTGCTTTGTTTACTTTCAGATCAGAGAGAGGATTTTAATGTGCTCTCCTCAAACCAGAATACAGATCTGATTTATGACAATAAGCATTGAGGCCACAAAAGTTATGGGAGGCTACAACTTCACCCTCGGACAAATTGTGAATGAGCGGATTGTCTATTGTTGAAAATTGCGCTCCACTTGATCGTCCTCGATTCAGCAGCCTGCCTCTGGCCCTCGATTCCTTATCACCTTCCAGCATATTCAAGTTAAAGATTCCTTCATACCATAAGAGATATAATTTTTCGATCTCATGGTGGAAGAAGTTGACGTAGTCTACTTCCAGCAACAAGCATTGTCTATTACCAGAGTCATTATCCACTGCACCATGAGTGCGTTTGCGGGACGACAAGGAGACCCAGACTTGAAATTGAAAGAATCTCCAAGTACCGACGTACTAAGGTACGTCGATCATGGAGAGACGCAAGTTTTCACAGCTTCGACTACCTCGAAGAAAACCTGACTTCACCATCGTGGGGTAAGACGGTGGCACTGGTAACGGTCTGTGAAAGCCTGCGCTAATGATTTGTAGCAACCACGACGATGCCAGTACAGCCTCTACTGGACAGGTTTGGAGCCACGTGGATGATTCAACACTGCTCCAAGAGTCCTCCGGGTTCATCGACTATTCTTCACAGAGCTCCTTCAGCACAGAATATGACGATACGACGACTTCCGAAACACTCCTCATAGGCATAGCATTTGATCATCCAACACCATCTCCCATAGACACTACTTCGAATACTATTATCACCTCCATACCATCTTCGAACAATACTGAGACGACCTCCACAACGTCCGAGTTGATCTCCGTTGCTAGTGACGCCATTCGGGAACCTCTGACCAAATTTACTATCTTCCCGAAGCTACCCCTCGAGCTGAGATTCAAGATTTATAACCTATCACTGGAGCCGCAAGCCGTCTACATCTCGAGAAACCGAAAGTGGGAACCGCGTCAAGTAATATCCATGGTCTGCAAGGAAGCGAAGCATGAGTACGAACGCCAATACAAGATTCTCAAGAAGCGTGTTTCCGAGTTCCGGCCTCGATTCGGTCCCATATTCGTCAACTACTCCATTGATTACGTCCACTTCTTCCATACAAGCTTTGAAGAGAGGATCACTTGGGCAGGCATTATGTCGACCAAAATGCGGTACAAGTTTGATCTCGTCGGATGGTTGAAGCCTGCCCAGAAAGTGGCGATCAGATTGAGACAAAAAGGCGGCAACCGGGGGTTGTGTGCACCGAAGCCCAAACATGAACACGTTTGGCCATATCTAAATCGCGTTTGCCCCAACATGAAAGAGTTCATCTTCATATTTTGCCACAGGAAGTTCCCCATGAGAGACTTGGTTGAATTGAAGGATTTTGGTGGAGTCATTGGTGAAGGCGAGACTCAACTACGCGCTTCTTTCAAGGCCGCACAGCTGAGCGGTTTCAATGCTTCGGCAAAGTTGCTAGTCATGGGCTCGCCATCGGAATGGACTATCTCTGAAGGAAAGTTGGTGGAATTAACCGATGTGTCGAATTAGAAAGGACCAGGAGTACTACGGGTATGGGAGGATAGGCGAGTAAGCTCTTAATACAATTTTCTTCGATCCCTCGATCATGGATTGGAGACTGAAGAACGAGCGATGAGAAAGGTTTCAATGGAATGGCTTTCAAACAGAAGTAAAGATAGATCCCAACTGTGGGGGGGTTGCTGGAAGATTAGTTGGTCACAGGGAATTATGACACAGATCATCACGGATATTTAACTGCCCAATGGCCAGTCCGTACAATAACTTTTGAACTTGGGTTCTTCACCGTCGCACAATAGAGCAACACTTGAAGAGGAGTGATACTACTTATTCACTGAGAAGACACTGGCGCTCGCCCCAAGATTTTGTTGCACGTCGCAGTTTCTTCAAGATAGACAAATGATCAAACTCCAGCTTAACTTGGCCGAGAGCACGATCACTGTAGTACTAGCCTCTTTTTTTGCTATCTAGGAAATCTCTACTCGTTCAAGGTTAAAATAGCGCGAAGCTCGATCAAAGCAGTATTTGCATTTTTTTGAGGGCCCAGGACGCTTATGATTTAACCTTAAAATCCGCCGACTAATCAGAGCTCACTACATACAGTGCGGTAAATTTCTGTTGCACGCCACAGACTCGATGCGACATTTCACGGTGCTAGCGCGGCCAAAAAGCGTATGGCCTTTGGCGAGGGACGTCAATAAAACTTCCTGCTGAGAGTCCTGACGTCCATTGTACCTCTGTTAAGCTACATGAGATGATTTTCTCGCTCATTTTCGCACACAAAATACCAGAATGGCATCGGCCCATTACTGCTCCTCGAGGTCATCACTGCCATACCCGACATTGCCATGTCACAGAAGCCTGTTGCCTCGCCTCCTTCTCATGTGTAATCCACTACAAATTCGATATCCTGGACTTATCTGATGTCTCACTGAACAGAAGAGGAGTGTTCGAACTTTGTAACCACCTGTACGCATTGTATGAGTACGGCAAGTGGACTGTTCCTGTCCAGCGAATAGCTGTCAGAGGTTTATAGACTTGTTTTCATGTTCTAACCTGTCTGGGAAGAATCTTGCTATCAGATGATCATGTGTAGCCTGGGAACCCCAAAGCCCCAGCATCCAGACCTCCTCACGCTTCGACACCTCGACATCTCGATATCATTATCAAAATGCCCCAGCTAGCAGATTGAACTTCAAAGTCCCAACCTCGCAATCTACAGAGGGCAAGACATTGCAAGCAATTCGCCAATCGAGATTCTTGCATAGAATCCACAATAACTGTACCCACTACCCCGTACCCTGCTCAGGACTTCGCAACCCTTCGAGCAAGAATAGCGCTATCCTTAGTCAAGCTCTTGAAGTCATGAGCATCAAGACACGCCTGTCGACTCATGGTAACAGCCCATGAAGTCCTTTCTCTCATTTCTGCCTCACAGTGATCAATGGCTTCTTTCTGGGAAACTTCCCCATTTCTGACTCTGGCCAAGAACTCACACATCTGCTGCCCGTCTGTGATTCCGTGATTCGCTGCTTCTCCTCGATACATGGTCATCGCATGAGCGGCATCTCCAAGCAAAGTGACTTTCCCATCCGAGTTTGGCCATTCCAGGCACGGCCAATCTGCAAGTTTGACCTCAATGACCTCTGTGCCTTCGGGGATATTGTGTACAGCATTTCTCAATCGTTCTTCGAAATCATTGGCCAACAGCTTCATCCTCTTCAGTTTATCAGCATTTGTAGCCGGAACTACATCAGCTGGGCCGCGAACAGGCCAAGAGATATTGAGTTGAGCGGAGTAGTACTGCTCGGCGCCTTGAGACTTGTTAACTTCTGGGGTGTCTAAAGTCGCAAACCACATATAATTTCCTGTCTCTGGATGGCAACCTTGGAAAAGTAGTGGATCGATGGCTCGGAGAAGTGCCATGTCTTTCGCCAGTAGCTCCAGAGTGACTCCCAGAAAACGAACAGGCAATTGCCTCAGTGCACCAGTGTCTGGACAGAGGACTCTCCGAACTCTTGATGTGGCTCCATCGCAACCAACAACCAAGCTTCCTTCAACTTCCGCTCCATCCTCGAACTTAACTACCACGGAACCCTCTCTGACCTCGAAATCTACGAACTTCTTGCTCCATTGAACATCAATACCGTCAAGGAGCAGCTTTCTGAATTTCTCCCTGTGAATTCGCAGGCGGGGTGCTGGGGGAATCTGGAAGACCGGTTCCGCGTTGGCAAGGTTCAAGAAGAGAAATTTGCCGGTGTCTTTTCTGCCTTGCTCGGGATCTACTTGAACTGTCTTAAGGCGATCAAAGAGGTCTTCTGGTAGACATTTTTTCAATGCAGGTAGAGCCCAATGGATCGTGATGCCCCACCCGTGACTTCGAGCATCGATATGCTCGTCTCTGTCAAAGATTAGGAATGGGACTCCCTCCTATACGAGCTTTAGCCTCGAAATGCGGATGTATAGTGAAGGCCGATGCCGTGTGCTCTCCGGGATTTTGTTCCACTTACTTTCTTGAGAGCCTGGGCAAGGACGAGGCCAACGACTCCCGCACCAACAATCACAACTGGATGATTCGACATGTTCAGATCAATGGCTGCGAGTTGATCAATGCAGCTGCAGACTGTCTATCCCGCAGTTCTGAAGGATAACACTGGAGCGATAAGATTTGCTGCCGTTATGACCAGGTTTTGTCCTGGAAGCACCTGATGTACGTCAAACCAAGTATGAGCACCACATGGAGTGCAAAGACAATAGTACCACCTTCGCACTTGATACTCGGACGCTTACTGCTTGTGCTGCTCAATGCGGTAATTTTACCGTATGTGCCATTGACTAGAATTCAAGTCAACTTTTCCCTAGGAGTTGATAAGTTGGGTAGGGTGTGGTGGTGATAACTACCAGGGCCAGGATGCGCCTTAACCCTATATGGAAGGAGGGCTCATGCAGGCTGACTGACCAGTTGCAAGACTTGCCCCGACTTCCGAAGGCGACATGAAAGCACTCTAAGATGTTTTCTTAATACTTGAAAGAAGTTGAGCTTTGGACATTTGACATGTGAGTATTCTATTCCCCAAATTTGATGCTGAATTGCAGGGTGGCGAATCTATTGCATTACAATGAGGCTCATATGCCCTGATTATGTCCTTCTACGTTTAAATTGTGTGTCATTAACATACCCAGCTACAAAAAGCTGGGATACCGCACATGAACTGTGCGAATATCCCTAGGAGCTCCGTGGAAATGCAGTAATTCCCAGCCTTCCAAATCTATCTTGTGTACAGCCAGGAACTCCAAGTATACTACATGCATGCATCTGCCTTAGCTGAGCAGTTCCTTGATATCCTCAATCCGCTGTAACTTCTTCTCCTCGTCACTCATCATACCGAGAGAACTTGCACTGTTGAGTCGTGTTAGCTCGTATCGTAGATGTTGAGGCTTCAAGGCTTACATAAATTTCTTCCGGTCTTGAATCTTCAGCATCTTCTCTTCGATGCTTTCTTTGACGATGAACCTACATACTTTCACTTCATCCGTCTGACCCATGCGATGCACTCGATCAATGGCTTGTGCTTCGACGGCAAAACTCCACCAAGGGTCCATCATGTAGACCCTCTTAGCCATGGTCAGGTTCAATCCAACGCCACCGGCTCTCAAACTCAACAGAAGAACCATGCCTTTCTTGCTTGCGGTAAACTCCTCAATGACTGCTTTTCGCGTTTTCTGTGCCATGGAGCCATCGAATCGGACAAACGGAATGGACGCTCGTGTGAGAGCGGGTTCGATGAGGGAGAGAAAGGATGTAAACTGGCTGAAGATGACAGATTTTGTTCCAGGCAGCTCGCGTCTAAGGGTTTTGAGACTAGTCAGGAGCGCTCCAATTTTTGCGGACGAATTAGACCCTAGCCGCTGCAGGCTGATCTTGGGCTTGCCTTCGAAGCTGTCAGGATGACTATCGTCTTTGATAACCTCAAAAATATCTCGAGTGTTGAGAACTTCTCTGCAGCTGAAGCAGCGTGGCAGCTCGCCTTTGTCGGTCTGGTGAGTTATGTAATCGAGGAGGCATTTCTTGCAAGCTGAATGCCAGCACCCAGTGACAGTCTGCTCTATCATCGGTTCTTCCGAGCATATCGGGCACTCGTTGTCGGCCTCGTCACGAATTTGCTCAAGAACATGAGCTCCGAAGACATTTGCATCCGCAGAATCATCTGTGGCGGCTGTGAAACGCTCAATGAGAGACTGGAGGTCCATGTCATCTGCTAATCCGCTTGCAGCATCTGCGAGCTCCGCCGCTTCCTCTTCATCTGCGACCAGGTTCTGATTCTTTGTCAAAATTGGGTGGCAGCAGGTCTGGCGAAGGCGTAAAATCTGTGCGAAGATGCTGGTGTAGGCTTTCAAGACCGTCCCAGCCTCTACATTAGCGGCGAATGTCCTCTTTGCTCGCGTGAAAATATGATCGTAAACTTCTCGTTCAGCCGCTGACAGGTCAATATCCACTATCTCGACCGTTTTCAGAGGGAGGGGTACGAGGGCCTCTCCCGTTGGTGTCTTCATATCTTTGGTACGACGAAGCACCAAAGGTTCAAGAACAGTTTGAACAACGTCGAGAGCACGCATAAAGTCTTTCGATTCGAATGGTACCGTGATGAAGGTTTTCCAGAATGAGAAATTACTCCAAGGTTCCACTCGGAGAAATCGGACAAGGCTGAATAGATCTTCCAGTCGGTTGACAATTGGTGTACCCGTAAGCACCCACCGATGCTCAGCATCGATCTCATAGCATGCCTTAGCAGTTTTGCTTTGGCGATTTTTGATATGATGTGCTTCATCCAGAATGACGCGGAAATACTTCAAGGAGAAAAGTCCTCCGTGAGAACCCCGATCTCCATTTCTAGCAGCGACTTGATTGTATTCGGAGAGGACCACGCCATAGCTTGTAATGATGACATTCGGCGCAGCGGCAGCGTTTGCCTCGCAGCATAATGTCTGCAGATTTACAGATTTCTCTGTTCCGTAATAAACCATACTTTTCATTGTCCCCTCCTTAGAGGCATTCTCGGCTTCGCTTTGCCATTGAGCAAGAAGAGACATTGGCGCAACCACGAGGGTGGTGCATGGGGCGGATTCCACAGCAGACGAGTTTCCAGGAAGTCGTGGCAGTGCATTGACAGAAGCTGGGCCACTGCGGACCCCTTGCAGCTTCATTGCAACTTCTGATTTATGAGAATGTATCAGACTCATCATCTCTATTGTCTTGCCCAAACCCATCTCGTCCGCAAGAATCCCACCAAGGCAGTGTTGTTCTTGAATTGGAAACTTCAACGAAAGCTCTCCGGAATATGGATTTACATAGAACTTCTCTTGACTGACAACCTGGGGAAGTTCCTTATCGTCCATATCCTTGACTGGCCAGGCATATTCTTCCCAAAGCGGATGCATCGACTCCTCTCTGTTCTCGTCCTTCTCGTCCTTTTCCTTTGACATCATCCAATGCAAAGCTTGCTTTTGATATTGACGTAGATCCATGGCAAAAGTCTCAGCCGGTTCGGCCGCTGGGGCATCAAAATCAAAAGACTGAGCTTTCTTATAAAGAGTGTCAAGCTGATCCTGCTCTAACTCCTTGCCGTCCTCTGCCTCTTCAGATGGTGGAGATGATCCTCCATCTGCTGCAGAGTCATCTTTTTTGGCTGTCTGGTTTTCGTATTGCTCTGCAACTTCGGCGGCTTGGAGCAAGCCTTCACGCTTGTGTTTAGCCGTAGCTTCTGATGTCCTCGATGGCAAGAGCTTCACCTCCTCAAACAACTTCACTAATGATACTTGACGTAATCGCAACTCTTTTTCCTCTGGAGATTCTTTCTGCTCAAAAAGTCCAGTCTGGCGATTCTCAGGTGGCCTGAAACTGCCGGTATCGAAGGCTGATCGAAGCAGTGAGCATCTCAATTGCAGAAATATCGTGTCGTTGGTTCGTATCCTCTCTGGTGCATAGACACAAGTCCCTTCGAATCGGCACACTTTCTGGTCCAACAGCGTAGATACCCAGTTCGCAACATCTCTTGAAAGTCTTCCTATTTCATCGCCCTTCGAATTTGTAAACCGTACAATTACATCGACACGTTTTGCTGCTGCACTGCCTGGCTTCGGCGGTGCTTGTACCTGGGCCGGTCTGCCTCTCCCCTTTCCAGTAAGCGCTTTGGGTGGCAATATCTTCTGTCTCTCAATACGAACAATCTCTCCATGCTTAATCAGACTTATTCCACTCCGCGTTGCCCAACCTTCAACTCCAAAGGCACCCACGTATCTATATTCGGGCATGGCGTTCTTCAACTCGATATTGGAGTTGGTTTTCTCAACCTTGGCTGGTGGCTTTTCTCTATCTCTCGAGCCGCTGGAGTTGGATCTTGCAAATCCGTTAATCGTCATCGTCCTAGTGTGTGATGCAGTGCTAGATACCGGCGCAGCGGTCTTCCATGATCCATCGAAGTACATATTGACAGCTCTCTCCATATCATCCCCGGACGCCACCCGTAACTGCTTCAGAACCTCATGTGGTACTTTGTCTCCCACAAAGCTTTCAAAGGTTTCCTGGTCAAAGCCGATTGGACCATCGCTTCGAATTGACTCCTTGGAAGCAGATTTCTCTTCTCCGAGTTCTGGCTTGATGAGCGCTTGGGGTTGATTTTCTGGTGCTTTGGGCAAGTCTGGGGGTAACGCGTCGATTTCATCCGGTAAAGAGGCATCTTGGGCTAACGAGCCATCAAGAACATCGGATTTTTCTGTAAAGAATCTCCTCTTCTTCGTAGGAGGACCTTCCGAATCTGCGAAACTCATATCGAGGTGGTTCGTGTTGCTGAGTACATTTGCGTACGGATGTTGAAATGAAGAAGACGCGCCGGACTTTCTAGGCCCCGCGAGACTCTCGCGTAGATGAAATTTCTGGACTTTCAATGACGTCCGAGGACCTAGCTCTTGCTGTCAAATCGAGCCACTTCCTTGCCGCAACAAGTCTTTCTTTCCTGTATTTGTACATCAATGTCTCTTTTTTAATGTATTATGGAAGGGCAAGCATACGGCTGGGGAGTCGGACTGGATTACCGCTTGTTGTAAAGAGGACTTTGGCTACGACCTCGTACAGCACTCCAGCGCCCCATCCATCTCGAATAACAGATGCAGATGTTCTCGCAGCTCGAACATATTGCGCAAATCTTTTACAGTAAGTACCTACACTCCAATTGATGCGAAAGGGTCTGACAGGGACCAGGAAATTCGATTCTCCTTCATATACCCTCCAGACCTTTGTTCCCCCCTCCGCCCGGGATGCGTACCTCTCAATTCGAGCTCTCAACATCGAGCTCGCCCGAATACCAGACCTAGTCTCAAACCCTACTGTTGGAGCTCTCCGCATGCAATTTTGGCGTGATAATCTCACTCGCACATTTGCCCATACTCCACCGAAAGAGCCCGTCGCCATACTTCTCCATCATGCCCTGCAATCCCTTCAAGAACGACACCCTGACATGACTACGAGTGTCATGAAGGGGTGGTTCATGAAAGTTATCAATGCAAGAGAGCAATATATGGACAATAGGCCCTACACGAGCATGGATGCTCTGGAAACCTACGCAGAAAACACATACTCTACGTTAATGTATTTGACCTTGGCAGCTCTACCTTTGCATTCTATGGCTGCGGATCATGTTGCTAGTCATATAGGGAAGGCAACAGGTATTGCAGCGGTACTCAGGGGTTTGCCGTTGTTGGCATTTCCACCGCCTCCAAATCATCATCACAACAGTTCTGCACTCGTTGGCGGAGGTTCAGGGGCAAGGCAAGGATCCGTTGTTCTACCTCTGGATGTTTTGGCACAAGCGGGAGTGAAGGAAGAAGAGATTTTCAGGCAAGGTGCAGAAGCTCCGGGTTTGAAGGATGCTATTTTTACGGTGGCTACTCGAGCAAACGATCATTTGATAACAGCACGAGAAATGCTGAAAAATTTACAACAAGGCAAAGACGCAGGCCACGATTTCGAACACGAGGGGGAGGAAGGCCATCAGTACAATGAGACGAGCTCGAAAGGTCCGTCCCAAGCAGATGAGATTGAGCGTGGCTTTGGGGTGCTAATGCCCGGATTGGCAACAAGACTGTGGCTTGAGAAGCTCGAGAAATATGATTTTGATATCTTCCGGCCGGAGCTACGGTCGCGGGAGTGGCGTCTGCCCTGGAAAGGATACTGGGCGTATTCACGAAAGTCAATATAAAGCTTGGTCTACAACTTAATTAGTTTTGGCCGAATTTCTGGAATCTGATCGTGCCTCGCTTAATTCCTCACTGCTTAAGATCTGCCTTTCGAACCAGTCGGCCAAAAAGGTTCACCAAAAAATATGCCAAAAGAATTCACATTGCCTACCGAGGATGAAGACAACTTCGACTTGACGAGCCAGCTGAAAAACCCCCCCAAAAAATCCCTCAGGTTTCCCCACGATTTGATAGGCCCAGATGAATATGTAAACGTCCCTCAGATAACCCACGGGTGGTACGCCGGCCAGTACCTCTCATTGCACGGGGGACACACAATCTTGTGGAACGCCGCATGAACCATGCCGGGGAGCTCTTAACTCTATTTGTGGCAGAAATTCTCTTATTTTGGAATATCAACCACCTAAAAATCTCGCTTAAATTGTTGACCTTTACCGTAGCTCAGTTCCGACCTCCTCACCTTCGGACTCATATTGAATCAATCATTCAATTCTCAAATAAGACGCTAAAAAAAGGTTTACGTCTAGTCTCAGCCACTGGCATCAGTTATTCGGGGCTAGGATTGGAAATTTGTCAGAACAGCAGCTTCTCACACCTTCATAGAAATCCAACAGCAACCAGCGCGAGCACAAACACTCCCCAACCTCCACCAAAAAAATATCGCACTAGGTCTAGTCCTCAGCTCTTCTCATCATACAATGGCATCCAGTACTATCCCCGGTAACAAGATTACCTTCACAGTAAGGCTTGAACACCTGTCTGCTACAATGCGCCCTCCGACTTGAAATAGGCAAACTTTGTCCCTATAGCTGGTAGCGAGGTCTGTTGTTCTGACGCACAGAGATACTTACTTTTACTGACATTTTGCAGGTCCAATGCGAGAACATAGACAAATGCGGCCATATTGGTATCAGGACTTACGACACATCAGCGACCCAATTCCAATTCCGTCGCTGTGATGGATCGCACTCTCCCGGGTACGTCACAGGTGCAGTTCGCGTCTCAACCAAAGCGATGTACGATTGCGAGCCGCTTCAGAATGGTCTATGCCGAATATGACTGGGTAGAGGATACATGTGTCTTTGTAGACATCGAGTTTGGCCAGCCAACATCTGCCAAGATGTTACTCAACATACTCCACAACATACATACCGATGACTGCTTCTCTGCTTCTCTGGCCGATACTCGAGGAATCTTCGAGCTCGCAAAGATTTTGGGCCTCGATCATACGATATTGAGATTTTGGTTTTCCATTTGGCTCACCAATCAAGATCTTGACTTCATCGAACCACACATTCTCGAGGAGTTCCGGACTTTTGGCCAGAAAGTCGGACACCCAATGGGAGATGCATATCTTGACATGCTCATCAAGGGTGACCAAGCCATATCCAAAGCTATCATAGCATTCCCTCCAGTCTTCACCAAATCATATCGCCAGAAATCAGCTACCACATCCCTCGGCCGTACCATCAATCCAAACGAATACGAATCTCTGGGTTTCTCTCCTGCATTTATGCGTCATTTTGGCCTGCCTGTTGATTACTGGTCGGATTACAAGAGGCTCATGACAACACCGTTCCACGCAGAACTTGTACCAAAGATCAAAACATGGGAGAAGTTGAATCAGTATAATTTTCTTCGTTTTGCTGGCACAGTTGATGAGAAGTGTTCAAGATTCCACAGTGACCTCGGTCCTGTTTGGGGAGATCATATGGAGGCGGGCTGGGCGCAAATGATCATGGACATCTACATCAATGATGTTCTGCCATCGGCACAGATGTCAGAACCATCTTTTCGAGAACAAGCTCACCATGAATTACGTATGAATTTTCGCAAGGTCGGTAAACTTCTCAGCCCTTTCATATTCCATGATTACCGACTTCGATGCAGAGAACTCAGCCTCACTCGAAGATTCCTCCTTGTTGGGTCAAGAAGATGGGAAAATTTGGTGGCACGGAACAGTTCATCAAGAAGACAAAGCGTGGTTGTGACGAACTGCCGGTACACATGCAGTTGGCACGACCGGATTCAAATCGCGAGATAGCTTTGAATTTGGATCTCGAGGATATTGGTAGAATGTTGGAAGGACTTGAAATGGGAGCCGAAGATAAGGATATGAATACCGAAGATGCTATGTTTTCGGTAGTTCAGAAGTTGCGGGTAAATTAGAGAAGAAGTACTGTATCATCAAGCACTCAATGTCGCCGCGGCTTTTGAGGATTTTTCGAAATCCATGGTCGATTCATTTACGACTTCTCAGAGTTTCGTGCAATTATCAATTCTGAAATACATTGAAGGAAGCCCAACTGCAGTCTATCATCTTGTCTTGTCATCTGGCTCTAGACCATTTGCTTTCTCTCCTCAACCCTAGTTGCCTGTAGTATCCATCATCCCGGCATCCTTCGACATATCATAAGGTAACATGAGGAAGCGATTGTCGATGGATCTCCGAGATCTTTGAACGGGAATAATTGGACATCGGTCCCCTGTTCTCTTCATTGCTCCTATGTGGTGGAGTTCTTCGAGTATGGAGCTCGATCTTCCCCATCACAACCTATATTTGCATGTCGGTGGGTTGGTCGGAGCATCGTAGCTGAATGTTCATCTTGGACCGGATATCGAAATGTTGCGAAGATACTGTTGTGCCAAAGCGGTAGGTATGAAGTTCCTATAAAGATGGAAAGTTCCTCGTAGTCGCGGTCGCTAGGGCTATAAAGTTCATGATATAGCTTCAATGCTTCACGGTGGGGGCACTCAGTGGCAGCAATCCCACGCAGATCAGAGCGTCATGGTAAAGCAACGATACATCACTTATGGTTGTACCAGCATGGAGTATGTCCACACAGTTAATACTCTACTGGAACTATGGTTCTTGAAGCTATTGCTCGTGGAGGGTTGATATCGATACGTGGGATGTTTTCGACGGACGCGACAAACCAACAATTCCAAAATCTCGATCCACCATCCCTCAACACTTAACAGATTTGGCCGCGTCGCGGACTCTACTCTTGACCTTACATAGCCAAAAAGTCCTTGAGATCAGTAAAAAACGTATTCATGGTCTTTTCGGCATGTTTCCCCCCTTTTCAAACTTTGACGGCCAGAATCCTCATTTCGCACCGAATCTTTCTCCTTCTATCCTCCTCCCTGTATCCTCCTCCCTGCAAACCATCACTTGAATTACCAAATGAATATCGTTGTCAAATATCATCCTACCAATTCAACTATCGATATTAGCGCTCTCCGGATCCTCCGATCAATAACAAGCAAGCCATCGCCGCGTCATCAGCATTCTCTCAATACCCCTTTTCCTCCCTCCTTCACCTCCCACAAACTTCCGGAAACACCACCTCACAGCCTCAACTTTCAGCTTTCATCTCGGAGAACAGCGCTGACCCGAAAGTCTCGCAACAATACAAGCACAATTTTTATTTCCTGATATCAATGCCGTCTCGTAGACATTTCACCACTTAATCACCCTCAGCCTCACACAACTTGATGCTCACTCAGCCTCCCCCTGCTCCTGGCGATCCTCGCTTGCCGGGACAGAGAACAATAACACACAACACAGCCACGAACTTTCGCACACACAAAAAGAGAAATGGAAATTAATTGAATTTATACTTTCAATGCTTCTAGACTTTTTCAACGGCTCGGCATCCGCAAGAGAACAGTCAGGTCATTTCGTTTCGTGCCTTATTCGTCACTTCGCATTACGAAAATTACAACAGACTTTCGTATTTTTCTGTTGCAACATTCCAAGCCAAAAACTCGTCATGATCTCCAGCAATGATTGGTAGTAATCAGTTTAATTGGTCAAAAGACAATAACAAGAATAACAACCAATAATACATAACCCTCAACAGAAAAATAGAACCCGTTTCGAACTGCCGAGCCATTTTGGATCTTCTACTCTCCTCCGCTCGTCCGTTCATCATACCATCCCTGCTCTTAAGTCATTCATCCAAAAAGCCAGTCCAGGAAAGAAGAATACCTTGAAGCACGTCAACCAATCCTCATTGCCTGCAGAGAAAATTCCAGAACTACACCAGCAAGCATCTCAACCCTGAACCCCCAGACTCGAAACCAAACATCCGTAAACTCTCACCCACTCATCCATCCATAACCCGCCTTACACGAAGTCTCCCCTTCGCATGGCTAGCCTCTCACCTCTCAAAACAAGAACGCCACGCCGTTCCATCCCGTCACATCCCATAACCTGTACTGTAAGCAATTTAGATACCAAAGAATAGACTTTTTCCCATTCTCAACGTGAACCGTGACATTCTCCGAGGGAACCGTGACGCGCCTGTGTTAAAGTTAAGATGGCAAGTGAGCACGCACGCCCACGCGCACGCCCACCCGCCCTCGCACGCACGCGCACTCAGTTAAAATAAAAAGTCAATTGCAATTCCGATTTCAAATCCAAGCAGTGAGCGTAACGAGCAAGCAAACGAAACAAAATCCCCCAACACTCTCTCACAACCAATGATCCAGCCGCATAAAGGTCTTCAAACGGCGCTTTTTATGCATAAATTGGTTCTGCTATGCGTGCGGCGCAGGGGGTGTGGGTACTGTGGACAGGGGTGGTTTCAGCCTTTCAGGGCGAGCAGGGTAGTCCTTCGCTTATTTTTCTGGACCATTGTACGGAAGGTACGAGTAGCTTGTCTGGTCTTGTGCTGTGGAGGGGAAGAAAAATAGAGGAGCAGAGGCAGGACGAGGAGGAGGCGAATTACTAGGGGACACGTAGTAAGTAGTAAGAAGGTAGATTGAGATATGATGCTGGAGCTAGAAGTCTCGTTGGCTTTGGAGTAGTAGTTTGTGAGCATGGCTGGTCGTGAGTGAGGATGTTTTTCTTGCCCTCTCTAGGCTAGACGAGAACTCTTCTAGCCTCATCGTAATTCTTGAATCTCCTATATAGGAAGAGTAAGTTGAGGGCGCAGAAGCACGGCAGAGGAGGCAGCCATGACGAATACGTTTACTTGCTTTTCTATTTGACTGCCTTTATTGCTCATTCGCAAGCCGCTGTAGAATTAGAGAAGAAAGCCTCTATCATTATTTCAACATACACAGAAAATCAAGAGGCCAGAAAGTTTACTTCAATCTAATCTTCCGTTCTACCATCTCTTCAACAATCTATGAAGCCTAGAGATAGCAAGCTAGACAAATCAAGCCTTTTTCCCCCTTCAGCGCTCTCCTGGTAAATTTCTGTCTAAGGTTCGGCACGCAGCTAGCGGTAGTAATCTAGTCCATTTCATTCGCATCTTGCAACATATAAAGCTTCACCAAGACCGCGTACATAACCGAGGAGAAAACCTTACTCCTTCTTCCGGCTTTTTTGCATTTCGCAGTCCGTCCGCATTACACGCCGCATTATACTTTTCAGCCTCATGTTGAATCATGCTCATGCCGTGCTGTGTCGTGCATGCCTCGGCTTTGTCGCCTGTGAGATTCTAAGAGCTGTAGAAAGGAGAAGGAAACAGAAAGAAACATTTTGTTTTTACGCAGCTGGAGACTGAAAGCTGAGAGACGAATCTCTTCATGGAAAGGAGGGGTAAGGAGGGAAGCGCTTGATATACGGAGATTCAAGGTCATTAGAAGAAGTTATTTTGGTCTAAACGCAGTAGATGCCTATTCTTGTGCGCGTCTGATCTGATCTGATGCCCAACTACTCCATCTGTTCATCGGTTTTATCCATCCATTCCACCCCTTCTTGTCGTGGGTATATAGTTCGCAACATTATGATATGATTTTTCCGTCCATCCCCGCGTGTGCCAAGTCATCCGCTTATCCATACCAATACCCCAATCCATACCCATACCGATCTCATCTCCTCTCATCTTCCACGATTAGATGAATCAGACCAGATAACCGCGTTGCATCAGTCCACACCAAACCGAACAGAAAACCGCATCCAGATCTATCTTCCTTGCCGTCCTCCAAGTGCGCCATTCAATGCCTGCCATGCCATACCATGCTTATCCCGCCACGCCAAACCACACCCGCTCTGTCGCCTGTCATCTGAAATTGTCCTTGTCTTTTATTCCTTTCATTCATTCCAGGCCTGCCATTTTCAGACAGAGCCAACCCTGAGTCCAACCAGCGGAGAAGAAAGCAAGGCATGCGTGCACATCTCATTAGATATTTCTTCCTCGCTTTCTTTTCTTTGACATGACATGACAATCGCGGACACAAAAAACAAAACAAATCTATAGGGTAACTTCGCGAAAAGAAGCAGATGAGGTACTAGCACAATAGAAGCGAGATTGAATCGAATCGAAGAAAGGAAACAGGATAGGTATGAAGTAAAAGAAGGTATAAAGGAAACAAAAGGTATACGTCAAATGTGATGGCGCGCTCCAGTCGCGTGAAGGAGTGTATGTATGGTATGTAGTGAGGAGTGGTGTGTGTTGTGTAGTGTGTACCATAACTTTGTGCAAGAAATATTGTATGTGAGGGGTGAGTAGTCGCGGTCGTAATTTTGGTGTGTATGTGTACTATACAATATGTTGACGAGTGGTCCTCATCTGCGTTTGTTCGTGGGCATGTAAGAGAGGCGGGATTTAGAAGTGGTGGAAGGCGGGTTTGAAGGAGGCTGTCGTTGCGATGTCAAGACAGCTGAAGACATCAGAGATGCCATTGGGCTCATGACTTGAGCTAGTATTCGGTGTCCCCAAGATCAGAAGTGTGTTCGGCTTCTGCTGGAGACGCGCCCTGCTATAACTCTCTGGCTTTCTCCTTACAAGCAGCCGATGTGAAGCCCGTACCGACCTTTTGTGCCACAATGCGCCACTTTTCCTGCTCGTAGTCGTGAAGGGCCGTCCGAAGTTTCTGGATCTGGAAAAAGTCATTGTTAGGATCTTGCTTGCATATCTGATGAGATCAGGAAAACCTACTGTCTCATCTGTCCATTGCGTCGTTTTGGCTTTCAACTTCGTACAGTATCGAACCTGCAAGGTGCCTGAAGACCGGCCGGGGAAAAACTCCGCGATTTGTTTCCAGGTCAACGACTTATTCTCCTTGAGATCCACCAACAGACCATCGTCTTCGGGAGTGAACTTTAGCTTGGGTCCGCGGGGTCGCGGAGCTGGTTGTGGCATTCCCTCCAACCCAACTACACTGGGCGCCCCTCCACTCGGTCCAACCATCGAATCCCCTTCGCTCATTCGTGGCATCTTCGATCGGTGACCTTGATTGGGAAGCGGGTGGGTGTGATATTGTATTGGTTGTTGTGCGCTGTAACCTCCTACTCCTACCATAGACTGCGGCGGCATCTGTGAGGACATACCTCCCATCTCTCCCATCTGCATTTGCTGCCCCGGCAGACCTTCCATCTCGGATTCCAAATCATCTGGTCTCGACCTTTTGGTGCCAGTTGGTTGTTGTAATCGAGGAGGGCCATACATCATCCCCTGCCCACCACCAAATTGAGGAGACTGGTGGTGGGCCATGGGGTGTTCGGCGTAGACTTGATGCTGTTGGTGATGATGTTGCTGCTGCTGCTGCTGGTGTTGTTGTTGCTGGTGTTGATGATGATGTTGTTGCGCCGCCAGGTGTTGCTCGTGTAGGGAAGTAAGGCCTTGAGCGCCACCGTGCTGCTGGATATCTGGGACATGGGGAACATAAACACGCTCTTCGGGATGAGCTTCGGGATGGGCAGCATAGTCGATATAAGGATCGTGGCCTTGTTCGTGGCCTGGTCGATAGCCAGACATGCATGGATTCCGCCACAGCGAGCTGCTCTCGCAGGTCGCTGGGGGCAGTAGTACTATTTGCTGGATCACTGCTGGGCTGTCGCGGGGCGTTACTCAGAGGCGACAGCGTTTCCACAAGGCTGATGAATGCTGAGTCGCTTGTTTGTTTTGAGGTCTTACGAGACGGAGATCGTTTCGATGGGTATATGCTTCCTGTATTATAGGTAACGCTGGATCATAAAGCCGAGTAGGGCATAGGGCCGATGAGACTCCAAACAAAGCAGCAGCGCTGCAGAAGCAACCTTTTTCCGTGAGGCTTCCGTCGTCTGTAGTAGTGAGGATCACTGGCTGTCCGCAGGTACGCGGTAGGTTTTGCTGTTGACCGGGAATGAACGTGTCGAGATACCATAGGCACTGTATGGAGGGCATGCCTTTGCATTATATCTGTCGTCTGATCTTTGGGCTATTCAGGCATTGACAGAAATGTCGTAGGCCAGTAATTAAAGGCGCGGACCCGTCTGGAAAGTTGTTCAAAGCACGCCAATGATTCGTCAAGGACGAGACGGAGCGTGTAAGGTGGTTGACGCATGTGGGCAGCTACTTGGGGACCATCGACATTTGGATTATGCCCTAGGTCAACTCGAGCCAGATTGGGAAAACCAAGCAGAGAAGATCCCGAGCCGGCAAGTAGCTGGGCAAAAGCATGGGGCATCCAAAGGCTGTTGACAGGCAGGGACAGCGAGGAGAGACCGGTTTGTCTTGTCAGGGATGGGATGGCATGGAAGGGAATGGGGTGGGTCAGCAAATCCATGCGTTGGAGCTGGATGCGATGGAAGCTTCATGGAAGGACTCTGGGAGAAATGGAAGCAACTCAGACTTCTTGTGGTAGGTAGGGGTATGGTATGGTACAGTAGGGGGGGTGGAGAGCGAGGGGGAGGCCCGGGCGGCACTGAAACCCTACAAGCCTTACAAACCCCTCCATGATGAAGATATCCGAAGCCACTTCTCTGGTTCTGGCAGTGGCACTTGTGAGCTGGGAAAGAGGCTGACAGGCACTTCTCGGCAGGGCAGGGCAGGGCAAGCAGGGCAAGGTTTGGTGTGGATGAGGAAGTGTGGAAGTGGCTCAGTAGTGAGTGGAGGGGCGGGGGGCTTCAGTCTGTGGGCAGCGCAGTGTGTGGGCAAGGATAGGGATTGGAATATCGTCCAGGGGCATCTCACCCTTCCCTCACCACCCCACTGACTGAATAATACACTGGACCACACCACCCCTGCAGCGTCCTCTGTGGCTTTGATCGCTTCCAAGCATTTGCAACAGGCGCGAGATTTGGATCTTATGCGCAAGGATCCCTATATTAAATATAGACGTGCGGACCGCAATCGATAGGGCAGACGCGCTCGCGCCGGAAATGACGATATAATGCAGCACCCCCAAAGCAGCGTGGGAAGAAGAAAACAGAAATAAATAGACCACTATCGGAAATACAGTTGCAATGCGAAATAAATAATTGAATAAAATGTTTCCCGCAGCACTGGCCACAGAGTGCCTTGCCGGGCAGAGCGAGGCAGACCGCTTGGAACAAACGGCTGGGACATACAGATGACTGCGTGCCTGGGATTGCTTGGGATTGCTTGCAAAAAATTGACATGACAGCTGGGTGTTGCGCCGGGGACTGCCCAGTTGGAGCAGAACAGAGACAAGACAAGACTTGACAGCGCACCGTTTGAAAAGACGGACGATCAGATGGACCGCGTTCCTATGCAGCTTTGTAAACCGGGCGACAGACCGGTAGAGCGAGCAAGCGAGCAAGCCAGCAAGTATTTGCAATACTCAACTATGCGTTCTCTGTTCGCAATGCGCGAAGCTTGGCGGTCGTGAGCTCTGACATGACCTGAGGTAATCGCTCGCTGGCTGGGAAACTGGATGGATACCAGGTTGTGATGCGAGCCTTCAGACGATCTGGGTGGATGGGTGGATGGATGGACGGACTGCGATGCCATCATCTTCCCATAAGATCGCTGATCAGATTCTGATCATCGTAGGCATCATTTTGCCCGTCCCTAGACCCCTATCCCTATCCATGTCCCCCAGTTCGTGTTAATATTGTTATGATATTGCATTTCAATGCTGCTGATGTGGCCGTGGGATGGTAGTTTAATCCCGAAGCAGCCAGATGTGTTTGTCTCTAGCTGAGCCTCTGTCCTTATTCTCCGAGGGAGGGAGAGGCGTGCAAGAGCAGTGGAGCACAAGAAAAGAAAGAGCGCGAAAGGTCACACGTACCGTTTCCAAGGCATAATGACCGATGGAGATCCCAGGGGTCGCTGGTACAGTATGATGTTTCCCGGAATCTATGCTTTTGTGGTAGCAAGTCAGAGGCCAAAGCCAGGAACGCATTCATCCGAACAGGGGAGACGGCGGCGGCACTTCTCGAAAGAGCATCATCTGTCAGGCGTTATTCAGCGGACGCGGTGAGCCATTGTGTGGACGAAAAATGAATGAATGCGTTGCATTTCCCACGATGCGGCGGCTGGCAAGTTTCGCGATGTTTGTGTTTGACACCGAACTGTCTGACGTTAGGACCGCCCTGAAAGTGGATGGTTGTAGATGAGTGTGGATCTGAAGTGGATATTGGAGCGCTGGAGGAAGAGCTGTGGAGTGCGGTTAGAACGACAGATGGATCATGAACTCGAGAACAGACGTGTTCGGCGGAAACAATTTCAAAGTTCAAACGAAAGCACCAGCGGCAGAGGCAGCAGGGAAGGAAACAAAAGGGGGAGGGGAAAGGGTTCCGCTGATGCTTTAAAGGTAAGATTAACCAAAATAAAGTGCTTCTTAGGTTGTTCTAGCTCTGTCTTGGAAGCGGTAAAGAGAGATAAAGATAGATTGAAATAGATTAAGATAGAGTGCGTTCCTGTACCGTGGTGGAGAAAGGCCTTCCTTCTAGACTAGAAAGAATTGAGGGGATGTTTGTCGGGTTTGTAGGGCTCGAAGGGTCAAGTCGAGTGAGGGTCATGGATGCCAGCCATATCATACATGCATGCATGCACTCATGCACTCGAGCGTGCAGATGCAGATGCAGATGCAGGCAGCCTGATTGATTGTCCTGATATGATTGATGTCTTGCTTGTACAAAGTACAAAGTACCACCGAGCCTAGCCTAGCCTGGCCTGTAGTTATCCCCTCCTCGCCTTTGGCTTGCATATCCGTCCGTCGTATGCATGCATGCAAGCAAGCAAGCAAGCACGGGATGTACCTTCGTACCTACCCTACCCTACCCAGGTATTGATCCATACATACAAATGGAGATCGTGGCCTCGCCTGCCTCATCCGTCGTCGTCTGCAGCTCAAATTAGAATCAATGATCCGAACATGGACTTTCATCGAGCCATTCAGACGTCATGTATTTCGCCAACACCGACAATCGTCCCAAGGATGTGGTGCGGCAACCGGATGCAGCAGGTGGCTGGCTGGCTGGCTGGCTGTTGGACGCCGGCTGTTCGAATCGGTTCCTGCATCAGTAGTAGTACGTCCCGTTCCGTACTCCGTAAGATCTTACCAGTGTCAGCTGCAGGCAGACTGCAGTATAGAACGACATGCATGATTGCCGAACCGCTGCCTTGTGTAAATATGATCATCTTCGGATGTAATGCAACGCACAAGCAGCCACAGCGGACGCTCCGAGGAAGAAATCCACCAGCCCGGTCTAGTGTGGTCTTCTTCGGTCGAGTCTGGTACTAGTTTATTCATTTTACTTGGTGGTGCGGTTGACTGTTGTAGCTTTGTTGGCTGCATGAACTACGAGAGACATTGTGTTTTATATCGTGTTGCAATGGAGTTGGGTTGTTGTATTCAGATCTCCCGGATAGAACCAATTCCTCACGGAATCGTCAGTCGGACAATGCTGCACGTCGCTAAATCTGTGCCTCAGGTAAGCTCAGTGTGAGATGGGCACCTAACAGTAACGAAAGATGCACCAGATGTAGATCATTCAGGCAGGCACGTGAGTCGAAATTTCTGACTCGCTTTTTCACACCAGAACCAGTGCTTGATATTTCATGCTTGTACATATGCTACATTATAATCGACGCCGGGCCTCCGATCAAACGCCAGTTACCAAGATCCCGTTGGAGCAACTATGATCTCCAATGCAGATAACTATTGCCTGCCTCGCCGGCCAATTTCCCTTGTCCCAGCCCGAACCTGGCAGCGATCATCGGTAACCTGGAAGTCACCACCACCAATGCTGCCCCCAAATACAACTATGCAAAGTTGTCATCATGATCTGCCCAGAGGTCTTCCATCTCAGCGAAGTTCTGGAAATGAAGTGGTCGGTGCTGGCCACTGTAGAAGGGCAACGGAGTGTCGATCTTGACATGCACCGGCTTCTTCTCAATTCCTCCAAATGCGCTTCCCATGAAGCTATAATTCCACGTGTTATTCTCTGGCACCAGGAAGTAACCTCGGATCTTATCACTCAGTAGCAGCTGGCATTTCTCTCCCATGCTCGTGCTGAATCCCTGAGGCTGATCGCTTCCCATATCCTTGTTCTCGGCACCCCATTTGTATCCTTGGGGAGTTAGAGCCCATGACGAGAGAGATACACTGCCAGGAGTGAAGGATACCGTCATACTGATGGTCTTCTTGTCCCATGAGCTATGCGCATTCATCAAGCGAGCATGTTGTGTGACATCCATTGCGGTCATGTAAGGTGGCTCGTTTCCGGACACGGTATGAATGATTCCCAGAGGCTCTAGATTCTCGAGGTATTCATGCTGTGGAAGTTGCTGGGGTAGCTGTATGTCGCGCGTGCTTCCGATTTGCGGGACCATGACAATGCATCGGATCTCCTTAACTTGACCGTTATCGGGAGGTGACGATCCGTACAGGTAGCCAGCGACTTGAACGCGTAGATCAGCGATCGTGATGAAGCGTTTGAGAACATTCTTCGGCATGATATATGTGAAGTGATCATCTTCCTTGATGTCATCAGACGAGATGTAGATATTGTTGGCCCGGGTCCGAAGATTGGATGTTGCAATGGCTCGAGTTCTCCACTCTGTCTTTGAGGCAAAAGTCTGCTGCTCAAATTGGGACGTCGTGGTAACGATGATGTCCTCACCATGGACGTTTTGGGTTTTGGTAGTGACGGCGGTGAGTTGCTGCTGCTCTTGCTGCTGCTTCTCAATCTCGGCAGCCTGTTGACGTTGCATTGACGGAGCGCTGATCTCCATTCCGAGAATAATATCTCGTACTTCACTGCTCGTCAAACTTGATGTGTTAACGTTGTTCTTCTTGCCATAGTCGTTCAAGATGAGATCTCGTAATTGTGTCTCAACCTTGATCCAATCCTCATCCGAAAGTGTAGGCCAGATATGATGTTCTTGGGTGATGACTGTCTTGTCCGGTCTCAGCAGCAACTTAGTCTTGTCTTGGTTGACATGTAGAGCTCGAAGTATCAAAATGAGACGCGAGAATGCTGTGTATGATGAAATGGACTTGAGCCATTCATCGTACAAGTTGAAGAGCACCATTTGAGGTTCAGTGGCTCGGAGGATCATATCACCAAGCTTTTCAACCTTCATGGCAGCTTGGAAAGGCAACTGCAGCTCGGATGCACGAATAGAGATGTTCGGGAAATCGAGCAAATGAACCTCGAGAGGATCAAGAAGACCCTTTCGAGTGACAATCAGTTGCTTTGGCTGTTCTTCAACGGGCAATGATCTGATCAGAGCGGCCACTTCTTCTGCGGTTTTCCATTTCGCCAATTGACCAAGACGCTTTTGACCAGCCCAAACACTAGTGTGAATGATCTTGAGGAACAATTGACCAGTACGTGGGTTGAAAATGAAGATGGCACCGTTGATAGGCTTGGTCGTTAAATTACCCTCAAAGGTTTTGTGAATGGTGACACGGTAGACATTGGTGTCGTCGATGAAAAGCTGGATCTGATTGCTGAAGAGTTCCGAGTAGTTCTGAGAGTTTAAGAACTCCTGATTACTCTCAGATGCGTACAGCTGAAGACCTTTGCGGATACGCTCACGAAGAACATACAATGCCGGATTTGCCTTCATGATCTTTGCCATAGCCTGCTGGACGAGTGTTTTCAGACCAGGGAAGTACTGTCCATATGCAGAGTAGAGATTGTAAGCAAGATCGATACCGATCATCAGACCTGTAGCAGATGGGTAGATACTCATGCTGTCCGTGGTATAGTCGAGATACTTAGCACGGACGTATCTTTCAATGTCGTGGGAATCATAATCTCCATATCTTAATTGCACATCTACCCAGAATTTGTTTGTAGTGGTAGGCTCGATGACGTCCTTGGTATCGAAGAGAATAGATGGCCGGGTGACGTTCCACTTGTGGGACGCAAACAAGAGGATATCAGCACAAGAGCTGTTCATCTTGTAGGACTTTCTCGGATGGATGGTCTCTTTCTGAACAGTCTCAATGCCCAGTTGCTCGAGTTCTTGATCAAACACTTGACACAAGTCCATGACCACAGATTCATGAATCTTTTGCCACAAATGGGCTCGGAATATCTGAATCAGAGAAATTTTCAAGGTCGGGATCTTGCCATGGAGGAATATACCGGTCAAGTCAAGTTGAACCTGGAAACCGACATACACGTTTGCCCTATTGCCTTGTTAGTATTTCAAAGTGGTGGGTGGGGTTTGTGACATAGCGCATACCTGTTAATTGTAGGAGACCACCACAGGGTGAACCGACGATTAGGAATCTGGTTCAATCCGGATCTCTGCGCGTTGGTGAGCTTCTTGAATTTCATCGACCTGCAAAATGGTTAGACAATGTTCTGAAACAACCTTGTGACATTCGTGGCACTTACTCTTCGAATCCACTGGCTTTCTCCCAAAAGAGACCCTCCCAAGATGGAAATGCCGTGGCTTTGAACAATGTGTGCTCAAGAATTGTTTCCACACCTCCAAGGGCTTGAATGACATCTGTGCGATAGGCGTTCAGGTTCCAAAGTTTACCATCGTGCCGCTGACTAGTCCACCAGAAAGGATTGCTCTTCATGAGCTGGTATGTCTTGAATTCAGTTCGTGCTCGGAAACCCTTGTCGAAACTCAAAGTGCTTCTATCCTTCTGGAAGAGCGTGTTAATACGTGGCAAACCACGATCCCAACTATCCTCGAGATCTTCAAGCGTGAGCCTTCGGTTTTGTTGATTAGCTTCAAGGCGCTTCTGAGAATACTCAGTCCACACTCGCTGGGAGTCAATAAACTCGGCTTCCCAAGGGATTATATATCTGAAGATATTCGGGATGAGGGTCTCCTCGTCATGGGTCATACCAGCACGATAATGCGTTACTCCCACGTCGGTCTGTTTAGACCACCGCTTGTCACTGGTCGGGATTAGAATATGAGAGCCCGAAATCATACCCAGACCACCAAGTTCCTTGGGTGTATAGAAGACAGCTGGAGGGAAACGAGAAGGCATCTTCGAGTTCAACCCGATCTTGACACGGGTTTGGATCTTCGTCTCGCACTTGACAATAGTATCGAGTAGGTGGACTGTGGAGACAGCTGCTTCACGGTAGTACGTGAAAAGTGCAATCAAGCTTGTATTCCATTTGTTGGCAATCTTAGTGAAAGTTGTGGAGCCCGAAGACATCAGAATTTGCCGAATCCGATTGTTAAACTTTGCAATGTCTTCCTCAGTGACCTGCAGGAATGCATGAGCTGTTCTCTCCTTGCTGGTATTGTCGACCAACGACCACACACTGTCTTTAACAGGGAACTCATCATTCTGATTACGAATCTTCGGTAATATTCGTACTTCGAATCCACACATGGAGAAGAGTAAGTTAGGATTGTCTCTGCTGTAGACGCTGGCAAAAGTATCGTCCCACTCGATCGTAGTGACAGATCTTGGCAATCTGTTTTTCATGTCCCAAAAGACTGCACGACCAAGATTAACATCGTGTCGCATGAGACGCATCCGTGAATCTCGCGGCCAGCACTTCTTATTCCGGTAACCGATGACATTCTCGAAGTTCGGATCCGGCTGTTCGGTCAAGAAACGTTGGATCAAGTCTCGAGACTCATCCGCTGTGAAACGGAAGAAGACCCATATGCGATCAATGTATCTAGTGTAGAGTCTGATCGGGTGCCTCGTCTCTGTCTCGCGATCTCGGAACTGGAGGAAGTCGTTCGGACTTTGTGGTGGCCCTGCGATCTCGCTTGCGCGTTGAAGACCTAACAACAGAAGGTCGAGGACAAGGCCGTAGTACTGGAAGACAAATGCAGAGAACTGGAGACCACGGATCATTCCATAACTGTTGACGTGGTTCATGTCTTTGTATGTGAGCTGCACATTGTTCTTCGAAGAGATATAATCGGCAAGATTGTGATCCATGATCAATCTCAAAAGACGATTTAGCAGAGTCAAATCAATCTTCTCGTAGACTTTGGAAAGCTGTGTTTCGATCATCACGTTGCATTCACCATCCGCTGTCTCCCACACCTTGTCCAAGTTGTTGATACCTTGAGCCCATTTGTAGGTGAGCAAAGGCGGGACCTCGGAATCTGACGGCTTGATCCATGCGGGGAATAAGTGACGTTGATCTGCCTGATACCAAAGATATTGATCGAGATAGGCGTCGCTGATCTTCTCGACTGGCTCAATGTCATAGACGGGATTGATTGTGCTGTAGTTGTCGTTCATATCGATTCCAACTTCCTTGAAAGCTCGCTGGGTAAGGAGGAAACGTTTAATCCTCTCTAAAGTCGTTCCAGGACTATCGTAAGCTTGCTCGATCAAAGCTAGTTCCTCGCGTTGGCTCTGGTTGAGTCTACCTTTGACCGAATATGCTTCTCTCAGGCGTTCAAGCGCAAGAATCAGAATCTTTGTGTCGTGCTTGTAGGAAACGCTAGGGAATGGGATTGGCGAGAACTTTCGCGATTCGAGCCAATGGACGGTAGTAGTGTAAATCGCGACTGCTTCTTCGGAAGACACATATGGACCGTCCTTCATGTAGTTGTGCTGACGCTCTTGCTCGGCCTTCAACCAAAGACGAGTCAGACGTCCCAAGTTCTTCTTAGCAACAGTTTTGTCGACCGTAGCACCACGACGGATACGCTCTCTGTTGTAATGTGCCACAGAGATCCACCAATCCGCCTTGCTCTTGACATAACGCAGAATGATGTTCTCGATGGGTGCTGGAAGGCCAGGCACCTTCCACGGGATGTTACTCTTCCAGCATCTCCAGGCCTCTGAAAGATGCTGCAGAACAGTGTTGACTTTGTTCTGCTTAATGCCCTCAGGCATCATGTCCATGAGATCAGCCATAACTGAAGCACGAAGTTCAAGATCGAAATGTGATTCAACTCGCTGCTTAGTAACCGTCTTTGCAACTCCTTTGCTATGTCTACCCTCGAATTGACGAGAAAGAAGATTGCCGAGCCATCTCTCAAGCAATGGAATTATTCCACGCATGAAGAATAACCAAACTCTCCACGCTGGAGCCCAGAAACCACATCCAGGACCCTTTCCGACTGGCCCAGAGTTGAATCTGTAGTAGATTAAGTGCTTCAAATCCTTGCAAGATCGAATCTGGTGCATGAGCTTGTATTTGTAGCGGTACATTCCTGTTAATTGACCGACGTGATTGAAAGCATACAAGATACCATCCGCAAGTTGGAAAGCATCGATGTTGCCGAGTCGATATTGTACTTGAGCGTCGACAATTAGCTTTGTCAACTTCAGGATCTCACGCATGAGATGGAACGCGTTGCCGAATCTGGACTTCTTTCGCTCCTTGGTGGTCAGAGTTTTGACCGGCTTGAGATTGAAATTATAATCGAGATGCAGGTACGTCAAGTTCTTCCGATGGATCAAAAGGTTAAGCATGTTGAAACCTTGCCGGCAGACTTGAAGACCAGCTTCAACCCAATCGATCGTGGTCTGTTGGAAGAACTTTGTCTGCTTGAGCGACTTCATCAAGCTTTGCTTATTTTGAGCCTTTGGTTTCTTCTTGTGCAGTTCGTTCAAGACATATGTCTTCAGCAGCTTTTGATAGGATACTCGAACCTTAACGGGCTGACCTTGTGGGCAATGTTCCAGATACCATTGTTTCACGAGAGGCACATCCTGTGCTCTAACCATGCGGCCTGATCTTCGATTGAATGGAAATGGTGCCCACCAAAGAGCGATAGCTGAAGCAGTTTCGCTGGTGTAAAGCTCCTCATCAGCAAGGAACGGCTCAACATCTTCTGGAAGCTCGAAAGCGTCTTCCTCGGGCTCCTCGTTGTTGCCATGACCGAATATCTCATCTTCATGGCTAATCGTTAAGTTTTTGGGTGCCACTGATCTGGAGGAAATAGGATTGATGACGGGATCGAAATAGAAAGCTGGTAGACTTGGGTCTTCGGCACGGACGTAGACTATTTGAGGATGCGAAAACCAGGAAAGCTTGACGCTGCGTGGAAGGGAATTGTACAAGAATGGAAACGCCACCCGGTATTCTGTTCGGATAGGCGCGCGGAAAATGATTCGATCGATTGCGTTGAACTCCCCAAAATCCTCGTCATTTGGATCGACGTCCTTATACAGAGGCTCAAAACGTGGACCTCCAGGAATAGCAACATTGAGCGCTTTGGCTGTGAGAAAACTGTTCAGCTCGAACATATGGAAATAGTTCTTGTCGACAAGGTCACTCAAAAGCTGGTGACTTAGTCGATAAAGTGTCGCCATCTGTGGTAATGTGAGGTTCCACTCCTTATAACTCGGACCATTCACATGTGGGGTATCGAGAAGAGGGCGGTTCTCATAAAACCATTCAATAACCGCCCCATCTTCTTGCTCGTCCAATTCCATTTGGATGGGTTCGAGTGGTTCAACGTCTTCGATGTTCTCGGACCAAGAAAGAGGCGGCTCTTCATCGTCGAAAGGTGGAAATCGCATGCGCTTGAAATGTCTTCTGTCGCTCTTCTCCCTCCGCATACACACCCACATCGTAGCCCACTGTGCGTGGAAGACTGGTTCGATGACCCGAGGGATCTCGTTGACCAGTGTCAGGCATCCATTAACGTGATAGAGGACCTTCACCTCCCTCGCAGACTCCCACGGCATCGGCATGTTCTCCAACAGCTTCATGACCGCATGTGGCATATATTTCAGGGCTCCAAGATAACTGCGCTTGTCGCTGCTGAACTTCTTCTGTGAAACATCTCCAATGTCTTTTACAATCTTCCGTAAATGCTCGGGGGGCATATCAGCTTTCTGGGTTTCGACGAATCCTCCCTTCCTCTTCTCCCCAAATCTATTCCGCTGAGTTCGTAGCCATTCCTTCTTCTTCTGAGCAAACTTGGCTGTGCGAGCGTCTGTCGGTGGTCGATATCCTGGGGGCGCTGTTTGGCCAGGCGGACCAGGAGGCGCGCCGAGCATCGAGGGAGGTCCAGAACCCCATCCAGGAGGAGGAGGTGGTGGAATGGACGACGACATGTTGTTACAAGTCGCGATGCCCTGTCTCCTTTGATGGATTTGTGACTTGCGTCGAGATGTTCAATCTCAGTTGCGATGATGCTGTGAGTTTGGTGGATAGCCTCTCAAAATTTAGTCGCGCCTCAGAAACTAGCTTCTGCACGCTAAGACTTAAATCGCCTAGCTGGTGGCCCGAGCACCATCCGCTTCGCTAGCCAATGGCAGATCGGCAGATCCCACACTCTTGCACGACTTTTAGAAAACTTCACAATCCCGACATCACGCAACCAGCAACTTTCGTCGACAACCGCAAAGATGGCCTCCAACAGATTGACATACAGACGCCGCAACCCGTAAGTCTCTGCCAGATTCAGTTTTCCCCCAAGGAAATGCCGGTCTCGTCACCTCGCCCACAGCACCCGCGCATCTTCGACACTATGAAGGAATCTCTCTAACGGATCTTTCTCGCAGATACAACACTAGATCCAACAAGGTTCGCGTTGTCAAAACTCCTGGAGGAAGCTTGAGATATCTGCACATTAAGAAGGTCAGTATTTTCCACCGAATTTCTTTCGAGGCGTGTCCCTAGCGAGCCTCTGCGGATTCAGCGTCAGATCAAGGAGTGCTAACTTTAATCTCAGGCCGGCACAGCGCCCAAGTGTGGTGATTGCGGTATCAAGTTGCCAGGTGTAAGTGGTCCCAGAATGCGCACAGTCAGAGATAAGATACAATTGGCCTGGACGTGGAGCTCGGGGTCAATGGGAATGGGAGCGACCAGGCGACCCAATCTTCGTCGACGTTTGGCATTGGAATTACTTTGTTCAAAGCCGGACAACACGAAAATTGGTCTTGCGACTCTTGGGAGAGGAATTTTGGATTTGGGGGCTATGAAAGTCAACTCAAGAATATAACAAGCTAATGTATTTCCCGTATAGATCCCAGCTCTCCGACCCCGCGAATACTCCCAGATCTCCCGCCCCAAGAAGACCGTTCAGCGCGCCTACGGAGGATCGAGATGTGCCAATTGCGTCCGTGATCGTATCGTCCGAGCATTTTTGATTGAGGAGCAAAAGATCGTCAAGAAGGTCCTCAAGGAGTCTCAACAAAAGAAGCGTTAAGGACGCAATGTTGATGGGGTTGCTTTGGGTGTTCGATTGGGCAGGCTTGCATGGAATCAGCCGGTATTAGCTGAACTTCTCTCAGGACTTCCTCAAATTATGGAGACTTGATTGCACGACACAATTTTTCCTTTCATGAAGATGTATCGCGTGAAAAGGAAGATTTGAAGGACGAAGTGAGATGTGAGAACAAAGGAAGCCTTTCGTACTAGGGCCAGCGAAATTCCAAGTGCGGCTATTTGTTGGATCCTCCATTTCTCCACATCGTCGATGGGCAGCATGGCCTTCGTTGTCAAGACTTTGATAATCCAGGCTCTCCTACTAATCAGTGTCCCTCGTTCATTTCCATTAGTATGCGTCTACCTAGGCTGGATCTTTCGGATATTCGCACGTAAGGGCAAGTGCCAGGTTGCATTTGAGATTCTTTGTTATGAGGGTATGATCAAAGGACTTATAAACTGAGCTCGCGCATCTTGATCACTCTCTCACGACCTGCCCATCATCTCTTCTCAGTCCCTTTGTCTCAACGCCAGTGACATGGGAGCTTACCCCTGCTCTCACGATATCTTGGTCGAAATCTAATGACTGGCGCTCATACTAATCTCTTACACACCATCTGAACGCACATTTTGGAATCACAGTTGTTCGCGGGGTCTTTTTTGATCTAGGAGAGCGCAATTATTCAGTAGTAATGAAGCAATAGAACTTTCATCCACTAATGTTTTATCGCATCTGCTGTAAACCCTTGTGAGCAGGTCTGCTGCTATCAACTCGTGACTCTTATCTTTCCCTGATAGGCAGTTCTTGGCGATAATCCAGTGCGACGACTCGTCAACAATGTCTTAGAACAACAACAGCCGATTCCTATAGATCGTTCCTTTCTCAGAGGGTGCAGTTGCATCTCTCACCTATTTTCTTTTTTCTATATTCCATAACAGCCGCCTGTGCAGACTTTGCAATCCTACCTTGACCATGGCGCCCGCCGAACCTTTGTTTGCGAACAACAGACGGGACTCTTCACTACACTCCGAAGAACTAGCAGCCGATGAGGATACAGCACTATTGGGAGGTCCGAGGGAGGATTCTGGCTCTCGTCTAAGTAGAGCTTCATTTTGGAGAGAAGTGGGATTGTTTACATGGGCTTTATTAGCCACTGCTGCTTGTATCGTTCTTGCAGTCTTCACACAGCATCAAGGACTCGTCCATGGCTCTGGCTCTGGCCACCAGGCACTTCTCAAGTCTACTGGGAAAAGGAACTTAATATTCATGGTATCAGATGGCATGGGCCCTGCGAGTCTGTCTATGACCAGGAGTTTCCGCCAGCTTCGCGGTATGTGCTCAACTCTTGGTGTCTAGAATCTACTGACAATTCAGACGACCTTCCTATCGATGATACCCTCGTCCTAGACCAACACTTTATTGGCTCCTCTCGGACCAGATCAACGAGCAGTCTTGTTACTGATTCTGCGGCTGGTGCAACGGCATTCTCGTGCGGACTGAAGAGTTACAATGGAGCTATATCGATGCTGCCGGATCATACACCTTGTGGAACCGTTTTAGAAGCTGCGAAGAAGGCGGGCTACATGACTGGATTGGTTGTCACGACAGATATCACAGATGCTACGCCAGCATGCTTCGCTTCTCACGTCAATATAAGACTGGAGGAAGATCTGATTGCGCAGCAAGAGGTTGGAGAGCACCCTCTTGGAAGAGGTAAGTTACGGGCAGATCTGAGTCTTGATATTCTGTCTAACGGAGATGTAGTTGTTGATATTATGCTCGGGGGCGGAAGATGCCACTTTTTGCCAAATACTACAGAAGGTGGATGTAGAGCTGATGACAGAGACATCACAAAGCTGGCACAAGAGAAATTTGGCTGGAGCTATGTCGATAATCGGAAGGACTTTGATAATTTGGAGCTTGGCAACAATGTGAAGCTTCCATTGTTGGGTTTGTTTGCTGAGAGAGATATCCCATTTGAGATCGATCGACGAAACCAGAACGACGTTTACCCATCCTTGAATGAGATGGCGCAAACCGCGTTGAAGGCGCTCGAAGATGCAACTGCAGGTAGCGACAAGGGATTTTTCCTTATGATTGAAGGGAGCAGAATCGACCACGCCGGGCATGGAAATGATCCCGCTGCACAGGTCAACGAAGTACTTGCATACGATGCCGCTTTTGCGTCCGTTGTTGAGTTCCTCGAAAGATCTAATGACGAGGGTGTCCTGGTCGCAACATCAGATCATGAGACTGGCGGTCTATCCGTTGCTCGACGTAGGTACACGTCGCTCAACTTGAGGCTAGAACTGACCTTTGCTAGAATTGCACCCTTTGTATCCCCAGTACAAGTGGTTACCCGAAGTTCTTATCAATGCTTCTCATTCTGCTGAGTACTTGGCCGGCCGTCTCAACAGCCACATCAGCCAGAATGGAAAGGGAGCTAAGCTTGGAAAGTTCATCAGTGAAGAGCTTGTCCGCAAAGGTTTAGGAATTACCGACATCACCAAAAAAGAGCTTCAGCTTCTTATCGAAAACCCACTACTGAGTGTTTACACCTTTGCAGACATGATCAGTCGACGAGCTCAAATTGGCTGGTCTACTCATGGACATAGCGCTGTTGATGTTAACATCTATGGCACAGCTGGATCCGATGCCTTGCGTGGAAACCACGAGAACATCGAAATTGGAAAGTTCCTCCGCCATTATCTCGATGTGGATGTGAAGGCAATTACGGATGAGCTGGTGGAGAAGATGGAGACTTTCGAAATGTCAAGCACTGTTGGAGACAGCTGGACCGGACGGATACCAAGTGAAGAGGATATGGAACTGGCTTCGAATCACTATCAGCCGCACCATGGTTAAAATCCATGGGTAAGTGCTGGTTTGATTGTCTCATAGGCTGCGTTAGTCACTCTCACCTGTACTTCTAGACATACCCGCATTGGCATTCCTCTTGACGATTGCTTTGTATCGTCCTTGTCGTCGGGAATGGAGCTGCTCCATGTGATTCTGAACAAACGCCTCTTCGATGGTTACACAACGGAAGTTCGTTTGCTGCAAACCTATTGTCACTCCTTTCTGGACTTCTACCTGCGTAAGTACAGTACTGCAAGCCGCAAAGTCTCGCCGTCAAAATGCTGAGCTCTCCAAACACTGCACCTGCTCAAGCTTCCGTAATGCACGCGGCGTCCATTGTTTGCCGCCATCCCCACTGGTTTGCAAGACCACCCGTTGAGAGTCATCTCCAGCAAGGAACAATCGCGTTGTTTTACCCACGAGTCTTCCCAATCAGTCATGTTCCTCACAAGCAATCGCAGCACAATCACCACTCAGTGTATCATAGTCCCTCCCGCTACCATCCCATCCTCGCGGAGGGACCCTAACACGATCATGTCAACCATGTCGGCGTTTGGCACGCAGTCACGGATCAGATGTGATGACGAGGGCTGGCCCGAGATGTCCCAACGCAGAACCTACTCATCGTGTCAGTGGCGTGGGAGTTCTCGAAAGGAGCCGTGTGCCACGTTCTCAGATGACCTTCCTAACTTCTAAGCTCGATGGTGGGTTGGCTCTTGTACTTGAAGACTGCCGTTCCTCCTTCAAGTCCGGATTTGTAGAGAATAGGCACTCTCACCCGAGCAACCTCACGTTGCCCAGACCAAATTTCCCATCATAGCAGCGAAGAACCCCAAAGAGAAAAGTTGCCTCCACCTCACAACTGACCATACTCGCGACCCACGATGTGCAATTACTGGAGTGTCGAATCGCCATGCGGTCACCTAACTCTCCTCGCCGGCTCAAACTGCTATCTCATCTACGCCCAACTCCAACGCATCAATGACCCCTCTCAGCAAATGCAAGGCGTCCTACCGTTCGAGATACCGCCAGGATGTATGCCGAACCGACGAAATGTTCAGCATCGATATACAGCCGAATTCTGCAGCTTTGAGTGCAGGAATAATGCGCTGTATGGGGAGAGATGTGGAACTGGGGATGCGCGGTATGGACCTGGGTCGGAGAGGATTGGTGTTGGATGGAGGTATTGAAAGTCTGTTGACAAATGGGGATGAGAGTTGGTGGGTGTGCTTGGAGTGCAGGAAGGTATGGGATTCACGACTACTGGTGGTGGAGGTATTTTGGAGTTAAGCGAGTGCGGGAGGATAGCTGTCCTGTGACATTTTATCATGGCCCGTGCTGCGGATTCCGGTTGAGGGGCTCCTATTGTTTCTGAGTTCCGTTTCCGTTTCGTTCATCACGTTTCTGGGGATGAGGGCGAGGCTACTGATTCTTAGGAGGGCTGGCGATGTCGATTTTGAGGAATCTGCGGGGTGAGTGCTATACGCCTGTTCCGTGGGCGCGTATGCTTCCTCACATTTCATGATGAGAGCGGAGTGTTTTGAATGCGGAGTGAGGAGGTAGCGAATATGTGAACTTGGAGAGGCGGGGACTCCATCTCGGTTGTTACTTCAATCTCTTTCCGAAAACGATATTCTTTTAGATATACTTAGTCCTGTACTGTACAGTACATGAAATAAATCCTGGAATGTTTGAATGAGGTTTATTGAAGTGCAAACATTATCTGTGTACGTATAACAACAGCCGCTCTTTGTTTTCCAGCTCGCTTACTCCCGAGTTTTTTGACTAGACGGATGGATGAGGTTAGTAACTTGCTCGAGTAATAGCAAAAGAAGAAGATGGCCGTTATGAAGATTAATCTCTCGGATTCGTAACATTCAAATGATTATTGTCTCTTCTTTCGGCGCTTTTCTCTCTTTTGACAAGTCAAACTCAAAGTTATTGAACTAGATGTACATGTTTCGATACAAGATGCATTCAGAAAAATAAGCGAACTGTGCAAGACAAGCTTGAAAATAAGCTTAGAGTAATTGAAACATTCAAGAGAGTAATTGGTAGCATGCGGGTCTTCCGAAGGAGTTTTATGCCATTAGTATTTGAGATACAGCAAATTCAATTATCATTATCTTATTTGCTTTTTTGCCTGCCCCCTATATCTACATCAACGCAACAGCCATCACGGCCACGAACCCCAGATATCCACCCACCCTCAGCCTCTCACCAGCATTCGTACTCGTACTTGACGGACTAGGCGACGTCGTTCCACTGGCACTTCCCGACCCGGTCCCCGTCGCAGTCGGCGTAGGCGTCGGACTCGTCCCATTCGCAGTAGGCGTAACACTTGCTCCCAGATCCGGCAGAGCCGGAACCACCACGTTACTGTCCGTACTACTCACATTGACAAACACACAATCCGCATCGTACCTGTACGGGTTGATCAGATTCGGGCCCGTCTTGTTTTCAAACCCCAAGCGCACGAGCGAGTCCTGGCTATTGTTATACAAAGGCCACCCATAGTTTGTGAGGCCCGCTTGAGGATCCTTAGCGAACGCTGCCCAGGCTCCACGCATGTAGTTGCCAATGCTGACTTGTTCTGCCGTGGCGGGGGGTGTAGATGGCGCGGTGTTAAACAGCATGGGAAGTTCGGCCGCATGCCATGTTCCTGCTTCGCTGGATACGGCGAGGTTGGGGAACACGCCCATATATCTGTACCGCCACGTCGGGATATCGTTCGCGATGGACAGGTTGGCGCGGATGCCGGTTGGACAGGTGAAAGCTTGGAGGTTGAAGGCGGTCCAGAAATTATCGGAGTAGAAGAGGTTGTTGAGGGCGAATTGAGTGCGGAAGAGCCCGCCTTCGTAGTCGTTATTGCCGATCAGCATGGGGACCTTTGCGGGTGTGCGCGACCTGTAGTTGGAGAAGACGACGACCTCGTCTTCGGTGGGCCCGAAGTAGCCTAGGATGGACGCTGTTCCACTCGCTGCTGGGATGGAGTTGAGTATGTCGTTGTAGCTTTGGTTGCGCATGCAGGAGAGGACTGCAGCAGAGTCTGAGGAGGAGTTTCCGCAGCCGAGAGTGCTGCTGACATTGTACCAGGCTGCCGCGCCAAACTCCTTGGAGTTGGGAAGACCCCAGCCGATGACATTACCAGATTCGGGGATGAGTCCAGCGACAATGGGGTCTTTGGTCCAGGCGTAGGAGTAGATGTCGACAGAAGCTGCTCCGGCGGATTGGCCAAAGATAGTGATTCTTGAGGGATCGCCACCGAAATTCTCGATGTTGTCGCGAACCCATTCTACTGCGAGTCTTTGGTCGAGAATTGCGAGGTTGGCTGTTGAGTTGGGGTTTCCTGGGAAGCCCAGAATGCTCAATCGGTAGCTAAACATGTCAGTTTGAAATTCCTACATGAAGGTGGAAATCGTACTTGAAAGAGACAACCACGACATCCTCCTGTCCAGCAATGTTTGCACCATTGTATCCGGGAACTGAAGCTGCTCCACTGCTGAAACCACCTCCATAGATCCATACCAGAACGGCCTTCTTGCTCTCGCCGGTCTGAGGTTTGGTCCAGACGTTCAAGAACAAGCAATCCTCACTGTAATTCCCTGTAGCACTTAGGATAGATAATGTTGCAATACCGGCAGCTGTGACATTGGCCCTATCAAGCGCCTGGGCTGAAGGAACGCTACTGTTGGATCTCTTGACTGGACAATTGGGACCCTATGCAATTCGGTCAATAACGGGAAGTATCAGTTGTCTGCAGAGCGACTTACGAAAGAAGTTCCATTGAGAGAGGCATTCCCGGTAAACTTGACTGGGGCAGCGAATCTCAGATCTCCAACCGGCGCTTGACCATAAGGAATACCTAAGTACTCGGAAACTTGAGAGTTGTTCTTTGCAGCGTGTCCATTGACTGGGCCACTCTCAGTCTGTACGGTCTGTCCGACGGTCCAATTCGCAGCCTGGCGGCGTTCGAAACTGAAAGCGCTGGCACATAGTCCCGCTGCCAGGCCAAGAAGCACTGATGACTTCATGGCTGCGATGTCTATCTCGAGCACGTCGGAGAAGGCGGGGAAGAGACAGAAGAAGGGACGGGGAATGGAAGAAGAGGAGGGTAAAGAGGAGGGCAGGTCAAAAGAGTGAAGGAAAAGCAGAGGTCGTACCTACATACTTGTACTTGCAGTCAAGCTACCTTGTTTGTACCACTACTACTGGAACAGTAAGTACGGTTCATCCTCCTTCCTCATCAGCTCTCCGCTCTCTCCACTCTCTCCACTCTCTTTACCACAGGTCCGGTGCCAGCAAACAAGCAAGCATTCACCATTGAAGATAAAGCGGGCTCGAAGCGCTTCCCGGACGTAGAAGGCAGCCAGCTCGTCCGAACTTTGCGTGTGGACACAGATACAGTTTAGCTCGGCACCAGGTCGCGCGGAGCAGCCAACCCTTTGAGCCCTGGTCGCAGCGGACATGTCATCGAACGAGGACTAGACCCTGCAGAAAGTTACGATTGCAACCGAGAATGCGTGCGGGCATGGGGGAAACGATTTCCCCGGGGCAGGGCAGCTGGATGAATTTTTTTTTGGAGAGGCACAGCTCGCAGCACCAACAAAAAAGTGAGCATGTGCCCCGTACCTGGACCTTGGCATTGAAATTGAAATGGATATTGCGGGGGAAATGGGACCTCGGTCAATGTATGACAGGGATAAAGACATCATATACAGGGATCGTACAGGTTCAAGCTTGTCAGCATCCAGCATCAACAGTATGACCGACGGCGTCACCAAATCAAAGTAGAAGTATAAATGAGGTGAAAGCAACGCGAAACTCCGGTTCGCATCTGCATCCCAAAAAGACACCGGTTCCGTATCGGCTCGGACTCAGTGTATCTTTGGGGTCGAGACTCGCAAGTGAAGCTCAATGTGGGCGGGGCCACTCGCTTGCTTGCAGTCTAGTTGCTCCATAGCACCCACGCCGTCGAAGACATCGTGATGTCTGGCTGGCTGACATCTATTTCTGAAAACAATAGTAGCAATCGCTGGTGTGTACATTACCACGCGAATGCTCTTGAATGGAGCACTACTTAAAATTCAGAATCATGGTTACGGCAAGCCACGTTTTTGAAGATTTCACTCAGCCCAACCAGGCCGGGGGACTTTTGGATCGCGGAAGTCTCCATGGTTTCGAGGACTTGAGATGAAAGAGCCGAGCAAGAGCCAGAGTCAGAATAAGAACCACTACCAAGCGGAAGTCTCACGATACCTGAAGAATGTAAACATCCTGTATGTACATTTCCCGCAGCTGTACAAAAACACTCCCCGCTACTAACAAACAAAACACCCCAAAGTATCATACCCATTACGTATGTACCCAACTCACACGGGACAAATTCCAGATGATTGAGCAACTCCAACCAACCAAGCTTTATTGCACTTCTCACCAGCTTCACTTTCCCGCCTACAATTCACTCGCTCACAACCGAAGTTTTGCTGCATGTCTGAGAGAGCTAACACCTGTGGCTGGTTGCTGACGGATCAGATGTCTGTTTCGTTTCTGATTTGCTGGTTTGGATTCATGTGGCGTTTTGTTGCAGGTCGCAGCACAGATTCACTCTTTTGCAAGCTTCACTCACCCCACTCGGTTGGATGATTTCGTTGGTGACAACACTCAATGGTCCGAATAGGTCGGCTTGATTGGTCACAAGGTGGAAAGCCTATCTCACCGATTAATCGTTCAATCTGCTTCAATTCTATCCCTGGGTTCTTAGATACCTTCGCCATCAATTTCTGCTGACGGGATTAAGGACTTCGCATCACGTTTGGTTCCCGTGATGGGACATTTCTTGTATCGGAGCAAAGTCTCCCTCTCTTTAGAGATCTTCTCCATCCTATGCCATCCCTTATTACGCTGGATAAGGGCTGTCAAAGCTGTCAACTACGGATCAATTGGCTAAATACCACTACATAGAGTCTAGCAACAACCCCTGAAACCCAACCAACCATCACTGGCTGCTCTCTGTTCTGTCCATGCAACGCCACGAGGGAAAGGGCCGGCCACACCAACGTCATATCTGCATTGCCTTGAAAACGCCTGCATACCCCATGCATCTCCAACACCCAACACAGCGCATCATCTGATGATCTCTGTGCGCCGACCTATCGTGGATACGAGACACCTGGTAAGTAGCATCTGCTGTCTCTTTTGGGCCTTCTCGCTACCGCTCTTTCTGTTTTGCCTTTGCGGTATGAGCTCACACGGCTTTTTCTCCATTTCATTTCGCCATCGAATTGTTAAATACCATCATGTCGTTCGTTTGACTTGGCTGTGATGTCTTTATCGTAACCCATCGCCGTCTCGTTTGGCTGGTTAGCTTATTGAATTGCTATGCGCTCGTTATTGATATGTTTGGCTTTCGGTGCGACTGGCTTGTTAGCAAAGAATGGCGACACAAGTGTGCTGGTCGAAAAGAGGGACAATGCGACCTTGATGGTCCCAGTGGTCGCAGCAACAAGTCAAGTCTGGTATGTATCAACGAGCTCTATTCAAAAGAGCAGAAAATGACTGGTATCAGGGAGGGCGTTGATGGCACGTGGAGTACTTTCACAATTCGAGTCGGTACGCCTGTAAAAACGTATCGTGTGTTACCAGCGACATCATGGCAGGAAACGTGGGTCGTTTACGGAGCAGCTGCTCAAGTCTGCAATACTAGCGTTGGAGTGAAAGCAAATTGTGAGGAGGATAGAGGTGGTTTCTTCGATGGTGCGAAATCTTCTACTTGGAAGCAAGGGGATCAATATCAATTGCAGCTGGAAGAGATGCTCGGGTATGAGGGAGTTGGACAATATGGTAGGCCTTATCTGCGACCCTAAGCCGAATTTATGTATTGACCTGATCAAAGGTTTCGATACAGTCGGGCTTGGCTTCCGAACTGATACAGGGCCCACTCTCACCAACCAGATCGTATCAGCAATTGTCTCTGATGACTGGTGGTTTGGGATGCTAGGAATGGGATTTCAACCTACTAATTTCACGGGTTACGAGACTCCGCAAGCAAGCTTCGCAGATACCCTGTACACGAATGGGACAATTTCGAGTATGAGTTGGAGCTACACGGCTGGAGCATACTACCGTCTCAAAAGCGTCTTCGGAAGTCTGATATTTGGTGGCTACGATGCCTCAAAGTTCACACCCAATCACATCCGGTTTTCCATGGCAAGCGACAATCTCCGCGATCTCGTAGTCACTGTCCGCTCCATTACGTCCACCACAACATCCGGAAACACTACTCTAATGTCCGAACCCATATTTGCCTTTATCGACTCCGCAGTCCCCGATTTCTACCTCCCAGTCTCCGTATGCCAACAATTCGAGAAGGCATTCGGTCTCACGCTCGACCAGGCGTCTGGACGGTATCTGATTTCCAACACCACACACGCTAACCTCGTGTCTCTAAACCCCACCATAACAATTACACTCGCCAACCAAAAGGAAGGCGGCGAAACTACAGACATCGTGCTCCCTTATGCAGCATTCGACCTGAACATCACCGCGCCCCTCTTGGTCAACACTTCAAGCTTGTACTTCCCGCTCAAGCAAACGACAGATGAAAATCTGTACATCCTAGGCCGTGCCTTCCTTCAAGAAGCATACGTGACCGCACATTATCATTCCAGGACTTTCAACGTCTCCCAAGCTGTCTTCTCAGACAACGCTTCCCCATCTCTGGTCGCGCTCCCAGCGACCCTCCCCTCATCAACCACAACCACCGACTCCTCCAATCCGAACTCCCCAAACTCCCCCAACAAGCCCTCCTCCAAGTCCAAACTAGGCGGCGGCACCATAGCCGGCATCGTAATTGGCTCCATCGCCGGCGTCATCATCCTCGCTCTCCTCATGTTCTTCCTCCTCAGACGCCGCCGTCGCCTCGCAGCCTCAAAAGCCGAGAAGGAGAACAGAGAGCCAGTTCATGAGATTGATAGTGGGAAACGTGTTGATCCAGTAACCACGAGCGCCTATTCGGCGCAGGCGAGCGCGCTTACCAGTGAGGTTTCGGGGAAGGACTCGAGGGTTGAGAAGTGGGGAGTTCCAATTATGCATCCGCAGGAGCTGGAGGCGGATGTGCCCGGGGATAGAGTCGCTAGAGGGGGCAGAGATGAGATGGCTGGTGGAAATGGTGGGGAAGGGAGAATGAGTCCGATTAAGGAGATGAAGACGAAGACTCCGATGGCGGAATTGGGAGTTGAAGAGAGAGGATTAGGCGAGAGTTCGGGCTTGGGAGGGGGAAGTTCAAGGCCAAGGCAGAGAGCTGAGGAAGACGATCTTGTGAGTCCAAATACGGATCGTTGGTCTGCGAGTGTGATAGGGAGGAATAGGGGGGATGGAAATGCTAGTAGTCCGAGCGGGCCTAGCGAAGGGAGTTGGAGTCCTAGTACACCTGTGCAGAGGAGGAATAGCAGGTTTAGTGAGACCTGGACCTGACGAACTTATATGTATGAAGAACAAGGACATTGAGATATTGCAATATTGGGAAACTGGGCCGGGTACTGGATGCTGAATGCTGTACGCTCCGAATAGGAATACTGGAAACATGTATATGAGCCTCCTCTCGAGAAGGAAATACGGATATCGGATAGTCTCTGGAGTTGTTAGCATGTCTTCAGCTTTTGGGATCGATGGGTAGGAAGCATATATATATATATATATGTACATATACCCCAGAAGAAGAGAATTTAATGTGCTCTTACGTGTTTCGTGTCTGCCTCTTTTCTTTATTTCACTTCATCTTGTCCGCTTGTCCACACAGTAGTAATCGCACAGGACATTGAACTTGAAACCTTGAAGAGAAGCAGGATCAACTTCAGAGGCAGTAGTGGCAACATCTCGATATCTGAGTATCTGCAAACGTATGGAGTCGGTCTCTTGACAAATCATTCAACGTTTAAATAAACTTACATAAAGGACGTCTTGCCTGGTAATGATTCCGAAACTTATGAATTCTTCTGACCAATGCGCAGCAATGTTATTATTCGCAATGATAGCATCCTGGCCCCTTGCCAAATGCAGAACATCACTATCCCCAGTTCCGTTCGTGCTCGGAGGTCGCTGTGCCATGAACATCGGGCTAGCAATTCCATGCCAACAGCCAAATTCACAAAACCGATCCAATATCTATCAAAAATACCTACCTTCCATTTCCAGCACTCATCAGGCGCATATCTTCTACTAATACACATCGCGTATCCACAATTTTACCATCCGAGCCGTCCCCTCACGGTACTCGGGATCTAAAATCCTTCCTCGACCCCAACTCTCGGGCCCTTACTTAACACTTCCCCACTTTCATCAGTCTCCTTCAGAAAGATCTCCTTTACTAAAATTCCAAATCTGGGAATTGCAAAGGTTAAATCATATTCGGTGCGTTTCCCAACCCTCCGATGTTGAGCAAAAAAGCCACCGAAAGCCACCTAGCGAGTCTCACCCTCGCTTGTGGAGCATCCTTTTATTTATGTCAGACGCTTTAGCGAGCCCGAAACACTGCATTTGCAACCCCACGTCGCGGGATCGGATGGAATCCTACCCTAAGGATGGATAGCTAGGTAGCTGCTAAGCCTCATTACATCCATGAAGTGTGTTTGAAGGAGGGGTTTATTAAGTCCTCTCACCTCCAGCTTAAGTTTCTCGAATGATAGAAAGGAAGGAAGGACATAAGCTGTACCAACTTCCCAGGACAACATTGATTCAATTACTCACATTCACACCAAGATGGCACCCACCACACAACCCTTAAGCTGCCAACTCTGCGCCATCCCATTCTCCCTCGGCCGCACCCGCACCATCCACGAGCCCCTCACCTCCTCGCTCGACCCCCTCACATTCTCACCCTACCACCTGCAAGACGCCACGCACTCCCGTTGCAGCCGCAACGCCTCCTCATCCGGATGTCAGAATATCGTCGTGGAGAAACCAAATGATGTACATGCGGAGAGTAGGTGGCAGCATCTTGCGGGCGAGGGATGTGTGTTTGAGGGCGCGTATTCGGGGTGGAGGATTGGGCGGGAGGAGATGAGGGGCGCTGGGAGGGTGAGGTTTGTGGTTGGGAAGGGGAGGGTGGGAGGGGAGGGTGAGGATGGAGATGGAGATGGAGATGGAGATGAGGTTGTGGAGGAAGAGGAGAAAGGGTATGAGAGAGAGAGTCAGTTCTTCATCTCAGAAGAGATCGATGGCCTATTCCTCGAAGGCGAGACCGTCACCTTGCCAAAACCAAAATACGGAGTCAGGTCCTTCACTCCCCAGAACTTCCCCACCGCATCCACATCCTCCTCATCATTATCCAAAATTGGCATACCCATCCACTCCGCCTGCTACACCATCTTCACCCGCATCTCCCTCCAAAAGCTCGGCCACATCGACCTCGACGGCCTCGCATCCCTCTGGCACCGCAAAGCCTGCGGAGGCTGCGGCTTCACGGGCCTTACCCACGATCCCGTCATCCGGGATCTGAAAGAGCGGTTTTGGATTCATAGACCGGGGACGGAGTATCTGGCTGCTAATCCGGTTGAGATACCTGGTTTGAGGTTGGCGATGCAGGGGGTTTACTCGGAGGTGTCGAGGGGGGGTGGGGTGTTTGGTGGGGTGCCGAAATCGAACTTGATATCGAAATCGCAGAAGTCGAAATTGAAATCGAAAAGGCGGAATGGGGAGGTGTTAAAGAGCTCTCGCAACCGCAATACTGACCCATTCGCCATCTTCCCACTTGAAATGAAGAATAAAATCCTCAGCCATCTCTCCCCCGTGGAAATATCATCCCTCCGCCTCTCAACACGCGCATTCCGGCAACCACCCCAGCAGATATTCAGATCTTTGATCGAGCAAGAGATGCCTTGGTTCTGGGAGATTGACGAGATACGGGCTGAAGTAGAAAAGGATTATGCGGATGCATTCAGGGAGGAGTTTGGGAGTGTGGAGGACTTGGAGATGTTGGAGGGTTTGGTGGATGGGGAGTGGTTGGCGTTTGTGAGGGAGAGGATGGAGGGGAAGAGGGAGATCGATGTTAATTGGTTTGGGGTGTATAAGACGTTGAAGGTGATGGAGGGGGGGCGGAAGGGAGTGAGGAATAGGAGGAGGGTTTGGGGGTTGGTCGGGGAGGTTGTGGGGATGATTGGAGAGAGGAGGGGTGAGTTTGAACTGGATTTAGTAGGGATGAAGGGGAATTGTGGAGGGAAGGAGGGGAGGAAGGATTTCTCGAGTTGTCCTGCGTGTGAGAAAGTGCAGATTGAGTTGGAGTCGGAGGAAGAGGACTCAGAAGATGAAGAAGAGGAGGACTCTGAGGAGGATAGTTGTGGGGAGGAGAGCAGCTCTGAGGAAGAGAGTTCAATAACGGGGGAGAGTTCTGTGGGAGAGAGTTCTGAGGATGCTTGCTCATCTGGAGAAGACGAGGAGTAATGGTTGATTGATTGATTGAACGATTAACGGCCTGGTTTATTTTCATATATACAGATATACACAATTTAGAATAATGCTTATTTAGATCTTTTTGTTCGAAAGATGCTGCTGTTCGGATTGTTCTGTGTCACTTTTCTTGGTGAGGATTCCTTCGTGACGCTCGATAACACATCTCACGTCGGGCGCAGAGAACAAGATTTCGACGTGGAGAATCTCAAAGGATTTAATGATGAGCGATTTGAGGCTGGCCCGAGTGTTGCGAGGTGGTAGCGTCCAAAGCGTGTTGGAGCTAGAGAGGTGAGCGAGGCTCTGGGAGAGGCTAGGGTGGAATGGGAGAGCGTGTTGCTTGTGAGGGATCTACGAAATAGAAGGGAATATTGTGAGGTCCAGAAGAGGATTTGAGAGTTTGGTTTGAGACATGTGCTGATGAAAGCTCGCTTGTGGCTTGAGTTTTGTTGATTTTGTTTGGAGAAGATAAGGGTTGGTGATCTTAGCGGGGCCAATTTTACAAAGTGGAATAATAACAGCCTGGGCGGTTGATTATTTCCTGCTGAACTGTACATAAGTAATCGATTTTCTATTCGAATGGGAAAATAATATCTTGTATCTGTTCCCGTACATTTGGGACCCTGCACTCACTCATATCGAATCCGTGTGCACTTCACCTGACAAGTCAACGAAGAAAAGAAAGCCTCGCAAGGAGCCGTCCCTCAAAATTATGTCCCTTGATCTCCACAGACCAAGTTCTGGGTTTCTTCCGAGATCACCCATCACCAATGGATTCTTTCCGCACCACAAGGCATGAAATGCGGTCCGGGCCCAGAATTATCCAGTTGTTCTATTTCTGACGAGGTTTCAGGGCCTTCGCTTCAGCGACCGGCAGTCGCTCGTTGGCCCAGAGCTTCTGAGAGCCTGTCTTTCCCCACGACAATCCCTGGTCATAGGAGGCGATACTGGGTTTCATGTTCGCGGTGCGCTCGTCAATGTGATAATTTGAGCCTGTTGATCTGTTGATTTGATTTTGTGTCATTTAAGCTCTTGTCGATCTTATCATGCCCTGTCGCGGCACCCACACTACACTCACAATCTCAGGGACAGCTTTGTACATAACGTGGACCGTGGGCCAGAAGCTCTTCGAGCAATCTGGTTCTGGATCTTTGTTCTTCGAGGTGTTCTTCTGTTGAGTCGAATGCGTCATTGTGCGGGCTAGCTACACTTCTTCTAAGTCTTGACTCTAGAAGCACTGGCTGGGCTTCGCTTTTGTTGAACTTGGAAAAGTGGCCGGCGTCGAAATCCATACCCGTTCGTTTAGCTGGAGAAATCAGGTGGTTGGAAGAGGTCAAGAAGAGGAGAACTCACCGAACAACAACCTAACGAAACGAAGGAACGCCCTGCCCTGCCTTGTTACCCAGTTTTCCTGCCACCAAGCTTTAGACAGACGCCACGCCGATTATCTTGATTGCAGTGCGGAGCAAGCAACATCTGCCTCTTCCTTTCTCTCTCAGGATCGATTCCAGAACAGAAACAATACAGCCGTTGATGTCGTGAAGTCGGTACATTAACATACGACGGCGACAAACAGAAGCTACCTACGGGCACAGTACAGTACAGTAATCATGATGGCCGAAGTGCAGAATCCTCCTCCAATGCACGACCATGACGCTGCAGCAGCAGCCAAACCTCGGCCGATCCCTCCACGTTCAGCTATCCATATCCCCGCGCCCTCAACAGTCGCTCTACCACCGTCCATGTCTGCAAGTCGGATTCGGAACTCACATCTTGCGCTCGATACCTTTTCGCCCGTCAACCAGAACGGCAGTTTCGAATTCGACCGCGTACTGAAGTGTGGGCTTGTTTCTAAGAGGACGAGGAAGACTAAGGTAGGTCGTTGGGAGCATTTGTTACATCACCTCAGCACACAAGCTTATGGAGAATTCCCACTGACACAACATCCCGAACTTCTACAGGCTTGGAAATCAATCTATCTAGTCCTCCGACCAAACTCCCTCTCCATCTACAAAGACGCCAACGAAGATAAACTCCGGCACAAGATCCTCCTCTCCGACCTCACCGCCGTCGCCTTCCTCAAAGACCCCAAGAACAAACGCCAGAATGTCTTCGGACTCTTCTCCCCCTCGCGGAATTACCACTTGGAAGCTAAATCGCGGAAAGATGCTGAAGAATGGGTCGATCTGATCCGCAGAGAAGCCCGCATCGAGCAGGAGGAAGAGGAGATGCTGCTTGCTAGTCCAGGCAGCAACGCCACAGGTACATACTCAGGCTTCGAGAGAACAATGCAGCAACAACACGACCAGAGACTCCTCCACGACGAAAGACTAGGCTCCTCATCCCCCGAACCCAGCGATCAAATCCCCATACCTCGCACACAGAGGACCGAAGCTCTGGGCCTCACAGCTCAGCGCAGAGTCTCGCATACGATGGAATACTCAGGGAATGAGATATCGGATATGTCAGATACGGATATGGCACGCCAGCGCGGCGGGTCCAGCCTCTCGATTTCAGAAGATCCTATGGCTGTCAAAGCCCCCATACCCCCTTCTCGACCCATGCTAGGCGCGCGCAACGTGTCGCAGCTTTCAGGCTTCAACATTGAAGCAGCGGACCCTGAGCGCGTCGTCTGGCAAGGCTATCTCCTGTACCTGAAATCCGCACGTGGCGTCCGCCAGTGGAAAGACTACTGGGCAGTCATCCGCCCACGGACATTTGCGCTGTATAAGAACGACTCGGAGTATTCGCCTATACTGATCATTCAATTAGCGAATGTGATTAATGCGGTGGAGATCGACCCATTGAGTCGGACGAAGAGGCATTGTTTGCAGGTCATTACGGAGGAGAAGAGCTATAAGTTTTGTGCGCACGGAGAGGAGAGTCTGGATACTAGTTTGGGGGCGTTGAAGAGTCTTTTGGCGAGGAGGAAGGAGGGTGAGGGCAAGGGGAGGGGCGTTATGAGGTGATTGACGCGAGCAGCCGTTTGGTAGGTACACTTGAACATGTAGAGGCTTACTCTCATGTTTCTGGATAAGCTGGCTGGGCTGGATTGGACTACGACTGTACAAGGTATCTCTTCGACAGAGCTGGAGATGAGCGGCATAGAGGGGCGCAGAGGATTGAATCTGTCTGGGAAAGCCCGACTGGTCTCTTGGCTAACGAAACGACAATCAACGAACCAACGAATGAACGAAACGTCTCACGATTCTTACGATTATGGAAAAGGAAATTCTGTAAATGTAATTAATGCACGCATGGAGTTCTTGACATTGGACTCAACAGGACATAACATATTTTACTCACACTCATGCGGATTACCGTGAACCAACACCTTGCTAGATTTGTGAGACTCTAAGCGAGTTGTGAGTATGTAAACAATTGATAAGATGGTTGGCTAATGCAGTGGGTAGGCAGGCAACTAATTATCCACTATTCTAATTCCATTTTCCCCTCTCGTGTTCGTTTCTGTCAGTGTGGTATTACTATTTCATGAAATTCAAGCACAATACTCACACTCTTAGGCGAGGGACAGAGTGATACTGAGGGAGCGTCTTGAAGCACCAAGTACTATACAATTTATCCTTTTACTCTACACTATCTAGCTAAGTAGCTATCAAAGAAAGTCCAGCTTCCATTTGCCAAATATGTATCCATGATTGGCGTATTCGATGTAATGGTCAAATCCTCGCGTGACGAACTTTGCAGCTCCAATTTTCATCGGAAATAATTCCCTTCCCAGTCTTGTATGAGCAACGAACGTACGCCATCACTTCTAGAAGTCATGTCCTTCGGTAACTGATCGGTCAACTTAAAGTTATTGCAAGGAATTAAACACCGAAATCCAGACTCCTGCGCTATGCTAGTATCATTCCAATGTAATGTCATCGCTTGACTGAACGAAAGTGCGCCAAATCAACAAACGCATAGCCAAGGATATGAAAACAACACAATTCCTTAATTGAGGCCAGCTTGAGATGAGTACCGGATTCAGAACTGCGTAATGATGTCTGGGACATGCAACTCATCAATTTCCTCCGTGACAGCCATGCCATCCTTAATTTCAAGCGGTGCACGGCCGAATTCGCCTTGGACCAACTCGCCTGCTTCCATCGCTGTGAGAGGTTTGGAAACCAGGTTATCATTGCCATCTTGATGAACATCAATATCCATATCGATGTCAAGCGAGAACGTATCATCTTCTTCTTCTCCCAGTTCCTGCTCTATTTCCGCTACCACTCCTGTGTCTGATACATACTCAGCAATATGTCCACTCGGTCGACGCCCGAGTCCAAGTCCAAGACCGTGTGGCGTACGTGGTTCCCTTGAGAGTATGTTGAAGGACTGCTCGGTCGGTGTGGGAGGTGGAAGCGGCGTCACAGTTGCGAGCGTGTGGATCCGTCGTGCGGACTCTAAAGGCGAGGGCGAGGGAGAGTAGGAGTGGCGTCTGTTGGGTATCTCGGAAGCCGGGAGGGAGGAGAGGGTTTCGCGCTCGAAGGAGTTCAGGATTGGGGTTGTGGGTTGGGCGAGAACGGTTCCAATGCCGGTTCTAGATGAGAAGGTGGTAGAGGGAAATGGTGGGAGGGTTGCGAATGTGGGTGTGTTGGGCCGATTGGGGCTTGATGGAGCGGCAGCTGGGGATGTGAATGTGGGTGAGACGGATGGGTGTGTGGGTTCTGAGGCGAAGATTCCTAGACCGAGGGAGGTTGGGCGGCGCTTTATCTTCTTTCTGCGTTTGGGTGAGACTGTTGGACTGGGTGTTGGAGATGGACTGTCGTCGTCGTCGTCTGGATTGGCCGGAAGGCGCTGGATGGTGTTAGCGATTTGAATTTCTCATTGTGTCTTAGTGTCATGGATCTAAGCAGATGCTTGAAGGAGTCGTACAGGAGGAGGATTCGGTCTCAATCCCAGATTCTTAACATGCTTTACCAATGCGACTGGTCTCTGTTTCTGCAGGTGGAATCCAAAACCCGTGATGGCTGTCGCGGGAATATCACCATTCGCAATACCATTCAGAGACAGAAAACTGCGCTCTTTCATGGACGGTCGGCAAGAGTGACAGCATTTGAATTGACATTCGCCGCCTTGAAGCGGGAACCATGGCTTCAGGCCATTGTTGTTGGTTGGTAATTCTGCGGGGATGGGGAGACCTGGTGGTGGATTTGGATAGGGTGTTGGGAGTGGACGGTTGGAGTAGAACGATTCGGGGAAGTATGTGTAGTCTGGTGTGGAAACTGTGTCGAGGAGCTATGGTGGTGTCAGTCAATCTGGTTAGAATTGGATAGTGGTCAGGAGCGGGGAAGAGAAGCGTTCGGGAACGCGTGCTCGATGGACTCCAGCAACTTACATGAGCTCTCTGAGCAAGAACAGTCTTTAGCTGCTCTGGCGTGTAATGTTTCATGGCCTCATCGCTGATCTCGGTCAAGAAGCTCAACTTGTCGAGTCTTGCCGCTGCGCTTCGCTTGCGTGGAGAGACTGACTTGGGAAAGATGTCACAAAATTTATCCAATTTCTCCTGTAGTCATGAACCGTAAGGTCAGAGCTGACTCTAATGATTTGGATAACACTCGCAGAAATCATCGAAAGAATCTGTACGCCCTGGGTGATGAACACTAACCTCGCATCCTCTCTTGATATCCTCTTCTAAGAGCAATTCTCGATCTTGAGTACAGCGGTACAGCCAACCAAACGAGCCTAGACGAAGGCATTGCGCGCAGCGGAAGTCTCCAGTATAGAGACGCGTCGTGCTGATATGGGTACATTGGCCGTTGCCACCATTCTTGCGTGTTCGGGGCGAGGTGGTCGGGAAGGTTGAGATGGTGAAGCGGCGAGGAGAGGGAGGTGCTTGGTCTACGACCGTCGCCATGGGAGGTGGATTCTGCGTGGTGTCGTTGGCATCCATCCCAAGATGTAGATGCTTGAGGTTGTTTGATGATGTCGAGAGTCAGAAGGGCTTGCTGAGCTTGTTGATGTTTACAAGCGAGCGCAACTTTTCTGACCCATGGCCGACAGTCGCTTTGAACGTGACTTTCGTCAAAGCTATCAATGTTGAAAGAGAATTTGTTACTTTGACAAGTGGATTGAACGTGATCCATCTCTGATAATGGAAATTACCTTCCATGGTCATGTCTTGAGACACTTCACCTTGAATAGGAAAAAGAACATCCTGGCCCATTATCGATTTCTTGCTACTTTATCTCAGTCGATGAATAAGAGAGCAAGTACCCTTGACGGAATCCTGAAGATATTTAAGATTGTGGCATTTCAAGGCTTCTTCAACCGCCAATGCTTGACAAGGTAGGAAGTGTGAAGTTTTACCAGGGAAATGACTGTGATTGAAATGCACATTCGCAGAATGTATTAAACAGGTTTGCTATGCAAGATATTATCATAAGTGATATTCAAATCATAAGTCCAGTGTGTCCCTGAACACACTTTGCAGCAACTCTCTGATATTCTTGAAGATTCTCACGGGACAGAAAATGTACTGAAACAGAATACGCAAGTCAAAGCAATGGCAGAGAGTAAAAAAGGGAAATGATTCTGTTGCAATTTTTGATCGACCACCATCATTCAATGATTCCGTATGTCTTATTGTCGAGGCGGAATGTTGATATTGGTTTGAGTGGCTCAATACTTGCCAAGCAAATCGACGAAGATGTACTTCTAGCATCAGCATTGCACATGGCTTAATTCGGCCTGTTTTAACATTGATCCCAACAACGGGATAAATCCGTTGAATAGTTGCGTCAATCAGACGTCCACAGTGCTCCCGCAAATTGCTTTTTTGGCACAATATCTTAAACATTTGGCGGCTCCGGCCGGATGCCAAGCTGGGTAAGATGGTTGGCTGTCCTGACCTAAAGGAAAAGGGTTTATCCCCAGAGTTTCTCGGCAGTAACACGAAAAGGTATCACAGAACGGTTCGCAAGTTAGCATTTTCGTAGATCGAGGCAAATTGTGTTCATATGGTCGAGCGGACAGGATCGGCACCAAGCGTAGTAGTTTCGGTAAGTAGTGCAATAGCTCGAGTGAGGATTGGGAGGACGAGGACGACGACGACCTGGTGGTGGTTGTTTATTTCCCTCGTTCGTCTCCCGGCGGACAGCTCACCAAGCCACCCAGCTTGATCCCTGCTGAAGTCAACGCGACACTAATCAATTAGCACCCTCTCCTCTGCCTCCTCTCTCTCCGCATTATTACAACCTCTCCTCTCTTCTCCTCCTTCATCTTGTCTCCTCTCTCACGATTGCCGCGGCTATTTGCTCTAGGTGATTACCACAACATCGGCCTCCATCACCTATCGCAGCGGTCGTCTGCGAGGATATCCGCAGAATCCTAAAGGTCGGTCGCCCGCAATATACTTTCCTTGCTTTCCGTCCACTGGCTGCACAAGAGGCCTAGTCGCATCCCAGCCCAGCTTGTGTCGCGCTACCTCGGCTTCAATTCAATCAGTAAACATTGGCCTGGGAAGCTACGTTCCGCGCAACTGGCGCACTCGGCGCATTGTGTCAGCTCCATCATCATTATCAAAACATCTGGCTGACCTTCTGGCACGCAGACATTAGAACCACCCCCCAATAATCATCACGATGTCAGTCAAATTCGAGAAGGATACAATCAAGCAGACCGGTGGCGCTGCCGCCGCGCTGCCCAGCATGAAGTCGGGAAAGCACGAATTGGCCGATGAGATCGGTACAGCATTGACCGGAGGAAAGAGCAGTGTTGGACAGAAGGGCTATTTGGCCGTACGTGATGCATGGATGTGATAGAGATGATGGCAACGTTGCTGATGACCACTGCCAGGCATACCTCAAGCAGCTTCAGACGAATCCCCTCCGCACGAAGATGTTGACCTCCGGCACATTATCCGCATTGCAAGAACTCCTCGCGTCCTGGATCGCGAAGGACATCACAAAGAGTGGGGGTTACTTCTCTTCCCGAGTGCCCAAGATGGCAGCATATGGAGCTTTCATTAGCGCACCGCTGGGCCATGTCCTCATCAGCATACTCCAGAAGGTCTTCGCCGGCCGGACGAGTTTGAAGGCGAAGATTCTCCAGATCCTGTTCAGCAATCTGCTCGTACGTACAACCATCTCCCACCATCTACACAGTTACTAACAGAAATCAGATTGCTCCCATCCAGAACAGTGTCTACCTGGTCTCAATGGCCATTATTGCCGGCGCTAAGACTTTCCACCAAGTTCATGCGACCTGGAAAGCAGGTTTCATGCCTGTCATGAAGGTCAGCTGGGTCTCATCGCCACTGGCGTTAGCCTTTGCACAGAAGTTCCTTCCTGAGCACACCTGGGTTCCCTTCTTCAACATTATCGCATTCTTCATTGGAACCTATGTCAATTCTGTTACCAAGAAGAAGCGTCTTGCCGCTCTCCGCAAGAGACATTTCGATGAGAACAGAAGACCAGATGAGGGATATGGTGGGCCAAAGTATTAGGATCGAGGCAGAATTGGATGGACATATTTGATGCGCTACGCTTTTCCGGCACTTCCTAATGCAGTGTCCCACTTATGATCTAGGCTTGACTTGTACGACAAAGCTTCGATCGGTTACACAATGACAGGTCTGGCTTCGAGGACCAATTCCCCATGTCCAGGCGCTTTGCTTGCTTTTCAGTGGATACATATGTCACGAATATCGGATAGAGGAGGTGATCCTTTCTGTGGTCATTTCATTGGTTATAAACTGTTACATATGCACTTTCTACTGGCGACTGTTTGCCTTTATCCACGGACACGTGAGGTTACACCCTTCCCGACCGTTGAGCTGTGACTTTCCACTTTCCACGTCTGTATCCAAGTGACAGCGGAAGGAGTTCAATAGTGTATCATTTTACCACCAGAGCACGACGTGGCTTAGTATGTCATCGTGACTCTGTCTTCCCGGTCCATGGAGGGGAAGCTGTTTGAGGGGCTCAAATAGTTTTGACCCCAGTCGTCCCCATTTTTCGTACTCAACGTCGTTACGTCCCATACTCCGGATTTCTCCTCTATCCAGTACCATAGCATTGATCTTCAGTTTCATCTTTTCGTTATCCCGAGAATACTCTACTAGATCATACATCAAACATGTCTTGGTTACCACACCAGCGGCAGTCGCCACTGCGCCGAGGAAATCCCAATGTCCCATACTACCCTGGGGTAGGAATGCCTGTGCAAAGTCCCCTTGCAGGCATGCCAGGCATGTCAGGCGTAGTCCCCAATCCCGTTCAGCTCCAACTCGCCCGCAACTCTCGATTCACCAATCCCATGTTTACAAGGCGCGCACCCCTCGTGCCCAACGCCGGCGTCCCTTTCAGCACCGCGCTCCAAAGACCCCTCTACCCACCCCTAAACCCAGGCCTAGGCCTAGGCCTCTCCCCTCTTCAACCACCCTACGACCCTTATGCCCCCTACCCGTACTACGCAGACCCACGGTTCTCCTCATCCTCCTCCTCATCATGCTGCGACAGCGCCGCCAACAGCAACTCGAAATCCGACTTCGAATTCAAAGTCAAAGACGTGACCGTGCGTGGCAAAGCGCGATCCGTTCGGGCCTCGTACCTCCTCGAAGCAACCAAGTTCGAGGCCGATCTCGTCAAGTACATGGATAAGAAGAAGGAGGAGGATGTGCCCGACAAGGTGGTCGACATGTTGCTCTCGTGGATCAATCGCGAGAACTACTCGAATAAGGATCCCTTTGATGAGGTCACGCTCAACATATTGGCGAGTAATGTGGGGTGTAAGTCTGTTCTGGATCATAGTCTATCGAGGCTGAAGAAGATGGAAAAGGACATTGATGGTCCTGATCTCGTGAAGATCATTGGTACGATATACTTGAGTAGTAAGGTCGATGATGGGCTCGTCAACTGGCTTGTCAAGCACCTTAAGGCGGGTGGGAAGTGGCGCGATTTGATTGAGTATGATCTCTATCGTGATCTTGCGCATGAGAGGCCGGAGGTCCAAGCCGAGCTTATGAGGGCGTTGGGCCTGTGGCAGCAGCCGGATGATAAGGGGTTGAGGTCACTGTGAGGTGGAGTGGGGTAGCTTATATTGATGTTCGGCTAGACAGGTTGGACAACTGCTGCTACCATGCGGCATTGCGAGCCTTGAAAAGATGTCGCGAGCAGGAAAATGCCTGTTGGGTGAATGAATACGTTTTCTGTCTGTTCGTCTCATTCTGTTCCGGGAGGCACTTCTATACTTGGGTACTGTACACCGCACTTCTAGCACGTTTTGGCGGGAGGTACCTTTTGAATTCTGGGTGGAATTAGGAGGTGCAGAGTACACAAAAGGATCGCACAGTACTATATTCCGCGTTCGGACGTTATCTCGATGTTGTATAGCGAGTCTTATGAATGAATGGATGATATGATTTGCATTACTTGAGATGAATGTGGGTGGATAATGAATGGATAATCTTATGCTTTGGCTTTGTTTGGTCATTTGAGAGCATTCACGGATGTTGACATCCAGTGTATACGATGTTTTCGCACGGAGTAGATCATGACAGCGGCTTCTTGGGAATTATTTGCCTTGAAAATAGTCCGAACAATGCTTCTCAAACAGGGCCGACGAAAGAAGAATCGGTTATACTTTTACACGACAGCTTCCCATAGACTAAATACTACAATGAAGCAAAGCCACTTGTATCATAAGGGGTATAATTCGATCCAACTGATCAAGTCTCGTCTGAAGTCATCAACTCATCCCACTCAGCCTCCACGCCTCCTTCAACTTCGCCAACCCGGCTACACTTCCAAATAAGCCAACCCAGAATTCCCCTACAAGGCCATTCTCCAGACTCCAATGCAATGTCAATGGTGCATACGCTGCATTAACTAACAATTGGCGTCTCCACCTTTTCCAGAATTCCTCCTCCGCCCTCTCCGCCTCTTCCTCCCTCCCCTTCCATTTCACCACCTTCCTCTGTTCGCTCCTCTCCCTCCCTAACCTCACAAAATCCAACAGCACATGCAGAGCCCAGAACCGCGAACTCCACACCCACGCCTTATTCTGCTTCTCTGAACTCCAGTCCCATATGCCCTTCGAGCTGAGATACGCGAAGTTCTCCAGGTACTGGTAGAGGACATTGGAGACGACTTGGATGCCCGCTATACCGCGCACGACTCTATCCCCACCATCCTGATTCCATACTTGTTTCCCCCAGCTATACAACCCCAGCAGTCCCCACAACCTGGCGAAAATCCTCACGTCAGATATCAAACTCGACAGCGCTTTCAGGCGCGCAGACACGATCAGCAATTTCGAGGGCGGGATGTTCGACGTCGAGATGTAGAGCGTTGTGTTTGGGGGGAGGGAGATGGCCTTTTCGATTATGGAGAGGGCTTTGGATCGGATCCGGGAGAGGGATATGCTGGTTAGGATGCTGGAGGTGAGGAGGGAGGTGTAGCAGATGGTTAGGAGGAGTGTGTCTGTTCCGGTGGGCGTGGAGAGGATTTGCGAGAGGCGGGTGAGGGTGGCGTCTGTTTTGGAGAGGTAGAGGGGGAGCCAGGCGCGGAGGTTTCGTACAGAGGGGGGGAGTCGAGGAGGGCGTGGGTGAGGGAGGTGGTTTGGGAGGGGATTTGGGAGGGGTAGTGCTTTGTCGGGGGATGTGTCGGAGGGTGGGAGGCCGCTTATTTCAGACATGGTTGCCAACGATTACTTTGGTAGTTGAGACGAAAGAGAGGATGAGAAGTTCTGAGAATGGAACGAAGTGAAGTGAAAGAAGGAGGAAAAGAAATTGTACAGAATCGCATGTGAGTGTTGATGCAGGAGTTCCCGGCTTGGTGGGACGCGATAAGATCCACAGGCGCTGTGCCGAGCCTTCGGGCCGAGGCTCGAGTGCGAGCTTCTGATTGGTGAGATGACCGACGTCTCATGTCTCTGTTTACTTCATCGTCGCTTAGTCCATTAATCTGTCATTTTCAGCTCATCATTCAAAGTCTTCTTATCAGATTATCACTGGCAATTACAGATACATGACGTTAAAAAGCTTCTGCAATGGACAGGAGAATTCGGATCACTGTTCTACCGTTTGAATCAGTCCTCGATCTGGAAAATGCTGCTCACCCGGGAACTATCAGGGTAGGGGACTCAGGGAACCAAAAATACAGAAACAACAACGATAGTAAATCCATTAAAAGCTCCTACGCTTGAAAACACACAAATATAATCCATCAAAATACCTCGCATAACACCAAAGGAAGCCAATACCATCCAACTTCATGGAAAGCACCCGACAAAACATCTCGCGTAAAAGAAACGCAGTCCCGCGACGGAATATCCATACCCGCGACTCATTCATAATAATAGACTATGACTCTCTCAAAACTCTCTCAGCCACAAATCCAATACTCCATACTCGCATCTGTCAACAATTCACTCGACTCTGTACATCACTTCCTCCACAGGAACCAAGTACATGAGATTCACCAAGTCTGAACTTCACCACCAGCAGACACAGGATAGCAACCTCTCATTGCCAAGTTAGGTCTGAGCGTCATTCGGAAAAATTTGCAGTCATCCTTACACTTCAGATCCCACTTCTCAGCCTTCATCTTGAACGGCTCGCCTCGGGCAAACCACTGAATCAGACTAATCTCCACCCAGTCCTGGTCCAGATCCGTGGGGCACACGAAGTATCTGTGTGAGTAGACTGGACCGAAATCATGGCGAGAAGTGACGTGGATGACGTAGGGAGTTGTTGGAGTCAGCGGGTTGTTCTCTAAGGCTTCAAGGGAAAAGACGGGTGCGGGTTGTGGCTGTGGGATGTTGTTCAGTGTTGGGGGTGAGGATTCAGGCTCAAAACCCATGATTAGGGAGATTAGGTCGGTGGCGTGTTGGCGACGGACTGCGAAGGCGAGAAAGCTCAGGAAGATGGCTTCGTGGAGGTCTCGGTTTGGGTCGTTGTGCAGTTTCATGTGGGATGAGTCGTGGACTGGAACGGCGGAGCCGCAGCAGAAAATGGAGCTGACCACTGAAGGTGTAGACATGTCTGAATCTGCTTTGTACAGCGCCTGCAGTATCCTTTATCTTCTTATTTATGTAGCAAGTGTTGTGTATGACGGTAAATACTGTAAGTGCTGCAAGTGACTGGTGATGGTGGAGATAATGCTGCAAGATGATGTTGAAAGATGGATGTTGAGGGGCAGGTTTGGTGATGCAGCTGGAAGAATTTATACCCAAATCTGCGCTCAAAGTTGTGAATCTGTTCGTTGAACGTCTGAATCATGGGCTTCTCCTCATTGAATCAGAGAAGAATAATCAACTGAATCACAAACTGCGTCCGGGCGAATGTAAATACCATTCGATCAATGTCTTGTTAGGATTCAGAGAAAAACCTTGGGAATTACTTGGGACCTTAGTGGGCCTTTTTTTTTTGTCAATATGTTGCTCTGAGACATCGCCATGATCCTCATGTGCAGGTTTCATTCGGTGGGAACCGTACGATAAAGGTTCATTCAGAGACGTACTGTTATGTTGAATGACTGATGTTGCAGGATTATTGTGCCTTGAGATAATCACATCTGTGAGGCAGAAGCGATTCAGAGGGTCAAAACAAGATACTCGCTTAACACCTCTTGTACGCAGACATTCTCGTTCCTTTGTGCGGACACATCCGTGGCGGCTGCTAGAATATCTGGCAATACTCAAGGAGGGCTTTCGTAGCAAAATTCCGAAGACTTGGATCACTGCGCCACGCGTCATTCACAGGGCTTCTGGACCGATGCTTCGGCTTGTCGGCACCTTGATTCTTCACTACTACCTGAAGGATTTCAACAATAATGACTATTTTGACCTCACAGGACTTGCAGGCGAATCACATGTATAAAATATTGAGTTTGAATGACAGCACTGTTTAAAAGAAGAGATCCTGGAGGCTGAGCAACAAGAGAAAGTTATCAGCCTTTGGCTCACGGAATGGAAAGTAAGCCTAGCTACAAATTACAAGCTCCTTAACCAAACGTCTGAACAAGACACAGTCAGTGACAAATGTTACTAAAAGAAATCACTAGAAGCAATTTCTAACATGGTGATGTTCATAGCCCGTAGTGGACCACAAAAGGCACATATTTTGTGATCAAGCTTTCATTTTCCATATTGGCAATCGCTTCCCATCAAGGGAAGTGACAAGTACCCATTCCGCCATATTCGACCGTTTCCATTCCTTCCTTTATCCAAGTTGCCTTGATTACCCTCTTAGTTGACCTTCGCCTGAGACAAAGAAGTGATAACATTCGCGCCATCTATGAATCCCCCAGCGACCTTGGCACGGCACAGTGACTTGCCACGCTCAATGATCGCAGCATCACATTGTAAATTCGCAGTCGCAACACAGCTTAGAGATCCACCGCCTATCAAAAGTCAATCAAATTGTGTAGGAAACGGAATTGGATACAGATGCTTACAAGGATTGCCGCCTGGGACACAGCGACCTGCTGCTCCAGCAGCGGTGGTGCAGGCGTCTTGCTTCAAGCTGGTGTTCGCGACACAGCATGCACCTGTAGGGACAACGCGACCACCATTTTGACGCTCGCTTATGACTGAAGCGGTGGAGAGTGCGCTGAGAGCAAGGAGGAGAGCGGTAATCGAGAACTGCATCTTGAATCTTCGATGACGAAAATAATGAACTGAAAAAAGGCGAAGGCGGAACGTGAAAAGCGTGGAAATGGAGAGCCCGGCCGGCGGAAGGGTAAAAAAACAATGGATCGAATGAGGATTAAAGGATGATGAGGAGAAAGCAAGACCTTACCTGACGGCAGAACGTTGCATTATGTACTCACCCAGCATGAAGCATCCGTCTATTTGTCCAGGTTTGATACAAGCTCAGCTCAGTCGCTCCTCGGCAAGCAGAGCAACTTTGTGGAGACCTCGCCCCGGACTGTTATAAAATTCCGGATATGATCCACTGCTCGAATCTGCATCTGGTGGGTGGGTCGGCATCATCAGACGAGCGTGTTTCGGCATCGTCTGAAAGTAGCGCACAATCACCGGAACGAACCGAAAACTGACATCACAAGATGAAGTTGTTTTGACTATCACCAATTCGGAAGTGATATCTGCTAACTGCTCGGTTGGTGTTACCTCATTAGGGAGTCGTCTGATACCGATGGTGAGCTGGTCATCGAGATGGGTATTCAGGTCTGAGATCGATGTTTCCAAATCCGCCCCTGTCTCGGTTGGACAGTCCTTGTTCCTCATGCGGATAGATCTTTTTTTTCTTCAAACTTGGACTCTAGAAAGAAATCTCTTCTCCAAAAGATTTGCGGTAGGTTGGACGCACTCGAATATCAATTTAAGTCTTCCTCGCTTTCCCTCTTGGTCAGTATGGAGCAGGCGGATGACCTCAAGAGGTGCAACAGTTCAGCTCACTTGACTTTTTTTGTTGCTTAAGGTTTGCATTTGTCTTAATTTAGCGTGCGTATGACAGACGCAATAAAGTGAGATGCAGTATATAAGTGCTTCGAGAAACCCGAATTGTATTCCTTTTCACTCAGATACCCGATCCCTTCGAATGATCATTTTAACGTCTGCAGAGTCTTCATCCTCAAGAGTGTCAGATCGAACATGACTTGTCTCTCTCGGCTTCCAAGACCTTTCACTCAATGTTACCAGTTAACGCCTAAATGCCCAGACCAAATTTCAAGTAAGTGCCTTGCAGACCGCGAACGCCACATTTCTCTCTGCACTTCATATGCAGTAGCTCTGTATAATGTCAACTTATCCTCATTTCTCCTCTCTGGTAGGAAAAAGACCTCGTCCGATTGACTCAACGTCCACCACAGTATTCGCATCAGTGTCTCTTTCCTTCCACACTACAACCTCACCATCATCCTTCTTCGAATCATTGTCCCCTTCACTCGACATCTCGCTCTCGCCACTGACCGATCCAGAACTCCTAACAATCTTGATCTCATCATCCACTCCATAATGTCGCACCTTTCTGCGCATAATGTTGCGCTTCTCGCGAAAGAGTTGTTGTGCAGTGAGTGGGACGGGATATTTACCGTAGCCAATGATGTGGCCCGATTCGAAAGTGTCGGGCTCGATGACGCTGTGTGCTTCGGGCCAGCTAATGATATGGAAGCCCTCGGGGATGAATGGACCGCTTTCTGGCACAATACTTGGTACTATGTGTCTTCTGATCAGACCGGTGGTCTTTGCTGGCTTCCGAGAAGCATGGCTGTGTTTTCGACGGCTTGACTTTGGCTTTGGTGTGGGAGTTGCGGGGGTCTGCTGCGATGTGACATCTCTGTGCTGCAAGTTGGTTTCGGAAGATGTGCGAGTATTGATCTCGTTAGATGTTGATGTATGCGGAGATGGTGGTGAGGTAGGAGAAGTCCAGAATCGCCTCGGGCGAATGCTGCCATCTTTGCCAGGGGTTGGTGGCTCGCTTATCGTTTGCGTTGTTGACACCGATGAAGAAGGCGATAGAGGAGGAACTTCGGAGGGAGGGCTTGACTCAATGCATCCTCCATTCTCGCAATTATCGTTTGGATTCCACAGTAACGTATAGGACGAGGGATGGGTCGAAGGAGGAGTTGTGGGAGGAGCCGCTGCTTCGGAGAAGGTCAGGTGACCAGACGACGAGGGTTCCAGAACACTTGACAGAGTTGTGGCGTTCTTTTGAGATGAGAGGTGATCGTTGTCGGCAGATGCTGTAAGTATTTTGTCGATTCCATTTTGAAGTACGGTGGAGGCTTTGTTGGAATAATTGGCAGAGCTGTGCTGGCGACAATAGATCGAAAGAGTCGAAAGAGGGAGATGGAGGGTCTTCGTTATTGTCGGCGATGGTGTTTGAGGAGGTGTAAGCCATTCGTAGAATATATCTTTGTCTGACTCTTCCATCTTGAAGGCTTCTGAAGCCATTGGTATTGTTGTGTTGACGTGGTTGCTTCGTATTGTCGTTCCTTCGTATTGTGATGTTTGGTGATGTTGTTGTCTTTGACAAAGATGACTTGAAGTTTCAAGATAATTCAATTCAGGCAGCAATAGAACACAGACAATAAAGCAGAGGTGAACTCTTTATGGTGGGTTCAATTATCAGGTTGCAACTTATATGATGGTCTACTTGAGATGTCATCTGGGTTAGGTATTTGCTAATCTGCTACTTTCTTTGGTATCGAGTAGCTAGCTGATTTGAACCAACCTTTTCTCAGTTTTAGAATATGAAGAATGTTATGTGGGGATTTTGACTATAAGTAGTGGTTCCTATGGAGCAGCTTCCGATACATCATATTTTGTTCAAGCAAGGCAAGGGAGCAAACATCCGATCAATACCACCGTTGGACAGACCGTAGCACGCAAGCTTCCGTATCCAGCTGCAGCTATCTTCTCTTTTCAGCCCTTGCGTCGGCAAGTACTCTCACGAGTGTCAGAAGTCTATTTTCGATAGAATTAAAAGTTAATTTGGAGATTACAAGTCAGCTTTTCCTGAACAGCTTGAATCAAAAAGTTTTCGAGCGGGAGAGACGGAAGGATATACATCTTTGTAAGAGCGTTGATTTAGCACTATAAAATGTAATCGAATGGATCAAATAGCTCGCTATAAATCGCAATTGCCAATGAAGTTTCGTGATTGCACGTCACAGTGCAGGTGGGAATGCTTCCCAAGCAGCGTAGGAGCAGGTTTCGTACTTCAAGGTACCCGATCAAATACGGTAGCAACATCACACAGTTCTTGTGGTAAGGGCAACTTGAGATAGACATTTACCGCATGGCCCGACTGTTTACATGGGAGGTCTAAAACTCGCGTATCCCTCCTTTCAGTGGGGGTGCCAAGGACAGTGCACGCAGCACCGAAAGAGACGTGCGCCTCATTCAGGCACAATTGAGCTGTGCCGTACCAACATGAAAATGAACATTCGATACTGACTCCAAGAGATGTCCACCTAACCTCATGCCTCTCATTTAGCACTCAAGTCCACGGCTTGCTCTCAGCCATGGCGACATTCACTCATTTGTGTATTCTGATGCTCAAAATTTTTCTGATCACTCACGTCTACGCCAAGCAAGGATCCAACAGTGCTGTGAAATGGATCGAAGCAGGGAGGCACGTCGTCATCGGTCTCGCGACTCCAGACCTATTCTACTGTTTGTCTCCCCCAATTTCTTGCTCTCAGACGCCTCTTGAATCCATGACTATGTCTTTTGATTCCTTTTGCTTGTTGAGCTGCCGCTGACTGAATATGTGCGGGAAGGGGACTCAAAACACGAAGTCTCAACGCACTATCCTGGGGGCTTCTTCTTTGACCTCAGGCTGAGCCCCGACAATCTGACGCTCCTTCTGAATGGCGAAGCCATCCTGCCCCGCGCGCGCACACACGTCCCGGCCTCCCTTCGTGCCTCGCAAGTAGGGGTGGTTGTGAATAGTGTTACACACCAAAGCAGCATAAGTGTCCCACAATCCACTGTCATGGATTTGGATTACTATATCGAAACACCAGATACCACTTCTTGGACCTCTATATACAATACGAAATATAATCCACGGGTTCATATCGATATCCTGCGCGCCAACCTACCGAGTTCGACAGGATATAACGCGCCTCTCTCCTCAGATGTGCAAGAAACGATCTGGATTTGGCTGGAAGATCTCTCCGAGCACCCTCCTGGCACGCTATACGCCAATATACCACTTAAAATCAGCCGCGTGGAAGTCAATAAACGCTGGTTGAATCATGACTCGGAGGGTACGACTACATATAGAAGTCGGAAGAGTCTGAGCGGATGCTATCTCTGGTCGTGGCTCTGCGCTGACATCGATGAATATCCGTATTACGAGTATATATATCGGGAGAATTTCGATGAGTACGGGAAGAAAGGTTCGATGAGGCACTTTTTGACTAGACGATGGGGCAACATGGTGAATTTGTTGGGCTTTTGGCGGGCTGTTATTTTGCTGGCTGTTTGCGTCAGTATGATGCTTTCACCCTTTGTTTATGCTGGGCACAGGGGTGTGAAGGGTGTGCTTGAGATGTATCAGATGAGGATAAAGGAAGTGGATGACTTCCTTGCGGATGAGGAAATTGATGGGTGGTTGGAGAGTGACCGCTATTACGAGGATTTTGGATATGATGAGAAAGAGGAGGCTGCTGAGGAGGAGGAGAGAGGGGAGAAGACTAGTGTCGAGAGATCTCTGCCTCCTCCTTATTCCGAAGAAGATGGGGGAGAGCTCGCCATGAAGTCATGAGGGACATCTTTACTGATAGCATTGTACTACTACGAATATTTGGATGCTACAGTACTTGTTCGCACGAATCTTCAAGATCGATGAAAAGTGGTAAGACCAAGACGAAATGCAGTTCAGAAATCTACGTGTGCGATGCAAAACAATTTCCACAAGGCTCTAACATCCCCTTCATCCACTTCCTGCTGGACAGATCGCCAGCAACAACTACTGAGCTAGGTACCCAAACCCAGGATGCTGCTGCTGCATTGCCGCATGGCTCTTGAAGGTCTGAACAGATTGCCCGCCCCATGCCTCTCCGATAAAGTCTATTTCCTTTGTATCAATTCAATATTCGAATTTAAACCTGACTCTGGTAGTCATCCCAACGTAATCAGTCCCCTCTTCCAGCACTGACTCCTTAGTTCACTTCATCACATCCTCGAGCATAAACATCAACCAGGCAATCATTTCTCGGGGTATCACAGCCAAGAAATCTAAACTACTCATCTTCAATCTGTCTCGAAAATCTGCACTGTCTCGTGCATGACGGAGTAGTACTTGGAAATTGGACAGGACTCAGGATGTTGTGCCTTTATTTACATTGACCTGTCCTATGACCACCTAAGCGAGAAATCCTCATCATCTCCAAACCCCAGAATCGCAGTATTGCCCTCAACACCGACAAACGTGTGATCCCAAACTCGATTTATTAGAAAAGAAGTGCCATTCATACATCCAAGCCCCAAACCTGAATCCCATCCAAACAACCTCACCCCACCCCCAGCCCCAACACTACCCTGAAATCCCCCTAAGTCACCTTAACAGCCCCCTCCTCCCTAACCCAAACCCTCAACTCAAACCCCACCCCATGATCCCAATACCACAACCTCTCCACTTCCTCCAACTCCCTCCACTCCTCCCCATCACCAATCTCAATCCCGCTCCCTGGAAATCGCAAACTTTCCATCGCTTCGCGCGTTGCAATCTCCCGGAATCCAGGGCTGAAAAGTCGATTTGCTGGATTGAGGGAGAGGGGTTCGTGGGGGACGAAGTAGCGGGGTGAGGGGTGGCTGGTGCCAGTGTTGTTATTTTGGATGCTGCGGTAGTTGGATGTGCGCCTTGGTGGGAGTTGTTTCGGAGTGGAGAGGAGAGATGTTGAGGAGGAGTAAGTCGGTGAGAGTGCTGGTCTCGAGGTTCCCATGCCTGTTGACATACCCCGAGTTTTTTGATCTAAGGAATGACTCTTGACTTGGATGATGAAGTAGAAGATGGGTGAGTATCCATCTGGGGTGGTATCCGGGATGGAGACTTTCATGGTACTGAGGTGGACGAGAAAGCTAGTTAGGATGGGGATGGAGCTTTTGAATCTTGTGAGGGGAGCGTGCGTTGTTTGTTTGGAGAGGAGGTGTGCGAGGTAACAGAAGGTAGAAGGGATGGCGGAGGAGCAGCAGAGGGGATAGGGCGCCATGATGAGGGGAGGGGCGGGGGTGATTGGGCGTAGTGGTGTGGCGAGTGGATTTGCTGGGTGGATGAGAGCAGTTGTTCGAAGGGATTGGGGGCTCGAGATGGACTGGTATGATTTTGTATGGAAACAGTTGGTCTCTGGAGCGCGAAGAGAGTAAATTGATACATGTCGACATGAATCGTATTCACTGTTCTGTGAGCATGACATTGCGAGATTCAGAACAGTCATTCAGAACGAGAACTGTGGAAACAGGAAGCTGAGGGTGAAATGGAGAACCAGGCGGCAGAACTTGTCCTGGACTGGAAATATCAATCGCTTACAAATGGCAACAAGATAGCTTGCAGAGCTCCAATAGCGGACCTTATGATTACTCCAGCCCGAAGAAAGCATTGTCAAACTCTCCATGCTGAAGTTCACCGCCCCCACTATTACCGTCGTCATCTCCTCCCCCAAAGAACATGTCATCAAACACACTATCCTCAGCACCAACCATTCCCATATCCAAATCCAGATCCATACCATCATCTCCACCCACCATAGCAAACAACTCGTCCCCGAGTTTGTTCTGATCATCCGTGTTCTGATTTTGAGTCTGACTCTGACTCTGATTCGCATTTTTATTTGTAATTGTGTTGGTCTGACTGGGATTCGTATTTCCAAAATTGGATAAGTCGAAATCATTATTCTGGGTCTGTGAAGTATCCTGATTTTGCGTTGTCGAATCCAGAGAGAAATCCATATCGTCGAAATTCAGGGTAGCATCGCCACTCTCATTATTATCTGTTATATCGAATAAGGAATCGAGCGCAGAATTCTGCCCGTCTTCTTCTTCGGCAGCTGGGGCACCCTCAGTATTTATGCCCAAGCCTATCGGCTTCGATTCTTGACTTGTGTCATTTGTTGACGCTGGGGGAGTAGGATCCTGGGGATGGACTTTCACATCCTCCGGGGATTCTGTGATGGGATCTTTTGAAGTTTCCGGTGTAGACTTTGGTTCGTTCTGTGTTTGCTTTTCCGGGCTTTTTGTCCTCCTCTCCTCTTTGATAGTAGTCATCGGGGAGGTGTAAAGTTCGTTCCCAAATACAGTATCGCCATTGTCGCTCGATGTGTTTGTCTCCACAGTCTTTTCCTCTACAACCTCTTCCACTATTGGTTCGGGATTTTCTAATGCGAATCGTTTTGCGCGCAGCTCATCCAGATCTCTCAACAGCACCGATTTCGCTCGAAGCTATCCGCATATTAGCAATTGCTCCTCACTATCTCTCGCTCGGTCTTCTTACAATATCGCATTCCAGGTCGTCGAGGGCCATATGGAAGTTCTCAGCTGCACTTGGAATGATTGTCCGAAGCCTCGTATTTACTGTCGCAAGGGTCCTTCCACCATCTTTATTCGAAGGCCGAAGGGCTTTGCCAGTCTCTATGAGCTTCAAGGATATCAGTACCATTCCTGCAGTGTAATTTCCATGGATTAGGGCATTAACACTTACGACGGCATTTATCATGCTCTGGAGGACATCCAGAGCAGGCTTTGGTCTCCCTCCTTGAGCCATTGGAACCCGCCAAAAATACACAAGAGGAATAGGATAGTCAGCCTTGAAGCGCAGATGACTTTGGGAATAGATATCTGCCAGCAAGGGGGATGGCTGCGGCTGAAAACTTGGGAGGCTGTGAGTTGAAAGAAGGCTGACACAAGTGAAGTGCAGGCTGAGCACAGAGTAGTGAAGCTGCAGCGTCTCGCTTCGGGGAGGATTTGCCGATGACGACCGTGCCTAGGCCCAGGATTAGATCCAGACCAGATCGGACGGACCAGCAGTTGTCAAACCATCACAAGTTCGGACTCTCCCCGTTAGAGACGCTACCATGGTGAAAGTCTAATTGTCCCTAGATAGATAAGCCTTGTAAGTAGGTAAGCTAGGTATGTTGCTAGTGAAAGAAGGTTGGTTGTTTGAGTTGACTAATTATTGGGATATGTCTAGAGCAGTTTGTTTGAAGCTCAGGCGAGTTGCAAAGTAAAAAGGTCTAATGCACCAAAAGCCGTAAGCTCTGGAAGTTCATATATCCTGAACCTGATGAAAATGCACATACACCGACTGCTATTATTCTCACTCTAAACTAATGCTTCTTCCTGAGGTGGCAGTAGTATTCTCGAAGTGATTCAACCATCTTGGACTTACTAACACATGGGACAAAAGAGTCTGTGCGTCTGCAATTGCAAAAGAGCGACAGTTTCTTTCAAAGGCTTAGTCTACTCTTCAAAATTACAATCTCCGCATATATCGACAATCATGCAGGTACCCCTGAAATAGTGCCCTTCTTTCGCCTCGAAGCGGTTCATCTCATCCCACTTGAAACCCCAGATGGCCGCATGATCTTCGAGCACACATTAGCTTGGCCGTCACGATCTGTGTGCTCTGATGGTCAGATTGTGCCATGAGCTCTGAGCTGGAGCTAAGGCTGCCAAACGACCGTTGTGGCTGGATCACGGCATTGAGACTACCGAACAGATATATACAGTACGGAACCAACGTTAATCATAGAAAGAGAAATAGTTTCCAATACCATACGTAGACTTGCCCGATTACTGTACTGCATGCGCTCTCTGGCATTACCTTGGGGTCGGTCTCGGCATAATCTTACTTATCGACCACCACGCAAACTGCTGCAGATGAAATGCCCCCACCCCACCAGGCTCTGCAGCTCCATATTGTGTTGTGTTCATGTCGCTCCTAGCAAAGCTTCATGGTGTGATCAGCGAGACGAACGATTGGCTTTGCAGCAGAAGAGGGCGTTTTCATTTTCTTTTGGGGGTCTGCAGAAGCGAGCATGGAGGGGAGGTGCGATACAATAATTGGCACCTAGCTTTTAGCTTAGCCTCGGACTCGGATTCTGCGTCTGGCAAAGTATATTTCTACATTCTTGCAGTGGTAATGAGAATAATTTAAGAACATCAGCTCTGTCGTCACTATCTGCTGGTGCACGATCCGAGCCTTCTCGTCTCTTTTAGCTGTAAATGTCTCAGATAATTTCTGTGATATGATGATGATATCTTTGTCGTGATGCAGAACGGGTGCAGCTCAGCAGTAGCAGTAGCAGCAGCAGCAGCAGCTCGGCCAAGCCTAAGCAGCCCACTTCATTGGCGCTAATAAGTCGCAGGCCCTGGACACTGGATAAGCAACCTTCCACTCTCTTCGTCGACCCATCTCTTTCCCTCCCTCCTCTCCCTCTTCCTCCCAAGCATCTAATCCAGCAAGTTTCCTCCATCGACAGACGTCTAGGTTGCGAGTGGTTTTCTTCCTCTCTCTTCCTATCGTCCCTTTCTGCGGTTTCTTTCTTCCATTCAACTCAAGTCAAGTCCTCATCGTCGTCCTCTCGTCGTCGTCGTCGCCTTCTTAACTTTCACATTGGTCTACTGTCCTCTCGCAGAGCTTCCCTCCGCTTTGTTGTCGTATCGCTCGTCTTCATCCCTTAAGCTTCATCGCGCATTCAAGTAATAGCGATATTTCTTCCCCTCGACATTCACCCTTTCCTCCTCGGTCTTCTGCAGAAGGCCGATAATCGATTTTCGAGTCTCTGCGCCGTTCTTATCGTTCGAGTCACACAAGCACAAGGCATCTGCCAGAGCAGCATCAGAAGCTCAGCCGCTTTTCCATCTCTCTCTGCTGTCCGGAGTTTTGGCTTGAAAGTACTTTCTGCGAAGTTGAGTCTTTGCTCTGCCGCTGTAATATCACCATCGCATATCTCGCCAGCGCAATTTCGATTCGGATTTTCTCCAGCATTTGACACGACCAACAATGGCAGACAACGGACCTCCTCCTTCTGGCGCTCAGCTGCCTCCACCCCCGCAGACGACAGCTGGTGCGCCGGGCTATGAAAATGGGCATAGTGGCCAGGCCAATACCCACATGCCACCACCACCTCTCCCGCCGGTCATAATCCCGCAGAATACGAATCCTATTCCAACAGCTATCTCATCGCCAATGGGGGAAAATGGAGGAATGATGTCGCCCGACAGTACTGGTGGATTTGTGCGCCGGGCTGCCCCTGAGCCCAATAAGCGCGCTTTGTACGTTGGAGGTCTTGATCCAAGAGTTACGGAAGATGTGCTTCGCCAGATCTTCGAGACTACTGGGCATGTGCAAAATGTCAAAATCATTCCAGACAAGAATGTAGGTGCCGTACGTATCAAATCTTAAGTCGAACTCTTGGAAATTTTGTCGCGCAATACTCGAGCATTGATTCTATTGGATTCTCTTTGAACGGCATCTAGCCGAGTTTCCGCTCTGTTTGATAGAAGCATTCACTACAACAGACGTTTCTTTCCTCAAAAGCTCGCCCCACTAACATTTTTCGACTTCTAGTCAAAAGGTTTCAACTACGGTTTTGTCGAATACGACGACCCTGGAGCAGCAGAACGCGCCATGCAGACCTTGAACGGCAGACGTGTTCACCAGGCGGTATGTTCTCGAGCCTTTTTCATCTTCTGTTTGACATCGATACTGACTATTTTTATTTTTAGGAAATCCGCGTCAACTGGGCATATCAATCCAATACCTCAAACAAGGAAGATACCTCGAACCACTTCCATATCTTCGTTGGCGATCTCTCCAATGAAGTCAATGATGAAGTCCTCCTCCAAGCGTTCTCCGCCTTTGGCTCCGTCTCAGAAGCTCGTGTTATGTGGGACATGAAGACTGGTCGATCTCGTGGATATGGATTCGTTGCTTTCCGTGAGCGTCAAGATGCTGAGAAGGCACTGAGCTCTATGGACGGAGAATGGTTGGGATCTCGAGCCATCCGCTGCAACTGGGCCAACCAGAAGGGCCAGCCTTCGATTTCTCAGCAACAAGCTATGTCTGCCATGGGCATGACCCCAACCACTCCGTTTGGTCATCACCACTTCCCAACCCACGGTGTCCAGAGCTACGACATGATTGTTCAACAGACCCCTGCTTGGCAAACCACTGTCTACGTTGGCAATCTTACACCATACACCACCCAGAACGACCTCATCCCTCTCTTTCAGAACTTCGGCTACGTTGTTGAGACACGCTTCCAAGCTGATCGTGGATTCGCCTTTGTTAAGATGGACACACATGAGAATGCAGCAATGGCCATCTGTCAATTGAGCGGCTACAACGTCAATGGCCGACCTCTCAAGTGTAGTGTAAGTGAAATCTGCATGTTTCTTTACTCGAGTAGGTAGCTAACTTGAAGTCAGTGGGGCAAGGACAAGGCACCAGGCCAGCCAGGCTTGGATGGAGCTCAAGCAGCCTGGAGCCCTCAAGCACCCACCCCCGGTGGTTACCCAGGAACTCCATCACAGTACTTCCCTCAATATGGTGGAATGCCTCAACCACAAGGTCCCCAGTCAGCTGGTCCAATGCCCACCGGTCAAACTCCTGGTCAATTCCCGCCCCAAGGTGGCTATGGTGGTCCGGCCCAGTCTCCTAGCCAATATGCCAACCCTCAAATGTATGGTGGATCTGCCAGCGCTGGTGGTTATGGTCGTGGTCAACCAACACCAAATGCTCAATGGAGTGCACCTGCGGCGCAAAACTTTGGAAACGGCTTCGGTGGCTACCAAGGATAACTCTTCTATGGCTACTTTACGTCGATGGTTTTTTTCTCATTTTTGCTGCGTTCTCGTGGTGGGGGATATGAACTCGGGATTGGTTTTCTGCATCTTGGTCTTTTATTTTCAAACTGATCTGCTCGCCTTGGCAAGGCCGTTCAGTTGTGAAACTTGCATAAGGCTGTTGTTCATTTGAAGATGCTTTTCTCAATACAAATTTCTGTGTCTTATTTGTTGGGACGGTGATATCAAGCGTCAACTAAAAGTTGTTTTTCCTAGGATGTCTCGTCGATTGACTTTTGGATAACTCTCGGCATTTTGATTCTTGCTTTTCATTCGCATCTCTTGTCCTCATGAGTCCACGAATCTACTATTAGCGACTACCCAGTTCCCTACGTCTCAACTTTTGCTCTTGTTATCGGCTCTGAAGTAGGAGGGTAGTTACATAAGATTTATAGCTTAAAGAGTGTAATGACACTGAGTCTCGGAAATGAAGGTGTTAAGTAATGATATCTATATGGACTATGCCAGAAGTGTGAAAGTGAAATGATTCAGCTACATTGAACTATAGTGACCTTCACAGTGAACCAGCTGTTTGAGCCTCATCAGTCTTACTGGGTAGATTGGAAGCCACACTGCCCTCGCTGCCTGGAAGAGGAGGTTTGGAGTAGGTACGGAGTGCTACTCATGAAATGTATTGAGAAGAATCTGTCCTTCGTAAGTCTTAAATACCGATCTTGGGACTCTACATTTTTGGTGATATTCAGCCACACCAAGACGTCAGATAGCCACTCCACGTGACATATATTCTAGCGCGACACGTCGATCGCGCCTCCCACGCGAAGCAGGCAAGCCACTTCGAGAAAGAGCGGACAACAACAACGTCCGATCGGAACAACACCTCCTCATGCCCATTCTTTCAATGGGTGAACGCAGACCCCCAACAACACCTCGACCGATTGTATGCCGGCTGGCTTAATAGGCTTTCCGGCTTTCTCACTTGCCCGTCGAGGACTGCCTGCGAGTTGCTGGAAAGCCCGGATTGCCCCTTGTCTTTCAACGGCTCTCGATGCGCCAACCACGACCTTGTACTACTCTTCGATTGCAGCCGCAATGTTAGGAAAGGCAGTTAAAAGCCATGAGGCTTCCAAAACCAAGACCCCACTCGAGAAACAGCTTTTTCCATCCAGCAGCCCCGCACAAAACGGAAACATTGAGGAGCAATTCAAGAAAGCTCGCCCATCGACACAATCCATCGGTGGCTTCACAGGCTATAAGAACACATTCGCAAAGCCAGTTATTCCTTCGAAACCATCCAATCCTTCGAACCCTTTACGTGCGAGATCTTCGAACATCAACCGACCATTCAGCAGAACTCCAAGCGTCTCGTCGGTGCCCGGCCTCTCCTCAACTGCATCTTCTTTGACTTCAGTCTTGAGCAGGAAAGACTCATTCCGAGATACGCCAGACACAATTGATCTCACCAGAGATACCCCAACTGTTTCGATGGCCTCAATGTCCAGCCACGCGGTGGTCGAGTTCGATGAGAACGACTTCGACGATGATGCAGACATCGACCTAGATATGGACTACGAGCTACCTATGTCTATGCCAGCACCACCCAAGCCATCACAGAGCAAATCTCAAGCTGCGCCTTCTCCGTGTACTATACCAAATTTACCCCACCAGGCAAATGCACGTAATCCAACAAGCAGTGCGCAGACATGGTCTTCTTCACCCCCAGCACACAAATTGACGCCGCCCGGAGCACTGAAGAGACGACAACAAGAAGAACTTGTAGCTCCGGAGTTATCCAAGACGAAAGAAAACATTCCTAACCCTAACCCTCGACCTGTCAAAAGGAGAACTTTGCCGTGGCAACAGAAACGTGCGGAAGAAGATGAGATTGCGGATTTACGAGAAGAGCAGGAGGATATAACGGCATCTGTTCCATCGTCTGGATCGCAGAATAATTTATGCTTCCGGTGTAAAGAGACCGGACATTATGCCTATGAATGTGAAAATGTGAAAAAGGGCCAGGGGACCAAATGGGACTTCACCCCTAAAGAAAAACGCATGCCATGGAACCATACTGGCAGCGCAATTGCGGAGGAGAAGAAGAGGTTCAAGGACAAGCAGAAGGCGAGGAAAACAACTGATGATCGGGCTGCTGGAGGACGTCGCAAAGCGGTATTGAACCCAATCACCCTCAGCCAGGAGCAGCAGAAAGTTCTCGATCTAGTTGTGAATCAAAGCAAAAGTGTCTTTTTCACTGGATCAGCTGGAACGGGAAAATCGGTCTTGATGAGAGCTATTATCGCAGAATTGCGCAAGAAGTATTCTCGAGAGCCAGACCGCGTTGCAGTTACTGCTTCTACCGGTCTCGCTGCTTGCAATATCGGCGGTGTTACCCTGCATAGTTTTGGTGGCATTGGACTTGGAAAGGAGGACGTACCGGCTCTTGTGAAGAAGATCAAGAGAAATCAGAAAGCGAAGAACCGTTGGATCCGAACCAAGATTTTGATTATCGACGAGATCTCAATGGTGGACGGAGACCTCTTTGACAAGCTGGAAGGTATCGCAAGACTGATGAGGAACAACGGACGACCATTTGGTGGCATTCAGCTAGTCATCACCGGCGACTTCTTCCAATTACCCCCTGTGCCAGACTACGACAACAAAGCGAGAGCAGTCAAGTTTGCATTTGACGCTGGTACTTGGCCCACTGCCATTCATCACACAATCGGTCTTACTGAAGTTTTCCGTCAGAAGGATCCTGGTAAGTACCACTCACTGTCTTGATACCTATTGAATCCTCTGACAGTTCAGTTTTTGCAAATATGCTCAATGAGATGCGTTTGGGCAAGATTACAAACGAAACTATTGCTGCTTTCAAGAAATTAAGCAGACCAATCCCGAATGAGAATGGTTTAGCCTCCACCGAACTGTAAGATAGCTTTCTTCATTCTTCTACGATGGATCCACAACTAATTGATTTCTAGCTTTCCGACTAGAAACGAGGTCGAAAACTCGAACGCATTTAGAATGCGAAGCTTAGTGGGTAAGAGCTACAAATACGAAGCTCGAGACACCGGAACCATCACAGACATTGCCATGCGTGATAAACTCCTCTCTAATATGATGGCTCCGAAAGTGCTTGAGCTGAAGAAGGGTGCCCAAGTGATGTTGATCAAGAATATGGATGATGGTCTAGTCAACGGGTCGTTGGGCAAGGTCTCTGCTTTCATGAGCGAAAAGACCTTTGAAATGTACGACAAAAATCCGGAGTTGTTTGACGACGATGTTGATGACGAAGACTTGACCGAAGATGCGAGAGAGGAACGATCCAAGATCAGAGCAACATTTTCAGCCGCGAAGGAGTCATCAGCGGATGCAGGCCGACTATATCCACTTGTAAGATTCTCAGCCGCCGACGGGACTGTCAGAGCAATTCTAGTTCAACCAGAAGATTGGAAGGTGGAATTACCCAATGGCGAGGTACAGGCACAACGTTCTCAACTCCCGCTTATTCTTGCTTGGGCGCTATCAATCCACAAAGCACAAGGACAAACTTTGGAACGAGTCAAGATCGATCTCAAGAAGATTTTCGAGAAGGGACAAGCATATGTCGCTCTGAGTCGAGCTACCAGCCAAGCTGGACTCGAGGTACAGAATTTCGACAAGAACAAGGTCATGGCCCATCCACGGGTTGCCCAGTTCTACGACAGCCTGTACAGCGTAAATAAAGCTCTCAAGCACCCGACAGTTGCGAAGCCATCCGCCCCAACGAAGACAGCAACTACATATGAGGAAGAATTAATGATGGCTGTGGAACAGACCAGAGGATACGAATTCGACGATGAAGAAGAGGCAGTCTTGGCGGCATACGGCTAAAATCCCATAGACATGTATCATTCGCTGTGCGTCTTGTTGGAGAAGTATTATCATTGCTTGGCGTCGCTCGGAGTTCGGTAGAAGGATCCTGCATGGAATGGAGTACATGTCGTTTCTCGACTGAGTATCGGGGAAATATACCGGCCTAGATATGGCTGTGGTACTTGCTGTCCAGAAATGAAGCCTGGTGGTTGCTGGACTAGCTCAGGCTATTATAGGAGGTAGCTATGGAAGAGATCTACCCCTTCCCGAAGTATCACCTGTAGCGATGTTCAATGGAAAGTTATTGAAAGGACACATTTCATGATAGCTTGAGTGAGTGATACAAGACGTGAATTTGGATGCAGCCTTCGACTACTGGTAATGATTGGCTGAGCTGCACCCGAGGTGTTTATGTACCGATTGGACATGACAACAACCCCACGAGATCCATGGGGATAATGGACGTCATTCAAATATGGAGAGCTGCCCATAGACGAGGCATTCCTTTTTGCTCGACCCTGAACTGCTAACCGCTACTGTAGCTGCTCCAAATTCCAATTCGTAGGCCTGATCCGTACACTGAAGATGGGGTTTTTGCGTAGTGATCATGGAGACATGCTTCAGGCGTGGGGACTAACATAAAAGTAGGAAACAATAAATTATACTAATGGAAGCTAGGAAGAGATATTTATTTACTTGCAAACGCCAATGTGAAGTCCAAGGGAAGTGATAAAAACACTAACCCCTTATCGATAAGCCGGAAACCCAGCAAGCGTACCTGCCGTAAGCAATGTCCCGAAAATATACTTTTGTCTCATCTGTACGACTTCCTTCAACACTCCACAAACTACGGATTTCTACTGTCCTTACCAAGGCAACGGCACTGATTCTGGACTTTTCATGACTCCTGAGCAAAGCACAGTAAACATTACGACCCTCACGAATTGCCAACTCAGGAGCTCGTGAGGTATCGCAAAAATAGCCAAAGGCAGCCAGGCAAGAAATATCGAGGTCAAGGACGTTGAAACACAGAACGGCGCGTGGCAGGATGTCTTATAGCTTCATTGGACTCACCATGCTGGTGACGCTCAAAGAGCCACCTGGAGTGCAAGTGAGGGGCGTGGTCAAAAACATCGAGCCCGGGATGGGCTTGACTCTTATGAATGGTATATTCCCCTCCACTGCGCCCATATATTTCTAGACTAATGCCCTATCCAGTCATATGTACAGGAAATGGCAAATACGTCCCAGAGTTATCACTCAAAGTTGCAGAGATTGCCAATCTGGAAGAAGCTACAAATGAGAATGCCGTAGTTAACAAGCCTCCTCCTCCTCAAGCATATCCTGTTGCCCCATATCCAGCCCCAACACCAGCCGTCAAGCCAAAGCATTTCGAAGATCCAGCTATCTTAAGCATGGGCAAGAGACCAACACCTGTCATCAACCATACACCTTCTCTACCTACGCAGCCATGGAGTGCTACATCTATGGAACGGACAGACTCCACACAGACTGCGACGGGCAGGAATTCTAGGTCAATTCGAGACATCACCCCTGCTGCAACCTTGGTGGAGCCCATGGAAGCTATGCGTGTCTCTGGAGAGGGAGCGAATGGTACACCATTGGTGGAGGAGATGGATGGAGAGGCAGAGGTTCTGCCAGAGCAACCAGCGGCCAAGCAGAGGAAAGCGCGCAGGTCGAGGAAAGGCCGCAAAACAGGAGACGATGCCACCGCAGATCCTTCTGCCACAACAACGAAGGATACTACGAATTCTAAAGGATGGAGACAAACACCCCTCTTGGAGCCGACAACTTCTTTTCAGCCGTTTGCGACGCTCAAGAAGAATAGACGGAGAAACGGGAAAATGGAGGAGAATGGGTGGCAAACTGAGGACGCTACAGATGTACAGGAGATGGGCGACTTTGACTTTGTAGGCAGTCTGGCGAAATTCGACAAGCATACGGTCTTCAACCAAATACAAGCCGAGGACAGTGTCGCGGACGAAGATCGATTGGTTTCTCACAACAGGTTGCCTAGGGCGAAGCCAGGGACAGCTGGCGGAAAGAACCTACATTACACGGAGAATGTTCTCGAGGTACCCAATGGCCCAGCAAAGACCACAGCCTGGAAGAGTGAAGCGGGCGATAGTGAGGATGAGGAGGCGAGAGGAAGTCAGCGTGGGTCAGGAAGTGGTAGACGCTCGCGCCGAACCGAACGAGCCGATAGCAAGTTGTCGCTGAATCGAAGACCTGTTTCTCGAAAGGGAAGCGCTGGTATACATCCTGCTCGAACCCTTTCAGTAAGGTTTTCAGATCGTGCCAAGGCGTCAGATACTAATTGCCAAAAGATCCCATCACCCGCGTCAAAGCCATCCTTCTTTCTTGTTCCGTCGGATCGTCGTTGCGAGACTATTTCAGCTCTACAGATGCTCAACCTCGAGAACATCGCGGACAACGAACTTGGTCTTTCAGAAGATATGATGAGTGAGAATGCAGGTCGAGGCATTGCGGAAGTTGCCTTGTCTGCTCTCAACGCAAGCGGTGGGCGAGGTTTGACCCAGGGCAAGAATAGCATAATACCAACAGTTGTAGTTTTCGCAGGAAACAACAAAAGTGGTTTACGTGCGGTCGCCGCTGGTCGACACATTCGAAACCACGGTCTCAATGTTGTCATTTGCGTTCTTGGACTGGAACGAGAATCCGAACTTCTTGTTGGCTTAAGACGGCAGATCAAAGTCTTCCGAGGCTTTGGAGGCAAAATTGTCACCAAGATCGAGCTACTTGAGTACGTCAAAACCCTCGATGCACCTCTCGAGTTGATTATAGATGGTCTTCTTGGTCTCACTATTTCATTTGAGGAATTGCGGACTGGAGACCAAGCAACAGCATACGAATTAATTGCATGGGCAAATCGAAGCAAAGCTCGAGTCCTGGCAATTGATGTCCCTACTGGTATTGATCCCACTACTGGAAAGGTCAGCATCATTGATGGTCGTCAACTATACATCCACGCCGAGTACGTGGTAGCGATGGGCGCGCCAAAGAAAGGTCTCCTGGAGGCATTGGCTCTCGGTGAAGGCATTGCCGACGAAGATGGCAAGGGCAAAGATTGGCAGTTGTTTGTTGCAGACATCGGCTTAGGCGCCGCGGTCTGGAAAAAAGCAGGTACGAGAGTCAGACGTGGAGTGGAGTTTGATGGTAGTTGGGTCCTAGCCATGAGATTCCAAGGAGGCGCAGAGTAGATGGCTCCTTAACCCGATGGATGGACATGGAAGGAATTGTTTACGGGCTGATGGTAACCGACTGTATCGTGGTTTTTGCAAAGCTTTTAGCATGGCGTTCTCCCCGCATGGTTGAGCGGATGGGCGGATCGATGATTTTATTGCGAGTTTAAAAGTAATGGGCTGGTTGGTTGCATAGCTGAGGGGTTCTATGGCGCTGGTAATCAAGACGAACTGAGGGCTTCGACTTATGTATTGGTCTAGGCTTGCTTATGAACATGATAACAATGGAACTATTCAACATCAAGACTTCATTTATCCATTCTCCATGAGGCTCGGAAATATTTGTGCGAGCCTGCTTGATCCTTCAAAAGACACTATACAAGACTAGCTTCATTTGGTTTAGAGTGCAATACTCTTGGCACCTTCGGGCATGCTCCCAGCTCCCCTCCCTCCTCAGTCACACCAAGCAAGTTTTACAAGAGTGACTCAGTAGATGGCTGTGTTCGGAAGGTATGTCCAAATGAAAACTAACTCAGATAAAAGCTGTGTTTGTGCAGGTATCTATCCATCCTTCAGTCTCTCCTGCTCTCAGTAACATGCAGATTGAACCGGCGTGACTCATGGTGAGGTGACGGCTTCAGCCCTCTTGCCAAAATTCGACCTTATTACCTTCGCTAGAGTACTTAGTCTTGGGTCACTGCTTGCCATAGCGCTGATAGATCAATGTAAACAGTCCACCTCTGACCTCGCTAAAGCCAAGTCTCTCCTCTCACCAAGACATCACTACACTTTACATCCAATCATCCTCTTCTCGTTCAATTTGTCATCATGGCAACAGAGGCTCAAGATGAGATGATGCTCAAGGTCTCAAACAGCCTCAAAGATGGCGCCTTCGCATGCAGATCTCTCACGAAATTATCTGGCGGAACGGCCAATTTCGTGTACCGAGGAATACTGGCCACTCCTCTCTCAGATGGAACGAAGACGGTAGTGATCAAGCACACTGAGGGCTATGTGGCTCAGAGTCCTGGCTTTAAAATAACAACTACGAGATGTGTAAGTCTACTATTCCCAGATACCCGATTTGAAGTATTTGACGTATCTGACATCCGGATAGGATTACGAACAAACAGTACTTAAAGCACTCTCCACCATGACACCCTCAACACACACCAACATCACCGTCGTTACACCAACCATGCACCTCTTCTCCCACACCACCAACACCCAAATCTACAGCGACCTCCCCTCCTCCCTAGACCTCAAGACCTACGTCCTCAAACACGCCTCCACCCTCACTCGACCGGAGTGTCAACGTCTAGGTCACGCACTCGGCCTCTGGACCCGAAATTTCCACTCTTGGGCACAGGCCGAGGAGCAGAAAGGCTTAGTGGAAGCTATGAAGGGTAATGTGGCCATGCGTGATTTGAAGTTTACCATTAATTATGACACGCTGGTTGGTACTGTGGAGACGTTTCCTCACATTTTGGAAGGAAGTAGGGAGATTTTTGAGAAGATTAGGGAGGCGAGGAGAGGAGAGATGGAGAGTGGGACAGGGGTGCTTATTCATGGGGATTTCTGGAGTGGGAAGTGAGTTGACCTCTTTCCTCTTTCGTAGTATTTTGAGAAGTGCCGAGATACAGTTTTGGGAAGAGGGACTGATAGAGGACAACAGCGTACTCCTCCCAGACAAATCCATCGCAGACCCCTCATCCTCAACAACAGCCTACATCACCGACTGGGAACTCAGCCAAGTCGCCTCGCCAGCCTACGATCTCGGGCAGATGCTGGCTGAGCTCTTCGAGTTCAAGCACTTCAAGGACATCGATGCGGGTGTCTGGCTCATGGAGGCGTTCATGCAAGGGTATGGGAGACTCGAGGAGGAGATGGCGTTTAAGACTGCGGTTCATGTGGGTACGCATCTGATTTGTTGGGGATCGAGGGTTAGGGGCTGGGGCACGGAGGAGCAGATTGAGGGTGTTGTTGAGAGGGGGAGGGAGTGGGTTGTTAAGGCTTGGGAGGGAGATAAGGTTTTTTTTGAGGGGGAACCGTTGGGATGTCTTTTTTATTGATGATGAATTCAAGTATGATCCATGGATGGAGCGCGAATTGAAAAGATAGACAGAGACACAACACACTCTTCCTTTCCTTTCAGAAACCCGAACTCCAGAGCTAAAATCACGCACGCTTGGCCGAGATCGTTCAAATCACTCCCCAGGCTTTATCAATCGGCAACGCAACACCATTGATAGCTCTCGCGCCGTCGCTGGCCAGGAAAAGTATTACGTTTGCTACCTCGGTCGATGTTATACTTGGTGTCTCGCCGAGTGGGTTGTGCAGCTCCCAGATTGGACTTGAGGAGGTTGTCAATTCCTGGTTTTGAGATTGTGATGGGGACATTGGGATGGGAGGGAAGGGTGATCTTACCGAAGAGCAGCGAAGCCAGCTTCATCGAAATGGTCGCTTTGCTCGAAAGCTTTGATGTTCGTTTCCATTGCTAGACATGTCTTGTCAGGAATTTTCTCTTCCAGAAGCCCAAATGTAAGGGGGAAGGCAAAGAGAGGGATGTGAGATGTGAGAGAAGAGAACTTACTTCCTGGTAACACGGCATTACATCTGATACCCTCGTCCCTGAACCTCCACGCCGTGTGCCTGAGGTAACAAAAGAGTTAGTAATTCGAATCTTCTGGGAAGGGTATTAGACCTGTTTCGAGGCAAAACCACTTGCGACATTCAAAAAAAAGCGAATCGAAAAAAGGCTCCCCCAACACCTACTTCGTCACGCCAAGCAACCCATGTTTGGAAGTCGTGTACGCCAAACCCGCTGCAGCACCAGAGACGGCTGCTTTACTGGCTACGTTGATGATCGAGCCGTTTTTCTTGGCTTTCATGAAGGGGATGACGGCGCGGATCATGCGTGTCGGGACTGTGAGGTTGACGCTCATGATGCGTGACCATTCGGCGTCGCTGTAGACGTCGATTGCTTCGAAAGCGTCCATAACGCCGGCTACGTTTGCGAGGACGTCGATTTTGGTGCTGTTGAAGTCAGATGACTACTATTGAAATAAAATGAAGTTTTGGGGGGAATTCATGAATCCGTGGAATTGTAGTTAAAAAATCATACCCAAACTTCGCAACACATATCCTAACCACCTCATCACACTCCCCCTCCCCCGTCAAATCACACCTATGGAAATGGAACCCCCCCTGATCGCGCTGGTCGATCTTCGAATACTCCATATCCATGATATCAACACCGAGGACCTCATATTGATGGCTGAGGAAGACCTGGGTTGTGGCGAGACCGACGCCTGATGCGCAGCCGGTTACGATGGCGACTTTTCCGAAGCCGACGACGTCGATGGTGCGTTGGGGGAGGATTGTGGTGCCGGTGTGGTAGTTGAATGGCATTTCTTTTTTGTCACAGGTGCTTTATTTTGAAAGTGGGAGTGATGCTGGGTGGAGAGAGGGAGGCAAGCGAGGAATGAAGCGGGGGTGGGAACAAAGCAACACAGCAACACGGTTGGCGAGAAGTGGGTGGGGAATAAACTGGAGTCTGGGGAGATGGGGCAAAGTTGGATACGAGTCCGTTAGGAGATTCTGGGGGAGTGAGCAGATAGCTATATACTAGTAGGGAAAGACTTTGCTTGTGTTCCAAGACTCGCGGGATGGTAGACAGACTTAAGCGAAGCCTCGGGACAGTCCGAATCGTATGACTTTTGGACTATTCGCGCCACTCACAGAAATACAACCGGCTGAGATCGTGGGGTGCATTGATTTCTCTTGTATGGAGGATTTTATGTTAGTTATGGCCGACAGTATTGTCCTTCAATGACTTTTTCCCCATGTTTAGCGTTCTGAGCTTCTCAACCGGGAACGGGAAGTTCAGGTATTGTTGAACATCCATCGTGCAATTCTTCTACTTTTGTTATGTCTCGACTTTCACTGCTTCTAATGACTTCCTTGTGAAGGGAGCCTTCTATAGAAAGAGAAAGCAAGCATCTGTGTTGGCAATGGACGCTACCTCACTAGTTTTGCTACACTGCTTCAGTACTCCTGAGTTTTATGTGCTGAGGAAGGATTGTCACTAATTATCCTTTGCAGTTCACAAGACTCATATATTGCCTGCTAGTGCCTTTAGAGAGAAACTAAGGCAGCCAGGACGACATATGTCTCGCTGCTATGCGACTAATCACGTGACATTAGAATATCTCCTTGCTTTATCTACGGCTTCTTCGCCATGGTTTCCGTTCCAATGAGATACCAGAGGATCAATCTGTAGAACTGATGTATTGAGCAGTTCATGTTGTCAGGATATGATGATGACTGCTCGGCTGAGAGGGCAGGGCTCAGCCATGCATGGTCGATCATTTCGTCAACGCTGCATGCTCAGCCATCCAGAATACATACAAGATCCAGTATGTCACCTCTCCTCTACATTTCTACTCAGAATTTGTCTAAGTTCCAGTAAGAGACGGGTTAGGAAGCCATGTTAGAAGATGAAGACGGAGTGCTCGGTGAGTCTTCTCCATCGACTCGATTCCTGCGGTCTCCCTGTTCCGAAACTCTCTGAAGCACTGAGGACTGACAACAAAGTCTAGGTAGCTCTCATATAACCTTAAAATTGCCATTAGAATCTCCAGTGACATGGCATGTCATTCTCTGGATCCTGCTTTGTTTGGCTATCAACTCCATGGCCCAGCCTTCCTCTACCATCTGCGGGGTTTCCAGTCGCTATCGGATCTACCTCTCAAGCTCCCCCATCATAACGCTGGCTGATGCTATGTCTGCACTTATCCGAATGGTCAGTGTCTGTATTCATCTTCAGACCGGTATTTTACGAGCGTGTCAGATGGTTGTCCTGTCAAGATCGGAAGTCAAGTTCAGTGAAAGTCAAGACACCTCTCACGCTGCTTCGAGTCGGACGTGGCCTCGATGGTTATTCTTCATTATGGGTCCACTTCCAGCGGCGATAAAGCTTGCCTCCTTTTCTGGAATTTGGTGGACAAAGTCATGGGGATTGATGTTCGCTGTGTCGTTTGTCGTGGTAGAGTTGATATCAATTCCTTCACGGATTTCCAAGTCGCCACGAATGTCAGCCCCAGAGCTTCTAGACCCAGGTTTGCAGACAGAGCAAAGTTTGGACAGTCAGAAGTCTCTTATGCTCGACAATAATCTGGACATAATCGACAGGATCGTCTATACCTTAGCGCTTCTTGTTCACCTAGGCCTGCTCATCTGGGCAATCGAGGTCTTGTGGTTAGCAGCCGTTAACAAAATGGCTGAATCAGTTCTGGTCCAAAATATCCTGTTATTCACCAGAACGCTTTTGGTTTCCATTTCACTTACTGCGACTGTCCTAGCCATGATAATGGGGCTGATTTGGCTGGGATCGAATTCCACTGGCCGCTCTGCCCAGCAGGAAAGACCAAGGCGGATTCGTGACCTGCTATTCAAGGCAGGAGCGGTGTTCTTCGTTATCTCTACTTTCTTCTCGGGAGGAATAGGAGAGAATAAGAAAGCGTGTGATGATTGTCCAAAGCCATTCATCCCTCCTCCACCGTCGTGGATGCAAGAAGGCAAGACTATGGCTGTTGCGTGGTACTTGATTGCAGCCATATATGCGGGCTTCTGGTTCGTGCTGTTATGTATCTGTCGCCGCTGGCCAGTCGTTGCAAGCGCTTTGCTTATTGAGCAAACGGCCCCAGAAGCATCTGAGGTTGAGCGGTATCCCAATGCTTTAATTGACCAGTCAGATCCCCTTGATTTTGGAGCTTGGGCATCGTTGTGCTTCTTCCTGACGAACATTGTGGTCTGCGTCTTGTGGTATGCTTTCATGTACGACTCCACCGGAACAGCGAATCCGCCTTGGACAGATATTTTTGGGAAGTGACACTTCCCTAAAGTGTAAATGCTCTGATATACTTCAAGTTAGGAGTATTCACATGGTTCGAGACCTTAAGAGTAATACAAAGCCTCAAATCATGTACCACTCGACAAAATGCTGACAGCGTCGACAAGATAGAGCAGAGTCCCACTTGGTTCCAGAGCACGACTGGGAGTAGCAACAGGTTGGAGACTTCGCAGAGAGTATGACTTGTCTCAAACTGGATCCACGGAAGATCTCGTATGGAGTCGAGGCCCATTCTCATTCTTCATCATCAGTCGTATTCATCAAGCATCAGTCTATATCTCCAACGGCGAATGTTCCAATGTTGATGCAGAAATTGTTAGTCATGCTCCTTGACTAATCTTGAAAGAACAATCGCTACATTGGCTAGGCCTTGTCTTATTCACGAACGTGAGTTTTGCTTCCAGACCTAGATCGCACAGGTTGAGCCTACCGATTCACAGTCTCATCACAGACTCCTGCAAGGTCGAGGATAATAGACAGAATCAGCTGTCCAGCCACACCATAGAAATATTGAGTCAATGAGGACTAGAAAGACTTTCTCTTCGAAGGGTCACTGGCGTAATAACATCCAGGTGCTTCGAGGCCTTCCGGGTGGAACACGTCTCGCAGAGGCAAGAAAGTCACAAAACAGGCACTCATTTTCAAGTCTCGGATTCAAACGAACCTCCAAGTGAATCATTATCAAGAACTTGGACTCCCTTTTGCTCCTGATACAAAGCCCCTCCTTCTTACTTTTACAAGTAGGCTTCTGGCCTCATCACCTCACACACCAAGCACACCATCCTCAAGATACCCAATATGTCTTCATCAAGGTCTCAAACTGTTATCCAAGAACCAGTTCCGCTCGGACCAGTGGCATCAACCAACCTCCGCGAAAACCTCCATGTGCCAACTCAACTCCGACCCATCTCCCAAGAAACAACCTATACAGATCGCACATCCCGGCGAGGATCCCTTGAGGAAAATCCACCACATTTAGCTCCCGGAGAGCAACCACAAATCATGACGGCAACGCCTTTGAATCTCGGTCCACAAGTGCCTACACCTCCACCAAGTCCCCCGCTTCTTGAACGAAAAGGCGGATTCAAGAAATGGTTTGGTTTGGTTGTCATCGGAGCTGCGAGTTCCATGGTCATTTTGATGATCGTCTCCATCGTGCTTCTCGTTGCCTTTAGCACGAAGAGTCATTTTTCGGCAATTGATGTCCAAGCATCAGTTCCGGTGTGGAATGGTTCAGAGGTACCCGTTTTGATAATTCCTAGACCGACACTTGGAAGAAGAAGGGGCTGGAATTCAACATATCCAGACATCATGGCAGATATCGCTATGCCTCATCAGCATCCAGCTGTACCCATATCGACATTTACAGTCAGTGGTGGTGTCGCTGTAACGGCGACTTCAGAGCAAGCTTCGAGGGAGGATGATTCTATGGCGATATTACAGAACATCATGATCGCCACTACAACAGTAATCAGCACAGCAACTATTCATTCGACCGTTCTTATGACACCCACTTCTGCGGTTACAAAGACCATCACAGCTGCACCTTTGGATGGCCAACCTAGCCAGAAGTCGCCCACCGACCCACCCCAAGCGTCTGTGACTGTGGACCTGCAGCTCACAGTCAAAAATTCTGGCGGAGTTCCGTCAAAGAGAGAACCAGTATTCTGGAGAACTTTATCTGCTGCCCCCTTGGCAGGATTGGGGTTGGCATGTTTTCAAAGCTTTTGAAATATTTGGAGAATAGCTTGATAGTATAAAGGAGGCATATCCGCCTATAATGGAAGAGTTTGCTTTGGGTGGCACTTTTTCACTTTTTTGAACACACGTAGACCTAGACAATCATACAGATACACGTTGTATTTCAATTTACGATCAAATACTCAGGCTTGCTATACTCACGCTATCACCACCCAGATTACCTAGTATTCCTTTAGCTAATGTGTGCGAGCTAGGTTGATTGCCGGGTGGAGGGTTTGTTTATCATTAAGCGAAGCCATCAGCCCCCATGGCGTATCTATGCGTGAAGCAGAAGTTCATCCAAAAACATGGATCGAAGTCTTGAGGGAGACCGCAGACTTAGGATCGAATGTGGCCACATACGCAAAGCCTCCAGCGTCTCGCAATAGCATGCGAGTGCGGGAAAAAAAAACTACTTATGAGAGCAAATCATCTCTGTGCGCAGAGCAGGGGCTTTCTGCATCCATGATACAATATGATACAATTGGTATACTCTTATACAAAAATCATCATCTCTGGAGTGACAAATACTTTCCACCAGAGTGACGTGCCTCCCATCCTCTTGCCTTCTGCTTCGGCTTGATCGCAATAACCTTCTTCCTCTTGAACTCGATGTCCGCTCCTTGAATGCCAGCTCGGCTCATCACACCAGCTGTTCCCTCATCCCACAAGCTGCGGAAGATGGTCATTCCAATTGGCTTGATTCGTTGCTTGTCAACAAAGCTTTTCAAGTGGAATTCATCCCGCTTGACTGAATCCTTCAACTCAGCAACGTTCAGCGTCTGGCCTGGTTTTTGCTCGATGACAAAGACGGAGTATCGGTGGTATGGGGATCCTTTTTGAGCAAATGGAGGTAGCCAGGGCAAGACGAGCTGGTCTTCGGTGGCCATCGAAAGAGGTATAGAGGTATCTACTGGAGAAAGAGGGATGTTTATGGCCAAATAATGGCATCGTGACATGAAGTTATCCTTCTCTACAAGCGGCACGTCTGAATCAACGACAGCAACAGTGACGAGCCTGGGCCCCTTGTCGAAGACCTGTACTTTCAGCCGTGCTGGAACCTCGCTGACTCGAGAATCGATGAACTCTCCAGGTTGAACATTCCGATCTCTGAATGCCATCTTGACGTCTGCAGTCGGCTCGAAGAATGGTAAGACATCGGGAACAACCGCGAGCTGGTTTATACGCTGGACAATGATCTTTCGTTGATATTCGCGCCACTTCTTATCCGCCAGGTATCGGTAGATAGGTTTGTTCATGTCTCCTGTGAACGGCATCAGCAAATGTATACTACCTAAATGACTGCAGGTTCTCCATACCTTCTCCATCCTCGAATCGTTTCTTGATCAGAGGATCATTAATGTCTGCTTGGATCTTCAAATACTCTAAGTGCCTCCTCATACTATCCAGCCGTTTCTGTTTTGTCGCCTCTCCTCCTCGAATATTTGAAGCGTCCGTAGCGATGAGATTCGATATCCGTAACCTTTCCGTTGCAATCAGCTTCATTTTCTCCTCCCTGTCTGCAGCCAGCACTTTTCGAGCTTCCTGGAAACATTGATACGGCAGTTGCTCGAATGGGATGTTGTCAGAGGTCTTCAATGCTGCACGACGTCTTCTGGATCCAATAGGAGTTATGCCGCTCTTCATTAACTTCTTCTCCTGCCGTGGATTGGTCACTGTTGCTGGATCGAAGATAGGTTTAAAGGGGACTGTTTCGGTTGTAGCTTCTTCGTACGTTCGGGAAGAGCTTGTAAATGTCCGAATGATTCTTACAGAGTGAGACGACGGTTGAGTGACATGAAGGCATCTTGCCAATGGCCTTACGGCCTTCTGGCAGGTTGACATTGTTGCTGTGATTTTCATCGCTGATGCGTCTCGTAATTTTGTCGAAGCCAGGGAGGCCGGGGGAACGTTCTTGCGCTCCGCGATTTTTTGCTCAGCTTAGATCGCCCAACTCCTGGCTTGAGATGCGCCGACCAGTGGTTTGAATCTATCAACAATGGCGTCCAAGGGCTTGCAGGGCTTTTCAAGGAGCTTCAGAACCATACGGACGTTTTCTTCGGGCGTGAAGGACCCTTTGACAGTAAAGTATTCCGCTCAGAAAGCAAAGTACTTGCTGACTGGATCAACAGCAATGTTTGGCACCACGACTCTCGAGGTCAATGGCAACAGAGACCACAATGCCGTCGAATCTCGCACAAGAATTTAACCCTTCCTTCCTCGAAACTGCCACAGACCCTACATATTCCCTCCCAGGTACGAAGTGGTCTAATTGAGATGAAGACTCCATTCTAACCATCATAGACCCAACTGTCCTTACAACCATCTACAAATTCCCCACGATGGAGCCCGTAGGATTTGAATCCTACAATAGCAAGCATCTACATCTTCCACTCCGTCGAGATATACTCCACCGAGCCGTAGTCTTCGAGGGTGATGCAACTCGTCAAGGAACAGCAAGCGCAAAGACTCGTTACGAAGTCCATGGATCCCACCGCAAAATCAGACCGCAGAAAGGAAGTGGGAGAGCCCGTCTAGGTACGGCGCAATCCCCTATGCTGAAGGGAGGAGGAAAGTCTTTTGGACCACATCCCCGCGACTTCGCTACAGGACTACCGAGGAAGATGTATGATTTAGCATGGAGGACGGCTTTGAGTTGGCGGTACAGACGAGGGGAGCTGATCATCTGTGAAGATGGAATGGATATTGAGTACCCGAAGACTCAATTTATCAAGCACATCTTTTCGCATAATCACTGGGGCCGTGAGGACGGGAGGACACTTTTAATCACGAATAGCTTCAGGGAGAACTTAGCCACAGCTTTGGCGCCGGCAGGCGAGGAAGGAAGAGTGCAATTGGTGGAGGATGTTGATGTAAAGGATTTGCTGGAGCTTGGAAGAGTGATCATTGAGAAAGGAGCTCTCGAGCAGATATTGAGTGAGCATCAGAGCGACCTGGTGCCCAAGGTCAGAAGTGTACGATAGGTTCCGTACCAGAGTGCTCCCTGGGCTTTGTATATCTCTTGTACAATCAAATTCACTCGACAGATAATTCTTGTGGGCTGGGGATCAAGTCCAGTTGAACAATCTCCAATCGCTCCTGGGGCTAATTCTATGTGCAATCAGAATATTCTGGATACCAGTGCTGATTGGCTTGGATGCTACCGCCGAGCGACTAGACAAGACTACATTTAGCGACGCCGTGTTGACTTGGAATTGTGAGTTTTCCTCCGTTTCATTGCGAAGTTCACTGACAAGCGAAATTTGGATGGCAGCCTCCCGTTCAACCTCTTCTGAGATCCCTTGAAAGCTGCCGCAAATGATCGCCGGAAAGTACTGAAGCTTGTAGATTTTGGTGAAAAACTCAGTCAACGCCACCAGGCGGGTGATGAGAGAACATATCGTCAATCCATGCTCAGAGACCTGATTTGATGATATCAGACGCCTTTTCAGCGACCGCATAAACCAAGGTCTGCGGATTTCCTTGCGGTATCAAAGGGAATACAGAAGCATCGACAACTCTTAAACCCGTCACACCATAAACTTTCATCTCGTTATCAACCACGCCACCTTCTTCCAGTGGCAACATCGCACATGTACCTACAGGATGATACGTCGTCTTCGCCCATTTCTTGAGATGCTCTTTCGCAGCTTGGAGACCAGTTCCGTCATCCCCACTTTCTGTAAACCTCCTCTCATGTTCTGCGACATGGTTGGACAATGGCTCTGTATGGATGGCTTTTTCAGCATACATGAGAGAGCGAGCCAGGATCTCCCGGTCTATGGGTTGTGAGAAGTACTTGGGGTCGATGAGAGGTGCCGCTAATGGATCCGACGAGCGAATGTGGATGTTGCCTCTCGAAAAGGGGTGCATGAGACCTATTACGAGGGTGTGGCCTCCCTCGTTATTTGCCGATGGAGGTCGGAGATAGCTGGGCAGGATCAGAAACTGAGTCGACGCTCCCTCCGGCCCCTCTAGCAATGTCCGAATGAGAGTTTGCCGAGTCGAGAGTGAGCCACTGTCAGGGTAATGGCTATTGAGAAGGCTGTGAACGTTTTGTCTATCCTCAGTGACAGACAGGATGTCCGCTAGAGATACAAACGCACTTGTCCCAATGAACTTCGATAGCGGGCCCGACGCTGACTTCACATGCTCTGCCATTGCTTGCTTCACCAAATCCGGATTTGAAAAGATCGGAGAATCTGGCTGGGTTGGAGGGAACGGCAATATCGTCATGATATGGTCCTGCAGATTCTCGCCGACATTCTCATTGATCGCAACAGGCTCGATACCATGTTGCTTAAGTATGTGCGCTGAACCAATACCAGAGAGCTCAAGGATCTGCGGTGACTGGATGGCACCTGCGCTGAGAATCACTTCTCGCTTCGCCGAGATGTTGTGCTCTTGACCATTGTGGATAAACTCCACTCCACAAGCACTGGTACCATGGAATAAGACTCTTCTTACATGAGCTTCGGTCAGGACATGAAGGTTACTACGGTTGGAAGCTGGAAGGTAGTATCCAGTCACTGCATAACTCCTCTCCGCGGTCTTCGGATCAACAGTCGCTGGGATTGGATATGCCCCTCTCACGACACCGTTGACAGGGTCAGTGGGCGCTGGATGATATTCCAATGCCCTAAAAGCCTTCACAAAGTCTCTTTCCAATGGACCGAGATTTTTGTAGATGCCCGTCTGAATTGGTCCATTGCTACCATCCAAAGAAGTTTGTACTGTCGTTGTCTCAAACTCAAAAAGCTCTTTCGTTTCCTCAGATGGTCGGTTCCAAGTCTGGAACTTGTGCAAGTAGGGTTGAATGTCTTTGGCACCCCATCCTTTGTTACCAAGTTTCTCCCAAGTGTCGAGACCTTCGGTTGAGGAGTAGGTTGTCATCATGAAGTTGATTGCACTTGATCCGCCGAGGACCTTGCCTCTATTTTGGTCTTCAGCACGGCCGTCGAGATGTTCCTACCCAATTATTGTCAGACTTTACTCTTGATTCTAGATTCTTTGCAATTCATTACCTGTGGGACTGTCTTGAATCTCCAGTCATACTCGAGGCTGCTTAGCATACTTGGTGCCAGAGCTGGCACCTTGATACGAAAATCGTCCAACTTTGCTTTCCCAGCTTCCAGTACTGCGATTTGAAGGTCTGGATTTCCGGAGAGACGATTCGCCAGGACTAAGCCTGCTGTTCCTCCGCCGATGATTACAATATCATAATTATTCGACACGAATGTGTCGATGTCGGCGATGTTGATATTTTCCCTGAAAGGGTGTTCAACTGAGTCTGCCATTGTGGTTGAGTGGTGGGCAATATTGAGAAACAGAGCTGGTCGAACTATCTTTCCTCTAGAATTTCCAGGAGATTTTTGATGTATATGTACCGCACAAGTTCTCTTACATCCATTTAAGACCTGATGTGCTTACTTTGCCTTCCAGAACATTTTGCCTCCACCATCAGCGGACTTGAGCTCTCACTCTTCTCATCGTCGTTCTATAATTGCGGATCAATCAGCAGAGTTGCATGAATCCACAACGAGCCCCCCCCCCCCCACATTTCAGCATGTCGAGAGCCGCGAAGTTCTCAACACACAGGATCGAATGCGATGCCTCTCACCTCCAGATCTCGACATTCGCCGAAATCAAGTGAGGCTACGACCAAAAAATTCATTTCATTGGTCAGATTCCAGCAGCAATAGCCTACTGCAAGGGATTTTATACCGGATATGGCTCAAGGTCAGGTACCAGTCCCTACGCACGTACTCGTAGTAATCCGAAGACCATTTGGCATGTTAGTGCCATGCAGCACAACGGGGTTCTGATTGGTCAATTGTGTCAGCATTTGAACGACGAGGGCTACAGGTTTTACGGCCGTACAGCAGATGGTATGTATATCTCGAGAATGCATGACTCTTTCTGAGAATTTTCTCTCCAAAAGGCAGATAATTTGGAAGACTGGAACCGGGATTCGCTCGCTTGCCAAGAGATATTTGCTTTCGACTCGGCTCGGCTCTCTCGCTTCGGGAACAGAACGGGGAGACGGACATGAAACCGTCCCGAGACTCTGGAATCACAGAGCAAGATGATAATGGAATTATGGAATTATGACTTCGTCTCATTCGGGTATGTCATAACTGAACGAATCATTCATTCAGTGGCAATTGTCATGCCAGAAATTGACCGAAGCCAGTTCGCTCGCCTCCCTCGTCATTGTTTTTGTTGTTGTTCATTGGGTATTTCGTCATTGATCGACAATCAGATAAATCCACAAGTCCGACCATCTTTCACACGAATTTCCAGCAAGGTAGCAATACCAAAAATTAGATCGGACGACGTACTTTCATGAAGAATAGATATCTCGTCCAGAACTCCTACTTCCAGCTGGCCGCGGGCAATCCCTGTCGGCTCGTATCACGTTTCCGTTGAGGGTCGACGTCACGAACAATCGAGCCCATGACACAAACATCAATGCCTCTGACGTCTATCTGTGCTAGTTACTCTTTACTGGGTAACAAAACAGTCCAATGTTCATCGACGTCTAGTAAAAGGAACTACTTCCCCAGTGTCGAATTTCACCAAGTACAAGCATCAGCGATTTCGCCAAGTTAGGGACTTCGCAACACATTTCCGAATGGACAGGCCGTCCGAGTATTATATCACCAGCATCCACTACGAATCAACTTTATAACACATCCCTTCCAAAGCCTATCCTATTCAGCGAATCCCAGCTCAATGCCACATTACCAAGCCACGTAGACCCAATTTTTCGGCTTTATATTCCGAGTTAAGATTGTACACGACCCCTGCAACTCCACGTTTCGGGCAACAATTCGCACGGTTCTTTCATCCGCGAGGTAGTCCAGAGATGTGTAGCATACACTTCTTTCTATGGTAAGTGAGGAATACATCATCCCATTATTCATCCCTACCTTGCCTCATTGGGTAATCTGAAGCTTCCTTATTGGATCACATCACTAATTCTGGGGGTTCTATATGATGTAGGTAGATATAGATTCGTTGCTACATCATAGCAGATATGTCATACAAATCGCCACCCACATACGCAATGCTGGTGTGCAGTGCTTTATTGTAGCTTTTATATTATTACTCAGGGCTTCCCACGTTTTCAAGTTCACCTTTCTCCCTTTCGAATTTGTTATTTTCATCTCTATTTTGACAGATCTATACTCCCTCGATATGCACTAGTTCTGATTTGGGTTCCATCTCCGGACCGAACATGCTCCTTTTGGATGTTAGGAGATTCGACTGCTATGAGATAAAGATCATTCATCGCTATCAAAGCATCCCATGATATATCGAAAATCAAGATCTGTCTTTCCACTCCATCGACGCCGCGGACTTCTGCAAGCCCTACCTCGGCCAACATTTTAGGCTTCGACTCGATGTCGGCACATACAATAGTCATTGCATCGCCCCAGCGTTTACACAAGAGCGAGGATTGAAGAAGGCAAACTATGTTGGAAACCCATTTAAGACATCAGAGCTGTCATTCGGCTTTTCTAGCCAAGGCGTCACTCTCATTGCACTAGAATCTGAGCAGCATCCCATCCGTGTCTCGGCCAGGTACCACTTCCATCCTCCCAACACTGCCGCTTGCTGACAACATTTTAGGTTTCGTTTAGGAGTATCCAGCCCTCAGCCCAATAGATCCAGTCTACCCTCGACACCCGCCCAGTCTCGATATCCCCTTCGAAGATGTTAAGAGACAGTCGTTTCTAGCCTTCCATTATCTGTGGCAAGCGTAACCCGATCCTCTCGAAATGCAGATGTACATCATCTCAATCAAGCGGACTGGCGCCTCACAAGGAGGAATGGGAAGAAGTTCTACCATAATCCCCTCCTACCATTCGAAAGTCTCGGTCACATCATGAGTGTCCAGCCAAATACATCACGTCACTTCATCCTCCACTTTCTACCTTTGACGTGGGTCACATAACTCCCTCGGCCACTTCAGCATCATCATCACGAGCAGCTACTCCCGAGGCTATTAGTGTCTAGACACCACGGAACTTTTCATCAGTAGCTCTGCTTGATCACCAAGCAACCCCTCATTATCTTCTCCGCACCAGGCCAGATCCCGGAACATCACAAATTTGTACAATGTGGTAAGTGATTGCGAGCTTTTAGTTTCAGTATATTAATACTGCTCGTTAAGACAGTACAACATAACACGACAAAATACAACTCCCGCATCCGCACACCAGCACCTGCAATTTCCACTTTTGTTCTCCGCCCACTCGACAACTTTTGTCAGTCGATGAAATCGTACAACCACCCATACAGTTATTTTTGGCCACAAGGCACATTGTTGCGATGCATACACCTCTTGGTCAAAATCCGATCATACTGTTGCTATCGCTAACAGAGACGCCGCAGTGACTTGTGTACCTCACATCATCGCGCGGTCCCCATCAGTCAGTTCATCCACCGCATTCAACTTTTCGTCACAGAACCAGGCCATTGCATCTTATGCCAAAGGGAAACATCGGGGTGTAAGATCACCTGCGCCATATGACCAAATCGCATGGCTGGAATGCCTAATTGACCTATTCAGCACCACCATCGGTCCATTGCGAGAGAAATGCAAAGGAAGGGTCGGCATCAGGTATCATCGTCTCTAGCGAAGGAAGAGGTACATCTTTGGGATACATGGGATTCTCAATACCCTCATCTTCAATCGATATCTCTTTCTTTGCACCTTCTGGCGGGCTGTTGAAATCGATCGCGGAGTCCGTCTGGCCTGGTGAACCACTCGACCCGTTCCGGGACATATTGACACCACTTGCGAAGTCTGTGGTGATTCTGTTTCCAGCATATGAAATGTCGCGAGACATAGGTCGACTTCCCATCCGATTGTGTTGGACACTTGGAAGATCACTAATGCTCACGGTCGAGGTGGCGTAGGAGTTGGAACGCCCGTGGCCTGGAAGGTAGGTCGAGTTTTGAGCTGACATAGTCGGGCTCTGGCCGTCGCGCATGGAGTCCTGAGCATCTGGTATAGAATCCTGTTGGACATAGCCGCCGAATGACTTTGTCATGACAAGACCCTGGCCAATCTCGGCTCGCCTCTGATTGCAAATGTCAATCCGATCCTGTAGCTGGGCAGCTAAAATGGAAACCTTGTTCAAGCTGTTTTTGGCCATGGCTTTGTGATCATCAGAATCACAGCTACTGTCTATGTCGAAAGCAAGATTCCGGAACGATTCCAATTCCTCCTCCACCATGGCAACTTGGTTCCAAGCGAAGTGATTGTCCTGGCGCTCCTTGATCATCTGCTCTTTCTTTTCAGCTTCCGTGAGCTTCTTTTTCTGGCGACATTTCTGCGCTGCATCTCGATTCCGCTGCAGGTGATTCTCCCTCTTGATTGCTAGTTCTTCCGCCGTGCGTACCTTCTTCCTGGCGCCTCGACGTCTCTTTGGTTTGGGTTCTTCTGCAACATCAGGATTCGACGCGGTCGACTTGGTCCTCTTCTGGCCTCCCATTTGAGTCGTTTCGTCTTCGTTTGATTGTCTTTCCGCTTCTCTTTGAACTTGAAGGTCGGCTAATTGAGGCTCACCAGCTGGCGCAGACGCATTTGTTGGGACATTGCTGTAGGAGGTAAGGGATAGAGCTGATGGGGCCAATGTGTTCGCCGGAGTCGAGGTTGGCAGAGAAGTACTGATTGGAAGACTGGGGAAGGGATACTCGCTGCCACCGACATAATCACCTGGCATATTCCCCATGGTAGGTTGTAAGTTGCCTGGCATGTTGGGCATGGCATTCTGCAAGTTACCAGCGGGAGGTGTAAAGTTCAGCATTTGGCTGAAGTCGTAATCAGAATCATTGAGGCTTGGTGCGAGAAGTTCATTGTTCATGAGTGTGCTGCCGTTCCATGGATTGCCGGCATAATCGTAAGTTGTAGGGAATTCCATTGTGGTGCTTGCTGATCGAGATTGCAGAGATCTCGGGATATCATAAGAATATCGAAGCACGATCTACTGGTGTGCGTTGATGGCACTTCCTGCGGCCAGCACAGGTCTAAACTCGAAGTAGAGACACTACCTCGGGTCCCAAAAAGCTCTAGCCACAAGAAGGAGAATGAGAATGGTTCTGGTTTTGGTTGGTATGGTATGGTATGGTATATGGTATGTGGCGTTTTCGCAAAGCAGGAGTAGTCCAAGTGCTCTGTTCCTCTTTTTCGATTCAGCCTTCAGCGATTGTTGACTCGGTGTCTTCAGATAATGTGTAATGGCCTGGAAGAAGGATGAGGCCCGATTTTGATGGTGGAATGTTCGCGAAGTCTTGCTTGGGAATATTCGGCAAGCCCAAGTGCAATTGGAGGCAGATGCAGTTCTGGCACGCAACTATCGCAGCTGTGTGAGGTCAATGTCGAGCAGTAGAATCCTGGTAATACATCGTTTTAGCCATACTGCAATTCAAATGTCTTTGTGTGTGTCGAGGTTTGTGTCATTGATGTGGGACTTTCCTTACCTCTACCGTTCAATTGTAGTTGTGGGCCACCTAAAAGTGTAGTCTCGACCACAGGAAGTGGCGGACGGACGCCGCAACGTTTTTCTTTTGCAGAAAAAGTGGCAATTGACAATGAATGCCACAGGTATTGTTGGTGTGTTGTTGTTGTCGTTGTTGTTTGTGTTTCGTAGTAGAGATGAGGGGAATGCGGGCCTGTGTACAAAGAGATTATGCTTGTGCTGTCGGCGGGGAAAGGCACTTTTCAAGAGAAGATGGGAAAGTTAGACTTCGACGGGCTGTCGACTATAGGGTATCCCCTGCCCTTTCCTGACTAAATATCCCACTAAGAAGTCGCGCTTAAGGTATGGGATCGAGAAGCAGCGGAAGTGATCCATATAAAGTTGTAGTGGTTCGGCCAGGTTCAGTCGGCTGCTCTTGCTGATCCTGCTGCTGCAATTCGTTTGTCGGCCTGCTTCGTTGCGGTACGGAGTACTTTTGCTCGTCCAAGTATCTGGATGGTGCTCGGAGTGTTTGAAGTGCCTGCTATTGAAGATTTTCAAGACAGATTTGATGAAGAGCAGGTAGTCATATGTTCAAAGACCACTGGATTCTGGGGATTCGGCGAAGACAGGGTTAGAAGAAAATGCTGGAAGATGCCGTGGAAGTTTGAAGCAAGAAATGACGCTGCACTGCACTGCACGGCGCATATGAGGGATGAAAAGGTAGGGTTGTATGAAGTGGGAGTGCGCTGTGCAGGGCATATCATTGGCGTTACTCGCAGCCGGGTAGAAGCTGGCAGGGTTTGTGGTGGTGCTGGAGCTTCACTCATAAGGCGGCACTGGCACATAACACTGGCATGTGCACTGGTACAAACACAGCAATATTCAGTGTAAATCAAAAGCAAGCCTATGCCCAAACATAATATCACCATTCTGCGGAACGGCAGTCAGTGAGACTGTGTCTCTCGCTATTACTGTAGGGAACGACAAAGGCTAGAACGGCCTTTTGGCTCCAGGCCTGGGAACAGCTACCTAAGAGAGTACAGTGGAAGTTCACTAGCCACTGTACCTGGTTGCAGTACTGTAGATCAATGCTGGATGTGAACCACCCAGAGCTCGGAACCCTAAATGCTATATTTTTATGTTCATTCCTTTGAAGCTGTATTGCGAATCCCTCCATGATTCTCCTTCTCAAGTCTATCTTATCCCTTTCCAAAAACAAAAGAAACACAAACATCCAAAACTATTGCGCTCGAAAGACGTGTCTTGTGTCTTGTCCGCCCCTCACTTCTTTCTCTCCTCCCCTCCCCGGAACGCCGTCATCTCACAGCACACTGACATCAGGGAGTGGATCGCCCGCATGAGAGGTGGGGAATGAGTAACATGGGATTTTGCAAAATCCCATCCCTGGTGGCGATCCAATCACTCACCGACCGTGCTCTGTCGTTGCCCGGAATAAGTGCTCCGGGGACAGGGAAGAGCTTGAAGAGCTTTAACTTTTGCCTGGGATGTTGGTGCAGCTGGCTGGCTGCCCTTTGATGAGGGGAAGTCGCCTCCGTAGAACATCGCTTCGATTAGAGTTAGCTTGTGACAGTGGAGAAGTAATCGAGTCTGCAGAGGACAAGAGCTCCGTATGCATGGTATGAGAGTGGAGTGACGTGGGTAGAATTTTCAGTGGCGACTTTTGATGCTGAACGTAGAGAAGATCTACCTCCTATCGGGGAGGCGGCCTATCCTCCATCATTAGACGACCGCCAAGATATTAAAAGGCAACCCGTACTGGTACGGAAGTACGAAAGTACATTGTGTTCGATCATCACGAACGATTGGCGCCAGGAATACCGAGAATGCATGTTCTTCCGGAGGTGTCTCCGCAACTCTTCCACGCTTATCCAAGTAAGACGAACATTCGTGGACGTTGAAGATCTTCAGACAGCAGAGGCAATCGTAAGGTTTTTAACCAAGACTAATAACATCTGGGAAGAGAGGAGATTCCTTGTAGAGTAGCTTCTTTGCCACACAAATATCAAACCTTATCTAGATAACTCCGAACTTTCCCCTGTCCAAGAACCAACCATCAAGAATTCCCGAGCCGTGGATATGGCGCATAAATACTATGGTATGAATGGACCAACTGCTCCAGTGATTTTCATGAGATCTACAGATCTGTTACAGGAAAGAAGAGAGTTGTTGATCTTCCAGGATCGGAAAGTGATCGTAGATTGCTGAGATATATAACTTGATGAAATTGCGTACCTTGAGACCGAATCCTTTCCGGATTCTTAATCCTGATTTTTGAGTTTCTTTGAGTCGGTTACTTTATCGATCCTCGATCGTATCCAGGTTGCCGGAAGGAGTTTTCTTCAATTGATGCCATGCAGTGCGGTTGTCTTCTTTATTTGGCTCTACCACCGCACTTCCATTATCTTGAACTACAGCTACCGATTTTTATCCTTGAGTTGTGGCCCGAAAAGAAAGTCTACACAGCTTTCCCTGCAAATTTACTAGACGTTTTCTGCCTGTTGATTTTATGCCTGTGCAATGCGCTCTACGAGTCGTGCAGTATTCAGATTCACACAGTCCTCAGCCTCCAGCGGGGTAGGACTACCTTCTTGAGATTTTCAGTCACTCCAATGTCGTCATATTACAGGCTCCACTCCCCCTTGTCTTCTCCAGTACGTCGTTCATCGGAAACATCAAAGCTTTGGAAGTTCGAGACAAGGCAGCCGAATGCCTGCCGGGCCACAACCACTCAAGCGAGCTGGGTGGCTACGGATGCTGTCCATTCATGGAGCGGGATAGACATACACCTCGGCATGGCAGTGTGGTAGGATATCGGGAATCCCCGATTCAGACCGTGTAGCCCGTCCACGCAAGATTCTGTCCAGCTGGAAATTTTGAGTTTTGTGCTGTCTGAACGGCAACAGTTCCACTTCACTTGATGCTCTAGAGGGTTTGCAGAGCATGGGGCGACATGGCATTCAGTTCCTGATTCAACGTCTGGTAGTTTTTGAGCTCCTTTCGAAGGAATGGAAGCCTGTACAGACACTTCCAAGCAGCCGACCGCTGAAAGGTCAACGCACATCTCCCTGCCGGAATTACCACCCGCCCAGCCAGTACGACGCCATCAGGAACGCCCCATGGAGACCGTCTCCACAGCTTACAGCCTATCAAATTCACATTCGCACGCTATCAGATCGTCGATAGCGAGCTCCGGGAATACAATAAACAAGCACTTGGGTTAGCTCAGCATAGAACGATCTCTATCGCTTGATTCTTTTCCTGCCATTGCCATTCCAAGGTCAATGTCACAGAATCCGCAAACCACAACATCAATTTCAAATTCATTACATTGAAGCGCCAGAACATCACTTGAAACTCCTCCCTGGGGCCTGAAAAAGCAGAAGCGAATGGACACTGGAGGACGTCCTACAACAAGTCCCCAAGCCCTCCTACCAGAAATCCTGTTTCCCTTCGCTGATTGATCTGTATCCATACCCAACGGCCCGCCACAAAGCACACTACAGTATCCGAATAGTACCAGTACTTCCGTACAATACCAAGACCAAGAGCCATTCCCATAAGTAAGTGCTTCATCCATCTCACCCCTGCTTCAAGTTCGCTACAGGGGAGGCGATGACACAAAGCAAAAGCAGCACTCTGCTCGTCTCTTTCTCCGTGGAGCGCCCCTCTGAGGTATGATCGCCTGGGATGAATCCTGGGTCTGACGGAGGTGCTTCTGTCATTTTGCAGATGGTTGAAGACAAGGCTGGCTATTGGTCGTCCTACGGTAGTATGGGCATTGCTGATGCTGGTGCGAGGCAGGAGATTGTCGCGACGCTCACTCACAGACTGAGATGTTTTGCATGATGTTGGCCTCATCACGAAAGCCAGACGCTCGCCAGATTTTCATGCGATCAGGGCGGGGTAAATCGTGGAGATGCGAATGGAAAGCATGAGATTGTGCGCTCACCCCCATCATTTCAACATGGTACCATGGTACGATCCTCACACGATTGAACTTAAATCTCATGAACTCCCCCGTCGCCAGCCTCTTCTGCTTCTCTTTCTTTCTTACACTTGAGAACTACTTTGCTTCGCTCCTCTTGTATCCCCCTCTTTCTCGAATATCCATCATCCAATCACTATCTCTCTCAGATCTCGATCCGTGCGTGTACAGCCAAGTGGATCCGAGTCGAACCCTTCATTCCTGATACCCTAAAGTAGGAAGAAGCCACAGACATTGCAAACGCCGAAAGAAACCTCAAATCCCGTTCACGTGGACGGTTTTGGTGAGTTGCAGTTGCGCTGCAGTGATAGGAGCGAGAAGTGTCTGCCTCAGTGTGATGGTCATGCCGCAATGTAACGGCCAGGAGGCGAACCAAACGAGGAGTGTCACGTGTATAAAAAGGGGAAAATTGGTGAATGTAGGGTCTTACTCTTCTCAGAGCCAGCACAGGTATGAAAATCAGATATGATTCTGCCTCAACTATCTCGAATTGATTTGCTTCGTCGCATTCTCTGTCTGTTGTCAAGTGCTTGTCGATGCCCACGTGATAGGCACGGTAGCGAGACACCACCAGACCTAGAGGGCTGCAGGTCTCGGAAGGGAATCACGTCGCAATATGTGCACAGAATGACTACTTCCAAATACTTACCTTCTGCTCAATGCTCAATGCTCAATAACCAGGGCTTACAATACCTGTAACATGTCTTGACAGAGTTCTTCTTCACTTGCCAATTCCACCTCCATCCCCCTAATCCCTGCGGAAAGTAAAGACATTTCGACGAATTCGCAACCGTAACCCAGGTGAACACGCAAAATGGCACCAAATATCGGCTCTCAGTACGCTACCTACCCAGCTTCCTTCTTGTTGCACATCGCAGGGACCCTCCACCAATTCCGTCCATTTAGTGCCTGTTAGGTCAATGTTCGGTCCCAGACTTCCACTTCTCGAGATCTGGTGAGGTGGAGGTGTGAAGGGAAATCGAAAGCGCTTATGTGTACAGGGACGGGGTATGATAGGGGTGTGATAGGGGAGGGTAAGGGAGATTGGAGATGGGCGACGTGTAACGAGTTTGATGCAGAGGATGGTGGGAGGAGTGAAGTTGTGATTTTGGGTGCTGGGCTTGAGGATTTTATGGTAAATATCACGGAATTCCAGATTGGAGTAAGAATACTCTAATTCAGAGTAGGAGTAATGGTGAGAGGTAGAAGATGTGGAAGGACGTCCTAGGACTGGTAAGCTCGAACCATCTTATTCCCAATGATGCGAACTGTGTTGATGGAATACTGCATGGGTTCTCAAACAGTTGTGAAGCTATGAGTCTGTACTCACTGATAAGAAGAGAGGTAAATGACGCTCCTTCCTTGAGGGTGGAAGTCAGCGGAATATCCGCCCATGATTACAGAGAGAACTGCTCAGCAACATGAAAGGAGCGGAAAAGACTTCTCATGGCCCAAATTTGAATGATACAAAGTGCCAACTGTCTCTCATCACACATCACTTTCTCCCACACGTCAACATCGCTTATCATGCAACGCGCCAAGATAGCATCATCCTCAAAACTGATATTACAAGCGGACGAAGGCTACGAAACTCGCGCTGGGTCCAATGCCATTGCTGAGGAGGGAGATGACAGAAGCAATCCGGTGGTAATCGACAGCGACTTCAGCCCGGAGCCAATCGAGGCCGTGACTGAACAGATTCCCAACACTCAACAACCAACTGCTAAATTCTAAATTAGACACGCGAATGGTGTGGCACAGGCAGACGCTCAGTTCAGACAAGCGCGTTTGGAATTGGGTCCGCCCGTCGCCATCCCAGCTGCTTCAATATTCAATACCGACGATGTCATTAATGCCGCTGGGGCAATCGACCAGCACACTTGTGCTTTCGAACTCAGCGGGGATACGCGATTCCTAGACGAAGTCAAAAAAGTGATGCACATGGTGGAGACTCGAAATCCTTATGTCAATGGCTGTGGGCTGACGGAGTTGTATAAATTTGCGTATGGAATCGAAATCCAGGAGAAAACAATCACGGAAGTCGTTGATTCAATGGTAAGCATCGCAATCTGTTGCTATGAACCTACAGTAGACAAACTCTGATTTCTCATAGCGCGGGTCAGTCCAAGTAAGAGTTGGACGCAGCAAAGTACGACGTCTATATGAACTGCTTCGGGAAGGACAGATCTACCTATCCCTCACGAATGTAACGGCTTACATTGAGATGGGCTGCGCTGCCTTGAGACGCCCACGACAGACGGCGCTCGACGACATAAAAGATTTGATCGCAACACTACCGAAGCCAGTGCTCTCAGAAGCCAGGTCACAAATAATTTATGACTATTTGATAGTAGTAAGAAAATGCCAAGGGCAAGGTTTTGATTCTTGGGACCAAGCCCGCAAAGACCTGAGGCCAGGACACCAAAGTTGAAGTCTGGCGAAAGAATAAGAGGAAATGATATTGATAAAGAACGTATTATAGCAAGGGCTAGGTTCAAGAACAAATGGGTGACAACGATCATCTGGGAAATGTGTTTTTAGAAGCGACTTCACTTGATGTGCAAGTCAATCGGTAAAAGTACAGAAACTGTTCGGTGCCTTGATCGACGGGAGGCTTGGGAGGAATTCTGGGAGAAGATGGCAAGGAAAGATCCCACTGGAATGCTGTATTTACTGAATGTAGAGATTGGGCCTGGAGCTCCGGAAAATTCATCGAATCAGACTGAAAGTCAGCGCGCAGTACAAGAAACAATGAATAGTGGCAAGAGAAGAGCATCAGAAATGACAGACTGAAAGAAGCAAGCTTGAAGAAAGGTAGAAGAGCGGAAATTAGAATGAATGCATATGTTTTATCCTCCATCCGCGAGAAACGACAGCAATACATTTGAACTTCTTGGATTCCAAAATCAACTGCTTCAAAGGTAAAACTTGTAGATCAGTCCTCGAACCTGAACAGAACCCAGATCATCCAATTTGCTGCGCTGTTATAATCCCTCAGATGACTATATTAAAAATTTGAGCAGTCGAACACAAATGTTAGAAGGTTTAGGAGACTTCTCCACCACGTGCGATCAGGATATTCTCAAAATGTCGTATAATAGTTCGGTATCGTATCTACAATCTCTTTGAATTGTTCACTGTGTCCGGGTCCAAGTTGATTTCAGAGGTGCTCAGCATTATTCCTAGCATCTATGTGACAAAGAATGCTGCCAAGTCATGATCCCCCCAGCCGTAAGCAAATCGAAAACCCATCCCATGCCATGCAAAACACAAAAACCCTTTACCGATTGCTTTTGGCGACACGCTCCAACTCGTCCTTCTTCTTGATGGCATACGAGTTGCTGCTTCCCTTCGCTGCGTTGATCAACTCCTCGGCCAAGCACTCAGCAACTGACTTGACGTTTCGGAAGGCGGCCTCGCGAGCACCGATTGTGAGGAGAGCGATGGCTTGGTTGACACGGCGGAGAGGGGAAACATCGACGGCTTGACGACGGACGGTACCAGCTGAACCGATACGGGTAGAGTCTTCGCGGGGTCCGCAGTTGACAATGGCGTCAACAGCGACTTGGATGGGGTTCTGGTCGGTCATGATGTGGATCTGCAAGTCGAATGTATCAGCATTTCGCTTTCCTCCGCAGTGTATTATATGGGCTCAACGTACGATCTCGAAAGCGTGGGCAACAATGCGAACAGCCATGAGCTTCTTTCCGTTGTTGCGACCGTTCATCATCAAGGAGTTGGTGAGACGCTCGATGATTGGGCATTGTGCCTTTCTGAATCTCTTCTGGGCATATCGACCGGCGGAGTGAGAGATGTAGACTGGAGCGCGGATCTGGATATAATCGCTGCAGAGTGTCATGTTAGCCAGAACTTCGTAGATGGTCCGTTTTCCCTCTGGCAGATGCTCCAACCCGCCCCAATTCCTTTCCCTGCGCCCGTTTCCAATTGTGTCCAAAAGGGAGTCTTACGTCAAGGAGATATCGCGTATCTCGACATCTTCATATGACCATTTGTTGAACTGCGATGATCAGAGAGTCAGCTATTGATCATATCTTGGGAGCAATACTTTTGAGATACTCGGATGGGGGAAATTGGCGACTGCCCGAACAGCGTACCAGCTTGATTGTACCAATCTCGGCGGTGACCTCCTTGGGCAGAACCTGGTAGCCAGAGACGGCCTCGACCTCGATTTCCTCGTTGTCAGACATGTTGGGCGATGGCTGACGCTGGTTGTAGTTTGAAGATTGTCGGATGTGTCGTCGAGGTGCACTTGAAAATGAACTCGCTTAGAGCAATTTCTGTCGCTCTTTCCGTGTGGACACTAGAAGCAAAATAGGCCTAGCGAAGGGAAAGCCCTATCCATATCACGTGAAGTGTGGAGCACGACAATCCGATTTTCCCACATTCAGATTTCGTAGAGCGGACTCACGACATTCGCAATTCAACAACCACATCGAATCAGTCAACATGGGTATGTACCTCAACTCCATTACATGTGCTCAATTTATCACGGCACATTGCGATACGACTTTCGCGCTTTTGCGGCTTGCGCAGCGCACCATAGCCGGCTCTCAACCCCTCACCATCAAAACCGCCTCGACCTGCGAATAATCACATACTGACTGTATTTCAGCGCCCGCAAACACCGGAGCAAAGAAGCAGAAGAAGAAGGTACGGACTCCACTCGACTCCAGGTTCCGGAGTTGAAAGATGTCGAAATTTCGAGATGCTCGAATCTGGCACCGTTTATGAAGAACTTATGCTAACACCCATATACAGTGGTCCAAGGGAAAGGGTCAGTACATCTAGGATTTCGAAATACGCAGAATTTAACCCGTATACAGTCAAGGACAAGGCCCAACACGCCGTCATTCTCGATAAGGCCACCTCAGACAAGCTCTACAAGGATGTCCAATCGTACCGTCTCATCACAGTTGCCACCCTCGTCGACAGACTAAAGATCAACGGATCGCTCGCACGGAGATGTTTGGCAGATTTGGAGGAGAAGGGACAGATCAAGAAGGTTGTCGGACACAGCAAGTTGCAGATCTACAGTATGTTCCTCCCATGGACCGACCTTTCAGAAAGGACAACAGCCAGCCAAGGCTTTGGCTACGATTCGGAACTGGATACTAACAGATGACCAGCTCGTGCGGTCGCTGCTGCGGAATAGAGGAGTTCTCTTTCTGTTTCTTCGATGTCATGACCAGCCACCCTTCTTTCGATAACGAACCAAACATGGGCTAGAGCGAACGGGTATGGGTTGGGCATTTGCAATGGGCATGGGATTTGATTTCACGGTGTAGCATATCAAAATCGAACTGCTTCGCAACTGCATACTGGTTATTGAGGAATCCAATGACGTGACACGGCCTTTGATACTAGTTAGATTTGGCGGGAATGAGCTGTCTGGACTACGTGCACACCACTTCAATCACCAAGATGCAGGAAACGAGCAGGAGACCAACAAGGAATCGAAGTCTTTACCAAAGCAGATCATCACAACGAACGAGCTAGCAAGAGCAGCTGCAGATTTTCTTATAGGCGCTGGAAAACCAAATATAAAACGGCTCGAGCAACCTCAGCCTCACCAGGATGAATCTACTTCATACATTTCGGATCCCAAGCCATTAATTTCGAACCCGCTCGCATTCCCTCGTATGGTTCATCGTGCTCTTCGAAGTAGAAAATGCAGCCAAGCAATCCATCTCAAACTTAGCAATTCGGCACATCCAAGTGGCTCATCCTGTCTCCTCTCAACCCCACACTTCACGAGGCTAAGTGACGACGCCGAGGCTAATGTAAATAACACCACCTAAACCACATCCCATCGCAACTCATCACACTCCTCTACTTCTCCTTTACTTCTCCTCTCTCCAGTCTATCTCTCTCTCTCTCATCAATTGAGCCACAATTTCCCTCTAAATCCACACACAAAATATTCACGACACGATGTCGTCCGCAGAAACTACCCGCCAGCGCAGAAAGGATGCTCCTGTAGCCAAAGCTACAGAGAGAGTCGAGAAAGCTTCCCTAGCAGCGCGCGCCAAAGCAGAAGACAGCGCTTTCAGCTTGACGGATGCAGCACGCACAATTGTTTTCTTGGTACTGGCTAGTAGTGCGCTGAGTTATTTCGTAACGAGGGAGAGCTTTACGTGGGGTGTTAAGAAGCCGAGTTGGGCGACTGTTGCTGGTGTTAAGAGTTTGATTGTGAGTTGTCTTTTCATTTTACTTATAGTTCTTGTATTTCCAGTTGGAGTCAATGGGATTGGGATTTGTATTGAAGAAACAATGCTGATTGGAGCTATCCAACTACAGGCCGGCCAACAAGCCCTCACGGACTCCGACCTCAAAGCTTTCGACGGCAGCGACCCAACCAAACCGATCTACCTCGCCATCAACGGCACCATCTACGACGTCACTGCCGGTGAACGACACTACGGACCTGGTGGTAGCTACCATTTCTTTGCAGGCAAAGACGCCAGCCGAGCCTTCGTCACGAACTGCTTCGAGGAAGATGGGAACCCTGATCTTAGAGGTGTTGAGGAGATGTTCATGCCGATTGATGATAGGGAGGTCGACATGCAGTATACGAGTGGACAGTTGAAGGCCCTGAAGGAGCAGGAGAGGAGACAGGCGAAGGTTGAAGCGTATAATGCGTTGAAGCACTGGTGAGCTTCTATCCCCCTTTATTTTTGTGAAGTGTACTGGATGGAGCTGATTGCGTCGGATATAGGGTCGACTTCTTTGCTAATAACCCGAAATACCCTAAGATTGGGATGGTGAAGAGAGAGCCGGGATGGGAGAAGAAGGGTCCAGTCAAAAAGCTGTGTAAGCGTGCTCAGGATGGCAGACAGCCGCGAAAGGCGCCTGCTGGGAAGTAGAACTTCTGCAACAAGCTCTGGAAACATATTTCAGAGTATGGATGGTTAGAAGGATGGAAAGGAAGAAATGGGTATGTATGGATTATAAAATTGGCTGGAGTGATTGTGCTTACTTGGTTAGGAATGGGGATTTGTGTATACTTAGATGGTGGGCAGGAAAAGGATTGGGTTTCGAAGGAATGGCTTTCACTGGAGACATGGTTATCAGTGATGTTTTGCATGCGTTTACAAGGATACTTAGTAAAATTTTAGCATCGTGTCCGCAGAAGTGTCAACATTCACATAAGCGAGGCCGATGTCATGAAATCGATGGATGATAAATAATTGATTCTTCTCTCTGCCCCCTTTTCAACAGCTTCGAATATACATCCCTTCCTCCCGCCAAATATTTTCCTACAGTATTTACACGTCCTCTCCCTGGCTCAGTCCAAGCCCACTTCACCCCATCCTGCCAAATGATACAACATTCCACCGCACACCACCCACCTCTTCCATCCCCAACCCAACAATCTCTCTACCTAAACAGCAGCAGTCAATGTAATCCTCCCCGTCACAGTACTAAGCGTAGTCGTCGGATTTCCAAGCCCAGGTCCACCATCACCTGGGATACAAGTCGTGTCCAGTTTCGAGTAGGGAATGCTTCCGACGCAGCGTTCCCAGGCTGGGCTTTTGCCTTCTGCCATCACGCATATGGCTTGGTTGTCATAGAATTGGTACCTGTTTGAGTGCTTAGCTTTAGCTTTGAGTATCTAGGAGGGGATGGTAAGAGGGAAGGGGAAGAGGGTTGGAGGGAGATGGGAGAGGAGGTGGAAAAGTAAGGTGAAGAAGGAAAAGAAAGAAACTTACCAGGTGCCGGATTGGTAGATACAGCAGCCTTTGGCGTATGTGACTTGATTTGTTGGACCGCCAGCTACACAGGCATCTGCTGAGACGAGTGGGAGGAGCAGGGCCGTTATTGAGAAGAGTGTTGAGAGGAACTGCATCTTGAAGATATGCACTTGGCTATTGTCGTTGGAGTTTATGAGGAACAATATTTCAAGCTAAATAAATCCCCTTATGACTGACGATAGTTTTGGGATGAAGATGTTTTAAGATCGACAAGAATGATAGGAGAGAAGCAGACAAGATGGGGTCCACACCCTCTTTATGAACCAACCTCGGAGGCAAGAATCTTGAACCCGTGGAAGCGAAGGCAGTAGGGAGGCAAAGAAGCAGAAATGCAGGAACAGGAGATCAGGACACAAGCAAAAACGGACAGATAATCTCCCTTCGAACTGGCTATATGCCATGCTAGCCATCGACCTACCTGACATCTCTCGCACTGGCGATTGGCCTCCAGAAAGCAAGCACTGCAATCTCTGCTGGTATTCTCATGAGATGTCTATTCGAATCTAGACGCACGTAGGCCGAAGGTGTGCTCTCCCCGCATCTCTCCTCCATCTCCATGCTTGATAGAATGCTTGCTAGACTGGGGAAGACTAGGAAGCAGAGACCGAAATAGCATACTGTTCAAAAGCTTCGGGCCTTCCCAATGCCACTCTGCATCGGCGATGCATCGCCTGATGCATGTTGATTTTTAGGACTCGCAAGCAGAGTAACATTCGCAGTGGCGACTTCTCCCCCTCTCCAGAATGTACGTCCACTCCATTCACTTGAGCGCCAAAGATCTCAAGAGAGAAGAGCTTTCGGATAGCGGCCCCTTTCGCTCCGGTAGCACTGGCTTATCCATTGGCTGGGAAAGCAAAGACAAATATATTGAAGTGCTCAAAGTTTGTGGGAAGGGAGAAGAAAGGAGGATAGAAGTGGATAAACAGAAGACTGGATATTAATCAAGGGTATCGGCTGATGGAAAGAGCGAGGGAAGTGGTGCTGAGGAAACGGGATGGGAGAAATGTTTAATTTATATCGGCTATGGTCCATATCAGCCGGTTGGACTGTTGGACCTGCTTTCGGAATGAAAATCGCCTTGAGCCCTCCTTGAGGGGAAATGGACTGAACCTGGGAGGGAGACAGGCGAGATAAATAACCGTGCATGTGAGTGAACCCAATCCAGATATCTGGAAGGTTGCGTGCGTTGCTATGAATAGAAAACAGAATTTTACTTCGTCTGGAACATGAAGAGTTCTGACAGGGCAGTGGTGAGTGTGCATAGCCTTTTTGTTGACCTGCAGCTGGCCTGGACCTGACAGAGATCGGATGAGCAGATTGGAGATCTGGGGGAGAGGTTTTGAGAGAATTTGATTGGAGATGGGATGATGGCATGTCAAAATGAAAATGAAAGCTTCCGAGATCTGTGCAGGGACTCACTACTCTATTCTTACCTACATAACTCATGAGACGAATTCGGAATGTTGCGCCCGGTTAGCAGAGGATATGTCAGGCCAAGCTTTTGGATATATTAACCACTGTATGATGCCGTGAAATATGTTTGCCGAGTTCAAGATTTTGCAGAGGGGCGAGAGAGAGAATAATCTGGCATGTTGGATGACCTCGCAACAAACGAGAGCAGGAAAGGTTCTCGTCGGCATGGTCGTTTCCGAAATTGCTGCTCCTCCTCTGCCCAGATGTTTCTCCAAGACCTTCATCATCCACCAGAGTCTCGCTGATCTCTTTTCAAATCCTTAAGCTTAATCCTAAGCCTCAACTGCAAAACCTCCTGCGACAGATCAAAAGCTTCAACGTCCTACACGTCGCCCATGAACACCAAATGGCCAAGCCTCAGGAGTGGATCATTAATAACCCTATTTCTATTTGACCCACCTCTCACCCCCTTTTGCCAAGCCGAAACTTTCTTTGCACCTCAACGCGCATCCGCCAGCAGCAACAAGCGGCTTCAAATCTCGAAACGGGGCTGGATTTGGGATTTTCACCCCATTTTTTGTCTTGACTCCTCCGATGTTGGCCTGTCATAATTTCACAAAGTCAAATGGTGCTGCCCGCTGCCATCGGATGTCACAGTCACGGGGGTTGCAACCCCAGTCGCTGAAACTCGCATGGTTTTGCAGGCGTCGCGACTGAGACGCTTCCGTGCTTCATCGTCCTCGCTTGGCCGCATCAAGGTCGTTCCGGTCAGGTCAGTGAGCGCATGCACGGCCATTGAAGGAAATTTCGATGGTAAGGTAAGTGCAATCTTGAAGGAAAGCATTATGGATGACTTCAATAAATCAAATATTCAAGTGGATTTGGAAGAGTAGGGAAGAGGTGGTGAATGCGCATCGTTTGTCTGTTCAACAACCGAGTTTTCTGTATAGCTTCATCTTTTTGCGCGCTTGAACGGCCGCCAAGAAGTCTGTTCAACCCAGCGCCGAGTGCCATCCAATGTTCCATGTCTAAGCGCTACAATCCATTTTTCTGTTTGAGCCACGACCAAACACGTTTCGCCAGCCAGCCCAGTCCGACATCACCAAGGCTTGCACCAGCTGGCAAGCCTGCTTCGATGTCTCCCTTCACTCAAAGTCCTGGCCCGAGAGCTGGAACAGCAAGGGTCAGTCCCATCGGAGATCATTCAAGCGGGTTGCGGGTTCCTTATTTATGCCTTGCGATGCCCCCCGTCCCAAAGAAGCCCGGCCCTTTCTCTCGATTACTTTCTTCACCATCTACCTCCATTCCGTCCGCTCTTCATTCTGTTTTATTTATTCTCTCATCTCTATTCTTTTAACTTTTTGTATTCCACCCCAATACACTCACTATCTTTAATTGTCGGCCAGTACGACACGAGCGCTAGACGCCTTTATTTCTTGCAAATCATCAACAGACACACATTCGTTATCTAGAGATCAGGATCTTCTTAAATCTTCAATATGCAATTCACATCTTTCGTCCTTTCGGCCCTTAGCATTGGCTCTGCCCTTGGTAAGTCATGCCGAACTTCAAATCCAGATTTCAAATTCCAGCGCAATTACTTACAATATCTACAGCTCAAGCAGGTGTCACCGTCCATGTCGTCCGCGTCGGATCTATGAACGGCTCCCTAGCATACTACCCCAACAACATCAAAGCCGCAGTAGGAGATATGGTCCAATTCCAATTTGCGCCCAATAATCACACCGTCACACAATCCACCTTCGACGCACCTTGCCAGCCCATCGCCGCAAACTCGAACGTCACAGGCATCTACTCTGGCTTCATGCCCGTATCAGCAAGCTCGACCACGACCCCAACATACACCATTATGATCAAGAACACTACCCCAATGTGGCTGTACTGCTCGCAAGGAAAGCATTGCCAGAATGGAATGACCATGGTTATCAACGAGAAGTGAGCATTACCCCAGTCCATTTCAACGACAATTTCAATTCTCGAGTTAACACAACTAACACACCCCCAGCTCCACCTCCCCTAAGACCCTCTCAGCATACCAAGCCCTCGCCGCAAAGGCAACCGTCAACCTCCCCGGCACCGCCGTCTCCGGCGGCTCCTCCAACTCCAGCACAGGCACCGGTTCTGGCTCTGGCTCTGGCTCTGGCTCCGGAACAGAGACCGGAACCGGGACTTCTGCATCTGGCACTTCCGCACCACAAGCCACCAGCTCCGGCTCAGCAGCTCACCACGTCCGCGCTGGCGATGCTATGGGTCTTGGTGGTCTGTTCGCCGTTGCCATTGCGCTGTTCCTGTAGATATGATGCACACCGTGTATCTCAATGGCTTCCTTTTGTTTTTCACCGAGCCGAGAAGTCTGGTCTAGCGACACGAGACTTGTTTTCTGTTTATCTTCGCTTGGGGTTGTCTGTGGACACTGGAGTAGAGGAGAAGGGAGAGAGAAGGCCGTATATATGTATGCGTTGGGCCGCGATGATGATGTCTTAATTTGAGGGTGAAAGGATGGGCTTGGGACGAGGAGAAAAACCTTTATGTATAGTGAAGCGCGATTCTTGATGACGCGGATAGGCACTTGGTTCGGTTCTGGGAATGATAAGAATCCAATAGATGATTATGCATATTACTTCACTGTTGGTTTGTTGACATTCGCTTGTGCTCGCTGTTGATTCCTTGAATGCTTTAGAACTATATGCAAGTCAAAAGTGTTATCAAGGAGTTGGAAAACGAGACAATACTTCGCCTTTCTAGACGGCATTAAACTTTTATAGTACATATGGTTACTGTATTTGGAGGTAACTGTAATTAGATTTATTTCTTACTCAAAAGACTATCATCTCTTGTGCTGGGCACTGCCACAGGCATCTTAGACACTGAGCTACTCAATTAGGACCTCGTATCTGTAGGTGTACCTGATATCTTGAACAGTAGCCCTTGTCCATTTCTGCATTCACCATCAACTTCAAGTGTCGCTATATATCAAGTAAAAGTCGAGTATAAAATCCGCCAGAGCCAGACACCAAACTCCTAATCCCATGCCTAGAACGCCACCACGTCACTCCACAGTGACAGTACTACTGCTTCAAATTCCATAAACCCTCAAAAGTCCAAAATCAACTGCGGCGCCAACCTCTCCAAATCTTCCACCTCAAGATACGCCCCATCCCCTCCCTCCACCACGTCCCCACCACCCACGCCCCCATCCTCCCACCCATGCTTCTTCTCATAATCCGCCCTCGTCAGCCCCTCCCTCACGAACGTCTCGATATACCGCCCCACAGCCGCATTCGCATCCTTGCTCATCCGCGTGTTCTCGTGCTGGAAGAAGCCGTGGAGGAGCACGTTGATGAGGTCTGGTGGGATGGAGGTTTGTCGGTTGGATATTAGGGATGTGTTAGGCTCTTGCTGAGGGTTGTTGGAGGTCTTGGTCTTGGTTTTGCGTGCGGATGGGAGAGGTTGGCTGGAGAATGGATCGTCGTCGTCGTCTTCTGCTGCGCTACCTTCTGCCTCGCCCATTTCTACGTCCTCCTCCTCGTCGTCACTCTCAACCTCGTCTTCGTCATCGCTGGCGATATCTAACACCGTACTCGCGTTCGAGACTCGCGTTTTCGTGAAACCACTTGTACGCTCTCTTTCCTTCTCTTTCGTCCTGGAAATGGGTGTTGATTTTGGTTTGGATTTTGAGGGTTTGTCGAGGGTGTTTGTGGATTTGCGCTTTGTTGTTGTGGTTGTGGAGGGATTGTTCGTGGAGCCTTTTGGACGGCCACGAGATTTGGCGCCGGGTAATGGGGCATTGGATGTTGGCCGTGGAGGATTGAAGGGTTTAGGTGGCATTGCTGAGGCTCTCGATTTCAGTTTGTAGTGTGAGGGGAGATGTTGTACGGTTCTCGAGCGCGAGGGGTACTGATTCCTTGTCCACCTTAGAAGAGGTTGGTCGTCAATTGGACGATCAAAGTTTTGGGCGAGAGGGGCTTAGGGTCATATGCGTATTGTTGTGTGATGGATCTTATGGGTGTGGTGAGAGGTGCGGTTATTGCGTTGAAGTCTTGGTGTACGACGCGTTGCGAAGAAGACGCGAGGTTGTGTGATGACATTCCGCGTTTCCACGTGATAGAAGTTATATTCCGTGGAGTTTGAGTTCTGTGTGGAGACAAAGGTATGTGAAGCTCAGAAAGAAGGCTTATTGACGACTAGATAGTGCGTGATCTCGATAGGTACTTTGGGGGCAAAGGAAACCACGATGTTGATACAGTTCACATCAAGCACTTCGATGCCAATATGGAAACAATACGGAGTAAATCAACATTCTTTCTACACCTAATTACAGTAAAGTAGTCATAAAACCCCGCAATGGAGAGAACAAAATCAAAAGACAGCCAAACACCTGGCCTGGGTACCATCCTTAGTTTAATGAAGCAGCAGAAACGCCAGGTGCGATGCTGCCCGCGAAAGAAAAGCAACCGCCCTCGATCATTCATATCCAACCTTTCTTCAATCGCTCGCTCGAAATGAAATATCAGACGTCAAGCTCGTCTATCTCTCGCTCACTCGCTGGTTGCACAGTTATATGACGTTACGATCTAGCCTGGCTTCTGCCTCTTACTCCACCACTTCTGATCGCCGGTGCGCTAATATCTCGTCTTGACCCAGCGCCTTCTATCATCTGCTTCCTAGGTGTCATCGTCCCCTGTGCTAGACTTCTTGCTCGACCTCTTCGCTCGCGGATTTGTGCTAGGGCTTCTTCGCGAGACATGGTAGGGCTCAGTGCCGGATTGAGAGCCGCTGGGAGGATGGTTGGGGGTGTGAGATCTGGTGGATTGGCGAGCGGAATACGTGTAGTTGTACTGATTGTGTGGAACGTGGGTACCATTGATTGCTTGATGGGACTCTCTTCTTCGGTCTCTGGAACATCTTGAGACATCTGGGTTATTGTTGTATCGTTGTCACCGTCTTCGGTGCGCGCTGGACTTTGAGGTGCGTCGAAGAGGGAGAGAAGTGATGTTCTGGTGTCGGAGATGAGAGCTGCTGCAGGTGGCTCGCATGAGGGAGTTCGCGCAAACGATCGGGGTTCTTCCTGCATAGGGTGGGTGATTGTTTTCTTCGCTGGTGAGATCCATGGGGATTCCTCTGGTGCAGGAGATTCAGTTCTGAAGATGCCTTCGGCTGGGATGAAGACTGTGCTTGATCGACCAATCTGTATCTTCTCCTGGGGAGGTGCCGAGGCCGCAAGCTCTTTTTGTGCAGCCTTCGAGATGCAGCAGTTCATGCGGCACTCTAACTCTAGAAACTCCACTCGGTCGTGTGCTCGGTTCGCTCTTTGTTGCTCCCACTCCATGAGCATACGCAAGTTGTCCAACTCCTCCTCGCTCGCAGCAGAAGAAGTTATCGTAATCATGTCCAAGGATTTGCGGGCCTTCTTTGGGCTGGCAAATTCATCGTCCTCTTTCAGTGTCGGTAGTGGTATTCTTCCTTCAGCAGCAATTCTGGCAATCTCCTCATTCTGCGCAATCGTCCTCAATGCATCACGCTCTTGTTCCACCAATTTCAGTTGTTCCTGAACCTGCGACACCTCTTCTTGGACTCCGACAAGCTGGTATCTAGCAGCGAAAGCTTCCTGTTCGCGCTTAATACTGCGCTCCTTCTCTTGTTCCAGATCTGCCTGTGCCATTTTCATCGCATTGCGCGCCGACTTCAATTCCTCTTGTAGCTTCACGACCGCCGATTGTGACTTAAACGACTCTTTGCGCGCTCTCCGGATCTCTTTCTCCCATAGGGTCTGCGTATGCGCGTGTGTTTCTTTGGCGCGGCCATAATTCTCCTATAAGACAATCAGTAACAGCCCACAATGCGCCACAAGTAACAGTTGACTTACCATGACATTTTCTAGTCTCTCGCCGACTCTACGTTCTCTCTCTTTGCCCTCTTCCACCTGCCTCCGAAGCGCTCGTGTCTCTTCTCTATATCTCCTCATCTCACTCTCTGCCTCCTCCCGCCCCAGCATCGCACGCTTCAGCGCCGCATCGTTCGCTTTTCTCTCCAGCTGCTTTCCTTGAAATGCCAGAGAGTTGAAAGCAGCTACCTTTTCGTGCACGCTGCTCTCCCTCGAATGACGGTGTGGGCTCCCCGAAGGCGAATCGTCGAAAATAGTTGAAGCTCGCTGCTGGTTGACGCGTTCTGGAGATACTTGGAAGAGAGGCGTCCCTGGCGACCCAGGAAATTTGAAATTCGGATCCATATCTGATGGTATAGATATGTGGGAGGAATGGATGGGGATTTTGGAGGTCCGTAGGTTGTAGAGACTCTTGGTCGTTCGGATGTGGTTGTGGTCACTTCGGTTGTTTACCTTTGGGTCCACTAGCGCGGTTGCTACGGGGGCTGGCATTATCAAGATTTCGATAACGGAATCACGGATCACAAATTGGAGCAATTTTCACCTGTCCAAAGGGGCGTACAATTCTATATATATCTAATTCTTTTCGTATTTTGCATAGCTTTGGTCTTCAATCATGATTACATATTGGTGTGTATAGTTTTGACATCCTACTCAAACCCTTCATGCGAACACAGTTCATGCACTCTGCCGAAGACAGGCATTCGAGAGGAGCCGCATTTATCCTGTTGCATCTCCATTACGACATTTCGTGAGACGGTAGGCAAAGGATTGGAAAGCTTGGTTGCTAGGGAAAGTGAAGGTTTTGCTCGGAAAACTGTATGCGTAGGATACGATGACTTGGCCCAAGGGTTGCATATCAAGAAAGGAGTTGGAGTGTTTGATGATATATGGTAACAAGAAGCAGCTCCACTTTCATACTTACATCCATAAAATGATATCGATCACGGAATCGATGCTCGAGGAAATAATCCGCTTGGATGAACATGGCTGCCATGAGCCAACTGGTGCATCGTCCATTGATCACCGTGGCGACTACCAAGGAGTTGGTTCGCAAAAGCTTTACGCTTGGATGTCATCAATAATGGCGCGTAATTGGGAGAAACACTCAACAAATGCCACGCTTGACTTGAAATAAAAGAAAAGAGCGATTCAAAGCTTCCAGATATGTATTCGTTATGCAAAATCATAAACCAAGATGCAAAGAGTTTTTCCGGATTTGTTTTGAATGCTTGCTCCTCTTTTCCGCTCACCCTTTCCAGCCTGGCTGGCCGAGAGATTGACCCGATCCACCACCTGCAAGGACTGACCGAAAGCAAGAAGTTGAAGCAGTGCACGTAAATCAGAAACAACACAAAAAAGATGAGCCCAAATCGTGCAATGATCGATCTGTTTGTTATCTACTTAGATATCTTTTCAAAGATTATATGCATTTAGAAACAAGAGAAGACGAGAACGGCGTCTGAGATATTTATCAACAGCTCGCCTCGCTTCTTCCTCAGGCAGCATCGGCAAGAAACGGGTCTCTAGCGACACTAGCCCCGTCTCGCCTCTCTAATTTTTCAAGCTCTGTCCTCCTGGAACCCTTTCCCCGACCATAAATTCTCGAAGGTCAATCCTCCATCCGCATTCATCCTCTCATACCATTCTTTCCACTCCATCCAACATCTCCCCTCAGTCCTTTGATCAGTCGATCTCCCAGTCTTCATCATGAGCAACGAACCCCCAAAGAAGGAGTCCGTCATGGGCGTGTAAGTTTCATCCTGTTCTCTTTTCCCCTTCGACGTCAACTCCGGGTCAATTGGCAGCGCGACCAGCATCCATCGAGACATCGTTTGACATCGCCATGCGTCCTCAACTGAGCTCAATTGGTGTCGGACAGTGGTATACAGATGTGCTGGGTACTCTGCTGTTGTCCTGCGAGCTTGGTCGTCGCTCAATGGCCTGGGGTCGAATTTTCGATACGACGCCAATCATCATCTACGAGCCCAAACTGACCTCTCCTTCAACAGTCCTCCCTTCGTTATCGATTTCTTGAGTACGTTCACCTCCCCGAGCCGGAATAATCATTATCGCCATTGATTCGATGGTCGATGCTGGATTTACGTGTGCTGGCTGGAATGACTTCAAGGATATCAACTAACCTGCGATAACAGTGGGTGGTGTCTCCGCCGCCGTCTCGAAGACTGCTGCTGCTCCTATCGAGCGTGTTAAGCTGTTGATCCAGAACCAGGTACGTTCGCATTTGTTATGATCTCCCAGCCCAAATATCTACATCTTTGCCGGATATCCGTTTCGGGCCGTGCAGAGACGGTGCCAAGAAATCGAAAAACAAATCTTTTGCCCGTCGATCTCTGCATGTATTTCTTTACACAACCCCATCTATACAGATATTCGACAATGTAGCTTGCGCAGTGACTAATTCAATCTTTTACAGGATGAGATGTTGAAGACTGGCCGTCTTGACCGCAAGTACGATGGTATCGTCGAGTGCTTCAAGCGTACCACCGCACAGGAAGGTGTTGCTTCTCTATGGAGAGGAAACACTGCCAATGTCATCCGTTATTTCCCAACACAAGCCCTCAACTTCGCGTTCCGTGACACCTACAAGTCAATGTTCGCTTTCAAGAAGGAGCGTGATGGATATGCTAAGTGGATGGCTGGTAACTTGGCTTCCGGTGGTGTAAGTTTCCCCCAGTTTTCTTCTGCCAAACATAGCTAATATTTGATAGGCTGCCGGTGCCACTTCCCTCCTCTTCGTCTACTCCCTTGATTACGCCCGTACCCGTCTTGCCAACGACAACAAGAACGCTAAGACCGGTGGCGAGCGTCAATTCAACGGCCTGGTAGATGTCTACAAGAAGACCCTCGCTTCCGATGGTATCGCCGGTCTCTACCGTGGTTTCGGTCCATCTGTCGCTGGTATCGTCGTTTACCGTGGTCTCTACTTCGGAATGTACGATTCCATCAAGCCTGTCCTTCTCGTCGGCCCTCTCGAGGGTAACTTCCTTGCATCTTTCCTTCTCGGATGGACCGTCACCACTGGTGCCGGTATCGCTTCCTACCCCCTCGACACCATTCGTCGTCGTATGATGATGACTTCTGGTGAGGCCGTCAAGTACAAGTCTTCCCTCGATGCTGGTCGCCAGATTATCGCCAAGGAGGGCTTCAAGTCTCTCTTCAAGGGTGCTGGTGCCAACATTCTCCGTGGTGTTGCCGGTGCCGGTGTCTTGTCCATCTACGATCAAATGCAGGTCCTGATGTTCGGAAAGGCCTTCAAGTAGAGGATGAAAATTGTAGTATAGACTGGTTCTGGGGTGTGGTGGAAGCTGGTAATGGAGCGGAAGTTGTTGACGGGTGGTAGTTGAGAAGGTGTTGCGGCAGGCGGAAGTTGTTACAGACATCCATTGCTATGGTGTTGAGCAACTCGCGGTGATCTGGGTTGGGTTACCCTAATCACTGCTGTACTTTATTACCAAGGCAATTTTCTCTGTTTTCCTCTGACTTGCTGGTCTTCATCTTCGTTGGGATCCTTCTTTGTTCATCGGTCTTTTACGCATGCATGGTCAATAGATTCTGAAGGGGGCGGGGTGGTACAAAATCGAATGGAAACATTCACTCTATCTCGACGTCTCTTCGCAAGTGATACAATGGTGTCAAACCTCCCGAATGCATTCTCAAGTGAGAATTCCCCATGCTACCTGATGTCGCCAAACGCATGACTACGCTTATTGGCATACGAAATGCAGCTCACTAGGTTGAATTCCTCTTTTGCTCTGCTTGTTCAGAAGAGCTTGGCGGCAATCATGGCTGCTGTCCATTTTTTTCTCATGCCTATATTATTAACGCTTCTCTCCTGGTGGCCAGGGTCTGAAAGCAAATGGTCATCGGGTTGTAAGAACTCAAGCATGTATCGTTCATGCATATTCGCGAAGTGAAGAGGATATTTGCCTCAAATATGGAGACGGCTCATGGAACAAGAGTGTTATCACATTTATATTGTTTTTACCTGCATCTTTGGTATACCTCGAAGTAGGTTATCGGCTGACGAAGGTGGCAGCTATACGGGGATCTAGTGGACGGAAACAGCACTCGGAATTGATCAAATTCTTGCTCTGTTTCTTTCGGTAGCCTGTGTTCCTGATGCTTTCGATTCTTTGTATCAGAAGTCGCACCCTGCTAAATTACTTTGGTGTGCTGACATCCCCCATCTTCTACCTATCGAGGATTAAAATTTTGCGAGGAAGTACCTCGAGCCATAATGGATTCGAACGGACGCGAAGTACAGGTTCACTTAGCTCTGATATGTATATGGCAAGTTTTGGGTGCTATAACTTAAAATATCATTTGAATCCTCCCCCATGGTACTTGTCAATTTGTGAACCATCAGTTGCTTCCATAGGCCAGCTTTGAGACGCTTTACAGTCCTTTTAGTGAAGGTCAGCCTCGGCTGGAAAGTCATTACAATACATGCTAGCTTGAACTTCATGATAGCCTAGCCTCTGTTGGCTCGGACTGACTCGTTCGTTCCTTCCCTCTCAAGAAGTTGATAGGTCTAGTCATGGCTTCCTAGCGCCTGCTTGTTTGGATGTGAATTTCAAGTAGAGCAGCCTCACAATCTTAAAAACTTCGAATCACCTTCGAACTTCTCCATGCGCAGATCTTTCGTATTCATTCCGCCACCTACAGTGAACACTATCCCCCCACTTCTCTCCTTCAGTCACAAAGGCAACTCAACTTCTTCTGATCCCCACTGTTCATATCAACAAAAGCCATTGGTACGTTTGATTCTCTTCAATCTCCCTCGACAGGACTTAACTGTCTGTTGAAGTGGTTGAGCTCAGCTTTATGTTAGATCGCAAAGCTACATTTCTTCAACTTCACCACACATCTTTCATCACCTTCCTTCACCTCCCTTGAAGCACGCTTTTAGCTAAGCCTTCGCAAAGTTGTGGCCTCATCTGACAGCTTTATCCTGAGCAGTTCACCGTCAACAACTTCCCCACAAGTCTCCAGACCGGTGTCACGATGACCTCCTTGGCCCACTCATCTCGCTCATCCAAAGCTGGCCCTTTGCCTCAACAGATCAAGGATTTGGCTTTCAACCTCAGTGGCTGGGCCATGGAAGATGGGCTGGCCAACAAGGGAGCTCATGTGGTAATCACTGCCGGAGCACGTCCCAGCATTGGTGAAACCTGGTACAGTAGAGTAATCGAAGTCGGCAATGGTCCAATCAATTCCGATCACGAGGTGTTCAATTCGGCACCGGAGTTCTCACCAGCTGAAATAGCACAACCAACTCCGACCAACAGAAGATACCTTGTGGTGGGCTACACAACTCGATCCGTACACGAGACTGAGCACCTGAAGATAAACAAAGACTATGGGCTTACTCGGCTCAAGTTGATTGGCACAGTTCGCCCTAGCAATGTCATCGCATGGGACAAAGCTGCTCCGCCAGTCATGGTTGTTGTTCCATTACCATTTCCGGTAAATGAATCGATCAGTTTCTGGGCACTACTGAAACCCCAGAATGGCCTGTGCAAGCCTTACAGGATCATGGAGAAGAACATTTTCTTCAGATGGGGCTACCGGTCTCTGGACAGCAATCTATCAAGATTCGAGGAGAGGAACTATGCTTGGAACAAGATCATTATTGATACCGTCGAGAGATTTGTAGCTGAGGCTATTGAGAGCCTCAGAAAACGGGGAAATACGGGTCTCGTTGGTGATGGACTACTTGTCGACGAAGATCCGAAGACTGCGCCATTAAGTTTCAGTCAAAGTGCTCGAAGGCCCCTAGTACAGAGGCTGCCACGAGGTCAAGTATCCGAAAGGCACAGTGATAAAGATATCCGACGTGGAGATGCGACGGTTGGCTTCACAGATGCGGGATTTGATTTACACAAGAAGATACGTCAATCTTTGAAGGCGCAGTATAAATTCCGACTTCCCACAAACTATGGAGCGTCCACTTCAGCTAGTAATAGTACCACCCAAGATCCAATCAAGCCTGAACAGGAGCCGATCATACCAGAAATCGAAAAGATGGCACGAGAGCTCCAGAAGGTTACCCAAGACCGTGTTGAGGCCGAGAAAAAGAAGCTTACAGAAGCCATCACCGTCCGGGAAGCAGACATTGCCTCTAGAGAAGCTACCATCAACAAGCAAAAAACCGAATTGGATACAGATAAGGAGAATTTCGAACGGGATATCGAGATCCGAGCAGATTTAGTGGCAGGGCGAGAGAAGACTGTCAAGGAACGAGAGGATAGTGTCCAAAAGCTAGAGCAGGAACAACAGAAGCTTCAGGAGACTCTGGCTGACCTAAAGGCAGAGCTGAATGAGAGACGAGCAAAGTTGTTAGCGGATGAGAAGAACGTACAGGATCGAGAGGCCGCTGTTGAGCAGAAGCAGATGCTTCTGGGCTCTAAGTTGGCTGATGTCGCGAGTTCTCTGCTGGTTATGCAGCAGGGTCTGAAGCGCAGTACAGAGTTTGACGATCGAGCGGAGGAAATGGCGAAGAAGCAACGCAGTGATATATGAACAGACTTATTGGGGAACTCACCAAGGACGATTCGAGATTTAGTGGGAAAGGGGTACATATGGTGTATGTTCGGAATTTCCATGGGGACTCGAGAAGCTATTTACACGAGAGATTCGGGGACAGTGGATGATATCGCGCACACTTGCTAAAATTCTCGACCGCTGGCGAGAACAGTATCTTAGAAGCTGATACAACGGATAATTTAAGCAAACTAAATAGCACTTAACATCTCTCAACACGGTGTGACTGCTGAAGGACCGAACGCCTCTAGCACCTCAATTTTCATGCCATTACTTGCGACGACTTCCTATGAAGTTACGTTAATAGCTTACCATTCCACCAGAATCGGATTATATAGTGCTCAAAGATGTTACTCTGCATGCTTTTCCTATTATAATCTGAATATAAAAGCCGAGTTCCAAAAGAAGCAGAATTCAGCATGTGCAGTGATGGAATTGCGAGTCGGTTGCGTTAAGAGAGCCCCTGATGGTCAAAAGTCACGCTTCATGGTGGACCACAGTACACAGAGCATCTAATATGATGTCTGGGACTAGAAATTGAAATCAATCTTTCCATTACTGTCCGATATAGATCGATGATAAGTGGTTCTTAACGAATTTGTGCATGCCCTCCGCTCTGAGATATGCATCACTCATTGAATTCCTCTTTGTGAGGAGGACCTCCCTTCCGCAATTTTCGTCTCCTATTGGAAGGTCATGGTTTACTTGAGCACGTTTGAACCGAGGTCGTGTCTGTAAATGATAGTGACGCCCATTTTTAACCCAAACGTCCGCCTCGATTTTGATTGATGATGTCGTTGTACACCGTACAGGATATTCTGGGTCATCTCCGTTCAGTCTCTTGAGTAGTTCTGACAACCAGAGTACACCCTCCCAGCCTCTTGCTCCAAGTCATCATCACTCTCTCGAGGTCTCTTGACGCCTTTTGCGAAAGGGTCATATGTCGCTACCTTCGCTTTATCAAGAGAGACCTCCATCTTTTTGATCAACTCGGATTTCCGTTGACTAGGGACGTTTTGATGGATATTCAACCCATCCTTTCTAGTGTCGGGAGGAATTGCTTCTTGTACACCAGCCTCAATCCTTTGTTCCTGAAGAGCCTTTTCTCTGAAGTCCAGCTGAATCCTTCGCGCTTCAAGAGCTGACTCTTTGACAGCAAGTTCGCTTTCCCGTTCCTCGAGAAGTTGAGCTTTTCGAAGAAGTAGTCGGACTTGCAATTTTCTTGCGAGGCCCCAATCAATTGGAATGTCCGGACGTCGTCCAGAAAATGTCAAGTCTTTGAGAGGGGAAACCTGCCTTGTGTCTGATAGTGAGGGCAGAGTTGTTGTTTTCTCTTCGGTTAGGGCCCGTGCGATCGAGGAATTTGACGGTGCCTCAGCCATGGCGTTGCCCTCGATCTCTTGCAATGTACTTTCATCTTGTGAGAGACTCGTAAGACCGGAGACCAGCTCTGTTTCCTCAGTCGAACTGCAAGTCCCCTTTCCTCGCTCTTCTGGCTCTTCCCCTCCTCCCTCAACGCTAACCGTCTCCATCTCAGCCATCGAGCTGCCCACCATCCCTATGTCAGGGCTCCTGAGCTTCGAGATCGCATCACTAATCCTCATCGACCAGGCACGTCGTCTCCTATTTGTTGTCGTCTCCGTAGACCGGAACTCCGCACGGAAAAATACCTTGTCCTGGCGAATGATGTAAGGCGTACACAGGCCATTCTTCGGCTCCATCAGAGCGAAGAACTTGAGATAATTGCGCTCAACGCAGGCCATTGGTGTGACAATAAGAACAGGAATGGCCTCCTCTTTCCACGGTATCACGTTGCATGGTGGCCTAGAACCGACAGGTTCGAGCTCACCGGATTTGTACGCGAGATTATGATGGTCGTGCTTGCTGTCTATTGACCGCAATGCGTAACCGACTATGAGATACTGCACTGTGTGATCTGAAGAAGGAGCGATCTCAGCAGCTGTAAATGACTGAGTTGACCTAAACAGAGAAGCTGACGTTGTCTTGGAATTGTTGATCGTTTGGATGAGACGGAGGTATGAACTAGATGGACATCTTGCGTTGATTATCGAACCTCTTTCTTCGCCCACCATCTTATCCTCCAGTGCCCAGCCATCTACATTAAAGGCGAGGTCGCTGATTTGCGTTGTCTCAGTGTGGGACTTGCCTTTGGAAGCCATTGCAACGAGCGCCGAGCGCTTATTCTGAGATCGTGACTTGAGGTGAGCAAGACGACTGATTTGAACGTCAAGAAGCTGACTGTCTCGAGCTGTCCAGAAGATTTGTCTGAGGTTGATTCAGATGTCGTAATGACTTTGCGGACATGAAGCAGTATGATGCTCAAAATTGGACTGTGGCTTCTGTGAAGCTCGCAGGATGAGTCCTCCGAGGCATGAGCTTTGGGAAAAGTCTCACAGTACGAGCGTTTGATATTGAGATGATTGGTATGGATTTTACTTCCATGTGTGTTGTCAACGTAGTGAGAAATGTGACTGAGGTTGCAAGTTTCGCGGAAGGCGTAAAGCTGATGGACAAGTTGTCAATTGGCGATACAATTAATCGTCGACCGATTTCCTAGATATCTATTAATATGTAGCCTTTTGATGTCAAATTATAGTCTTTGAGGTTCTTGGACTGACGGAACCTGCGTACCTTCGAGCTCGACACGCTTGTGAAAGAATGATGAAGCGCCGGAAAATCGCGGAAAGTCTTCTAGCTCAGGATGAAGGGACTGAAAGCGCAATTTGGACTGCCCCTCTCCGGTATTCAAGTAACGACGTCACTGATGCTGGAAGACTTGCATGTGCTATTAAATGAAGAAAGATAGACAGCAATGTCGTGCGAGCTCCGAACACAATCGTCTGGAATTCGTGGAATGCACCTTCCCAAAGAGATTAGGACTTGTTCCGTCGACACAACTCGGCGAGCATCGAAGATGTTATTGAGCGTCCAATGAACCCATTTAAATTTGGTATTTGAATGGTTCCGGTAAGATTCTGGAAGTACGTTTCGGCAAACCGTCCCTTATCACCACCTCTTACTTCTAAAGCGAATGTCAATAAATCGGACTGGCTCATCTCCTGGCCCAGAAAGTACAAACCTCAAGTCAATTGTTGAACATCTGACTGTAGTCTTAATTCTCCTAGTCTCTACGGTGATTTTCGAAAGCCAGAATGAAGGGTAATCCCCTGGACGCGTGGTGGTCTTTCGCTTGCTCATTTGCCTCCTAGTCCTTCGTCGATGAAAAGTCGCTTTCCCTGTGTTTCAATACTCATGCTCAGGGCTCAACATCTGAGGCAATCCATATTTGAAGAACAGAAATCTTCACCACGAACAGAGACATGAAGTAGAAAAACCGATATTAACATTTGTCGCCTCCTCGTCTATAAACCAATCACAAGGCAAGCGCTCAAGTAAGTACAATTACACAATGCCCTATCTGTCAACTGTGTATTTTCATCCATTCAGATATCCAAGAACTCCCGCTATATGTCGTCCCAAACCGCCAAAATGCGAAACACAAAAAATTGTAGACCAAGGGTATTTGAAGGGGAAGAATCTCGTCGCGCCTCGTTTCCGAGCTTCTTCGAGAGAAAAAGAAAAACCACGACCACAGATCAAGCGAGTTCATGCCGCTGCCTAGCATCCATCTCATAGTGCTGTGGTTGGGAGTTGAGTTCCTGCGCATATCCTGGCCTGCCATTGACGTCCGAGCCAGGAGCTTCAGACATCAGCGCCGCGTACGGTTTGTGGTCGCCTCTGTACTCGCCCTGGTACGCACCGTCAATGGGACCTCCTGCGACGTGGCTTGTGCTATCGGTGGGGAGTTCGGAGGCTGCTGTGCGTTTGCGGCGGCGCATCAGGAAGAAGATCAGGCCGGCGATGGCGGCGAGGCCAACGACGCCGCCGACTACGCCGCCTGCGATGGCGCCTGTGTTGGAGGAGGATGAGTTGGAAGGGGCGGACGAGCTGGAGGAGCTGGGGGATGATGTTGGGGAAGATGTGGCTGCTGCTTGTTAGTTTAATCCTTGTAATTAGGACACAAAGACTTACTGTTGGTGAAATGTGTGACTGAGAACAGCTCTTGGAGAGTTGGGGATGCCCATGTTGATGGCTCGCGGGAACTGAATGTACTTTAGCGAACTATCATCTATCGTCAGGATTTCAGAAACTCACTTCGAGGCATAGTAGTTCTTCACTAGGTCAGATTGCTCATAAGCTGCGGCATTGGCATCGTACTGCTCCGACCAGGTCAAGGTCGTCATATCGAAAATTGCAAGACCTTGCGTGAACTGGTCCTTGGTGGAGAATGTTACCAAGTCCAATGTTGGGGCCGCATTCGTCGCCTCATCTTGCAACGTATCGACGCCTCCGATGACCAGCATTTGCCGTTTTCCGACGGTCTCGCAGGTGTGACCGTGTCTGGGCTTTGCGGGTGGATAAGGAACTTTGATCCATTGGAAGGCTGGCAATGTAAGGATATACATTTCGTCGTATGGTAGGGCTTGATTTCCTAAGCGGCCTCCCCATCCGGCATATACGAAACTATACAATTGTCAGTATTTTGCAAATTGCTTTCTAAGACCGATCCTTACATTTCATATGTGCCGTTTGTTGAATTTGCACCAGTCGCACAGAACTCAATTCGTCCATTGGGGAAGTTTCCACTGGCCGTTTGGTTGAAAAATGTCCCGGTGGCTGGATCGTACAAAGTCAAAGTGCTGAATGGCTGTATATTTTCTGCAGCGGAATACAAGTTGCGACGCGAAATATCACCACTCAGGATGATATAAACACCCTTAGGCCCAAAAAATGGGATGTAATGGACCATGCCCCGCTCAGCAGTCCCGTTGAAATTGTAGCCAGCGGCGCTCGAATTCGTAAAAGTGCCGGTCGTCATATTGTACTGGACAATTCCAGGGATTGGTATTTGGTCGGTGACGTTCACATTCTCTGGGACTGTCCTGGAGTTCTCGTAGCCCCCAATATTGATCGCGGAATCTCCTCCGAACGCTGACAAGCCTTGGTAGGGTCTGGTAAGCCCCGCGCTCACGATGGCATCCGTAGCTGCGGTATCTTGACTCCATGTTCCTCCACCCTGACCATCTAATTTGAAAGACCACATCCCCAATGGATAGCCTGAATCCTCGGGATTATTGAATCGCGCAGCAGCTCCTACGAAACCTTCTTGAAGTGTATTTTCCTTCTCGTTGTACCAAAGTGTGCCATCATCTAGAAATGGGACTCCGCTCGGTTTCGAAAATGAGTTGATGACCACGGAGGAATTTGTCCATGATTTGGACATATCAATCGAAAGCGTTGTTGTCGAGTGGAGGATCTGCAGGGAGCCTCCTTGCAAGTAGGAAAATGCACCACCATCTATATATACATAGTTGCCTGCAACGACGGCTACATATTGTTAGCATTACTTTGAATTGTTGAATTGAACGAGAAGCAAAAGTAGAATCCTTACACGAATGATACCCTCTTCGCAGAAAGATGTTGGCAGCGACGACGCCTGGCTGCTGTCTCTCCTCGATCCTCCCATTCTTGAGTTGTTCATTTCGCGCCGCAGTCAGGAAAGTCTTCTCGCTTGCAACACTTGAGAGGCATGAAGCCCACGCAAGACCTAACGATAGTAGACTCCTCATGAAGGGCGAGTATATACCCGTGACGTAAGAAAAAGAGAGTCAAAAATGGAGATACTTGTATGAAGGGACGAACACTGAGACAGAGAAAGTGAGGGAGGGATGGGCTCACGGTCAGCGACAGCAAAGTGAGAAATGGAATGGCACGGGAGAGAGAGCTACTGGAGACTGGGAGGATGGTGCTTACATGCTGTGCCGCACTGCTGCTGCATCCTTCCTGTTTCAAGGCATATGCTGGTCAATCTTCAGCGTTGAAAAAGACAAGCCCCCCTTCGACAGCCCGCCCAGCCCGTACCAGCCCGTGGCGTGGCGGTGTTGTTTGCGGGAGGCGGCTAAGGTACCGCTAATGCATATTGAGGCTCTTGTCGCCTTTCCCTCCACTCAGTGTGCTTGCTCTGAAAATAAGTCGCAAAGCCCCCGTCCCAAGTCTGAGGTTGATGCCTGAGCCCCTTACGATCCGACCACTGACAGACTTGGCTGCCCCCTGTCTCCAAGCGACCCCTGTTTCGCTTGTGCAGGCTCTCCAGGTATTTTATGTCAAAAACGAAATTGGGGGCCCCCCCCATTCTTCATTTTTCAGCCTGTCACAATCAAGCTTCAAATCCTGGAAGGACGGCGAACGCTTTTCCCGGTTGTCGTACCCCAGGTCCAATAAGAGGTTGGGTGCCAAGCAATCATTTTCGCCCTATTTTACTTCGCAGCGATCGAGAACTCTCATCTTTTGTGTCAAGTATGCATCTTTCAATAGCATTTGGGGCCTCAATACTTCCTGTAGAGCAATAATAATCACTTTATTTTAATAGGTGTTGGTGTTCAAGTGTCCTCGCAGCAGCCTAGGAATATATAGCAACGGTAGACTCGCAAGCCACGAGCCTAACAATCTTCTCAGCTCATACCAGTGGCATTAAGTCTCGGGACTGTCACATTAAGCCTTCTTCTCATTGATATCTATCTGAATTTGGCCTGAATACCAGTTCAGCACGTTTGTCGTATGCTTTCATTAAATATGGCAGTCAGTGGTACATTGGACATAGGAGCAATCAACTAAAATGATATCACAGTAAGCATTCCAACCCAACCCATCTTGGGGGCCAACGAAAACGAATCAGGGCACCCAATTCTGCTCCATGTCTGTCTCATCCAGCCCAATTACCAGATCAACAGCTACCTTCAAGTCGTCTGCGTCTCTCTCTCGGCCCCATTCACGCAACCAGCCTTCCAAAGTATTCATGTACTGGATCGCTAGTGGTCCTGTCTTGCCCCATTCATCAACAAGCAGACAGATAGCACCTCGGATATTGCTTTCAGCCAATTCCATCTTGTGTTGATGATGCTGAGCTCTAGCTGTAAGGACCATGGCATCGACCCTTGAGTTCAAAGTAATCCGCGACTCCTTGCGAGCCCTGGACACAATGCTCAAGCCTAGCTTCTCAGCCTCCAAGTATCGACCTTGGGACATCATACTCAGTCCTAGAGAGAACATGATCGTCGGAATCTGTTCCTCTGGCTTAGGTGAAGATGTTTCGCAATGATGCATGAGTTCTCTCAGAATTCTCTCCTCCTCTTGCGAGTCGCTGCTGCCATGCACGCTTCCAATATGATTTAGCCGAGCGAGAAGACCGAGATCGCTGAACTGTCCAAGTCCATCGTCCAGAGCGTCATTATTACATTGCCATGACCGGGGAATCACATGCTCCAGCGAGCAGTCATCAAGCGTGCCGATGAGTCGAAAGATTTGAACCCACGGCTGCACCGTCGAGCTCATGTGGCTAGCCAAGTCCCGGATGTAGTCACGGAGTAGCATCGCAACCTCCAGTAGGCCATTGTGCATGAGACAGAGGAACGACTCAAAGAGACGATCGAGTGTCCGAGGATGGTTGCTCCGAATGATGTTCTCGACGAGTCCGAATGCTTTGGACACCACACGGCGAAACTCCACGAGCGAGCCTCGTGCCCGAAGGTCGGCTGCCATGTAGCAGTAGCCCAGGAACTCGTTTCTGCGATCGGGATCTGGCAGGCTGGATACCTTGCAAAGTGCGTCATTGTCGCCCCTGCCATTGATCCAGTGCCCGTTCACAAAGGAAGTTGCGTAGTGGGTTGTGATGGTGCGAAATAGCTGCTCTGGTATGTACAGAGTTTTCGAGGGAGTGGGAGAGCGGCATAATTTTGGAACGGATGAGCTCAAAACGGACATCCTCTGTTCAATGTGCGGAAATTCGTCGTCGAAGAGCGTTGTAGGCATGTTACGCCACTCGCTGTCGATGTCGTCGGAATCTACTTCACTAAGCGGTGGAGTGGGAGCCGTCGATGAGGAGCTTGAGGATACCGAGGTAGTACTGATCTCGTCTTGATTTCCAAGAGCAAACCAACTTTCATCAAAGGAAGTGTCCGGCACACGTTCAGGCGGTGGCGTCTTGCACGAAATGTAGGACGGCAAGGACTCAACCTCTCCTTCAAAGCTCTGCAAACGCTTTCGCTTGGCATGTCGAAGAAAGCGATCAAGGTCTACGGTCTGGTTATACATCTTAATCGAAGTTGTCTTGCCTTGCGCATCACGTTCGGATTTGATTCGAAGGATAGCAATGGCCTCGTGTTCCTTAATGTTCTTTGCGAGTCCCCATTTCTTCATCCGATCTTTGTACATCCTTTCACTATGCTGCAGTCAGAACAGGTGTCGGAGTAGGAGGATGAGCACACATACGTTGCAACAAATCCTTCTTGCTTCATGATTGTCATGACCTCTTTCAGCTTCAGGTCTTCATCTCGATACAGGCGGGTAATCTGCGCGCGATGAAACTCCCATTGGGCTTTGGAAGGACCAGAGCGTTGAGTGGTACCAGAGGGTCTATTCCCCCCGGCAGCGGCACTGTCCAAAGGTAGAACTCTGGTCATGCTTCCAACTAGCAACTGATAGTCGACTTACAGAGCCGAGCAACCCCGAGTGGCGACGGTTATGATATGGGAAAGTGAGGTGACTAGTAAGACAATCCAGTAAGTTTGGGAAATCAGTAAGGGAAGGAGAAAGTCCCAAATATATATGCCATAGATCGCAGCCTTGTCACCAATGTCTCGACGCAAAAGTACGAGAGGCTGACATTGTGGTCTATCATTGGATGAATAGCCGGACCAAAGTACAATGCATATGCAGGAGACACGCCCCTCACCCGATTGACGTCGCTTCAATCATTTGTGCCCTAAATTTATTCGGAATTGTGTGGTTAGCAGAGCCTTCTATGGGTCTATCCATTGCCCGGATACTTTGCGAACCCTTCTACAAATCAAATGAAAACAATCTCGCTGAGTCCCGAGCAGAGGAAAGGGACCCACGTGATCTCAAGAATCAAGCCGAATCTGGCAGGTTCGATAAAAGGCTCGCTAGAGGCGGCCGAAAAAGAATACAAATCAATTCTAAGATCTTGAGCGGCACTACTATTGCTTATTCAAACGACAATTCCGGAAATGATGAGAGCGAACATAAAGACTAGGGACCTTTTTGGACAAGACCAAGTACCTCGTCTGAAAGTAAGTGGTGAATGAGCTCAGTAGCAACGCCATTATGTAGTTTCTTTGCTCTGCAAATCACTCTACCAATATCATCATCGATCACTCTATCAGCACACGAGCCAACCTAGCTCCAACAGAAGGAAGTCCGAGCCTGTGGACCAGGCATTCGAGATATCCGAGGACACGGCTCCATGAGCGAGCTGAGTCTGTATGCCGACCATTCTCCCCTCGAAAAGCGAAATGAGAGGGACTTGATTGAGAGCTGCTTTGTGTCACCACGCTTTTGGTAGCAAGGATGGTTATTTCACGAGAAAGAAAACTAGAGAGCTTTGAAGGTTGAAACAGTCATCACTATGTTTATAGAGACGGCGGCATGAATGATCCGAACCTTAGTCAACCGTTACCCTGGAAATTGCAGTGCTTTCTGGAACAAACAAGGCAACGCTATTTTCAGCTATTCTCACCGAAAGCTATTCAAAGTATACCCCGCCAATAGTTTAAGGACTGAGTTTGGCTTACTCGGGCTTCTGGCCATATACGGAATAACTTCAAGACAAGACAAGACATTAGCACTCATGCACTTCTCGATACTGGAATTGGACTGTCCTTCCGTTCCCAAAGAGAAAGGACAACTTACACCGGGAAATAAGAATGAATCGACTTATCCTTCATATCCCGCCTCACTTCAACCAGAAACATATCAACCTCTGTCTTCGTCCATCCCAACGCCCTCGTAAAAGGCGCCATACTGAACCCCTCAATTCCTCCGCTAATATTCTGATAAGACCAAGCCCCTAGGATTTTGAACTTCCTGTCCCTCGGCCAGGTATTGACCGGCCACTTGACTTTGGTCTCTAAGATGTTGGTGAACCCGATGTCGCGCATGAGGTCTTTGTATGTTGTCACGTCTTGATACGGACGCCCGAGTTTCTGGCACGCTTCGCTGAGCAACTGCGCCCATTTGTAGAGCGCGTGCTCGGGTCTGAGGGTGCCATCGTCGGAATCGGGAAAGGGACCGACGTCTTGGAGTTCCATCCAGCCGCCAGGGGCGAGATTGCTGTTAGGGATGTTAGTGGGTGTTCATTACCGATGGAGAGGACGCTGGTGTGTTTTACTCGTAGCATTTCTGGAGGTAGGCCTTCCAGTCTGCGAAGGAGGAGGTCATCATTCGACTATGGATGTAATCAAATGGATGATGATACTCCCAGGTTTCTTCGAGGTCGTCGACTTCGAAGGTTAGGTTGGGTGGGACGCTATCCATTGTCATTTGAGAAAAATTGTCGGTTGAGAACGAGATAGAGATATGCAGAGCGACTTACAAGTTCGGCTGGATAACGGACAGATCCACACCGAGTACCTTTAAGATAATAAGTTTGAATATTGTATTTTTCGAGAAATGGCTCGTTCACTTACTTGAGACGCTTGATGTTCATCCGCTGTGTTGGAATATCAGTATTGTTCAATAACTCTGTCTGAGATGTGGTGGGTATACCATAATCTATCGCCCAAATACCAGTGCCCGTTCCAACATCTAGAACTCGGTGGACTTTGGCATCTGGCTCATTGGCTGGACAGAGACCCAGCTTTCCATCGAAAGTGAGCAGAAACAAGTGGTGCTGTAGGTCTATTGAAACGTTTTTCGTTACTTCTGACTTCAAATTTCAAATAATCTTGGGTCTCAAAGAGTAAGAATCGGTGTCGAACATACCCAGTCGATCTTTCTCGATCTCATCATTAGGCATGTTGTACTCTAGAAAGAAGGCCAAGTGTTAATTTGCATTGTAAAGAAGTATAGAACTAACTCACTGCCGTCCTTGAAGGAGTGATAAGTCCTCCCATTCTCTTTTCTGTATTCTAAGATACTGTCGGTCAAGCTAGCGGTTGAAAGGGCACCGTCTTCATCCTAGAATTGTTTCATGGTCCTTCAGCTATGCTATAAACTTTCACTGCTCATAGGGTTCGTACAATGCCAAGCGAGGAATCATTATCGGCATCATTTTCATTGTTATGCTATTGGTTTTTACAGTCAGCTTGTGAATGAGACAACGACAAGTAGGATGCCGATGGAGAGTCGTAAGTGGATAGAGACATACAGGATCATCGACCGCGATGACTTGTTCTGGAGCAGTAACAACAGCAACAGGCTCTGGAGAAGTAATAGCAGCAACAGACTCTGGAGAAGTAATAGCAGCAACAGGCTCTGGAGAAGTAACAGCAGCAACAGGCTCTGGAGAAGTAACAGCAGCAACAGGCTCTGGAGAAGTAATAGCAGCAACAGACTCTGGAGAAGTAATAGCAGCAACAGGCTCCGGAGAAGTAACAGCAGCAACAGGCTCTGGAGAAGTAACAGCAGCAACAGGCTCTGGAGAAGTAACAGCAGCAACAGGCTCTGGAGAAGTACCCTCAGCAACAGGCTCTGGAGTACCAGCCATCTTATTGAATTCACAGCGCTAACACAAAGCTGTCAACTCTCAATGGTGTGAAGTGGGGAGCGACGAGAGACCACAGTACAGTACTACCGCGATCCGTTCAATTGAATGAAGAACTAGAAGCTCTTCCGCACCTACCTACCAACCTTCGGTACTTGTAAGTTGCGGTGAAGCCACGGCGCTTGATTGCAGATAGATCGATCACACTGATTGGTCGCCGGATGCAAGAGCTGAAGAGTTGCTTCTGCTGGAGGCAGCGAGCAAGCGGGATATAGAATCCTGATCGGGCGCGTCGCCGAGCTGTTTTTAACCTGTTACATTCAATCCTGCTCGCCCTCGCCGTCCGGCAGCGTCGGGGGCTGTCGGGCTCACTTGTGCCGGCCAGCGAAGCAGCGAAGCGAGTCCATTGACTACCTATTTTGCGATCGCTCGCTAAAAAAAAAATGCCTGCTAAGTACATACAGCACACGTGCCAGGCTTCATGTGGAGCAACGACATTTGCATGTCCTCCCAAAGAATTTGCTAGTTTGTCATCTTAATTCATTCTGAATATTTTGGTCCATAATGTAGAATCCGATGGCCAAGAGGTTTGGGGTGGTGATAATGCACTGACAAAGAGATAATCGATGCGGTTTGGCTCAACAATGCGTGATGTCCGTATCTGAAGTGAAATACAATCTATGTCTAAATATGGGCTTTGTCTAAATTACAATAAAACTTTATGAATGTAAAGCTAGTTCCTCTTTCTTTTTCCAGTTGATGAAGTGAATGTCTGAGTCTGCGTGCAACTCTCGAGTCTCGACCATAATTCATCCCGACCTGACAGCCACGTCCCATCACCTGCCGCTACTAGAGGCGGTCATTCTTCTACTCCTTCTTTGCCTTCTTAGGAACTCGCGCAAGCCAGTAGAAGAGCAGGGCCAGGGAGAGGTTGAAAATGCAAAAGACCCACATGATACCGAAGTCTCTCCACCTGTTACCAAAGCTGATACTGACGGTTTCCAAGAATTTGTTGGTATTGTCCATTGCACAGTATTGGCAGTAAGTGGACTCAGGATCGGCGAGATATCCTCCCACGTCGGTCAGGTAGTTGGAAGCGTATTCAGCGCACGTCGAGCCGTTGGGAGCAATGAAGTTGACGAACTCGTTGGCAGCGCAGTACATAGGAGCATTTCCAAGGGACGTCCCCATGAAACTCTCTATGATATACGTGAAAGGGTTGACGCGATACATGAAGATCCAGAAGCCTGGCATAGCATCAGGTCCTGAAAGGACACTATCGAGGTATGTTAGTCTAAACTTGTAAACTTTTCTTTAGTGACGAAAAAAACTTACCCACAGAAGGTGAACATCATGATCAGGAGAAGATTGCCAGCGCCTCCAGCGATATCGGCGCTTGGGAGTCCTGCGATCAACATGTGCGCAAACGTGCTAGTATACATGAAGAATATCCACAGGTGCAAGAACATAGTGAAACCCCGCGAATGGACAGAATCGGTCCATTCAGCATTCTTGTAAAGACCAATTGGGTAGTAAAAGCAGATGTAGGAGAAAATCGACATGATCTGCTCTAAGTCAGTTTCGTGCGCGTTACATCATGAGATATACCCACCGAATTCCAAGCCATCTCCACGAGAATATTTGCAGCCATGAATGCTTTCCAAGAGTACGCCTTGGAAGGACGCTCACGGGCTTCGTACATGACACGCTGTTGGGCGAAAACCGGCATGATTTGGTTGACCAGGTTGGGAAACAAACTTAAGAACATGAAGATACCAAACATCTGGTTCGTAAGGCCACGCTGCGTGTTGTCACCGTTCAAGAACGACAAACCAGTGAAGAGTGACTGTAATAGTTAGCGGATGAACTTGCTTGATCAAGGAGCAGTCATAGAATCATTACCGAGCCGAGAGCGAGGAGAACCTTCGCGTAGATGTACCCAGGGCTTCGCCAATACTGTTCGAAGACTCGCTTCGTCACTTGTCTATACTGCTCCTGAGACGAGGCCGAAAACTCGTCATAGGCGGAGGGGTCTGAGTTCGCCGGTTGCTCGGAACTGGCAGTAGACGCAAGCCGTCCAAGCTCTTCCTGAATATGCTCATACTCCGGGCTACTTCGCCAAACCGCTGGCCAGTCAATGTCGGTCGTTGCGCCAGGCGCCGCACCAATGACCTCAAGCATATACTCGGCTGGGTTTGAGCCGACGGGAAGATTATGGGCTCCGTTACGGGTAAAATAGTCTACCAGGAGGCAAGAACCTTTGCCAATGTCGCCGAAATAGATAGTCTTGCCCTTCGATAGGAGAAGCAGCCGATCGAATCTTTGAAAGAGCATTGCGGAAGGCTGATGAATGGTGCAAAGAATAGCTTGCCCGTTTTTGGTCAACTTCTCCATCAGGTTGCAAATCGACCACGAGGTTTGACTGTCCAAGCCCGAGGTAGGTTCGTCCAAGAAAAGAAGAAGCTGGGGCCGCGCAGCGAGTTCCACACCAATGGTCAGTCGCTTACGTTGCTCAACATTGAGGCCCTCTCCAGGGATGCCGATAATGGCATCTGCATAGTCCTCCATGCTGAGCAAATCGATAACTGTGTCCACATAGTCGATCTTTTCCTGTCGAGTATACTGCGCCGACTGGCGCAGAAGAGCACTGAACGTAAGAGCCTCGCGGACGGTAGATGTAGCGACATGAAGATCTTGTTGCTGAACATAACCAGTCTTTCGCTGAAAAGAATGATCACGTGGCTGACCGTTGACAAGCATATCGCCTGAAACCACACCCATGGTAACGCGGCTAGCAAGAACATCGAGGAGTGTAGTCTTTCCAGCGCCGGAAGAACCCTAGACCTAAGATTTAGTAATGGTGCATCTAAAAAGCAGGGTGCAAAACATCTTACCATTAATGCCGTCAGAGTGCCTGGTTTAACCCAACCATCAACCTCATCCAGGATCCGACGAGGCTCTCCCTTGATCTTGATATCGTAGCTAACTTTGCCCCAGTGGAACACCGAGGTTTGCTTCTCAACCATAGCCCCTGAAGTATTACCGTCGTCAATTTGGTGACTGGTTGCCTGTGCGAGACCACTCTCGACATCATTTTTTCTCTTGAGATGCTTCATAGCCTTGCGAAGAAACACCAACACCTCACCCTTGGACCGCTCTGAGGCGACATACTCTGTTGCCACAAGGTGAAGAACAAGGTACAGGACTGCAAATGCAAGCATGACGCCCCAATTCCGCCACTTGTGCGATATCTCATACCCATAAGCCACGTTCAGATACGCGGCGCCGCTGACCAAATCTTGCCCAACAACCGACCCTTGTACTGAACATGCTCTGGCACTTGGTAAGACATCGTCGTAACTAGCCCCCGAAGGGACGTAGCTGGAACATGTGAAGTTTCTTCCCGCAAACTCATTAAGCATGATGGACTCGAGACCGTAATAGATGGGATTGGCCCAACGGCACCAACTGATCCAACTGCGCATGTATTGCACGGGGATAGTAAAGCCCGTGTATAACACCAACCCCAAAAGGATGATGGCAGATGGCGCCATGGCCTGCGCAATAGACTTTGTGACAGATGCAATAAGCCGGAAGAGCATAGACATAGTCATGGTGGTTGTGAAAATTACGAGGAGGAAGAAAAAAAATGGCCCGGGTTCTCGACGGAGGTTCCCCATGAAGTACATAGTGGTGTTATTAATGATGGCGTTGGTGAGCTTGTACGGCAGGTCGACTATCATCGATGAAAGTGCCTCGGCGCTCGGGTGATACAGCGCGTACCTGGCATGCTTCTCGATGATTTTCCGCTTCGCATACAGAGATATAATCTCCAAGATGCTGCTGAACGCATTCATGAGAATAACGAAGAACACAAGGACGGCGCGGTTCTGAAAGGACGATGTGTCACTTGACAGATTGTAGAAGATGCTGCTGACGATGATGGCCTGGAGGAAGTTGGTGACCAGCATAGTGATAGTCAAGCTGGGGTCCTGCTTGAGCATGAGTGCGCTTCGCCACAGAGTCAAATTCATCTGCTGGAGATAAGAGAGCGTGAAGGGAGACTTCGCACGCTGGGATGAGGATTGGTCCATTCGTCGCGACTCGAGGAACTTGTTGTAGTGTTCGCCATTGAAGGGGTGTCTTTCAACATAATTCTCGATTTCCTCCAGTAGGAAAGCGCGGTCTTTGCTCTCCTTCCACGCTTTGGCAAAGTCTTCAGGGGTTCGAGGCGTCTTATCCTCCCACCCTGGGCGAATGATGCGCTCTTGAGCGCTTGTCATTGAAGTCAAGAAATCAGCAGTAGTTTGTTGGTCTGGGCACACAAATCCAAGATCCTCGAAATACTTCTGAGCCCGGGTGGTCTTGCCGAAGAAAATTTGCCGTCCCTTGTACAAGACCAGAACCTTCTCGAAAAGCTGTTCAGGTTTTAGTATGGCCGCTCGGTCAACAAGGAGGGAGAATTCTTTCTACTCACATCATAGGCATCCTGAGGTGCTTGGTAGATAGCGACACACGAAGTACAACTCATAACATCAGCCTGAGTCCGCAAAGTTCGGCAAAACTCGACCGCGTTCGCACTGTCGAGTCCTCGGGTACTATTATCCCAACACTGTAAGGGAGAATAGCTCAGAGAAGCTTCCGCAATCGTGACACGCTTCCGTTCCCCACCGCTCACACCTCGGACGAAATCATTGCCAACGCGAGTGTTCTTGGTGTGTGATATACCAAACATCGCCATGGTCACATCGCGAAGGTGCTCTATATATTCCCTTTTCGTGACTCCAGCTGGGATGTTCTTGGGGCAGCGGGCGGCTGCTGCAAAGTACAGTGTGTCGCCGACTGTGAGTTGGGGAAAGTGGTGATCCACCTCAGCGGTATATATCGCTTCACCACGGAATGCCGTCCTGATCTGCTCAGGGTGGATGCCCTGGTAATTGAGCGTCGACGACTCTTGGATATGGAAACCATGCGTATCGCCAGCGACTGTTTTGAGGAATGTTGAGCAACCAGAGCCGGGAGGGCCGAGAACACAAAGCAGCTCGCCACTATGGACGACGCCTTCGAGATCATATAAGATATCGACACGTTCCTGCTCCTTGTTGAATAATTTCTTACCCAAGGTGACAGCGTCTAGAAAGATGTTTCCCACGCTTTTCTGAAAGTCGGTGTCTGTCCCGAAGCCGTAGATGTTGAGGTTCTTGAAGGCGACACCAGTGGTCTTGGGCGCGTTGCCTTCGAGGGACTCCTGTCTGGCCTTGTAGAAAGCTTTCGCCCATTGCTTCGCGTTGAACTGGCTACTGTTGGGATCCAGTTGCCCGTCTGCTTGGACAGGAAAGAGCGTCGCCGACGCTCCAGCGCCTTGAGATCGAGTCGTCAATCTCCTGACAAGCTGGAGCATTTCATCACGCAGCTTCTCTTCGCCCTTCTCGTTGCCATGGTTGTGGTTGTGGTTGTGGTTGGCAATTCCAAGGTCGCCCGTCAAGGTGTTGACGGAGCCCTGAGACGATGTCACGATGTCCATGGCCCGATCTGGTGTCTCGCTAGAGTCGTAGGAAGACATTGGTGTCACGTGAGACGGACTGAGGAGGCCGAGGAGGAGGCCCGAATTTAGTTTGTGTTTGTCGTGGGTGAGAATCCAGATTAAAATATATTGCTTGAATGAAGGATGATGCAGTGATGAAATAAATGTCTTAGGGAGTGAGGAAAACTGTATCGGAGACAGGGGATTGATCGCAGCTGGGCTTCGAGTATCTGCCAGCGGTGCGGTGAGGAGGATGGTGGAGATATGTCTGCTTCGCTTCCTGTTGCTCACTTCACTTCATCTCACTACAGATCCAATGCAACCAAACAAGCGTTCCTCAGTTCCTTTAATACATTTTTACAATAAGCTCGATGCTGCTCTCTGCCTGACTGCAAAACCGACCAGACCGAAATGACAGTTCCCCAGAGCCCTTCCCCTGTTTATCCAAATTTGTGGGACGGACATTCGGCGTCGCGACATGTTGTTATTATACCAAGTAGTTGGCACGATAGGTAAGCAGTAAGAGTACCCGTTAGTAATTGTGGCTCAATCCTCCCTCCATCCAGTACGAAGGTAGTGTATCAAGCACATTCGTACTCGTACACGGGCCCGTGGCGAAGCCGAACCTTGGCGCCCTCGAGTTGACAAGAGTACAGTCTATCTATTCTTCATCTCCATGTGACTCTCGCGAGCACAAGAAATAGCAAATTCACATGCCGACACCGGGCTCCAAGTGCCATCGAGGCGAATCGTCCATTCCCTCTATCTATGTTGAGTTGAGTCGACTCGGTCTACGGACAACGGACTCCTCTCGAAAACCGAAGACCGACACCCCGGATTTGAGGGACTGCAGGGACGACAGGGACGACAGGGACGACAGGGACGACAGGGACGACGGGGACTGGATTACGGGACTTGCCGTTACTTTACTTGTACCGCCGCTGCCCGAATGAACGCAGGTAACGTGAAGACTGTGTATGAGGTGCAACAGAGACAGAGACGTCTTGCTGTACTCCTCCGAACTCCGTCCCAATTTTCAGAATTTTCAGCATCATAAGAAGAGCGGGCCCCCACTGCCCTTCCAGAGCCCTTTCCGGAAAATTTCCCGGCTCTATTTCGATCATCCAAAATCCATCAGCATGGACTCGGCTGCACATTCCCGAGAGAATCCCAAGTTACTAGCAGTGAGTCCAACCAACCTATCCTTCCCGACCCAACACAACGCTCTGAAAGTACTGGAAAAAAACGTTCTGACACTAGCTATTACACAGTGCCTCGGCTGCAAGTCTCGTAAGGTACCAGACACCGGCCGGTTGTCGTGACTGTCCATTCACATCGTGAAGTCTAAGTTACTGACAACACCAGATCCGATGTGACCACGCCAGACCTACCTGTGATGGATGCTTTGCTCGCCAGCAGCCCTGCATCTATCCCGACAAAAGAAAACGACCAAAACCTAACGCCACTTCCACAAGGTCCAAACCAGCGTAAGTATACTTGCTGGCCGTATTACTACTGCAACTCACTTATCGATGCCCAACTCACAAATTTTAGCAGAATCAGTGATAATTTTCTGTCGGTCCTTCTCGACAGAGTTCTCCAGGTGGAGGAGAAATGTTCGCGGATCATCACAGCAACAGACAAGGGCCGATCTCCGGTAGGGTCGACACCGGCCACTCGCGATGATTTTGGTAGCAGCCCGAACACCCCTTCAGTGGTATCGACACCACATTCCAGAACAGAAATTGCGACTTCCCCAAAGGGAACAACGATCGACCCGGACAGTATTCCAAAAGAACTAGATTCCAGCCATACGCCCAATCTTTCTGCTGAGACTTTGAATGTAGATGCTCGTCTCAAGCAAGCCGTTGACCAAGTTTTACATCTCAAACGGCAAAGCCTCGTTGACCAGACCGCCAGTGTGGATTACTATGTCTCACCGGAGCTCTCAAAAGCATGTCTTGACAGTAAGACGCTGTCATTTATTTTCCAAATCCGTGGTTCAAGCATCACTGATACCATTTTAGATTTTTGCAAACATTATCTGGTCGATATTTTCCAAGATTTTATTAATCTCAAGCTCATGTACTTGCTCCCAGATATCATCAATTTTCGGGAGATCAGCATCCAACCGAGCACCCGTATCCTTTACTTCAGCATACTCTACCATGGGTCCTTGATGATTTCCCCCGAGACAAGACCATATGTTGAGAACCTTACTCAACTTATGTACGTTCAATGTCTTCGTGCTATGCCAGCCTGGCGGAAGCATGTTTCAGGTACCAAAACCGATCTCATTACAGCTATCCTTCTCGTAAGTTCTCTCAAACGTGCCACGATTTCCCGTAAATCACACGCAGAAGTTGCTAACTTTGACTCATCAGATGCGAGCATCATGGGAGCAGTGTGACACCGAGTTCAGCTGGACCATGTACACGCTTGTGTGTGGTTGTGTACGAAAGCTGGATATACACAATCTTGACCAGGCCTTTGCTAGCCCTGTTGTGGATACCACATCTTGCACGGAAGGAGCAGACCATCACAGAAAGGGCTTCTGGGCCTTGGTGCTTACCGACATTTTTTTCAGGATGCTGCACGATAAACCTGCCATCCTTACTGCCAATATGGCTGAGTGGCACGTTAACCTGCCCTCAATTGATACAGCCGCCGTGGCCGCCGAACCTGTGATCCCCACGTTGACGTTCTTCGTAAGGTCTCGGCTGACGTTTCTGCTCCTCCGTCTGGATATTCTCAGTCACGACGCGGAAGACAAGAACAGCATAATCAAAAGCATCGAGGGGCTGTGTGAGGAAATCGAGGCCTTGTTCCAGGAATGGTCTGTGGTGAGTCGCTCGCGGTGCTTGATTCCCAGTCCTTCTTCGTCTTGTTTGAGTGGTCCGCTCAATGTGTACTTATTGCTGCCAAACAATTCTTTCTGCCTTACTGACTGGCTATACCATAACAGGAAGATTCAATGGCGGCATACGAGGAGATTGCTGGGTTCTGGTGGATGCTCTGCGAACTGACCCTCACAGCATACTGCTCCATGATGACGATGAGCCGGGAACTAGCAGTTCTTCAGTCCGGCCTCTCCGACGCATCCACGGTGGCCGACAACGTGCCCATCACCCTTTTATCAGTTAACATCGCCCGTCGCATAATAAATCTGGCCAACCTGGCCATAAGAAATTACCCAGGCACAGCAGCGGTGTCTTGTTTCTTCAGCGCCTTCCGTTGCTACGTGGCCTACGGCTGCTTAGCAAAACATCTATTTACAAGCGATCCGAAAGCATCAAATTCATCCGCAGAATCCGATATGGTCTTGCTGGAGGAAGTCGCACACAAGGTGGCTACGATAGCAGAGAGAGATAAAGATCTTGTGCCGCTAGTCGGTGCGTTCCATGATTTGAACAGGAGTATTCGTGCCAAATGGGAAGACTAGCCGGGAACCATTGACATCCGGATTGGGAGTGCAGTCGTGATTTGTGCTGAGCTTTGCTACGATATCACTTTATTCAGTACCCAAGGCCCTCCCTCTACTTCCTGCGAGATGGAGAGGTACAAGGCCAATTAAATCTTATGCATTGACACTCAAGCAATCCGGAAGCGTCGCAACAATTGCAAAGTAACGTACGGGCGACAACTAAGTCATAGGCTGTGAGTTGACACAAGACGGCATGCATTAGGGAATGAAAGGAATGGAAAGTGGAACGAAACCAATCAACAGCTGATACTAGCTTCTGGGGTAATCTGGGAGAGATCACGAAGGTCAATTTGCAGTCAAACCTGACATGAAAAACATCGATGGAGTTGGCGAGCTTCGAAGTTACTCAAGCGCTGGGGAGGATTGCAATAAACACAATTGTGGAAATTTTCCTGTACATTGCTTCCTTCGAATAATTGGAAATATAACGTCGGCATGTTTGGATCGAGCTTAGCTACGAACTCTTGCTTCCTAGACCTAGGTCTAAGGTAACGATTTAGAAAGATGATATTCGAATTGCTTTGTACAAAACCTTGGCGCTAAAACCGTGTCGGGTTCGGGATTTGTGACAATTTCTCGCTTACAAACAGACCTCTGTCCTTGGCGAAAGCAAAAGACCTCGCATTGACTAACATCAAAGGCACGGCTCGCTAAAGGCGGCCGAAAAGAATACAAATCAGTTCTAAGAACTTAAACACTACGGCTTTTCTTATTCAAACGACAATATCGAAGAATCAGAGCAAAAATGAAACTCGTCAAGATTCGCTCCGAGGACGTGGACTCTGATCCAGATGCCTACAACAGCAACTTCCATACCGAACTCGAGGCTCCCGGCCTACCCATCCCCTCAGAAACACCCCAATCATTCTCTCGCTGGCTCCCGCTCATCACCCGCTCCCAAGCTATCCCACCAACATCCATAAAACACATAACCCTCACACCACCACAAACACAACTCATCCTCGATGCGTCACAAGCCTCACTACACACGCGCGAGCTCAACCGTCTCTACGCAGAAGAACTCAGCGATCTCACCTCCGCATTTCACTCGCTCTCATACCCACCCGAAGGCCTGTTCCTCCGTCTAGATGAATGCTCGCCGAAAGACGGCGTCAAAGGCACCGCACCGCTGAAATCTGCAGAGCAGATCATCCTACGTTTGAGCACGAGTCATCGAGCCACAAACGCCATGATTAGGCAGAAAGATAAGAATGGTGGATTTGTCGACTTGCTCTTCTTGCCGTATAATGCTAAGATGGACACCGCGAAGGAGTTCCGGGTTTTCTGCGCACCGCCGGATGGGAGAGTCACGGCTGTTTCGCAGTATAGGTGGCATAAGCCATCTTTTCTCAGTAACAAGGCACCAGGAGAAATCGATGAGATAGTGAGTGTGATTATGCAGGATGTACTGCGGATTCATGGCGAGGTTATGCCAGAAGCAGAGGCTGGTAGTGGAGGAGCGATGGACGAGCTGTTGTTGGAGCAAGGCTTCTCCTTTGATGTCATGTTTGATGAGGAGACTCAGAGTTGTGCATTGATCGAGTTGAACTCTTTTGGAGCAAGATCTGGGTGTGGATCGTGTCTCTTTCACTGGCTGCGAGATATGGATGTTTTGTATGGGAAACGGTCTAAGCGGAATTGTGGGGAAGGAGGACTGGGAGAGGATGTGGAATTTCGTATATCAGTCTCCTAAGATGAGTCGGGAGTCGAGGCTCGAATATATTTTGAGACGATCCGGGCTTTCTGCTGGCATAAATCCGCCTCGATTCATCACCTCACGTGAGCATGTGACATTTTACAAGTTTGAGCTTTACGCATTTGGAGATAGCTCATTTCAGAGAGCATCTTGTAAGGTAGCTCTCTTCCTGTACACTTAGAATCATCGAACTTTAATGATACCATTTTGCACCACCGTTTCCCACTGCATGCATGCTCTGCCTTGTTATACCAACTTCACTCAAGAGTTGCAACGGTCATACTGTCAGAGTGGCAATATGATCCCACATTGTTCTTGTTCAAAAATCATTGGAATTCCGTATACTCATTACATTTGATGATGCATTTAATATATGTCCCAACCCAAATCCCAACAAACCAGCCACAACGAAAAATGAACAATAAAGCTAAGATCATATACAAGCTTCAACCATACAAACAAATCAATAATTGGTGCGAGAATTTGCAGCCGGCGCATTCGCAACACCCGTATCGCGATCAAGATCACTCTTCCCTTGCTCAACGAGACGCTCTCTATCCGCTCCACTGGCAGGAACATGTGCTCCCTTGTCATCGCCTCCCGAATATGCCTGAGAAGCAGGATGGTTAGGGGGAGGATCCTTGTGCAATCGGTTCCTACCGCTGAGGTCAGAAGTCTTGGACCCTGTTAGCCCAGAGGATCCTGTGCTCGTATCGTGATGTTGGCCGGTTTGATATCCCGACGTTGTGTCGGGTTGACGATAGTCTTGCTGACTAGTCGAACCGAGTCCACTTGTCTCGCGACCTGCTTGATATCCTGATGTGGTATCATGTTGGCGGTAATCTTGTTTTCCAGTGTTTGAAAGATGAGATTGAGAGCCAGGATCGAGTACGCTCTGATATCCGCTTGAGGGTTGACTACCACTAAGACCGGATTGGCCTTGGGAGCCAGTCAAACCAGATTGATGGCCTGTGGTAGTATCATGGTTGCGATATTCATGCTCACCAACAAGACCAGCGCCTCCAAGTACCGCAGCATCCCTGCCAGTATGGTGACCGGTTTGGTGTTGAGATGTCGCGTGGGTAGGCGAGGTCTTATCTGTGTAGCCAGAATCGTGCTTGGAATGACCAAGAGGGAATTCGCGACCAGTCTGCTGCGACCCATAACCTTCTCCAGTGGTACCAGTTCCAACTGGGCGACCTTTTTGATTGGTTGTCGCTTCAGATGCTGAGTGTTGATGGCCGGTCGTACCGTCGCCAAAGCCTGGCTGATCTGGGAATCCAGTAGCTCCAGTGACGCCACGGTTTCGCTCTACGCCATGCAACTTGTCGCCAATATCCTTGCCCGCGGGCTTCAGTGGAAGTGGAGTGCCGTGGGTAGCTTCATCAGGATGGGTGCTAGAGCCGGTCACGGCTCCAGCTAGGGCGTTCTGAGTTCCCTCTCCTGTGCCAATACCATGATTGCCTGGAGCTGTTGGGAGGGACTTGTTGGTGTCGGCATCGTGATGTTTGTCGGCGGCATAAGCTACTGAAATATTAGTACTGGTTTAATTGTATGAAAGTAAGTTGGAACTTTGAGGACACTCACCACCTGCTCCAGCTCCGGCAACTGCTGCGCCCCCAATAGCTGCATTCCGACCGGTGTGAGATTGAGCGGCATTGTGCTCACGTTCTTGGCGGTCGAACTCGGCCTCTTCTTCAGCAGAATACTTCTTGCTCTTATCGCGATCTACTTCGATTAGTCTAGTGTTAAAACACTCGGACGCTATGAGAACTCACGGAGGAAGGACAAGAAGCCGCCCTTCTTCTTCTCTTGATGTTTATCATCCTTCTCTGCCTCTTTCACATCCTTCTTATGATCTTTCTCGGCATGCTTCTCGGCACGCTTCACGTCATGTTTGTGATCCTTCTCAGCTTGCTTCAAGTCGTGCTTGTGTTCCTTTTCGGCCTCCTTTTGTGCCTTGGCAAGTTCTTTCTCTCGGTGATGTTTGTCTGCTTCATAGGTAGCACCTCCGACGCCTGCAGCACCGCCAGCGACGGCAGCATCGCGGCCGTAGTGATGATCTTTGGAACGATCTGTAGTCGGATCTACTGTTGAACGCTGAGTAGAGCTTGTGGAGTAAGGATCTTGACTAGTTGTTGAAGCGCCATGTACTCTGCTTGGATCAGTACTTTCGCCCTGATCATGGTGTCTGCCAGCGGCGTATGCCACTGTGCCTGCTCCGCCCGCGATTGCGGCATCTCGACCGTAATGGTGATCTTTGTATCGTTCCGTAGTGGGATCCAAAGTCGATCGCTGAGTCGAACCTGTGGAATATGGGTTTTGAGAAGTCGTCGAAGCACCATGGACTCTGCTCGGGTCTGCGCTTTCGCCCTGATGATGGCCTACGAATGCTGATGTCGCGCCGCCAGCAAGGGCGGCGTCTTTGCCATAGTTATAGTCTTTTTGATGGGAAGAAGATGGTTGAGCAGCATAGCCGCCAGTGGCTGCATGAGACTTGTCACTTTGGCTCAAAACAGACTGTGCTTGAGGGTTCCCTTGGGCAACAGTCGGGTTCGCAGTAACGCGAGGATCTAACTTGTTCAACAAGTCCGAGGAATGTGGTCCCGCGGTGTTTGGCGCAGGTCCAGATGTTAAGCCAGACGAAGTTTGATGGGTGCCAGTGGAGTTTGACGCCCCAATATCCGATCCAGCTTGATGCTTCTGGTATTGGCTGAAAGATGATTAGTCTATGTACCATGCAGGATATGAACAATGGACTTGCCTGCCAGCGTGACCCGCCGCTCCTACGGTACCGGCCCCAAGCGCCGCGTCTCTTCCATAGTGATGTCCGCTTGGATCACTTGTGGAATGAGACCCGGTCTGCGCCTGTGACGCTTGTCCAGCGGCATTGTTTGGATTGACCCTTGGGTCGGCTACATTCTGCCAGTCCTTTGAATGGGGTCCGACAGTGTGTGGTGCTGGGCCGGTATTAGATTGGGATACTCCAGTCGTAGGTCCAACTCCCGTTCCTCGGGTTGAATCGAGCCCAGTAGAAGGGCTAGCGCCCAATCCATCAGTTGTGCCAACTCCAGTTCCTCGTTCATTTTGGTGTTGACTATATTGACTACAGAAGCACGTTAGTATCATAAATGATCCGCATTATGAATTAGGAACAAAACATACTGAGCACCAAGGCCAACCGCTGCGGCGCTTCCTGCGCCCAGGGCAGTGTTTCGACCATGGTCATGGTCAGCCTCTTCGGCACCGCCTCCTCGCGTTGGAGAATGGTGATGGGCACTTTCATAGCCACTTGTCCCTCGAGTATTTACAGAGGGATCAAGTAGGTTGGCAGTATCAGTGGAGTGAGGCTATGTCAATTAGTCATTCGAACAATGAAATTGTCAAATGGGAGTGGTGACAAGAAAATCTGGACGTACTCCATGGGAGCCAGTTTGTTGCGTAGTTTTCTGACCTACGGCAGCGTAACCGTTGTCACGACCACGATCTTGATGGCTGTGAATGCCTGATCCTACAGCACCTGCCCCTCCGACCAGAGCAGCATCTCTACCTAAATGATGCTCTGTTGAAGTGCTTGTTGTTTGTTGAGATCCGCTATATCCAGCACCCGGCCCGGTCTGGGAAGTATGAGGCACATTTGCTGACCCGGTGGTGGAATCAAGACCCCGGTCGTTGTCGCTCTGACTGTGCACTCCAGATCCAACAACTCCCGCCGTACCAAGGGCTGCGGTATCTCGACCCAAGTGACTGGCTGATCCTGTGTTGCCATCCGATGTACCAGTTCCTGCATAACGAGAGGTGTCAGTCTCGTCGATCCACTCCCCAGGAACATGCCGTGGTGTTGAGCCAGGTTGTGTTATTCCAGAGTGCGCAGCCGAAGCAGGCGATTCCCCGGTCAAGCTTGAGAGGGCAGACTGACCAATAGATCCGGAGCCGATTTGTGCATTACCCAACCCGCCCTTGGGTGCATTCGTTTCGGGACCAGATTGGGTAGGATAACTTGAATTGTCAGAATCGACTCGAGGATCCGCACGGTTGGCAATGTCGGATGTGTGAGGGCCACTGGTCGTTCCAGACGCGCCATGTCCCGAATTCTGTCCATGACTTTCACTATGGATTAGAACACATTCGGCTTCAGAGGAGATGTACTGACTGTCCGACAAGTCCAGCACCACCAGCTAAGCCTGCATATCTTCCAGCATGGGATTGGCCAGTATGAGTCTGTGTTGTAGTAGTGGTTGTGACTCCTGTGGCGTGAGTTGAACCGCCTGAAGTGGCGCTTGCCAGATGGCTACCCTGCCCTGAGTGGTGTCCCGATTGAGTCAATTGATCACCAGTAGTCCCTACAGCAGATCCGCTTGGAACATTTTGATCACCCAAACCGGTAGATGTCTGTCCAACGCCTGTATTATGCTGCCCAGTGGTTGAAACAGGGTCTGTCGTGTTCGTAGTGTTTGTGGTGCCTCCGAGATGGCTTCCTTCGCCGGTGAGACCTCCGGTGTGTTTTGTTGATTGTTCCGTACCATACAAGGCTTCGTCATCGTGAGACTTGCCAGGTTTGCTGCAGAAGTTACTTAGAACAGGCTTTCCATCTCGCTTTCGCTTCGACTGGGCCTTTGACATGTCGCGAATAAACCGGAAAGAAATGGATGCCAGAAACGATACAAATTAACCAACCCCGCCACCGTTGAAACCACCTCAGAGCAGCTTGGTAAAGGTTTGTGCAGTTCATTGATTTCGGCAAAAATATCCTTCGAGGAAACGGAAGTGACATGTATGAGAGAGGGGCACGTACAGAATGTTCTTGATCTTCTCCATGCTTGCTATTTGGGTATCAGCAGTTCAAAAGAAGAGGAATGTTTGTTTCTGTCAAGTTCAACCCCTGTGTAGAAAATTAAAACAAGACAGCAGTTATCCCATTAGAAAGTGGAAAGAAGGATATTATATGAAATATCTAAAGCGTTACAGAGAACAAAGAGCACTAGCTCATGAGGGGTAGCTGAGCAACTATGATGTCGTGTGTGGCGTAAGCTCGAGCGGATAGCAAGCTCTCACTCCCTGTCACCTGTCCCCCAAGCACAAAGAGCTTTGCGGCAGTCGTACTAAAGACCTTGGACAGCTCGATACGCAACATCATGCCGTAATGCTGCAGTAATAAATGGCGCCATTGCTGTCAGAAAACGCCCACCTATTGGGCTGTTTTGACGTGACACAGTAGGTGAGACACTACTCTGTCAAGTATCGTCAAATGCCACTCCTCTGGGAATGGGATTCACATGAAGGAGGGGGAAATGTTGGTTCCGACGGTCACGGAGCTGATTTGCATCCACTGAGGAGCTTTGAGCTAAGCCAAGGGGGGTAGTGATTCTCGATCACAATGCCAACCCTGGGCAGATCCTCAGATCTGTCGGAGGGATAAGAATGAGGCTGCAAGCAAATATCGAGATCATGACTTTCGCGGATGGGTATGGCCAGCAATTGCCCCGCACTTGCACTTGATTTGGTGGTGACGACGGGATGTTCTTCCCTGGTTTCTTGGCCGCACCAGCCACATGTGCAGATCCCGTACTAAGTAAGGTACATAAAATGGATGACGCGGGGTGGTCCACTTCAACATCATATCATCCACACCAAAAAACATTACACGGGATTCTCTTTAGCTTTGAATGTGCGCTTCGCTGCGCTTCTTTTCAATCATTGTTCAGGGGATTTCTTCTGAAAACGTCTTGAAATACAAGTGTAAAATCTCCTTCTCTTTACTTTGAAACCCCTTGATAGAATTGAATTTGCAAGCCAATTTTTCAGTCATGCCCCTTTACTCGAAGCTATTGTCATGATAATTACCAAGACCCTTTTAAGTCTTTTTGCCAATGTTATAGGCGACTGACTTCGGTGGGACTTTTCCCATTCCCTTCCTGATAGGTGCATTACGGCCGTCTCGGGGAGTCCCCGTGCTACGTGGGCTGTACGATGTTTCGCTGCGGCAATAAAAATTCTTCAGACAGAGCATTAGCTATCAGGAGTTGTGTTCTATGCTCTATTCTGAAATTGTTGTTTCGCCTCTCCTTAACATGGCACTTCACGAGTCGTCCGTCATCATGGTATTCAAATGTATGGAAGAGTCAAGACCATGAAGAGAAACAGCAAGTTCTGTGCAAAGACAAAATGCAAAGCCAGTCGATAGTATGAGTTACCATGCCCCTCTCTCATCAGTCTAATCAACCAACCATTGGTTTCCTAACCTCCGAACCTCCTGAAAATCCACTCCGTGCAAATCCTTGCGTGCAAAGCGTACCAAGTACGGAAACAGAAAATCCTACCCAAACGCCAATGCAGTGCCCCGTCTCAAAGCGAAACGAGAATGGCTTAGAAAACGCAAACCATCATGAATGAGGCATCCCTCCTCGTATGAACGCTTGACGAGGGTATCTTTAGTGACCGAACGGGGAAACCCAGACGGCAGCCTCAATCCTAGCCCTCGTTGAGATCAGGCAGGAACATAGTTGATACCGCGCTTCTTCAATAATCCCTTGTACTTCATTGTAGGTATGTGTTCGAGATTGGACTCGTCATAGGCCTTCTTCCAATCTTTCTTGAACCTGCTGACCTCTGTATGACGCCTTTCAACATTGGGAGGAACACTTTGAGCTCGAGGAAGTCGTTTTCCCAGAGAGGACCGGCGTATCGGGTCACAAATATGAAAGCGATCTCTTCGAAAAACGCGATTTGTTGCAGAAGAGTCTGAGATGTCACGTTGGCACGAGCCATGGTTGTTCCATGATTCAGCGCCAAACGGCGAAGGCCCTGACTTCGGCACAGCTGGAAAAGCTCGGTCGCCTGGTGGGTCTTCGGAGGCTGAGGATACCAGAAGGTATCGTACCAGTTCATCCAAAACAGTCTGTCAACCTCGAAGTTGACATATATTTTAGGTGGAAATGTAATGGTGAAACCTCTATCGACCACTTCGCGCCCAAAGGAGAGTTTGTACCACTTCAGTGCTTCGGCCCGCAACTCCTGGTTGACATGCAACGCTGGTGGAAGTTTAGTCTGAGAGAAGTATGAGTGCAGTTGAATTTGTGGGCCGAATCCTGGAAAAGGTGCCACCGGAGGGATCGCGCTGATGACATGACCACGCTGGAAGGTTTGGATATCAACGTTGCGAGGCTCAAAGCACACGAACTTCCAGATCCGGACACGCAGTTCTGCTGGAAGTCGTGGGAAGGATACGAACGTGCTGGGAGGAGGTGTTTCTTCGAGGTCGTTGCTCGACGAGGGATGGTTCTGCGCGGCATGTACTGCTTTCGCTATCTTTCGTTGCCGCCGAGTGAACACCATGATGAACTTTGATGGCCAGCTCCGATGATCTGACTGTTGTTATGACCGTCGTGGTTGATCGAGAAAAGCTGCTCTAGGCACAGGTAGTGTTATATGTAGGTTCTCGATGCTTGCCTGGAAGTGGCGACATGATCTGAAAGGGGTAGGCTGACAATGAGTAAATATTCGGCTAATCCACGCTGTGTCTGAGGTCCCCTCGTCAAAGCGGCGTCCAAGTGAAACTACACCTCTTAGATGCTTTCGGATTGACAAAGCTTCCTTCACGTTGACTCATTGACCATTTGCAAAGTTGCGAGCTTCTCATGTATTCTAGAGGGTGCTTTCCTTGCCGCGAGGTCCTATATTTCGGAGCACTTCGCACACACAACAAAGCCAAAATCTTGCCAGTTATATCAATTGTCCGCTTTTGAAAGTGTCATGCACAGAAACCAGTTCATTGATAAGTTTTCTGTCCTAATCCAAATCATCATCTACTCGAACCTCCCTCCAACTCCAGGAACTTTCCATTCCTCATCCATACCCCGTCTATCCCAAATCCCCCAAAATCGACACAAAACAACGACCAGCTTAGAATCCAAGTGCGGCGTTGAAGGCAGCAGCAGTGGAAGCATCTTTAGTTCCGAGAGCGGCGACTTGTGCCTGAGCATCCTCGCAGAGAGAAACAGCGGCATCGTTGGCATTGCAGACGTTTGTGAGTTGATCGCAAACACGGTTGGTGATGATGTTGGGGTTCAGGGCATCTTGCTGACCCTTGGCGACGAGAGCATCGGTGGGCAAAAAGGTCCCTTCATCAGCCTTGCGTCCAGCACGGCCAAGTTGGAAGTCGATGGTAGGAGTGCAGTCACCGAAATCAGCGCCGGCTTGTCTGGCACTGACTGGGACAGTTGCAGCAGTGGCCGTCATGGCAGTGAGGGTGAAGAGGAGGAGAGCTTTGAACTGCATTTTGGCTGGTGTTTGGAAAGAGTGGTTTGTTGTGAGAAGGAGGGAATTGTTTCTTATCGAAAGCGATATTAGGTAAAGACCGGCTCGCGGTGTAAACAAAGAAGTATTTAAGAGAATGGAAAAGTTCGCAGAACTTGTTTGCACTGATAGAATGAGATGAGATGGAACGAATAATGCAAATGATGGAGGATAGACCCTTACTTATGGAAGGCAATAATTGGATCCAAGAAACGATGATACTGGAAAATATATGATCAACCATGCTGTGACGGACAATGACATACTTCCAAGTCTGGAATCTGTGGATGAGACGAAGTCGATTCTGCCGGATGTCAAACTGCCGCGAATGCGGGGTGGATCAACTCAAGATCGCCAACCTGCCATCCCATTTCTCAAGTTTGACACAATCGCTTGGGTGGTGTTGGGACGAACGCATTGAGCCTCGTGGCGAGTCTCTAACGCCAAGAAAGTGACGAGACGGATGTCTGATGGGCTTAGGTTTCATAGCATCCCTTTTAACCCCACAGCCGAGCTCCCTTTCCTAGGTTAGCCTCTCGCTAAGCGAGAAGTATGCGTAAACATGGGCAACGCCAGCATCGTTATTCCTGTACAGATGAATCTGGTGTCTTAGCATCCGTCCTCTGAAAATTTTGGAAGTTTTTCAACATGCCCTATCGACAAGTGCCTCAATTCCTGCGCTCACCGTTTGTAAGGTCTAAGGCTTTTCGCCCGCATACCTGTCGAGTATGGTCGTGATTATCTTGCAGTTATTTGCAGACTTGTTAGAGCTTCACGTGCGACTTTCCGTCTGTTTAGCTGTCGATAATTATTCCTGCTGGCGTAAATTCTTCTCATGCCCCTTCTGAAAGTTGAGTTTCAAATTTGCCATTTCTCGTCACTGCACCATCAGCGCTGAAATCGGCTGGGCTTTTATTCATCCCACCTGATGACAACACTTCAACCAACAGCTGCGTCCGTCTTCATTCTTCTCCATACATCCCCGATGGTCTGTGTCGTCGTTGTAGCACATCTACTCATTCTTCTTTACGAGATCACGTCTCTTTGCCAACCTCTCTTCACGCCATGCCCACATGACACTGAGGGCCGCACCAGGTCCAACAACCACATTCATGGCCGCAAAGACACCGATAACACGTCTCCATCCTGCTCTCAACTTTCCGGCCAGCTTCAAATCCTTGAAACTCAACAGTGTCCAGATGGCGGTCGCGGAGAAAGCACAAATCTGGTCATAACGCAAGACCTTCAATGCCCCTGCAATGAGTGGAAGGGCTGCAGCAGGATTGCGAAGATTGCTAAAGAAGATCTCTATAAGAGATACTGGGGTTGCGACATGGAGATAGAGATACGTGAAGGCTCCTACCGCGGCTGAGAATCCGTAGGCTGCACGGAGATAGGGAAGATCTGCTTCGGGGTTCTGGACACGAGCTTCCTGTGTTGTGTCCTTCACGAAGAGCGATAGTATGCGTTGCAAAATGGCCCCGTAGACTGGAAACGGCTGCCAGAAAACACCGTTGATCCATTGGCGGGTTGCAATACCCGGGGCGAAGAACATACCGATGGTAGGAATGATGTATGTGAGGACAATAATTGGAATGATCGTCTTAGCACCACCGAGCGAAAGCATTCGGTTGTCCGCGGCAGCGTAGTTCTCGAGAGGAGACTGAACATAATGGAGGAAGCAATATATTGGTGCGATGAACCCAATACCCCGGACTTGAGCCATGACACCGAAGACGGTCGGCCTGCAGGTAAGTAAGTCTATGATGCTTGAAAAGATGAAGAATATGCTTACAAAAAATGAGCAGCCGTGAAAAAGTTTCCTCGCCGCAGCCCTTCGATATACCAGATGGTCTGAAAGGCAACTAGATCTGACAGAAAGCCATAGCCATGCAACCTTGCGATTGAATCCCAGTCTCCAATATAGGGTGTAAAGAAGGTGACATATTTGGTCAAGAACACGTCGAACCCTGCATTGCCGAAATACTTGGTAACAAGAGGTGCCACCATGCCATCGCCGAGATCAATTTGTCCTGCTGTACCTGACGAATCTCCAGATGTCAGGTTTTCGATGGTGATACCCATTGTCCGACTCGCTGCGTAAAGAGCCAACAGGATCGGAAGAGCCCAGGCAGCTCGCTTCCACTTGTTCTCATGTTTACCAAGACCAGAATTCGGATTCCAGGGCATTGTTGCAGTCAACGATTGTACAGGCGCAGGTAGCGAATCAAGAATTTCAGCTCCCACCATTGCGTCGCATGTCAAATCTGTAAGGGAATCTCCCAAAGCTGGAAGGAGGTACAGCGCAGTCAGCTTGTTTCCCAAATTTGACATGGCTTCCACTCGGGTCAGATCATTTGCCGTGTCGCAGGTGTTATTTACCCGTTCTTGCCTCTTGTCGTGGAATGCCTTCAAGGCGTAACGAATTTGTTGCAGTGATAGCGTGTGCTTTGGAAGGTTGGCTAAACTGTTCGCGAGTGCTGCAGCGCTTTCGACTACATGGCCAAGTCAGTGGAATCGACAAGAATGAATACTCGACCCATGCTTACTTGCTGCATTTCCACCCGCTCCCAAATTTGGCGTCATCTTGACAGTATCAGTGGACATCTAAGCGGGTCATATAATCTTCACTCGACTTACCTTGTGTATAGCATCTCCAAGGCATACAAATCGGTCAGCTGTCCAGTTCTCGTTCTTGCTTTCTTCGATACATGTCATGTTTGCGAAAGTTCTAGTCTGCCATATCTGGTCCCAAGTGATGGACTCAGTCATGTGCACCTTCAAGAAGGCCTTCGCGGCCTTCTCCATGTCGGCTTTCGTGTATTTCGGGATGTCCTTGCCGAAATATCTCTTGTCGAGCTTGGTGAAGAGAAACCAGTACATTCGGCCTCCTTCGCCCACAAAAGACAAAGTTGATATTCCTTCGGAATACGTTCTATGCGTCTGTCCTGGAACCACCCCCGGGATTGGCTTGCCAAGCCCAAAGATACAATTGTACTCAGCCGATAGACCCTTCCTGTCTTTCTCTGTTTTACCAGGGTTTGATCGGTCTATGTGGTCCTGCATCAGGCTTCTCACTGTGCTGTGGACACCATCCGCACCTACAACGATGTCTCCAGAGTATGTCGATCCATCTTGGCAGTGTACAACGGCTCCCGTGTCCGTATGGTCGACTTTAGACACCCGTTTTGACACATGTATTTTCGTCTTGTCAGGAATCGCATCGGAAAGCGCTTTCAGCAGGTCACGACGCTGAAGGAAGGAGGCCGGGTAGCCTGTTCTGAATGAACGTCAATACGACCTAGTATGTTTAGCAAGAAGAAACTAACCGTTTCTCAACTAGGATTGGACCATCATTTTGATATATCAGCTTTCCACTGGCAGTCCAAGTTCGCCCAAGTTGCAGTGGCTCCACGAGTGCAGCGATATCTTGAAACAGACCCAATTGATCAAGAATGCGAGCTCCATTGGGCAAAATGACAATGGATGCGCCAACTTGAGGTGCGATCTCCTTCCGAGCTTCTAAGACAACGAAATCGATATTACTGTGGTGGAGACCTGTAGTGACCAGGAGAATCAGTCAATCGTCGCTTTCATGCAACATATTTGGGTAGATTCCATCTCAAAAAGAAGACATTTATCCGCCGAAGAACTCACAATGTGCAAGTGTTAGGCCTGCGATCGAACCTCCTACTATGACGACCTTGAGACTTCCCGATTTGGCGATCTGATCAGCAGTCATGGTGATATAGAAGTCTAGGATGTCAAGAAGGTAAGAGACCTAAAGATTAATGCAGGAAAGGTTGATGAACTTGAAAACGAGACAGGTCAAACGCGGAGCAGAGAACAACTCGGAGGAGGACGATTGTGAGGAGAGAAAGAAGTTATGATTTATGGAATGGTTAGACATGGACGTAAGCTCACCATTCCCTTGACACCCTGCCTTGGTCTATATTGATCGCATTGGTTACCCAATACCTCAACGTCGGCCTCGATAATGAGCTCTCGTTTTCTGCGAGCCGAATCAACCGACGTTACACAAGTGCAATGCGAATGTGGACTGAGATTGCCGTGAGATTGTTTTCAGGGTCTCCCTAACCCGCTATGTTGGGTAAGCTTCCAATGACAATCGCTTACTCCGTTACGATGCGGAAGCATCAATAGGCGTCAGCATATGGCGGCCGGGTATCCAGCGTATTGAGAGACGGGGCTCCACCATCGGTTTCGGAGCTTTTGCTGACAGCCAAGTCATTCATAACCATGGAATTATCCATTTGTGAGAAGTTGTCAGACTGAGCAGCTACATGTGCTTAGAAAGACTCCAGTCAGCTTCAATCAAATACTCGAACCCAAGACGTAGCACATCCTTAAATCCGTTGACCGTCGGAGGCAGACAAGCACCACTATCTGCGCTCATTTCTTTTCCTAATTGGACGTTCCGTGTGACGGCAGCGGCCGCAGCGCATCATCCTTACCTTCGCTCTCATTATCATGATCATTCTCATGAGAACGCTATGCCTCATTTGGGCCCCTTGAACCGACAAGCGAGTATTAAGATGGAAAATGACTTAACCAAACAGAGAAACATGTGACGAATATTGAGTTGCCTATCAGGCGAATTATCAGGTTATTGCTCCACATTCGACTGAGCCGAATGTTGTCGGCCTCGTAAGTCAAATGAAATTTCTTGTGCATATCTTATGTATTGGATGAGAATGGGGACATTGTAAGTGGTGGCCGGCTCTGTACCCGTCGATCCACCGCTCTCTGACACCAGAATATGAGCGATGGCAAGCGAGTGTTTACATCACGTACAAAGCTCGTCATGACTGGCTCCACACTCCCTGCTGCCAATCATCGAGTGTAACTACCGTTGGAATACTGGATGATTAGACGAGCTAAAAAGCTTGTCTGCTTTATTCTTGCTTTATGATTGAAGCCACCAGACTGCGTGGACTTTCATTATTTCTTGGCTAGTGAAGACGTATTGTTCGCAAAGTCGCACACTTCCTGAGAAAGACCTTGAGCTGCCTTTTGAGTTCCGTCATCAATTAAAAATTCCTCTGCTACAATGTCTAGATTCTTGTTACACAGACGACAGTAATTTGTGCGATTCCCAGGGTATTATCTCCTCTACTCCACATGAACTGCCGTCACCTTCTCATTAACCGCCCCAACATCCTGCAACGCTGGCTTCAAAAGATCAGCCGCACTTTGCGAAAACCCTCTGGCTCCAACACCGTGCTCGAAGAGCAGATCCAGCTCGGAATAAGTGAGTCCCTTTGGCTCAGGCAAGCGGAAGAACACCCAGACCAAGAATAAAGCATCAATTCCAGCCCAGAAAAATCCAGCCTTGGCTCCCCAGTTCCAGGCATTGAGCCCCATCATCTGCGGCATGAGTGCATTATTGATGAATCCACCTGCATTGTAAAACGCGCGCGCGAGGGCAACAGTCTTGATACGAAGACGGGTCGATGGAATCTCGGCTACCAGGGAGTAGCAAGTTGGTCCAACGGAAAGCTGGAACACGAAGAGGAAAACAAGAAGCAGAGAGCCGGCTGCCCATGCCGAGCCAGCATTGGATTTGAGGCCGCAGAATCCGATAACCATCAAGAGAACAAACATGGCACTCAGACCCCACACGTACAGAGTTCGGCGTCCGCATTTGGTCATTAGCCACCACGCAATCAGACATCCGACAAAGCCAAGACCAGTCTGGCCAATATTCATGCTGTAAGCATCCTCGTTGTTGAGACCGGCACGCAGGTAGAATTGTGTGCTGAAACTCATGAATGGGATACCACAGAAAGCTTGCGTGAGCCAGACCATCATAGCAATCTCCGTTCGGCGGCGATCCGTTCCTCGGAAGCAGTCCCAGTAGTGCGCACCAGAGCTAGATTCGATTTCAAATTGGTTCGTGACTTCCATCATGGACACTTGGGCGTCGACGTCGAACTCGACGCCGGAATTTCGAGCTGTGATGGAGAGCAGGGCACTCTTGGCTTCTTCGAGACGACCTTTACGTACGAGCCACCAGGGCGATTCTGGGGCAAGGAAAGTACCGATCATGATTGGGATTGGCCATACCCATTGCACTGCGAAGGGGATCTTGTATCCCCACTCATCTGTGCGGTTGAGGAGTCCTCGAAGCATGCCTGACGAGATCAATTGGCCGATGACCCAGCACATATTGATCCACTAAACATTAACAGGTCAGCAAAAGTATCAAGATATACACAGTACAGTTATATCCGACGAGCTGCTGCCAGGATTACACCTCGCTTACAGGTGGCCGCTTCAGGGACCTTTAGCGTTCAGGTAGCACGGCGCTCGGACCAGTGTAATTCTGGCAGCAGCCGAAACAAATAGCAACTGTGTAATCTACCTACAGAAGTCATGTATGCTCGAAGAGAAGTCGGGCAGATGTCCGCCGCGTATGTCACAGCCAGCGTTTGAAATACCCCCCAAGGGATGCCTTGAAGAACGCCTCCCGTTACGAACATCTCCAGACTGGTCGAGAAAAATGGGATGAATATGGCACCGATCAGGGCAACCATAGTGTAGATCATGGTCATTCTGTACCCGAAGCGTTCCGAGATGATGCCATTGAGGAAGAGACCAAGGATAGATCCAACCTGGATGGATGTGTAAGCATGTATTTGCAGTTAATCGAATGGGGTATGCGGACCTGAGTCGAATTTCCAATAATTGTCTGCCACTTTGCCGAGACCAACATGCCGCCTTCGGGATCAACTTCATCCCCGAATCGATTCTTGAATGAGGGATAAGGGTAGAAGTTGCCCATGAGATTGGTGTCATAGCCTTCCATGATGACGGCTAGTGATATGACGAAGGAGAACATGATGGCTCTGGGATAGAGCTTGAAAGTGTCCCTCAAGGAGAGATCTCGCTCGAGTTGGATGGCATGTGTCGCTTCATCGGCTTGGTTACCAAGCTGGTCTACGCCAGTGGTCGTGGGAGAGGGATCCTTTTGCTCTGATAGAGCAGGAGGAGACGTAGAGGATGCCATGATTGGGGCGCTTAAAAAGAAGCCTGAAGAATGTTTGAGCCACCGACGTATTCAAAGCAGAGAGGACTGCAAGTCTGCGACCGATGAAGCCACAAGTGAGGATGGGATGTCTGCATCCTTTATATCCTCTCAGTCGAAAATTCATCTTCAGCCAAGTGCCTCCCGTGTTGAGGCAAAAAGTCTACTGGCTAGCACCTGTGGGGTATGGCGGAGAAAGGTGGAAAACAACTCCATCTCCACCCCAAGGGGTGACCGCAAGCGCTAGCCCTTGGCGAAAGGCGGGATGGCTTTCTGGAGTAGAGACGTATTGACGGCCAAGCTTTCCCAAAGTAGCCGATTGGCCGTTTGATGTAGCATGTCAACATAGTAATGTTGGAGACTAGAGTGCATAGCCAGTCTGAATTCTGCAACCGTTTTAGTGTGATTGTTGGAACATTCCGCTACGATTGTTGGTTGGGAATATTGACCCACTGGGCCAATGAATAGAAACGTTGCAAGCTCTCCGGAAAGACTTTAAGATTCAAAGTCCTGAGCAGCAGCGGAATTGACTCGAATCTACGTGTGCCAGATCACGTAAGAAACCAGGCCATCTGATCTCGCGAAGTCATTAAACGGGATGGATCCTAGCTGCGATCCGCAACTCGTTTCGTCGACTCTAAAGAGCTTTTTGATTTCGAAAGTACCAAGACCCATCAAGGCGGGATAGAGGCATGTTGTCCCGGTCTAAGTAAAGCCTAGGAAGCGAAAATTTCAGCATCACCCCATGAAGCTGAAGCTGCCGAGGTCGACCCGACGCATTCTTGGCGAGCTGTTTAGCGGCGGTTTTGTTTTCCGCCTCCCCATTTCCCCTCATTTCTCCTCATCACGACCTCCTCGGATGCTAGCATAGCAATCTGACCTCCACACCCCGGATCACAACTCGATGCGTGCAAACTTGGGAGTGGAAAACTGTCGGAAAACTTTGCTATGACTGGCATTGGCTGTTGAATCCTGGCTTGTGCATACCTCATTCATATGACCAAGGACCGTCCGACTGGCAATGAGGAAGCCAACAGCCTGTGAAGCGTGCCGGTAAGAATGATTTTTGTAATATGGAGTAAAATCACCTCCGTTAATCATCGTGCAGGAATCGTCGGCGGAAGTGCAAGATCGTCGAAGGCGAGCGGGATTGTACGCACTGCATCGCTCGACGTATCAAATGCATCCAGAAACCACCCGTAGGAGGTTACTACCATCAGTCTGCTTTGGTATCTGAGAGTCGCCAACTTGAGAATCGCCTTGATGCTCAAGATGGTATTCAAGATGCGGACAGTGCATACCCTCCGCTTGCTCTACGGCTAGAGCTTGCGAAACTGTATTTCGATTATATTCACAATCAGTTCCATACTTTGTTCCACCCTCCGAGCTTCTTGGCCGCGGTGGCAGAGGATCGAGTAGAGAATGTCTTGTTGTATCCAATATTTGCCCTGTCTGCGAGGTTCGTTGAGACTCTGGCAGACTTACTGCGTGCTGCATTCCATCTCTAACATTGCTAGATTCTCGACTGACCCGTTCTTTGGTGGAAGTCTGCCTTCCGAAAGGGGATCTGCGTTTATATCGCGAGGAGAGAGACTTCTGCAAATCAGTAGAGCATCTCTCACAACAGTCCAAGCCTGCGTATTGCTCGGAGCGGCGTACATCGCAGATGGAGATGATGTGACGGAAAATGTATACTATGGCATTGCATGTCGCATGTAAGTACTGAACCAGGTACTCAAACTCCTCGGGCACATGCAAGAATCTGCACTGAGAATCTGTAATTTTTCCGATTTCCGTCATCTCAGAGCTGATATCTCTTTGCGACTCAGGGCTCAACTGTTGGACCTGCCAAATCGGGTGGCATCCAGCCCCCTAGAGCATGAAATCAATATCCGCGGTCCGTAACGCCTACATGTCAAAATTCGCTCGCTGACCACGTAGTTCTATCATCTCTCTGTATGGTGGACGTTTGGTCCTCAACGGCAGTCAAACTTCCGAAACTTATGCCCAACCTCGATATTCCACTACCAACTGACGAATTGCAATATCTTTCTCTTGGAAGTAACATGCCCCTCGTATCACCAGGATCCGACCGCTCTTCGCCTATTCTTGCTGAGATGATCAAATTGAATCGGATTCTACTTGCCATCAATAACTTCAATGAGAAATGTGTACAAGAACATCTAGAAGGTGTTCAGTTGGAAGACGCGGTGGAACAACTAAGCAAGCGATTGGACGACTGGTACGAGGAATTGCCTGACATCATGAGGGATACGCCAGAGAACTTCGCCTGGTTTGCATCCCATGGCCTTGGACGATATTTTGCCGCGGTCTATTTGGGTTACTATCATTTCGGTCAGCTTCTGTTCTATCAATTCCTTCATGTTGAACCCTACAGCTCGATTCCGTCAGCCAGTCTTTACGCAGAGAAATGCAAGGACCACGCTGCCCGACTCTGCGAAATGATTTACCGCGCCTTCGAAACTCCTAATTCTGACGTACTTTACACAATGGTGGCACATGTGCTCGTCATCGCATCGACTGTGCAGATCCACACACTCCTTTTTTCATCTGATGAAAATCGCATCGGAATTTCACGCGCCAGACTCGAACGCAACTTTGGCATTCTTCTCCACTTGAAACAATACTGGTCTACTCTTAGTAGAGCTATGAATCGATTGAGAGCTTTTCATGATACATGCAGGAAGTCTATGGATACGAGTTTCGTACTCGATCGCTGGATGCTGAGATTTTTAGTTGAATTTGCCAAAGAGGTGGAGGAAAAAGAGCCTGATGTCCAAAGTCCACTGTGGACTTTAGCAGGTCTCACACAAGGATTTGATCTTTAAAGTGACACGACTTGGATTGAAGTGCATTTCATAGTCTACGGAATCCAATTCTGTACACGAACAATTGAGTTCTGCATGAGAATAGTTTTGGCGCATCTGAGCAAACAAGACTAGGAACTCCATGCAGACAGCAGCCGCTCAACCCACCATAACCAAATTCACAAATATGCCCCACACCAACCCAGCCAAATTTCCGACCAAGATGCGCTGATTCGGAGGGACCAAAATCAAGTTCGTCAACGTTACCAGAGGCCAGAATCGATACGACGACAGAACCATGGACCAGAACCCCTACGATTTGTTAGACACGGAAATGGCTGTGCCGAAGCCCAGACAGATACTTACTGTCTTCACCTCGTCCTCAATCTCTAAAGCTCCCTTGCCCTTGAGGAAACCAAACAGCAGGAGGAATGCCAGGGTATTAATCCAGCATCCGATTGTTTGATCTAAGAAAAACTTTGCAATAGTGTTCGATTTACTTAAACGACCTTCGCTATTCTCGACCAAATCATGCTTCTTTGAAGACCTGGGCGAGACTATCTCCTTCTTCGACGGGAATTTTTTCTCGAGGAAATTCTGCCAGATAAAGTTCGGCGGGGTTACAACCACTCCGAGAACAGCGGAACGAAGGACATCGACGACATCGAAAGTGAAGAGCTTCTACCAAACGTCGGCATTAATATTGAACGTAGACTTCTTGGTGGGGATCTGAGGTCTTACCTGTGAACTATATGCTGAGAAGGCTTGAGCGAGGACATTGGACAACGATCCGAGGAAGACGGCTTGTGTCGTCGCAGTGATAAGAGGACCTGACATCTTTTCTTGGAGTACTTGTTCTTACAGACTTTCTCCTGGAAATGAACCGGCTAAGTGCATGAAGATGAATTGGAAGTTCGACTAATAAAAGGATTCGGGAATAGTACTCGCACATGTTCAACAAAAGCTGACATGGCGTCAATTACTAATTACCTAGAAAGGTGCGCTTTTCAATCCCGCTCCTACAGCTTTCCGTCATGCACTGGTGAGTCAAACCCCGCAAAACCGTAAGCAATTCTCCAGGTTCACGAACACCATGGCAAATGGGGTTGCAAAATTCAGCCCATCCACAAATACTAGCGGCGGAAACCTCGCGGAAATGGAAAAAGAGGGGCCAATCCATCAACAGCACGACCCTAATGCAAGCTAGGGACAGAACTCTTGGCTTTCCGCCTCAAGCTCCTGCCCCTCACTTAGCGTGACCCTGCCTCAAGCCAGTGACGATCCCGAGGAAGCAAGATATAAAAGAGAATGAGAAATATCCTTCTAGAAGTTGAGAACAGAAAGATAAAAACATCTTCATCATGGTTCGCTCATCTACTGTCGTTCCTGCCGCCATCTCGCTCTTCCATGTGGCTCAGGCCGTGAGCAATGGTCTTGCCATCACACCTCCTATGGGATGGAATAATTGGAATTCCCTTGCTTGCAATGTCTCTGAAGACTTGCTCCTCAGTACCTCGAAGAAGTTGATCGATTTAGGCCTTCAAGACCTTGGCTATGACCATGTTGTTTTGGACGACTGCTGGCAAGCTCCTCGTGGTGATGATGGCTATGTCACAGCCGACAAGGAGAAGTTCCCTCGGGGTATGAAGCATGTCTCAGACGAGCTGCACAGCGTTGGCTTCAAATTTGGCATGTACTCAAGTGCGGGAGAGATGACTTGCGCGAGATTTGGTCAGTATTTCAGGAACTCAAAGTGCTTCATTTTTTGACGGTTAATCAGCTGGGTCGCTCGATCACGAGACTAAGGATGCCGAAAACTTCGCCAACTGGGGTGTCGATTTCTTGAAATACGACAATTGTTTCCACATGGGCCGTATGGGGACTCCACAGATCTCATTCAACCGTTTCAAAGTCATGGCCGATGCGCTCAAAGCCACTGGTCGTAACATCGCCTTGAGTTTATGTAATTGGGGGGAAGATTATGTCCACACGGTAAGCAATCTCCACCATCTGTTTCGAAATAGATCATAAATTGACTCCGAGCAGTGGGGAATGTCCATTGCAAACGCATGGCGCATGTCAGGAGATATCTATGATTCCTTCTCACGTCCAGACGCGCTCTGCGCGTGTGATACGAATAACCCTGCCGACCCGTTCTGCATTGCTCCTGGAACGCACTGCTCTGTCCTGTTCATTCTCAACAAGGTCGCTCCTTTCGCTGATCGCAGTATTCCAGGAGGCTGGAGTGATCTCGACATGCTCGAAGTCGGCCAAGGAGGCATGACAGACGAAGAGTACAAAGCCCATTTCGCACTCTGGGCCGCTCTCAAGTCACCTCTCATGCTGGGAAACGATCTCCGAATCATGTCTCCATCCGCACTTTCTATCGTTAACAACCCCGCCATCATCGCCCTCTCCCAAGACCCCCACGGTCGGTCCGCAACCAGAGTCGCGCGAAACACCAGCGTGCCCAAAGACGAGTACGGCATCGGGGAGACGCATATCTGGAGTGGAAAGCTTGAGAACGGTGACCAAGTCGTCATTCTCCTCAACGCTGCGAACGAAGATCTCGAGATGAGCGCATCACTCAAGGAGATCTTCACACCTTCCGGACCGGGTGGATCGGCGCCTCAAGTTAAAGAGTCGTGGGAGGTGTGGGACCTGTGGGCCGATCGCATGAGTGATGCTGATGCACAGGCTATTCTCGATGCTGATGACCAGGCGTCGAAAAGTGAAGTGCTGAAGAAGCTGAACTGGTACAACGCTAGTGAGGTGTCGTACAAGGAGGGCTTGGAGAAGGGCGACGAGAGGCTGTTTGGGAAGAAGGTTGGTGTTGTTGAGCCGAGAGGGCAGTGGGATGTTGTTGTTGAGAGGCATTCGGCAAAGGTTTATCGGTTCAGACAGGTGAAGGGTGGCGAGGGAGATCATGATGAGTTGTGATATGCATTGTACTTGGAACAGGTAACTCTCTCGCTGGATGTACTGTACGGTTTTGGGATAAGGACTATCCTCGGTCATGGGTACGGCGCTTATTGAATAGACTTTTTTCTTGTTCTCACTCAGACGATTGCGATGAAAAACGCAGTGTGATTAAGCATAATTCATTAGGTCAAAAGAAATACAGTGCACGAAGAATTTTTGGCCTTTTTGAGAGGTCGAGTTGAGTACAGTACACCAGTCCGCTAGTACGCCAACGGCGCTGTGGGCGGGGACTGTGCTGGCCTTGACTCGGTACGCATTCATATGCAGCAGGGCAGGGGCTCCGCTAGAGATACGCTAGCTCATATTTACCAGCAAGCGAGTACCCCTGAAATCTCGAAGTAAGCGAGAGGTTGCCAACAATATTTGCATTAGAAACGAGAAAACTGGCGTCGGTGATAGGCCAAGGCTGTCAAATTTTTGGACTTGGCTAATTCCACGCGATCACAAATCATGGAAAAGTCACAGCACTTGTGAGGAGGGAGACGATCACATCAAATGTCGTATTTATCAGGCAGTAGAGTCTTCAATAAAAATATTGATTCCGCAGAACAGAGTAACATAGGTGTTCACTAGAGCGTCATATATTGCTAGAGTTTGGTATTAAATGATGACTGATACGGCTATTGAAGGGGGTTCAGCAAGTTGAGGCGACACCAGCCCTATTAATCCTCGCTAAACATACCAAAAGGTTCAACACCAGTTCCACGGCTACTGCAATATTACTCTACTGTTATTATTTGGGCTTTTTCGCTCTCTATCGTTCAATTTTATATAGCACAAAAGTCATCTTCTCCCTCATTAGCACCCTTCTCTACCTTTCCTTAGAGATACAGCACACGATATTGCCAGGCATTGATGTGCTTTCACTAACCCGCAACAAACGTGTTTGAAGAAATGGGTAGCATTTCGAAGCGTGGTACAGGCGGTAGTTGGGGTGGACGAAGTCGAAATGAGCGGCGAATACAAATTTCTTTTTTCGGCGTCTCAGCACTCGATATCATCGCTACTGTTCACTATATTCAATAACCTGTTTTTCGCGGCGCTGACTTATGATTTCTGCTGCTGGAATACAATCGCATCTTGTTAACAGCGTTAATTGTCGACCACTCTCAATGCCCGCTGTATCCTCTGTCTGGACGAACCTGAGTTAGATTTCTCATGAGATGATTCACTTGCAGAAAGTGGAGACATCCGCAGAGTTACCATGCTACAACACTCCTGGAATTGATTCTGGTATGAAGAAATTCAAACGTCTGATCTACACCTCAATTCTAAATTTAATGAACAGCCCTGACAATTTCAGGTCTTTCGGCAACTGAGGGTGCTTGGCATTTCCGACACACAATACTGCGTCCATGACTAGTGTGATCCTCACAATCTGCTGTCGGGATTATCTCACGGAGATGCAGGTTCCGCTCTCGTGTATCCGCACTAGATTCTTATATGGGACGATGTATGATCGATTCTACTGCTGGAATGTGACCAATCCGAAAAAAAGACGAAACGAAGCCGAGGGGATTTGGATGGCACATTCAGCTTAGATATTGCTGAGCAGTATTCGAGCTTCTGACCTTGGGGTATGTGTCTCTCAATGCATTTTTGAAGACGGAGATAGGCTTGGTAGGATACCACGCACATCATTTCCAGAACTGGACGTAGAAGTTGAAGTAAAGGTGGCAGAATGGAGTGAAAAGGTCTCCAAGGTAAGAAAGCCTGTATAAAGCCCTTCGAGTAAGATAAGGCTTGAATCGAGGTAAATTGGATTGAGGATAATGTTACATATACGTCTTTCCAGAACTTATGTTTGAATGCTGCCGATACTTTCCCATTGCCCTTCAAATTCATGGAAGACATATGCTCAAGTAGAAAAATTCGCGGTTCACAGCCAAAGCTCAAAATATTGCCCACTCGAAATTTATGTGAAACCAAAGGAAGCCAAGGCCTGTACTGTTCGGCATCACCGAATTGAAGCAAAGGTGCCGATGTACGACATTAAATAGAGTTCGTCACTAGTCTCTTCTATCTCACCTAGAACATCAAAGCACTTGTCAGAGACGGGAGCAAGCAAGCATACCGGATAATGCCTGCCATAAGGAGACTAGTACAATCTGTCTTGCCGAACTTTGGCGCAACGGTCCTGTGCATTAGCTTTGGGGGACCCGGCACCGGCGCCCGATTTTTCCCCAGCATGGTGGCTAGTGTGGTGCGTGCAATGGGGTGTTCCCGAAGAGTGGCAAAGCCAAGACGAAATGAGAAGTTGACTTAAATTCACGTGAACGTTGGTGATGACTGGAAGTTTCTGAAAGAATAGTGTCCGAGAAGATAAAGCACCTCTGGAAAGCCACGAAACAGCTTCTCCAGATTTATTTCCCTCTATCTAGTAAAAGTACGTATTTTGGCTCCTTGGCTGTTATCAGTGTCAGGGAAGGTTCAAAGGTTCGGATTGACCGTTCAGAAATTGAGTTTCATCGAGTCAGGATGATAACCGATTGCAAACTCAAAAGCATCCGGAGAAATGCCACAGCCCTGATCCTCAGTATTTTCAGGTCTGCATTAACCACTACAATTACTGGTATTCGCACCTGCTGATCTTTCACCCTGATTCCGAGAAGAAAAGCTTTTCTTGAGGCCATCCGAAGGGATGGGGCCATCGATGTAACAAAATATCTGTTGACGTTATCTGTCTCCTCTTGAGCCGCGTTACCCAGCAGTAGGTCCAAGTCACCTCGAATACCCGCTGGAAAGTGGGTTCCTACCAAGATCCGATGATAAGGAAATTTAGGTCTTCCCTTGCAGTGGAGAAGAAGCTTTTCGCTTCGCTTTCAAGGAGAGGCACGACTCTCAACTAAAGTGATGCCGTGGCCCAATGTCTTTGATGTTGCGCGAATTTTTGTGTTTCTCGAAATTGGCATTTCTTCATCTTTCCTCCTGTATCGTGGGCCGGCCGAAGCTCCTAGGAGCAGCAGAGTAGACATGTCGTTGATCGGTCTTTTATGTCTCGTTCTCCCATGCTTTTGGATTGAGGGCGCTTTGGCCGCGAGCTTATTTCTTGAACGAAATGCGAATGCAGCAGCACCAGATTGCTCGGTGCGTGCCAAAAGAATTTGAATGACGTTTGGTTCAGACCATAAACTGACCACTGTCTTAGCTCTCCTGCCTGTCGAATTATATTCCCCAGTATTGCGGTTCAGCGTCAAACACGACATGCATCTGCACCAGTGCCGACTTGACAAATGTAGTCTCATCGTGTGCATATGCAGCATGCAGCACGATTCCAGAGCTTCTACAACTACAGAGATACTCAGCTGTATCATGCGGGGTCGAGAGTGATAAGACTCGACTACAAGACGTTCTCAGGATGGACTATATCGTCCCTTTCCTTACAGCCTGTTTTATAGGAGGCCGTATCGTCGCAAGAGTTTTACTGGACGTTGGGCTCGGTGCAGATGATTGGATGATATTAGCTGCTGCAGTAGCCTATTTTGTTGATGGTAGGTGCTTTAATTTTCACTTAGTTTCGCAGTTCGAAGTCCTGCCATATGTGATATCCAGATTTCCTGACTCAAAACTTGACTTAGCTCAGAAACAAATTGCTGACTCCAGGTCGTTGAGTAGTTGGCACTTCGTTGGGTTTAGTCTTGAATGGCTTTGGCCAACATACGTATTGGCTTAGTACCGAGCAAGTCACCAATGGAAGAAAATTCTTCTACGTTGTGGAATTATTTTACATCATATCCATTACTTTGACAAAACTGGCATTGTTATTGTTTTTCCTCCGCATTTTCCCGGATCACCGACTTCGGCAACTAATTTGGATTTGTGGACTTTTTGTTTTCTTGTCCAACTTTTCCATTTTAATGGCGCTTGGCTTTCAATGTGTAAGGCGAAATTCTTCATTCAAGTGGTATGGGAGCTGATGTTTCTATTCAGATGCCTCTCCATGCTTACTGGACCAATTGGATGTATAAAGTACCCCCTATTCAATGCATCAATAGTTACGGTGCTTTAGAGGCAGCGGCAGTCTTCAGCATCGTCCAGAGTGTCATGATTTTGATCGTCCCAATTCCGACAGTCTGGAAACTCAAACTTGCTTGGAAAAAGAAGGCAAATCTGATGATCATGTTTTCGGTTGGATTTGTTGCACTGGTCTGCAGCTTCATGCGCCTTCCGTCGCTCGTGCGGCTTGATCAATCAAGTGACTTATCGTGTAAGTCCAACATTCGGACTCTTGACTGATTAGCCTGACTAATTCGTACGTGTAGATGATCAAGCTCCTGTTGTAGTCTATTCGCATTTAGAGCAGAGCGTTGGGATAATATGTGCGTGTCTTCCGGCTTGTCGCTCTCTGCTGGAATACTTCTTTCCATCTCTGAAGATGACGTTCCGAGAAACGAATGTTATAGGCGCGAGCGCAAGGTCAAATCGAATTCCTTCTACACTTCCAAAGAGTCGAGTAGAACAGAACAGTTCGACGAGGAGCTTGGTTAAGTTAAGCGAGCGCCAAGCTGGAATCGAAAATGGGAGTGAGAGATTGAGCACAAGGACATTATCTTTTCATAATGATATTGGTTCCAGAAATAGTGGAGTTGAGGACTTGGGCACTCATGCGACTGCAGAGACAGGACCAAATGTCGGAGCCACAGTTGGAACAGACAGTTACGGGATCTACTTAACAAAGTCAGTAGACATGGTTACAGACAAACGTGAATGAGAAGCCTTCTACGCTATAAAACTATCGCTCAGTTCTTGTGAGCGACTCTTTGGCTGGCTGCGTAGCTTTCCCGATTATTTTATCTCGAGGTCTTCCAGAAATGACCGGTGGGAACTTAGATAATGATCAACGAGTGCTGGACGCAGCGCGGAAACATACTCAGCATACTGAACATGGAAATTCGGTTGGGCTGGCAACAGTATAATCGAGCGCTTTGGTGTTCAATAAGATGGATGCATCGGGTGCAAATTGATGCAGGCGATGTCAATAAAGGGCAAGTCACGTGTTGAAACCTCCACCATCAGACGCTGAGCCGATTTAAACGCTTCGTCGCAGAAATATAGACTGGAAATTACTTCTGTTTCATTGTTAACATCTTAAAATATCACTACAGGTAATGTCCTGAGGGGTAAATTAGCTCAACTCCTCTTCATCCTTAACTCGTGGTAGCTTCTGCCTCAATCCATCCTAGACTCTCCTCACGGATTCACATAATTGGGTTGAGCCTGTCGATACTTCCTTCTGCTACAACTTCAATGCTAGCTTATCGCTTAATATCACCTCCTGCCTATAAAGCCATCACTCCTCATCGGTCCACCACCCTCGACTTCACTCATCATATTCAACAACCACCAGCTCCTTCAAACCTTATAGCCTTCAACCGACACTCTATCTGATGCAGAATTGGCTCTAAGTTGAATCTTTATAAATGCCAAAATCCAAAGAAAGAATCATCACACAAAAAGCTGACGGTAATTCGAGGTCCACGGACCACAGATCTATCCTCAACTTCGATAATTTTGCTTTCGAGAAGCGCCACTCATCTTCTACATTTCTGGCATAAAAATCGTGCCAATCAAACTTGTCTCTCAGCTTTACTTCCTGTCATCGCTTTTCTCGTCACCTTCACATAACCTTCTTTCCGGGTTGTGATGTTTGCCTCTTCATCGCGGTTTCACTTGAATGTATTGCCTCAACCTCAATATCAAGTCAGAGATCAGCATTCTCCCATGCGCATTGCCGCTCTTAAAATATTTTCACAATTCACAATAACTTCATTCATTCAGCTAAGAACTTTGCTGACCAATCTTTTCCAGATCGTTTGAGCAACGGCACAAGTCACAATGAAGTCCAGCACGATTTCATCACAAGACGAACTTGCTGCAGTTCCCGAGCAGAAGAAGATGATTGACTCAGAGGGAGTTCCTTCCTCCGAGACCGCTTCCACCATATCAATTCAAACCCTCCACGCTGATGACACAATGGAAGCTTCTTATAACAAGGATCTTGACACACAAAATGGAAAGCAACAGAGAGATGTCGATATGCCTGACACTCAAAACCCTATTGAGGTTCAACAACAACTGGAGGCTATCGGATGTCATGGCCCCGAGAAGAACGACAAACTTGGAAATACAGTTACCCTGCCTATGGATATTACCGACACCGGTCTTCGACTCGACCAAGAAGGCATCGCAATCAAAGAAGAAAATACCGCTGATGATGCCTTCAAGTCCGACGGAGTGCCTTGTCGCTTTTCAGGCCCCGTCTACCGAAAGATTAAGAAAGAGGAAGAGTCTTGCGAATTTTCCTCCCCGATTGGGCTCTCGGCAGTAGATGGTTGCGTACCGTCCGTGGGCGGGTATACTTGCGAAGGACTGCCCTCTTCACAGCATATCGAAGGAACAGGACCATATATACGCCATGTGGGCGGCATGGTACTTAAAGAAGAAGATGAATGTCCTGAGTATGCCTCGTCACATAAGAGGAAGCAGCCCGGTGATGATCCTGACGAGTCTTTCAATGAGTAAATCCAGAGCCATATACGATTTCGATCTGTTCACTAATGCATGAGGGGCAGAGAGTTCTGGCAAAGCTACAGCCAGCAGTACGGATTCCAAGATCAAATATCACGTCACTCAACGACCGTCTATGAGCAGACCTGCCAGCCCGCCGCTAAACGCCTAGCTATTGGAGGACAAGAACAGAGCAGTTATATCAGCAATTGCTTAGCAGCTAAAGCCAGCAGCCGAGTATCTTCTGTTCGAAATCTGAGCCACATGCTAAATCAAAACCAGTTTGGCAATTCAGAAAGCCAATCTAGATTCCTCAAAATGATGAAAGGCTTCAACCCAGGTCACGTTCAGAGTCGAGAGACAAGCAAGGATAAAGCGCCGGCCTTGAAATCGTTGACGAAGGCCAAGCTGTTGCAGGAAATCATTCGTAGCTGCCCTAAGACGAGTGATTCTAAACAGAACAAGTCGGATCTCGAGGCTCTCAAGGCAGCTGTTAACGTCTTTGGCCGAAAGATGAAAGCGAAGGATGGAAAATGGTTGTTGAATAATATGAACAGTGGTATGGATCTCCTTGATAATTGGTTATTTTCTTTTCACTGATCTATATAAGCTCTCCTCAATCACCAAGCCATCGGACTCGCCTGGATGTATCATAGGGAGAAATCTGACGATCCATCCAAGGGCGGAATGCTTTGTGATTCGATGGTGAGATCTCTCCGTATCCATACTGGAGTCGCACAGCTGACATGGACCCTAGGGGCTTGGAAAGACAGTCCAGATGATAGCTACCATGGTAGCAAATCCTCCAAATAAGTCCGAAAGAAAGAAGGATCAAAGAGGGACATTGATAATTGCAGGTCCAACGCTGGTAGGAAATACACTGAACCGCTAGAAGGTTGGCTGATTAACAGGCAGCTCGCCCAATGGAAATCGGAATTACGGAAGCATGCCGCTGAAGGACTATTCAAAAATGTCACGATTTTCCAAGCCAAAAAAAGGGAAGATCTCAGATTCATAGCACATTGCGATGTTGTATTCGCGTCCTATGGTGAAGTGACGAATAGCTGCCCTTTTCCGAGCGAAGCAAAGCTCGCGAGGTTTAAAACCAATGACGGAAGCCGTAATGAGGCTCGTGTGGCAGACGTCGAGGACTGTCTTCTGACTGAGCAATGGATTAGTCAACATCCGGAGCGCTATGGGGATCTTCATCGAATTGACTGGTATCGTGTAAGTTTGAATTCTGCAACCCTCAAAATTTCATTCTCGATCTGCAACAGACGGTGACCGCTGTTTACATGCTCTAAAGATTCTCTGAAACTAATTCTGCTGCTAGATTGTCATTGACGAATCTGTAAGTGGCCTGAATCGCTCTTGAATGGTGTACCTGACGTATACTGTACAGCATAGGTTCAAGTCGCACGACAGCAAGCTTAGCCATGCGGTCAATGCCCTGAATGGTAAACATAGATGGACCTTAAGCGGAGTGAGTCTGAGCGGGATCTATTCGGTATACGCTGCTAACCCACCATAGACACCCATCATGAATAACCCTGAAGGTGAGTATCCCATCCATAGCTTGCATTGTGTAGAGCATACAATAACATTGGGCAGAACTGTACGCTTACTTCCGCTTTTTTAGAGAGCCAGATGCCCAGAGCTTTAGCATGTGAGTCAATCTAGATTGTTAAGCTGAATACAAGCCATGGTTGACGCCAATGACCAGGTTTAAATCAAATTTTGGTGCCATTAAGAAGGTAAGCGAAACTTTTGATCACCCAAAACTATAGCATTTATTGACTTATTCAAACACGTAGAAGCCAGAAAACTTGAAGAGACTGGATGGCGTTCTTTCAAGGCTAATGATTAGGTAACTAATCTCTAATGTATAGACAGCCTCAATCAACACTAACAAGGGGACTGCTGTAGTCGATCGATGGAAGAAGAATTCATGGGTAGGCCTATTATTGACCTCCCTACCCCACACTACTATGACGAGGAGTTGGTTTTCAGCCCACAGGAGGAGATCATCTACCGCGCTGTGGAAGCAAAGTATATCAAGGCCATCAACGAGCTTCTGGACGAAGAAGGCAAAGACAAAACCGAGGACGATGATGGTGTCAACATCGAAAGCGAAAGTGACGAGAATACGTCTGAGGATGATATGAGCTCATCGGAGAATGATGATGACGACGGTTCATCCGATAAGCATGATGATGAGGCAGATAAGCTTGGAACAATGCTCGTGGGGCTCAGTCGGCTACGGCAGTCAGTTTCATCCCACATACTTTTGTACGACAAAGCGCTGATTTGGCTGACAATTTTCAGAATGACCGCACATCCACTTTTAATTGAGAATGAAATTAAGGTCCATTTTTATCATATGTTTAGGTCTTGAGAGGACGTTTGCTGAAGTATTTAGGAAATGTTTGACCTCCAAGAACTAGTGGCCATACATAAGCAGCTTGTCGACCTTAAGGAACCCCAGGACTTGATTTGTCGCCGTGTGTTAACCACGACTTGTTATAAAAATTCACATATTAACTTTTCACAGGCTTTGGAATCTTACTTAAGCCGAAGAAAGGCGAAGCGTCGACGCATGATAAGTCAAATTCAGATAACCACGTCTGTTTACTTTGTGGCGACTTTGCCGAGGATCCCCACTATATTTCTGGCTGCAAACACAAGTTCTGCAGAATATGCATCGAGAGCAATGCCAACTACATGGTTGCATCAGGAGAAGATGTAAGTATTATATTTATTGAGCTGGAATATACTTACTTTCCCCAGGGTCCACGCTGTCCAGAATGCGAACGGGCATACGAAATCACATCCCTAAAACGTGTTACATCCGGCAAGAAGTCTTTGTACAAATCAAGAAGGTCGAAGAAGGAATCTTCAAAGAAACCAGCTCAGTACGGAGAGGACTCGCTTGGAATTTTCCCGCCATTGGTCCACATGCCTTGGTTGCGAGAATTCGACGCGGGGCGCTCGAAGATGCCCCCAAGCACGAAGTTAAAAGCTCTCGAAAACCAAATCCGCACATGGATGATTGAGGCACCCGAAGATAAGCAAATCATCTTTACGCAGTGGAGAGGCTTCGCTGGTGTTGTTGGCCGGGTGCTAAAAGAAAAGAATATTAAATTTGTCTATTTTACCGTAAGACAAATCTAGGATTCGGGGGGCTCGCTGATGGACAATAGGGAGACATGAGCCCAATTCTCCGTGAAAAAGCAACTGAGGAATTCGCTTCCAATCCTTCCATTCAAATCATGGTTGCAACATTGAAGACTGCCGGGGAGGGTCTGAATCTCGAATTTGCGAACAGAGTGGTTTCCATGTATGAATCTTAGCAAAGTCTCAGGCATTATCGATGAACTTGACTGACACTTTGTAGCGATCCATGGTGGAATGTTTATTCGTACGCAAAGGGACCCGAACGCCCACAATTCTTTGCTAAACTATGAACAGTGAAAGACAGGCCTTCTGTCGCGTATATCGGATTGGCCAAACGAAGGAGACTTATTTCACTCGACTGAATATTTCCGATTCGGTCGATCAGCGAATTCTAGAACGTGCGTTATGGACTCGTTTTGAAGTCGCATTGCAAAGCTTACATGAAATTAGTGCAAGCAGAGAAAATTGCTATGATTGGTGACATGATGAAGCCCAAAGTGACCAAGCAAGAAATGGCGAAGCTATTCGGTCGGGTTCGCACTGGTCAGTTCTGAATCCCAAAAGTATATAGGTAGCAGCTGATTTCTTCTAGATAAAAACGGCCGAATCAGAATCGAATCCACCTGTAAGAAGAAGGCCAAGAAGGATGAGACCGATGATTCGGACTCAGACTCATCAGCTGATGATCCGGACGAGCAGATCGGGGACTCCGAATCTGAAGACGATTCAGACGCAGATGTATCAGACTGAGGGCGAGCAATATGCATTTGAATTAGGAGGGGAGTTCAAAAGTCAAAGATTCAACATCTAAGTTCATGCATTTCAAACACACACATTGCAGGCTTTACAAACATATTTAGGTTCATGGTGCTAGTATTTGGGAACCAGTCTTTCTAGACATATGGTCTTCATCTACCTGGCACTCAAGACCACGCATTTACGCACTAGAGCCTCTATTCAAATGTACTACTTATTCAGCACTTTTCTCTTGATCGTGATGTCTTACAAGTAACTGTTATTTCCTCCTTAGGCTCAAAGTAGAATAGTCTACGGATTTGGATTTCCAAGTCAAGGGAATTCAGTGAAAAAGACTTTCAATCTCTCATTCTTATGAATGCTGATAATTGGGCTGATGATTGTGTAGTCGCGAGAACATGCAGCGTGGGCGTGATAATGGCGCTCCCTGAAAGCTAACGACAGTCGCTGCATTTCACTTGAGTGCGGGGCAAATGCTACCCTGAGACAAGTGCTCGTTTGGCGCCTGGACCCTGGAGATTAGAGCCCGAATTAAGCGACGGCCAGCCATCAATGAAAGAAAACATTGAGCCTTGTTATTCTCGAGACGCGAGTGATGAGCAGAAATGAACAGTACGCTTATGTGACATGCACCAGGCGAAGAATTTTGTAAATTGTTTCAGTTGTATGGGAATAAGTAAGATTCTATCTCTGACTCTAACAACAAACTAACCCTCCCTCTAGAATTCTTCACAGATATAGCTTCCTCCTGTCCAACCCAATCACCATCTCCTCCCTGCCTATCCCTAACCGTCCCACCTTTAGCGCAACCCCCGTACCAACCTCAAAGCCACCCTCCACATCTCCCAAATCCCCGAGCTTAATCCTCACATCCTGACACATCCGACTCCTCTCCAACCCATCCATACCTACTCCCCCAGCAGGAAACGACACATACTGGCTCTCTCTACATAAACTCGATACATAGCTGAGGTAACCACGCATGAGGGTTTGGCGGGAGAGAAAAGCCTCGAAGAGCGCTGAGAGGAGCATGGATAGGGTGCTGAAGAGGAAGAGGGAGGCCCAGAGCCAGGAGATGCTGAATGTAGATGTGAGGGTGAGGAGTTGAGAGGGGACGGTGAGGGTGGGAGATAAGGCAGAAATTTGAGATGAGAGGAGAGTGGAAGTGTTGGCTGTTATAAATGTAGGCAATGTGGTGATGTCGTGTTTGAGGTAGGAGGTCGCGTTTGGGAGAGTGCCCTGGAGGAAGGTGTTGATTATTTGGCTGAGGCGCCGGCTTATGTCTTTGAGGGGGACTGAGAGCAAGCGGCTTTCGTTTTCGTTTGTGTTGGTGTCAGTAGAGGAAATAGGACTTTGCGACACAGTAGGTGTGGACTGGATGTAGGTGTTTGAGAAGGGCTTGATGAGGTAATTCTGCATGAGGTCGATGTTGTTTGGGGAAGGTGTTGTGGAGGGGAGAAGAGAAGTGAGGCTCAGGAATGTCGACAGTATTGAGAAAGTGGTCAGTGTAGTGGGCATGTGCGGCAGAAGAGAAAGTCGTTGTGCTGTCACAGCACAATCAGCTGGTATGCTTGCGGAGGACTTGTCGCAGCGGATAGTTGATTCGACGTAAACTTGCGAAGGAACGCAGTAAACGGATGTGACATTCTGACGGCCCGTGAAGTCCTGGTACACGAATAGCCCGGGAAGAAAAGCTTTTGCGGCTGTGTCTGCTGGGAGGTTGTCAAGACTGTGGATTGAAGAGTTGGGAAGGAGTGAGGTAACATCTGCCCCTACATATCCCATCGCCCATGTCGTAGTCGCTGAAACATTTTGACTGGAATTAAATGGCCCCGCCGTAGAGATAAGACCCGGATTGGTAAAGAAATTAAGACCGCGAACGACCTGGGAAGTAATATTGGAACAATCGAGTTGCATATAAGTCGACTCAATGTTGAGAGTTGTGTTTCCAATTGGTAACCTTGCAATCGGAATACCGAACAAGGAAGTGTATGTAGCAATGTAGTTGAGTTTCGGAATCTGTTTCCAGCCATTATCATCCGGATCGATGTCCGAAAGGCTGGAGAAGAAAGGTATTCTGACGTTGCCCCATATGTCCATGGAGCTGTTTTTGGCCGCTTCTGGGGAGAGTAATGCCGAACTAAACATAGCAGCAAATGCTGAAAACCAGGAGTTGAAGGTTGGACTGCTGGCTTGACTCGCTTGCCTTGAATTAAAGTACGCAATATCCGACTTCGATGTAGAGGACTCTGTTGATGTAGAAAGTATTCGCAGGACGGACTGCGACCCAAGTGGCGATAAGAGCCAGAGGAACACCAGTCCGAAACTCACAAGAGTGATGGATCGAAGCCTAGCTTGCGTAATGATTGTGCCTCCGACAGTTCGACTCCCAACCAGTCGTTCTAGAAGTCCAAGAGACGCTCCTTTTTCGAGCTGCCAGCAAGCCACCTTGACCATTAAGCTACCAACCACAGCCGAGAAACATATCGGGAACAGCGTGGCCGCCTGTAAATTTTAGCCTCAGAACATAAACTCACAAAGACTGCATGATACTTACGCCTTTAATGCACTGTTCCAAAACATTCTTCTTGCCATCTTCGACTTCCTCGCCATCGACCCAAATTAAAGCTCCTGCAAGTGCAAAGAAGGGCATTGACGCCGCAACGGCCAAAACATCAACCACAACACTTCTCCACCACTCCCTACTACTCTTCCTCAGAGTCTGCGGGACTCCACTCCAAACTGGGCTATCCCTCCCTCCAAAACCAGCATTGATCCCACCCGTCTCCCCAAACTTTGGCACTCCATTAGGTCTATCGAACCGAAACTCTTTCGTCGCCGTTGAGTACTGGAAGAAGTTCTTCGGACTGTTTGGCAGTAGGTTTTGTGATTCCGAGAGCCCTCTTGAGTGTGCATTGGAGCGGGCGCTGGTAGCTTGGATGGGTGAAGGTGGAGCTGGTTCTATCTCTATGACGTCCATCAAAAGCTCGTCTCTGTCATTCTCTTGGACGGTGTCCATTGTGCGATTGACAGCTCCATCTCGTTCTCCTCCTCTTGTGTCGTCCATCTTTGGCACATGGAATTCCGTTTTTGATTGAGCTTCACCTTGAGCTTGAGCTTAAAAATGACCTGACCATCACCTGTAGCTGAAGCTCGCCAGATATGATATATAGCTTCTTGCTTGAGCTGGTGATACAAAAGCGGGATGATCACAATCTGAAATGAAAGGAAAGTGAAAGCTGGGGTTGCAGAAGTAGAGCTGCATGGTGCCCGTGGATAAATGCATAGGGCCTGGTAAGCTTATATATGAACCGCGAGTATTGCTTGATAAAGAAAGCTTGGGTTGGTAGGTACGAATGCAGGTATGTTGCTGTGCAGTCGGTGCCGTGCAACGGGAGAAGGAATGCGGAGGGATCAATGTCGAGGCATGCCATGCCGCTTCCTGTGCAGTTGCGGGTGGGTTGTCCGGGGAGCTGAAAATAGACAGCCGCTTGCTTTCCTTGTCAACATCCCTGTGAGTTGCTGAGATTCTATGGATGTGTCTGTGCGGATGAACTGCTGGGGCCAGGGTGGTGGCCCCCTCGCGCATGAAAGAGAGCGCAGCTCCGCCTCGCTAAGCTGCCTCGTTCCCCAACTCGCAAGACTTCCAGCGTTTGAGCGTACCCGCGATAGCGGGGGTCGAGGCGCTGTGAAAGGTGGTAGTGTGGGGAGAAATACTACATTGTCCAATAGTCGGTCTTTGCGAATTCGGGATGTAAGGTTTAAGTGGTGTCCTGTCGCGTATAGAGTTGGTTCTTGGAAGCGAAAAAGCCCGATGCCTCTGTCATCGATCAGCCTCGCCTGCGAAATGTTTACCACCAGGAGGTCTATCAGGAGTTAAGGTTATGTTTATTGTGTGTGACTCCGGCTTCGTCTGATACTGTCCCTGCATCGTAGTTGTTGGTCGGCCTCCAAAGTGTCGCGTTGCTTGCTTGTGTCTTGACACCTCCACCAGATCTGATGTTATCCGTACTCGCACCGCCCAAGGTCGACAAGGTCAATGTGCAAAAACTCTGTGGTTCGTAAACTCTTGTTTCCGAAAGCTGCCTTCCTCTAATCGCGACGTGGGGACGTAAGTGCCTGTCAGAGCGCAAACCTAACGATTCTGAGAAATCATCTGCCGTGATCTGTAAGCCCTTACGACAATGACCAACATTTCTCATTCCTCGGGCCATAATTGCAAGGCTATCGCCAGAAAACGGGAGCTCGACATAACTGGCTGAAATTTCAGGCCCATGAAACGTCAAACAACAAACCTATCAGTCTGTGAAATCGGGGTCTGGAAAATCATTAATGCGAGTCAATCACAATCCTGCATATGCAGCACAAAATCAGAAGCAGGTACATTTCAGCCGTACAGTATGGCTTGTGCTGCATCGTCGATATCAAGTGCTGATTGGCTCTCGAATCTGATTCAAGAATGAAGGGCTATCACGCGTAGGGCTTACAGAAGCCATGCGAGGTGACATATAACGTGAGCTGTGTGTGACGCGGACGTAATTATCGTGGCGGTGCTATTGGCTCCTTCGTCAGCCTTGTGGTATTACTGTGCTGGTATATCAATCTCTGCTTTTCCCTCTTCGCTTTCGGATCGCGGGTCGAGTAGACTTCCATCATACCCCCACGACATGTTCAGCCCTAGAAGCCTTCCCCCGCGAATGCGTATCCGGGAGGGTTGCCGGATGGTGGTATTGTCCTCGAATGGTTATTGGTTGAATCGAATGAACAGGTGCGTCGTACTGGACAGCTAGCCCTGAAGCGGCTCCTCTACATCTGGTTGCCAGCTCCGTGACAGATGGGGAAGTGATGAGATGATATGGTGGATGCAGAGGTGATTGGAGAATGCAGAGATGAGCGCCGTCCTGATATGCGAGTCTAGACCAGCGGATATTTATTTTTCAGCTTCGCAGGCAATAATCAAGCAGAATATGCAGTTCCATGCATTCCTCTGCTTTCATCTCTGCCGTGTAAGTGAAACATACAGTTCGTGGTAAGGGCTTCCCATAAATCAAGTACAGAAATCGATATTCGAAAATATCCATTTTCTGCAAGCGAAGTCTGGAATGCATTTTCTCCGATTCCTGTAGAGGAGGGTCGCGTAAACAAAACATGCACGTGCGGCATCACCGCATGAACGCCCCCGCACTTTTCACCCCAAACTATTGCTCCAGAAACAGATTATGCGTTGAGAATCCAGAAGCGATCGACGCAAAGCATTGGATGATATATCGTTTTAGTGTAATGTGGCACGAACTGGAATTGGACAAATCCTTGCAGACCGGCGATCACTCGATCTGGTCATATCTTGCGAGGAAACTAAAACACACAACTGTAACGCACACAATGGAGGGGGGGAAGGAACGTGAAGAAATTAATTGGGAATCAAGTTGTATTGTACAACGTTCGCTGCAAATGCTAAGTACTTCAAAAGTCTATATCACAACTCGTCGTGTGGCTTAGTCTCCGCAGTCTCCTCCTTTGCGGGACCATCAGCCGCTTCCTTAGCAGCATTCTCAGCCTGACTCTTCTTAATGAAGTTCATAATCTCCTCTTCGCTTGGCAGCTCCCCATCCTCGCCGATCTTGAACGAAGGCTGGCCCTTCTCGTTGAAGTCGAGCGTCTTCTCGGCCTTCTCAGATGACCCGGTTTTAGAAGATCCGCTCTTCTTGGTCTTCTTCGCCTTTGGCTTCTTAGCCTTGCTTGAGGTCGGTCTACTTGACTTGTAGGGCTGCTTCATGCTCTTCAGGATGAGCTCTACATGGATGTCGGTAAGTTGCTTTGCCTTGGCTGTCAGGTCCTTGGAGAGAAGGATAGGATCATCGGTAGGGCCAAGCTTCTCCTGTTCTGGTAATTTATCTGCCAACCATGCAGAGATGGTATCGAAAAGATCCTGTGGGACGATCAGATCCGACTCTCTGTATGTAGGTGGTGCAAGTGTCTCTTCTTCGACGGGAGCTGAGGTCGTGGAAGATGACTCGTCATCTTCGAGGTCCGCGAAGTCGTCTACGATTGGAGACGGTGTAACCTTTGCAGACGCGGCAGCTGACTTAGAGGCACTGAAAGCCTCGTGGTTCTTGGTGTCGTTTGCGATTTGCTCGGTGATACCCTTAATGACTGTCTGTGTCTGGTTCAAGGCATCTTGGAGTGCCTTCAGAGCTGCTGGTCGTGCAACAGCTTCTGACTTGCGGATCTCGATTGGGGTGACAATGTCCTTCATCTCCTTAAGCCTGGACTTGAGCTCTTCACGGCTTGCGTCAGCGCCACCAGAGTAGATCCAATCGCTTGCAGCTTTTGCTTTGGCCTCCAAACTCGCTCGTTCTTCACTCGTGGAAGCTGCAATGAATTCCTCGTCCTCAAGGAGATCGCGAGCCTTGTAAGTGAAACCTTCGAGCTGGTTGAGAGATTCCTCTCGAAGTCCACGGGATCGATCAGAGTCGGCGAATGAGGCGAGACGCTCTTTCATCCGGGTAATCTCAGATGTTGGCAATTGCGGAAGACCTCCCCGGACTTTCGTGTACTTCAACGGAATTACTTCCATTCGCTTGGTGATGACCGGTTTGGCGTCTTTCGTAGATGGAGATGCTGAGGCCGCGGAGGATGAAGAACTTGTCGATGTGCTGCTGGAGGCATCAGTGGACTCAGTCGCGCTGGAACTTGACTCAGCAGCTTCCTCTTCCGCAGACAGCGGAGCTTGGTCCTTCTTGCCAAAGCCAAAGAGACCCTTGACGCTATCGACCATGCTTTCCTTTCCTTCAACACCATCCTGAACTTCACAGTCGACGACAAGCTTGAGGATCTCAACCTCGCCATTAGAGGGGGACAGGCGGGTGCTCAATCTAACATTGATATCTCCGTCAGTGCAGCCGAACTTCTCCTTAAGTTGAGTTACCGATTCGGTCAAGTTCTGTGTTGTAAGAGTCAGAAGAACCTTCTCCGCACTGCCGGGTGAGACATTCTCAGCGGATCCGACATGCTGGTAAAATTCAAGAGTAAATGGATCGTGCTGGTTCTTGAACGAGTATTGCTTGACAGCTCCGAGAAAGGAAGTTGGTTGCCAAAGTCTTTGATGTTGTGGCTTTTCGTAGATGTTGGTCCATTTCACACCAGCGGCATAGGCAGCTCCTTCCGCAGCGCGAATCTCCTTGACTCTGAAGGAGGGGCTTAGTCCAGCACCTCTGAATCCAGCACCAAAAACAGCTGCCTCATCTGAGTTGACGTTGGTGCGGATCTTGTCTGGGTTTCCAATGAACTTCTCAACCTCTTTCTGAACGAATGGGGTGCGAATGGCTCCACCGTGGAGAATTACTGAGTCGATGTCTTGGATCTCAAGCCCAGCCATATCCAAAGCCTTTTGCATTGTCTCACCGACACGCGCAGCATGAGACTCGGTTAGCTTCTCGAAAGCCTCACGAGTGATCTTGTATCGGAAATCAATATCCTCATAAAGACCCTCGAATCCTGTTTGGGTGTTTTGGTTGGCGCTGAGAATCTGTCTTAGTCTTTCGGCCTCCTTCCATAGCTTTGCTGCCGCACGACCATGGCCTTGGACTGCCTCGACGGTTGGCGCAATGCTCTTAGCTGCTGGCGAAGCAACAAACTGCGCAATCATATCATCCGCAATGACAGCATTAAGAGCATCACCACCAAGTGTTCTGTCCCATCCACTACCCACGACCTGAACCTCTTGGATTGTCTTATTGAACTTTCCAACATCCTTCACAGTTCGGCCTTGAAATTTCAAGATTGATGCCTTCGTTGATCCGGCACCCATGTCGAAAACCATGTGGTACTCTGGCTTTCCTCCCTCGTTGACACTCTTGAATGTTCGTGATGTGGCATAGTTGACACCAACTGCCAATCCGTCACTGATCAGTTCCAGGACCCTGAGACCCGCCAAGTCTGCTGCCAGAATCACAGCTCTCTTCTCCTCTGCTGAAAAGAATGGAGGAACCGTAATGACCAGATCCCTTACACTGCTTCCCTTTCCTGCTAGAGCCTCGGCGTTCTTTTGTATGCTTTGGAGCTCCATTGCCAGTATTTCCTCAACCGTCCATACCTCCTCGTCTGGCGGAAATGCGCCGCTTCGAAATGCAGCTGTCCCTCTTGTCTTATCCGCCTCCAATTTCAATGCAGGATGCCTCAATGAATATTCTTGAACCACTGAATTGTCCGCCGCCAGACCCAACAGTCTCTTGAGGTTTGGGTATACATCGCCCGGAAAACGAGCTGCTAAAGCTACTGCGTCGGATCCATAGACTCGTTCAGGGAATTCTCCACTCTTGATGTTCTTCGCAGGCTTAAATGCCACCGCCGACGTCTCTTTACGGCGTGAATCTTTCGTGAGCACAATGTCGAGTGGAATTCCTGGCTTGACAAGAGTGGCTTTGATGTATTCGGTGCCCAGATCCACTCCCAATACGGCGGACGCAGCCAGTGCGGTAGAGCTGAAGAGGTAGAAGAGGCATAATATTGAAAGAAAAGGCGAAGATAGCATTTTATGTGAGGAAAGTCGTAACGCAACCATGGTAGGTGGTTTGAGGAGAGGGTTGGTTTGTGAGACTACCAAAAGAGTGAGAGCGGTAAACTGCCTTGAGAAGGTGGACAACAAAGGTTATATGGAAGTTAGAATATCCACATAAATCTGTCCACAACTTCCAAGCGCCAGATGGCAGAATTCTGAGGAATTGGACTTATGCCAAAGCTATCCTTGTTCGAAGCCAAAAAGGACACTTTGCGACTTGCCAGAGAATTAAGGCGAGACGGGAGCTATTTTAAGGCTGCCACTTTGGCCTTGGTGGAGAAGACACGAGGCTGATGTGGGGTGAAGAGTTCACGGAGTTTGCCATCAGCTCGTCGGTACATCCCCTCAATATAATATCGAGGATCGACAGCAGTCACACCACAATCTCCTGTCATCTGCCATATAATGAGTCGGTAAGGTAACCAAGCATATTGCAGGTCCAGTACGGGCAAGTCAGGTGGATTACTACACAAACTGACAGTTCGAAGAACAACTAAGTCAATCCCAAAGTCAACCACGCCCTTTACATTTCGACCACCATCGATCTCAATATTCGGCCAGAGGTCTTTGTGCATTGATGGAAATGCGAACATTCTAGCAAGAGCCCTTCCGGCAACACCGAAAGACATCACACCTGATCGCTGGAGGTTTGAGACAATCAATGACACATAAACAAGGAAGACGGACGCAGACTATGATCTCTCTATCGCTTGCCCATCGAAACAAACTACGAAGACCACGAAATAGAAGCAGCGTAGAGATTCCATAGAATAACGCAAATCTACATATCTAGAAACTGCGCCATCCACCATGGGGACTCCATTCATAACCTTCCTTGGCCCCTCCAACCTCTCCGGCTATGACTCCAAGAACCGGTCCTCTTCCCAACCAGACAACATTCCCAAAACCTTCCTCGATGCAATGGAAGTACGCGAACAAGTCTTTGTAGAAGAGCAAGGTGTTCCCATAGAGAACGAGTTCGACTCAGACGATCACAGAGCTTGTCACTGGTATATTCTCCTCCTTTCTTTCCCTTTCCCTTGTTACTTCTCCGTCTGACTGGTCGAATACACTTACTAACACAACTTCCAGGGTAATATATGCATCCATAAACACAGTAATAGAACCCGAAGTCACCGACTCCACCGGCAACATAATAACCCGCAAAAGGAGCGTCACCCGCTCAACCCCCATCGGCACCATCCGCCTCGTCCCCTTCCCCCACCCACCCCATCCAACACCCGGCTCCAAATACACCGCCGACGCCCTCGAAACAAGTCCCGCTACCGCCTCCAGCTCCAACCTCCTCCTAGACCCAACCCCCTGTATCGACCGGCCCACCACCTTCCACAACGGCCGCGAACCCTACATCAAACTCGGACGGCTCGCCCTCCTGAAAGAATTCCGCGGCTCGGGAATCGCCAAGATGCTAGTCAGCGCGGCCCTGACCTGGCTTCTCCAGAATCCGACGTATTTCAACCCTTCCATCACGGCTATGGGAATGGATAAGATAGCTGCCGAGATCACGAGCGAGGTGCCTGTTTGGAAGGGGTTGGTCTGTGTGCATGCTCAGGAACAGGTTGAGAAGGTATGGGGGAAGTGGGGGTTTGAGAGGGATGTGGGGATGGGGGAGTGGGAAGAGGAGGGAATTAGACATATAGGCATGTGGAGGAGGTTAGATCTTGGGGAGGGAGGAGGTGGTGGTTCGTGAGGCACCTGCTGTTCTAGAGTTCCTGAAAAGATGTTTATGATTAATGAGAGATGTGAGCTTAAAGCAGTGCCTCAATGAAATCAGATATGATATTCCACGGGCTCCGGCCGTCGCTTAGCAACTCTGTTGACTTAAAGGCCGTGTATTTTGTACTTTCCCTGATGATGGGTTGACGATCTCGCACTTAGTGCAGACATTGATCATAAAGATCTGGACAGGTAATTTAGAAGGGTTTCATGAGTTCATTACCAATTAGGCTTCGTCATCTCGTGGATGTTACTCTCTATGCAGAAGGTATTCTATACCGCCAGATCCATCTATACAGCACAAGCTCCCTGCAACATATTCCTCTCCTTGGCTTTCAAGGCGAATCATTTGTGTCTAGTTCCCGGTGCACTATAACCTTCGTGCTCTCAATTCTGAGTGCTGTGCCTTGTCGGCCTCTCCACATCTCTCTCTCAGTACGATGCCCAGATACATAGGCCTCCAGACACACAAGAGCAGACAGCTTAGCTCTATCATATTCATTCCATTCCCCCATCGCATTCCAGTTCAAGTCTTCTCAGCGCCACCCCTATAAATTGGAAGACTCGCCTTACTATCCGCAAACGCTTTTTGCTCCATGATTGGCGACAGGATCCCCTTGCTCCCCTTCTTACTCATACTAATCGGCGTCCCCTCTAGCACAGATGTCGAGCTCAAAGTCGGATTGCTCGTCATCGTGTTTCGCCGACTTGCGCTCTCAGTCATCGTACTCCTCCTGCTCTCATTCAAGTCGAGTACCTCCGGAATCGGGTCGACTTTTTCCTTTTCCTTGCCTTTGCCACCTTTCCCTGTCATGCCGTACCAGAATCCTGTGGTGGGGGCGGTGGAAGGTGCTGTCTTGCCAGCTAGTGAACTAGCACCCCATTCTCCTAGGCTCGTGCTCATGAATATCCACATGCCGACCACGGCGATAATCATCACAGCTGTCAAGAACCACGCACCGATCTTCTCTCCTTCAGTGGCAGGTGTATGTCGTAGTCCGGGTGGGACAGCACTCTGATTGAAGCCTGCGTCTGGATTGCCTTTGCTGGTACCACCCCCATCTGCGGTAACAGGTGCATCAACATGGCGGATCAAAACACTCTGGATCGTCTCCAATGCACACATCTGCTGGCCGGGCCCATCAGTACCATCCCACGTGCCGTTCAACCCCCATTTAATGCCACAAAGCGTCCCATTCTCTCCGCCTGTGCATTGCTCTGCTGCTGCCGCGGCAGACGAGAGTAAAAGGGGGAATGAGGTGTCGTATGTGAAGGGTGCCATTTTTGTCGATGCTGCCATCCAACGCGAGAGGTAAGCTTTGAAAGACTTTTGGTCGGGGTTGCAAACGCCATTCTCTTCGCAAATTTCTTTCATGATTCCTCCTGGGAAGAAATCTGATGCCAGCGACTTGAGGAGGCCGTCTGTACGGTTCTTCCAGACCTCGGAGCCGTCAGTCTGGACGATGTTAGCATGCATATTGGACTATTTAGCCCAAAGTCAGAAGAAAATGGGCGAAAGGGAGGACGGCGTACGTAATTAAACATAGTTGCGGCACCCATCAGCATCGTGCCCGCGTTATATGTCCACTGATTCCTATCGAGCTCCGTACAATTCAGTTTCTGTGCTTCTGCATTGTCGAAAACATCGAAAGTCTTGCTGATGAGGCCAATTCTCTCCATCCAGTCCCAGATCTTGACAGCCCAGTCCGCATATTTCTTATCTCCAGTATACCGTGCTAATCTCGTCGCGATGTTGAAGAGACAGCCGTTCGAAATCGTGTTTTTGAGATCGTAGCCCGTGACTTCGTAGATCTGCCACCGAAGACCACCATTACATAGGCTCGTATCCCAACGTCCAATTTGTTCATTGAAGACTGCCTGTACAAGCGATAACCCTAAAGTAGCAGGATAGTTAGTAATGATACATCTGGATTGTCTTCGAATGAGGACCAGACATGTCTCTACAGAGTCTCGAGCCATTCAACGGAGTAACTAATGGGCTTCCAAACACTTACAGCCTGGCTGGTCTGGATCCGGCGGGTTGGGAAACTTGTTCTCAGCAGCAGACATGGCCGCCATAGCCCAGAAAGCCTGATCGTCATTTCCAAGTGAGGAGCGTTGTTCCGGCGGCATAAAATCATTGTGGGGACCAACTTGCGACTGCAAAATTTCGATAACAAAGTCGTTGTACGAAGTATCGCCCGTATAATGCCAATAATCGAGGAGTGAACCCATCATGGCGCCAGCTTCCCACCAGTAGTATGGTCGAGGAAGGAGGAGAACGCCTATAGTGCCATCGTCTTGCTTGCCTATGAAGTAGCGGCGCATGTCTGCTGCAACGATTTTGGCGGCAGCTTTGATTGAATCTAGAGCGCGATACATTAGCAATGATACTCCAAATTTTACCAGTACTTCAGAATATTCCAAGAATTCCCAGTAACTCTATGGCATGGCGGTGTGATCTATGGAGGGGTTGTTTTTTTTACCTGTATTCTCCCAATCGACGTCAATAGCCGCGATCAGCTGAAGAGAGCAAAGCCAGACCAAGGCCAAGCTCCTCAGTAGTCGGGCCATGGCCATGGTTGCTTTCTGGGTTGTGCAGTCGGCGCGTCGAGGGTGGGTTGAAGCTGGGGATGTTCTTGGTCAATATTGACAAGCAGATAAACGAGCGTAGTAGGTCGCTGCTTATAACGATTTCTCCTCAACCGTAGATCGACATCGATACCGTGCGCGCCGTGATTCACACGATAACTTCCTACCTCACGATAAATCCGTCCAGTGCGATCAAATCAACGAGCAGCGAGCGACAAAAGACCAGCAGACAGACACAATACTACGCAACGCAGCATGCGGCGAGACTCGCAGCACAGCAATGAATCAATCGCTCACGATAAGGGCATCATGTCGTTCCATAACAAGGGAAACGGAAAAACAAAACATGAAGCACAAAGGAAATGGCTGGAACCTTATCAAGCAACTCACAATTGACTTGAGGCTAGGTTAAGGTTGGACAGCCGCCACGAGCCGCCTTGGTATTCAAAAAACCAAAAGCAGGGCAGGGAAGCAGAGATAACAGTGCGGCACCTGCGTACGGAAGGCGCAATATGCAGCGCTCTAGCCGCATGCAGAATCTTACTGCCCTGTTGTGATTCGATACGACTCTTGGCAGAGTTGATAGCAGTATTGCCGACCAATCGGTGGGTATAAAATGTTCCGATTCAGCCTGTGGCGCATGGTGTTGAGACTGTGCTCAGGTCACGTTTTAGTCCAGTGCGCTCCTATGCTCTGTAGAGGTTCCCACGAGACAAAGAGAAGAGGCCTTCTGGCTATTCTGGATGAATTTCACAATAAAGAGGCGAAGTTCTGAATACGAAGGGCCTCGTCATCTTGAGATATTTGACGTTGGTGATCGGGTGCTGCTTGACACCCGCACTCCTGTGTGAGGAAGGCAAATCCAGGGGTGGAAGACTGGAACATGGTATTGGCGTCTTGAGAGCTTACAGGATCATACGATGGCTTGTAGAGTTTTGACACAGCAAGCATTCGTGGTTCTCGTATTGATGCAAAGAGACTTGGCACTGGAAGGAAGAGTGAAGGTTGATTTTAAGTTGTGATGAGAGTTTGGGTGAGGCATGGTGGCCTTTTAGCGGATTCTTGGTGGGTTTCAGGGACTAATGCGCTGAAGCTACAGGGGACACCAATGGGATAACGATCTTGACTTCTGTGTATATGCGATGAGATGGATATGGTACCAATCATTGGGCAGTTTTTAAATATGTTCGAGAGATTCTCTTTAAGGTTTACCTCGTCTTTGAACTACCGCACATTAGATGCATCGTAGGAATAGTGGATGCTTCCATACTGATTTCACCATGTGAGTCTTAGTATCTGTTGGATCCTAAAACCGAATTTAAGTAACTCTGTCGTCTGATTATGGTTGGCTGGATGCAAGAGTAACGTTGGCTTTTGGACCTTGGAGAGCTGGTTTTAAAGAAATTGATTCCATCACGAGGCAAAGCAAGAAAGGGTCCATGAGTTTGGACATAAAAGACTGTTCATCAGGAGAAATGATCGGAAATGTACAGCACTAATTGGGTATCTTCATTGTTTGTTACACTGATAAGGCTTGTGGAATTCAACAATCTCTGCTTCTTGACCGAATCACTTCGTGGAAGAGGAAGTTCTTCAATGCCCCACCAAGCGCCGTGATAGTAGAGACTTGTTGGACAATGTTTAGCTGACAAATATCTGAAACGCACCGGATGATATCTACTCTTATCATTTATAATAAACATTCCCGTCTGGGGATACCTTGTTTTTTCGTAAGAACTGCCTGCCAGCCTCGGTACCCCTTTCGGGCTTTGTTGACCTCGCTTAATCGATCGATGGCTCGAGCACTGTGAGCTCGGAAAAGGGGGTAACGAAACTTACGAGGCGTGTAAAGTGGCCTACGATTGCAGAAAGCTACTTATGATACTTTATTTCTACTCACATGGTAATGGAAACAAACTATTTGGATCTTGCTCCGCCTAGGAATGCAAGCAAGAAGCGGCATCTTGTCCCCACTCCAAAGACGAGTGTAAAAGCTTCTACGATATCCGAAACAAGATCTCAAAGTGCGGAAGGGAGAGTTTACCCGAAAACAGTCTTTGGATCGAGTACGAGTATATCAGAGGGTTTGCTCAAGTCGCAGATTTTACTACCAAAAGCCAACGTGCCTTTAAAATTGTTAACGAAATTTTCAACTTGGACGTCAGCAAATTCAGAATGAGAAGCAGCTATCAATCCCCCATATCAAGTACAATACCAATAGGCACATGATCGCTTCCCCCTCTCTCCATAACACTCTCCCAAATATCCGCACCAACCAATCCACCCCTCTCCACAAGACCACTACTCACAATCCCCAAATCCACTCTATCACAACTCCTCCCCCATTCCTCAGCCCTTTCCCCATGATACGAATACCCCCTTTTCTCCCCATGTATCTCTCGCCACGAATCAACTCCTCGCATCCCATCTTCACTCTCGAAGAATTTCTCATTGAAATCCGCCCTATTCCGTACATGCTCAACACCAAGTCTGATACCAGGATACCCATCAACAGATGAGCGTGCAATATTCATGTCACCGACTAGCACCACATCCCATCCCCTGCTCTCATATCGTTTGACCTCCCCAAGCATGAGAGAATGAAAGTTCCGCTTCATATCATGTCTTGTGCCCTTCACAATACCCGTCTCACTATCTTTCCACGGATTCATCGTCCCGTTCGGCCAATATCCGTTAATCACAACCAACCTCCACCTCTCAAACTCAGTGCTCAACACTCGACCTTCCTGGTCCCATTCCACTCCCATCGTCTTAACATCCCCTCGACTGAGCAAGTCATCTCTCACAAGCGTGCAAACACCATAGACTTTACCTCCCCAACCTCGCGCATTATACTTATCTCTTGGCAGCTCGAAATGCGCATGATACTTCGGCCCATCACCATGATTCGCAGCTTTTTCTACTGCGCTCCGAGTCGTTTCATCTTTCGGGGGGATTTTGACTTCTTGGAGACAGAGGAGGGCTGGGAAGTCGTGGCGTTTCAGGAAATTTCGGAGGGGTGACTTTTTACCCGATATGTCGGTGTCGGATGCTGAATCTGAACAGTGTGCTTGAGGGGTAGCAGGGTTGAAAAACGAAGTGATGGATTTTTGTTTTGGTGGGAGGAGGTGTGAGATGCCATTTACATTCCAGCTTATAATGTGCAGTCTTCCTTTTGGGGATGCCGGGATTGATGGATGAGAGTTTGATGATGAGCTTGTTGTGACGGGATCGGTAGGCGTGGGGTTGAGTTTCCGGCGGATCGGCGGTGGACTTATGCTCCTGTCTCTGGCTCTCTTCCGTCTCTTGCCAGCATTCATGGCGTATTTTGAATCTGATCTGGCCGTATTTATCTCAAAGTCGTTGGTAAAGATGAGTCGTTCGTCTACCAACTTCTATGACGTCGGTGAAGCGAAGCGATGGTCAAGCGAGCCGTTGCTTCGTTTGTTTTCTACAGAATGCCACAAACCTATCATCTTCAGTGGGTGGCATCAAATCCTTGATGAGCGGGTACATTCATGTAGTGAATCAAGTGGTTCATGAGCTGTCATGGAGCGATGAGGCTTCGAAGACTCTGCCGAAGGGTTATCTGAATTTGTCTCTTCCTTGCACCTTCCAGCAAACTCCCCCAAAGGCGGGAATCGGTTTTCATTCGAGAGGAACACTCATTCCAGATATCTCGGCTCCTAAATAATAATTCAACCCAAACAAAAGTTTTGCGCACCATTATAGTCCGTTGTCATTAGACCCCCAAATTTCCAGGAAATCCCCTCACATCCTCCTTTTTCAACATGTACCATTCCTAAGGCAGCTTCTTATTCCCTGCAGCCAACCTTCATTCCGCACCAGGAGATGGAAGGCTAGTGATCGATCCATGCCTCTGCGATCTTAGCTTATTCCTCTCCGACAGCGCCTTCTTGGTTGCCTCCAACTCCTTTATCAATTTCTCATCCTTCAACTCCTCCTCGAGATCCTCCTGCTCCTCTTTACCCCTCAAAACCAGAGCCGAAGACTCACACATGCCAATTCCAGGGTGGATGCAGAACTCTCGCATCTGTGCTTCGGCTTTAGGGTTCTCGAAACTTCCGGGTATTTTGACAGTGGGCTCGGGACCGGTAGCAAATGCTTTGGCGGTGATGTGTGGGAAGAGCGTGAAGATCCGGGGTCGTGTCGATAAAGTGACAGCAAGGCCATTTGAAACGCAATCTTCATCGAAGAGTGGAGAACGCCACTTCTCTCGGAGCGCCAGATCGAGATCCAATGAGGCATTGATCTCCAGAAACTCATCATTTTGCACAGTGTTCCAGAGTGACATGGCCGATTCTGCCAAGGTGCGCAGATTTTCTTCAAGGCTCTCATGTTGTGCTTGAGGGATTAAGAGAGACCAAACAGGCTTGATAGATTGAAGAAACGCGTCAGTGCGTTTAGAATAAAGCGATGATGCTGTCTCTTGACTATTTGGTGACCCCAAGCCCCGAATCGCGAGAGATTTGAAGACGGCAGCTGCTCGCCTGTTGTCTCCAGAACGCCCGAGACCGAGGGCAACCTCTTCAAGCAGATTGACGGCATGTTGTCGCTCAGTTTGAAAGGTGTTGTCTGATGAGAAAGGCTTGAACACGAGAGTGCTGAGGCTAAACGAGATAATCCGCTCCATGTGAGCGGTTCGAAGCAATTTCGAATCTTCGCTGTCGGAGATTGGGATTGAGGCAAAGCACGGATCTAGGTCTTTGAGCTTATCATGAAGCGATGCCCAGTCCTGGTGACAAGAAGATCAGTGGAATGGCAATATGCGGATAATGGATAGGACATACCTTTGGATCCAGACTTCGGCAAAAGTTTGTTGAGATGCCATGAATCTGTCCGGCGATTTCAACAAAACCCTTTTGACTGTGAATGGTCAATCTCTTGATGCTATGTCGTAAGAAAGCGGCGACTGCTTACAAGAACTCTGGTGTATTGCTGGTCAGTCCGAACTCGGCTTTCATCTTGTGCAACTCATTTTGAGCTTCTGCCGCCTCTTTCTTATAATTCTTCTTGAGCGTCTCAATGTCCTCAATTGTCTCTTTTTGGGTTGCAAGCGTCTCCTTATAGGAGTTAGTCTTGCCATTGAGCTCTTTCACTTGATTCGAGAGACGCTTGTTCTCGGCCTCAAGATCCGTCAGTTTCTTCTTGCCGTCTTCTTCACGCTGCTTGAGCTCCTTCTCAAGTTTGTCTTTGCGTTCTTTGAAGTCGCTATCCAACGCTGCACTGCGCTTCTTCAACTGTGCGTCATGCGCATGACTTCTCTCCAATTCAGCCTCCTTGGCCTTCATTTCCTCGCGTGCTTTCAGCTTATCGACTTCAGCCCTCTTCTTCTCCAACTCTTTCTCGGCTTTCTCAATCTCCTGTCTTTTTTTCTCCAACTTCTCATCTTTCTTCCCGCTTCTCTCAAGTATTCGGTCGATCGTATCCTGGTGCTTTTCAATGCGCTCATCTTTCAGACGGACTTCAAGTTCCAGCTCGACCACTTTCTCTCGGTTGCGAACAGCAGCCTGGATATCTTGTGATAGTTGTGCGTACATGTCATCAACTACGGCCATGTATCGACGGGCCAAATCAACAGAACGAATCATGTCAGTCATGGGGCCTTCATTGTTGAAGCCATTTCTACTTGTGCCGTCCGAAGGATGCTGATAATGAGGCTCCTTGGCCTTTCCATTCCTTTCCTTCTTTCTATTTCTGTTATGGTCGGAGGGTCCTTGGTCGCTTCCATTTGTGCTCTCGCTGTCGTTTTCTTTGAAGCGGAACTGCTTGTTCTCGTGATTTGACATGATGAAGTTTGATCTCTATCAGAAGAGGATGTCAGCGGATCAATCTTGATTCGATGTTCATAAAATGACATACCACTTGAAAGGATCCTTGAGATCCAAACGCTCTCGTTTTCTTCAATCTCTGTGCGAATGACCCAAGCGTAGACTCAAGGGTCCTAATTCGACGATACTTCTCGTCAAAGAGAGGAAGACCGCCCATGAAATAATTCTTGAATGTCGAGACAGAGCAAGTTGCGCATCATTGCATATAGGTTTGAGATCTCGGCCTATATCATCAAGCCTACTCGGCTTCATTTCCAATGGTCTGCATACCTCCATCACTTTCCAGACATCGAAGTCCCGCTGACCCGGCCCGCAGCAGGGCTAGAGACCTCAAAACCAACTCACTCACATCGTGGCCTTCCACCCCACAGACAATTTCTGCCAACGCCCACACCGATCAAAAACTGACTGTCCCAACATCAACTCTGCAGCCTCCCATCAAACACCGAGCAGACTCTCCATCCTTATCAACCGAATCAACGACAAATCTTCATCCCACGCCCAAGGGACGCTGCATCCGATGTCCGTTCCAGTGGTCTGAAAGTACTTCACATGTATCCGCCTCACATGCGATGTAACAATGGCATTGTCCAGTAGTGGGGAGCGGGATATGCGGAGTGCTGGATTGAGAAGGGTGAGGCTTTGTCTTGTTGACCAATTGGGGGCTGGGAATCCGTTTGCAACTTTTCCATCTCGCTTATTGGGCGATGACAATCTCGAGCTCGATAGTCAGTATCAGTTCACTCACTGAGCTGTCTCTGTGATGTTCGAATTTAGTATTCCCTGACAAAAGCGGAACGAAATCAAGGGGAGGATTCAAGTGGTTACGCAAAATAGCGAAACAGTAGGGCAAAAATGACTTTTATGATGAGAATGAGCCAAGCCCAAGGGGGTTGACCTTAATTGCAATTGCACCAAATTTCAGGACTTTTCCATTCCCATCCCATTCAAACGCCCCGCTATGCCCTAATATGTACAACGCAATGACAATGAATGAGACTCATGCAGTAGCGTCCAGTAAAACAGTACAAAAGCTCTCCATAAGCAACCTGGGAACAGTCAGCAAATCCCAATGCTTCATTTCAATTCATACAGCCTCACTCACGAAGAACACCTCTTGCATCTTACTGCCCTGCTCACTGCATCTCCTCATCCAACTTAACCCCACCATCCTCACTCTCTTCACCTGACGCAGCCTCTCCTTTAGCCTGCACCGTCTTCTTCCCACCGACAGCAGCACCGCTCTCCTTCAGCATGCTCTTGACCTTTCTAGCTGCCTTTCGCCGCTCATTTCGTGCTGCGTTCTTGGCGATCTTGTTGGGTGTTGCTTTGACGACTGGCTGTTGGACTTTGGGCTTTGGTTGCGGCTTGCGGGCGTCTCGGAAAGCGGCTTCTTGCGACTTCATCTTGAGTAATTTAGGTACGGTTCTGGATTGAATGTTAGCTGATTGCCTGTCTGAGAACTTATAACAGATATTTCGCATGGTAGCAGAGGTTGCAATACGTCACCAAAAAAACAACACAAGGAATCCGTCAATTTATAATTGGCTGAGGAGAACCTACCGTATGAATTTGTGCTTTTAATGTCCATCAAAGTGTGATTGGAAGTGCGTTGGCGTGTGAAGGCTTCCCTGCGCTCAATTTGATGAAGATGAGACGGGAATTTTCTGATATCGAATTTTAAGTGGGTCACTAACAGGCGAGCTTGAACTCTCGAATTCGATACATATACTGTGCATAAGATACCAGAAAGGCTATGGACATTTCATTCCTTCACTCTATTAGAAACTCATTTTCATTCAAAAGCAACAGTATTTTCACAACCCTAAACACGATTCTTGGAAATGTAACCACGTTCTCTCAAGCACCCACCGACTCACGTGCTACCGCGTACCGCGACTTTTCGCGTTCGGCTTGGACAACAGCTTCATCAAACCAGCCCGCCAACCAAGGATCTACAACCACAACAAGAACCTCACCACAAATCCTTAGCAATTCCTCTCGAATCCTACCCACTTCCCTCTTCCTCACAGATACCGTACCCCAGAAAACCAAACACAATGGCAGAACCCATCTCCACGCCCCGCATAACATCCCACTACCTCGACTCCTTCACCAACCGCACCATCCGCATCGTCGGCAAAGTAACGCAGCTACGCGGCGAGCAAGCCACGATCGACAGCGACGGCCCTGTTACCGCGCACCTGAATCGCGATGCGCATCTGACGGTTGGGCATGTGGTGGAGATTGTGGGCAAGGTCAATCAGGATCTGAGTGTGAAGGTGTTGATGGCTGTTGATATGGGGAGGGAGTGTAAGTTGCCCTTAACGCTTGTTATCGGGGATTGTGTGGTTGGGTTGGGCATTGTCGTTTGGAAAATTTGCCTTGAAGCAGATATCAATTGCGCTTTCTGGGAAGATTGTGCTGATCACTTTCGCTTCCTCAGTTGATTTCGAAGTCTACAAAGCCGTGGTCGATGCTACGCATCGGTACAAGGAGATTTTCTACTCGGCATAACGGCTGGGAATATTACCAGGAAGGTTGACAGTGATGATCATAGGTCTAGGCGTGGTGTTGGTTGGGGGTTTCACAGGTCAGGGCATGGCATGAAATGATATGTTATGGATGCATTGACGGATCGACAATGTCGACGACAAACTTGGGAACGGAATGGGATGATTTACGATATATCATGGAAGCGGACAGTGGAGGCTAATTTTTGAAGCAGTTCCCTCCTAGAGCAGCATGAGAATTAGTAGGCGATGCACTCACACAATCGCGAATATCACCTAAAGCAGGGTCATTCAGGGTATAGTAAAGACCTGCGAACGTTGATACTCAAACATTATATTCATGGTATCATGATTCTGTAGTCTCGTTTACAATGCATATTCACAGCTCTCTTCTCTGGCTTTCTAGCCTTGTAACCACGCTCACCTGCCCCAGCTCGAAATGCAAATGCTGATCAAGACTCCATATCCCAATGCAACGAAGTATGCGTCTGTATCCAGACAATCGCACCCTGAACACCAACGCTGTGCAAACGAAAACAAAGAAATGAAGAAGAAATGTCAGTCCAACGCGGATATGGCAACGCTCTAGGACTTCTATGCATTAATCACTTAGGTTCCTTCTCCGCAATCTCCTTTCCCTTCCCTGGTAGCTTCGTTGGAGAGTTGCCTGGCTCGTCCTTGATCTTGATTTCCTCATTTGCAGCAACTTTCTCAGAAGCAAATTTACCGAAATCGCTCCAGTCCAAATTATTCATGCTCTGCATAGTCGTGATAGGATCTTCATAAATCTGGTAGTTGCCCATTCTGGGCGGAGAAGATGGCATTGGAACATCGGTGGAGAAGAAATCTTCTAGGCTGAAGTTCAAATCACCATGATTATGCCCATTTCCAAGTTGGGGAAGATCAGGCAGATTACCAAAGTCAAGCTCCATACCATCGTCATTTCGTATAGGAGAAGATTGATTGTTGGCCTCGGACATCATTTGGTTCAGGGTGGCAGTGAAAGGTGACTCGAAAACACCGTTATCGTGTCGGGGGGACAAGAGGCGTCGAGCTACCGATCTAGGAGTTCGCGAGGGAGTCGGCGCGAATGTGAGAAGTTGGCTTGGAGATTTTGCCGATCGATTTGATCGATTTGATCGAGCCGATCTCGCCGATCTCGTCACACTTCGAGTGATGGGACGATGATTGGGTGTTGGGCGAGTAGGGGTCTTGAACGGATTCTGGGCAGGTGAATTCTGCACAGGTGTAGAAGGTCGTTGTATCTCATTGCCTTTAGATATCTCCGCCTCGAAAAGTTGCAAGAAATCGGCATCCACATCGTCTTCCTCAATCGCAGGTGGATGGTTCTCCTTGTTCTGACCTTGAAATTCTACCATGCTCTCTTTTGGCGACCGGAATTCGGTGGCAATCTGCACGACATTGACAACAACTTCCCCGAGCACTTTGGGCGAGGCGTCTTTCCTAGGTGACGGAAATAACAGTCGTCGTGTTGAGCCCATATCTTCTTGCTCCTCAAGGTCAATCGGGCTGTGCTGCGTACCGGCCCATCTGGCAGGACTGGACTGGAGAGCACGTCTCAAAGCTGCAGAAGCGGCATCGGATGTCATGGCATTCAGCCGCTTTTTAGGCTGAGCACTGGTGGATCGCTGTCGCTGAGATTGCTCAGTGGATGCGGGTGCTTGCTGCATTCCAGATGTGTCGCCTGGGGAGATGCCCTCTGGAGGAGCTAGCGCCTCAGACATTGGGATGTTCGCTTCAGACATGGGGAAAAACGCATCAGAAGGTGGGAAATTGGCATCTGATTGTGGAAAGTTGGGCTCGGAGATCGGCGGCATTGGATTTGATCCAGGTGGTTTTCTTGGCCTGGCCAGGCGCTGAGTCGGTCGCTTCTTCTCTCCTCGAGATCTCTCTTGCGGTCCATTGTTATCCCATTTATCCTCAGGACGTTGCGTTTTGTATTTCGACATCCAAATACCACAAGCTGCGTTGATTAGCTCCATGACCTGAATCATATTCGACAAGACTTACGATTGCACAAGAGAAACTCATCATAGTCTTTTTGATCCTCTTCAGGACCAAGAAACTTCTTGATGAGTTTGTGAGAAGTGGGCTTCCCGTCGGCATCGCGGGTCAAGACCATAATTGTAGTAACAGCGCCTGGATCATCCGAATACTCGTAATAGCCTGGAACGCCTGGCACATCCTGAGACCAAGCCTTGCGCCAGGTTGGGGTATCGATTGCACCGCAGTTGGCGCAATAAGGAGGCATTTCGCCGTTTGCAATGGCAAGTTCAAGCTTCTGCTTGATCGAGGCCTTCTTCGCTGTGAGCGTTCGGCTGTAAGCCGGAGGGGGCCGATTATAATTCATTCCAGGAGGCATCTGTTGCATCATATGCATTTGTCCCTGCATATACATGGGCGGCATGGGAGCCTCGGAGGCTGGGTGAGGTGTCTCCGACCATGTTTGAGATCGCTGTAAGCTGGAAGGAGGCAGAATCGGATCACTGGCTGGAACTTGAGGAAGTGTGAGAGAACCCATGGAAGCTGTCCGAGCCTTCATTCCAGCTCTCGAAGTCGGTCTCGATTGAGGAGCGGGGGCAACAGGCGCGGGAAGTGCTGGCTCTTGTGTAGGGGCAGGTGAAGGAGCTTGAATAGCTGCCTGCGAGAATGATGGTGGAGGTGTTGGAAAATTAGCTGGCATATTTGGTGGAACAGAATTTGAAGCTGGGCTTTGAGCATTGACTGGAGGCTGTGACATTCTACTCTGACTTGGCTGTCTGCTCTGAGTGGGCTGCCGATTCTCTGGAGGAGGCTGAGATTGGGAATGCTGATGAGAATGCTCTTCAGGTTGAAGGGGGATTATCTGAGGAGATTTGGGACCGAGGGAAGACTTCTGAGGTTGGAATTGCGTAGGCTTGATGTCCGATTGGCTCATGGTCCTTCTGAGTGGAGGTCGTTTGCTATTCTTCAGTGGAGGTAAAACCTGGCCATCTTCAGACATCACACTTCCAGCGCGGTTGATCGCTGCTCTAGCCCTAGCTTCGACCTGCGTTGGCAATTCAATGATTGGCATTTTGCTAGGCAATAGTTCTGGTGGACCTGGAATTTGCATGATGAAATCCCAGTCGCTTCCTCCATCAGGAGGAGACTGGGTTCGTGCAGCGGCTGGTCGGTTTCCGAATTCTTGATGCGATATCCGATCGCCATCTTCATTATTTGGCTCCATTGGACCATCCTCTTCTCCAAAAAGCTCTTCCAACGACCCACTCATGAACCCTGAGTCTGTTCTTGGCATCTGCGGTAACACAGGGCTGGAAGGACATGGCGGACTTGAACGAATGATCGACGGTGGTCTAGTTCTCATAACTGGAGGGGAGGAGCCAATCTCAGGCGGTGTTTCAGCAGGGCTAAAGTTCCGTTCCGGAGAAGGTTGAGCCGACTCGATGGAAGTTCTGACTTGGTCCTCTGGCTTCTGTAACGGTGGGTAGGGAGATACGTGTTTCGGAGGAGGCAGCTGGGGTAATTCGGTGAAGGAGTCACGTCGAAGTGAATTCTGGGGAGGAACGTGGTCTCGGGGAATGTGTTGGTTCGGTAGATGAGGGACTGGTGTCGGTGCTCTAGGGCCATCCTGAAGATGATTAGAATCAGGCCCACCACCTCCTGGGTAAGCAGCAATAGGTCGAAAGAGACGCAATGATCCTGAGGTTCCAGCAGCTACTCGAAGAGAGTCTGGTGTCATTCCTAAGGTCGCATTACCGTTCCAATCTGTCTTCGTGACCTTGGCACGCTTCTTGGTAGTTGGACCATCATCTCCGTCTGTGCCCTCCTCATATCCAGAAGTGTTGCCCCCTACTGAAGCAGCACTTGCCTTGGGCTTCCTAGCTCTAGGTCTCTTAACAGACACCCGTGACGAAGGCCGTGAGGTCTTTTTGGCCTTCTCTACTGCCGTCGCCGTACCCCTACTTTCATTCCCGGAATTCTCTGCATTCATGTTCAGGGTGTTCTGGTGGAGAGGTGCTTGGTTGTTGAGAGAGGCCTGGCCAATCTGGTTGGGCTGATTGAAGGGATCCTGCATAGGTGGCTGCTGGAGGTGTGGACTCAGTAACTGATTCATGACCTCCATACTCATTCCATCACGAAGGTTGTTGTTCATAGTTGGTGCCGGAGAGAGTTTCTTCGCCATCTGTCCAAGATTCGGATTCGATTGCATGAAGGAATTCCACTCGTTGGCATCAAAACCAGTTGGCATGCCCTTGCTCATCTCCCTGTACTTCTCCATCGTATGAACGTATTCCCCCTGTAGCATCGTAGGAACCGGCACAAGTCTCAGCTTGACCTCTAGAGTCTCCTTCACACCATTCGTGAAAATGCCCAAAATATTCTTGCAGACCCGTCCCGTAATAAGTTGTCTCGATTGACTTGCAGGGGCGTCTGGTGTTGGGGAAGCTGTGGAAAGTGCTCTCGATAGCATTCCCTGTCCGACAAGAGGATTGTCGTACTCTGAGTAGTCGTAAGCATAGACAGTATAATCCTGACCCAGTCTTGCAACGAGTTCAGGGCTGCACTGCACAATGGCGTCTATACACGTCTTCAGCTCAATAACTCCTATAGATGTCGTCTCGTCCATGGCAACAGTTTGTATTTGAAGGACGTGGGGCCATCGGGCCAAGCAATTGGTCTTGTTCTGGTCGTCGAAGGTGTAGAGAACTTTGACTGTACCATGAAGACGCAATTAGCATATGCTCCCTGCTGCCTTTCCAATCTGTCACACTCACGTCTCATCGGTCTGATTGAAACTCCATCTTCATTCTCTGTATTGTTTGGGGCCACTTGTGGTGTCTGAGCCTGTGAACCCTGCCATGGACCAAGACCCGGTGGTTGTCCAGTTGGTGTAGACATTGCGAAGGCTGGGTTCCCGCAATGCCCAAGCTGGAATCTTTCTGAGGTCGAACTGTTCCAGGTTTATGACTGTCGAAGTCGAAGATGCATTGAGCAGCTATGAAGTGGTCGAATTATCTCGGATCAAGGGACAATTGCGGTGGCTGTACCATACTCGCGTCAGGATCGCGAGGTTTCTACGCGTGGAATGATGTGCCAAAATTAAGGGTGAAAATTTATGATCTTCTATTTTGAGAGCGATGCCGTGAATATCGACACACACTCTATTCGGCCGTCAAAGATGAAGTGAGTTGGGATTGTAGAAATGTACTGAGGTATTGTCGTGACTTGGAGTTGTTCTGTTGATTGAAGCTTTCCAGAGCCAATCGACGCGGGTCGAGCTTTGGCGCTAGTACAATTCTTAGCGTGGATGTTGACAAAATGTCGGCCTGAGGCCAAAATCCAAATCCAGGCTGCCAAAAAGTTATCTCAAGCGTCAGATGAAAAGGCAAACACCAACACAGATAAATCCAGCCAGTTTACGAGCGGGGTAAGGCTTGCTTTTATACTTTTGCCAGAAGATGTTCTCGGATTTACCGCGCTTAATTAATGACTCAACAACACATAGGCTGCAAGGCATCCCTTTCCATATCACATGATAGTAAACATCATTTCTCCACAGCGTCCGATTTATTTTGTTCGCGACGGTCATCTATCAACAAATGCCGCATCATCCGGTATATCTTAAGTCCCGCACACAGATATCATACAACACTCCCACATTCGCCACAATACCCCAAAATCTATTTCAAGCCTCTTCGCCATTAGCGAGCCAAACAGCCTTATTGTTTGTATCGACTTTTGTCTTTCTCGCCAACACTTCCTCGACAACTTCCTTCACCCCCTGCTTGCCCTTCCTCGCCTTGACGAATTGATTGATTATAGCTTTTCGTGACGCCGGTGTCTTCCTTACGACCTTTTCGACCTCAGCATCCTGAGGCAGTCCCAATTTCCGATTAGGATATTCGCTATAGTCGCGATCATTCAATAAGCTCAGTCGCTCTGCGCCCTCGACCTCGAAAAATGGTTCTGCGATGTTGTCCTCAGGCTTCACATCCTCGAGCGATGCAGGCTGCCACACTGGCTTGTTGTCCTTCCGGATGAGCAGAGCACTCACTCCCTCAGTGAAGTCTGGATGGCGCATGAACTTCCCTGCCATTTGGTGTTCTCTGTGGAAGGTTTCGCTGATAGACCACTTGCGACCGAGCTGCATTTGTCGAAGTGTGACATATACACTGGTAGGCGACCGTTGCTGGATGATGTCGAGGGTCTTTTCAGCCCATGCCTTCATCTCTCCTTCTTGCTCGGCTTTAAGTGCAGCAATGACTTCAGGAACGCTGGTCTTCGTGAAGCATCGGTCAATGGCATTTCTCAACTCTCCTTGGATGAGCATCGGCTCGTCGTGTGGAAGACCAGTGCAGAACTCCTCGATAGTCGAATCGATTAGCGCAAGTCGTTCTTGAAGTCCCTCGTAGTCCTTGAACCTGAGCTCGGCCAATCGTCGTTCCAGAGCAGGCAGAGATGTCGAGTGGATGTAGTGCGTCGCAATACCGGCATAGAAAGCATTGACGCCCTTCAACCTCTCACTCGTAAGAGCAAGATATGTGCCCACACCCCCAGGCATACGAGGCAAGAAGAACGAAGCTCCAACATCCGGGAAGAATCCAATCGTCGTCTCGGGCATAGCAAAGACTGTCCTCTCAGTAGCTATCCGGAATGGGGCGTGTATACTCAACCCAACGCCTCCACCCATCGTGATCCCATCCATGAATGCCACATACGGCTTCGAGTATGTTGCAATAAGGTGATCCAGCTTATATTCCAGCGCGAAGTAATCCGTCGACCTCTGCTGTCCCTCTTCTCCCTTCGTATTGTCCTCCGCAAGATGCTTCACATCCCCACCAGCACAGAATGCTTTCGGACCAGACCCTTTGATGACAACCACATTCGCCATATCCGAATTCGCCCATTCCTGCAGTCTCGGCACAATCTTCCTGATCATCGATCCATTGAGAGAGTGTAGAGCCTTCGGCCGATTAAGCTCGATTGTCCTCACGCCGAATAGAGTATCGAAGAGAACATCTTCCGGCTCATCCCCAGGCAATTCCTTGATGACTTGTGTCGCTTCTGTTTTCGACTGATCTTGCCGGGACGGAGAAGTCGACATCTGCTGTTCATTAAAACGTAATTCCAGATGTGTCCTCAACAACTCCTCACCTGTGCCCTTCCCGCAATCGCAGGATTCGTAATCTTCGCTCGCAGAGGCATAATAATCCGTTTCGAAGCAGAGCTACAGCACGCGGCCGTTCCAGCTCCTCTAGTGAAAGACCTCGCAAACATCAAGTCAAAAAATAATAAAGAAAGAGTATGAAATCAAGTCAACAGGAAAACCGCAATAGTGTACAAACTAAAGGAATGCGGAGTCGGTAATAGCTACATGCAGCGTTCAATTCGACCTCGGGTTTACTTTTCCAGCTCGGCTTTGTGTCTGCCTCACTCCATCCGTCCACCAGAATTAAAGTTATTGCACTAAGCCCAATCAGACACAAGCGCAATCGTGAATTTCGAGCTTCCAACGACAACAGAATCGCAAGGCAGCGCGAGACTCCAAATCGTTGTATTCCAACAAATCCACACAACATGGCGGACGCAAAGATTCAGTGAGTATATTACACACTCTTTTTACGATAAGCAAGCTAATACAATACCAGGGAACTCCTCGCCAAGCCGCGTCAAGAACTCACGTACGTTCTCCCATCCCCCTCCGCGCATCAACGAGCGCACCATTCCTCCCCTCTCTCTCGACTCCCAAAAAAAACATTCATACCCGAAACAAGTGCTAACCCCTCTCTCCATCCCACAGCGAGTTCGAAATCGCACAACTCGAAGAACACGAATTCACCTCTGGCCCCCTCTCAATCCTCCAAACCGCCGTGCGCTCGCACACCCAAGTCCTCATCTCGTGCCGCAACAACCGCAAGCTGCTGGCGCGCGTCAAGGCCTTCGATCGGCACTGCAATATGGTTCTCGAGAATGTGAAGGAGATGTGGACGGAGACGCCGAGGACCAGCAGTGGGAAGAAGGGGAGACCGGTGAATAAGGATAGGTTTATTAGTAAGATGTGAGTGCGGTTTACTTGGGGTATTGTGGACTAGAGGCCTGGATTTGGAGGTGGTTGGGGGAGGGGGTTGGTGTGGTATTTGGGACGTTGTGTGATTGAGAGGAGGAGGAGAGGAAAATGGCCAAGGAATTTTGTCTGGCGTTGTCGTTGGGATTTCATAGAGGCTTCGAGCTCGTGAGAAGGATACATGCTAACACGTCCATTCTACAGGTTCTTGAGAGGCGACTCTGTCATTCTCGTCCTTCTCAGTTGAGCGCTCCTTATTATTTCACTTCTTCACAGTTGGATGGATGGGGGTATGGTCATTTACAGGCTCTTTTCAGCGGAGAAAATCGCAAACAAGTTGGCAAGCGATCAGCATGAAATGGCGGTGTTCCTCTCTGGAAATTTGAAAATCGCAAATGGCGTCGAAAAGTGGCTGGCTGATACAGATCTACTGGAAAGATGGACCGGGCCGCTTTTGATGTTTGCTTAGATGATGCATGGAAATGCCAGGGATTACTGGCAGGCGTGAAAATCGTATCCTCCTAGAAATGGGATTTCAAAAAATGAGCAAGCCATCAAACATCATCCAAGGATATCATGCCACCATCATGCGAAGTGATCCGCTGCCTAGCAATACTGACGGTCTCAAACAGTACGTGAAGGTTTCATGGTTCGGAAAAGCTGCAAATAGGATATTTTGTACGCATGCAGCCGTCGTCAACGAACTCTCATATCACTTCCATTACACAATCCTCAAGTCCATCTCAAACCATCTCATACCCATCCTCGCCACCCTTTACCCCCGCAAGCCCAAGGAAGAATTCACTCAAGCCCCAAGCTCCAGGATCAGGCACCTGCTCAAAACCCGACCCGCCAATGTAAACAGTCCGTCCCAGACTAGCCTTCATGCCCTTCGTACCTTCCGCACCCTTCCTCGACGCCTCAGCCGCCTTCTTCAAATCCCCAGACGAAGCAAGCGTCTCGATAAACGGATGCAGCGCATCGACGAGAGTTCTGTCGCCAGGTTGAGCGGGCGTGTACGTTCCGAGGGATTTGGAAGCGTCTTGGAGGGCTGCGGCCCAGACTTTCTCGTTGGCAGCGCCAGAGCCTTGTTGGCGGAGGGCGTGGACGAGGGAGTTGAGGAAGATGGCGTAGAGGGCTCCGGATGTGCCGTCCATGCTTGTTTCGACGACTTGGACGATCTTGGAGAGGTCTAGGACCGGATCACCGGACAGTTTGGCGGATAATATCAGCTTAAGGACGGCTATTGAATGTTAGTCATGTAATTTCTTCTTAGGAGGTGCGGAACATGGGGATATCTACCTTCTGCACCACGCTTCAGACCAATGCCGCAATCACCATCTCCAACGACAGTATCGTATTTCGTAACATCAGGCTCAGCAGCAATCAATCTTTGTAGACCTGCAGTGAGAGTAGTCTTCGTCGCCTCTGGATCAAGCTTCAGTCCGCTGGGTTTGAGCTCTTCCACTATGGCATCAGCGCCTTCTCTTGTCTGAGTCGACTTTGCTTCCCAAGTCTCCTTTCGAATAGGTGCTGTCCATCCGGCAGCTTCGCAAGGAGCATCTAGCAATTGCAGCATACTTGGTCCACCAATGTCTGTGTTGACGACATTCAAGATGGAGATGCTGAATCCGAGACCATTCAAACTTGTCATGTAAGTCCCAGCGAGGATTCGCGCAGGCTTGATATCGTATGATCTCTCCAATTGACTAACGACTTCGGCGGTGATACCTCCCAATTCAAGGACGCTGACACTTCCGAGATTGTTGACAAGCAGGACGATCTCGTTAGAGTTCACGTTGAGAAACGCCCGGTCCTTATCTTTTGTGTCCAACATCTGAGCCAGCATCCTCGTGACCAATTCAGGGAGGTCGACTTTAGCTCTTTCACTTCCAGCTTCATTGTGGATTCCCATTCCAATCTCGACCTCTTCAACAGCCAGGTTCTCCTTCGAGTTTGGATCAGGAGCTGCTCTTCCGGGAACATGGACATGATCCAAGCTAGCTCCGACACTGACAATATTGTCGGAAGTCAACTTCGCGACTTTGTATACATCCTCCAGACTGGCGCCTCTCGCAGCCAACGCACCAGATATCTTGTGGACAAGAACCGTGCCAGCAATACCTCGTCTACCGACCTTTCCAGCAGCAGCTCGTCCAACTCCAACATCGTCACCGACTACCAACATCTTGACATTCAACCCTGCAGCCTTGGCTTTCTCAACTCCCATACCAAAGTTCAGGACATCGCCCGTATAGTTCATCACCGTAACCAAAATGCCTTTCTCGCCATCCACCCTTGACATGATAGCTTTCCGGATCTGCTCCGCACTAGGTGAGGCAAATATCGTGCCCGCAACACCAGCAGATAATAGTCCATCTCCAACAAAGCCTCCAAAACTGGGTTCATGACCACTGCCTCCACCAGAAATTATAGAGACTTGCGGAGCATGGCCGGGACGACGGTATATGATTTTGTTTTCTGCATCGAGGGCAACGGAGGGATTTGTGAGCGTGAGAGCATGAAGAGCTGTATTCACCAGGTGAGATGGATCGTTGATAAAGTGCTTGGCAGACATGATTGCGATAGGAGGGTACGTAGAGTAGTGACAGAAGTTCGAACTCTATTACAGCCGTAGACACAGGAGCGAGGGGTAATAGAGTCGTAAGCTGGTGATTGTAATGGCACAAGACGTGCAACTTATAGTTCAGCTCAACCCATAGCTCCGAACTTCTCGTCCCCTCTTCTTGTGGCCTGCACAGGTGCTCGTCGAGAGCGGGGCACTCGCGGGGTACAGCTTTCAATTGGGTTCACTGGGGTCGAGATGTTCGTTCGATGACATGGGCCGGGGAGGACTGGAGTGGATTGGGTTGGGTTCGGGCGAACAGATGGAGCGAGTGAGAGTACTGTAGAGTGTAGGGGCTCCAGTTGCCCGTTCCAGTGAGGGGTACGGATTACCATAAAGGTTCTGGCTGGGATGGGGTCGTCGGATGCATTGCATCGAGCGGGCAATAGATGGGCTTGGTGGGTTGTGGCTGACAGCCCCACTCGGCTCACCTGCCGAAAATGTATTTTCTAACTTCAAGTCAATCCATTCGAAAGCAACAACAAGCCAGACATCCACAATGGCCCAAACAATGTCCATCGCCGTGCCTGGCCAGCTACTAGGTCCTACGAGCGAATATCTTCCAGGCCCAGGAATACACGTCCATAATTCCAACCTCTACGCCTCGATTCTTGGTCCCATCTCGAAGACTACCCCTCCAAAGCCCACAGGTCCTCAGAAGCGTTTGACGAAGATCACCCCAGCTGCGCCTGTAGCTCTCCCAACGCTTTCAATCGAGAGAAATATATCTGCGAGCGCTGGGGAGTCAGGAAGGAAGGGAAAGGCAGAGATCTTGCCAGAGGTCAACAGTACCGTGCTTTGTCGAGTTACGAGGATTGCGCCGAGACAAGCTACGGTTGCAATACTGGTTGTTGGCGAGACGGTTCTGGATGGAGAGTGGCAGGGATTAATCCGGGTGCAGGATGTCAGGGCTACGGAGAAGGATAAGGTTAAGATTTTCGAGAGCTTCAGACCGGGGGATATTGTCAGGGCGGTTGTGGTAAGTACATCCTGTTGGGAGATGGGACACAAGCTAAAATGGCGTCAGATCTCGTTGGGAGATCAATCAAACTACTACCTGTCAACAGCAACGAACAATTTGGGTGTCATTATGGCTACGAGCGAAGCTGGCAATGCAATGTATCCGGTCAGCTGGAAGGAATACAAGGATCCAGAAACTGGTGCTAGTGAGAGCAGGAAAGTTGCCAAACCATTTTGATGGAGCATTTGATGGATAGTTCTCTGTGTTACAGCATAGCAATTGGAGTTAGGGAGTTTTCGGCAGGAATACCATTACGGCATGGCATAATGTGGTTACTTTATTGGCATATTCTTACCAAGATTGATGATTGGATGAATGTGAGGACATAGACAATCATCTGCGAGAAAGGGTTGCTTCAGCATTAAAATGTAAGACCCGATTATTTTGTATGTGATTGGACTTCGATTCTATGCCCATTTCTCTGGAACTTGTCTTTATTCACAATAATACTTTTTAAAGTAGCGTTCTCCTTCTTTTCTTTGCAGATTTTGCTGAAAATTCCTCAGTTTCGAGATCCGGCTTCTTTTGCATGGAGATTCTTGGATTCTGGAAGGACAATGAGGAGTAGACTATGTTTAAAATGCAACGCGAGGATCAGACTTTGCTCGTATCACATAATTCGGCGCCTCCCTCCTGAATTGAAGAAGAGCACTTCCACAGCCACATCCCAATCCTGCGGCAGCATCCCTAAACCATCGCTAAACCATCTTCGGAAAGAGTATAAATCGCTTTAACACTCAACTCTTGTACTTTATCGCTAGACAGCGCCCCCTCGCTTGACCCAAGATTTCCCCGAATCAATCAAAAATATCAAAAACAAAACAACTCCAAAAAGTTGACAAAAATGGTAAAACTCAGGGCCGCCTCCAATTCCGGTAATTGAAGACTATGCGACCGAGCCCAAGGGCGAAACCTTGTCCGATTCGATTCGACGTGGCGTTGCGGCGGGAGTGCTGCTACCACTTCTCCCACTGGCGAGCGTACTTAGTCAGTCCAAGTTTGGGATGCAAGTTGATGATCACGGTCTATCATTCTAACTTAGTACGCTGCTTGAAATATAATTGCTTATTTGGCTAGATGAAATAGTTAAGGCTTGGTCCTGCAAGTGGTTGAGGTGGCTGGTTTGGTTTTGGGAGGTGAAGGTTGAGATTCGCCTGTTGGTTTTTTGGCGTCAACATGAGAGCGCCTGATATCAACAAGCAGGGTTTACAACCATAATAAATGCTCTGCCAACCTTATAATCACAATCAACGCTGCAGTTTCTACCACTTTAACAATGCTGATACCCGATTGCGTGGCCCTGCGAACTCATCCATGAACTCACGCCTCATTATGTACACCCAAGCCCTTCGACGCGTCGAAGCTGAACAGATGGGTGCTTCCCGAGCCTTGCTCATTCCCTCCAAGTAACTCAACTACACTCCCAAGTTTAGTGATCCTGCCCCCTTATTAACTTATCCTTGGGCTGGAGACAGATAGGAAATTGGATAATGTTGGATAAATGTTCTGCTATTACGGACTGATCGCGCAAGTGTCCTCAACTACGATTAAAAGGTTATGATATTGATCTGAATTGCCCGATGAAATAATATAAGAATCATGGACTCAACCTTAAAGAAGTCCGTCATACAGGATAGACACAGATGGGGGAACAAAACGCAGTCGCATGTCCTTACCAGCGCATGAAAGTAGACATCATTAAGTAGCATGTAATAAAATATCACGAAAGAGTATACCATCGGCAACAATGTCCAAACAAGCAAACATATGCAATCGCTGCTTCCAACCTGGTAAGACATCAGATTAGGGGCACATAAACAAACTCGCTTCCGCAACAGGCATAGTGCTTGGCAATGATTTCGCTTCCGAAGCGATGACGCTTGTATTCTTGACGATGACAACATTTCTTTACCAGTCAAGCCAGTGTGCAAACCATGAAATCCCTTACAGCACGTCTCAAACTCCCCTTAGGATGTCCCACAACAGCCTCAAGACAGCCTACACCACCCTCCTCACCCGCCAACGCCTCACCCCAAACCCCAGCCAACTTGCCCTAGTAAACCGCCTAAATACGCTTCAAACCGACCTCTATAATCACCATCTCTCAACCTCAAATTCAAAATCAAAATTAAAATACAGTTCCCAACCCTCCTTAAATGGACTCTACATCTACGGCTCAGTCGGCACCGGCAAATCCCGCATCGCCGACCTCTTCGCCTCAACTCTCCCACCATGCATCACCCACCGACGCATGCACTTTTACGAATTCATGATGGACATCCACTCTCGTCTGCATACCGCACACTCCCTCCCAACCTATACTGGCGACCCTCTACTGCAAATCGGGCGTGACGTCCGAGCCGAAAGCCAAGTGTTGTGTTTCGACGAATTCCAGGTCACAGACATCGCGGACGCGTTGATTCTGAAGAGACTTTTTGGAGCTATATGGGAGAGTGGTGGTGTTATGGTTAGTACGAGTAATCGGCCGCCGGAGGATCTGTATGAGAAGGGGCTGAATAGGGAGTTGTTTTTGCCGTTTGTGGGGGAGTTGAGAAGAAACTGTGAGGTTTGGGAGGTGGAGGGGAAAGAGGATTATAGGATGAGTGGAAGAGGACAGGGGAGAGTGAATGTGTTCTTCACTAATGAGAAAGATTTCGGCAGTAGTTTAAAAAGTGCGATCGAGGATGTAGAGATGAAGGAGAAGATTATACCTGTCATCATGAGTAGGAAATTGACGGTTTTGGCTGCGGAATCCAGAAACTCCAGGGGATTGGTTGTGAGTAGTACTTTCGAGGATCTATGTCAGCACTTCCTTGGTTCAGCAGATTACTATGCACTGTGCAAAGCGACGAACGTTCTATATCTTACGGGTCTCCGGAAATTCGCATCGGACGAACTGGATTTCGTGAGGCGGTTCATCACACTCGTAGATCTCGCTTATGAGACCAAGACTCGGATCATATGTTTATCAAGCGCACCTTTATTCGAAATATTCTCGAACATTGTGCCGAAGAAGTTGTATGTTGAAGGGATGCGGAAAGAGGAGCTGGGCCGACGGATGAAAGTAAAAGGAGAGGGAGGCAGTAGTTCGAGTATGATGAGTACGTTCATCGATGGAGAGACGGAATGGTCTGCGACCGGGCTCAGGGAAGCCTCGTTGGCTACTGGTGGAGCTGGGGAGACGGATGTCGGATTTGCGGTTGGGAGAGCGGTATCGCGACTATATGAGATGGGATCGAGAGGCTATGGTGTTTCTGATTGAGGGCTCCTGTCAAGTCCTGGTGAGCTTAGATAACCCGCTTCACAGCAAGAGAATATTCCTAATGTAGGTTCACGCGTCCAGAGACGCTCCCTATTACAAGACAAGCCATCGAGATGTTAGACCTAATCAACTTAAGATTTGTGGATCTATTGATCATCCCAGCGTTTCTTTGTCAATGATATGGTGAAACCACTCCTGAGCAGCTCACCGCCCTTTAGGATGCGAAGACAGAATTGTCCTTATCATGCTTAATTGCAGAGGGCGTCGATCCGAAGAGATCGGGTTGCGGGCCCTCGACCTATAGCAAGCACTCTTTGCACCTTTCAATCTCAGAGAAAACTTTGACTAGGCTCCCCAACGTCATCTTGTTGCTGAAAATGTATCTTCAACCTCGTGATGACCAGGAAACTATATCTTGCAACGTTACCACACCAATTGACACCTCCAATCAAGCAACAACACGGAGCACTGACCATGAGTTTTGCAATGCAGCGGTGGCGTAGCCTTTCGCTCGAAGTGCTCACCGAGGATTGGCTTCTGGCGCTCATTCGCCAGTTGTCCCGCCTCACATATGCAATGCAAAAACGAGACGCCCGAGTTGCTGCACCCGGAGTTTTGCGGTGCAGTGCATTGAAGTAACGAGGAACTTTTGCAAGCTCTAGCTCGAAGTGCAAATCAAATATGCAAATTTCGGACCCGGTCAATGTTGCTGGCTATATTATCAGGTGGTAGCCGGCAGTCTCTGGCCTTCTTTCGATGCCTCACAACCATCGATTAAATCTACCACCCCACTTGTATCCAGGAAGAAAAATGTCTAACCTGAGAATAATAAGCGATATGGATATAGTAGTATGCCTACTTGAACGTATTGAGAGCCAAAAACTCTCTACGAGCCTGACGACTTGCGGTTCCTGCAAAGATCGCAGGCTATTTTCGTCTGTAACTACATTGCGGATCCACTTCGCCCTAGAATACATATCCGCAATGTTCGAAGAAGGAAGGATACGATTATGGCTCCTGGCAGAACGATTGCTCATGTCAGAACAAGTGCTCCTAGCAAAACAATTGCTCCTGGCAGAACAGTTGCTTCTAGCATGTCGATATCTCGAACTGCTCTTTCGACGACTGTTACAATTCTTGACAAGTTACAGTAGATTCGGAGGTTTTCGAGATCGCCGCCGGCCGAAATGTACGACAATGCCCTGGTCAATATGGCCATCACTTGTGGTATTATGGGGCGTCTGTTGGATGTTTGTTGCCCCCTGGAGCGATGTCAATTTCCTCAATGCCTATCTCGAGGATCGCGAAGGCGAAGGACATGCGTGGCCGTTTTCCCAAAGTTGGTGGTATCTATTTCCACGAAAGGATCCAAAGCATTGACATAACAATCCAGATATCTTTCCGAGCCCTGATTTTGCACCTGTTTCCCTTGGGGTTGATCAATTTCTAGACAATATTGGAAATGAAGCTGTAGCAGACAGCAATCTTTTCACGGGATATACCAACCACAACACATGCAATGACTTCGCTGGATATCCTTCCAAGCAAGATCTCTTCGTTTCAATCCCGTCGTTGGAAGCTGCCAATTCGTCGGCGAATGTTGCCTCGGACTTCGAAAATCCCCCAAATGACCGGCATCAATTCCACACTTTGAGACAAGTCATGTTCAAAGACCCCAATGGGGTTTCTTATGCACAAATTCGAGATCTCAACCAACGAGAAGGTTCCGCCATTAATAATCACCATTTGACACCCCCACCATCAGCTGCAGTGATTCCAAGCAGTTCACGACCACAGTTGGCCGAGCAGTCTTCACGTGGGTCAATCATAGCACCAGAACAGCAAGAAAGTCCTCCTCGGAACTCAGAGGGAAACTACATATGTGTGGGATACGGATGCAGCGATGAGAAAACATTCAGGATCCGTTCAGATTGGCAGTATGTTATTCCTCAGCCTAGACTCTTTTCCCATGTCCTACTTAGGATGAGATAGCTGACAAAATCCATCAGAATACACGTCAACCAGCATACCCGGCCTTACAAATGTTCCGTGGAAGGATGTCCCTATAGATCCGCAACGAAAGGTGTACTTGTGAGACACAAGTATCTTAAGCATTCGGTCCGCCATTCTGTATCGTCTGACTTGGTCGGAGTTTCTGGAGCAGGTAGTACAAGTAGGATCGAGAATGGGGAATCAGTACTTGCATCTGCTGATGAAATTCCTGCTGTTACGGATAGGGGCAAGGCCAAAGCGAAGCGAAAGTTTGCTGATGACGAGGACGAAAATGAGGAAGATGACTACAACCAACATGGCACAGGCTCGAGAATGGTGCAGAAGAATGCAAAGCTGACTCGGCTGGACTCGACTCATCGTGGAGAGGAACTAGCTCGAGAGAATGAGAAGCTGCGACAAGAGCTGAAAAGGGTTCAAGAGGACCTACTAATATGCCGGGCAGAGCGAGATGAGGAAAAGAAGGAACGAGCAAAACTACTTTCGATCTTTGATCGAGTGACAAAACAAATGAACTAGCCACGGCTGTCACGATTGTACAAGCAGATTTCGTTTATCAATTACTTACTAAAGAATGAAACCATTTTCTCTAACTACCAAAGTCAAGTTCACTCAGAACCTTCGAGTTGTATTCTTTCTCTACGGAACGTTTTCCAAGTGCTCTGAACTTCGAAGACGCCTTAGTGATCTCGCTTAAGGCAAGGACAACAGCAGAAGGAGTGGTTCGTAGCGTGTTTCAAAGGAGCGATTTTGCGGCAAGGTGTCCCTTTCACATTCTAAGTTCTTCATAGTTCAAATCATGCCATAAGTAAAATATCTGTATACGTATAACAGTCGATTAATTTGGAATTAGATTTATTATTAAATGTAGCAGAAGACTCTACCGATAAGAAAACAAACGGGAATAAGATGACAGATTTACTTGTCTGGATGTTGATACACTACTCCCTCTTTCCAGTGCGGTCTCCTCTAACATCTTTCATCCACTATCCACATCTGACTGCTCGAGTCTCTCCTCATTCTGGGTCCTCAGAGTGAAGCGACTCTTGCGGAGACCTAAGGCATCTCTTAATGCAGTCGAACGTGTCAGGGATTTACGTCGAGAAGTATTGATCTGGTATACTCTAGGATATGATCCTGTCATGGGAAGGGTGGTAGCCTCTAGGCGTGACTTAGCAGCAGATGCTCGTCTACTGGAGCGTCTTGGAATGGGAGGTGGTGACTGCAAGGGAGTCGAGGCGTACTCCTCTTCTTCCTCCAGTGCCTCCTCCATCCGACTACCCCACTCAGTAGCATCCACTCCATCATACTTGAAAGACCAAGAGACAATATCATTCTCGACATCATCCGAGAAAGCAAGGGCCGGGACTGTGGCTCAAGCTCAAGCTGTGAACACTCACTTGGTGTCGAGTTTGAGTTCTGAAGCCAACTGAGAACCCGCATCGCTACTCTGGAAGGTGGCGGATGATGCACGTCTCCCTTTGACTCGCGTTGAAGAGGAACATGCTCCTTCAAACTAGGGGATTCTCCCAAGATTATAGGGAGAGGAATGTAGCCATTAGCCACTCGAAGATCCACTTCGCGGTCAAACATGTCCACGATATCGTCAAAGGTAGTAGCGCTCCAGGCTTTGTCAATCATCTCTATCCGCATCCACAGCTTCTCCCATTGACAAGTCCCTGGTTTCTCAACATCAGGCATGGAAATTAGATTCCGGGCAGCCACTCTCTTTTGAACTTCCTCTTCGAAGACCTGATCAATTTTGTCGTGTGTGCTGACGGTGAGATTTCCAAGGATTTGCAGCTTGCGAATCATCTCTTTCCACCGGGTCTCCGGGCCGGCTCTGGGAAATGGGTTGGTTGGCATATTGTAAATATATATGACAGCGTATGTGCAATGGTGCTTGTAGCTACGAACAAGTTAGCTGACTGATATATGTGATGGGTAAGTGAAAGGTTTGGGAGCTGGTTTTGAAAACCGATATGGTCAAGAAACTTGAAGCATGGAATATCGCGAGGAAAATAAATAGGCTGTGGATATGAATTGTTATAATATATGCTCACTGTTCTGTAGTCACAGAACAGTCAGGGGTTTGAAGAAGGGGGGATGCTTGTCGCATCACTGGTTCAGAGACATGGGGCTTTTCTCCGAAGTATTGATAATTGTTGAAAGGAACTTGCCACATTCAGATGACTCTAGTAGTGTATTTGACAGGTGATGATAGTAGATATTGGCTCTCAAGCACCATTAAACCTACAAATTTCACGAAAACTTTCATCTAAGTAACCCAAGGGGACTACGGCCGCAACCCCAAATTTCGTTGGGGTCAGCGTATCGACAATGCTAGATTCTCAACAAGAAGAAAGTTCTGTACGCCAGTCCACAGATTATTGTTTTGTAAGCCTGTGACAACTGCAAGTTGATTGGGCTCAACACGATGTCCTTAGTCAAATTGAGGGACACATATATTTGTCTTGATGGCAAAAAATATTGATCTGTTATTTTCGAGATATAGGGAGTCATCCTTCCTTTGTGAAAGGCCAATTTTTTTGTGTGTAATTGAAAGAGTACAAAGTGCACTGTACTGAACCAAGGAATTGCTCTTGTTGCAAGATCTGAACCTTATCGATTGATGCACACACAAAGATTCTCTATGCTAAGATGGTACTATCACGCGAGTCTCTTTGTTGGGGTATCTGGGTAAGTGGGACCGAATTATTAGCTGGTCCGTAGTGCCGTGATGACACCTCGTCGAGGTCGTCTCCCTTCTCCGGAATGCTTGGCATCTTTCTGCAATTGCGCACAAACCGATCATTGAGCGACGCCTGTGAATTCCTAACCGATAATAAGCATCTGGAAAATTGGTCATCTCATCGCAGGATATAACAGCTTAAAGAATGCTCTGCATATTGCGGAAATGGAGAATAAAAATAACTTTCGCTTACATGGGGGCAAGCTGCCAAGGCAAAACATTGCCAGCCAGAAGGAAAAATGAAGGTCATGTATACCGTGTTTGATAAACTTGAATACTATCAACTGTCTCGGAAATGAAACGTAACTTCCACTATGATAGTTCGTGACGTTCATATCAGAAAGGCTTGCTGATTTATTATGATGGTGCGGTGCAGACTCACAGGCAAAAAAATAACGGTACCAAACTTGAGTATCGTCAGTCCAAACCGGACCAACACGATAATTAGCTCCCATCTCATCAGTCCAAAATGAAATACACAATCTATAAGTTTGAAATAAACGCTTAATTTACTTGTCGTCCTTATTCATCATCTATACCCGTTCATACTATTAATCTTCACCAAAACATATACCAACCACCATAACTCAGCAGCCATGGCCTGGTCACTCAATGCACTGCCTAAACGGGCACTCAATATCCTCAAAAGACGAAACTCTCCAGCGACTGAAGACGACAAATCGTCATCTCGTTCACGTTGCCAAAACAGTCCTCGGTTATCAGGGGAAGAGCAGAATATGAGCAGAAAGAGCAATGCTTCAACACAATCTGGTTCTACCAGTCCCGTTGCTAGAGGAACAAAACAATCGACGAAGAGGAGCTCGAAAAGAAAAACAAAAGGAAACATCAAAACCCACGGGTCATCAACAAGTTCTATGGACCATAGAGGCGATTCTCCTTACTCAGCCCGAGGAACAGCACCCAGCAAGCAAAGTTCATTCTCGCCTACAGACATCCTAAGCGAGAACCTCCACACCTTCCCCAGCACACAACCAACTATCATCCCACACCGTGGACCAAAACACACCCATACATTCATATTCCTCCACGACTGGAACTCTAACGGCAGTCACACCGCGCGATCCTTTCTTACCAACAACAAATCCCGCACAAACCAAACGCTCGCGGAAATCTTCCCCAGCATGCGCTTTGTTTTCCCAAACGCTCCCCTCGCTTATTCAACTCGACGGTTAGAGGATTTCAACCATATTGCATCTACTGGGATGTTACAAATACAGGAAGTCGTTGCGTCATGGTTTGATATTGATGATTTTGAGAGGTTGAGTGCCCGGGAGGAGAAGGAAATTATGCTTCCTGGGCTGAGAGACAGTATCTGCGATATCGCGGAGATCATAACAAGCGAAGCCAACATCGTCGGCATAGAGAACATCGTTCTCGGCGGACATGGACAGGGCGCCGCCACTGCGCTGATGGCTATGTTGGTTGGTAGGCAAGATTTTGGGTCATTTGTCGGATCGGGAGGGTGGTTACCTTTTCAAAGAGAGATTAGAAGTGTTGCGGATGAGTGTTTTGATGACAGGGCGAAGATTCAGAGCCGGGTGGAGAAGATTTTGGGGATGGAGGTTGGTGAGGACGAGGATTATGAGCTGGAGGATGAAGAGGAACAGGGTGGAGGAGAGTGCGTGCATGACGTTTGGAATGGCTGTTCCGAGACGGAGAAGAAGGCTAGGAAGCCAGTAGTTAAGACACCGATTTTTATGGGCCACGCAGTGGATGATGAGATGGTGCCTTATCAGCTTGGGAGAGACATGGGTCGGACATTGCATTGTTTGGGGTTTCAAGGGCATTGGCAGAAGTGCAAAGGAGGGCATGGAATTGACGAGGGACGATTTGTAGACGATATAGCGGATTTTCTGGAGGTCATGTTGGTCTTTGAGGGAAGAAGTCCGTCTTATTATGACAATGAAGCTGGTGAATTAGAGGCGAGTGGATTGCCTAGTAATGTGGAAAAGATACGACGGCTACTAGAGGAGCGAGAGAAGAAGGAAAAGAAAAAAAGAAAGCGAAAGGAACAGGAAGAGGGAGGGGAAGAGGAGGATGAAGAGGAGGAAGAGGAGGGAGAAGGAAAAGAAGGGACAACGGACGAGGAATGACGGATCGAATAAACACACTTACTCAATTTTTAATGGAAACTTACAATTTTCACAATAGATGTGATCTGAGATTACAATGCCTATTGCTCGGCGTAGGTAACAGACCAACCCCGATATCATGGATCGCTGACCAGGGAGAGCAGCAATCTCGCGTATCATACATTATCGTACACATGGAGCGGACCCTAATCCCGCCTGGAAGACTCTCTTCTGCTCCCACGACTTCGGCTCCGATCACTGCGCTTCCTATCGCGGTCTCGGTCCCTGCTTCTGGATCTGTCACGTCTCCTATCCCGGTCTCTATCTCGACTCCGGCTTCTGTCCCTCCTATCTCTCTTCGCGTATGGACTCCGACTCCGGGATCGAGCCCTCGTCCTGTCTCGATCTCGATCTCTATCCCTATCTCTATCACGACGACGACTTCTGCTTCTCGATCGGCTTCGTCTTCGAGACTTCTCTTCATCACGAGATCGACGAGAATCTCTGTCCTTGTCACGCTCCCTATCCCGACTGCGACTTCTCTCTCGTTTCACCGTACTCTCGCGACGGGTGCTTCGACTTCCCCCACCAGGGACATAACGATCGATATTGACAGGACTTGTAGATCTTTCGATTCTGCTTCCCCGTCTGCCACCTGGGGATCTTGACCTACTCCTAGCACGGGAACTTCGTTCACGGTCTCTGTCACGAGAGCTATCTCTCTTTCGGGCCGAGACAGGACTCGTAACCCGGGCATCATCAGTGCGTCTGGATGGGGAGCCATCTTCTCTCTTGGGGCGGTCGGACCATCCGGGAACTGGTAGGCCATTCTTCCGGGCTTCTTCCTGGGCTATCTTGTATGCCTTGGCCTGTTCTTCACGCTTCTTGGCTTCAGCAACTTTCCATTTTTCCAGGTCTGAATCTCTTGGGGGAGGGCTTGCAGGTCTTACTCGGTCACGGCTCCGGTCACGATCACGCTTCTCACGATTCCGGCTATCACTTCGGTAACTCCGACGTCTATCTGGTGAGTAGCTTCGGTCTCTGGAACGTCGCCGTCTGTCCTCTCGACTATCTCTTCGACGAGGACGGGAATCTCTATCTCTGCTATCATGGCGTCGTCGACTCCGGCTCCGGCTAGATCTCCTGGATGTTCGATCACGGCTGCGGCTCCTTCTTCTGTCGTCGGATCTGTCATTTGGTAGCTGTGGCGTCTTGAATGCATCTGCTTTCGGTCCTGTTGGAGGCGCGATCGGCTTCTTGACATCGGATTTGACTGGCGAATCTCGAGAGATGGGTATGATGGCGGAAGCTGGTGTGGCTTTCTTCGGCGGTGGTGCTAAGCTGTCGTCGATTTCGACTTCTAGCTGATGCCTCGAACGTTGTGACAATCTCTTGCCTTCCTTCAACAGGTCATTCAGTGCTTCTTGCTCTAGGCGATCGATCTCCTCTTTCGATAACTCTGGCTTGGCGGATGATTCCTTGACATCTCTGGTCGAGTCTCTACGAGTGAGTGGTTCATCGTATCTCTTATATCGATCGTCTCGATCTCGTTCTCTTTCTCGATCACGATCACGATCCCGATCTCGTCCGCGGTCCCTATCTCTATCCCGGTCCCTCTCTCTGTCCCTCTCTCTATCTCTTTCGCGCTCGCGATCACGATCACGATCTCGCTCTCTCTCCTTTTCTTCCTCCCTTTCTCTCTCAGCCTTGCGTCTAGCCTCTCTCTCAGCTCTGCGTCTCTCCTGTTCAGCTTCTTCTCTCTTCTCTTGCTCCTTTCTTCTGGCCCTCTCCTCTCTTCGCTTCTCATCAATGATAGCCAACTCCTTGGCCCGTGCCTCCTGCCTGGCATTCTCCCTAGCCTCTCTTCTGTTCGCCGCATCCTCAGCATACTGCTCATCGGTCTTGCCACCTCTGGCATGCTCTGCAGCGGCCACCTCCTCGCCAACGTCTTCTTTTCTCAGCGCTCTGATACCCGTCTCGATATCCTCAATATGAGCATCGATCAAAGCATCGATTCGGGCTTCCGCTGTTTGGTAGACGCCTGCTCGATCGACTGCGCCCTCAATCAGAGCTGCTGCCTTTCCGCGCTCTAGCTTTAGGAGCTGGGATGGGTTCTTTTCGATTTCGTCTTTGGCGACCTGAAGGAGTGATTCCGTGAACTCTTTCTCGAATTCCTGTGAACACATCGCATTAGTCTCCTGACTAGTTCAAAGTGGGACAGAAACCCACAGTCTTCTCCAGATCTTCCCAGACTTGCTTGCGCAACGAATCGTAGCCTCCCTTCTTCTTGAACTTATGCGCAAGCTCATCGATCGAAAGTCGCGTCGCAGAAGAGAGAGGAATGTCTGAAGTCTTAAGCTTCTTCCTCACCGGTCCTGTACTGCTGCTCGCGGCAGCGTCTTTGCTGTAGGCCATCGAGGCTGCCATCACCCAATACTAGATCCAAGATCTTGCGATTGGGTTCATGTCGTGGAGTCAAGGTCCAATGGATCGCGTTGAAGGGGTTCAGTTTCTCCCTAGAAATACGAACAGGGTATCGCGCGAATCACGTGATGAACACCCCTGCATCTCTTGGCGGCTGCATTTCCGGAGCTTCATTCAACTTCACGATTGAATGTGAGCAGCAATTGAGCAACCAGCAACTCATCACACAGCTCACAAGCAGCAAGCTCTCTCCAGCGGCTCTCCTGCGCACCAATCACACATTACACGCAAAGAGAGCTCTCAAAATGGTTCACAAAGTTCTCTTCTGGGCTGGCTTCGGTACGGATTCTGCTCTACGAACCCCTCCACTACCTGCCCTATTATGAATTACAAAGCTAATTGTATGGTGGGAAATAGGCCTCGCCACTCGATTCTGGCAACTCGGCCTCGAAATGCGTCCATTCTTCAACAAGGAATCATTGTGGGCGTACCCTGCGTTTGCGGGTATTGGAGGAAGCTTCGGATGGTGGTTGACGGGCGTGGAGCAGAGACAACAGGCTATTCTGGGAGCGAGGAGGGCGAGTCTTTTGGAGAAGAGAGCGAGGAGGGCAGAGAGAGAGGCAGCTGAGTCAGAGTCGTAGGGTGGTGGTACGATGATGTTGGGGGAGTTTGGGATGGAGAAATTGTACAAAGTCAAGGATGCCGCGATTGGTCATGGTGGCTCATCAAGATTAGAGGATGAGGTAGTGTTCAATCAGCAAATGGAACCATTGAAAGTCAAGCAATTCGTCAGTCGGAAAGCAGAGGTCAAGTGATGGGCATGTGAATTTGGTCTCGAGACAGTTGAATTACACTATCATACAACGAACCAGTCCCCCGAACCAGGCAAGTGAATTCTAATGTTCATGTAAATGCTTCGAATATCATTTCCTAGCCCTGGCTCTCATTTCCCAACCTGTGCAGCACCGGTACTGAAGTTGGCGGAACATTCCCTGATTCTGTGACTATCATCTGAATGTACTCGGCCGGAGTAACATCGTACATCGGGTTGCAGAGCTGAAGCTTCTTGATGTCTCCCCATTTCTCAAGAGCTCCACCCGGTATGATGAGCTCGTCTGCCGGAGCTATCTCGTTGTGAACAATCGAGTCCAAAGCAACTTTTTCTGTAAACTTGATAGTCTCGCAAAGTACCAGGACTGGCTTGTCTGCGTCGTTGGCTTCCATAGCCACAAGAGCGGTCCCCACTCTCGAAAATAACCTGCCATTGCTCAGCATTGCATGAGCTCCAAGCATCACCTTCGTCACATCCTGAATGTTGTGGCTGATCCCATTGAGCAGGCAGTATTTGACCTCCAGTCCCAATGTGACCAATGCCGCTGCCAAATGCTTCCCTTCATGTAATGGTCGTGAATCCACCACTATAACTCTAAATTTCTTCCCAGCATTATGCGCCTCAACCAAAGACCGCTGAACGATGCTGCTTTTTGCAAATGTCATGATCACATCCCCATCTCTAATTTTTTCCGCTGCACTGGTAGCAATAACTTGATCGGCAAACGTGACTCGCTCCTGAACAAATCTGTCAATAGCATCGCATAGGTTTTCCTTTGCCTCGGAGTCTGGAGTACTGATATCGACTTTCGATACTTCAAGCTTGAGCCACCGAATGGCGTTTCCCATGGATATTGACATCGGCCGGCACGAGGACAGGTACTCGATTTGAGGTGAGAGAACATGTGATGTAAGATGTCGGGTTAAGGATGTACCCCGAGGTGTTGTGTATGATTCAATAACCTGAAATAGTCAGTATGTCTCGTCTGTAGCTCAAATAATACACGCAAGACGCACTCTTTTGAAAGCTTGCAGAGTCGCGACGAGTCTGGCGCAACTCCCACAAATGGTATAATTGCTCATTTGTAACCCCAAAGCCAACACCGCAGGATGAACCTCCTTACTCGCGCCGGCAATCGTACTTGTCCGCTGCTTATACAGATGTCTGAAAAATTCAACTGTCTTGTCTTCCTTTTTGGGTTGCGCAGGGATAGCAGGAACAGCTGGTGCCCCTCTGACTGGAAGATTTCTCACATCCACTGAAGTCGAAGCACCTCTCTTATGCTGGCCCTTCCCTCCCTTCTGTTGCTCAGATTTCTGTTGTGGGCCTGGCACTGCTGATACTGTGACCTGAGGCGCACCGCTTTGCTTCTCTGCAAGAGCTTGTTGCCGCCGAGCGGCTTTCTCTGCTTTTGCCTGCTTCTTCAACTCCGCATTGGACAACTTCATCTCTCCTGTCGCAGGGGTATCTTGTGCGGTGACTGGCTTCGCATCACCATTCTTCCCTTGTGGTTTTCCTTGCGCTTGCGCCGCTGCAGGAGGGTCTGACGGAGTCGTCTCCGCGATGGTTGGAGGATCGGAGGATGGCATGTTTGGTTTTGTGAAGTCGAATATTAAGTGTCTTTACGGGGACGTCCCAAGGGCGACTGCTGCTCTGTGTTCGGCTTGGTGGTTTTTCGGTACAATCTCTGGATAAATCGTGGTTGCTTTTTGGAATGGATTGTAGAAGCGCGGCGTGGGGTTTCGAGGTTTGACGAAAGTGACTCACATAGAGTTTTGACACGATGAATCCGGAGAAGAGAGGCTGTTCTTCGAAAGTAGGGTCGCAGAATGATTTGAGAAGAAGATGTATTATTCAGAAACAACGTTTCTTGTCCGGAAGAAGGCCGTTGGATCTCGTCGCAATTGAAGATGTGAAGAGTGAGGCTGAAAGATTTCTGGGTTGGGCTTCGGCTCGGACGAATCCCTGTCGGAAACACGTGCCAGTGGGTGTCTGCAAGCGACTGCATTCAGGGGGAAGTTTGCAGTCAACAACAACATCATCTTATCAAGCGAAAGCGAGTCCAACTTGGATATGAATATGAATCCCGCCGGTCCAAGCGGCTCAATTGAACCAGCTTTTCTTGTATCGACGACCTTGATCTTTTCTCTATATAAATGTCGTGTCATCACTGACCGTTAACATTCAGCTCTCAAGTTCTTTTCCAAACATGGTTTTTTCTCTCGGTCTTCGGTCTTCGCTCAACTCAAATATCGGGAATCCGGATCTCCGAACATAATATGCTTTCATTTGTCAGTTTATGCAGCTACCGTCGTCGATTATGGGAGTATTATATCTCCCCGACAAGCACTGTGTTGTGTGCCTTGCTCTAATGTCTTTTCAGAACACTTCTTATACTAGGCAACCTTTCTTTCAAAGCCTGGCACCATCACTTCCTCTTTCTCAACTCAAGTGAGCAGTATCCAAACCATTGTTGCCATTTTAAATTATCACGTCGTATCGTTTATCAAGCAATCTCTTACTATCAGATGAGTTACCATGCTTCATACGGTGGTAGTTCCACATCACCCCGCATCTCGCAAATCCCCCAGCCCCTCATAGACCCCACCATCTGACTACTGGCAATGGAAAAGCATCACTTCAGTAATGACACCATTTGTCTATTATTGCGGAAATGCTCCTAGGCTAGCATGAGACGGCAAGAAGGACGGCAAGGTCTCTTTTCAGTTTTTGAATGGGCTGTTTCTCTTCGTCTCTTGCATCTCTCTCTTACATCTCTCTCTCTCTCTCTCACATCCAACTACAACTGCACAAGCCCATTGAAACAGTCTATACTTGAACTCCAAACTTTATAGAATCCACAATGGCAGCACAATCCCTTCAAACACACATCCATTCCTCCTCAGAGAAGGGTCTCTCAAGTGTGACAACCCTAATCGTAGGAGCCAAATCCGCCATCCTAATCGACCCTCCCTTCCTCATCCCCGACGCCAATTCAGTCGTATCCTGGATCAAAAAGACAACTAACCTCCCTCTCAAAGCCGTTTTCGTAACTCATCACCACCCTGGTAAGTTCAACTTCTCATCCCCCATATCCCCCCACAAACTTCAAAAATCCGATTCTTCTCCTTGCAGACCACTACTTCTCCGCCAACCCCATCCTCTCCGCCCACCCCGGCGCAAAATTCTACGCAGCGCCCTACGTACGCGCCGGAATCGACCGAGAATACGACGAAAAAGTAAAATTCTGGCCGACCGTCTACGGAAAGGAAAACGTGCCCGAAAACCCGCGAAAGCCGGATCCGTATCCGTACAGTTTCATCCTTCTTGAAGGGAATGAGAGTAGTCCGATCATGTTGTTAGGTCCCGTGCAGGGAGATTCAGTAGATAATACGCTCTTCTGGTTGCCGAGCGAGAGGACGATTGTGGTGGGTGATGCGTTATATGGGAGGAGTACGCATGTTTGGTGAGTGCTTGGTGGTTGTATTGCCTGGTTGGGTGAAGTGACTAAGTATCAAAAACATAGGGCTGAGGAAATCGAAACTCCTCAAATCCTCCACGCATGGCAAAATGTACTTCCCCCACCCCAACCCTTTCCACCCTATCACTAACCCCTCTCTAGACCCTCAACCTCGTCGAATCCCTTTCCCCCACCAAAATTATAGTCGGGCACCTCGAATCCGGCTGGGAACTCGACGCCGCCGCAGACCTAGCCCACAACAAAAAGTACCTGTCCCTCTTCCAAGAGAAGATCCAGAACGCCAAGAAGAAACCGCCGGTGAAGGAGATATATGATACGTTTAAGGATGCGTTCCCGCAGGCGGATAAGAATCTGGACTTCTTTTTGGGGCATCTGAGTAATCAGTTTGGGGATGGGGGCGAGGTTTGGGAGGCAAATAGGCATCACGAGGTGGCGAAGAGGACGAAGGAGGGGTTGGAGGGGTTTGTGCTTTGATGCGTAGGGGTATGAGTTAAATTTGGCAAGAGGCTGGTACCATGTGAAATGCGTGTTCGATCTTGACTGCTCAAAGGACTTGAAGTTCCTGTATGAGATGTATGTCGTATTGTGTAGAGAAGGTGTAAAGGGTTGGTAGATCATTATGTATGACTCTCGGTATCTCAAAGTGGTATTTAGTCTACAACAGTTGTCTGTACTCTATACATGTACACTCCTTCCAGGACACCGCGACACACTGATATACACCTCTTTCCTCTGTATTTACGGCGCAGCGGCCGTAGATGCATCACCCTCTCTTCCCACAGGGCTCGAGCTTTCAGAAACTTGCTGCTCACCATCTCCCTTCACCACAGCCCCAGCAGCATCACTTTCCCCCTTCTTGCTTTTCTTCCCCTGCTGCTGCTTCCCCTCCAAAAACATCGTCAAAGTCCCCAACACCTTCCCCTCCACAGGCTTCATCTCCCTCCCTCCCGCCTCCCCTAGCACCCCCCTAATCGTACCCATCAACTCCCCCGCCTCCCCCTCGCTCGCCTTCCTCCCCTTCTTCTTCCCCGCTATGACCACCTCAACCCTCCACCCCTTCTCCAACCAACCCCTCAACTTCCCCATCCTATGTCCCAGATCCCCCTTCTCAATCGCCCAATTCAGCTCCATCGTCTTCTGCGTGACGCCCGTGCCCCTCGCTGCCTTGAGTTTGGCTTTCTCGGCCGCGCGCATGGCTTGCTTGTTGAGGATCTTGCAGATGGGGGGCACGCCCGGGGAGCCTGGGACGATCATGACGAGGGATTCGGTCTTACGGTCGATGCTAGAGAGGATGGAGGAGGTGGAGCGCGGCTCGAGGAGTTTGCCCTCGGGGGACACGAGCGTTACGGAGAAGGACTTGATTTCGTCGTCGCGGGGGAGGCGGGATTTTTCGGCGACGTGGAGGGATACGTGTCGTTTCTGTGTAGATGAGAGACTACATTGTGGTTGAGACTGTAGTTGTGATCGTAGTGTTGTGAATGTTGCCGTGGAGGACAGTTGGCGAACCTGGATTTGGACCTGGAGTTTTGATTGTAGCTCAATTGGCGCGATGAACACGCGGTGGAGAGCTGTTGCTGAGCTGAATACACATCTTGAGCTTCGCATCTTGTCGATATTATAGCAGCGTGCTGCCTGCTTGTCGTTGATGACGGATATGCAAGCTGTGGGGGAGAGGTTAGAACGAGCTCTCTCGGAGCTCGCAGCCGAGAGAAAACATTTCGAGCTCCAGCTTTCATCCGAGCTTCCTTCAGCCTCGTCTCGTGATTTTGACAACATCAACACAACACTGTGCTCTTCCTGTCATTCCAAGGCAGCTCTGCTCTGCGTGATTTCTGAGGATTCCAAAAGTCATTCCCAGAAAGCAGAATGCCATGCCCCTTCTCACCACCCTCAAAACACGCTTCGCAGGCCACCCCTTCCGCCTCCTCTCCACAACCATCAAGACGATCTTCATAGCCCACGTCTTCGTCTCCTATGGATTCTCACTCGTGCCCACATCCGGAGCGTCCATGCTGCCGACTCTCGAAGTCCTGGGCGATATCGTGTTGATCGACAAGCGGTATCGACGCGGACGGGGCGTGGTGGTGGGTGATGTGGTGAGTTTTGATTCGGTGGTTCAGCCAGGCGAGAGGGTTATCAAGAGGGTTGTGGGCTTGGAGGGGGATTGTGTGGTTAGAGATACGCCGGGGATGGGGGATGGGATGGTTATGGTATGTGAATTTCAGCTTTTGCTTTAGGATTTCATGTTCCTCACTTCCTGATTCTTATCTTGTGATGGAGTTCTGACCTTTGAGCCTGGGCTTCCTCATGTGATATCTTGTTTTTGGTGTTCTTTGGCTCATGAGATGTACAGGTTCCAGAAGGCCACTGCTGGGTCGTGGGAGATAACCTACCTTATTCTCGAGATTCGAGACATTTTGGACCGATGCCTATGGCATTAATTAAGGGCAAGGTGGTAGCAAAGGTATTCCCATGGAGGGAGAGGAAGTGGATAGAAAATGGATTAGAGGCTGTACAGTAACCACCTACCTATCTATACATTACTATTGTACTTAGAGTTGAGCATTACAAGGAGCATGGATGGCGTTTGGGATTGAAGACTACTTTGTTTACTGCATTGGCAGAGTCATGCATTCGAGGGACCGAGTTCGAATGATATATTTTGAATTCGAAGCTGTGGTGGATATCATAAAAGTCCTATCTAATTACATGGAATAAGCCCCAAAGTCCCTGTATGGACCGCGACAAGTAGGAGTTAATCTTCGAATGAAACGTGTGCGAAAAGGATGGCCGAATTGCCTCATTTGCCATCGACGTGAAAAGAGCTTCACCATCGCTCTCGCCTCAGCTCCGTCAATGCTCGCTACTAAGATATGCCTTCATTAAATGCGCCAAACACCTCGCCCTTCCAGCCAAAATGCAGAACAAAGCAGAAATTCTATAACAGAACATTTGGTTCGGTTCAACCTTCGATATGGGATGGCTTGTTTTGCCCAAGAAGTTGCAGGGATCGTTGAGCAAGTTGAACAACCTCCCCTTCACCATCCTCTTCAGCCTCATCGTCGGATTCAATCTGGGTATCGGCAATCGTTTTGATCATCTGTACAATCTCCTCAGATTTACCAATAAGGTTGATCAATTTCTTGTCTTCAGATTCAAGGAGTTGGAGAAGAGTCCAGATTGCAATGTGTTGGAAAGTGGCATCTCCACTGGCGAGGAAGCGCTTCAAGTAACCATGGATACCTCCATTGGGCTCTGTCCAGTCCTGGATGAAGATGGAATAGTCCCCCACTGTTGAACTTGTTAGAAAGTGGTTAGAGTACAATATGTAGAACTCATACCTTTCGATGACAAGTTCCCTAAAGCTGCAGCACTGTTGCCTTGCACTTCAATGCTTTGGGAATCAGTCAATGGAATGAGCACGTCGAACACACCCAAATTTAAGAGATGGGTCTTCAACTCGTCGCTAAGAGCCAGGACAGCAATGGCTGCAGTCATCTCAGACTGCACACTAAGAGGCACATCGAGTACAAGTTGCTTGCACTTCTGTACCGCACCAGCTTCCAAAACTAAGGCCTTGTTCCGGTCAGAACTAGCAGCCAAATTTCGTAGAGTGGAGATTGCGTGGCATTGAATTTCCTCATTATCAGTGGATCCTAAGAGGTCGACCAACGGCTTCAAAAAGCCTGCATCTATAATGGGTGATTCGTTGAGTGGGTGGATCGAGATATTGCGTATACAGGCTACGGCGGATAGAATTAAAGGTAGGTACGAAGACTGTAGCAGTCGGAGTAGTGGGGCAAGACCTCGAGCGCGCACAATTTCGAGCTGGTACTTCTCATCGGATGCCAGATTTCGAAGAGCCAAAGCGGCCTGGCATTGAACCTTTGGCGAAGAAGAATCCATCAAAGCCACCAAGGACTGCACGAGTCTGTTCTCATTTTGTGCCAGCTTCTTCCTGTTATTCGCATCAACAGCAATGTTGCTGAGAGCAGTAGTGCAGTAGTATTGGACATCAACGTCTGTAGAAGAGAGAAGTTGAACAAGCACAGGAATAGCTCCCGCGTTTACCAGCTGTTGTCGATTTTCATCTACAATTTGTCAGCCTCAGAAATATTGCAAGATAGACATAATCTTACCAGAATGCGTCATGTTCAACAGGGCTCCAGTGGCGTTTCTCTGCACCCGCATGTCCTTCGATTTTGCCAAACGGGTGAGTGGACCTAACGCTCCCGACCGGGCAATCTTTGCCTTATTGTCCTCGTGGGTTGCGAGGTTTGTGATGCATCCAACCGCATTGCATTGAACCTCGACATTCGGCGACATCATCTGGCGGATAAGCGGAGTGAGTCCACCAAGGAGTACGATAGCAACCTTGTTCTCGGCTATAAAGTGTTAAGGCATGATTTGAAATCCCATGAGTACCACTCACTATTCACCGCAAGATTTCCCAAAGCGGCACTGGCTGCTCTTTGAACTTCGATATCGGGGCTCTGCAGGAGGAAGAGGATTGGCTCCAGGGTATCACGGTCAACTTCACGAACATCTGTAGGGTTGTTAGCGATCAACTTGTTGCGCTCGTCCAATGTAGAGCTTCAAAAGAGCTCTTCCAATCGTACGCGCCCACCCAAACACTAGAATCAGACGGGCCAGCTTGAATGGCCGGAGGATCTGCTTCACTTATGTCCAACGTACCTCGTTCTGTGATCTCCGCAAAAGTCAAGCTTGCGCTCCGTTGTAGGTCCACATTGTCTGAGAAAACTAAGGTGCTCAAAGCTCGTAGAGGTTCGCCGGAAAAGAAGTCTGTCTCGCCACGCTAGGTTCATCAGCAGCTGTTCAACGGTAATAAGAGGAGCACGGCGTACGTTCTCTAGATACTGTAGGAGGTCTGCCACAGCCTCTCGTTCACTCTCAGCCAGGACTGGTTCGTAGAGGCCATCGCGAGATTTGCCTGTGGACCGTCAGCACAAGCTCGAAGCTCCTTCCTTGCACGAGAGTCTGCATACTTCCGCAGCATGAAGATCCGCAGGCACCCATCTCCAAAGATTGGTCCCGCAGGACTGGTGGTGTATCTTAGTCAAGGTCAATTGTTTTGGTGGAATGTGAGCTGGCTGGTGGGTGGACAAAGCAAAGTCAACAGGATGTGACAGGGTCGAAAGCGTGGACTTTGATCCGAAGGGAGGCTCAAGGGGCCGATGGACAGCGAAAGAAACACAAAGAATCGAGAGGTGGAAAGGGTAAAGAGAACGATGAAGTCGACGCAGATGGCGGAAGGTCGAGCTTGCCTGGACCAGTCAGCTTTGGCTCTGGAGAGGTTTTGGTCAGGTCTGGAGATAGCTCCTCGTTCACTCCCTCGTGTTCAGGCTCAGGTTCTGGTCAGGGTGCTACGTCGGCGCGGCAGGCGCCAAGGAAGCAGCAGCACGAGCAGGCAGATGAACGGCAAGACCCTAGGAGCAAGACCTAGGCAAGCCTCACTCGCCTAATTATTTAGGGGGATTCCAACCCTCTTTCTCGTGTCCCCTGCAACCATTACCACGCATCACATGCATATGTGCATGGTGTATCAGAAGACCCTATATGTCTCTCATATAAGTCAAAAGACAATGCTTCGCAACTGTACACCTGAAAACGATCCTCATGGCGATGGGAAAAGCCATCAACAAACTGTACAAGAAACCTGTTGAGTGTTGAGAGTTGGACCTCAGCCTGGTCATAGATCCGAAAAGACAGCCATATCATACTTCTAATGCTACCATGGTAGCACGACTTTCGTTTGCCTCACACGACTCAAAACAATTTCCGGATCAGATAAAACAATCAGTTCCTTACATAAGCCTTCGTTCGTTTCAAGCCCAAAGGTATTGCTCTATGTCCACCTTCACCTGCACATATGTCCATGTCCAAGCCTTCATACCTACTTGCGATCTTCTATCCAATGATACTGAGTTTTCTTGTAATGTGATCTGCAAATAGCTTCACTGCTTGTTATTTATGCCCTAGGGTCATGCCAGATGATTTCTGTCTACGACAACGTTATCGAGACATTGCCAGGCTGAGATGAAGCTGCTGTGACCGATTCAACTTTTCCAATAATGTCAACAAGGAAATTGGTAACAGTCCCACACGGACAGGAGATTGATGTGGGGTATCGCCGAATTTTCATGAAGATATCCTTGATAGCGGATAAATTGATCAGATAAGGAAGAATTATCTGCAGGACCGAGGATTGGTCATAGTCACGATCCTATATTTTCGTCGTTGAGATATGAAATCAAACAAAAGAAACACAAACCGACGTTCTTGATTAGAAGAATCTACAAATTAATAATAACGATGTTTCTAGACCTTCGACGCTATGTTGGTCTCGAACTGCTCATCCCAATCATCGGGTGAAAACAACAAGTCGGCTCGGGTACGGATGACTTCAACCTTTTCTCATGCGGCTCGGGAAAACATTTGAGCAGAGCTAAACCTCTTCCGAAACTTTGTCCCACTTTTCACCCTCCCTCCCACGTGAAATTCAACCCCACGTCGATCCTCTCCCTCAACCCCATCTCATTGCTGCATCTCTCCAGGAAAAGACCTCGCTTTCGATAAGGTAGACAGACAGACTTCATTCAATACTCAACCTCAGATTCCACTCGCTTTTTATCTTCTATCGTCCTCATTACTCTTCTTCCACTGTTGGAGAAGAATCTCAGCATTGCACCTTCCCACGCTTCTAGATGTCACCCACGATTATCCATGTCTGATACGGCTGAAGACACACGGGCGGCGGCTGCGCCAACAAACGTCGCTAGATTGGGTCACGAGCCAGCCCTGATTGCTCAACCTTCGACGTTTCTTCTTCCCCGAGGCCAGAATCGCGCGATGCAGGATAAGCCGGTGACCGCTGTTGATCAGGACCAGTTGAAAGGATTGGTACGTGCCCCTGCTTCTCGTCTTGTGCCCTCGTTTCGTGAACCCCAGGTCTGCGCCCACGCGTGGGAGTGGGATGGGGTATTGGGGAGTGGAGCGGGGTTGTTCTGCTCTTGGACCTGCGTGGATAGATGAAGAAAGTAACTGCGAGGACCCTGCGAGGCTGACAAAGTTCAAATCCACAGAACGCAATCCGTGAGTTCCTGAAGATTCGGACGAGCTATGATGTTCTTCCTCTGTCGTTCCGCCTCATTATCCTCAATACAGACTTGCTCGTCAAGAAGAGTCTAACGATTCTCCTCCAAAATGGTAAGTCCTCTCTGTCTGGCACTTCGAATTCTACTAATTACATGCAAGGGATCGTCTCTGCCCCTCTCTGGGATTCACATACCTCGACCTTCGCCGGTCTCCTCACGACTTCAGACTACATAAATGTTGTTCAGTACTACTGGCAGAATCCAGACGCCCTCAGCCAGATAGACCAGTTCCGATTGAGCAGCTTGAGAGGTAAGGCAGCAGATACAGACATGACTTGAGTATTTGGCTGAACGGTTCCAGATATCGAGAAGGCTATTGGCGTATCTCCTCTTGAGACACTATCCGTACATCCTGCACGTCCTCTCTACGAAGCATGCCGACAGATGTTGAAGACTCGAGCCAGGAGGATTCCCCTTGTTGATATCGACGATGAAACTGGTCGGGAGATGGTAGTCAGCGTGATCACGCAGTACAGACTTCTGAAGTTCATAGCTGTCAATGTGGTTGAGACAGAATACCTCAAGAAGAGTGTCTCGGAAATAGGTCTCGGCACGTACGGCGACCTGCAGACGGCTACCATGGATACCTCCGTCATCGACGTCATCCACATGATGGTAAAATACAGCATCTCTAGTGTTCCCATCGTCGACGAGAATAGGCGCGTTCTCAACGTTTTCGAGGCTGTTGATGTGATCACCATTATCAAGGGAGGCGCATACGACGAACTTACAACGAGTGTCGGAGAAGCATTGTTGAAGCGAGCTGAGGACTTTGCTGGGATCTATACCTGTAGCGAGGAGGATAGACTAGATTCAATTTTCGATACCATCCGGAAATCTAGGGTTCACCGGCTAGTTGTCATCGACGATGAGAATCGTTTGAGAGGGGTCATTTCTCTTTCGGATATCTTCAAGTACGTCCTTCTATATGGCGAGAACGATGAATGAGCGGAAAATGGGAAAGGTTTGGTAGGATCTTAGGGGCCTCAGGGGCAGGGGCGTGAATGGCGTTGCATAGCGAAAAGGCGTATGGGTGGAGATTTGGCACATCATGATGCAAGGTTTTACTAGATTTCCTTGGTCTTCTCGTCCATAATACCATTGTGTTTTCTCGATGCGGGATTCTCATCTTCTTTACAAGGGCATATAGGTACATTGTAATGGAGAGAGCGCGAAGCATGAAGCAAATTTACGATTCACCACTCGACCATTCTTGGGTTTGAGAGTGAGAGTCGTGGATCAGGAAGGAACAAAGTGACAGCAGTGCGTTACTTCCGGAAACCGCAGGTGCGTTCAGGAATCATGACGGGTCTCTGTTGACAAAGAGATCCCAATACTTTGAATACACATCAACCATATAAGCGGTATCAATGCAGCTCCTTCGCACGCCTCAACGCAATCGAATAACGCTGGTCTTACTTCTCGCTCATCATCTGCAGCATTATCAATGGCCCAACAACCGTCTATTTTCGACGACATGAACATCGCGGCGGGCTTGTTGACCGAAGCCAAAGACCCAAGACCCCGTTCCTCCTTCACCGGCATCTCTTTTGTGGGCTTGGATGGTTCCGATAATCCGCAGCCTCGACCAGATGGACAGCCTGATGGACATGCCGAAGGCAGATCACGGAGAGCGATGCGGACAAGCAATACTTGGACGTCGTCGAGCGGAGATATTTTATCTGACCAGGATGATGTTGATGACCGAACCGTATTTGTTCAGGAATACAATCGCTTGGCAAGAAAGGTATAGATGCTGCAAACATAAGCAGTTGCATCTACTAATCAGTGGTACAGCATGGTGTACGACAAGTGGACCCTGAAGAGTACGATGGGTTCAATGTGGGTTCCACCAGTACAAATCAAACGTCGCTAATGTGGTATGACAGGATGATCTGACCAACCCATCTATGAAACAAGGAAGCTGGTTCTCTCGAAAGATCTTAAGGAAGACCTCCTCATCTCAAAGCGTGAGATTGAAACCCGAAAGGCACATGAAGCATAGGCGTAGCATCAGTGATCTGTCGATTCGATTGAAAGCGAAGAGGGACAAGTTGAAGGACAAGGACCTGCAAGAACTTGTTCGACTTTGCGGGTCGAGTCTCTTGTATTTACCTACTGAATATGCAGCGGGAAGTTTGGCGGTACCAACATGTTTTCGTGCGACTGCGCAGTATCTTATTCAACATGGCAAGTCTGCCATTCAGGCTGTATCACGGCTGCTAAAGATTCGTAGCACCCTCTACTCGAGGAGTCTTCCGGGTACCAGGTTCCCAGAACGTCGTCGCAGCTTTGTACAATCACTACGGATCCATGGATGAGGATGGTCAGGTTGTTTCAGGAACCGTACGATGTCCCACACTACCAGATCACATCAGATGTGATGTCCACGATGTCGCGTCTGCCTTCAAGAAATTCCTTTCTGGCCTGCCCGGAGGAATATTAGGTTCATTGTCTCTTTTCAATATCTTCATTTCAATTCAAACTCAATTGCGCGGCGACCCGGAGTTGACCAGGACGAAGCAAAGCAAAGTGCGCGCGAGACTGATCGCGTTATCAATCGCAACACTGAGGTCCCAATACCGGCGGGAATTGATCTGTGCAGTATTTGGACTCCTCAGTATGATTGGACGCGCAGCAGAGATTGCCCCTCGCGAGGATGATCGTGGCCGGCCATTGCCTACAGCTGACCTCATGGGCTACGCATCGCTGGGAATTGTGTTCGGGCCACTTCTCGTAGGAGATTTGATGGAGGATTACAACATGCGTATCGCGAACCCTCAAGGAGGATTGGTCCTTCTACCGATCAGCCCACCGAAATCTCGCAAAGAAAAGCACAAGAAGAGTAGAACTGGTAACGAAGGCACTGCATTTAACACCCATGTGGACAAAATTAAGGTTGCCAATAGCATCACTGAGATGCTCACCACCCATTGGCGCGATGTGGTCCGCCACATGAGAAATCTGAGTGCCCTAAAGATCATTGTCACCACCAAGAGTGTTGCTGTCAGAGGACCAAGGCAGCCGATACTCAGACCTTCAGCATCCGAGTCATTTGCTCTTAGAAAGCCTCCAGACTGGGATAAATTCAAGTCTCCTATGCGGCGAGTGGAAAGAAGTGTTTCTCCTACGCCGAATCGACGTAAGCTTGCTCATCCAAACCATCATTAAATATTGATGCTGACATAAATCAGGCACACACAGCCATATGGATGACGAAGCCAGGCATTCTGCGTTTCACGCTGGCGATACGCTGGTAGTCAAGAAACAAAGATCAAAGAGCAAGCCGTTGTCAAGCCACAGACTGTCTGGAGGACGTTCATTGAGCATACTTGCTCCAACTGCTGAAGAAAAGATTAGTCAAGAGCAGCAAGAATCGCCAACACAAGATTCCAGCACGACCGAGGATCATACAGCATTTATCTCATCAGCCTGTCCAGATCCCCCATGTGCATCGGGTTCGCTTAAGCTCGCTTCGAATCCATTGAAAGACGACATATACAGTCCTTCAAGCTCCTCTGATGACGGTACTTTCCCACCTAATATGATTCCACTGCCAATTCGTCGAGAAGAAACGGTGGACCCAGAATTATTGCACAAAGAAAACAAGAATCCCCGCCCGGTTGCACCAGCAGCTATCCGGGCAGAATCACCCAAAGCCGACGATCCGTTTGACCACGACAGCAAGCAGCAACTACATTTCATGTCCACTCCAGACTTCTCGAACTCCAACCCATCCAGAAGCTCGCGAAGGAAGGTTAGACATTCCAAGGAATCTTCCAGCTCCACTGGGAAAGGAAAGTCTGTACGGAGTTCTGGGCGTCACGCGAAATTACAAAAACAGTCTCCATCTTCCATTCAAAGAGGCAAGTCCAAGCATCAGAAGAATCCAAAACAGGAGGAAGAGCCTCACAAGGTTGGATTGTCCATGCCTCGAGATTACGACGCTGAACTCAAAGAGTTTGTAGCTGACTGGACAGCTCTCGACATTAAGAGAAAGGTCCTTCAGACTAGCAAGAGCAGGAATGAATTGCAAAGCTTCAAGGCATCGCTAGATGCTGAGCAAGCAAACCTTAAGGCTCGTTATGAAGCTATCAAGGCGGACAAAGCAGCATCCGAAAGAAATCTAGCAGCACTAGAGGCCAGACATGAAGCCATCAAGGCAGAGCATGCGACATTCGAAAAAGAGAGAGCAATAACAGGGACTGTTCAGCCTTGTAGAGATTCAATTTCTCCGCAAAATCGTCCTGAGACTCAAGAAACTGCCTCTATCATAAGTCTTGAAGACATCTCCAAGAACGAACAATTCTCTAGCGCGGAGATTGATACTCTCGAAACCGCGCTAAAAGCTTCAGATCAGGGGCGAGAAGACCTGGAAATGGAGAAAAAACAGCCTCATTCCGATAAGAAAGCACTGTTTGCTAGGTGGGAGGCACAACCTGGAGGGCTAGCCCCTGGCCAGGAAACTACCAGATATGAAAAAGAATGGGCTGAGCTCCTCGACGGGAGCAAGAATCTTGATGTTTCCGAACAAGCCACGAACATCAATCTACGGGCCATCGTGACTAAATTGAGTACGTTGGATGAATCCCGCCGAAGATATCCTAATCGGGAAGAGTTTGTTCAAAGTACTATGGCAGCGGACGAAGACATCAAATTGCAATCATCGACCTCTCAGGAACATCATGATTGTGCTGAGCTGACTCGAGATGCGGTAAAAATTGAAGCAGATAAAAGACAGCCAGCCACCGATATAGCCGAGTCACCTTTCTGTACAGCGAGGAGATAGTGATTTCCAAGTGGCTCTCGAAGATACAACCCTTGCTCCTGAGACCCTTCGTGCAGAGCTCAGAGCTTTCAAGGTCAGTGTCGTGGTTTGGGAAGACAAATGGAAATCCTACAACCAAGGCAAGAATACCATATCAAACTCCGAGAAGAAATTATATGACGCGGAGAAAACCGTTCTCACTGATCGGTGGCACCATCTGAAAGTCAGAATGGATGCTCAGAAAAGTGCGGATCAAGCCAAGGAAGAGGCAGAGTCATCTTCGTTACCATTTAGGCATGTGGTCGCAGAGTCAGACTCAAGTCTTTCCATTCCGTTGTCTTCAAACCCAGAAATTGTATTTTCGCTCGCATCTCCTATTCCCCCCGAGAACCAGTCAAGAAGCCCACGCCGGATAGGAGGAAGTGAGCCCGGACTTCAACCACGAGGACGCAGTCGCTCTCCACGTCGAATGTCGCGATCACTGTACGAGGATCCTAAGCGGAAGCGGAATCTACTTGATCTTTCTAAGGTGTCGAGAGACCCTTTGTCGAGAGTCTCCAGGGAAGAAGACGACGCTTCTTTGGCTGTGCTGGCTCAGGCTTTGGATGTAGATGCTGAAGATGACTCGTTGGAAAAGATGCCAAGGCCGGACATTGACAATATTCAACAAAAGCGAAATGATGAAAGTACGATCACTCGTCCTGTTGTACTCATGGAACCCTCCACTGTTGTTAAAAAGCTGGAAAGGTCTCCACAAGTCATCGACAATGATACCAAAGCCGGCATGAGTCTCGAATATACCATCCAGACAAACGAGCCCGAAGTTTTATTGTTGGAAAAAGCATCGAATGGGCCAATGATACAACCAAATGAGGCAGTGGTTCGTGAGCCCAGACAAGAATTGGCAACTTCTAGCATTGAAACCAATCCAGCGATTTTGGAGCCCGACGAAGTAAAATTTCCAACAGAAATTGCGATCCCGAGTGCAGCAATGCAAGTTCTTGTGGACAATTCTACAATCACAGTCCGCAGGGCGACTGTCCCGATGATGTCCAGCCATGAGCGAATTCCTGGTCGAAACGCAGCGAAGGTAAATGGCAGCCCCAGCAAGATATCGGCTCTTGTAGCAAAGTTTGATCAAGGGATTCCACAATCTGCTGCATCTGTCTCGCCTACAGCATCTCCAACGAAATCGCCTGCAAAGACTCCCAGAAGGGCAACCGCTGAGATGATGGCCGATATTGGAACTTCCAAGGACAGCGTAGTGTCTCCATATACCACGAACGCGGCTTCGCCAACGAGAATTCAAAAATCCGAGAAGACTCCCCAATCAACCCGAACCGCCGCTGCTGGAGAAGCCCGTTCTCTTCTGGATCCAAAGTCTAGTCCAGTCAGAAAGCCAACCCCCAAGCGAATTCTGAGGGAGACTCTCCACGACTCGACCCCACTGCGTCCTGTCCTACGAGGCGCCAAAAGTCCTCGGTCGACTCCATCATCAAATAAAGCCTCAAACCTATATGCCGTCTCTCTCCGATCTGTTCAAAAGAACACTGATGGTTCACCAACACGAGTCTCTTCTGGGCACACTAACAACGCCATGCAAGACACTTGCGATCTCGACGAAGCAACACTTGAGGAGCAGAAACAGCCCGGATCACAGGATATCAGTTCGACAATGCTGGTACCGCCACCTCGTTTCAACATAAAGTCTCTTTTGGAAACAGAAGTTCATGTGAAAGAGTCATCTGCATCTTCTACCAGAACTGTTCGACCGACACGCGGATCGGCCAAAGAACTTCCTGAACCGGCCGAAAAAGCTAATAGTGAATTGAATCATGTACAACCGAAATTACTCGACGTGTCTCATAGTCAGGAGGTGCTGTCTGGCCTACCAATATTCGATAGCCTCGCAGGCCCTTCCAATATTGGACGGGCGCTTCCCCATCCGAAACCACTTCCTATTGCACACCATTTGAATTTGACACGCCCGCCGACTACCAGTAATGTAGATGCGGGAGAGCTTGCTTCAGTCAAAGAAGTCAAAAACCCTCCTCCAGGCCGCAGTAGCTCTTTGCTGTATAACCAAGTCAGGAATTTTCAGCGTCAACTCTCTGAGAAGATCGAGGAGATTCAACAATTAAGACAGCAACTCAGCGCTCGCGGAAACCTCGAAATTGGCACTCTTAGCGAAGAATTGAGGGAAACTAAACGGGATCTTCAAACCTGGAAGACTCGAGCCGAAATAGCTGAGAAGCAACTCGAAATCCTTACAAAAATGCCCTCAAGAAGCAACTCGCTCAAGGACACACCGAGCATACCGTCAAGGCGTGCAGAGCGATATCAAAGATCGAGCATTGAGTCCAGGAAAGAAGAGGGTACCATGACTGATAGGATCAGAAAGGCTTTGCATGGGATGGATGGAGCAGACAGCCCACGACGATGGGCTTCTGAAGAGAGCACAGATACTGTGATTCATGATCTCAAAGAGGTTGTCACAGGTTCCGAGTATAGCATGTGGGCGGAACAGACGATGAATGCTATCGACTCTGCAGACAATGGAGAAGGAATACGGTGATGCCGACAAGTTCAACGTATTAGAAAGCATTTGAGGCTTCTGGACTAGGAAAAGGAGTGATTATCATAGTTGGTATCGTTGTATTATTGTCTGTATGCTTTTTCCTGTATCAATTGGTTTGAGCTTGAGTGACTCATTGAGGGGGCTTTCAGTCTGTTGTGTATCATTTGTTACCTAGATTCAATGGTCGTATCCTTGTTGTCACCTTCTGCTTCTTGTCGCATCTTTGCTCCCTAACTTCGACAAGGCTGAACTTGGTCAATGAAGCTAACGAGTGAATACGAGGCTCTTTTATATCCCGCTAGCTGCTAAAAACTGTACACCTATTTTCGTTCTCGCGCCGAGTTGCACTTCTCTTACCATCCTGAACCTCGAGTCTTTTGGTCAAAGTCTCGTTGATCTTGACTACGCAACACCACAGCATACCCTCGTGCGATAGCACTCGAAATCTCAATCTGAAGCTTCTACCTCGAAAAATAAAACAGCAGCAACCTATCAGAACAAGCCACAGACCATGGCGCTTCAAAACCGAGATCTCGATTTTAGCCATGATGGCAATGGCACTTTCGACGCTCCTCCATTGCAGAGAGTCAAGTTCAAGAAGACAGGCTTCTTCAGCTTTGAGAATCCGGGTTTCGTGTTGAGTGAGTGATATCTTCCTTGATGCCCTTCCTAGCTCTTCTTGCCTCGATGGTCACTTCTTTCACCATCTTTACTTTACCTTCAGCGATGGTCTCCGAAAGTTTGGCCGCAGCTCCGCATCCTCTCCACCAAAACAATCCATTCACGTCAAAACGTGGTGTTCAAAGAAAGTTAGCTAACCACCATCCCCTCCCAGTCCTCTACAACTTCATCCTCGCGCTCCCGCTCTCCTACACGCTCACGCGCCTCAACAAACACATCATCTCCCTCGTCGGCTACGAGAAGATCATGCGCTGTCCCTCTGGCATCTTCTTCTCGGGCTTCTTGTTCGTGGCTATCAATATGTGGCTGGTTGTTGGATGGGGCTTGCAGTTGGAGCGGGAGGCGTGGGAGAGGAAGGGGAAGAGGGTGGAGGGGTTGAGAAGGATGGTGGGGTGGTGGGACAGGGAGGTGGAGAGGTTGGAGGGGGTGTGGGGGGAGGTTGAGGTGTGTTTTGCGCTATTTGATGCTCTTTATTTTCCCTCAATGTTTTCTTTGCGTTCTGTGATTGGAAGGTTATCTGCTGGTTGGGCTTACGTTGGATGGAAGTGAGCTGACGAATTATGATAGCAACTTGAAGTCGAGGAGCAGATCTTGAGCGAGAGTCCTGCACCCGGCCACAACAAGCACGCTTTATCGCTCAATACCGACGGCAACAGCAATGGCAAGTCTGGAGATGTTTCTCCTGCCGGCAAGATTCATTGGACCGTCGCGAAGGAAGTTGATGAAAAAGGATATGAGGTTGATGATGGCGAAGACGAGGAAAGCGAGGAAAACGAGGAGAGTGAGGACGATGATGGGGATAGTGAGTAGAATGGCGCTGATTGAGCTTTTGCTTTGAATGCAGGAGAGACTGAACGTGGATGTTCATCATGGGAAGGTAGGGTGGAAATGTGGTCTCGTGGAGCTAGACCTGGCAATTATTTATCATATTGACGGACAAGCAGTGCGCAATAGACTGTGATTTGCCCCTCTCCTTCCTCTAAAGTACTGGCGCACACGTGGGGAATTCCTGGAGCGCAAATCCGGAGAGATGTCGAGTCCAATTTACTCGTAGGGGACAAAGAAAGGAAGGATTGAGTGAGGGGACATTGGCTTAAAGTGTCTTTATCGTCTATCTTGGGGCTCGTTTCATCATTACCGAGTGGTTGGGGACCCCTTTGTGATATCAGACAATAGCTGTTGTCTTTGTCTTGGACTTACAGAGTACATGGTACAGACGAACATGTATCGACTTTAAGCAGCCACATTCCCAATTTTTCGTTGCCCTTTCCCGAGACGCTCGAGACACTGCCTGATTGCAACATAGTTCTGTAGTTTTCGTATAAAGAGAAGTCTAGTTATGCAGAACGTTACAACATTCTCGGGTCAACTTCTGAGGAGACATTTTGTCCCGTTTCTAATCTGGGGAGCACACAGGCATTTCCCTGGACGAGCATAACACTGCCTCTTTGATTCTTTTTTTTCACTAGCAACTCGGACTCTCAAAGAATGTCAGAAAAGAATATCTCACTCATTCCCACAATTCGCGGCAGTAACAGAGGAAGCACCAACAAGAATAGCAGATACAAGGTGAACAAGAACAAAGATTTTTGAATTGGTTGTTCCGGACCTGAACAGAATAAATAGTTGTTTCCTCATACGGAATAGCAAAATGTAGGTAATACAATATGCTTAGGTTGAGTATAAGAAGTTATCTTAATGTTTGGGACATTCACTTCCCTGAGTCTCGATATCATCATTCTGTAGAAGTTCGAAATTCTTCGGTATCTGTTAATCACCACGATCTATCGTAGCTCACTGTATTCACGTAGCTACAATTTCCATCTATCACAATGCCTATGTCTCTTAACTTCGTCCGCAAGGACAACCGTAGATTGTCAGATGAGTTCTCGAATCTGCACCTTTTGCAAGAGCGGTTTTCTACATCTGGACCTTCAGTTTCCTCTCGCGAGGTTCCCTCACATTCGCCAAAGTTCTTTCGGACGCTGACTCGTGAGAAATCGGCTCGAGAGAAGTCGACTCGTGAGAAGTCTTTCGACGATGATCACTATATCCGAGTCAATGCAAAATGGTTGGACCGTATCGATACATCGGAAAATTATCGTCCAGGAAACATCAAGGACCGTCGCAAGCATCCAAGACCTCGCAGACCTCCTAATATGTTTTGCAGAAACAGATTGCGTCTACAAGTACTAGCCGCTGAGCAATTGCGAGGGGGAGTGGCTCGCTCCCAGTCTAGTCCCACATCTAGAACGACCAACGCGGAATATGAATCTCCTGATGTCCATGAGCCGAAGAAAGCGGCGAGTGTGAAGCGGAAAGAAGGGACTGATGACCTGAGAGCGCTTGCCGCTTGTCATGAGGCTGTTGCTTACGAGGCTAGTCTCGCTAAGCACCAGGCGGAGCTCGAATGGTGGGAGTTATGAGAACCCAAGGGGAGCCTCCATCTTTGAGAACCCCGAGAGAGCATCTTTGAGAGATCCTAAGGGGAGTTACTGTATCTTAGTGAGCACTAGGAGAGCATCTTAGCAAGCACCCAAGAGAACATTATACAGAGCGCTCAGAAATGTTCTGGGGGAACGCCTAACAGAACCTCTAGGGAGAACTACGTGATAGTCTTTTAGGGCTGCTAGGAGAATATCTCACTGAGATCTAGGTGAGTATTCAAGAGGGCACCTGAGAGATCCCAGACATGGTGCATAGACATGGCTACGAGAAAACTGTCCTCTGATTCCAGATGTTAAGGTGAAATGCAGTCCATTGTCGATCAAAGTGTTTGCATAAGCAAAAGGTCATGAGATACTATGATCATACCTAACAGTCTACAGCGGCTGATCAAACACGATATTCCAAACGAAGAAAAAACACTAATAAACTAAACTTAAAACAAGTTACAGATATTTGACTTCCCTGACTCCCTTTAATACATAAATTGAATCTTCTTATGCACAAATTGAAATATTTCTTGTTTCTTCATATGTTTGATAACATGAAAAATACCAAACAGAAGGCTGAAAACTTTAATCAAGCCGCTAAGAATAATCAACTAGGTTAATTGCTGCTTCCTATTATCGCAAATTCATTCAATCCGCACAAAAAACCCCACTTTTACCCCTCTGTTTACCCGCTCTCGCTTAATCAAGAACACTGAAAGTGCCCAACACCGGATATCACGACATGACAATGACCTGCATTGGATTATGGAACAACCACGTACATAAGTGTCATATCATATATACGCAACATTGCATTCGACATTCCCACAGAATCTGTGTTGTTGGAACTCTGGTAACCTAAGGGCTAGTTAGCGCCCGATCCTGGAACTCATTGGCGGAATGACGAGAGTCCTAGACAAATCCAGGAGCTAGCTAGACTCGACCTAATCTATAGGAAAATCTAGAGGCGAATAGAAAAAAGTTGAGTGTATCTCGAAATTCGAACAGGCGTCTGTATGATACGAAGAATGTTCCACAGTACACAGCCGCACCGCAGCCTGAACGAAAATGGACACTTCGCTACTTTCCACTTTCCAAGAATGCCATACTGGCCGGGATCATCTACTACATAATAATATCCATTTTCTCAATGCTCATCACTTATTTCGTCTTTTCCATCTGCCTAGGCTACACAGAGGAGGATCTTGCTCGCCCTCACGAGCAACAACAGCAGTGCTTCTCCTTTTCAAAACACCACAGCCTACATAAAAATACATCTCGCCTTGGATCTGGTGTCCTAAAAATCGACGTACCAGACGAGATGACCTTGAAAGTTAGAGAAAGAAGAGATCAAAGACTCACAGAAGATAAGATTTTCTTAAATGTTGGAGAAGTTTGCAAGGATCGTGGCGTCGAGGATGGTTGTGTAATGGATACGACTGAGAGTGGTGTCGATGAGCGTAACACCCATTTGAAGCAAGTGAGACAAGGGTTTGGGAACATTCGCTGGATATCGAAAACCGACCTGTGAGACGGATGATGAGGGGGACTGATGGTGGTCGTGAAGGAGGTGTTAAAAGAGAAGTGGGAGGGGGATTTCCCTCAATTTATTGCGGGGAGTTGTGAATTGATCCCTTCCTGCATCGGTCTGGACAAAAAGAAGTCGCGGATATTCTATGAACTGAAGTATTTCAGATATCTCCCCTAGAGGATCTTCGAGCACTTCAAGTGCGGTTATGTCTAATTAGCCTTTGGAAACTAGGCGCTAGCTTCGAGCTACATCAGTAAGTAGTTACTTACCAATATTCAAAAATAGACTGTGCGATACTTTTTTTTCTTGACATCGTCGCGGGGAACAAGTACTAAAAAAGAAAAGATGAATGGAATTACAACACACTCAGAAATCGATATCCAAAACCTCTTTGATCGAAAACACTTGAAACATTTCACTCTGGTCAAAATGGCGCCCACATCAAACTCCACGAGCGAACATCTCCCAGTAATCCGAGAACAAGCCACCATGCTACTTAGAAGAACCACGAAGGAAATTTTGCTTCCAAATAAACTCTTCATGCTCATAGTATTTATCATTATCGTTGCTCTCATCGCAGTGTACTTTAGCGCTCGTGCTGTTGGTCGAGCTCGAGGACATATCGCTCTCTTGAGAAGACTAGAGAGTATGGACGAAGATGAAATACTGGATGAGATCCGGTACTTGTGTTGGGATAGTAATGTGCAACTGGGGATGTCCCCCTCGAGTTACCGCATTGGAGGTGTGCGTGGCGGGCCCGGATTTGAGTCGGGCTATGATGGAGACAGTGATACGGAGGATAGTGGGGACGAGGCCTATGAGTATGAGTACGAGTATGAGCCAGACCATGGATACGAGAGTGCCGTAGAAGATTATGTGATGGAACGTGAGGGTGTGGTTGTGGATTATTTGAATACTCCTGATTAGATCTTCGATTGTTTGTTTGAATGGGTATAATCTTATTAGGTCTCTCTTACGCCAATTTGTTGCTCCTGTCGGGGTATTAGGAGGCTCCTCTCCCTCTTTTTAAGCAAGTCTTGTAACCAAAATTCAGATCGCGCTCCACTTAGATGATGCGGATGATGCGCCCAACGCCGACCCTCCCAGAACCAACTCCTACAATGCAGCATAAAACATCATTACTGTACATGAATATGATTCCAACCGAGTGGCGCTCAGATCATCGCCACCCGTCAGGGCTCATCTCCCTCGACCGACGATCCAGCCGCCTTCCTCTCTCACACACTTCTGCCGGCATCGGCCTCGTCGGTTCAGACATACCAATCTCCGCCGAAGCCTTCCTCCTGTCATGCAAAAACTGATCTGAGCTCTCACTCATCGACCTTCTCTCCATCGGGTTCCTGTGTCTTCGGCGGTAGAAGATAACGATTCCGATAACCAGGAGAGTCAGGACTATGGAGCCGACTGCGACGCCGATTTTGGCGGCGAGGCTGATGTTAGGGTGGGAGGGGGCCGGTCGGTAGGGTTTCTCTTGCTCGCCAGCGGGTGTTGAGGCTGCTGAGAGGTTGGGGTCGACGGCTGTTACCACAGGGAGGGTCTCACCTGGCGCGAGGAGTCTAAAGATGTTGGAGTAGGCGAATACTTCTGAAGTGTCGCCTTTGAGTTGGAGGATGTAGTCATCTGATTGGATGGTTGCAGGTGGGGTCCAAATAAAGAAGGAACCTTGGATGTCCACTACATCACATGTAAGTGGCGATATACAGTATTAAGATAATAAAGACTTACTACCAATCGTAACTACATCGTTGATACTGCTCTCGGTTCCGTTTTGTAAGACCAGAGTTGTCGCCCCTGATGCACCAGACCATGTGATGTTAAGTGGCGAGCCGGCATTGACACCCTCGAAAGAGGGCATCGTGAATTGCAGTCCGGGAGTGGACGAAGCTTTCGAACCAGCGGGCAGCATCGTAAATTGACGAGAGACAGCCGTCTGTCCTGATGTATCGTCAAGACGAAGCACATAAGATCCCGTTGGCGTGAACGCGTATGGAGTCCATTCTAGAGATGATTCGGCAATGCCGGCTATAATCCATGTCAGTCTATGTGAAAAGAAACATCAAAAACAGATATAACTTACAAGCAACAATAGTTACTGTTTCGAGGTCGTTCACCGTTCCATTTTGAAGGGTCACCGTGGTTGTTCCGGATGCGCCACTCCATGTGAGATTAAATGGGGCACCGGCAGTCAGGCCTGCTAAGGAGGGATTTGTGAACGCTAGAGCAGCAGCCGATTTCTGGAATACGAAAATTGAAAGAATGTATGTATGCAACAGAGCTCCTTTCCAGTAACACAGCTCCATCTTGCGAATACTAGTTCGTGAGCTGCGACTGATATACGACGGGGACACAACGCAAGATCATTATTGCCACGAGAGAAAAAAAAGAAGAGGAATGATGGGGCTGTTATGTCTATTGGAATGCCTGGGAATGAACACGCTGTGGCCGGCTTGCCGTGCTGGGCTTTTTCTTGGCTCTGGATGAGTTTCATTTTTAGGCCGACAGGGTCTTGTTCTCATAGGACAAGAAGAGACAGGCTCGCTTCCATTGGACAACCCAGCAAGGCAAGCATTGGCAATCTTTGGCAGACAGTCACGAATGCCTTGGATGCGGTCAGCCTCCTTGGGGCCTGACCATCGCCTTCCCTTAGCATAACAGCTGTATGTCTCCGAACACGCCTCCAAGTCCTTGGACCCGAGGCTGCGAATAATGACAAGGCCTAACATCTGTCTGCACACAGTAAGCGCCTTGCCGCCCCCTTTGTACTGCTGCGTTGCCCAGCCGCGATGCCGGAATACAAAAGGATAAAGGAGATATGAAGGCCCCCTTAGTGTCCGGCCCTTCGTAAGCCGTGGCCCTGGGCAGACTCAGACTTCAAGACATCGCGAGGCCGTATTTCTTGTACTCGTACTACTGGCTTGTGAGTTGTGAATTATGAGTGGTGACTCCATCCCTAGATCCTTGGTGTTGTCTGGGCAGAGGGGTTGAGTTTGGTCGATGAAATTACCTTTTCTTCGCTTCCCTTGGCGCGAATCGCCCGCCGCTCTACCATTTGCTCACGCCGCCTTGACAGTCAACAAATGATTCGCTCACTATCCAATGATCTGTAAAAATGACTTCTCCATAACATCAGATTATCATGTAGCACAAAATCGGGACTGCGTTTACGGGCCCGCTTGTTTTCTCCTGTTATCTCTTTACTCTCATCACATATCCAATGTTTGCTTTTCTTGAGAAATTTCTTGGCAAACAAAGATGGTCACATCGCAAACATGGCAAACTCAAATACATCGCTTGGCCATCCCTCGTCCGGCTCGTACTTCGTCGATGTTTTCTGCCTGAACTTTTCAGAGTATTATACTTTTAAAGAAGGTTGCCTAATTCGACCCGTTCATCTCGAAACTCTGTTTTTGAATGAAAGCAAAATAGTTGCAAAAAAAAAGAAGAAGAAAAACACCCATTCAACCCAATGCCCTAAAATCTCATAAATTTGTACTTCAGTTTCATTTGAAGCGCTTCTATCATAATGAATGTTCCGTCTTGTCTTGTCTTGTGCGCCGAGATGTTTGCGTCGTGCCCCACCAGTGTGGCAATCAAGCCGAGGAAGCAACTTATTTTATCTGGACGCCGTGTCCTTGTGAAGGTTGTTCAAAGTTCGTCGAATATTTCAGGAGTCCGATATCTGATAGAAACACTTGATAATTTGATTCACAGAATGGGTGAAACTGAGAATTTTCCGCGATATCACGGCAGAGAAAATGAAAACTGACGAACGGTATTCGCTTCATGTAATAATCTGTCTGTATGTAACAAAGACTAGAAGCCCTAGGCAGGCCATTACTGCCCACCAAATTCGATAACCATACAAGCTCGCCAGCTGGCGGCACCTTATCCATTCCCAAAACGCCTCGCTATGCATACAAACCACGGAGCCAAAGTACCATAAAAAGTAGTGTATGTCCCATCAAGCACACATTCAAACCATAACAAGAGAGCCACCAGGCGACATCATATTCTGCTCTCCGTTCTGGGGGGTGTTACCGGCCTTGTTGATATAAGGCGCGACCACGATTGCCTTCGCAGGCTGGTATTTCTCGACCTCTTGATCCGGGGCCTCTTCATCATCGTACTCTGAGATACTTGTTGCGATGCTCTCTCCTCTGGTCGGAGGAAGGGAGTCCTGGTCGTCACTCTGGGAGAGATCATCATCGTCTGTGTCAGGTAAAGGAGTCTCAGCTGCTATGAACAAGTCCGGTAATGTGGGCTCGCCCGTGGCGCGCCTGATTGATGAGATAGCTGCTGGTACTTCCGCCTCATAGACGACTTCAGACTTCTCTGGCATTTCTTCGATTCCTGGTGTTTTGGTTGTACCAGGTTCAATGCAGTCGTAGAACAACATAAAAACGCCTCCCTGACCGAGGACGGTATCCTCGCTCACTTTCGTAACATCGTCATCACTGAGTCTCCACCACTGCTCTCTGCGTGGGGCTTTCTCGTCATCCTCCGTGCCTTCCAATTCCGGGACTGGGAACTTCTTGTAGCACACATAGTGACCGTTTTCATGTCGTCCAAAATGGGTCACTACAGCTCGCAGCTCGTAGGTGGGACCGAGAAGTCTTGACGGCCTTTTGGAGCTCGCGATCATCGGCTTGTCGGGATTCAACAACCATTCTTCAGTCATCACGTCCTCTGTCAAACCTGCGCTTCCAAGGCACCATGGCCCAAGATCCAGCCTTCGTGGGAATTTGACATGTGAGAGATTCTTCTTCAACTCACCGGTCATTTCATCGAAGATACTTCGGTTGAAGTGAACCACTAGTGATTTTGGAGGCCGTGCAATGACTGCCTGGCGCGTTTTAGTAGACGATACCCGATTCTTGGAAATGATGTTGAGTTTCTTTGCCAGAGTCTTCTCCTCATAGTCGTCCTCTTCTAAGGCAGCTTCGATATCTGCCAGCCTATCGACTACTTGCGTGTGAGTCTTTTCGTCCGATACAGGCGATTTTTGTTTATCGACAAGAATCCGGAGTAGTCGTTGGTATTTCAGCAGTGTACACTTGCCACATTCGACTCCTTCGATTTGCTCCAGCGCTGTATACTCGTCCAAACATTCCGAAACGTCACATTCCCACGATCTTTTCAGAGGAACTGTCAGACAGTTGAATGGAATCATGGAGAGCCCTTCCGAATACCCGCACTTCATGCATCCCACTCGTTGTGCTATCAAGCCTTCAAGCGGATTTCGGAATGTAGATATTGGCAATCTCTCCTGGCTTGGTTCTGAAGAATCATCCGACTCAAATCCTTGAGACGTCTGCATCAACTTTGCCACCTTGCCTACCTCCTTGTCTATCTCATCAAGTACCTTTGAAAAGTATTCTTGTGCATCTTGCTGTTGCCAGCTGCTCATGTTCTTGAGTGTGGCGGGTGTCCAAATCCGCCTCCCATTGTTCGAGGGATCATTCAACGTCGCAATCAGCTCTCTCAAAGCCTCTGCCATCCTCATATCCAGCTTCTCGACTCCTTCCACAGGGTCTTCAATCGTGGGATTTGTGAGGTATCCTGATAATGAGTCCAGCGACGCCAGCCCTTGGAGGACGCTGTTCTGATAACAGGAGTTATCCCAATTTCCCAACCCCGCTGGTCTTCCATCTCCAGTTGCGCTCAGATTGATACCTGGGAGTGTGGAAAACCTTCTCCTCCCAGCTTGCGCAACGGACTCTATTATGCCCCCCGGTCTGTCCAAGCCAAGTACACGCCGCATGACTTCGCTCTTTTCTGCATGAGATCTCGGGATATCCTTTAATGCTGGATTCGTGAGTCGGAGTGGGTTTTGGTAGGATTCAATCGCATCAAGTAAGCGTGAAGGCGTTACGTAGACCAGTATGTTCCATAAGAGCTCTGGGAGAGGTAGGACGTCGTAGTCGAGAATCGAAAGGATATGATAGATGATTGGAATGCAGCAGAGTATCAAGGGTATGATGACTCCTGCGCGGGTAGATGGTTGTTGAATAATGCCTTGCTTGTAGTCCTGATGGTAATCTTCGTACAGGTCCGGATCACCGTCGAACAGGTCCTGTAGTCGCGAATCGTATGAACTCATGGTAATGCATATGGACTTGAAGCGAGCATAGAAAAATCGAAGTCGTATTCGAAAGGGTGGTTTCTGGAAGGTTGTGATCTGGAGTTTGTGAGAATTTGGTACAAAGAGGTCGCGTGGAGGATTTAGAGGTGATCAAGCAAGCATGTGAGGCGGCGGGACAGGGGATGCGATCCAGCCAAATTTTGCCGAGACCAGCGAGAATTTCCAGCATCACAACCCCACATTCCAGAACAATCACTTCAAGCAGACAATGGCGAAGACAGCGCCACCCAAGAAGAAGGGTGGTACGTAGCAGAATATCTAGGATTCATCAGCACGATTTTCTAATCATGTTCTAGTCACTTCGGTGCATTCGCGCGCAGCCAAACGTGCATCCTCCCCAGGAATCGACCTGGACAAATCGCTGAAAGACCTCAAACCTCCTCCCGCAACAAAGAACCAACGGGCATCTGTTCTAGCAATCCATCAAGGATCCGGAATCTCAAAGAAGTCCAAAAATGGCAGGAAGTCCGTTCTGAGCGCGAAGGCGAAACGCCGGCAGGAGAAAGGGCTGGATCGTGCTGAGGCAGTCATCGATAAGAAAGAGATCAAGATTGAAAAAAGCAAGGATCGAGCGAGGACAGTTCAAGAGCGAGCTAAGAACTGGGAGGAGTTAAACAAGAAGATGCTTGCGAAGAAGGCTAGAGAGGATGCTTTAGCTTTGGAGAAGGAGAAAGAGGATGAGGATTGGCAGGATGCTGAGGAGATGGAGGAGGACGATAAAGTCGAAGCTGTCTCTGCCCCCGAACATACTGAAATGGAGGACGTCGAGAACGCAAAATCGATACCTTTGCCAGGTGATGAAGAAGAGGACGAGATTCTATGAGCAATGAGGTCCATAATTTGCATCTGGGTGGCGTTCTGGCCTGGGGATATCGGCATTTTAGATTTCACAATCGACTTTGATACCATAAATGGATTTGGGCAAGAATCAGGATGCTATATGGGCTCACACAAAAGTTACGAGCATAGCGTTCATTGCAAGGCACATCAAACCATCAATCAGTGTTAGAGTATTGCAAGGAGTGAGAATGGCAAATAGTGCGAATCTAGCCGCTATTGATTTTGATACTACCTCCAGAACTACAATGAAAGTTTATAGAATTTGATCATATTTTTGAGTTTGAGAATGTCATGAGGAACAAATATTGACACTCGAGATTTCCCCCTCACTTTCCTTTCCGCCTCGTCCCAAATTTATGTCGTACCCCTGCAGCTGAGCGGGAAGTCTAGCCGAAACCGCTCTAGCTTTCAGCCTTGCGGTAGACCTCCAAAATTTATGCCTTGTGAGTCTGTGGCTCCCCTCAACTTCCAATTCTCTAGATATAACACACCTACCACCATGCCACCCAAACGCATGACCGCAAACCCAGTGCAGGCGCCTCGCCATAGACCAGGCAAGGTTGTCGAAGAAGCCGATTCCTCAGACTCCGACGCCAGCGAGGACGAGACCTCGGTACCGTCCAAGATCCCCGCCCCCCCCAAAGCCTCCACAGCTGGTGGAATCACCAGCAATCTCAGCAAAGTCGATCTCAATGAGCGGCGGAAGATCGCTGCCGCGAAAGAAGCTGCGCGGATTGAAGAAGAGAAAGCTTTAAAGGCGAAAGAGGAAGAGGGATTCGTCACGGAAGAGGAATCGGAGGGTAGTGAGGAAGACAGTGAAGATGAGAGTGGTAGCGAGGATGAGGAGAGTAGTGAGGAGGAGGCACCGAGGCGGGTGATGATGCGGCCGACGTTCATCAAGAAGGATAAACGCAATGCGATCACGGGGAATAACCCAGTGGATACGAGGACGGAAGACGAAATCGCGGCCGAGGAGGAGAAGAGGAAGAAAGAGGCTGCCGATGAGATCGTGGAGGAGCAAATTAGGAAAGACATTGCTGCGCGAGCGGCGGGCAAAAAGAATTGGGATGATGAGGAGGCGGATGACGAGGTTGATGATGAGGATGGGCTGGACCCAGATGCGGAATACGCTGCGTGGAAATTACGAGAGTTGAAGAGGATCAAGAGGGAGAGAGAAGCGATTGAAGAGCGAGAAAAGGAGTTGGAAGAAGTGGAGCGGAGGAAGAATCTGACTGAGGAAGAGAGGAAACGAGAAGACGATGAATTCATCGCGAAGCAAAAAGAGGAAAAAGATGGGAAGGGCAAGATGGGGTTCATGCAGAAGTACTATCACAAAGGTGCTTTCTATCAGGATGATGCCGAAGCGCAAGGTTTGGGACAGAGGGACATTATGGGCTCGAAATTCGCAGACGACGTCAATCGTGAATTACTGCCCCAAGCATTACAGATGCGAGACATGACGAAATTGGGGAAAAAAGGAGCTACGAAATACAAAGACCTGAAGAGCGAAGATACGGGGAGATGGGGACAATTCGACGACAGGCCGAGGAAAGGAGGCATGGACTTCAAGGGAGATGAGCGGTTCATGCCTGATCGAGATCGAGACCGAGCTGGACCAGGTGCCAGTGGTGCGAACAGTATGCCTGTAGCTGATCGAAAGAAAGTCACCGGCGCACCCGAGGGACCAAGAGCGATGCGTGATGGAGGCGAGCGTGAGCGTGAGCGTGAGCGGCCCAGAGATGTAGATACATACCGGCCAGGGAGAGACAGATCAAGATCGCGGTCGAGATCTAGATCGCCGAGACGAGATCGGGAGGATAGATATCGCAGGAAGCGGAGTACCTCCAGGGAAGGAGACCGGTATGAAAGCGACAAGCGAAGAAGAGTAGACTCGAGGTAGCACTAATATCTAATTTCAAATGTTACGTTCGCCATACCGCGATCATTGTTCATTACTGCGTTCATCCTTCCCGAACCTAACGCCGTGACCTCTGGACTGCCTAATCCTAATTAAATACCAATCATCCAAATCATATCCTGATAATATCCACACGCGCCCTCTCAAACACTTTGTGAGCAAGTACGGAGGAACCCATATCCTGGTCTGTCAAAGAAGCAGGCATAATAGTCATCTTCGTGTAAGTACCTGCTGCCTTGCGCTTCGACAGGTATCCTGGATTAACGACAAGAACACCTTCTACGACCTGTAAAAGTCAATACCTCTTGTCACTGAAGAGGAACTGAGAACTTACTTTCGCAAAAGGAGGCAATGCACTGGGCACAATCAGAATATCGGGTCGTACATTGATCATCTCTCCAAGCTTCAAATAACTCGTATCCAGCATTGCTCCAGTCGGAATACCACTCGCTGTTCCTGTCTTCGGTAGACTCTCCCTGTCAACAGGAGGGAATAGTGGGAAGAAATTCCTCTGTTCGATTAGATATGTTGGCAATCGAGCCAAGACAGAGGACTCCTTGGGTCTCCCTCCAATGACTTCAGACGATCTGAGTTCCGTGAGGATGTCTTGCGAAGAGACTCCAACTGCGATTTCGTTTAGAGAGAGCGTCATCGGATTCCCAATTATTTTGACTGATTTAGGTAGACCCAGGTCTTTCTTTGGGAAAGGCTCTTGTGGCCAGGAAACGTGTTTGTTGATCGCGTCTTTGACAGAGGGAACGAGTAGGATGGTGATGTGAGGGTTTGCGGCTACGAGTTGGATGAAGGCTGGTGATATTAGATATTTGAAGACAGTCGACATGGTAGCGGTATCTGGCTCGGTCATGGCTTCTTCTGGGAGATCGAAATCTCCTGTGGCGATCAATGGGTGGTCGATATCTAGGAAAGGTCCCGTCAAAATGAGAGCGTCTGCGTATGAATCTGCTGCTTGGCTACAGAGTGCGTGCAAAGGCTCGAAATCTAGATTGTCGTCCGCTGTGTATGGTCCTGCTCCCAGTAAGATACTCAGTGGCGCTGGATTGGTGTCAGAATCCATGGCATCGGGACCCCCTCTCAATCTTTGAATGTGTGCCTCTAGTCCAGCTGGCGTCGATGCAGCGCCAGGTAACAATGGAGCTTCCAGAATTTCCCTGACGACAAAGTCGGCTCCTGAAGCATTGATCCCTTTCATCGCAACTATCTGACCAGGGAAGAACTGATATCCGGAAAGTGAGTCAACTTTCAGAGGTATTCTCAGCCCTGCTCCCATTCTTCGAGAGGTCTCTAATTCCAAGGAGGAAGCATTGAGCTTTCCTGTCAATGAGTCCGAGGCTATCCTCCCTACAGCCACTATCTCGTTGGTACTCTGGCTTGCAGCACTTCCGAAATCAGAGTCGTCTAATTTATGGTGTGACTGGATCAGTTGCATGAATTCGTCTATTTTGTCGTCCAGGATCTCGGATGCTTCTGAGGACTTCATGGCCATAGGCTTGTATGACAACTTCTTCATATCGGAGTTTGCTATAAGTTTGATTCGAGGTTCAGAAAAGGGTGCCATTGGAGGTTCTGGGATTTGTATGTGATCGTTGAGGACTTCGACTGCTTGTCCGGCATTCTTTCGGTCGTGAAACGAGACTCTGCGTGTTCATTAGCAGCTATTGCCATAGCATGACGTTCGCACATACGCTGCGCCTGCATGTTCTCCTGGCTTGTAGGGCGTCTTGAATTCTGGAGGGCTGCTGGCTGGCTCTGCCTTCACTCTTGACATCGAAGGGGTTTCGAACTTCCGTTTAGCAGCACTGGTTCTGCTCGCAGACCCAGTTCGTGGAGTATTTGGTACAAGACCATCCAATCTATGATAATCAGTTTTGATCCGTTGCCAAAAAAACGTATCCTCACATTCCAAATACATCGCCATTGGTCGCTGCGCTTCGAGGAGTGGCAACTGCACGCTTGTTCGATTGAAGATGTTGCTTTGACCGATTGTCGCGCTCCAGTCCGTCTTGCACGTCTTTCTTGAGGGCTCTCGCAGTCTCGATATTCAATTTCATATCATCCGATCCCATCTTCATGCTGTATGATTCCCATTTGTACCAGAGTTCCTCCACATCAATCGAATGGAGGCGCATGATTGATTGCAATTCGGCCAACACATCGTCCTCCAAGGTACCGCCCGCTGATTCAAATCGCTCCTGGATCTCTGCATTTGTCGGCTCAGCCATCTTGAAAAATTTTGGGGTTTCGTGCTGAGGAGGTTGTTGTTGCTGTGATTCTTGAGATGGGCAAAATTCAGTGAGACGCGTTGCGCGTAGAGAGCTTTTTGGCACGCGTTTTGCCAAGACCGACCCCACCTCCATCTCGGTAAAATCTCTGTCAGCAATCTTGAATGTCAACAATACAACTACCAGAAAGAGATGAAGTTTCTTCAGGCTATCTTTATGGTCGAAAAGATACGGGGCTTATCATATTCAGAGTACAACCAGTGGTATATAAGGTACTTGTACATAAGATGATTCGTGATGGTCGCAACACATTTCTGGCGATTCCGTCAGCTCCCAGATTCGGTATCCGCAACATCTGGAAGCTGTCGACGTCTAGAATGTTGCCAGCTTAACCATCAATTTTGACTTTTGCACCAAACAAAACTCTTCCAACTCATTTACCCATAGTCTACTCTGCTCTAGCATCTCGAGACCGAATTTAGAAACCAACTTCGCAAGTATGAGTTGCATTCCATCAGAGCCAGGCTCTTCGCGATGCAACTGCGTAGGCCGAGAGAGAATTATTCACAGATTAGAATGTGGCGGACAGAAAGGTTACTAGGACTGACCAGTTTCATTGCTAGACATTGTCAGATTGGACATTGTCATGAGTTTTCGGAAACTATCGTTTGGGACGTGCGCTTATTGAAGTTTGGCGCGGAGTCGTTAGCAGTGTGGCATCACCAGGGACAAAATGTCCTGGTATGATACAACCTTCGATCGGAGCGATGCGCCCCAGATTACCTCGCGCTGGTGGAAACATACTTAAAGCTTCCTTGATGACTGCAGACAGATACGCGAGCTTCTGCCAAAATTATCTTCGGTCTCATCCATGCGGTCGAACTCCTATCGAATCTCAGCCTTTCAAGTATCCTCTCAATCAGCCCATCGGTATCTGCCCACAAGTTATTCGATTAATCGTTTGAGCAGACTAGAAAAAAGGAAGTGGACTATGATATTCGGATTAATTATAGAGTGCCATGATTTGATACTAACGCAGTCAAAGCTGATGATAAATTTGACCGATCGGAGTAACAGCTACTGAATATATGATTACGTAGTGCAGCTCTAATTAAAAATAGAGTGTCAGCTTTCCAAAATTTGGGTAAACTCTCTTCTACCATGAGCAGCGCCAGACTATGTAGATTAAGTAGCGTTTCGTTGCCAATCTTTTCTACCGTCTTCAGCTGCTCGTACAAGTCGTCCGGCTCGTTCTCAGATTCCACCTCCCTGAAGAGAGAAGGAAAACGCTTTCTTGTCATCTTTTGTTGCCTTACAAGTGACCGTTGGGTGTAGACAAGGCACTAACTTATGAAAATCTAGTCCCACTGTACCCAATGGATAATGGTTACACCACTCCTTTGGACACCATTCATCGGCCAGATCTGATTTAAATGAGATCCCTTCCGTTGAAGACTCTTTGTACGAGAGCGTCAAAACGTATGCTTTACTTTGCGTCGTAATCGAGGTCGTCATTGATTAAATGTTTTGCACGCATCACACGACGATAACGGATAACGGCAACACCACAAATTCTCGCTTAGCAGGACATAAACATCAACAGAAACAATCGACGCGTCCCACCAAAAAAGACCCCAAAGAAATCCCACAGGCAATTACTAAAACGAAAAGAAAAATTTCAAAGGGAGAAAAGACAAAAGAACATCCTGCACAGGGTGCAGGTAGAAAGAAACCTCTCTCTGAAATGAGGATTTACTTTTCGTACGCGGGATTGGCGATTTTTACCGTCAGGCGCCGGGAGAGGGGAGGGAGGGAGGGTAGCGGGAGTGGCGATTTTTATCGTCGGGCGCCGGCTATAATTATGTTAGTGAAGGTGATAATTGAGGAGAACAGATACCACTTACGATGGACGTATGCGGGATTGGCGTGCCTGGGTTTGCGTTATTTGATTATATGAAGGGGAGAGGAATTGTGGGGCTTCCTGGGTCGGTAAGCGAGGAGCAGAGGGGAGTAGGGGACATGCTCGACAGTGGTATGGGATCTAGGTTCTGTGGTCGTTTCTTTCGCATGCTATGCGTGTGAGGTAGCTTTTGTAGCAATAACTTCTTGAAATACAAGATGCGGTTTGGATGCTTTCTAAGTGATGAGGCTAGCTTGAAAGTTCAATACTTTGGGATGAACGGGCGTGGTAGCGCTGGCAGTCCAGACAGAGTCAACGTAGCAGTAGAACAGCCGGGAAGCTAGAAATGGGTTCTAGAAGGTATCCTTTGCAGGTTTGCTCATCTTGCATTCTGGTACCAGCTATGGCCAATGTGTTGTACTGTATGAGGCGACTCTGGAGGCAATGGAAGATGGACATAAAACACAACGAGAAGTACAAGCCTCCTTTTGAACGACAATACATGCAAGTCGCGCCTTTGAGACGAAGGGGGCCGCTTGGAATAATTTCCCCTCCTCTGTGAATTTTCAAACAACATAGGGGTTGGCTCGCTTAGAAAAAGCGAAAACAAGCTGAACTGCATGAATGTCTAATTTCAGGGCATGACACTGCAACGCCCTTCACTGCCAGGTATGAATGAGGAAGAAAATTGATGAACAAAATGTGGCAGGCAATTATTTTGACGAAGATTAATTAGTCCGAACCAGACATACATACAAGACATTATGTTATCGAGAATCCTTAGGCATTCAAGCGCATATTTCCATCGTGGAACCAATTTTGCCCAATCCGACCAACACCCGAAGTAGAAAAATAATCGCTTTGTCATTTTCGGAACCCAACATCCCCCACTGACTTTTCCCTTTCCCACATTTACAACGCGAAGAATGCCAAGAACAGACCAGCGATACCTCCAGCAGAGACAAGGACAGGGCCATTTGCAGCGTTCGACGTGCTTGTTGACGCCGCAGTACCGGTCGCAGATGCACCCGAACCCCTAGTTTGAGTTCCTAAATTTGAAATCAGCTCCATATCACATCAAACCAACTCCACGATGAGGTCAAAATTTACCAGTGTTCTGGGCACCTGCTCCACCCGTTTCCTGGCTATCACTGGAACCACTGCCTGTAGCCTGCGCGTTCACACTGGCAGTTCCGGTCCCAACAGGGACAGGAGCAACAGTGCTGCCGAGATAGTGCGATGTGATACACCTTGCAACGCAAGTGTTGTACTGGTCGGTTGAGGACTTGCTGCCGTCTCCCAATGGACAGGCGGCGATGCAATCGTAGGTTTGGTTGACTTGGGCTGAGTTTGGGTGGGCTCCACCAACGCACTTCATGACAGTTAGGGCAGCTCCATTTAGTATGTAAAGATTGTTGAATTTAAACACTCGGGTATGTGAAAATGACAAGTGAGAGTTTATACTCACTCCGGCTCGACAATTAACGTCGGAAACATTGCATGCTGCAAGACAGGTGGCTTGTGGCGAGGAATCGACGGTAGTAATTGTTGCTGCGGGAACTGTCGTGGTGTTTGCGTCTTGACGGTCGACGAGCTCGGAGGCGGTGACAATGCTCATCAGAGCAAAGAGAATGGTAAAGGTCTTCATGTTGAAAGTATATGGGTGAATTTTCGAGGGAGACTTAAAATGCGGTGTAAATAGAAAATATATCTGCTTTACAGAAGTGACAGACGAAGAGTTGTTTGAAGCTGTTGAACGAGCGTAAATGTACCGAGGACAGAGGAATTGAAGAGAGAAATTTGGGGAACGGAGAGAGAAAAGAGCTCTTCGATCGTCGATGTTCAGGCCTCGTATTTATTACTTAATTTCGTGGCACAACGCCAAGGTGATGCACCCCCAGGGACGCGACAAAATAGCGCGTATTTCCCTGGATTGATGGTGCCACCATCGCCTGTTCACCTGGAATTTCCCCGTAGTTTGTGGGGTAATCTACCTAAAATAGAGTGGCTCAGGCCCGACTGGGTCCCGGAGCTGCTTGCGCTATCCTCATCAGGAATGGCTGGAATGTGCTTTTTCACAAGGAATTGTTGGTCATTTCAATCGTTCGGCAGCTGTTTGAGAGTGAGTTGGACAGAGCTGGACTCTGCAATATCAGGTGGTATGCCTCGAGAAATACCATCTGATCTAGAGTACTAGAGGAGGATTCTTTGATGCTTGCGAGAACACATGTGCTGCAAGTCCTTCCGCGAAGCCTATCCATATTTGGCAAGAGCAAACAATTCCTGGAACCTCTTCACGCATGTGCGCTCGGTAGAATGAGACATCCCCGAGTCCTTCGTGCGAGTGGCGTTCAGGATACGCCAAAATGTAAAGATCCAATACGAGCGACCTTTACGTGGTATGACAAAGAGGTTCGGCTATCCATTAAAAAGGAGAATTTTGCTTTTGAATTGCCTTGGACCAACAAATTCTGATGCTTTCAATCACCACTCTCCGACTGCCTAAGATCTTCTTCGGCATAGCGACGGTGGGAACCTCTTTCAAATTCCATGTTTGAACTTTTAAGGATCCCTCGCTGACGAACGAATACAGATTGAAGGAGCAAAAAACTCTAAGAGAAACGTTGCATCAGAAAAGATCAATTTTTGATAGCCTGCGAGGAGAGGGAGAAGGAGGGTTATGAGAATTCTCAAATGAACAGCCAGCGTTTCGTTTCGTAGCCTCATCTACCAATGTAGATAGATGCCCCCCTCCGATCATTGGTCTGAAATACTTTACCGCCATTGTCTTCCTTGGGGGCTTGCAACATCTCTAGGCGTCTATAATGTGTCCCTGTAAGTTACCCTTTCGGATCCTTTGCTTGATCTTTGTTCTTGGATGTCACCAATGCTGATTGCGAGTAGGCAGAAGAAGAACAACGCACTCATGAAGGATACCATCGAAGGCATTGAGCGAGCCATCCAAAATTTGCGCCGGGAAGGCGAGGATCGCGATGCAAATCCAGACCGTGGAAATCTCGAAAAGCTTACATATCGGCTTTGAAAATGAGTTGCTACTGCATTGAACTTCACGAAGCAGGCGATGGCAGGAAACAAATAGCTCTTGTTAAGATACGTGCTATTGTGCTTCCTCTCTTCTCTTTTGTGGCAGAAATTTACGATGGCTTGCCAAATCTTGCTCCTGCGCCATTTGAGCCCCGAATTGCATTACAACCTCCACCTTCCTGCTGGCGCAGAATTTGAACGTCTTGATCAATGCACTTATTTCATCTCTCAATTGATCCGTTTTCTTCTTCCTGTTCACAGTCAATTTCCGCTCCGGTTATGCATCTAAACTCAAAAGATTGTGATATAGTGGGCATTGAAAGTTACACTAGCTAAATGGTAGTTGATAAAACAAACTGGTAGCGAATATGAAACTACATTGGACTAGGTGGGCGTACGTAACGTCATACCGAGACTTGGGGGTATTTACGGTACCTAAATAAGTACCTATATCTGTTCCTGAAAGTTAAATCAAAGATCGCAAATAGCTTCCCATCAATCTTCGGTCGCCATAAGCTGACAACCCAAACATGGCTCTGCACATACCCCATGCGATAACATTGTGCATCCTTCACCGAGTCTCCCATTTTATGCGTTTGATCGATCATTACAAAACACCCAGACGAATCTTCACGGGTCCTCTCTCAGAATTCCTCGTAGCACCCTTCCCTCTCGATCCACCACCCTCACTAAACCTCTCTCTACACATCTTAACCAAAAATCCTGCTAAGCATATAAATTAGCACAAGTATATATAAAGAGGAAAAAGATACACAAACACACAAACAAACTTCCCTCCCCCTCCAAGTTATAGGGAGCAAACAATTACGATGTTTAGCTCCCGCTCCGCGAAGCTGCTTCCAGGGTCTCGCTTAGCGGCCAACCTTGACAACATTTAACAGATGTCAAGCTCTTACTTCATTTTGAACGTTCAAGAGCCCGCCTTGTGATAAAATACAGCTTCGAAGTTTGTAAGTACTGGAAAACCTTGCTTCCAGCTTGATGGGTGCATTCTAGTTGCCTTGCCGATATATCGTCACAAAGCAAGGGGCAATTCACATGCGAAGTTAAGGGAGACTGGACTGGCAAGGAATGATGATTCCGGAGGTAGGAATGAGTTTCAAAAAGTACACGTGACGAAGGACTGGGACATGTCTTGACCGATTGATGAGATGGTCTAAAGACGACGCACGGGCATGTGTCACATCGTGTTGCCATCACTTCACTGTCACTTCCAGGGTATGTTTCCTTCTTCACTCAATCATGTCAGATCTACGATACGAGGGCTTTACGAGCGCCTCAACACACTTGCCCCTATCTCTTCACTAAGCTTGCATACCAACCCATTCATCGCCAATCACATCCATCCTTCATCATCTTCAAACACAGAAACAGCCTCACCCTTTCCTCGCACCACCAAAGAAACCACACACACTTCTTATTCCTCGTCTCAAGATAACACTCCGTCATCTGCTTCACGAAAGGTCCCATACCTTCGGCCCAGGCATAACATACGGTGGTGGGTTAGAAGCCCATTTGTTATACTTGATACCTGGGTCATCTGCCTTGTAGATCCCCGGAATCTTAACCAATCGTCCAGGAGTGCCGCCTCCAGCTCCTTCAATGTTCAACTCGTAGCATTCGACTGTGAAACAAAGTAAAAGTTAGTATATTTTCCTCTCGTGTCGTGAAAACAGGAGACTTTCGGACTATCCGGGACCATCTCATAGTGAGACAAGGGCTGACGCCGAGAACCCATGTCCAATCAACCGCACGTGTCAAGGTTTACATGCACTCCAAGAAACAAAGAGGGAACATAGAAGATACTTACTATAAAACTGCGCCCTCCCCTTCTCCGCCTCATGCAACCCAATATGCTCCACCCTAACCAGATACTCCCCAGGCGGGATATTCACCGGCACCTTAATCTCAATCCTATCCTTCTGCCAAAGGCACCAATTCCCATCCTGCCCCGGACTCCCCTTACAAACACCACTCTCCCACACCTTGAACCAGTCTCCCGATCCGTCATAATTCCCCACTGGCGTCCCGTCGGGTGATTTGGACATGTAGACGAAGCCCGGGCCGGGGTGCTCGATGAACTCGTTATTGAAGAGCTTGAAGCCAAGGGTGTCGCCGGCGGTGATGGTGTAGGGTGCGGAGACGGAGCCGGCTTTGGAACCTTTGTTGCAGCGGAGGTCGGGGGAGGTGAGGAGCTCGGACGGGAAGGCGGGGTTGTAGGAGTTGCTGTTTTTGCGGGTGTAGGCGTATCTGAAGGGGTTCTATGGTTAATTTGACTTTGAGCATAGAGAGGGGGGGGGGGGGGGGGGGGGGGGGGGGGGGGGGGAAAGGAGGTAGGCGAGTTGATGAGGCAAGATCGCGGAGAAAGGGGAGGAAAGACGTACTCTCCACCGATGGACTTGCCGTTCACAATTAGGCGGTTGAATATATAGTGGCCTTCGACCATGGAGGAAGTTGCCAGAAGGGCGAAGATGGAGAGCACTTTCATTGTGAAGGTCGAGGTCGAGGTGTAGGGAAGAGGTGGAGACGGAGGCGATTTGACAAGAGAGATGCTTTCCCTTCCTTTCGCGAAAGACACCAAGCTGAAGAAAGATACTTATACTTACCCTTCATCCTTTCACATAAAGCCACCCAATCCAACTCCTCACCATCACTGGTACGTTACATGAGAACTTACTAGCCAAGTCAACCCCGACATGCAATATAGCATTTGAATATAATATTCCACATCGGCGGTCTGCCTCCATCCAAACACTCAACCCTCCAAGCACCAACACCAAAGAAAAGTAAACGAAAGAAAAGACTTGTCAACTCCTTGGCCACAATCAAACCCACCTTCTCAAAACCCCACGATTGGACCCCCAAATGAGGCTGAAAGACAGCCACCATTTCTGGATAATAAACAAGAGCGCCATCGCCATCGCCAAGATGTGGGGACCCCGCGTTTTCCAATTACCGATGTGTCATGCGCTTGCTTTCATGGTAGTGTAATGATGACTATTCATTCTGTTGTTCGTTGCGGTTGTGTAATATATTCGGTAGTTCGTGCTGTCGGCGCCAAGGCTGGCAGATGTCGGTATGATAGCTGGGCTCGGTAGTTGGCGAGAGTCAGGAAGAGGTAAAATATTCGACCGCTGACACAAAAACGACCCCTGCCTCCCTTGCTAGCCTATATAAATCTAGCAGGAAAATATTCAAACTCATGTGCCTACCTTTCAGATCTATAAAGAAAGAAAATTTTACACCTCTAAATCCTCCCTTTCAATTTGACGTACTACGCTATCCATGCAGAGATGAAATAAACACATACCCAATAACGGCATCAGGTGCTTATACAGCATTAAAGAAGATTTTTTTTATCATCCCTCAGATATTCAGGGGGTACAGACAGACGCAGAGCAGGGTCTGAGCAATTTCGGACTTTAGCAATTCGCGTGGAATTGCTAATTATCTTGGTGGTTTGTATTTGCAACTCAAGACTAGAAAAAGAACCGCACGCCCAAAGCTTAGTCTTAGTCTTAGTCTCATAATTAAACCACGCGTTTTCCTTTGCTGTAAGCGAGATGGTGTCAACATTCGGCGTGGGTCACAGTGCGTAGATTCGACATAGTACCAACCATTCTCCTCTCAAACTATAGATAAGTAGACTAACAGATCGACAAACAGCGACAAACGAAATAGAGACAATGCACATCTCGTATCATTTTGTCCAAATTATTTACACACGGCTGCGACCTATAAGCACAGACATGTATGTATACCAACACCAAGCAATGCCATGCTATGCGACGCTACCAAGCTTGCTCTGATATTTCAATTAGCAATTCAATCTTTCAACACACAGCACAAATATACGCTTTCACTCTCGCTCTCTCCACAAGCGCCTCACATCTGCTCGCTCGCTCACTTCTTCTCCCCTCTGACGGGACTCTGTGCAAAGCGAATGCCCCTACTCTTCGCCACCGGTGGCGGCACTCTCGGCGTATCATCATCATCGCTATCTTCTCCTCTGGCCGCTCCCCTATCCAGTCCCAACGCAGCCTCTCTCCTCCTCCTCTCCGCAGCCGTCTCGACTTCCCCTCTGCCATCATCGTCCCCGTGACGCTCCTCCTCATCTCTCGCGCGCTCTCTACCCCTCTGCGCAGGCGTAACCGAGTCTACGCCTTTGAGAGCTTGTTCTCTCCTCCGTCTCTCCGTTTGAGTCTCGCCAATATCTCCTGCATGAGAAACGCGACGAGAGTCTGTCGGCTGAGTCGGATTACTACTGCCTTGATCCGCAACAGATTTAGCGCGTCGTTTTTGATGGTCAGACTCGCTCTCACTGCCACTCTCCCTCATCTCACCATCCTCATCAATTGTTGCTCCACGTCTGCGCGCCATCTCGGCGCCCACGGTTTTAGCATTCACTTTGCTTGATGCCATCTGTGTGGATTTAGCAGTGAAGAGGCGGCTGCTGCCAGGGCTGTCGGAAGAGGCGTCTTTCCGAGCGAGGTCTTTCATCGCGGCGGGAGCGTCGCTGCCGTCGACGATGGCAGCGCGGGCTTTGGGGTCGAGGGATTGGATTTCCTTGAGGAAGTCGTCCTTGGTGAGACGGCGACCTGCGCCACCGATGGTGAAGCGGATGTGGCGGTCGTCGTCGTCGTCTTCGTTGCTATCTGCGCGTTTGGCTTTGTCTGCTCCATGGCCTTCTTCGCTGTTGGTGTTGGGACCTTTGAAGCCCCAGTTGCCTAGCCTTCCGAGGACAGATTCACCGTGGTGCATTCCGGGTCGGGAAGATTCTCCCGTCTTCTGGGTATCGGCTGGCTTCTTCGTGATGCCTGTCCATGTGCCCATGCGATTGAGCTCTTTCCGGACGACGCCACTTGAGCTTCCTTCGCCGCCCGATTTGGGCTTACTGGAAGGGATCTCGTAGGTTTTGACGACTTCTCCATCTTCGTCTTCGACAATGATCTGGTTTACGAATGAGTACATACAGTTTCAAGTGGTAGAATGCGCCAACTTACAGTGTTACCAAATTGGTATGCTAATGCCGGACCTCTCTTCTTAGGTGGTGCCTTTGCACCCTTTGGTCCACCATCTTCATCTTCCGGCTCATTTTTGTGCCTCCAAACGCCCAACTTCTTTCTCAAATTCTTGTAGCCGAGGCCAGAAGACTCAATGTCCTCTTTTGTTTGCTTGACAGCCTTTTCAGCAGCCTCTTGTCTTTCCTTTCGCGTATGGGAATCAATCTTGCTATCAACAACCTCACCATCTTCGTCTTCAATAATGATATCGTCGCCTTCTTGATAGATCTCACGACGGTCTGGCTCGTTCTCCGCTCTGGATATGTGGTCTTTTCTTGTCTCATCAGAGCCCCTGGACATAATCTGTTCCATCTCAGGATCATGCTGGATTTCACCAATGTCGCGTTCATTCTTTTCGCTGTCAATGTCTTTTTCGGTTTCTGGAGAATTTCCACCAGGTGTCAATGTATCGGAAGTGTTCTCGCTCAGGTGCTCACTCTGGCTGCGTCGTACAGGGTAAATGGCTGACTGGCTGATAGGTCCTCCAGGACCTAGGCCATCATCCCACTTCTTCTTCCGGCGGCGAGGGATGAGAGAAGACGCACGAGTATTGTTTGGGTTATCTTCTTCTTTCTGACGACGTAGAAACTCTCGTGGCATTCCAATAGGCGGTAGCACACCAGGCGGGAAGTTGTCCATCTTTAGTTCATCGGCATCCGTCTCGGATACAGTAGACTTTGCTTGTGATCTTGATGTAGTTGCAATACGAGGAAGCCTGTTCAGCCAACCTGGGCCTTCCACGTCCGTTGTATAGGACATAGTCAGGTGCAGCGTGTTGATATGCTTGCCGAGTGTGAAGACTGCGATGGACGAACCATGAACAATAATCGATGCGATAACCAGGAAAGTAGTGATGGGCCATACAAGTGCAACAACCATGTAATTGTGGGCGTTGGGATCTGGATATGATGCTAGTGGGGTAGTCGTTGTTGTTTCCAATTCCGCTCGTGCTAAAATCGCCACGAATATTGCCCCGACTCCAATTGGACCGAAGTGGCCAGCGAAAAAAGCTTCTCGCCAGGTCTTGATGTCCGGAATTAATGGTTTCAGTGCCAACATGATCGGAATTCGGCGGAAAAAGATGACGAAGAGGGCAATAACTACCAATCTCCAAGGGGTCAGACCCAAAGCAGCGTTGTTGTATTGTTCCCAGGGAATGATAGTCCCCAAGTAGACGAAGTACGCCAAATTGATAAGCAGATCAATAACGTTGGAGACGTGTGACTCTTCAGTCTTTTGCGTGAACCACCCATCATTAGAAAAGCCAACTCCAGCAGCAAAGCCGACAAGGAGATCATCGACACCGAGGATACTACCAGAGCCAGCACAGAACAGCGCGAGGACAAAGTAGAACACGAGGAAGCTTTCTCTGTCCACGAGGTCATGCGTCTCAGCATATTTGATACCATGCCTACCAATATAGCCAATCATAAAGCCGTAAAATGCGCCAAACACACACTCGTAGAGGATGGTGAGAACGATCCAGTGAAATGCTACTTCCTTGGAATCTGGTCTGTATTCGACCAGGTAGAGAGCAAGGTATATGAATGGAAATGCCATGCCGTCGTTGCATCCTGACTCCGCTGACAGGAGATCTCGCAAATGTTTCGGCACCCGCTTGGCGAACTTTCCTTTTCCAACCACGGAACTGGCCAGGACGGGGTCAGTTGCAGTCACACAAGCCGCGCAGACCAGGGCCTCAAGCCATGTGAGTGGTAGAACCATCCACCATATGAATAAGCTAGTTATCAACCAGCCAAATGTCATAACAGGTAGTAGCAAGAACACCACACTCCTCCAATGCTTTTCCATATAGTATTTGGGCAATTCGACGCCGACGGCGAAACATTGGACGACGAGGACGATTCGAGAGAACTCGAGGGTGATCTGATCGGTGTTTCCCCATGTTCCAGGGTCGATCAGGTTGGCGGCATGCGGGCCAAAGATGATTCCGCAGATGGTCGCGACAGTTGCTTCACCTATGTACAGTCGTTCCTTGATGAACGACGAACACAGCATGAACAGCGATGTGAAGCCGCCGAGGATGATGTAGACCAGATGCGGTCGATTGATCGAGAGATGTTCCCACGCCATGGTGAGTCAAGAGCTTGGTGTCTCTTGGTGATGCTTGAATTTCTTGTCTCTCAAAACTCGAGGCGACGGCGATAAGGTATGACTCTGGGATCTAGACAGCAGATCTCGATAGAGCAGCAGATCTTGTAACGCGGGTCTGCCTCAACCCAGCTGGATACCCTTCCCAATTCCCCAGTCTGCCGATTCGGTCAGAAGTATTGCGTGGTGTCGGAGCATTCAGAAGCTGGTCGCGCCCAGTCGCAGGTCCAATTCAACAAGACTCTTGATATCTTGGCCGGCTCAAACAGCGGGTCTTGGTACAGTGAGTGACTGCACTGTCAATGTAATGATCGGAAGGTCCTCGTGAGGATAGGGATATTCGAAGGGTTTTGTAGGTGGTCGTGGAAAGAAGGGATGTAGGGATCCTGCTCATGGAGAGCGCGGGGTGGTGGGGAGGAAGGGAAAGTTCGAGATCGTAGAAGTCGAAAAAAAGATGTAACGCCCTCGATTGGACTTTGGTAGGTAGGTCTGGTTGGGACTAACGCGATTCTTTATGGTCAGCGGGATAGTAGGCCAAGCCAAGCCTCTTGACGGGTGAAAAGAATGTTGTAAAGCCAAGCCAGCCGAGAAAAATGCCCAGCTTTGAAGAAAGTCCCAAGCCTCTATGACGGAATATAATTGGGGAGAAAAGAGTCAAGATGCCGGGTTCTGGTTCTCGTCCGGTCAAACGAGCGTGGGTTCTACCAATAACGGCGGCTGCGCTATGATTATTGTACCAAGTAGTTGAGATAGTGGATGGAGCTGCCGTTTCTTGGGCTTCTTTGGCACGAGCTGGGCGGAATCTTGATGTTGTTCAAGAGATGGCAAGAGATTGATAAGGTGGACCAGGATCTGGGAGATGGAGATGGAGATGGAGATAGAATATATAAGAACTGAATTGGGCTCAATTACCACATAAAGTGACTCTCACCAATTTGTGCTAACCCTTCCTTCCTTCCTTCCTTCTTTGAGCAGGCAATATTATTATGTTTCGTTCTTCTCAACCATCTCAGTAGGCAGGCAGGGTTCATCTCGTTTGGTGGCATGCATCCTGTCCATGGATCTCAACGCGACAAAATTTCGTCGCTTCTTGTCTCTGTCTGATATCAATTGTTGCCGATTCTCCGAGCTTTATATCCCTGTTCACGCCGATCTGATTCGCCACTCTCTCTACTTTCTGCCAAGCCACACTTGTGAAATGGTTCAAGGGTGCCGATAAGCAGAGCAAGAGATAGCTCAGAGCCCTGCGAAGGCGGTGAGATGCATCGCACGATTTGATTGGTCGGCTGTCAGCAGAGGAACAGGAGACGAACAGATGAGGAGAGGTGGAGGAGAGGTCAGGATCCTGAGGCGTAGACGTTTCCACATGTGGTCTCATGCAATTCAAAGTCCCATGTACTACTGTGGTCCAGCCCCAATGGCTGGCTGGCTGGCTGGCTGTCAGCATTGAACGGCACGGCACTTCGTTCAGGTGAACTGGACCGGACTGGACTGGACTTCATCCTTCTCTTCTCATGCAACATTAAAAAGCCTTCTTCTCCAGACACTTCTCTTAATTTGCGTGGGGTGCATTGTGTTTGCTGGAAGCTGAGGCTCTGGTCGGTCACCTGGACTACGAATATTGTATTCCTGCATGAGTGCATCGCGTCCTCAGACTCATACCTCCACGTCTCTCCATACCTATGCCGTCCTTCACCCACGTTCTTGCGCCACTGAGCCAGCTTGTTCATGTACCTCTTCTCTTTTGGACTTTGGACTTCTCGGGGCACTGATCTGTTGATCCCGTAGGTCGGCAGTAAGGTTACGGGCGGGATGCTGAAGCAAGGTAAACGGAAGTCGGCCCCAAAGTCAAGGAACGGCTGTTTGACGTGCAGGTACGTGATGTGATAAGTGTAATGTCTTATTCTATGCATTATTTCTACATCTATCTATTGCCTTGCATTGTTCTCTCGCTGGGTACAGAGGCGGGATTTTGAGTCCAGATACGACATGTTGGGCACAACTGCGGCATGCAGCTGCTATGCTACGTAGGACATCGTGTGGCTAACATGGGCAAACCAAATCGTAGGGCCCGGAGAGTGAAATGTGACGAACTTCTTCCGGTCTGTACGCTGTGTTCCCGTATCCAGCGACCATGTGTCTGGAAACGAACACAACCAAAGTCCCGGCGTCCACTTCTCCCGCAGGAGACGGATCAGCTTCGTCAGGTCCAACCTTCCGAGGCTTTACGTTTCGTAACCCAGGATGAAGCCCTCTACTTCAGAGCGTACCAAGAAGAAGCATGTCTAGAACTCTCTAGATACAATAAGTCTTCCGCTTGGAGTTACACTCTGCTCCAAGCGTGTTACCACGAGCCTTTCGTACTACGAGCCGTATTAGCAATCGGAGCTTTCAATAAGTCTATCAAGCAAGGGTACTTCGCCACTACCGGTCCATCTTCTGACAGAAAGGCAAGCATGGAAATAGCAAACCGACATCAAACATTTGCCTTGGCATCATATGATCGGGCTATAGTCGGCATGCAACAGATTGTACCTGTCCCACAAGATCCATCATCACTGAGGAATGCTCTGTTGGCATGTCTTGTCATTTATTGCATTGAACTCTTACTCAAGTCACCTACGACTGCTCTCAATCAAGGCCAGAATGGATATTTACTCCTTCAGCAATGGTCACAAAGTAAAGATGCCCAGAACACTGGTCTTTCATCTCCTAACTCCAGTATTGTTGACGACGAGATCTTTCACGAATATGGACGCATCGAGCTCTATCATGCAATCCGGTGGGGTATCAAAGATTTACCCCGCCATATGAAACGAAGACGAGAGGGAGCATTAACAGTGAAGAATATGCCGATTCGATTCAGCATTTTGGAAGAGGCAAGACGATTCCAGCAACTCATCATGCGACGCACGTTTCATCTAGTGGATGAGTCGTATGCGCGCAATATCATGCTCAAGCAAGACTTAAGGCATCTTTATACGGCGGACAGTCCGGGCGAATTGATGGATCCTTGTTACGTTCCCACGGATCTTCTGAATGAACGAGATCAGTACCTCAAGGATATCAGAAGGTGGATCAAGGCATTCGAGCCGATCCTCTCCAAGGCCATGGGAACACCAGATCCACTCCCACAATCGGAAGCAGCTCTCCTCCTAATTCAGATCTTGGACGCCGAAATATCGTTAACCAGCGCTTTCTTCACAAAGCAAAACGAATACGATCAATTCCTCCCCTCTTTCGCCCAAATAGTATCCTTATCTCGACACATCAACCACTCGAACCTCAAACTTTGGAACACAAATTCCCCAGTCTTCAACTTCCCAGACAGTATTGAGAAGCCACTTTACGATGCAGCCATGTTCTGCCGTGACAAAACCATCCGACAAGAAGCACTCACCATCCTACGCACTACCGCCCATCGAGACCCAACTCGGCAGCAAGCCCGGTTAGCCACACGAGCATCTTTCATCGTAGACCTAGAAGAAGCGAATCGGTTACCAGATGGCACGATACCAGAAGACGGTCGATGGAGAATCATCTGGATCCTGCACCATTACAAGGAGCCCCAGAACGATATGACCATCGTCTGCTGTAGGACGATTGGTTATCCCATGGGGGAGCAGTATCCCGCGCAAAGAGAGTGGAAGCGGATGACCTTCACGGAAGATGAGGCAGAGACAATGTCATGTCCTACTTGGAATGAAGACATCCACTTCTCGTCCTGGGCACCAAAGCGGAATTTTGTCAAACCGGCGTGTATTGCGTGGAGGGAGGTACATGATGAAATACTTGGAAGGACGGAACGCTCAAGAATCGGCTGAAGAGGTTGCTTACATTGGATGGAGCAACTCGAGCAAGGTGTGAGGATCTTTTACTCTGTTATCAAAAGTAAAACAACCGAAGCTCAACCTCAGAGACATGCGACGACATCCTACAGAACCCAGATAATTCTGCCCAGCAGTCCAGAACTCAACCCAATCTCTAGACCCCCCAGATCCTTGCCTTATGCAACGCCGTGCAGGCGCCCATCTGCAACTCAGCTTGGTATCTAAGCCGTTATGTCTTCGCCTAGAGTTGCACCATCGGCAGGATCCGGGCTCTCAGGAGAATTAGGTCGGAACAAGCACAATCACGTGCGTATACCTCAATGACATCCACGAGATGGTCTCCCTGTGGTATTTGGAGCATGGGAAGGAGAATGGGGTGGTGAATGTGGGTAATATTCAACAATACACCAATCTATACTGTATAAAAAAAGCATAATAAACAATCGGACAAGCCGTACTATTGCCCAACCCAACAGAAGCTCGGTTGGACTGTCTCGATCGATCACCAGAGATACTCACCAGCTCACTATAATTTTATTTCAAGTTCCATTACACCCTCCCAGCTTTCACTTCCAAATCCATCTCTCTTTGACTTTTCTCTCCCCTAATGCTCAACACAAATCACTAATTCGTATTCCTTTACATTTCAATACCTAATATGGCGGAGGGACTTCGTCTGCACATCATACATAGAAGCTACTGTTCAAAAAAGAAGCAAATCGAGAAAACTGCAAGAAAGGGGTCAGATATCCATACTAACCTCGCGATGCTATTATTTCATTATCAGCACTACCATCTCTACCTGCTCAAGTGACAGCTTGTTTTCTTTTGACTACATCTGTGACTGTACCATTGGACTAGGATGTAGCAAAAGGATTCGCATCAAAAAATGGAATCGAGATGAGTATTATGATGGAATTTCTCAGTGTTTTCAGATCGTTGGTCAGTAGGAAGGGTTCAGCAAGGGTTTAGTAATTGAAAAAAGAACGGACAAGTGCTGCTTACGAGGTGGAATATCCCAAATTCGCTACAAGATTCTGAAACACAATAGTCCACATGCTTCTTGAAAAGCTAAAAACTAAATGCTGCCCAAATGTAAGGAAGTGCCAATGCGAGTTTGTTGACTTCTCCAGTAAAGTCACTTTAGAGCCTGGGCGTGAAACCCTCAGCCCTTCAGCAATCAAAACACAGGCTCCCAGTCTCATATCACCGAAGTCCAGCGTACCCTGACTACTTTCCAGGGCAGCAATCACTGGAAATACAGGCACAAGACCTCACTGCCCGTCACTGGTGGGAAATCGCATCACCCCGCCGTCTTGCCTTGTTGGTGCGGCCGTCCCCTGTCAGAAAGTACATGAAACACCACATCCTATTGATCGAGGAAAAGCTGAATTGGAATCAGGCTGTTTGTTAATTCGCTTGTTGATTTGTGTATGGTTATGCGGGGTGGAGGTGATGTGCATGCTTGAAAGTATGAAGTCGATTCGAGGTTGTATGATGTACTGATGAGATGGGTGATGTGTTGGGATGTGATGCTACGTGCCACGTTGAAGGGAGATAAACTTTATAGCTCGATTAAACATGATAGAAGATTTGACATTTGTGTTTAACGTCTCTCATCTCTAAAACTTCTTACCATCAAACCTCCCAAGCATCTCTTGAGATAGCTACATCCTCCCTCCAAACCTCTACCCCGCCGTCTCCCACATCATAGTCCAGTCCAGTATTACCCCACCATGGCCGCCCCTCACCCCAACGACGACATCGACGCCGACTCCTCCCTCGGCGACTGCGACGACATCGATGACCTCTCCTCCACCGTCTCCATAAACAGCAGCATCCTCGCCCACCGCCACGAAAATGGCCGCCGGTACCACGCCTACAAAGACGGGACATACCTTGGTCCGAACGATGTCCCTGAGCAGGATCGCCTGGATTTGCAGCATCATCTGTTTACATTGACGTTTGAGGGGAAACTGCATCTGTATGTCATATGTACTTGGGCATTTTTTTAGTCCAGTCGTGATTTAAGGATCCCTGTAGAGAAAAATAAAGAAAAAGGCAGTTCGAATATCAAGGCTAACTAACCACCACCCGCCCAGCTGTCCCCTCCCCACCTCCCTCCACCGCGTCCTAGACGTCGGGACGGGGACAGGAATCTGGGCCATAGACTTCGGCGACTCGCACCCAGAAGCCGAAGTCCTCGGCATAGATCTCAGTCCCATCCAGCCGGGCTCGGTGCCGCCGAACGTGAGCTTCCAGGTCGATGATCTGGAGGAGGAGTGGACGTTTCGGGAGGGCGTGGAGGACTTTGATCTGGTGTATGTGAGGATGATGACGAGTAGTTTTGCGGATTGGGAGAGGTTTTTTAAGCAGAGTTTTAGGTGAGTGTTTTGCTTCGATGGTCTGTTCATGCTCACGTGGAGGAGTTCCGTGTGTGAGGAGTTGACGAAAAGTGGAGAGAGACTGTGGAGGAATTGAGGAAGCTGGGGGGTGGTAAGCTTCTTGGGAAATGCTTATTGATATGGAACTTGTAGACACATGAAACCAGGCGGGTACATCGAGATGGCGGATATCTGCTTTCCAGTGGAATTCGTAGATGATTCCATGCCGGTAGACTCAGCACTGAAGAAGTGGGCTGGTCTCATCCTGGACGGAACGAGGACGATTGGTAGGCCAATTGACAGTGCGAAGAAGTATAAGGAGCAGCTTGAGAAAGCTGGGTTTGTGAATGTCGTTGAGCAGAAGTTCACGTGGCCGCAGAATCGATGGCCGAAGGAGAAGAAGATGAAGGAGATTGGTAAGGTCTTCTGTTGCTCTATTCAGGATTTTGCGCTTCGAAGCGACTCTAATCATTATCAGGACGGAGAGGAAAGAGATTTTGCTAATTGAAGAGCAGGAGCCTGGTCGCTGGAGAATATGGCGCCTTCACTTGAGGGTTTCTCCATGGCGCTTTTCACTCGTGTATTCAACTGGACGAAGGAAGAAGTTGAGCTCTTTCTGGTCGATGTACGGAAGGAGATGAAAGATACCAAGATTCATGCGTATTGGCCGATGTGAGTGTTTATTCCTTGATCCTTAAATTGACAACGTTGATGGTGGGTTCGTAGATATGTTGTGTATGCTCAGAAACCAACGTGGTAATGATGAGCAAAATAATTTAGCACTCACTGAATGCAAGTATACACCGTTTTTGGATCATTCAAGAGATTCAGTGAGTTAGGCTTCGCACTATTCTCATTTCTAGTTTCCCGGAAAATTCTATAAATTCCGGGTGCCGCTTCAATGCCCAGCAAAAGTACACGCCTCGATCGGTGTTTAATCGTATAAACCGCCGGTCCGTTTCGATTCCTAAGTCTGCATATAAAAGGTCCTTTCCTCGACAATTCGTCCAGAAAGACAGACAAGTGTTAAGATTTTCAGACCCGAATTTGTCAAATACATGACGCCCGATCCTAAACTTGCGAAAAAAGGGATCACGGCGCATCCTTCTAAATCTCACCCAATCATCGGCTTGGCACCCCAGCATCTCTTAAAGACGTTGGAAAAATTCAATCAAATCACAACTTTGCGTGGCTGAGCTATTCGGAACCAGCTTCCGAAGTAAGTACCAAAAAGGTGTTCCAAAAGTGGAGAAAAGTCCCACCGTCTTACTGACCGATTCGCAGGCAACTATTTTTCTCAACTCTACAAATACACACTCTCTCCCCAGTTATTCTCCTTTTCAAAGCAATTCAAGCTGGCTAAAAGTTGAGTAGTCTGTAGAGTGCGGTAGATAACAAACAATTCCAAGAACACTTCACGAAACCTTTGCTTAAAGCAAAGAAAGATAACCGGACGTAAATAAATCAACCCAACGGCTCAGCCGTACCATCCACGCTCGACTCATCGCCATCGTCAAAATGTCAACACCACAACCCTCCATGTCTAGCGAGAAGACCTTCACGTCCTACACCAAAGACCAAGGCAAATCCTACGCCCAAGCCCGTCCCTCCTACCACCCCAAACTATACGAAACAGTTCTCAAGCTGCATACTTCCACCTTCGGCCAGCTCACCAGCCTCCTAGACGTCGGTTGCGGCCCAGGAATCACAGCTCGCGCTCTCGCACCAAACTTCACCCATGTCACCGGCATCGATCCCTCAGAAGGAATGATAAACAACGCACGCGCTCTAGGCGGCACAACCGCCTCATCCGAGCCCATCCGCTTCGAGATCTCCACCGCCGAAGACTTAGGCTGGCATCTCTCCCCACCAGTAGAGGATTCGAGTATTGATCTCCTCACGGCGTCAACAGCCGCGCATTGGTTCGACATGGCTGCTTTCTGGCCGCGTGCAGCTCGTGTGCTCAAACCAGGCGGGACAGTCGCGCTCTGGACGACAGGCCAATTGAGTGTGCATCCCTCCGTACCCAATTCCGAAGCTCTGAACGCGGCACTCATGGATCTGGAAGAGCGCGACTTACAACCCTTCTTCGAGCCGGGCAACTGGCTCACTCGCAACCTCTACACTGGCTTACCCCTCCCATGGACGCTCGACACGCCCGTACCCGAGTTCGACGAAAGTACTTTCGTGCGAATGGAATGGGGAACGGGGGAGAACGATCCTGAGGAGTTCTTTGCGGGTGGGGCGCTGACGATGGATCTCGATATGATGGAGAAGATCATGGGGACGGCGAGTCCGGTGCAGCGGTGGAGGGAGGCGAACAAGGAGACTGTTGGGACGGAAAAGGATGTGGTGAGGAGGATGAGGAGGGAGATTGAGAGGTTGTTGAGGGAGGCTGGGGTGGAGGAGGGGAAGGAGGTTATTAGGGGGAGTCCTAAGGGAGTTTTGTTGGTTGTGAAGAAGAAGGCTTAGGCTCGGGCGTTGAAGAGAGATCTATGTTGATTTGTCCTTGTTCTTTGTTATTTGATCACTCTCTTCTTTCAGTCTTGTTGGTAAGCGAGCCCCTGAAGATCGGCGAGCCTTAAGGCGAGTCAACAATGTCAGGGGCTTGACTTCGAGCGTCCTTTGCAGATCCGAGCCTGTCGCTCCTCATGTATCAGATCTATTCTGGTGCTCATCTACTTCAACATATTGATTAATGCCTGGAATTGTCGAACTTATTTTATACTACAAATGTTTTTCATAATCTGACCTTGATCTGAATTAGCCGAGACAAATCTATACCCTTCAAGTAGTCTCCACCACAGTTTCGCTTTTCTTCCCTAGTCTTATAAAAGCACCAAACAAGTTCGAAAGAACCAGGCCGAAAGGTCGCCTGCCAGTCTGTCCCGGATGCCTCCTTGAATTAGCTGAGTTCTCAAGTACACCTTGCTTTTCTTATGTTGTCTGTTACTCTTCAGCGAGGATGGACACACTCATCTTTCTCATCAAGCTCCCACGGAAATCTTGTAAACCGCGATCTCATATTCCTCCTCGGGAAACAGCCCAACAAGATCGAACCCAACCTCTTCGTAAAATTCCCTTAATTTCTCATTTCCTGCCCAGCAATCAAGCACCAGTGTCCCGGCACCATGCCTTTGCTCTAAAGTTTTTAGAGCTTCTTTTAAGAATGTTTTGCCCACCCCATTGCCCTGTAGCGAAGGTTCCAGCATCAAGGAATGGAGGAACCAAGTCTTCCCGCATGCTTCATCGACCTCCCAGGAGCCGCTGCCATGGCCGGATGAGGGGGAGAAAGGAGAGATTGTGACGCTGCCGGTAGGAGTCAAGTGAGCAGGTAAAGTGGCTTTGATAGACGTGAATATCAAGATTTCTTCGTTGTGTATCGAAACTCGGATTGTGTCCAGTGTAGATGGAGTGAGTTCTTGAAGGCTGCCTGATGCCGTGAGGGCTGCTTGAACACGCGTGGCGAGAGAGAGGATATATTCCGTGTCTGATAGAGTAGCTGGACGGATGTGATATATTGTGGGCTGATTATCGGATTGATCCATTTGTGACATGTATATAAAGTCGACCCGTGGTTCAAGAAACTGCTTAATCCTAGTTGGATGTTTGATGGAGGGGTAAGTGCGGGGCAAAATGCCAAGCAATCTCGGCTAACTCTCCACAGTTCGAACGAATCATTGTTTACTTTGGAAGGATACAACACTTGCTTCTCTTGCAATGATTTGGGATCAGGTGCCCCTTGAAATATAGCAAATCTAATATGAAGCAGATAGCCCAATGATGTTTTATACAGAGCGGGCAAAGGCTTCCTGCATGAGTCCCTTTTCTAGCAGGAGTGAAATCATCCTGAGCTTCAGCGCACCAGGGAAGACAGGTCAGAGAAGACCTCTGAGACACCTAAGATCCCTACAAGGAAATTTCATAGCCATTGATGTAAGTACGATAGCTTGACTTGTCCTGCATGAGTGCTTTTAACCATTACCGATCATGGCGATCGCAATTTCCAGAAATAGCTGCGGTGCTACATAGATCTGGTGATGGGCACAGATAGGCGAAGGAGATCATAACATATCATTCTATACCCTGACAACGACTATGAGAGCATGTTTCACAAGAACTCAAATATTTCATAAATATGGTAACACTCAAGGTGATACCTACTCATCATGATGCATTGCCAAGTGTCATCGTCGTGTCACAGATTGCGCTTGCCTAAGAATTCGAAAAGATTATTTGATGGAGCGGGTATCAAACCGCGCCAAACAATGAATTACATTGCCCATTTGTACTGAGGATCTATATACAGAAGTATGTGCAGGACTGGGCGTCCCCAGCATTACACATACAGAAGAAATGAAATTATGGTCCATCCCGAAATATTCTACGCCACCAACTCCCTAAAAGAGAAAGTCTCGCTCACTGCCCTTGCCTAAGAATTCTAGCCTGTCCGACCGTTGTTATCAATGAACGCCTCAGTCCATGTCGTGTTGCTGAGCGAGCCCTCGGCAAGATCTCCTTCCTTGACCTGGTAAAATCGAGCTTGGTCGGCCCAACCAACGGCACTGATTGGTGCCCCAACAAAATCGGCTGCTGCCCAGAGGTGATTGTGGCCTGGCTGCGGAGCCCAAGAGGTGTTCGTTGTTTGTGAGGCTCCGGAACCGAGGAATTCATAGATACCTGCATCGAGACCAGTGTAGTAGACATGTAGTTGGTCTTGGACTTCGGTGTAGGCAGCACCGAGACCAGATCTGGGATTCCAGGAAGCAATGAGATCTGGTGAAACGATGGATGCTGTGAGAAAGTGTTAGTGCTTGAATTTCAGGAGCGGTGGGTAGAAAATATTTACGTTTGGTCCAGACGTCTGCTGTAAACTGCATCTTGAAGAGAGCCCGAGTCAGATCATCGACGTAGAAGATGTTGATGTTGTTAGTCGTTGAGTTGACGTTGACTGCCGCGATAGACGAGGCGTTCAAACCAGAGCCACCAATTGGTTTCCCTAGATTGAATCCCGAGTTGTCTCCTTGTAGCTCTGAAATATATCCATCCTCATCGTGGTAGTACACTCGCCAATCTTGGGCTTTGTTGACATTAACTGCTGCAAGCCCAGTAAAATTGCTAGGTGCAATTTGAGTTGGGAGATAACAATTTGCAATAGTATTGCATTTGTCGGAATTTGGGGAACAGGTGACTGCCGACATGGTTATGTTGCTCACACCTGACAAGTAGAAGATGTTGAGCATTACGACTCCAGTCGATGCATCAACCTCAGTTGTAGCCGATAGAGGAGATCCGATCTTGGGTGGGATGCTCAGCTTGACCGGCTGCTCAGGCTGAAATGTTCGGCCATCCAAACTAATCTGGAGATTTATTCCACCCGAAGAGTTCTGCCAAATGACGTGCGTGTTCCACGTAGTTCCATCGTTCAGGAACAATCCTGAGCTGGCGACACTGTTCATCGTGTTGTTGGTGATTGCTTTCACTACAGACACTCTTGAATTATTCGTTCGCGTCGATTTGCTTTCCATGTGTCCAATCACCCCAACGACCACGCCGATCACGAGAATTCCTAGCCCTAGAATTGCCACTATCCATAATATATGTCTCTTCCAGAAAGGTTTTGGTGCTGGTCGAGATGGAAGTTCCGTATCCGCATATCCTGGAGGGGCATGCGGAGGAACCGGAGCAGCAGCTAGAACAACCTCTGGTGCATGTGACGGTCTTCTGTTCGGCTCAACGACCTCCATTCCCTGTCCCATCGGCCCTACCATGACGATTTTTTCATCCGAGTAGATATTCTGCTCCACCGGGGAGAATGCCGCCGCCATATTCCTTTGGCCATCAATAGGAGTCTGTAATGGCGACACTGGGGAGTTCGAGTACGGCCGGTCTTGATTGACCTGAACTTGATGAGCGGGCTTCAGATTATAAAAACATGCTATAGAAAAGCGATCATCCTGTAGGCCAAGAACTGATCAACGGAGTTCTCCCCTTGATGAGACATCATTGAGAGCTGTTGGAGAGTTGAACAGGGAGTCGGACTTGGTAGTACCAATGTCATCGCCCTGTCTAGAAAGGTACAAATCAAACTTGGGGAAAAGACTGACCATCTTGGAATGAGCTCGAGGACTTGAAGAACAGATATCTGTAGGGCTCGAGTGGGATAAGAAACGTAAAGAGCAATTAGATGTTTGAAAGTAAGTGATCAACGCTAAAACATAATTCGAATGGTAAGACGGCTCAGATGAACCGGCGAGGGAATGTCGAGAAAGGAGTAGAGATAGAAATGAGGATTGGTGAGAACGGATCTTCAGAAGACAAGATTTGAGAAGACTGAGGTTACCATGGCTCCTCAATTGACAGGGTCTGTGTCTGCATGAATCTCAATCGCATCCGGATAGCGTAGGGCTGGAAGGTTAAAGTATGGGTCTATAATAGGCCAAGACATGAGAATCCAGGCTTCAGGATCCAACTTTAACTGGATTGTTTTAAGCTATCTGATACGTCGCTGGTTCGTTGTGGTTTTCCTGACAGCGGCTGGTCCGCCTTCGACAGGTTGTGATGTCCTCATCTTTTGAACCTCCTGACTCGCGTGGGATTCTGGCAAGCTTGATACAGTCTGGGCGAAGTATCTGACGAAGATATACGAGCTCCAGTAAACAAGGTAATACTTCCAAGCTAAGCTCGATCAGAGAGAGGTGCACTCAAATTAAGGTTTGGTGTATGCCGGAATTCAGACGGTCTCATCGCGTTTGGGAACAGTGGGCCCAACATGTTTTCGGACCACCAACTTGTCTGTGCTCCATGCCTTTCAAATGAAAATGTGCCTCTTAGGGCTAAGCCTTCACCTATTTTTAATAAAGCCCGTTACTCGTTCCTTGCTGCTCCTTTTCGTCGGTGTGACCGAGATGCTGTGAAAAGTCTGGGAAGAACACATCCGAAGAAAGTCGTTCAACAACTTCCTTTTCTCCCGCTAGTACGAGGTGTGATGGCCGTCTATGGCAGTCGTTGTTTTCACTCAAATATTGCTGAAAGAGATTCAAGAAGGAGGTTTCAGCTCAACGCTCGATCAAGAGTTGGCTGATGGTTGGTATGAGAAGTACATGCCAGGCAGACCTCGTGATGTCAGCTTCGGTAACTCTGAGCACGGTCGATACGAAGGTTCTATCAATTCGAAACTACAACCCCACCCTTTCCTCATCACAAGCTCAACATCGCAACCCCGCCGTTGACCGCCTTGTTCTTGAGATTCCTTCCATTCCTTACACTCTCTGCTGCTTCACCTGTGACAATCCCTGCATCTGATTTTGACTGTCTGTCTCGAGAGATCGATCGAGAGCCACTCACAGAGCGCTGAACATTGCTCGGTCACCGCCTAGATCTTGCTCTTAAAAATATATGAATGGCTTTTTGATCAAAATGTAGCAACTCGAACCACATTTTGAAATGCTCCAAGGCAATAATTACACTTCTGTCTCCTGAGTTCAGCAAGCAGACAACGTCTTGACTGTTCTCCGGTTTCCCTTGCCTGTTCCCAGGGCCTCTTCCGAAGGTCAAGTCGGAACGTGGTCTTTCTGATCTCTATATCTCATTAATCCAGCAAATGTTGATATCGGTCTCTGGGCCATCTCGACTTACATTTCGTTCACAGATATTCTGATGGTCCTTGCCGTGAGCACGACTATTGGCTGCTTTTGCATATCCCTGTTGTTTTTGGGGCTCAATCCACTGTCTGATATTCCCTCTTCCATCTTTGCTATGATTCCACCGAGCCTTTCAACTCATTTCGGCATCGCTTCGTTTTTGTTGTTGATATCTATTCTAACGATTCAAAATTGATGGCCTGCATCGATTTGAGATCTTAACCATTCGTACGAAGTTGTATATGCACACGGGGCTATCACTTGTTACACTCGCCAGTCTTTTGTCTTGGTTGGTCGCGGAAGAAACTGCTTCTGGAGATGGGTTGGACATTGCCCATGCTCTGATAATCTATGGCAAATCGGAAATATACAGCTTGAAAGGCTGGCTGCCAATCCTTCCTCCCATGAGCCTTACTATCATGCCCAATCAAAGCCTAGTAGCGATATGTAGTCTTGTTGAAATTGCTACACCCGGCCCACTGCCGACGATCAGCAGCCGAACGAAAGTGCACCTGCCCATAACTGGGGTGAACCCAGCATCAAGATCCTTTTCACAGGCCTGCTATACACATTATATTATTTGCACTTTGCGGTTAGGCATTTCTATAGGCTTGGCTAAGTTTTCAGCTGTTATGACAGCTAATCACATCGTTGCTGTTACGTTTTGCAACCTCGCCCCGCAGACATATATAAGTGAACTACTCTCCCAGCATCTCTGACCCAAGGTGGCACTCTCAGTGAGCTCTATGAGTAAACTTTTTTTTTTTTTAATTTACAGCACGTTTGTTCGAAATCATCCATTTGGGCTCAAATTATCTCCATTGGTTCCCATCCGGGCGTTTCCGTTAAGCCCTTGAAATTCGTCAACAAGCTCTGTCCCCTCCAAGATCCGCTCCCAATCTGCGACTTGTGCGGCTCTCCAACTCAGCATTTCATCCACAAGGTATTGCTGTCGGCTTTGGATGAACTTGTTTGCCTCTGACAGCATATCCTCGGCATACTTCAGTTCTTCTTCTGGCACTTTGCTGGCTAATTGGTCAAGATACTTCCGCAATCCGGAGCCCTTTTTGGAAGGTCCGCCACGATGATGCTGGTGGCTCTTCCCTTTGGACTTCTTTTGTGAACCCTCTGAAGCATTCGTCGCAACCCTTGGATGAAGCCCGTTCTGGTCCGCTGAGGACCTCGATCCACCACAGCCTCTTTCAACCGACTTTATCCAAGCATATATGGTTTCGTCGGATGTCTGAGGGTTGACGTTCAATCTCTCTTGAACGTGTGTGGCAATTCGGTCTGGGGGTTTGTGGCTTTTGATGTAGTCGTTAAACCAAGTTCTGATCTTTTTCATTTCGTACGATCTTCTGGCTTTAGAATGTTAGGTTCCACACTGGCGCATTCACATTACTCGTGCCATACTTACTGTCTAGACTTTTTCTTTCATATTTTCCTCTTGAACGAATTTCTAGGCATTCTATTGGGTCCATGGTTGCCGCAACTGTTCGGGTCCAGTTCCAAACGACGGTCTTCATTTCTTCTGCGAATACCTCCTTCCAACAAAGAACAAAAGCTATGTTGGCGAGTTGATAAGACGTTTCTTGCGACTCACGCACCTGTCGATTCCAACACCTAATAGATTCCTCCCCAGCATTCACGTCTACCATCAGTTGAAGCTCGGGATCCCTTGCAAGCAAGATATCCTTCGGCGTATTCCAGGTATTGCTGACCGAATTCCATTCTACCGTTCTTTCTATTACACGAGAAGGAGTACGGTCGCGGATTCGGTCTGGGACAACACGAAGATACCACATGGCACTGCAGAGTCCAGAAAACGTCTTCACTTCCATCTCGCCATGCAATTCGCTCTCTGCACAGCCCATGATATGGAATAACATGGCCAAGTCGTCCTTGCCAAAACAGTCTGTCCGGCTAAAATCGGGTCGCCATCTGTACTGGTCGTTGTGTATCAGCCGCAAGACCTGTATATCGAGCAGAGGAGATTTCCCCAGCATCCGCTGTACTTGGACTCTAGTCCACCGAGGGGAGTCCGGCACGCTTCCATTCTCTCCTGCGAACTGTATCCGCGTAGATATCTCGTGTGGTACATTCATGGCCAATTCTGGATGAAGCTCGTCCGATGTTCTAACAAATTACACTATCACTGCCTGAAATACGGCGGATCCGGTACGACTTAACCCCCACGATTAGGAACGACCCGGTTGTTTTTATGCGAGGCCATGTGCTACGCGGTCCGTTGTCCTTCCCTTCAGAGCAAGAGCAACGAACGGGGTTGCACGAGGCGAAGATGCGATTCAAAGATTACTTCGTGGAAAAAGAGACCTTTTTCCAGGCAGCCAGTGGAGAGCGGCGTCATCTCTTGGGAACTGCTCTCAGTATGGTGAAGCTGCACAATGCGAGGCAGTAAGCGGGGCTTTTCCACATGTCAATGTTTTTGGTCAATATTTCCTGGGTTAGAAGTGCCCAGCAAGCCTCAGAGACAGATACGCCCATGCCATAGATAGCGGAACGAGCTCTGAAAGGTCTGAATACACTCACCGAAAAGCCAGCGCGTCCCCGTCTTAGCTGGTTGGGCGAGCATTATCTGTGGCGTCCACACAGCGTTCAGCTGAACAGGCCCCCGCAACCCCGAACAGGTCGCAGAGTTTTTGAGGCGCAATAATCAATATGCCCCTTTTCTTAAACAAGGTCAATCATAGAATGCCGAGCTGCCATCGAAACTGCCTCGCGACCCAGCATCTGCATGAGGCTCTTGCAGAGAAGCCGCCTGGCTTTCTGGGGTCCTTAAGCCCCTCCAGAGCAGTTCAGAGAGTATTGGTGAGTTTTAAAACCACTCTGAACTTCACGTTCGCTTTTCAAAGAACTCTGCAATGGAATCTGCAACATTGAACGTAGCTGAGCCAGTACAAACGCTGGTAGAGGTCTCGGTAGCCTACGATGAGATCTTGGCGCACCCGGAGAGGTATTTTCAGGTTAGTTGCGATACTCTGGATTCCAGAAGTAGAGCTGAGCCAACTAATTGACCAGGGATCTGACATCGTCTGGATGATGGTTTCTTCAGCTCTTGTGTTTTTAATGATTCCAGCATTGTCGCTCATATATGCTGGGATGGGCAATCGTTCCTATGCGCTGACTTTATTTCGCCTTCCTCTCATGACCGCTGGGTTTATCGGCTTTCAGGTCGGTATTTTGAGTACTGGTAATGCGTGCATTCATAGTGCTGAAAGAATGTAGTGGGCTCTCTGGGGATACGCCTTTACTTTTACTCGATCGTCGGTAAACTGGTGGGGAGGTGAAAGACGAGCTTTTGGTCTGACAGATGTCATTGCACACCCCATTGACATAGGAGACGATGGTGAAGGTGGATCCATCCCCGAGCTCGTATATGTCCTCTATGAGGGAATGTTTGCCGCATTCACGTAAGGATTCTCTTAAACATAAAAGAAGATTTTCTGATAATGAGCCATCAGTGCTGCGCTTGTCTGTGGAGGAACGATGCACAGAGCGCCTCCAACTCGGTTCCTAGGGTTCATAACATTATGGTCCGTTTTGATATACTATCCAGTTGCCAGGTGGTCATGGGACTCGGATGGATGGTCGAACAAACTCGGAATCATGGATTTTGCAGGTGGCACGCCGGTCCATATTGTCAGTGGTACCACCGTTGCTGCATTTGCCGTTTTCTGTGGCTTTGAGGAAAGGAGAATGTCTGGTGAAGTCTTAATCGCCGTTGAAAGGCTTTTCGAGAATTTCCAAAAGCGACTGTACAAGAGACTGATCAATCCCTGGGTCGAGCAATGGAAGACCCTTCGCAGCCTGGTTCGCTATTGCTCGGTTCGCTATTTCGGAAAAACACCCAGGCCACTCGAGGACGACGAAAGTGATAGTGATAGTTCTGATGATGGGGAGCAGGAAGTTGAACCGTATAGTGTCAACTATGTTGTTCTTGGAACTGCTTTGTTGGTGGGTGCCGCTTCTTTCCAACAAATCAACACCCCTCTTCATATGCTGACACCTGATGACGCAGTGGTTTGGCTGGTCGGGATTCAATGGAGGCTCAGCCCTTGGAGGCAATCTGCGTGCGGTCTCTGCTTGGACGTCAACGCATATTGCAGCCAGTAGTGGAGGAGCAGTGGGTGTTCTGTTGATCTGGCGACGTAAGATGTTCGCCAGAGCGGCAGATCCTGGCCAAGACATGTCCTACGATAACCTTACCGCCTTGTATTTCTGTGATGGAGCTATCGCCGGCCTAGTTGCTATCACTCCAGGTGCTGGGTTCGTAAGTGGATTACTGTCCTCCTGTTGGTTCTGAATCTGACATGTTAGGTGCCTGTTTGGAGCGCGGCTATTTTTGGGGTCATATCTTCCTTGGTAGTCTACCTGTTGAAAGAGGAGGCTTTGATCTTCTTGAAGAGAGATCCGTTACAGATATTCGCCGTTCACACAGGCGGTGGTATTGTCGGCATGTGTCTTACAGGCCTATTTGCGAGGTATGTCGAACCATTTTCGAAAAGAAATTCACTAATGGACGTTTCTTGCCAGTGAAGCTACAATTGGACTTGACGGCCACTCCACTATACCTTATCCAGACCGCACGAGAGGTGAAAGACTGGGGTGAGGACATCCAAATATCTCATTTCAAATGTCTTCTCATAGCTAATGACATGTTTTCAGATATCAGATAGCGGATTCCGTTGCCGGAATAAGTTACACCTTTGTCGTCACTTTGGCCATATTATACTTCGAGAAACTTGTGGTTTTCGTGTTTATGAATATTGGAAAGCCCTTGCGTGACTGGAAACCGGTACCTGGAGTCACAAATACATACCGAGATCACTTACAGGCCACACCGATGCAAACCTGGCGAGCTGCACACGACGATGTTCCCTTGCAAACAATTGACCATCCACAACATCCAGGGCCGTTACTTGGTCCTGTTGAAGATGCTCCGATCGTCAATGGAAATACTCCACACCATCAAACCGGCTTGGTGGTCTAAGCTGGTGAATTTTGACGAAAGTGTCGAGCCTTGTAGATACTTCGTACAGGGATATCGTGCCAGGGACTGGTAATGGACGGAGGAAATTTCTATGACCATGCTCAAGATACCCCGATGTATTGTAATTTGTATCGAATCTAACAGTATTATAAGCCTATGTGTACTTGTACTTCGATCGCTGGAGAATCATGTTCGTTTGGGTGTGTGGCATGGCCATTCTCGAAAGATTGCGGCCTATCCCAACTGCGCAGACAAGTCCACCGGTCTCAAGAAAAGTGCTCTAGAGTGATGTAAGACTTTCGAGCATGTCACTTAACATTGAATTGGAAGACGCATGGTGATTGCCGTTCAAAAGTGCAAATTAAATAGAAATCCGAAACTTCGAGAGGCCCACACGTCAGTGGTGGCAGTGCCTGGTCTTTTCCATAAACAAGGCTGCCCAATACCTGTACGCCTCTCCCACCTGATAGGTGCAGCTGATAGCCAGCGACCTGTATTTGAACTTAAAGGACATGATCCTGCGTCTGCCTGACGCCTTCCCGCCCGATCTGGCTTCATTGGCCGCTTCCCGATCCAGGTCACCTCATGCCACCATCGATTTTCTCACAGAGGCTTGTGCGATTCTCCGAGCATTTAATTGAGGTGTAGAGGCTTGTCCAAAAACATTCCCTACCGTACCATATCAACAACTAAGTCCAGCGAGTCTGTCTGCCCGAGAACCACAATCAAACGGTTCAAATGGATGCATCCGTATGTTTGAAAGATATTGGGCGACTTATCCATGCTTATATTGCACCCAACTGATTATGTGCGAGCAGGTCAATTGTGTCATTTGCTGTCAGCGAACATCTCTCTACGTCCCCCCGACGTGTGCGAGAAGATGCGCTGGCTGTTCACCGACGCGTATGTACTGTGTGTCATGTACCACAGCGGGCTGTTTATCTGCCATCTGCCACGAACATCCAACATGTTGGCAGCAACATGTTAACCACGATATTGCTCATTTGAGAGATACACATAAGATCATCGATCCCTTCCCGTCGCTATTCGTTGAAGCCGCGACACATTCAGAGAAGGATAAGGCTATCCTGAAGCGCCTTCACGAGGAGGATAGATTTGCCAGATGGTTTTCTGTCAAGCTAGGAGGTGAAGACCCTGAACTATGGCTTTACGATCGCTTTATCCGTCTTTGCGACCCTGCAAGGACAGGGAATAGAGCTACTGAGAACCACTATCCTTCATTCGTCTCGTTCGTAGGCGATACTTCCGTTGGGAAGTCGACAATCGTTCGAGCTATGCTGCTTCTTGGACTGTTCGAATCATCAGCCAACCTGAGGGACTTCACAAATCATGCGCACTCGACACACGATCTAGATTTGATCGCTTGGGCTCATAACAAAGGGTGCTCAATGCCCGTCCCAAGGTCTGGAAACTTTGATCATAAAACAGACCCGACAACCTTCGGCGTTCACTTATACCATGATGATTCTACAGTTATGCATAGGAATGGATCTCCACAGTCTGAACAGCCATCACGGGAAGGTTCTCACTCCAAACACTTCCCATTACTTTTCGCAGACTGCGAGGGTTTTGGAGCTGGAACGGCCACTACTCTTGCTCTCCGACTGGCTGAACTGAACGAAGATGATGATGCTAGCATTGAAAAGCTTCCGATAACTGCTCCTTGTTACAGTACCGGAAGCAAAAATGGCATAGACTTGTTCTATGCTCGCGTTCTTTACGCCATCAGTGATGTCATCGTGTTTGTGACCAAAGGAGACCAAACCATCAAGCCAGATCTTATTCGGGTTTTGGAATGGGCGTCCGCCGCGGTAAAGAAGTCATACAACCAGCCTTCTCGTAAGACACTCATCATTGCTCGAAACATGGAGACTACCACCGAAGCATACACGAATGAATCGTTGAAGCAGAAGTATCTCTACAGCTTTGGCACTGAGAAGCTCTGGGCAGATTCAACTATTTTGAACAGCTTTGTCGAAGACCACAACCGCTTCGTCCATCCACACTCGGCAATATGGGATAACGATCAGCTGTACAAAGCCTTGTTCCAGGATATCAAATGCTGCTACGTTCCCCATAAAGGGCTCGATTCGAACGCATCCCCAGAAAGATCCACGGACATGTTTGAACACCTGAAAGCGCTTCGAAAGCAAATTGAATATTCGGTAAATGACGAACGACGTATACGTTCTCGGGGATTTTCACATTACAACGTCCCTGCTCTGAATCATATACTAGTCCAAGTATTCGAGCACTTTCGTACTTCAGAGGATCCTCTAAATTTCTTTCTGGCAGCTCGTCGTGACAATCCGACTCCTCACAATATCCCAGGGCACATCGCAAACTTTTTGCGTCTTGTGTTAGAAAGCACTGAAGACCGGACCCCAGGCATCAAGGATATGACAGTATCTGCCATCTCATTGATGTGTCTGATATATGCCAACAGATGGCAAGATGTGCTGTCTAACCGTCAGGTTTTCTATCTCAGTCCTTGCATATATAATGCTGACACTATGAAGCACTCATCCTGGACCCCGAAGATATGTTTGATCATGAGCTGAGAAAGTTTTGGGACGAAGGCCTCGAACTCTATCTCGCCCAATACGAGAAATGCACCTACCCATTCGTCGCGAGGGATGGTTCTGTGATTTATTGCAACATCAGGGGAAGAAATCAGCACAAGATGCACGTATATACTCCTAGTTCTGGAATAAGCGGACCGCAAAGATGTTTGGAGGCTCAAGGCGAGTTTCTATATCGAAGATCCTGGAGTCCCGCAGCTCAAGAGGCATGGAGGACCGTCATCAAGAAAAGATTTCAACATATGTACCACCAAGCTTTCAACGAGTCCGAGTCATCTTCTAAGCCCAGGCAACGCATTCTTGAGATCCGGAAACAGATATACAGCACCCATTATTCTGCATGGGGTCAGCTACGAAGTAACAAGACATGTCTCTCATGCTACCAATCTGTCCCTGATCACGTTCTTCCGTGTGGTCACTCTTATTGTCCATGCTGTGTCCAGGAGTTAGCAAATGTTTCTCGATCTTTTGAGTGTGCGTTCGATATGCCAGCGTGTATTCTATGCGGGACTCATAATCCGGCAAATCCACACCAGATTCGACTAAAACCAAGGTGCGCTGGAGCGAGAATACTCACACTGGATGGTGGAGGCATCCGAGGAATTGTGGAGCTCGCACTCGTCAAGGCGATTGAAAGGGAAGTTGGCATCAACATCGAGATAGGTGAAATGTTCGACTTAATTGTTGGGACAAGCACGGGTATTACAAAAATCCTTGTAGCTTTTCGCCATGTACTGACAACATTTAGGAGGTATTGTTGCGCTTGCGCTTGGAATGGTGCCTAGGACACCGGAAAACACGTTCGACGCTATGGTGAACTTTTTCGAAGAAGCTGCCAAGAATACCTTCGTCCACTCTCGGGCGGGGTTTGACATCGGCACTAAAGTTTTGATGCTTCTGGGCAGGTATGAGAGCAAGTATTCATCTGAGCCTTTAAAAGCTGCATTGATCGACTTCTTCGGTGATAAGACCAGTTTGTTCGCCCCAGCAAAATCTCGCAATGTTCAGAGTACAACGAGAGTGGCGGTGACCACAGCGCGGGATGAAGGGGGTACCGAGTATCTCATTGCCAATTACAATCGCCCACAAGGCAAATGGTCGAGATTTGAGAGAGAGGATGATGTCAACAAAGATATGAAAATCTGGGAGGCGGCTCTTGCAACCTCAGCTGCGCCATTTTATCTTCCGCCTTTCAAAAGAGACCACGGCGGCGCGGACTTCGTGGATGGGGCTGTGTATGCTAATTGTCCTGCCAAGGTTGCAATGGAGGAGAAGGAGAACTTGTGGCCAGATGGCGCAACGTCACTAGACATCCTGCTGTCCTTAGGTACTGGCCATCAAGTCAAGGTAAAGCCAAGGATCATGAAGGCGTTCAGATATGGGGCCTTTAAGCCTCTGTTGAAAATGTTCGAGCGACAAATGAATACTGAAGGAAATTGGAACGAAGTCGTGAGAACGACTCCGACCAATATCAGGTCGAGACTTCATCGGTTGAATCCATCCATCAAGGCAAAAGGAGAATTAGGTGGATATGTCGATATCGACGACGAAAAAGAAATCGAGCATCTCTTTCGCTCCGTTTCGGATTGGACGAAGAATGCAGGTCTAACAAGCATTCAGCATATCAGTAACGTTCTGATTGCGAACCTCTTCTTCTTCGAACCTGACCCGGAATGTCTCCCTAGCGAAAAGGCAACGACATTGTCAGGCGACATCAGATGTCGACTTCAGCATGATAGCAAGGTACTACATAAACTTCTCGCTACCAAGACTTCTGCTTTCTGGCACGCCACTGTCACCCGCACAGAAGTTGCAAGACTCGAGAGCTTGGCGGAAAATCGCTGGCGTCTTCTCAAAAATCGGCGTGAGGCTACGACAGAGCCGGCAAGAATGATCATTGAAGACGAAGGGATAAAGAAGTTTCGCCTGAAGTTCGAGGTGCCATGCGTGCAGACTGGGTCCACGTATCAGGTGTTGGCAATCCAGCTGGCTGGAGTGCCTATGAAAATTGCTATCAGTGGGTTTCCAGCGACGTTAGAGGAACTTGGGGAGAGATCTAGGTGCCAATGGCTACAATAAGTGTGTATTTGGAAGACTAAATGATCGTAAAGCTGTTGGAGTTATGTTGTCTGAATATTTTGTTTACTTATTAGCGAAACTCGTGATATCTTGCCCCCGTAGTTGGCAACTGGCATTTCCAGTGACAATCGGAGCTATCGTGCTGCATGATTCATCGAAGACTCTCGGTGTACATCTATTCATGAGCACGAAATAGACATTTTTGAGTTTGAACTCGCATCAAATTCACCTTCATAAACTCTGTTGGATTTGGTTCCGATAAATGGTTGATGGTCAGATGTGTGGTCTACATTCTCTTTCGAAGACATAGTTACACCTGCCAATGATGGCATGAAACATACATTGAACCGCTCTGATTGAGTCCGGTCGAACCCGAATAAGTACACCTCCATATCCACAATTTCGCGAATCTAGAAGAGAGGTTTGGACATTGGCGCAATGATACCTTGCTTGACCAGAACCCTCGGTTTGGTAGCATCTTGGAACGTCTCCTTCGTTGACCATTGAGGTCCAATTGGGAGCCTAAGCGCTCGTTCGTACTGTTGCTGAGTCTCGAAAGTATGCGGCAGTGTTGTGGCGAGGTATTTGGAGTTCTGCATTCATCAGTCATTAGCCCAATTGAAAAATTTCACATCAAAGAAGTACCTTTTTGACCCGCTTCTCATTAATGATCACCTTGTCCAATTTCGCATCCTTTCTCTTGTCCGCCTTAATGCCATCAACTTTCGTCAAAAATCTTCCCTTGTTCTTAGCATTCTCCTTCTTGCTCACGCCCTCACCCACCCAGCTGCCCCAGCCTGGTAGTGTGTTATCAACGACTTTGTCCTCCTCATCCTCAATAGTCTGCTTTTTCTCAGCCTCAAATTCGCCCACGACGTCTGCACCGGCAAAAGCTCTTTTGATCAGATCTTGGTCGCGGAGTGCAAATGGAAGATAGGGGCCACTGTCATCCTCGTTCTCAGAGTCGGCGTTTGAATCAGAAAGTGCGTCAATGAGAACTGTAGCCTTTTTACCCTTCTTAGGAGGCTTCTTTGTAGACTTGGACTTGCTGACCAAAAGCGCTGCTTGGCTAAGGTCGAGCTCTTCGACATCGGTGGCATCGTTTTTCTTGTGGCGCCGGCGTTTGGCTTCTGCTTCACTGACTACGCTGGATTTCGAAGTCACTCTCGACCAGGCTCCACCTTGTGTCTGTGTTTCTGGCTTGCTTTTCAGAATTGGCTTGGACAATGGTCGTTTCGATGACTTGGAGGCTGACGAGGCAGTCTCGATTGGAGCATTTTCGGTTCCATGGACTTGACGCTCGGCTGTATCCTCGTCATCTGATTCCACCCGTTCCTCAAACTCGTCGAGTTTGGCGGCCTTCTTTTTTGAAGCTACATGACTACTAGGTCCAAAGATTCTTCTGCCTATATCGCCATCTTCCTCCTCGCTGGGTGTCTCCTCGCCAGCGAGTTCTCTTCGAAGTTCTTCGGCTGCAGCATCATTCTGTTTCTTTCGAGCTGCATCAGCTTTCCGCATGAAATCCATATTCGCTAGTCTAGCTCCAGGGAGAGTCTCATCCATCAAGTCTGGGCGTCCTAAGTCTTTAAGATTCTGTAGAAGACGCTTTCGCGTGCCAGAATCATCGTCCTCATTAGAGTCATCGTCGGAGTCGCTCAAAGATTCGTCGGAATCGTTTTCAAATTCCTTCCTCACAGCTCTTCCCTCGACCCGCTTTCTGAGCTCGTCCTCTCTACGAGCCATCTCTGTGATGCCCGACCTGGCGTCCTCATCCCAAGCGGCTCGACCAGTTCCCTTCATAGCCTTCGCCCATTTACTCTCTCTATGCTTAGCACCCATGCGCTCCTCAGCACGTCTTCGATCCTGCTTCTCCATTTCATCCTCAGAAGGCTCGAATCCGCCTTCTAAGAGCGCTTCCTTCTCTAAACGATCTTGCTTCTCTCGCTGCTTGCGGTGGACTTTACGGTAGGACTTGCTCTTGATCTTTTTGATTCGCTTTGACTTGGCTTCTTCACGAAACATAAGTTCTCGCGCCATCCTTAACTGGTCCCTTCGTTCCTTCACTTCCTCAAGAGACATTTTCTTCGTCTCAAGCTCCTCAAATTCACGGATCTTGTCCTCGTCATCCTTTCCGTCGGCTATGGCGAGACCACTTTCTTCGAGAATGCTTTGAATTGTGGCCTCCAATTCGTTGAATGGCTTCGAAAGATTGGCCGGCATGAGAGACTTGTTCGAATGTGCGGATGCGATTTCGTTGTCCTGTAGAGGAAACATAAGATGGTCCGCGCGACGATTATGCTTGACAGTATCTGTCCATCTATCCAATGTTTCCTTACTCTTCTCATATGCAGCACTTCGGTCAAGACGGTCCTGCTGGCGCTTCTCTAAAGGTACTTTGGATGGAGCAAGTTTCTTTTTTGATGTCTTGGACTCCTTGACACTTGGATCTGTCACAGCCACATCTTGTGATATCCTTTTCTTGCTCGATGGCAGACCGGACATGGAAATTGCGCTCGAAGTTATGATGTAGTCGTTCCTCCGCTTCGCAGCAGCTTCTTTGTGATCGCCATCTTGGGGGATGCTCTCAATCATTTGATCAAGAGCTGCAATTTTCTCGGGGTTCAGGACATCGTCGTCCTCATCGCTAGAAGATTCCGAAGATGGGTCTTCGTCGCTTTGCTCGCTGTCTTTCTCAGATTCTGACCCAAACATGTCCTCATCGGTATCCTTTTCACGATTTTGGCCTTTGCCTTTCGCAACTTCCCGCTCCTCCGTTTCTTCAGCATCCAGCATGTCCAGGTATATCGCCATATCCACTGCGTCTTCCCCAAGGTCCCCATCCTCAAGTTCAGAGTCCGAGTCTTCCTCCTCCTCTTCGTCGAGGTTCACAACACGATCCCTTTTCGGCTTCTTCTTCTTCTTCTTCTTCTCTTGTCCTCCGCTAAAAGTAAACCCTTCAAATCTCTCCTCATCACTTTCACCAAATGCCTCGTCACTATCCAGGTCACTATCATCATCACTGTCCACCTGTCCCAGCTTCCACTCATTCCCCTCACTGTCGCTCCCCTCCTCCACATCCAGCTCGTCAAATCTGCCCTTTTGGACTTTCTGCTTCTTCGCACTTAATTCCTCTTCCACCTCCTCGTCATCTTCGTCATCTTCATCTCGCCGCCTCTTATTCTTGTTCGGTCGTGAACTACCACCCTCCTGCGCGCCAAGTCGACTTTGGCGGACCTTCACTCGATCCGGATTTTCATGCGAGGCAATCGCAAAGGCGTCGAGAGACCTCTTTTTCGAATTGTTCTTTGCCTTGGGTTTCTTGTTCGGCGCTCGGCCATGGGATTGTCGTCCTGCCATATCTACGGAATTCGAGTTGTGTTTCAACGTGGGGATGTCAGGACCCAAGCTTGAAATTCTTATCGGGAAACTTTTTTGACGGATGCGGCCGCTAGCGCGATTTGGAGCTTGAGGAATTACACGTCCAAACATCGAGACTCTGGATGACCATTGACCTTCAGCAGCAATCATGAAGCCCACTCAAGCCCTCGCAAAGCGCTTGAAGCGTCTTGCGCTCACGACTAAAGCTACGAATAAAGGATACTACAAGGGAACTGGAACAGGGCCTATGGGTACGCATACGAAGCACGGAGGATATATCATCGATTGGGACAGAGTCAGGACATATGTTGTGCCGCAAAACCTGAAAGATTTCAAGGTATGGACTGCGTCCGTGGGCCCTTAGGATCGGAAGAGCTAATCGTCAATTCTAGCTTACGCCGTTCGTCACAAAGAACATGAAGAGGACGCAGGGACGATTTGAAGGAGATCCTAAAGGGGCAGTCAGTGGAGCGGCATATCTGAAGAAGTGGAAGGACGAGAACGGAGAGGATTGAATGGGCAGCAATAAGCGTTCTTTTTGAATTGTATGTGGATCAACTGGGTCATTGCCCGTGGCTGCTAACATTCTGTAGCGCCATTTCGAGTGTATCATATGGGTCTGGAGTTGAAAAGATTGTGTAACATATCTGTGCGAACAAGACGCCACCAACCACCAGGGCGAGAAATGGTAGACTTGTCAATGCTTTGGACACCTCGCAGATCACGACACGATGGGAAGGAAGATGTATACTGCGGGATCCAGGTCGGGTCTGATCGAGAATGTAGACTAATGAAAGTGTATGACAACCAATTTGTTGCACTTGGCATACAAATTCTGGACATACAGTATGATTTTGGAGTGCAAATGCATACTGTGTAATGTGGGAAGTTTCCCAAGGGATAAACATATCTCAGCACGCGAGATCACCTCCCAATTCGATTTCGTTATTTCTGCTGTCAATTCTGTACTTTCAGCTGCAAGCAATACGGTTAAGCTCAGGGATTATATCTAGTTCTAATCTAAAAGATCAAAGCGACCAAGCCTTGTGTGCTTTGGCAGGGCAGTTTCTTAACTATGAATGATAGTTCCGAACTGAAACCGAAGTCTCAAGGCATTTTAATGTCGTCTATATCATGGAAATCCTCGCTATCTTGTCATAATTTATGGTGCAAAGTCGGGGCATTTTTCTTCTTATAATTTTGATATCTTCAACCTAATACAGCAGCCATTAATTTCAATCATCCATTGTCAAGTCAATAACAACCCGCTCCACCTCTCTCTTCCCCTCTTCATCCCCCTTCTGTGCAACCTCAAACAGACCCTCAATCCACTTTCCCAAACACTCAAACATACTCCCCCTCCCATCAAACCCCCACTCCTCTACAATACCATTACAAAAGTCTCTCATAACAACCAATCTTTTCCTTCTCCATTCCTCCATCCTCCTCTCACTCACCATGCCCTTCGCTGTAGCCCGCAATACCTTCGCCTCGTCCACTGGGCACAGATACGGCGGCTGTCTCGCGTCTTCTGCTAAACTGGCGCTACCTTGCATGATACAAGCGTAGAAAGTGCAGTGCCCTATTCCGAAGCAGTGACCCAGTTCATGTGATGCCGTGCGTGCTAGACGGGCGAGGTGGAGGAGCGTGAGAGCTTTGGGTGTGGCGGGAGGAGTGTAGACTTGTAGTGCTCGGTGGAGAGGTGTTACTTTCAAGAATTCCTTGCTTTTGCTTGCTTCGAGATCCGCCGCTGCACTTTTCGCCGCCTTCATTTTACCTGTACTCATAATTTCCTCATCGCTGAGGAATGTCTCAAGATGCGCCTCACAATGCGAAGCAGGCCACCCATGAACGCGCTCTACGTTCTCCTCCTCATCAAAGCCGGGCCAATACCTTGCACCGCTCACAACAGCAACTCGACTCCCACCATAAGCTCTTCCACATACAAATTCATCCTCCTCGTCTTCGTACAGATCATGCTCCACTAGCATAAGCAGCGCATATACATCATTCGGCAGACTCGCGATGGCGAAGTCCAGGATGTCATTCAGGTTCAACTGGTTGGAGTATGGATAGTTTGGCGTTAGACGTGAGCGGATGACAGTGTATTCGTCGCTATCTTTGGAGCGGAGCCCGATTTGAGGGTCATCAGGCTCAGAATCCAGATGCATGGATCGGGATGTGGCCTTGGACTTCGATCTCGATTTTGATTTCCCCTTGCCTTTGGCTTCTGTTATCTCGTCCCCATCCTGAATCCACGAAAACCACCCCTCAGGCATAACCTTGACATCCAATCCATGATAAAAGACTCCAACATACTTCGCGACAAGCTCATAATCTAATCCCAAGCTCCTCTTCTTTCTCTCTCCCTTCGGTACAGTCCACCCCCTCATGAACCTAACACCATCACTGATTTCGGGTGGCAGACTGATATAAATTGTTTTCCTCTCCTCCGTAATCCTGTTCACATGACTGTTACGGAGCCATGAACGTAGTGATTGGCCTTGGTGGCGGGGGTAGAGGGATATTTCTGAGGAGGGGAGGACGAGTGGTGCCGGGTAGATTTTGGTTTCAGCTTCATCCACTTGAATTTGTGATGTGTTTTTGGTGCTGGATTGGGATCTGGAATTGGATTGTGAAGCAGGGTTTACATTACCGTCAGATGTAGCTGCTGCAAGTCTTTGTTCGAGATTAGGACGAACATAGCCTGCAGTTTGGGCGTAGGGTGTGCTTGTGAAGCAGAGAGATTCATGCTTGCATGTAGTAGCGGCACATGACGACTTTGGAGGCATGGTGATGAACAAATCGACAAGCGAAAGTACGACTTGGGCAAATTGCCGAAGAAGCGAGATATATAGATCTAGTTTTAAGTGGGAGCTTTTCCACCTTAGGCGATATATAGTTAATGAGTCATGTAGGTAGATGTATACGCGCTGAGCGGTTGGTCAAAGGATGCCTAAATATAATCAAGATCACGTGGCGTCAATAATTCGAATACAGGGGTCTTGAATTCAACCTCGCTTAGCTTGGGAAAGGTAAACAGCTCTGGTTCTTGTCTATTCCGCGAGGTAGCAAAAAAGTATGGAGCGATGCTCGGAACTTTAACGCAAGAAATTTCCTGTTCAGAATCTTGAGATACATTTCATTAACGTCAAGAATGTCGGCCTCTCATTGATAGTACCTTCAACAACACGTGGTCTGTGATACATAATATTTCCTGTCCCTCATGCACGCATCACTGAAAGAACTATCAAGGTTACCCGTTCAAGAAACAACACTAATTACATTCGAAATCACTGTCTAATAAAGCGGCTTTGGCCAAGCATCCAAAGTATACAACCAGCTATCGATACTAGCCTGATCGTACTCGCAGCTCATCGTGCTATTGTCACCACTCCAAATCGGTCGCAGCGGCCATGCGCAGATCTGTGCATTTGCGCCAACGCTGTCACCGGCAAGATGAGTAGCATTGAGGGTTGTTGGCACGACGCCGTTCTCAACCCAGTCGATCATGACTGCTAGGTTGGTTTGTGGAAAAGGTCCGTTGGGTTGCGCTGTGTCAGGGGAGCCTTGTTAGAGAGTCAGTAATTGGTTGAAGGGAAATGATTACGATAGGGGAATACATAATTTCCTAGAGGATATCGAGATATCTAGAGTCAGAAATAAGACTTACAATGAGCAGCTCCTGGTACAAGAAACAGCTTGTACCAGTCATTCAGAGCAGAGATAGAATCGTTATAGCTCAAGTCCGGGTACATTATCTGGCGAACAGAATCGTGATATCGAACCGAAGATGCAGCAGGGATGGAATTATCCGACTCGCCATGAAAATGAATGACCTTCCCACCAGCAGCATTGAAGCTCGTCAGATCAGGCCAAGTAGTTTGCAGGACATCCTCATATCGTTGCCAACCTTCATACATCCAGTCACGCAGAGTGTCGTAAGTCACACCTTCGATCGAGGTCAGAGTCGAAGTATCCAGGAGTTCGAGATAGCGGGTGACCCACTCTCCTCCGAGGCCAGAGATGCTGACTCCCCAGGAGTTAGTAGCAGAGTCAAAAGCCGTTGTGGCATCGTCGAAAGAAGCTGAGGGCTGGTAAGACAGGTATGCCTGTTTCTCGTCCATTGTTTTCAAACCTTTAATGATGGTAGTCGCAACCTCGACGGCCTTAGCTGTCACAGTTCCATTCTGCTCTGGAGTTGGGGTGACTGGTCTGAATTGACGTCTGCCTAGCCCTCCCGTTGAAGCTGTGACGGCAGCGCAGTAGTATGGTTTTCCGATTGTGACATTGATGTTATAATTCAGTTTGCAAAGGTCTGTACGGGAGACTACACCATCAACCTTGCCGTCCATGCTATCACATGCTGCAATTGTGGCGTTGACGATAGCCTCGAACTCGCATGGGGGAGGGAAGTACCCTACAGTCTGCTCGACGACATTCGAGTGAAGATGATTGATTTGTTGCTGGCCGTAACGGAAGGCTGGAGCTCCTATAATTGCGCCATCAAATTGGTCCGCGAACCTCTGGACTTGACTCCATCCTTCGCGACCACCTTCTGAGCAGCCCTGATAGTAGGAGTATAGTTTCGTAGAGTTTGAGATGAAGCTTGCTCGCTTAGAAAGGCTGGTGGATGAGTTGGTACTCGGGATCGCATCACTGGACATATTGAAGAATGACCTGGTGAATTCCTTGCCGATCAAAGCCAGTTCATGTTGAGCTTGATATCCAAACATATACACTGCAGGCCAATTCAGAGTGCCATTGGCGAGCAATGTGACAGCATCAAACTGCGTAGTGAAGCTTCCAAATCCGCCATCAGTTAAGCCCGACACAGCACCATACTGCACACCACCTGGAAGAGATCCCGACGTCGTCGTTCCCGAATTGATCGCAAGACCACCACCACCAGTAGACAAGTAACGATTCTTGAACTTTTCTGGTGCGGGGAGCCAGTAATTGAGATTTACTTTGTCGCTCGTCCCATCATGGCTATACGCGAAAGTAACATTGCAAAAGTCAAACGTCGCATCGGGGAACATCTCCGCACCGCTGACAGAGGCGTTGAAGATAGGACTGGCAGTGACAGATGCCGAGTCGAAAGACAGACCCCGGACGAATCCATCGCCTGGCAAGGTGGATTGCACGTAAGATATGGTGCATACATCGTTGATTGTGACTGCGTTGGCGCCAGCAGCGAGGGCTGGTGCTGAGAGGGCGACCAGTGAGTAGCGCATCTTGCTGTCCAGATCTCTACTGAAACGAATGATGACAGAGAGGAAAACCAACGAGGTACCGGGTAGGGAATGTGGGCACCAGAGAGGAAGGATGAGAGGAGTAGAGAAGAAAAATAGAAAAAGTAATGGCAGGATACATGGCTATATACATGATGATGTCCCCTCGTCCGAGCCATAACCAGCATCAAAACACTCTACCAAATTTTTGCCAGCTCCACTTTGGTTTTTTATGAGCCACATCGTCACGATGGCTTCTGGGAGTTAAGAGATAGGCTTCGGGAAGTGGACTGCAGAGTTGACTGAGTCGTCGCTGCCGTCCTGCAAATTTTGGAAGTTTCGTTGCTGGGTCTTTGATCGGTTGATGTCCAGGTACACGCGTCGCCGGACCTCGCCCTGGATGCATGGAAATGTGGAAACATTGAATGGGGAAACCTCTAGGATGGCGGTAGTTGGCGGCACTAACTACGTAGTTTGGAACTCCGCATGGGACTAACGCAACCAGCAAACCATACCTCGAGCGGCATTCTCAATGATATGAATTCATCCTGTGACATATTTCCTGAAAACGCCAACAAACGAAGTCATCCGACCACGAAGTCAAAACCAAAAGAAAATCGTCGTCACTAAGAATCACAAACCAATAATCTCATTCCTAATCTAGCCAGGGAATGAAAACGGTCAAAAGTTTCATGCAACAATGCTTTCTATTTCTCGGGACCGATCAAGCACTCCCGGTCCCGAAGAATCGGGCCGTCCACCTGCCTCCAGAATCTCCACCTCCGTTTGAAATCATCCATCAGTCCCATCCCCACAAAGTGTACTGTCACGCCATATTCTTCGCAGCACTGTCTCCACAAACTGATCGTTGCAGAAAGATCGTCGCTTTCTACTATAAATTCAAGGTCATTGTTTGATGTCTGAGCTTCGGATGTCATGCGGAAAGACACAAGGGACGAGTAGCAATTTACAAGATTGAGGGGTATCGACGATTTTTTCTAGCATGAACTGAACGCTTCCCTTTCTTTGCTGTTGCTTCACAATCACAGAGCAATAACAAGCGGGGTCCAGCTCGAGTGCACAACTTCCCGGGAAAAAATAGACATGTCAAGACCCGATCGCAGTCGATGGCTTCTTCCATTTTTAGTCATACATAAGTACAGAAGGTGCATGTATGTATCGTATCTCTCTTATTCTCACCCTGCCCAGCTTTCCATCACTCCATGCATGGTTGAATAACTTCAAATCATAATGCTAGGCATCGCATCCCCACCCACCACGCTCTAAAAACGCACACCGCACACCGCACATGACAAATCATCGACCTTATCATCCATTCATCCATCCATCCCAATGGATCCAGTCCGGCGAGAGTAAGTAAGAAAGGAATCGTTTGCGCTTTCGCTTCAAAGAAATCATGCCCCGCGCGCGCCTGTATAATCGATTCATTCAAGGAAACATTCATAGTCCGTAGTCTAACCAGCGCAATTCTGCATTCGCAAAAAAGTAATAGTCTCATTTAGATACTTCTTCAGGTAATTGGAGAGTTTTCCGAGTCTCGGGACTTGCTGCCTCGGCGCCCTTCGGGTCCATCTCTGGTGTGTCGCCTTCGACGAGACCTGGCTCCTCTTCGACAACTTTCTCCATGTTCATTCGTTTGACGGCCTCGTCTGAGTCTGGAATAGCTACTGGATCGTGACCCTTTCCGCTGTTACTTCCGCTGATGCCAATGCCTGGGACCCCATCTTCCTGGACCTTTCTTCGTGCGTCACCGACAATCTTTTCGGTTTCGGAAATCTTGCCGGATACTGAGTTAGGGTCACCTTCTACCCCTATGGCGGAAGAGGGCTCTTTGGTCGTGGTCAAGAGGGCTGATTTGTTGAGGCGTACGATCATGCAGGAGAGGTTGTCAGTACTGAAGCGAGCGAGGGCATGATCGACCAGCTGTTTAGCAGCAGCTACAGGATCTTGTTGACCGCGAACAAGGTCCACGGCTTCCTGATCAGAGCAAACGTCCCACAACTAACCATATGTTAGCTACTAATTTTAATCACTTTGGAGCTGACTTACACCGTCACAAGCAAGGATGATAAATTCGTCAAGGTCCGGCTGGATGACAGTTTCCGTGGTGTAAGGATGACCCGTCACAAGATCCTTCATATACGAATCGCCCAACGCACGGGTAACAGCGAGAACACCGTTGACACGGTTGTTGAGAATAAGACCTCCAGCGTTTGCAACTCGCTTTCCTTCGTTCTCATCACTGCCCTTGTGATCATATGACAATCTAAGGGCCTTGCCATTTCTACATAGAACAATCCGCGCATCTCCGACATTCGCAGTGTACAAAACACGTTGACGTGAGGCGGTTGTTCTGAGTCTGGCATGGGTCGCCTCATTACTTCCAGGAGCAGTAGCCGCAACTGACGATGTATTGGCTTGTGGCGGAGACTTGCTCATATCAACTCCACTATCTCCAGATTTCTCGTCCCCCTTTGAAGCATCGTTCTGAGCCTGTACTGCTGCCGCGGTTGCTGGTGCAATGGCAGTGGATCCTGTTGCGGATTGGGCGTTTGGTATCCTATCTTCCCAGCGGAGAACCGCTGTGACTGCAGTACATCCACTGTTCTTCAAAGGCAGCTTCTCCAACTGCGCATCGACAATCGTGAAGGTCTGATCTAGGAGTTCTGGAATTGGAGTATTTGGGTTCTTTCGTATTGTCTCCTCCAAGATAATATGAAGCTTCTTACCGCACCAATCGGCCGCAAATGTACCGGCATGACCATCGAAGATAGCAAAGTAGCCATTGTCAGTCTCCATCATCTCAGCTGAAGAGGTTGTAGGTACAAGACTCGGTGTTGACTCGTTCTGAACCAGTTCTTCATTGGACTTGGACTTTGTACTTGGCGCATCAGGACCCAATGCTGGGGCTGGAGTGTGTAAGAAATTGTAGAGGAACGCATGGGTATCTTCCATGGTACGACGACATTTCTTATTCCTGTCTTCCCAGACACCAACCGTAAATGTGGACCTAGGACCTGGAACGGACTCTCCAGCAGAATTATTGTGTTGACCTTGAGGAACGCTAAGCGCCGGGTCTTGCTTTCCGAGCTTTTGAAGAGGCGTCTGAGTATTTGGTTCTTGGCTTCGCATGAAACCGCCAGAATTGGGATTCTTGTCGAAATGTAGAGAGTTTTTGGCACTGGCTAACAAGGAGCTGGCCTTTCCTCCCACTCCACTACTCCTGCGCTTCTTCTCAACGGTCGCACCGGTCTCTGCGGCTTGACGGCCTGGTGGGCTTCCATTACCACTGCGTTTCTCGCCAGCTGTGCTATCTTCCCCAGGTTTCTGCACGTTTGTGGAGTCCATTGTGATCGGAACGACGGTATCTGCTTGAGTCGCTGGCACTCCACCTTCCTTGGGCGGGGACCCAGAGCTGCCAAACATTCTGTTTAGCAGACCTCCCTGGGAGGAAAAGCTCCTCCGCTTACTACCTGCCACTTTGGTGACTTCTGATTTCGCGTCTCGTACGGAGACTGACGAGCGTGCGAGGGGAAAGTGAGAGGATTCTTAGATTCGTGGGTACAGGCAAGGTTGGAGGAGTGGGAGGACCGGAATGCGATGTGGTTTGGTCGAGTGTCCGCAGATGCTAGACCTTGAGATCTTCGATTAATGAGACGTGTGCGAATGCAAAGGGTTTCTGGGTATTGTGACGAGAGGAAGTTGGTTGTAGGTCGAAGGGGTCGCTGGGTGGGTAGGCTGAGCGGGTTCGTTAGCCTCCTTCCTATGACGATGTGCAATGTGGGGTACAAGTACAAACAAACAACCTTTGTTTGCAGCACGCACCCACGGAATGAAACAGTTAAAACCGCACTCACGCCTGTGCTCGGGAATCTGTCGTCTGAGGCTCAAAATGGGGTCAAGATCTGATCCAGGGATCAAGCAAGTGGTTCTTGAGCTGGGGAAACGGTTGGAGGTGCCGGAATGCCGTTGGGTTCACTTACGGCACTTGTTTTCGCAGGCACGTCGCACTTGTGGATAAGGCACGTAGATCTTGGGATAAAGCCGGTCTGGATTTCTTGTTCGACGAACAGAGTTGTGGCGATGCCAAAGGACTTGGATTTCGCACAAGATACAGAGCGGTACAGAGGATAGTGATGGCGGGGGTGTGGACTGGTGGCTTTGGGTTCGGTCTTTGTACACCAACGAGGGGTCAAGAGGCACAGTATATCGTAATAGCACAGCCCGGATTTAAGGCAATCTGGTGCGAGTAGCGAATAGCGAATAGTCGTGACAGTTAGACACCAAATTTCCGGCAAGAGGACGAAAGGGAAGAAAGGGCGAGGTGTCAGCAAGGACAGACAGAGAAAAGAGTCTGGTCTGGGCTGTTGTGTTCTGGCCTGGTAGGCTGTGCAATGCATGCCCAGTTCGATGTCCAGCAAGCTTTTAGTGTAAGACTTTCCCCACACCCAATCTTCAGGGGGCAATAATAGTAGGAGGATCGGCCTGCAAAACACCGTCGCTTCCGGGACGCTGGTTGGATGGAAGAGATGGAGGGGTGGGATGCTTTGGGCCGGAGGGACGGGAATGGTGAGAGAGTATGCCAAAGAAAATAGAGGGGCAAATACGTTGAACCTCCTGGTAATGCTTCAGGATCGTGCTGTATTGCAATTTAGGCTTTCCTTCAATGGTTGAAAGGACATTCGAAGCAAATCAGTCTCGCCGCTTTGAACCTCAAACATACGAATAAACGACCACTCACAAATCAGCTGGCACACAGATTGGCGGAATGTGACCGCCGTTGGACCGGAATAAGTCGAGAAAACTGGACGAGGCAATTACAGTGAAATTCAAATCGATTCCCTAACTCCTATACTCATTATGAAGAAACGCCGGTAGTGTATCTCGCTATCGAACTCATCTTCTCAAGCTGTCCAATCTGGCCTGGAGATCGTTGTCTCCTGGATCTCCACCACCACCAGGACCGCCGCCAATAGCCTGTGCAACTCGTCCTTCTGGTACAGCGGTGCTTTGAAGGCCGGAAGGAGTCTCTCCCATCTGTCAAGTTTGTCAATAATTGGTCCACCATAAGGGCCACATCAAGACATACAGCATTCTTGAGATCAATCCCGATCTCCTCCAACACCTGTTCGACAACCTCCTCTCCCTCGGCTTCGTCCTCAAGCCCGGTAACATCGTCGATGGCATCATCCATCATCTCTTGTCTCTGGTCCATGATATCGTTCTCCTTCTCGAACTCCATCGCTATCCGCTGGAGAGCTGGGAGGTTCATGCTTCGATTCATGTTGCCTAGAACACCTGTCGCACCCTTCATAGCCTGCATCATTTGCTCGTTCGTGCGAACTGTCTAATTCCTCAGGTAAGCATAATTCCCAGGCAGAACATGATAAAATCATACTTGGATCCTCAGCGAGATAGCCTGTAGTTGTGTCCTCATAGAATAGAACTTCTCAATGTATCTCCTGGTCCGCACCAAATCCTTTGCCTGGATCTTGCATGCTCCCATCTGCCCATTCTTGGCGCTCTTCTTGATCTCCTGAATTAACTTCTTCTCCTGGTTCTCAAGCTTGACTCGTTCGCGGTCCAGTTCTCGTTGGGTCTTCTCGAGAGATCGTTGGTGTTTACGCAGACGCTCGGCGGGCGTCATGCGCTTTCCGAAGGCCCATTCGACAATCTATGACTTTTATTAGCTGAATCGGCATGCGCAGGATAATGGAATCATACATTCATGGTGGTTGAGGTTTATGGGTTGAATTTGGGAATTGATAGCTTGATATGGAATGCGGTGCCTATCGCCGCGTCGTCATTGTTCTCGCAATCGCAGACGCTTGGCTCTAAGTCCTGTAATGTTCCAACCGAACTACAGTACTTTTTCACGATAACTTTGTCGGGACGTCCTAACCGGAATGCAGGATAAAGCAGAAGATTAAGCGGGATTGAATTGACTTCAAGAAAAATAAAAATGCCATGTAAATAATTTATCCACCAGGCATGAAGGTTGAACAAAGGGCAAATCAAACGGACAGGGGTTGGCACGCTAAGATTGGCAGCGGAATTTGTTCGCCTCCTTGAATCATCAGAGCAGACCACAACACAGAAACATTCTACTCAACACACTCGAACGGTTGACATACCGCAACGATGAGCCAGGAATACAAGAATGGAAAGGGTAGGGCCGATCCTCAAGAGGAATCGAGCTCGAGCAATGACAGACGGAAATCTTCGAATCGGCCTCAATATATGACAGTTGGATCCGGATCTACGTCAGAAAGCGCTGCACGTCTGCAGGCGCTCTTGGACAATGACTCAGGGTATGGAGGAAGTATAGCTGGGGATAGCTTCAATGGAGCCCCGGTGTGGAATCCGACTCTGACTGAGGATAGGCCGACGCCTATGCATTCGCCTGTGCCGAGGGGAATGGGAGAGTCGGCGGATGCAGACAGAAGAGTTCAGGCCAACGCCATACATCAATTATGGTACAACCAACATCGAGTCGCTTTGGCCAGGTCAATAAACAGGGTGGTGGAGACGTTGAAGTCTCTGCAGGAGATGAATGCATCGTGGCCGGCAACATATCCTTCAGTTCAACGTGCACAAGCAGCACAACCTCGAGCACAAGATCCTCGGCCCAGTCTGGTTCATACACAAACGACGGGTCCTGGATCTAAAGACATAACACCGCCTCGGCCAGGACTTGCAAGGCGGTCCCAGACATTTGGAGCAGATCCCGCGGACGCAGAACCGAGCAAGGAGGCAGAACAACGAACAGTACCCGAACCACGATTGATCACACCACAAATCGCGCAGGAGTTCTCAATCTTAAAGCTGGATCTGAAATTGGGGGCCCTCCATCAGACCGAGTTGGTACATTCGTTAGAGAAAAACTCGATAGCGTCGCTACTGGATGGGAAGATCAGTTCAAGCATCAAGCACTTGCTGAATCTCCGAGAGCGGATAGAGGATACATCTAGTAAAGTTCTAGTTACTGGAGACCTCAACGCTGGAAAGTCGACATTTTGCAACGCCCTTCTGAGGAGAAAGATTTTACCCGAAGACCAACAACCATGTACGAGTATTTTTTGCGAGGTCTTAGATGCGAGGGAGAATGGTGGAGTAGAAGAGGTACACGCGATTCACAAGGACATGATTTACGACCGCCATGACGAGAGCACATACGATGTCTTCACGCTGCATGACTTGGAGAAGATCGTTACCGACCATGAGACCTACACTCAGTGTAAAGTCTACGTCAAGGATGTTCGCTCAATTGACGAGTCACTTCTCAACAATGGCGTTGTAGATATATCCATCATCGATGCGCCTGGTCTGAATCTGGATACAACCAAGACTACCGCAGTGTTCGCTCGACAGGAAGAGATCGATGTCGTCGTATTCGTTGTTTCGGCCGCAAACCACTTCACGATGACAGCCAAGGAGTTCATTTGGGCGGCGGCAGCAGAAAAGGCTTACATTTTCATCGTTGTCAATGGATATGACAATATCAAGGACAAAGACAGGTGTCAAAAGATGATTCTGGAACAGGTCCACGGTCTGAGCCCACGGACGTTCAAAGAGTCAGCTGAACTGGTACATTTTGTGTCGAGTAACGCGATTCCAACAGCACCAACCCCGCCAGGAGGAAATGGGGGAGGTGGAAGTGGAAGCTCAAGTGGAGGGGGAGACGGACCAGATTTTGACGATCCGGATTCAAAGGGCAAAGGAAAGGACACAGAGAAGATTCGAGATTTTGAGGATCTTGAACAATCGCTAAGACGGTTCGTTCTCGAGAAGCGAGCCCGGTCGAAGTTGGCCCCAGCCAAGACCTACCTGCTGAATGTTCTTGGAGACGTTCAGACACTTGCCACCGTCAACCAGGAAGTTGCACAATCAGAGCTCGATCGAGTGACCAAAGAATTGGACGACTTGGAACCTCTATTGGAAGCCTCGAAGAAGGCCAAGGCTGAAGTTAGCGATGATATCGATAGAACCATCGAAGCGACCTGTCAAGATATCTACGATCACACTAGATCCACTCTAACAGCCTCAATATCGCAAGCTGCCGACGAGGAGCTCGGCGTTCCCTACCCAGGTCTTCTCAACGTCTTCCAATATGCCGACGACATCAAAGAAGCCATGCTCTCCCAGATCTCCGCCTCAGTGACGCTTTGCGAAGAACATGCCCGCCAGAAGACCGTCGAGGGTGTCAATACCATCAAGCAACTTGGCCTCTTACACCTCGGAGATGAGTACACAGACCTCAGCTTCCGCAGCGATGTCATGTTCCGCCGTAAACGGGACGTTCTAGCCCGCCAAGTTGAGATCGAAACAGAACTTTGGGACTTCTTCGACTGGCACACCATCTTACAGCGCCAAGAGAAGATGGCTGGTACAGGAATGGCTCTCACTGTCGCTACAGCTGTAGGAAGTCGCATGGTCGGTGGATTCGGCTGGGTAGACGGTGCCATGGGAGCAGTCAAGGTCGTCGGAAACAACAACCTCCGCCACTTGATCCTGCCTGGAGTAGTGGCTACCGCCATCGCAGCAACCTACTACATCCTACTTCAAATCCCACACTCGCTTCCTCACCGCCTGAGCACCAAGATCAGCACTCAGCTCGCCGAGATCGACTATGTACACTCAAATTCCGCACGCATCTCCTCATCCGTACGGAAGGTCCTACGCTTCCCAGCCGATAACCTCAGAGTTGGCCTACAGCGTTCGGTTGAGCAGTTGGGTAGTAAGCGTGAGGAGACCCGGAAGATCAGAGGCGAGAGCGAGGTCGCAAGGAAGTACTTCAGGAACTTGGTCACTGAGACGGGTCGAATTAGAAATACGGTCGAGGCTGTGGATTTGGAGGGTCCTGCTCCTGGTGTGGCGGCGGGCTTTGATCCTTGATCCATCAATTGCCTACAGAAAAATTGTTGCCAATCCTTCATTCCACACTCTCGACATACACGCCTCTCACGCCAGTCCCCCAATACGTATCCTCTATACTACATAATCTTCTGGATTGGAAGTCTTCACTTCATGCGATCGTTTAATACTTACCTACCGATACCCCCACACTCACATCAATCATTCATTCATTTGGCGCCTGGGAGCTAACACTGGAAAACACACACGGACACGTTTTACGAGGAACATCGATTTGGAATGTCTTTTCGGGCGTTTATGCATGGGCTGCGGGTTTGATAAGCTTTGCTATGCGTTTTGCTTTCGAAGATCCCTACTTCGTTCGTTCGAATATTTGTAGGTAGTCAGAAGAGGGGTCAGGAGAGACAGAAGGGATGAAAGGATGAAATTCAAGTACATATGTATGTGTGTAATAAGAGGACCGAAGCGATTATGACTATCATAACAAACGAATGCTCATCTACTCCCCTGTGCGTGGAATTACCAGTTTGTAAATCAACAGAGTCGCTTAGATCCCGAAATTGTAAAAATGGCGAGATCGAGTCACACAGAGGAAAACAACCGAACATACTTCAATTCATTACATGCGTTTGGTATTCTTACTTTTCGCTAATGCCTGTAGCGCAGAAATCCCAAGGAGAAATCTCGCAAACTATGCAGCGCAAGCTATGGATGAGATGGCCGCCCTTCTAACCTCAATTTCATCAGCCATGTGCGGGATTCTCAGTGCTTTCTTCACTCTTTCTTCGTTCATTCGTATCATCGTCCATCATAAGCCCCAATTTGGCCTTCCTTGCTCCATTCACTGTTGGATTCGTCGAATTGACTGAGCGTAGGATCAAATGGATAGCTAGTAAGACGACTCCTTCCCCTCTTGTCGCAGAGCCTTCAGCGAAGTCTCATAGTCCTTCTCGATCCACTCCCAGTAAGTGTGCCAGATTTGATGATGACCAGATTGTGGGCCGCCGACACTGCTCGCACTGGGAATGGAGGCGTGAAGCAAGAGCGAAACTCTCAAGCAGCTCTTGACGGCCTCCTCCTGCTTTTCGAGCTCTTGCTTGACAGCGTTGTCCTTAAGCTTGATGGAGATGATTTGGCGGTAGCAAGTAGCGATGGCATCGAGGCGACGGGCTGTCTCATCTGGGTCTAGGACGATGAGCTTGGTGAGCATGAGGTTGCAAAGGGAGCGGATGTCGTGCTCGTCCTGGAGACCGGCGATTATGCGGTCGTAGAAGTCTACTATGTTGAGACGGGAGAATGCGGTTTCCATGAGAGAGTACAGGGTCTCATAGGCGCTCTGTTTGCGAAGTCAGCATTGCATCTTATGAAGAAATTGACACACATACCTTTCGGACCTCGAGGCCATCGTCAATCTTATGTTTGAAGGGGCCCATGTTGACTTCTCGGATCAAGCCAGTGTTGATGTTTGATTCATGCATGACAAGTGGCATGAGAATACCAAGATTTGGAATGATCAAATCAGGCTTATTGTGAGCAGCAGAGTTGAGAGTCGTGAGAGCAAGGCGACGGTTCTCAAGTTCCGTATCACGAAGCATGACGGTAAGCATCTCGATAAGAATGGAGTGCAGGACGGTATCAAAGATCTCATCATTCTCGGCCAGTGTGTATCGAATTGCTTGGATAGCCATTGCTCGGACTGCTGGAGAAGAATTGCCTAGGTATGCCTAAACCTATTAGCCACACATCTCAATTTTAGAAGTACGAATATTACCTTTAGCTCCGGCATATATGTTTTTGGATCGATGATAGCAACTCTTCCAATACACTCTGCTCCAACAGCCTTGTTATCCTCGGACTGGGATGCCTTCAACAAACGGTCCCAAATCGCCTTCGTGTAGCTGCTGATATCAAGCGAGTTTTGGCTGGCTTGCTGAAGAATTTCTTTGATAGAGTGAAGTAGCAGATACTGAGCATTTCCACCCTTGTCCATTATCGCCAATAATTCTGGTAGATAGACCGCAGTGTTACCTGCACCTGCCCGTCCGAGAGCAACTGCAGCGGCAAGAGGCACTTTATCAGATGCAGTTTTGAATTGTCCTGTAAAGGTTGATGGTTGTAGTGGAGACTTCGCTCCCATTCTTAGTCCAGCTTCACCGAGGACGGCAAGTGCAAGGCATCTCCGAGCATCATCAGACTCCGGATTGACGACTTCTTGCAAGAAATTGTCGATGTTGACACCAACGGAAGGGCCACCATAAACCAAAAGCGTACCTATAACCTTTCCGACAACAGCAGGATCTCCGTTGATGCTTACATTTTGTAAAAGTCCAGCCATGAGCTTCTGGCCAGCACCCTTTTGGCCAATGTTCATGACTAAAGTCAACACTGCCTCAAGAACTGCTCCACCCAATGGCGCAGTCAAGAGCTCGCAAAGACCAGCATTGAGTTGATCGGTAACAACAAGTTCTGGACTGTCAGCAACCAAAGCCGAGAGAACGAGGAGCGCAGGACCAAGAAGATGAAGGTCCGAGGTTGTGAGAAGTGGCAATAGCGCGCTGACGAGGCCTTGAATCGTAGGTGCATCGAGGGCACTTCTACTAGCCGGGGCAACTACCAAGTTCTTTAATGCCGCAAGACTGGCACCTCTCAAAGACCGATTAGCCTTTCGAAGCTGAGCCGAGAGTTCGAGTGAGACCTCTCTGATCCATTTTGGCTGTAATTGATCCTTGCTACTAGTCAAAGCAGCAACAGTGTCAATTGCGTGCACAGCGGCAAGTCGAGTTGTCTCGTTCTTCAGTCTCTCGTTCAAAAGGTCTAGTGCAGAAGTCCGATCAGCAGCAGAGAGTAGCGCTGAGCCCTCTGGGCTTGCAGTGCGTGCCAGTAGGATACCAAGAGCCTGAATTGCGCGTTGACGAACCTCCAAATCCGCGTCGTTTGCTGACACACGGCTGACAATGACCTTGAAGAGCTGCTGGAGATCCGATTGATACTTCTGGTGTGCTAATCTCGACCGTGGCGGCGTGAGTGCCTTGACCAGCTGTTCAACGGTGCCAATAGCTTCGCTGGAAATCTTATAGTATTTGTCGTTCACAGCTTTTACAACACCAGGTATGATCTTCGGTAGATACGGTTGTAAGACACTGGAAGAGTGCGTCGATGCAATGTCACCAATTAGATGGAGCGCTGCAACTCGTAGAGTGTTGGCTGTTGCTGAAGCAGCTCCACCGCTGCTGATCATGGTGGAAGAGCTTGTTGAGCCCGATGTTGTCTTCACTGCGTCGATCAAAGGTTCCACAATTTGACCAAAGTATTCCGATAAGCCACCGTGCTGAACAGCGACAACATCATCCAATAAGTTGATCAATGCCTGCTTTGTTGGGATGGAATTTCCCTTGAGGAGCTTGGTCGTTGCTTTGATCAGGGACGGGCTCAAGCGAGCCAGGTCCGCCCGGGGCCCAGACGCTGGGACAGGTTCTATAGTCGGGGAAATAAGACCAGCAGACATAGAGAGCAGGCCCTTCGTATCGAAGTTGGTCGTGCTACTTTCTCTTCTACGCTTTCGGCCTTGTGGCGGGTGGTTGACATAATCAGAGCCATCATCTACCGTGAAAGACACCATAATTCCTTCCCCGGTCTTGCGGACTAGCGAGGCAAGCGTTGAGATGACCTCAAGACGTACATTCTCTTCTCGCTCCGTGAATCTCTGCACAAGAATGGGGGCAACCTGTGAGTACAAAGTGCCATCGTCGAGGAGATCACCACTTCCACGGGTTGAGATGAGTGTGTAAAGAGCCTTTGCGGCGCAACGTCGAACCTTCCAGCTCGCATCGTCGTCATCGTCATCAAATCCGGCTTCGGCTTCAAAATCATCGTCATCGTCGAAATCGTCCATGTCATCTTCATCTGGCTGAGTACCACCCATTTCCTCGTCGTCATCATCATTATAGTTCGGGTCATATTTGAGGAATCGGAGAAGGGCAGAAATTGTTTCCTCGGTGTAAGCACGCATCTCTCCACCACATGAAGACAGAAAGCCATCCAGCGCAATCAATGCTGCCTCGCGAACATCATCTGTTTCTGGGTCTGGCTCTCCATCCTCAGCAGAGTTCTCCTTTTGATCGTCTAGCTCCTGTTGACTAAGGGCAGACAAGACGAATGGAGCAAGAGTTCTCAGATACGGGCCAAATCTTGACGAAATGGATCGGGCCATAGATCCAAGAATTGTGATGTATAGTCGTCGTTGAACAAGTGTGAGATGTGGATTTCGCAGGCTTTCGATCAGCTGAGAGATGAAGCCACTCAAGCCATCATCGGTGAGATAGATTGCCAAGATGGACACTGCAACGACTGTTCGCTTCTTGACTACCGAGCTTGCTCTCTCAGTCTCCAAAATCGCGACTAGAAGAGCTTGAAGGGCCTCAACTTCAGCCTGCTGCAACATCGGTCCATAGCATCTGACGACCTCGATCAGAACATCCACCGCTTCCGGGTCTATCTCCTTATTCGAATCCAGATCCAACATACCAGCAGGCGCAGATGGAAGCTTCATGTTACTCTTCGACGATTGTTTTAGGATCACACGTCCGAGGAGTCTTGGTATTAGAACTCTGCTGAGTGCCTGATAGGACTCGGTAACTTCCTTCGTAGGCGCAACGCCGCTCATGGGTCGTGGTAGTGTTGTGACAACTGTTCGAAGAGCCATCGCAGGAATGGAATTGTCGACCGAGTTTTCTGTATTGAGGAGCGATAGCTTCTCAATCAGAGGCGGCACGATGCTAAGTGGAATCTTTGTGACGAGCGGACCGAGACTTTGAGACGTTAGCTATGGGTCTCGCTCAACTGCAGATACTATCTCATACCATTTAATGGCCAAATTCTGAACCTCTCCATTCTGATCATCCAATGTCTTCAGAATACCATCAACAGCTCGAGCTGCAGTATTATAATCATTGTGCAGGAAATCCGGCTTCGCAATTGTGAGGGCCTGGCAGAGATCGTTCAATGACATGAATCGGTAGTCTGGATCGGCATCGTGGAGTTTAGGTAGCAGTTGGGCAACTGTTTGCGAGGTGGGGTTTTGGTTCATCTGGTTCGACGACATGATGACGGCGGCAGTATCTAGGTCGAACAAACAGAAAAAAGTATGATCGGAAAGACGACAAATCAGGGAAGAAATGGACGCTGTGACCATGTAGCCGTAGATGTTGTGCTTGGGAAACGTGAATGAGGATGGCAAGATTCTGGTGTTTGAAAGTCAGTGAATGGAGCTCTCTGCCTGGAAGGTCTCTGAAAGGTGATCAAGCTGCAGGCAGGCAGGCTCCTGTGAGCGCGCCTAGTTCTGCCTGATTCGCTGGAACTTACACTGCAAATACATGCGGGAACGCATTTCACAGGTCTTGCGCAGGAACAAGACGTGGTGTATTCGTAGATAGAGAAATGGAGGGGGTTGCTCCCGACTCCAACTTGATGTTGATAATATTGGTGGGGTCGGTCCGCTTGCCGAAGCCTTTCCTTGGTGCTGGTGCTGGTGCTGTTGGTGGCGCTGCACGTGAGATCCTTCTCCGAAAGCTGTTCCTGGGACATCCGATTCCGATTCCAGCCATCTTCTTTCTCAAGCTTCTCTTCCTCCCAATTGCAAATGTACGTCTCTGCCAACAAATGCATCCAAAAGCACACACTGATAAATCACAGCACTTGTATCTCTGGACTTAACTGTTCAGTCGTTTCAAAGCAATGGCATTCTCAAGAGTCTCTGCATTGCGCTCCTGCATCCGAGCTGCCAGACCAACAGCTTCGAGACCTCAAATTTTCCGTCAAATCGCTCGACGAGGCTATGCCAGTGGAGGTCATGAATCTGCGAAGGCCGGGGGTGATGCTATCTGGTATGTTGATCTACAATTGCAATTTTGCTCTTCAAATTTAACCAACGACGTCATTAGGGCTGCTGGAGCTGTTGCAGTGACCGCACCGGCCTGCTGGTGGATCTTGTCGAATAGCCCAGATACCTCTCATGGCCATGGAGATCACGGTGGCCACGGTGAGAAGCATGAAGAGGAGCACAAGGACGAGGCCGAGGAGGAATCCAAAGATGAGCCAGAAGCCGAGGAGAAGTCTGAAGATGCCGAGGAGAAGACCGATGACAGTGACAAGTCTGAGGAATCCGACAGTGAGGACGACAAGAAGGATGCAGATACTCCAGAAACCTCTGATGAAGAAGACAAGTCGGACGAGAAGAACACCAAGACGTCTACCCCAGATGCCAAGGGAGACAACAAGAAGAGACTTGAGAGCAAGAAGGGTACCAAGGCTGGAGAGTCGGATTCGGAGGACGACGGCGAGGTGAGCTGACTTCATATGACGATTGGCCAGGGCTGACAAGTTTAGGCTGCTCCTTCAAAGCCCACTGGTGGCAAGAACTCCCAGAGCGCAAAGCAGGAAGGGCTCACCAATACCGATACCAAGCACTCCACCGATATTGGCAATGATCCCAGCAAAAGCAAGAAGGCAGAGGGCGGACCTGACACTGCCAAAGTTAAGGGCACTGTCGACCCCAAAAGACCACAGGTATAATCTTGATTCTCTAAAAGCCACTTTTCAGTCTCATCATCATACGATGTTCTCATAGCTCCGCCTCTTTTAGGGGGTCGCGCTGTGCTGACAAGCCTTTAGTCTGAGAAGTAGACATTACAAGTTCTGCTCATAATATAGGGAGGTACTTCAAATGAACGCAATGGAATTTCATGCCTGGGTGGATGTCTCCTTCCTGTAATTTAATGTAAATGTCCAAAAGTGCATCTTCACGTCGGGAGATGGGTGTCAACTGCTTTCCTTTACGTTTAAATCTCGATGGGTATGTTGTTCTTACCGTTTTGGGGTCGAATACTTTGTTCGGCAGGTAGGTGCAATCGACCGTTGGAAACATCATTATTTCCGTTTCTTATGTACTCTGTTCTCTCAACATCATCAAGGACTACATCATTTTTACCGTCATCGGCATCATAGTATCTCTACGGCGCATTGCATCGTGAGTGCCAATCTTATCATTAGTGCTCCACGAATGGCCAGGTTGTATGCCAGGCTTCCAAGTACTCGAGGAGTCTCTGTCACTCCTTAACCATGTAATGCTGCCTCTCTTGATTACCTAGGATCACCCACTGACAGGTAATAGAACTTCGATCATCGAAAACACTATTCACATGGAGCTGTCAACCAACGACTTATCTCAAACGCCACAAGCTCAAGCAGCAACCCCAATACACCGAGACTCAGTTGTCAGCTTCGAACTTATCCAGGCATCTCCAAGACACTCGTTCCCTATGGCCCCTCGACAAGTGATGAGTGCTTATACTGCCATGCTTCCGCGATCGGCGCATCCGCAGACAGATGGCGGAAACGAGGGCCTGCCTTACAATGGCTGGATGAGTCAATTCTGTGTTGAACCTCGAGATGATATCAGGTGAGTGCTTCTTGCCCCCAAGGATGCATCGGAGGACTCATGCCTGCATGTCCTCGACGAATCTTATATTGTTCAGTCTACATGGATACTGACATTCATATCAAGTACATGTTGCCTAGGGTTCTGGGTTCCTTGTGCCTTGTACGGGAAGACTCATTGGCGGTTGAAACAGATCATTCGAGGCAAGGACGCATCTAATTCGACATGGAAGTCGAAGGACGGTTGTAACACTGCGTGTTGGGCCTGGTGTGGTCTGGCAAGCTGTCTTTCTATGCCTATTTCCGGTAAGATTGTAGATCCTATCTTACAGCTTCTGTCTACATTCCTTTCCAAGCAGCAATCTTGGTCATTCCGAATCACTAACTCTTGTGGTGATTTTCAGGAATTGTCATCGGCATCCAGAGGGCACAGATCCGAGGTACCTATGGTATCAAGGGTAATTGCGCGTCCGATATTGCCCTTGGAATGATCTGTCCGTCGTGTACGCAGATGCAGAACGATCGCGAGATACGAGCTCGAGAAGGGGATGTGAGGATGAGATACAACCCAAAATACCTCAAGGATGAGCAGTATGGGCTCATCAACACTCAACCCACACCAACTCAGCCTATGGTATACAACGGTCCTCACATGGTTTCGGACCATGCTACAGGGCAAAACATTCAAAACTCTGAAGCACCGAATAAGTTGCGGAAGAAGAGTGATCCCGCTCCTGCCAGCACAAAATCAAAATCCGAACGTCACCAATGCAAAATTGATGGAAGAAAGCGTCCTACTGCACGTGAACTCCAATCCCAACATCAAGCGAGGAAGAAGGCACTCTCCAGAAGTGCTCCGAAAATCCTGGTCACTCAATATCAAGACGAACCACCAACTGTGAAGCCCGCTAACAAGACAGGTAAATATGGCAAGAAAGGCATGTCCTCCCAAGTCCTTCTTTCTTTCACATTTAGATTATGCCAGGAGGCTTACAGCCTCCTTACAATTCGGAAATATCCTGAGATTGGTTTCGCACTATGAATGCCAGCTAGCATACTGACTTCGAGTGTCCACAGGTAAAATCCTCGGCAAATTCTCGTCTACCAAGCAAGAGACAGTTCCCGAAGAAGCCAACACTACCCGAGAAAGTACGGAGCCGCTCTCCCGGCAACACACACTTGTAGAGAGGGATGTTGTCGGAGTTGAGGATGATGTCAATAATCGCAGACTTCAAATTGAGCACACTATCGTAGACTGCACTACAGTTGAGCATCCAGCATCCGAGCAAAAAAAGTCCATCGGGCCCCGAGAACACATGATCGTAGAATGTGTCACAGTGGAGAAGGAACCGGCTGTGAAAAAGGAATCATCTGGTCCTCCGCAACACATGATTACAGAATGTGAAACCGCAATCGTGGAAATCTCTACATCCAGAGTAGCCGAAGAACATCGCCTCGAAGACTGTGATACTGTGCCTGTATCAGAGGATCAGCCTCCAGCCCAGGAACTCTCCTACGTTCACGACTTCACTGACTGCCCTGTTGATAAGGCCATTCTTGATTATTATGAGAAGGAAGAAAAGAAGGCTCAGCAGCATGAACTTACAGATCGCATTCGAACGAGGCTTCCTACAGAGCTGATGCAAGTCAACAAGCCTCATACTCAACATACTCTAGCCGAGTGCTCCGAGGATGAGGACACACCACCAAGCTCTCCAAGTCGTCATAGAAGTACGAGCTATAATATGGACCGCAGGAACAAAGACCAAGGAAACTCAAGACAACATCGTCTCGTCAGCTGCCCAACCCCACCAGTTCTCTCTCACCATGTCGCGGAGAATGCGCTTGCGATCAACAGCGAAGACAGCCAGGCAACGCAAAGACCCATCTATCATGACCAGCTACGTGCGGAGGAAATAAAGATTTCAACTGATGGGGTCAGTAGCGGCAGTGCCAGTGGGAGTGGCGAGACAAATTCTGGAGGCAGCACCGAGGACCCTGCCAATCCTGACGTTGTTCGCCGGAAGAGAAGACGCCACAAGCAACATAAAAAAGTCATTGCCCAATTTCCTATCACCGCAAGCAGTGAGAACAAGCCCACACCCAGCACATCAGGTTCTGCTCAATATGCAATTGAGCAGGTTCTTGCAGCAAATGGTGGCAAGCGAGACAAGCCACAGAAGGGTGGTGAGTCGGAGAAGCAGAGCAAGCAGAAGGGTAAACACAATGAGTCTTCTGCGGCTACTGTTGGCGGGAGCTCTGGACAGCAATCCGAAGGCATTCGTAGTGAGGAGGATCCGAGAAGTCCAGGTATTGTCAGTCACGGAGTTTCCGGGCTTTGGAGCAAGCTCACCACGCCTACGAAGGAGAAGAATGAGCAATCGTGGTCATAGACGCAGGATATAGGGGTACGTGAATTTTGGCGGGGACAAAGATGGAACATGATCAGTACAGCGTCACACTTTGACAAGGCAATGATCGGACCACAACTGGCAGACTACTAGATCCATGGTGTCGCCACCATAGTGATGCTGTATACTTAAGAGGTGACTACTATTACCCGTCTTCGGAAACGGTTCACACAATTCACTTCACAACGAGTCAATGTCCTTTTGACCCTCAGACAGAATTCATAAGACTAGGGAATTGTGAAATTTCGAGTGCAAGAAAAGGTTTTCGTACAGAGAGGCTCGGCAATTAGCAATCAAAATCTCGTCTGTTTACTCCATTTCCATTCCATATCTCACGCCATCTCGCCAACCAGCCATCCTTTCCGAAAAATGAGGCGCATCGCATCGCACATCAAGTACAGGAGAATGCAAGTCACATCAGATCGCATTTGCTCGTGCATGCATTGAAATGAAGAAATATGCCACCCAACCCCCCAGCTATCCTTTCCCACAGGCCATGCCCGTGCTTTCATGTCGCAGCCTCTCTCTAGAGCGCGCTCTCGCTCGTACTCGTGAAATTCATTTGATTTGATTTGGTGTACTTTAGTCGGTTGGTTGGTCAGTCAGTCATGTTTATCCCGTCAAAGTTGCGTAATTTCGTGGCCAGGTTGTAAGGTTTCTCGTTTCGTTTGAAGTGTTGTGTAGTGTTTGGAGTCCGTGGGGATCGTGGCGAATTATTATGGAGCCGCTCATCCCTGAGGCCGGGAATGTGGTGCAGTGATGTATTGGAAGGAAAGGGTTCGAGGGGCGACGCGAACAGAGTTGGGAAGTAGGGTGACGTTAGACTTGTTGGTAGAGGAGGAGCGGTTCGCCGACGTTCTCTATTTCTGGGATTGTGCATTTTAGGTCGAAGGCTTTGGAGAGGACGATTTTGAAGATCTGGGGAGAGAAGATGTTAGATAAGGGGATTTTGCATCGAGGTGGGGTCGAAATGGGAAGAGAGGAGGGGTTAGGGGGAATATTTGTACCTTTTGCACATTTATGCTATGACTTGTACTGCTGAAGATCAGACTTGCTCGCATTGCTTTTGCGAACCTGCGGGCCTGAAAAAAATATTAGTTAGGCTGGGTTCAGGGAAATATCGCGACAGCATACCTGATTCGAGATCTCTTCTTGGTCTTCCCGTGGGAAATTCACAAAGTGATCGTACTTCGTGCCAACCAAGAACGGAATCGCTGTCTTATTGAAGCCTCTCCCTTGTCGGTACCATTCCTTAATACTATTCAGAGTGCTCTTCCTCGTCAAGTCGAACATGAACAGAATGGCCACCGCATCATTGCACACCAGCGGCAGCATATTGACGAACTCCCTCTGTCCACCCAGATCCCAAATAGAAAAGGTAATCTCGGTATTGCGTATCGAAATCGTCTTCTCCATGAAATTTACTCCGAGCGTCTGGATGTAATCCTCGTCCCAGCTACCCTCCACGTACTTGACCATGAGCGAAGTCTTGCCAATCTGTGCGTCTCCCACCATGCCAACCTTAATAACGACGCTGTTCTTGTTCCGACTTTGTTCTGTCGACGACCCGCGGGCGTTCTGGTCTTGGTAGGAAGATTGCATGTTGCTGTAGCCGCCGTTACCAGACAGGCTTGAGTTTGGACGAGAAATTGAGGGCGCGAAGGATGTTGGTGGGGTGGGATATCTGCCGTTGCCGGTTGGATCGACGTCAGGTGTGGGAGGACCTGAATATGTTTGCTGCTGGTGTGAGGATGGGAAGTCGGCGGATTGGGACTGAATGTGTCGTCTTGTAGGGGTATGTGCTTCTTCGGTGCCGCCCATTGCGTCGTCCTGGCCGTGGCTTTCTGCCCTTGGATCATACCCTTCTGTCTCCATCTTATCTACGGCGTCGTGGAATTGAGACGGGCTGTCCGCCGATAACGTCGAGGAATCCAGATTGTCGGTTTTGTGAGGGGTATACGGGGTGTGTTGAATGTAGGGCTGACGGAAGTATCTAGGGTGAGGTGAGTGGTGGTGGGAAGGACAGCTGGACAATCGTGATCAACAGTGCAATGTTGATGAATACATAAGTAGCGCGTGTAATTCGTGACTTGTGCAAGGCAAGACGGAAGCTGTGGAGGTGGAGCCGCGACTGCAGGTCACGATTTGGGTCGATTTGAGGTTATTCGGACCACCACACAGGTGGAGACCCCTGACGGCTTCTTCTCGCGACTTGCCTGAAAGCCGGCGCTTGAAGCTAAGACACGCGTATGGAAAGCTGACTTGACGCGTGAGTGGTCCAGAGCGGGAGGCAAAGAAAATGCGTATCAAACCTTCAGCAGCAATTTTTCTCCTTTCGTGAGAGCAAGTGCATGAGCATGATTTCACGAGAGATTGTTTGGAGGGGCGGCTCGTTGTCAAGCTCAATATCAACATCAACAAGTCAATAATATCGATGGTCTTTCCAATCCATACCCCTGGTCTCTCATGCTTTTAAGGTGGGATATGTTCGCTAAGGCTTGCAGCTGGGCTGGGTATGGGTGTATGCCAAACAAAAGACTTAATACAAGCTCGTATTATGCTTCAGGACTTGCCTAGCTGGATATTTGTTTAGGTCTTTTAGTCAATCAGATTTAGAGATAGGTGCACAACCGTCGTAGGAATCTCAAGGTATTTCATAAGTTCGCCTGCGTAGACAAGGTTTCTATTTCCATTTCTTCGTGAAGAGGGAGGCATTCTAAATCGGCCCCGCTTTTGTCAAGCCTCCCAAGCCCAGCCTGACCTGACCCAGGGCCTTGCTGAGAGAAGGCGTAAACTAAACATTTTATGCTCGTGGAGAAGAGACATCACCACTCTTCCATTCTACAACAACAATGGCATCAATTGCACGATCTCTACGGCCAGTGGCCCTCCGATTCTCCGCCGCATCCCGCAGAAGTGCAGCTCCATGGCGGTCCTCCCAATTCCAGGCGCGGGCATTCTCCGCTTCTCCTGTTTGTAAGGGCATATCTTTAGACCTCGGGAAGAGGTAGCATGATCGAGTGAGTACTGATATGATGTCTGCACAGCACAAGCAAAGAGATACACGAAGGACCACGAATGGGTTGAGATTTCTGAGGATGGCAAGACGGGAGTTATCGGTATTTCGGAATACGCTGCACATGCTCTCGGTGATGTCGTCTATGTCGAGCTCCCAACGACGCCAATGGAGGTCGAAGCTGGAGATGCGATCGGAGCTGTGGAATCTGTGAAGTCGGCTTCGGATATTAATGCGCCTATCACCTGCACGATTACGGCTGTCAACGACCTGCTGGAAGAGAAGCCTGGAAGTATCAACAAGGGACCAGAAGATGAGTCGTCGTCTGGAGGGTGGGTTGCGAAGGTCGAGGTGGGCGAAGCGGGAATCAAGGGTCTGGAGGACCTGATGGATGCGAAGGCATACAAACAATTCACAGAGGATGCTTGATCGAATGGATAGGGTTGGTTATGCACGTAGAGGTCTCACATTTCAACAGTGAACAACGGCGTTTGAGCAGCAAAGTGAAGCAATTAATGGGCTGGAAATTGGATGGAGATGGGAGAGCTAAATCTGTGCACTTTTCCCATGCCCTACACGCCTCACCAGCCATTCTATGTATTGTACATGACGCTCAGTCGTAGTAGCAACGTCTATTTGTGCTACGCTCCTCCTGCTTCCTTGATAATGGGTCGGTTGAGGTTGATCTGTTCCAGGATCTTGGCTGCTCCCTTTTCTACCAGCTCTTGCGCCAGCTTCCAGCCAAACTCATCTGCATCCTTTTCATTGAGAATCTCATCTAATCTCTCTGCAGCCACGCTCTCTGTTCCATCCAGACTAACCACAATAGCCTTCATCAACAGTTTACCCCTCTCAATCCATGTCGTCTCAACACCAATGGGCACACTGCAACCTCCTTCCAGAGTACGCATCAGACTCCTCTCCGCAATACCTGACAGAGTCGCAGCCTCATTCGACAAGACCTCCAGAACCTTCATGATCTTCTCATCTCCCTCTCGAACCTCAATTGCAAGTGCTCCCTGCCCTACAGCATGTAGCATTCCCCCGCCAGGCGTCGTCGAGTCCAAGTACTGCGTAATTCTCTCCGTCCAATTCATCCTGACCACACCAGCAACAGCCAGAATCAAGCACGAGTACTCCCCATCTTCCGCATCCAGCTTCCCCAATCTCGTTCCCAGATTCCCTCTCACGTCCTTAAACTTCAAATGTGGATATGCCTTCTTGATCTGCGCACTCCGTCGCACACTACTCGTGCCCACGACAGCGCCTTCGGGCAATTCCAACAAAGTCTTGTACTCCAGCCCCTTCTTCATTATAACACAATCGCGCGGATCCTCTCTCTCCATGATACACCCAATGACACACTTATTCGGTAGCTGCGTCGGCATATCCTTCAAGCAATGCACGATGAAGTCGAGATCCCCATCCAGCAGCTGCGCCTCCAATTCATGCGTCCAGAGACTCTTCGCACCGAATTCGTGCAGTGCCGTTACTTGATTCTTGTCGCCCATTGTGGCCATGGCGTGGATCTCGTAGGTGTTCTCGGGGTGTGCTTTCTTGAGCGCTGCAACGACCATTTCGGCTTGGACGACTGCGAGGGCAGATCGCCGCGTGCCAATGCGGATTGTGGTGTTGGTGATTGTGGGATCGAGGGGTGCTCGGGAGGAGGTTGAGGGGAGCTGCTCGTGGGTCGCCATGTTGAAGGCGTGGTGGGTGTGAGGTGGAATTGAAGGTTGTGGTTGTAGAAGGCGTGCTTGGAGGGGTTGTTTTGGTTTGTCTTTTTGGATGTTGGTGCCGATGGTGGGGTTCGCTGATGGCAGCTGCCGCCCCACCAATTCAGCCGAGGCGGACTCTTCCCATCTTGACTCTTTGGAGGGAATGTCAACAAAGGAAGTTTTGCTGCCGAGATAAATCGCGGTTATCAATACCGCCAGGGGAATGAGTGAGGCTAGGAGTGTTGCTACCCTTAGCGGCTTCCCAGTGCCTTTCTGCATCTTGATAAGCTTCGAGCGGTGCTGTCTATCAATTCGAGAAAGTCCAAGTGCCACCTCCTGACCTTACACATAGTGAGATATCATCGATGCTGCTGTGAGAGCTCGATACATGGCGCCAATGGTCTATATCCAAAAAGCGCGGCCATCGAGTCTTAATGAATGGTAGGTTTTCGAGTGGCAGAGTCTAGTTGTCTCGCAAGAAGTGGCCAACAGGGTTCGCGATACTTTTAAGTTTTGGCAGGAGGATCAAACAGGCTTCAATGGAAAGCTTCAGAGGAGCTTTACAAATGGGCTCTTAAGTTTACAGTGTGTTCGGTCTATGTTGCTCCGGATGGTTTACTGATCGGATAAAGCATAGGGATTAAGGTTCGGATTTTGAGTTTTATGGAAGCTTGGAAGCCATTTCCATGCATATTCTGTTCCAGCTGCTGGGACGGCGGTGTGAAGCATTGAATTGTTTCGATTGTCCGTCCGCCCCAAACTTTCCTGCTTGAATTGAAGTGAACCGAACCATTCTCGTCTTTTACATCATGCTCCTCTGACTCTCAAATGCTCCAACAGATTTTGTATCCAGCCAAACAAGAAGAACTTTCTACGGCTTCATCGTCTGATGAACCGCTAGCTTTTGAGCTTAACGAGATGACTCCGGTCCAGAGACCCCAGCCGAGCGGAGAAGTTTCCATTTCCAGCATTTGAGCGGCTCGATGCGTGTTGCATAAAAAGCTAGAGCAAGCCCAAAATACGAAGTACTGCTCCACGCGAATTGCAGCAAAGCTCGTGTTCTCTAGTAGCGGAGGCTGTGTTGTGGTGTTCCTGAGTGCGGGTTTTCCCAGCCACACCAGCCTCGAGCCAGCCCCTGAGTTCGCCTCGCCTGGGGAAGATTCAGGCGGCCTGACTCTTGTGGTTGAGTCACGGAATCCGCATCGTCACTTCACGATATCATGAGATGGGGTACATATATTCCTACTTGAAGTACCAGAGACAGAATCATTCAGAGAACCTTTCAATATTATCATACATATAATTCGGACAGGAGGTTCTGGCATACTTGCTGTTTGTGCTAGTCCACTTGCGCTCCTATTTCGGTTGTTCCAAGCTGCACGCCACTCGCTGTTCGGATTCATTACAATTTCAAGGTATGAATATGACATTCAAAAGCGCAACATTGCTAACCATTTTCTAGAATCCCGTTTCCCATCAACAGTTCCCAAAAACAAATAGTGCTTCAATCAAGTTCTATTCTACCCATGGCGTCTCGCCCACCACCGTACCTTAAACTCCCCAACGAGCTATGGGACCTCATATTCTCCTATGGTTTCGTCCGAAAAGACTTCCTCATGCTCAGCACCATCAACAAGGCATTCAACAGAGCCGTTGAACCTTCACTCTACTCCTATTTCACTTGGTTACCAAAGCCCTCTGTTGGGTTGCCTCCTTTAAGGTAAGCCCTGTTGCTCACCCAATCTAGAGTAGCATCTGATTCTGACATAATTTAGCAGCAACTTGAAGAATCGCGATGTTCGACCCTATACTAAAAGTCGACGGCGGCATCGGATTGACTTACCATCAGGATATTTTGTCCAACAACAGCCGTATTTGCTTTTGAGGTCGATTCTTGCGCAGCCGAGACGGGCGGGCTATTTCAAGAGAGTTAAGCTTCTGTCACCTTCGCCTGATTATGGGCTGTTCGTAGGTCTTCCTGAACTCTTTTTTCAGCGACGAGTGAGACAACTCAGCTTCTTGGGTTTGATCATGGTTTACCAATGTTCTGAGCCATCATGTTCGCAATGTCGAGCCACAGAGTCCTTCTAACATCTCAAATTCTAGTGGGATACATATCAAGCACGGGAGTGTGGATTCAGCGACGAACAGTTCGAAGCCTGTAAGAAGAGCATTCGGCTGCTTTCCTCAACTCAGCACAGCTACTGGATGGATGGCCTCTACAAAGGCAGGCTGGATGTCGTTGTCGGTCTACTTCTCTTGGGAATGACCGGTTTAACGCACGTCGACATACGACTACGAGATACTTCTGCTATTGGAAGCACGGTAATCGAAGCTCTTCGTTCACCTTCTGGTACCAGTCCGCATTACCATCGACATCCGAACATTCTTTGCGTCAAGGTCTCCTTCGACTGTGAACATGGGATGCCGATGAGAACTGTTTGGGAGCACCACAAGGAGGATATCTTTGACGCTTATCACCCTGTTCCAGACATCGTGAAATTTCAAAAGCTTGAGTACGTGTATTGCCCCCCCTTCTTTTGGACTGGAATGGACATAATTGTTGAATGAACATTTACCAATGTCCTGATTGGCCATTTTCCAGCTTCCTTCAACATTACTTTGATGGACGTTACTCACTGGATATAGATCACTCTCGCTGGCCTTCTGCTCACCTGGTAATTTCTGGCATGGCAAACTAGCCACTGCCACAGCCCTCCGAAAGCTGTCCCTCAGGCATGGACTCATCAACGAGCACATCCTGAAGACTTTCCTAGCCGCTACTCCCAACCTTGAAGACCTCGATTGCGAACTAGTCTACGACGATGGAGTACAGCAGTACCTTGACTGTAATGTGCTCAAGTCTGCACTCTACTTTGTTCATAAGACTCTGAAGCGGTTGGTCGTCGATATCACGATCATTCCGGCAGAGGAGTGGAACCCCGTTCCCTGGAATATTCAACACTACATGGGGAGCTTGAAGGCTTTCGCGCAGCTTAGGTGAGTATACATACTACACTATCGATTTTTAATCCTGTTTGCAGCAGAGTGCTAAGATGCTACAGATATCTCGATATCCCTATGCAGCTGTACGTTGCAGAAATTTGGGAAGCGTCGCAAGCCGCGTCTATGGTGTCTTTTGATGAAAGAGAGGTCGATTATTGGGGTCAACGTATGCCTGATAGCTTAGAATGGTTTGGGGTCAGGCTTGATGGGCCGAGCGGTTCGAGTTACCAGCACCAGTATGAGGCGGAAAGGTGCGTGGGCGTTTATTTGAGGCTGAATCCTGCTGTGAAGAAGATTGTGAGGAGTTTGGGCTCTAGTGGAGATGAGGAGGATGACTGAGTCGAAATTTTTTGGAATTGTCCTGCGAGTCCAAATTTGGTTCTGCAGAATGAATTTTGGCACATGCACTTCCATAATTTGAATCAACTGTGGCACTTGCATTCGAGCTTGCTGAGTGGCTAAGAACTCCACTGCTTCTATCTGAACATCTTCAACATCAGAAAAAGCTATCCAGAACGCCAATGTCCGGGTCATCCATTTTCCACGCAAAGCACTCCAAAACCAAGCAACACCGTCTATACCCAATACCCAACTCCAAGATCATTTATCACCTCATTCATGATACAAACAAAAGCACGAGTGATTCAGGGCGAACCGTCCCTTCCATCCTTGGAGCTATACCTATCCACTTGTTTACCATGTCTGCTCCTAACGTGCCTAACCAAATTATCGACACGATTGAACGGTCTCCCTTTCCCCTTCGATCGACTGCAGCTTTCCACCTCGCAATAAAACTTCGGCCGCGAATGAATGCTATCAACATGTCTCTTCAGATCCTTCGCCAGCGTGAAATAGCTCGGACTACTGCAAAACGTGCACGTATACGTCAGAGTCTCCGCCTCATTCGACGCAGACGACAGCGACAGGGGTAGCGAAAATGAGTGCTGCTCGTCTGCACTGAAGTCGGAAGTGTTCATCTCCAATTGTAGAAATCGAGGGTCTTGACGCGGAGTCGGTGGCTCAGGACTCGAGAAAGGGGACGAGGAGGAGGATGATCCGCCAACGTTTGATGCGAGATGAGCCTGTGAGAGCTGCGCGTTCATCATCACGCCATGATTGAAGATTCGCTGATGTGCAATCTGGATGTTCTCCTCGAGCAAATGACACACCGTGTCGTGGATCTCTGTCGATCCCCAACTACCCCGCACTGGATAGCGAGAAGCTCTCCAGAAGCGGAGAGCGTGCGAGGATGGAGTGAGTTGAGGATTTTGGGAGTAGTGTCGGAACGGGACCAGGAAGTTCGGCGTGTATGGCGCAATGGCTGTTTGTTCGAAGGGAAGAGCATACGTTGTCGTCGAATGCCGTCGCCAGTAGTATAGCAGCCACTGGATAAAATGCACCGCTGGGGCAAACAGGAAAGTGTTTAGTGGCGTATAGATCTCCGACAGGGGGATATCATTGAGCACATCTTCTCTCAGCCAGCTTTGCTCCAGGTCATTCTTGATGTCGAGGATCCAGGCATTGCAGTCTTCGAACCAGTCGAGCACGGTTTGCACTTTGTCCTGTTGGCTTTGTGCTGCTGTCGGAGAGGGTTTGTTGAGTTTGGAGGGGAGGAGGGAGTCGATTGAGGTATGCGGTTGCATTACTTGGGAGAGAAAATCGACCATTCGCGCGCCAATTGGGGAGAGATCTTGGGGGTTGAGGCTTTGGATTTCGTCGAGAATCTCGCTTGATACTTGGAGCCTGGTTAGTGGGTTAGTGTTTGTTTGGAAGATCTCTCGGATAAGGTCATCTTGAAGCATAAAACTTGAGGGAGAATATCGAGAGAACACTCTCACCAATCGTTGAGCAAATCCAAGGTCGTCGCAATATATCTCCCATCAGGAGAAGGTGGCACGTATTCGGGTATCGAGGAACTGAACTCGGCTATCGACTTGAGCCGACATAGAGCTTCGAATCGGCAGGGTTCGAGAGGATCATGAGGGTCGTATCTACAATGATTGAAAAAGGTCAGTAATTACTTCCGGACAGTCGTCTGCGGAATATTCTTGTCGTTGAGAATTCTCAACATCGCTCAATAGGGAGAAAAAGACAACAGGCGAATAACTCACGCATACGACTGGAAGTACGTTACAATCTTCACACCGGTACCAGTCGCTCGGAAGCGAAGCAATGCCAGCTTCTGAACTGATTCGCTAGAGAGTGAAACCATGTGGACTAATATCCAGGGGCTACGATTGCGGGGTGTCGGATAGAAAATATGGTTGTTGGGATTGCGGACGGTAGCGATGATGAGTGAGAAAGCGGCTGGACCGTAGCTGTACCACAGCACTGAGCAGTGATTCTTGACAGCCTGTAATCACAAAAGCCTAGAGACTTCGAGCTGCTTAAATGTGGACCTCCAGGTTGGGACATGGCATATTCTAAGGACCTCAGACTCAGCTGACGTTGACGCTTGTCCAGAGGCTGCTGAGTTGGCTTGATGATTAAGAGCGCAAGAGCTCCTCTTCGTTTCTGGGACCCCACCATCAACTGTAGCCCTGCGGCTGCTTACCGCAAGCATCCAGCCCAAAGGAGTTATTGTGACTACGAATCGATTTGACTGGACTGAGAAGCGCCTCGGCTCGTCTATTTTTCTACGCGTTATGCAGGTCATTGGGGGCTAGGTCCTTATCCTTAGCTCCCGATATGCTTCTATATCTTAATTCCGACGCAGGTCAGATCTATAAACTGATAATGAGCTGCTGATTGTAGTATTTCGAGCTTCACTTTCGTGTCGAAAACTTCCTTTCGACCGTTGAGAGGAGACATCACCGGCCTGGCCGATCCTCGGGGTTACTCTCGGAAAATCTGCCTCGCGGAAGAGAGCGTCGAACTTCAACAGGTATTACCATTGGAAGGTTGTCATCAGACGGAAAAACCACGGACTGATTCCTTCGGTCGGAGCTCAATTCTCCTGTGTATTCGCACTTTCGTCTCCTATTTCTGTTGTGGTTGTTGGTATTTTCGTCGTGTGAAGGTTTGTTGGGAGCGCCCTCGGCTATTCAGCAGGTCACGATTGGAACGCGAGTGCCGATGGCGCATCTGGGCGGTGAATACCAGTGACCTGATAAGGCTGCCTGCCTTACCTTGGACAATATCTTTACTTGGAATCATTAGAGTTCTGCTAAGTTTGGCTTTGATTTCTGGCTCATTCATCAGATCGACATGAGGCTGCTGGATACTTCCACCCTGGCACTGCACTCTTTCGTGGGAGATGACACTCCTCCATACGCAATATTGTCTCATACATGGGGCGCCGAAGAGGTTTCGTTCCAGGATATGCTCAGTCTTCAGAATCCAGTCAATCAGACGTTCGACTTTAGAGGTGCACAAGCTCAGAAGCTCGTATCGGACATCAAAAATAGAGCGGGGTATCACAAGATTGAGCAGTGTTGTGCCCAAGCACTGAAGGACGGCCATGAATATGCGTGGGTCGATACTTGCTGCATAGACAAGACGAATAGTGCCGAGTTATCGGAGGCAATCAACTCGATGTTCAGGTGGTACCAAGTTGCAGATGAGTGCTACGCCCACTTGGAGGATATTGAACCTGGCTCTGACCTCAGTCTGCTTGGTGAGAGTCGGTGGTTCACCAGAGGATGGACACTTCAGGAGCTTATTGCACCATCAAGTGTCATCTTCTTTGATCGTCTTTGGTTGAAAATTGGAGACAAATTCACACTCAGCGAAATCATTGAGTCGCAAACTGGTATCCCATTTGATATTCTTCTCGCCTATGAATCAGTATTCATGGACTACAGCATAGCTCAGGTTATGTCTTGGGCATCGAAGAGATGCACAACAAGGGGCGAAGATAGGGCCTATTCTCTCCTAGGACTTTTCCAAGTATCCATGCCGATGCTATATGGTGAAGGATCGGTGCAGGCTTTCCGCAGGGTAAAGTAAAGTTCATGTTCAAGCTTCAAAATTTCCTCAGACGTGTCAAGCTGACTATCATTACCAATAAAGCTTCAACTCGAGATTATAAAAACATCAATCGACCACTCGATCTTTGCTTGGGTGGGAGATGGGGGTTTCCAGACTTGGGAAAGCCCATTTGCAAAGACTCCCGATGTGTTCAGCACGTGTGGAGACATTGTGACTGACACCGAAGCCCACAATATGTCTTATGAAATGACCAATCTTGGTCTACATATTAGACTTTTGGTATCTCCTGAGGTATCTCGGACAGTCCCTAATTCAATAGTTGGAGACGGCTTGGGTAACTTCCGCTGGGCTGGTCTGAACTGCATGCGAATCCGTGGAGGGCCACCCATCGGGATCTGGCTGGAGGAGTTGGCTCTGCACAAGCACCACAACGCCACTGGGCAGTATATGCGGACAAACTCTCAAGAGCTTTGCCCGGACATTGACACTCTTCCTCTCCAACTAACCGAAATCTACTTCATTGATCCAGACCGGCAAGTTTTGCGTGGCCTTGGAGCTTTTCGTCAAAGGCGGCAGGAGCTGCAAATTGACAAGATCTGCTCGATTCATCTTGCTGGAATAAGACGCTCCACTTACAGACTTCATTATGTGGACGTTTGGGCCTTGGAGGACTCTTCTCAGCTCTTGGACACAGGAGAATTGGTCCACGTAAGGATACCTAATATTGGACGAGGGACGCTTTTGTTCAAAAACACAGCTGACGATCTGTTCGGCCTCGTGCTAGATCTGAAGGCAGACGGTATCACCTGGGCCCTTGCATGTTCATTCCCCGGTAGTGAAGACGATCTCGAAGAAGATATCGAACACGTCCATCATATGATTGAAAATGAGCCAGATCTACAAGGGGGATTTTTGAAGTATGGCGATAAAGCTACAGGTTCCTTTACGGCAGACCACAGTCTCTCTTTGAGAGTTTACCATTCCATCGTTTCTGGGGAGCTGGGGTTCGCTATGCAAATATTCTTCTTTGCAAGAAAAGAAGACCTCAAAAATTAGGCAAGTATGCAAACCACTGGCCTCAGTGGAAAGGTCAACCCGAAGAGGAGAGTCCCACGAGACTTGAAGGGAGGTGCCAGCATGAGTCTGGGGAGTGTCTGTGCCAGAGGTCAGCAAGCATTATATTCATCGTCCAAATTGTCAATATGATGCAGGGCATTGACTCAAGTATGTTTACTCTTCGATTCATGTCAATCTTTCCAAAGAAATTCCTACTGATTTGCGTCATCTGCTAGACTGTAGACAGCACACCAAAAGCTGGACTAAAATTCGTTCGCGGGAATAATCCATCGATTGCACCTGCCAATTCGCCAACATTTCATGTTCTTCTCGCGAAGCTTCTTGAAATCGGATGGCTGACAACACACTGAGGACTCGATCTCTTTTTTGTAGCCCAAGATTCCGCATCGATTTTCGCAGGAAAATACTCCAAGGCCAAGCCGCATATCTTCATCGATACGAACTCACCTCTCGGATTCTGACCAAGCCAAACCACTTCAGATGAACAGTTCTTCGTTGAATGCCACGGAAAGCAGGGATTAGATCCAGAATGGTTTCTTTCTGTCATACTGTCACACGTGTGTATCTTGTGCGATCGTGGGACAGGCGTCTGGCCATCTGGACAGACGTGCTCCCCACAATGTTGTGCAACCACGCGAATGAGCAATTTAGGCGTGCAGCATCTCCGATACTAAGACCAGATGGAGACTCCGCCAAAGCCAACTTGCAGTCCCAGCAGCGTCAAATCGAGCCTTTCTACATTTTGTGAAGCATTGAAAGGTATGAAGCTAGAGCTAGAAACAACCTCACCTGCTCAAACTTGGTTGAGGTGTCATTTCGTTGAGTGCTTTATCAAATCTAGTCTCACCTCTTGAATACAAAAGGATCACGAATTCCCAGCCAGCTCTAAACACTGATTTTGTTATCAACGTCGCTGGCTTTCTCTCGTCAGGCTGCTTCTTCTGTTCGCGAGACTGTTGACAGTCGCTTCCCCTCTTGTATCGAACTCCATTAGGCGAATATGCAGACGTCATTCAGCGACATATGACCCCACTGGCATATCGAAGTCACAGAATCTTATTAAAATATTTCCTAGGTTTTCAGAAACCAAGCCAATCACCTCAATTATTCGCGGACCTATCTCCGACCTCCAGCCTGCGTTTTCCTAAAGCAAACCTGTAAGCCACAATCGTTCTATGTTTTACTGCACAACATAACATCCCAACCCTCAAAACCTCCGAACAAGATCAAGGCTCACCTTATCTCATGTTTACCTGGCAAGTCGGCACGATTCCTCCACAAGAATCTAGTGTTGCCGCGCAACATGCAATCTGCATCCCTGTCTCGGCCTAAAATCGACTCAGAAACATCAGGGCTAGAAGCCAAAATAGTCTAGTCGACATCTATGGCGGGCTATTTCCCTGACAACGCCATCGCCTAATGGCACGATCCGAAGATAGCGAGGTGCTAACATCTCTGCAGCAGATCTTTAATTTTAAATTCTCCGAGACATTGCGTGCGTGGTTGTTGCTAGTGGACACCGGACGAAGCCACGGTTAAGGGACGTTCACTATCTTCGAGGGAACCGAATTCGCAACTGGACTCTTCGCGGTGAAGATAGTTTGAACTTCATGCTCTATTGGGATTGAGAATATCCTTCAAAGACGTAAGTGAGGCGCCGTCGGGTGTTGGCGCTCACCAGTGGTCTGCGAGTGCAGCCTTTCTCCTTTCGGTACAATGTTTTGGTCTAGGAATGTGGCATCCTTTAAATAAAGGGAATGCAATGAAGAAGTGGAGAATTTCAAGGCAGAATTCTCAGCGAGTTCTTGTCTGTTACGAGAGGGACCGAGTTCTTCAATTCTGTTTTAATCATTCAGCATTCTCTCTCAATATTGAAAATCTCATCATCCGGTCTCCATTTCACTATTTCCTAGCACACGACCGCGACATTCGGTACCAAACAAAATCATCAGCTACGCTACCACGATAATATTTTATCTTCTATCACACACTCTCCGTGATACTTGGATATCAAAAAACGGTGATCTGGAGAGCGTATCGAACATATTTCTGCCATTTAGCCACTTTTCTCCTTTGCTCCCTCACCATTCACCATTTCTTCCTTTGCATTTCCACCATCATGAGAGCATCAGCATGGCTAACTATCTTGGGGGCGATTACAGTTACTGCAACACCCCCTAGCAGGAGACAAATTGGTAGTCCGGAGGTCGTGATCACCATAACCGACTTCATAACTGTTACAGCGACGGTAACAGTTTTCGGTGGAGCTGGGGGCAATTCTCCAACCATACCAGCTGTGATTTCAAATACAGAGATTCCTCTTTCATCCAGAACCGAAAGTCTCGTTCTGATTCCAACTTCAAAGATCACAACCGGAGGAGTATTCTTTAGTTCAGTCAGTACTTCGACAGTAACACCAAGCGTGCCTGTCATTACTGCTTCGGCCAGCTCTGGTACTGCTCAAATCCTACCGACACTCAGCACTACGAAACCCAACACATCAGGAACTGTCATTACAAGTCTTAACATGACTGGAGTTGCAACTTCAGCACCTCTGATCAGTACCTCCATTTCTGCACCTACTACGACAATCTCACCAACAGTTCCAGTCACTTCCGTCACCAGCTCAGTAGAGCCCGGTATGCCTTCGCAAAACATCTTCCAACCAGTAGCGACTGATGCGCCACCATCTGTACTCGGAAACAGAACCGACCATCCGGTTCCCAGGCTTGGAATCCAACCTCAGTCAGCCCCAATTGGCACCAACAAGTTCTATGACAACTTCTTCCTTGGAAGTCAAACTGCTGCTACCTGGACTCATCCTTACTCGGTCGCTTGGTCCCGAGGGAATGGAGCAGCAAGGAGTTGGGGAATGACAATCACACATGTAGACTCTAACCAGAAAGTCTATGGTCCTGATCCCGCCGCAAACCCTGTGAAGTATTACATCAATCCTATAGGTATTCAGTCTCTAGCTCTTTCGGCCATTGAACTTGGAGACTCGACCGCGATATCGATGGACTCGCTCACTGCATTCTCCGCGAACGTAAACCTGTCGCCAAAGATCGGAGCAGCTCCAGTCATTACCTTTCCTCTAGTGCAAGGGATGGGCTTTGTGACTGGAATCTATACTGGCGGGACACCTATCCTACAGACTGGCGTCTTCTTCCGTTCACTCACCAAATCTTCAAAGAACCCAAAGCCAGGTGTGACCAAATACACTATTCTTTTAGAAGACGGCAAGACATGGCTTCTGTACGCTTACTCGACAAATGGAGCGGGGCTTGAGTTTACAGTAGTGAATAATGGTCTTGCTCAGGCGACTTCCAATTTCAATGGCATCATTCAGATTGCGAAGAACCCCGGCAATGCGGAATCTTTATATGATGCTGCTTGTGGATCTTATGCCACCAGTGCAAGCATCTCGGGAAGGACTAATGGCTCTGCTGCTGCTTACACATTGTCCTTCTCGAAGGGCGGCCTAGCAAATACTACTCTTACTATGTTCGCTCTCCCACATCATATTCAATCCATGTCTCCTAGAACGTCATCGGAAATGACGAATGTCCAATTGGCCACAACGACCAAGGGTATGGCAACAGCTATCACTGCCGACTCCTGGACTATGGAGGAAATCCTTCCTACCACCATGGGATTTGCCCCTTGGAGTCCGCAGATTGGAGTTGAGAGAAGCACGCTCTCATCTTCTGCTATCGCTACTATCCAATCGATTGCCGCAAGCGAAGTTTCACAGGACATGAACGCCCAGTCCAATCTCGACTCCATGTATTATAGTGGGAAGGTGTGCTCATCTACACTCTTGGGTGAAAATATACTAATCTGAGTAATAGGCACTGGCCAAGTTCGCTGGGATCGTGTACACTCTTCACGATCTCGTTGGTAATAAGTCACTTGCTCAGGCTGGTCTGAACAATCTAAAGGAAGCATTCGCAAGATTCACATCCAACACCCAATCTTTCCCGCTCGTATATGAGACGGCCTGGGGTGGCATTGTGTCTAGCGCATCTTACATTACCGGTGACTCAGGCGTGGACTTTGGAAACACCTACTACAACGACCATCATTTCCAGTTCGTAACCCCCTGCCCGTCTCTTAACCTCCAAATCCAACCTGATTAAAAACAACACATGCTAACTTCCCCGCCCAGCTACGGATACTTTATCTATGCAGCCTCCATAATCGGCTACCTCGATCCAACTTGGCTCCCGGCAAATAAAGCCTGGGTCAACGCCCTTGTCCGCGACATCGCGAATCCCTCCTCCTCAGACCGGTACTTCCCCGTCTCTCGCAACTTCGACTGGTACCACGGACACAGCTGGGCACACGGTCTGTACGAATCCTTCGACGGTAAAGACCAAGAGTCTTCATCCGAAGACAGTATGTCCGCCTACGCACTCAAGATGTGGGGACGCACAATCGGCGATGCCAACCTCGAAGCTCGCGGGAACTTGCAGCTCGCCATCATAGCTCGCTCCCTACAGAACTATTACTTGTACACATCCGGCAATGCGATCCAGCCCGCAAACTTCATCGGTAACAAAGTCGCTGGTATCCTCTTCGAGAATAAAGTCGATCATACGACGTACTTCGGTAACAACATTGAGTTCGTCCAGGGTATTCACATGCTGCCTCTCCTGCCTAGCTCGGCATTGACACGGACGAGGACGTTCGTTCAGCAGGAGTGGGATACTTATTTCTCGAACGGGAGAGCGGATGCTGCTGATGGAGGATGGAGAGGTGTCTTGTATGCCAATCTCGCCTTGAGCAATCCGCAAGCGGCGTGGAGATTTTTCAGTCAGGACGGATTTGATGTTAGTTGGTTGGATGGAGGCGCTAGTCGGACGTGGTATTTGGCGCTTGCTGCTGGTGAGTGAACTTAATTATATTCTCTCTTCCTCGAGACCGGCGTACCCAAAGCACGGTCGAATCGATTTACTGACTGTTCACACTTGTAGGACTTGGTGGAGCTTAACTCCCTCCATCTCCACCGGACTCAGCAACCAGCGACAAGCACTAATGAGCAGCGTGCGATATGGGATGAGAAATGAAAATGCAGTACTGGAATTTACCATGTTTATGACGCCACCGCACCACCATCGGACTCGATAATCGACATGGTATGCGGACGAATGGGCCAAGGAAAAGGGCAGTGAGATGGAGAACTTAGTAGAAGGGATAGACTCGGGGTTTCGGATATGTATTATTTTTCTTCTTCGCGGTTATGACTTCTGAATCTGCTCGTCACAGCGAGGGATAGAAAGAGAGATGAGATTGGCTTTGTGGCCCTAACCTAGGCAGAGTACTTTTTGTGGAACTCTGTCAAGTACAGAAACAAGAAGGATATTATCAAAGGCTAAGGAGAAGTGTCTTATGATTCAATAATCGCTTCTTTACTCGCCTGCTTGCTTCAGTGTATTTCGCTAGAAAACAGGGGCTAGTAAATAAAAAAGTTGAAGAAGTTCAAGTTGTATTCGATCATTAGTATTAATCCCTTTCATATCTCAATTACCTATCTGTTTACTAGAAAAGTTTATATCCTATCCTTGGAAGCAGATCGATCTGATTCTTTAACCGGGTTCACGTATCATCGAAATCATGATTTCGGATCTTGAAATGTCTTTCTCGTCTTACTAAGAATATCCTTAATCAAGCCACTAAAGTAAATTAAATAATAATCCAAGATTCAAACGAAATAACGGAATAATTAATCTGATTATGTCGATTAAAACACTAGCCTAAGATTCTACTTTATCTTGAAAATATCTTACACTTCACAAACCCATTTTCCCTCTCTATTTTAAATCGTCTTTCTCACTTTTCCTTGACTTGTGCCCCCTCTCAGCTTCCACTCTCTCAATTCCCCTTCTTGATTTCGCCCTCCTTCCATGTTCCCGGTCAGAAAATCGACATTCAAAATGATAATGTTAATGGAATATGTGAGTACTTCAGCCTTACTCACCAACACCAGCAAGTTCATAAATACAAAGTGGTATGAAGCACTTTCGCATTTGGTAGTTTCGATAGAATTTTTTTTCTTATCATGTTGCATTAAACCAGACCTATTCCTCTCACCCTCTCATTTACTCAGCCATCATCTCCATTTATTCACCTCTTCAACTGCTTAATGAACATGGTATCGATCTCCATAACACCCCTTTTCCCTCCTCCGCTCGGTAATACTCGCTGAACAACGTCGGACGCAACAACAAAATATACAAATGAGAAACACGTCCATGTCAAAACGAACACGCCAACAAATAGCAGACAGACGGACACACAGGGACTCCGCGCCCTCCACGTATTCTCTTAATCATACATATCTCAACCCAAAATGCATCAAGATTCCAAGTCCAAATCCAAATCCGGGTCGATTTCCAGAGGAGAAGAAAAAGCAGCGTTTGTGATCAATGATTATTTCCACTTCCACTTCCAGTTTCTGAACTCACTCCCTCGCTGCCCTTCGTTCCGCATATCTACAATGACAGAGGCTTCGTTCCCCACGGACCAGGTCAAGTCGCTTGCGAATAGACTCATAGCAGAACCAATTTAGCCTGCGTCCATATTCAGTCTCCAAACAAGATTCGAAAGCCTAGAACCCAGCGGAACTGGCCACAGCCCAGAATGAACGGGCTACGATATTCGCCTTCTCGGGAGCGCCCTGCTTGTCACCGGTTGCATCGTCGGGGTATACCAAGAACGCAAGAGCGATTATGATATAGAGCCCAAGGAGCTAAAAAAGTCAATAATATTCACATTAGGGAAAAGCAGTAGAGAATGCTTACCATAGCTCCTTCAAGATAGTTGCTTTTCCCATCTTGAATCACGTAGGTGACGACAAGGACACTCAAGAAGAATACGACGGTCTCGAAAAGCTCGAAGTGAAGTGTCATGGGTACGTCGATAGCCCAGCCGAGAAGGACCAGAGCAGGAGTGACGAGAAGGGCGATCTGCATAGAGCTACCAATTGCAACACCCATAGCCAAATCCATCTTATCCTTCAATGCGACCACAATAGCAGTGACGTGCTCGGCGGCGTTGCCGACAATCGGAAGGAGAATCAATCCAATGAAGGTCTTGGAGATATGTGCAGTCTCGACGAGAGAATCAATAGATCCGACAAGATACTCGGCGCATACTGCTACTGCAATAGTGACGACCAAGAGAACACCACCAGCTGCCCAAGGACTCAATTGTGGCTCCTCCTCCTCTCCATCTTCGTCTTCTGCCGCCGTCTCGGCATCGAAGAGATTGGCGTGTGTGCGAAGTTGGAAAAAGAGATACATAACGTAAAGGATGAGAAGAATGATTGCTGTTCCATGGGATAGGACGATAATGTTCTTCTCGGCACTCTCCTTCGAGTTTGCCATCGCAGCATACAACTGTCTAGTTGTTAGTAGGCTTTCAACGCAACATGGTATGATGGACTTACTGTAGCTGGAATGATGAGAGAAGCGGCCGCAACTGTCATCAAAGAAGACATTGTAGATGCGACGGTCGAATTGAAATCTTGTTCAATACCTTGCGCTGTTCCTGTCCTAGTATTGTGAATGCCACCTGCCAAAAAGCAGCATCCAAGTACAAGGAGCATATTGGAGAGGATACTTCCCAACATACTAGATTGAACAATTCGAACCTGGTTGTCCTTCAATGCCACGACACTGACCTATATTTTGGTTAGAGAATGGTGAATTTATAGTCAGATCATACATACGATCAGCTCAACAGCATTTCCAAACGTCGCATTCAAAAGACCACCCATTGTTTGACCGAGCTTCATGGATATCTCTTCAGTCGCAAACGAGAGGACGGCGGCGAGCGGTACGATGGCAAAGAAATTGAGAATGAAAACAGTCGTGGGATTCCAGCCCATTGCGCCAGCAACTATACCCAACGGTACGAAGACCAGGAGGACATTAACATAGTTGCTGTACAATGTCACTTTAGTAGCTTGCACGACTTGTGCAGGAACCCTCACGAACTTGTTCTCACTCTCCAATCCCGCCGTATGGTTCTTGTGCGCAAAGAACTCGAAGAATGCCGTCAACGAGCTCTTTCTGCGATTGGCGTCCCCATTCTCTCGTCCGCTCACCAGACCCGTGGTCTCCGTCGCCGTGCCGTTCGGTGCGTTCGTCATATCGGTGCTTGTGCGTTTACCAAAACCTCCAGATCTCGCGCGCTGCAATTCTTTGCGGAATGGCGATGCTGCTGTATATCATTGAAACCCAACGTTCGAAGTCAGCCCAAGAATCTGTCCTGTCAAAGAAAGTTTTTCTGTATGTGTCTTGGCCAATGGGCAGTGCTGGTTTGGTCTGCTGCTTGGTTCTTGTCTTTAAATCGAACAATGACGGAAGGAATGTCGAGGAGTGGGAAGGTCGATGTTCAATATAATGTCGCCGGCATCAAGCTCTTGCGACGGCTCTGGCTGCACTGCAGAATATACCGGAGCTTTTCGTTCTTGTGAGGGGTATTGAAGCAAGAAAAAGCTGGGGGAGAGCCGGCGTATTGTATGAAAAGGAAGAAAAGGTGTGAGTGCAGTGCAGTGCAAGTGCAGGTGTGGACGAGAGGTACTGGCGGAAAAAGAGCTGGGCTCTTGTCGTGGCAGACTAGGCGCAACTTGACCTGCCAAGGGCAATAGAGAACGTGCGAAGAGTCATTGATTGGGCTATTGGCCTATGGAGAGATCGGACAAGGGAAGGGGGGCAACTTACAAACCATCTTGGCAATTCAAAAGTGGGTTCCGGGTTCTTGTTCAAGGTTTGGCTGGACTGGGCTCCCTACCTCTCCCCGTCGTTGCGAGGTGCTTTCTCTCTTCGTGATGTGGTGTGGTGCGTGGGCGGGCGGGCGTCGTTGTCGTGGTGCGATCTCGTTGAGAGGGTGATTTCAGTCGGGCAAGCTGTCGACTTGATGTGATGTGAGCTGCTGCGCCTCCTTCGATAAGTGGAGTGGCAGGAAATCGTCCAACCTACCGAGCAAGCGACTCGGGATGATCAAACAAAGAGCCAATTGAAACAATCGGACTCGAGGGTTGTGCAGCTGGGCAAAAAGGATCAAAAAGTAGGGGACCCAGGGGCGCACAAGATCACAGGTGTGTGACGGCGGCGACGGGAACAGTGAAGGTGCGAGATGCGAGGTAAAGTGAAGTGAAGTGGTGACGATGGAGATGGAGAGTTCGGTGAGCGCCAAGGAAGGCGGTCTGGTGCGAAGTTATGGTACGAAAGGGTACAGTATGTATAGGAATTTGGCGGAGCGAAGCGGATGTTATGTTGACAGTAAGCGCGATGGATCTGCTTTAGCTGGCGGGGAGGAGGAGCCAGAGACTGAGAGTGGGAGAGAGATAGGCGGATCTCGTGTCTTTCTTCTTTGGTCAGGGCGCAGATCGGACTGATATGATACAGTTCTGCTTGTTCTTGCTTGCTGGCGGGATCACTCAGCCAGTCATATCAAAAGAAACTTGAGTGAAGTCAGTCAATCAAGAGAGTAACGGGGCGTGGTGAAAGATCACAGCTGCAGCATGCCAGATTGTTACAGAAACAATCAGAATGAAGGTAAAGAAGCACTTTAATATGATAATAAAAAAGTCAAAGGGCGCGAGTGAAATATAGGTAGGATCGTTCAGGTTCAGCTTTACAAGCATGTCATCAACAGGAGAGAATAACCTTGATTTCAGCTCCAGCTCTTGGTTCCAGAAGATCAGTCTATCCGTTTGTTTCATGCTCTTCATCGGGGCTTACTAAGCAATAGTTACGGCACCTGCATTGTTCATGAGTTTATCATGGTGGACGGTTACAGTAACGCAAAATACCCATCCTGCGATTTCTTCACCCTTATAGCTATCGTCAATGCTCGATGACCCAGCTCGATCTTGTAACTTACAAAACCTGCACAAACTTTCTCAAACACCACATCAGAACAACCTTTCAGACCAAATAATTCATACCTTGTCGTAGTCCGCGATCGATTCGCAGAAGCTATGGCCACAACACCCGCATGCCATGCCATGTTAGCATCCGGCAACCCGCTGACGTATCTACGTATCAATTAACCCCCCGCGCTGCAGCCCATTCCCAGTCCAACCCCTAGTCCTGCACAGCCACTCTTGGCAACAGCACTTCCTAGTAGCGCCGACGAACCGGGGGAGCAAGGGAGCTTAAGTGGACGAACAGTAGTTAACAAGAAATTCTGACTCTGGACACAGCCGACCAGCCAAGTCACCGGCTCAACACTCCTGAAGCCTTTGAGCCATTTCTCGTCTCCCAGCTTGGAAGTTTCGGGATCAATAGCGAGCTATCCGGTGGATGAAAAGAAATTGGTGAGAAACAAATGAAGAGGTTGGGAAAGTCGAAGTAAAAATGTTCGGGTGCTGTGGCGGGTGGACATGTCTCCACAGCGATCATGACCATGATGACACCCTGAGGAAAATGCCCGGCAAAATCCCAGTTCAAAACTTGGCGAGAGATCCACACTCTGAAATGCTCCAAGATTGGCCTTGGCAGGAACGAGCTCCGGAATGGTGGGTGAAGAGGATGGCGGGACGAAGAATGGATATTTTCTTCGTCTCCAAACTTTTTTTCAAGTATCCCGATAGGCGGTCCTCATCCTTTCTAAAGACAAGACAGATATCCAGAATCGCAAGAGACACAAGTCGTAATGTTGCCAGGCGTCTTCAGAATATTGGCAGAACCAGAAAGTCCAGAAGGATGAACCCAAGTCGGTAGAATATGTACGGCGTATCCAGAATCGTGAATCATAAAGTCATGAAGTCGTTCATGCTCCCGGGTACATTCCAGAGCCGAGTACTGTCAAATCCCCAAAGCATCATATTTCCCCTTCGCCGCTTTCAAAACAGCCATCGAAGGATACTTTACTTTCGCCTTCGACTTCAGCCTATCCTCCTCCTCTGCTTTTCTGCGCTTCCCATCTTCGTCGTTCCTCTCCACCTCCCTCCTCTCAGCCTCCTTCCTCTTCCTCCTCTCCTCTTTATCCCTATCCTCAACTGCCTTCCCAACCCTCCCCTTCCTAGCACGTCTTAACTCCTTCTCCCTTCCCCTTCTACACTTCTCCTCTTCCTCCTTACTAACGACCCACGGCTTACTCAACACATCCCTCTTGAAAGCTAGCACCTCATTCCAACACCGGACCTCTTGATCTGTACACCTCAATGCCTCGATCTTGATAACCTCTATCTGTATCGTATCCCACCAATTACCAACCCTCCCTTTAACCTTCACCACCGTGCCGACATCGACTTCGTCCCAAGGGACAGCAGGACTTTGTACAGAAGGGGCTACCTTCGCACTTTCTTTTCCCTTCGATCCCGCTGTCTTCTCCTTCTCCTTGTTCTCCCCTCCCTTTCCCTCCCTCTTGATCGTACTATCTACGATTTTGGAATTACCAGTATTCCGGACAGTCATAAGGGACGCCATCTGATTCAAATGCGGCGGCAGACTCGGCGCATCAGTCGCAGGAGGTGGCGCAACGGCTGTACACTCGATACACATCCCACTACTATCGTCAACGGTAAAGACCTTCTTGCCCTTGAACTCATCAACCGCGACCACGACGCCAGTGATGCGCACCCATTTCACTGGGTGGTTGTCGAAATGGTAGAGTGCTCGTTCTGTCGAGCGGATTGATTAGCACGTACTCTACGCCACACACTCTATACTCTCCTCACAGAAGATAAAGGAAGGGAAATGGTAAGGTGGAGGAGAAGCATGAACAGCCTTACCATCACAAAACATCCCCACGGTCCTCAACCGATGCACGTCCGTCACCAGGAGCGGACACCATTTTCCGATTGTCGGCGACAGGCTGTGGCAGTAGTCCGGGTAGATATTGCTGGGAACGGATGTCATGGCATGATTGATACGGCGTTTGAGCGAGTTGCGCAGCTGGCGATAGAGGCTTGGATAGAGATGTTATGGTTGTATTGATGTTGTCGAGGTGACGCGACGAGAATCGACGCGTAAGATATTGTGGACGCACGATCACGTGGAAATTTGTATTTCCTGTTGGGGGCCATCTCCTGCAGCGGTTATGCCTTCTCTAGATGGTAATATGAGTGTGCAAAAGCTACTAGGTCTCGGATGATAGGTTCTCTGTCCAAATGAAGTTGAACAATGTAAAGTCGTCTTGTTTTGAGAAAATTTCCAAAGCCAGGCGACAGCCGGTACTCTTTCTTGCAGTCGAAGGAATAGTATTCCGGGATATTCAGATGTCGTAGTATCATCAATTGGCTTTCCTAATTACAACGCCCGTTCCGATCCAGACTCCATTAATGCAAATCATAAACCAGTTCAACGCTTCGCACGCTTGCTTTTCCGACCCTCGCTCTCAGCCTTTCCGGTCTTCAACTTCTTCGCTGCAGCTTGGAAGGCCTCTTCAGAGGGCTCGTCATCCTCATCCTCATCCGACACCCTCTTCTTGCCCTTCTTACCCTTCGGCTTCCTCTCCTTTTCCTGCGCTTTATACTTGGCTTCCAGATTATCGAGGAACGAGCTCCCAGCATTAGCCTGTCTTCTCTGAATCAGCGCCGCCAGATCCCCTAGCCCATCATTCTTCGCCTTCTTCTTGCCCTCAACCTTCTTCGCCTCTACCTCTGCCTCCCCAGCTTCCGTTTCGGCTTCAAGTCTCGCCCGCTTCATCCGCTTCTCCTTGTCTTTCCCGCTCTCCTCCGTATAGATCTTGAATCCCCGAACATCACCACTAGCAATCGCCGCATCGATATAGCTTCTGAAGCGGTCTTCGTCCTCCAATGGGTTACTCAGCATGACAGATTCGAAGATTCCTCTCCATGAGCCCCTAGACTTCTCATATGCCTTGACCACATCGTCTCGCTCCTCATCCGAGTTCTTGTATGATTTCGCGAACCGCTCGATTGCGTCCTCGGTGACTACATCGCGGAATTGCTCAGAGTAGAAGTCGGACCAGCTGAAATCGCCGTCGGCGTCCATAGATTCCGAGGTGGAACCGGTCGTGTCATAGCGCTTTCTGCGGATGGGATCGGAGAGCACTGCGTATGCGAAAGCGACTTCTTGGAATTTGGTATGGGCTTCATCTTTGAGGTGAGGTGCGGCCTTGTCTGTCGAACGGATTAGCAATGTCATGTGTGAGATTTGGGATATACGGAACGCAGAGGATTCATGCCTCTGTGATGCGCGCATACCTGGATGATGCTTCAAGGCTGCTTTGCGGTATGCAGACTTGATCTCGTCGGCGGTTGCGCTCTTCTCGATGCCCAAGACCGTGTATGGCTCAATAGAAGGGGGCTCGTCTGCCAACTCTTCCTCTTCCTCTTCCTCCTCTTCACTCTCCTCGTGAATATCTTCGTTTTTAGATTTACGTGGCATTTTCAGTGTTGTGTGTTGATTCCACAACAATAGGTTGATGTTTAAAGGATGATAAAGTTGGGCAGGTGTTGACTCGACTGTTTGGTGAGACGCGTTTTGCTTGGCGGAAGTCGCGTAAAGTGGCCCCTTCCCTCAAGAGCGATTTCTCGAGAATTTGGATTTCGAAATTCCGCATCCAGCGGTAATTTCATGTACTGTGATGTACTCCAGGGCATTCACTGACCAGATGTCTCAACAAAGTGCAGCAATCCAGATCCCATGTTCCCATATGCACCCAGCAGGATCTTCATCTTATCTACCTTCAACCTGATCATGCTCAATGTCTCGGAACTGTCTTCAACAATTTGCAATCACAAATTCAAAATTGTCCTGCTGACAGTACTCCTATTGTTCTATGATTTCGGCATGATACTGAGGACACTTCCCCACTTGTCATTGATGCATGACGGTCTCTATCTCATTGGCCAGTTCCATTTGGTACAATGCACAGCATTTACTAGTGTACCGTGTTGGAGAAAGGTTACTATGAAAGCGTTGTTCAAGTGGGCGTATGGGATACATGAGATGGGCAGATGCGCAGCAAGTCCTAGTTCTTGAAAAAGGGGGCGAGGAGGCTGTGTGTGCAGAGGGAAATTCAGGAGAAGGGGCAGATAATGGGAGATGGAGAAGACGGAGGAGACGGAGAAGCCGGTGAGGATTTTGGACAGTTCCGGAATATGGGTTGAGAAAGTTCTACTTCTCGCCACTCTTCTGTATTTTATTTCTGCCTGACCTTCATTTTCCAACTCCTGTCCATGTTTCTTCTGTTCTTTCTTTCTCACAATTTCCTCCCTCGAAACTATGCACTGGCCCATTGGAAAGTCACACTCACAGCGTTCGACGTAGTGTACACAGCTTGCTGTGTCGACCCTGCCGGTACGGCTGCAGCATAGAACGTAGTCGCTCCATTGTATGCCAACTTTCCACCACTCGCCTGTTTCCTCGTTAGCGCAATTCATCGTATTGTATTTTAATGAGCTAGATGTTGAGAACGGGAGGAACTTACAGTAAATACCGTGGCAGTAACGCCCGAAGCACAAGTGAAAGTTGAAGATACAATCCCACAATTTCCCTTCGAAGACTTCAAAGTGAAGCCCGAGCCTGAAGCAGTCGCAGTAATAGTCGCACAAGTACCGCTTGCGTACCAAGTCCCAGCACTGATGATACATCCCTTTGCAGCTCCTCCTGTGACAGCATTCAGGTAACCTGCGCCAGAGAATGATCCTCCAGTTGGAGTAGATCCGGAGCCTGTGGTGGTTGGTGTGCCGGATCCGGATCCTTTGGGAAGATACTTGATGCCTGTCGATGGACAAGAACCTGTCTGTCCGACTGGAGCGGCGGGGACGAATGTGCCGGTCTGGACTGAGCCTCGTACGTCGTAGGAGTACCAAATCTCGTCGAGAGCGCCGGATGCGCATTGGATTGTGACGGCGTAGCCGAATCCAGCCTTAAGAGCGGCTTGGATGGCGGCTGAAGTGTAGGTTGCTGTGGTGGATGGAACAATATTTGCATTCTTGAGGAACTTTTGATTGTTAGTTGGAAAAGAGTTTGAAAAATCGAGAACAACATACTGTGTAGCTGTCAAGGGTCTTGAAGAGGTCAACTGCTTTCTGGAAGTAGTCTACGACTTCTTGCTTGGAAGTGTAACCTGTGTAGCAACTAGGCTTGAGGGTACTGATGCAAGTGCCATGCTTGCCCCATTCATGCTCCCAGAAAGTCTCATCGTCCCCAGAAGAATCCTTCCAGTACGTTTGCATGTACGAGAGGAGGTCAGTCTTGCCGAAGCTTTGGAGAATGCCAGTTATGCCTGTATATTCTCTTTGTTGAAGTTAGAAAATGACATGAATACCTTATCATTGAAACATACCGAGTAGAATCACAATTAGCATCGAAGGTCCCATCGCAATGGTCTGGCCATAGTCCATGTACTGTCCAGCTGGTTGTAGGTCCTGAGAGCATGAATAATACAATAAGCAGGTTCATTCGATTATTTACCTGTGACTGGATTCGTGTCCCAAAATTGAGTTTGGAGCATCTGACCCCCCGGGGAGTTGAAGCAGCATAAATCAGTAGAAGTCGAAGTTCCACAACTCAACACAGGGTTGGTACAAGTTTTTGAAGTCCCCAATGCCAACACTGCTGGCAGGCCCAGCAGAGTCACAACCGCAATAGAGAACGTCATGATGTGAGAAAAGAGCAAGAAACAATTTTAAGATACTTCAGGCCAAGGAAAAAAAGGTATCAAGGCCATATATAAGCTCATCTCAACCCATCCCTTGTCCTCCGCTCATCACAAAGCTTGGTGTAGATAAGAAGCGATCCGTTCCCTCGTGCACGACTTCGTTGGCAACCATTCCTTCCAAACTTCCAAAGAAAGAAGGCGAACAACTCATGAGCGCGGTAGTTGAAAGCCACTCAGACCTTCCATTGGTTCACGATGGGATTAAAGGACGGATCCAGAAGAGGCTAAGAAAATGCTCAATCCCTGACCCTGATCGGCAGTCGAATGGCAGGCGAGTATCCAACAACGATCTCCAGGAACTCCCGCTCTGGAATCGTGAGATAGGGGACCAGGTGTCCGATTTGATGTTGTGCATCCTCACGGCTTCTAGCATGCACATCAAGTGCAATTTGTACGTGCCTTCTGAATCAGGTTGGTGGGCTTGAGGCACCTTCTCCTTCTGGGCGATCGTCCGTTGAAAGAGAGTTTGGTGTGGACGCCCAAACGGGTCCTTTTTGATGGTATCGTCGCAGCTCGCCGTGGGCCTATATTTATGATTTCCAAGGAGATGGAGATATAAGTTTGGAAATGCGTCGGGACCGAAGATATAGGTAAAAAATCTAGGCACTGAAACTCAACGGGTGGATGCAAATGGCTGGAATGTATGTTGAGGATTCGAGAGGCTGCCTCGGCTGATTGGTTCCGTTCCACTTACAATGTCGTCAACACGTCCAGGAGAACACAACTTAATATTGGAAAAGTACAAGCACGAATTCTTCTCTAGCCGCTTGACCAGAGATATCTATCGACGATAATGGACTCTATGGGACCCGGATATACTGCATTGAGGAAAGAAGTAAGTAAGTCTCACTGTCTTTCATGCCCAATTGCGGGGTAAATCTGCCCCTCACTTGAACTTTGAAGTATTTACAAAGTAATATGTTTGTATATTCCGTGCGTGTATTCAGTACAGCAAGATGTTAAGAGCTGATGTGGCATAGCTGGAAACTCTCATCCTTGCAAACAACATTCTTCACTACCACAATGTCGTTGACGCCTACGGTCACGTATCTCTCAGACATCCCGAGAAAGCGGACATCTTCATCATGTCCGGAGACAGAGCCCCGGCCTTAGTTTCTTCTCAGTCAGATCTCATCCTGTATTATATTTCAGATGCTTCACCTGGTAAGAACAATTGCTTCGACGTGGTACATGATGAAGCCAGAAATGTGCCTGCAATCCCCCTCTCCTCGTCACGCACCACGGATCTTGTCAAGTTATTTGTTTACCATCGAGGATCGCATTGCTAATTTGCATCTAGTTGATCCAAGTTCCAAGAAAGGCTACCAAGAACGCTTTATCCACAGCGAGATCTATAAAAGATTTCCGCATATCAACAGTGTAGTACACAGCCATTCTGATGCCGTTCTGCCGTATACCATGAGCGGTGTTCCAATGAAACCTACTTTCCACATAGCAGGATTTCTAGGTACACCAACTCACCTCAGTTCAATAATCTAAATCCAGTTGATATGTAATCAGGAACCCATGTACCAATCTTCGATATAATGCCCCTCTATGAAACTGGCGTCCAACAAGACATGCTCGTCAACACGCAACCCTTCGGCTCAAGTCTCGCATCAAAGTTCTCAATGTCGTAAGTTCAAATTTAAAACTACACTACCTTGATTTTTATTCTCGTTGCGAAACAAGGGCTCAACCTAAATCCACACTTCCTTCAACTGTCAGCTCCCAAAGCCTTCTAGCTACCCAAAGTGCCTAGAGATCTATTTGAAGATAGATATAGAGTTGACACTTGTCACAATTAGGTTCTCATGACATGTCACGGCTTTACCGCCATTGGGACGAGTATCAAACAAGCTGTTTACCGCGCCATATACACGCATGTAAATGCAGGTATCCAGACCAATGCTCTCCTCATCCGGAACGCTTCAATGAGTATCGGTGCAAATTCAGCGGCTTCTTCTTCTTCTGCGACGGAAGATTTGCGGTACTTGAACGAGGACCAAGTAAGTGGATCCTTGAAAATGAATGAGGCGTCGCAGGATAGACCATGGGCGCTTTGGGTAAAAGAGGTTGAAGCCTGCCCGCTCTACAGTAAAGCTGGCAAGGCACTCGTGGTTGAGAAGAAGTTTCTGTGAGCCGAGGACAAAAAAAAAATACAAAAGTACAGAAATAGAATCATGAAATCTGAGCTGGACATTCTAGCCACTCAAATCGTCAAGAATTCTTTAGCTCCTTGACTATCTCATAGTTGACTCAAATATATGATATGTGTTTCGTGACACCAATTCCATTTCTCCGCAACTCCTAGCTCCCAACTCCCAAACAGATTCACAACTAGAATTCCAACTCTTCACACAGCTCTCGAATCAGGTTAAGAAAGCAGGAACCAAACATCCGTAGAATCTCTTGATCACCCAATCGCATACAATTGCCAAGTGTCTCGTCCTTACCGCCTCTCTGTCTCTGGCACAGCGAACCGACTGGGCATTCGGTTGCGCAACCGTCTAAGAACCAGATCCCCAGAATCCCCCACAGCCAAGCTGTACCAGCTTCGTGTTCTGTCTGAATGTCTGTATGTCTCTACTTCAGGTGGCCAAGTGAGCTTATCCCCCCATATCTCGGCGATTCCAGGGAGAAGAGTACGCATTGCCATGTGTGAGTTCGAATGACGCGTATTGCGGGGTTGGGAGGTCATGTTCATCCTGCTGTGATGTTTACACTTCTGGGAGATAAATATATAAACATAGGTCTCGGGACTTTTACAAGCCGGAAAACTTTTTCTCGTCACTCTCTGCACCGGAAGGCGACAAATGCAGACCGAAAGATAAAGCGTTCATCGAACCTCCCGTCAGGGTTCCGAGGTTCCTGAGCATCACACACAAGCACGACGATCCACACTCCATTTCTGCCCTTCAGACTCCTTGGCAAGATTTCAGCTCTGTAGCGAAAAGTCTCAAACAGGTCCATGTCCTTCCCCGCTTGTTGCGTTGCTTAACTTGTGAGGTTAATATTCCCAGTGCGCATGAAGTGGTTGTTTTGGGTGCCCTGCTCAGCGCCATGGAGGCTTGTTTCATCTGACAGGGCCTGGGCGTGCTGGGCGTGGTGGAGAAATAAGCGAGTATAACGTCGGCGAAGGGAGTGAGTGGAATCGAGGAATTGGCAAGGTGAAGAAATGGGTAAATGATGAAGCTAGTGAGTGTCCTGGAGGTGTCTCATGATATTCACACTTCTAGCTCTAAAGCACGCATTCCTATCTATATTACTTTCAACCAACCACATTACAGTGTAATACCAATCGCAGTAAGAAAAGAACGCCTGACAAAGCCCAAATCAAGATCAAGAGAAAGTAGGGTGGAATGCATGCTCAGAAGGCTATAATACCGCGTGATGAATAATCGTGACAAAAAATAAGTGTGTATATCCCGATGGTCCCTTTTAGTAAATAGTCTGCCCTAGTCCTCCCGTCCCATCCTCGTCACATCATTGCTCGCACATAGTCATTCCTCATCATCATCGTTCACTTCCCGTGTCTCGACAAAAGTCAGCTCGGCGACTTGTCCTTCGGCCATGTTGAGATTGACGCCGTCGATTGCTGATTGCGATGGCTCGCGCTTCTCGGTTGCTACGACTGGTTCGCGCTTCTCAATCGAGGAGTCTTCGCTGCGTGCTGTTTAGTTGTTAGTGAAGTACTGGTCAACGTTCGTGACATAAAACATACCAGATGCTGGCAAAGAGCCTCCGCGAACAAACATGGTCGTGACAGTGGTCTTCATCTTGGGCGAGAACAAATCTCTCTCCTCCATATTCCGTCTAGCAGGTCGAGGTGTGGTGGCTGAAGGGGTTCCACCAGCCTTCTGAAGGATACCAACACCTGATCCCTCCGCGCCAGTTCCAAGTTGAACCTCAGGGCCAGTCTTCAAGGCACCAGTTGCGTAGTTCAACGCGGCATTGAATCCTTGAAGGTCTCTCTTCGAAGCGGCCTGGTGGAGTTGAACGACACGAGGAGCGATTTCCTTGCCCATACCCTGTAGGGAAGTGACTTGGGCAGCTTGATCGAGAGGAACGGACTGGATCGTCGAGGCGTCGGCGGGTTGGACGACTGCGGCCGCTGCAGGAGAAGCAGCAGGGGCGGCGGCCGGTTGAGCAGCGGCGGCAGCTCCTCCTGCAACAGCGGCACCTTCGAGAGCGTTCATCAAATTTGATACGTCTTGCTTACCACCGAATGAGATTTCTCCATCACCGACTACCAAGGCAGGCGAATAAGCTCCAAGGTTGATGTTGAGAGGAAGGGCATGGAGACGCGCGGAGAAGAAAGCGACGGCGAGAAGGTAATTCGAATGCATGATTGCTGATGTATGTTTGTTGATGCTGTTGAACTGAACTGACGCTTGGATGGAAGACGACAAGATTAAAGGATTATGGAAAGGATAGAGAGATAGAGAGCGTCAAGCTTCTAATAATGACTGGGTACGAAGTGAAAAGAATTGAGCGCAGCTGCAGATCCAAAATGCTTGAGATGGCATGCAAGAGTCTTATATGAGAATACATGGAGACCCAGTATGGCGCTAGTTCCGAATCCAAAATCTCCGTTCTGCCGCACGGCCTGACCCACCCCCATCTATTTGCCCAGGAGAGCCACGAGTGGAGATATCTTGGCCCTGAACAGGTCTGTGATAAGGTTAAGGTGACCTTAGAGACGACACTTTGGACTGTCGGAGAAGTGCCAAAATGCCAATGTTTAAGAAACGCCAAGTGACACGATCGATGCCGGCCAGGGAGAGGGACGAAGTCACGAAGGGTGGAACGAAAGTCTCAGCACTGATTTCAAGCCTTTGAAAATAAGACTTGGCTGCTGAACCGAGGTCGCGACGATGTTTGGCATGGACGAGAAGTGGGTGAGGAAAAGAGGCTCTGTAACTGCCAAGAGCATTGGCGGGATCCTCTATTGGCGAGACTCCTGGAAGAGGTCTCAGCGTCGCCTCGAGCTTCCTCGACTAAGCCAGCCCTTGTCCCCAGCGGCGAAAACACATGTGGACTTGACCACTTAGAGCATCTCATCATGATAAATGCTCCATATTTAGATACTCGCAAAGTGGGGTTCAAATCGAAAAATTCGAGCAATTGAAAACTGTCTTGCGATGCAGAGGTTTTGCCAACGTCTCCCAAGACTTGGCCATCGCTCCGAAACCACCACTGAGAAGTCGTGAATTGCACAGGTTGTCTCTCTCGGCGATCTCATGTTCTTCTTGGTGTTCTTAGTATCTGCTTAGATGTATCGCTGGGACTTTGGGGTATGGAACACTGCCCATGGGGAAATTCAGCAGACAAGTGCTTGGAGATCTCGATGACTACTCTTGGAAATGCTTCAGTACAGTCAAGACAACTTGGCAACAGTTCAAAAGGGGTATCGTGACATCACGTGGAGGTGCTCGAGACCTGGTTATGAAAGGTGTTTGTCTCGATGAAATTTTCGCTGCTGGAAACATTGCCCCTCATGTTTCGACTACCAACTAGTCAGACCATCGAGCCTTACATCTGGGAAGTACAAACTAAAGGGGGTCTAGAGAGCTTGCTCTTGAATTCTTGCTGACAAAGGAAACATCCAAGTGGAGAAACGTTGTATGGTGATTTATTGAGACTTATTACTGATTTCAAATTGAGTGTAAATTCCGTGTCAAAACGCTTTCCTTGACTATGAAGGGAGCTGGATAGGAAGTATGTAGCGTTCATAAAAGTCTGACAGGGAATATGTGATGTCAAAGTTAAAAACAAGCAGCCTGACTCGAACAGGGGCAATCTGGTAGGAGCATATCAAAATAGCAATAATGACAAGTCTCCCTTCAAACACTGTTGGTACGCAAGTCGAGACGAGAGAGATAAAACGCTAGGAGAAAGAGACACCACTCGAAGCCGCATGTCCTCCCAACCAATGACAGCTCCAGCTGGGTTACTATGCTTGCCTACTACCCTGACCATATCGACAGTACCGCATACTGAATTTCGCAAAGCAAAGGTCGTGTTCATGGATCCATCGGTCTACAAACTCACCACGATGCTGCGTAGGCAGATCAAATATACACCTCTATCAAATATACACCTCTCTAAAGAGCCACTCAGCGACATCATTATGCATCTTCTCCCTCCGCTTCATAATCCTAGTCTTCTTCGCACCAGTAGCTGGGGTAACGTCAAAACCTAATAGGAGGTTAGCAACAATCCCCATACCCCAGATCTCCACATGCCATGTTCTTCGCCCAAGACTTTTTCCCATTTCACCCCATTCTGCTCCCAGACATGTTCTGTGCCAACTTTCTGACCAGTGCCAATGTTTGCCAATCTCTGGGCCATGACTTCAGAATCCCCGCAAAGCATATCTAGTTCGCATCCGATGATGTACAGTTTCTGGGGTAATTTTTCTCTGGGAGCAAACGCGACACTGAGCTGCGGGGCTTCCAAATTCGTTCCTGGGGGAAGATAGGCCCAATCAAACGCTGGGCCCATACTTTCTAGCAAATCCGGTGGTGCGTCCTTTGGCTTTGTGGCAAGTTTCTCTTCGACAGTAGTGGTCCAATTGGTTGGGGGATAATATGCCACAACACCTCCGAGCTTTTCCTGGAGCCTTTCGTCTTGACTGACAGCAAGTGACAAGTTCGCTCCTGCACTGAAACCTCCAATCGCAACTCTTCCTTTGTTGAAGGGCAATGCCTCGTCCTCCAGTATCGCCTTTACGATATCAGTCACGGCTTGTACCGCAGCAGGGTATGGATGTGCTGGTGATTTTGGATAATCTATGGAAACAACCAGGACGTTATTCTTGTTTGAAAACTCGGAACAGAACTGGTCGTCGCTCCAGGGTGCCATTAAAGCAAACCCACCCCCATGTATATCGAGGAAGAGAGGTAGAAGAGCATCGTCAGGTTTGTAAGACTTCGGTACGAAGACTCGATTGGTAAGGGTTGGTCGGCAAGGGTACACCTTCGTAAAGGTAGGCTGAATCGAATTATCGCGGATGCCAGGTAGATTCAACACTCGGAAATATATTCTGGACAAAGTCCTGAGGACGTGGATTCGGAGGAAGTACCGTAGTCGTTGAAAGAAGGGCTTCTTGGGGTACCGTGTCCGAGAGGGCTGAGGTTCTGCCATGTCGACCTAGGACATCAGTGATAGTTGTGTCTGTAGCAAAATGATAAGAGATACGCCGCAATAAATAAGAAGAGCGAACCGTCTCTCCAGAACTGCAGAAGAGGGATCCGAATAAAGCGAGGACAGGAGGCAACCCCGCACACGCATTGCCTCGATATCCTTGTATTGATGCCATGCCCTGAATGGGATTGTAGTCCCCTGGACCCAACCTACCTCGGCGTTTCCAATCGGCAATTGAGACATTTGCCTGGCCGATATGCAGGTTTAAATGGAATATCGAGCTGAGGAGTACCTTTGCAGAGAGAGCAGCAAGCTGGTGAACTATCGCTCTAAGATAAGAACGTCTTTGATCTCCAGCAAACCTCGAAATATCGAAGTCATCTTGAAGATGGCCGATGGGGCAGTCAAAGAACAATGCGGGTACGAGTATGATAGACTCTCGCTTGGTAACACGGTTCCTTCTACAACGCAGCCAATGGGAATTCGTATCAACAAACGCGGGGGATTTGAGGCACAGCACAGCTGCTTCCAAGCGGCGCTGCATCAAGACATTTACGATCGACGAGGTGCATTATCGGCAGGAGATATGACCCGACTCCACATCAGGCTGCACTGATATTGCTGCCTCGACGTCAGCTCGACATCAGTACAATATATGTACTGGAATCCTTTTTAAAGTGACCCTCTTCATCTTCATTACGCCCCTTATATGAAAAGCTTGGGAGCAAGCTGAAACGAAACACAACAGCTACCGTCGACGTATTGAAAATCCCCATACCTGAGACCTGTCATGATGGGGCAAGCTGTCATGGATTCGCAGGAATATCAGGATGTGTGCTTCAACGAGAAAGTTGGCTTCCTGGACAATGAAAATACACTTTCTATCCAGGATCGACGTCCCATTCTGTGCAAAGCTCATCTCAGATCGATTAAATGGCAAGGATTCAAAAATGTTTTATACGTGCTCCTCTTCGTGTCTCTATGGAAATCGTTTACTCTCATCCCCATCTCATTCAACTCGGTTGGCCGTGCTATTGTGAAGGAAACCCAGGAAAGACACTTGGGCTTCGATACGGTCCGTCATCCAATTTTGATTTGACATACCAATACTGATCCCACTAGATTACTCCGAGCGAGAAGCTCGAATGGGAGCCATGTTTCTATGATGATATGCGTTGTGCAAGACTCACGGTGCCCATGGATTATAATCGTCCATTGAATGCCTCAGCCGACAATCCCAAAGTCAATATTGCTTTGGTCCTGGTCCCAGGAAAGCATCAGGGGCCGCAGCGGGCATCCATAAGCCCCTTGATCCTCAATCCAGGTGGTCCAGGTGGTTCTGGTGCACAATTCGCGCTGATGGCAGGCCCAATGCTTCAGAAAATTGTTGGAGAGGAGCAAGACATTATTGGATTTGATCCACGTGGAATCGGCGCCACAACTCCTCGAGCCGATTGCTTCGCCTATCCCTTGGATGGCTCAAACAACGATCCATCTGAGGCCAGTAGTGAAGACTACATTCGAGGAAATTTCCACAGAATGATGTGGCAAACAGCTGGAAGAGATATCGGTAATGTCAACTCGAGCGCCGACACTTTACAGAAGCTTGACATCAGAGCAAGGACAATGGCCAAGCTCTGCGGGGAGAAGGATGATGTGTACGGCAACAACAGTGTTCTCAAATATGTTCATACTCCGAGCGTTGCACATGACATGCTGAGCATTGTCGATGCCTGGGACGAGTGGAGAGCACAGATCGGAGATTCGGATGAGGGCGAAGTTGACGAACTTAAACCTCGCGAGAATGAGGATACAGATCATCCAGCGACCAGCTTGGATACCAGGGGGAAATTGGTTTATTGGGGCTTTTCCTATGGAGTTTGTAGCCCTGTCTGGATGATGGCTTGATCTTCGGTACTAACTGAATGCTGTAGACACTACTTGGAGCTACATTTGCAGCTATGTTTCCGGATCGCGTTGGACGTGTCATTCTTGGTACGACTCCCAGACACTTCTCCTGTGGCATGTTGCTAATTCTTACAGATGGCGTCGTCGACGCTGATCATTATGTTTCGCCCGTCTGGCGGGGCAGCATTCAAGACGCGGACAAGATATCTACTTCGTTCTCCTACTACTGCCATAAAGCAGAAGGGGCTTGTGCATTGTACAGATCCGGTGATGAAGTCTCAGATGTCGAAGATAGGTTCCAAGCGGTCATAGACAGGATCAAGGAGAATCCAGTCACATTGATCCACCCGATGTCCAAGCAGGTATGTGTTCGGAGAACCCATTATCTCCTACTTCATGTCTCAAGATTTCCTATAGACATGACTTATACTCCCCCCAATCCTTCCAGATGTGGCAACCGCTAACTCTTCCGTTATCTTCAGCCAGTTGTCATCACCAATAGTCACATCAGGATGATCTTGTTTTCAATCTTGTACAATCCCAATGTCGGGTTCTCAGCCCTTGCGTGGATATTTGACATGTTGTCACGCGGCGACGATGAGATCTTGGGACAGATCTTCGCCTTACCCGAGCCAGAGCCATTCTGCGCTACAAATGTACCAGCAGAACTGCTTCCCAATGAGGCCCAAATTGCTATTATGTGTAGCGACAAGAGATATCCGGTACGCATTTTGTCCGAAATTAAAAGTCTCGATATACTAACCAAAAATAGTTCAACGACTCCCTTCCTGAGCTCCAAGAAACCTTCGAAAGAATGGCTAACGAGTCGTCCTGGGCGGATGTTTGGATGACTATCATGATCTCTTGCGATGCATACCCAGTCAAAGCCGTGGATCCACCCATGCGGTGGGACGACCATCCTTCGCACAAAGCCGATCCCATCAAAACATCGTTTCCCCTTCTCTTTATCAGTAATACAGCGGATCCTGTCACCCCTCTAGCCGCAGGTGTTAAAATGGCACGCAAATTCGTCGATGCAGGCCTCGTCGAGCAGCATTCTATGGGACATTGCAGCATCGCCGCCGTCTCGAAATGTAGCATCAGTAAAATCAGAGCGTATCTGAAAGAAGGCAAAGTCCCACCTCATCCTGTCAAAGGAGGCAACGGCCGTGAGCTCGTTGATGGGAAGTGGACTAAATGTGACGCTGAGGAATATCCGTTCCATCCATACGAGGGCGATATCATGGCCGTGCAGAGTGTGGAGGCGGCCATGGAGATTGAAAGGATGAATGCGATCAAGAAGGTGCGAAATATCTTCAGTAAGATGAAGGCTTGGGGTCAGGATCAACCTCTTGATCTAGATATGGTCATGCTGAGACGTTGTGGTTCGAGAACCTAAGATCCAGGACAGACGGGCTCGTTTTGTATTGTATGTCACGGATGGGAAAAGAGTATACGGAGCGGATAAGGGACTATTTATCCACGGGGAGAATGGTTACAGACAGTCTTTAGAGCTTAAAAAGTCCATTCCAAGCTCAACTTTCGAAATACAAACAAAACATATCTTGTCCCATTTCTTAGGCGAATATATCTTCAATTGGCCGGAAGGGGTGGTTCTGGGTCCACTACTTAATTTTATGAACAGAGAAAGATCACTTGGATCGATTTCGAACCTATGAATTCTGTTACCTCGTAATCAATCGTTCAAGCTACCTCACCTACGCTGGTGCCTACCTGAAGTAGTTCCACTACTGCACGTGAGGCCGTGTTGCTAATCCTCCCTCTCGCGAGGCACCTTCAACTAGTTCGCGCCATCTCTCCAACCTTCCTCTCCACTACGCTGCCCTACCTCTTTACACACCATCGCACATCTTTAGCTAAGAAGGGCAACCTCCCACCTTGAATACTTACTCATAGTAGCTTTGGCATCAATGCGATTTGCGATCAAACCGCAAAGTACCCCACTATATGTCCGCCTCCAAAGCTTGACGCGCCGCACCTAACCCATCAAGACCATCACCTCTCCAACCAACAATAGACACCTGCATAGAGCAATATGCCTTCTAATATCGAGCGTAAAGCGCGCCGCAAGAATCAAACACGCCTCACCTTCGAACCAGTGAGCAGCTCACCCGCACAAACAATGTCGCCAGCCCACGTACGTTACGAACCAGTGGGCAAGAGAAGCACGCCGGCATCGAGCTTGCAGCAGGCCGCGAACGACGAAGAGGATAGCGATGATGCAGTACTAGGATCTGCGGCGAGGCAGAAAGCGAGCTTGAAGGTCAACGTCATGACGGGCAGTGGGAAGAAAAAGAATGTCGCAAAGACTTTGTTTAAGACGTTACCTACGCCTGCCAAGTCTTCTCAAGCTGGAAGGGATCATTCTGCTGGTATGATATAAAACCCCTATTCTGGAGCGCAAGCTTATTTTATTTGGCTTTAAAACATTGTCTTGAGACACTATTTGGGATTCTGCTGATCACGTTGCACAGAAACTCTACAGAATAATTCAAGCAGCGAAACTGATATCCAACTACCTCGAAGTATACGTAGATCATCTGGTTTTTTGTCTGCCGAAAAGAAGAAACCCATGACTGGCTTTGATGGGGCAGTTTCGTCCGATGAGTCCGTGGCGGAAAAGGCACAATTTACACCGTCGAAAATGAAGAGAGGGCCAAATAGAGGCGCAGGCAAGAAGTCAAAAAATCCGGAAGTGATTACTTTGGATAGTAATAGCGAGCCAGAAGTCTACCTACCGAAGCCTACACGCTCACACTTTCAAGTCAGCAACGGACAGTCTTCAAAGAGAGCTACAAGATCCATACCGACGAAGACCACCGCGCCCAAAAGCGCCAGACGGTCCAAACCTGTTGAGCTGTCAGAAGATGAAATCCAGCTCCCGGTGCTCACAAACGGAAGAGGAAAGCCACAGCCAAAAAGCCCTGCTAGACCGCAAAGGCAACAAAAGCCAGCCTTCGTCGATATTGATAGCGAAGTCGACGATGACGACCCTATCATTTCCTCTCCTAAGAGATCACAAAGACCGCTTCATAAGCCCTCCAGAGATTCGGAATCTGAAGACGATATCAGATCCTCTCCTGTCAAACGACGGCGACAGATCAAGGCTGCACAATATGACGAAGATGAGGAGAACGATGAGCCTGTTATATCGCCCTTGAAGCGGGGCAGGCAAGTGGTCGAACCAGATGATTCAGAAGATATCGTTGCCTCGCCGTTGAAGCGCCGTCGTCCTGATGTGAGGCCACAAAGCGATAGCGATGATCTGCCGTCGCTCACTGAGCTATCTAAACGCAAAGGCAATGAAAAAGGCAAGGGCAAAGAGCGAGCGGGGGCTCCGATCGAACCTCCTGAGACTCCAATGCGAACCAGGCAAGCAAAGGCTCGTCGACACCGGACGGCTAAAGAGAAGACCATGGAATTATTGAAACGTAGAAGAGCTGGTGAGAATATCGAGGAACTTACCGAGTCAGAATCAGACGAAGATGATGACGATGATGATTTTCAGAAACTAGTCGAATTTGATGATGAAGAGGGGAGCCCTGAGCAACCAAAGAAATCTTCAAAATCAAAGTCCAAAGTAAGACGTCAGAGAGGCGATAGCAGTGACGAAGAAGCAGGAGAATCGGACTTCGTGACCGACGATGCTGACGGTCCTCTTGGGGTTCCAGATTATGCACAATTAATGCCGCTTGAATTTACCCAAGCGGCTCACAAGCCATTGAAAGAACATTTCAGGGACGTTGTTGAATGGATGGTCCAAAATAAGTTGAACCCTGGCTTCACATGGAATGATCCTGTCTACAATCAAGCATTTCAGAAGCTGTAAGGCAATGCCCTCCCTTTAATCCTCTGTAGCAGACCCTAACAATAGCTTTTAGGGACAACGAATATCTCGGATTTGCTGATAGCAAGTTCGTTTCTACACAATGGACTGCCGAGTTCAATCGCGCTGTGTACGCAAGACCAACGATTCTAATCACAAAATTAGCGCCAGGCGAAGGCATCAACATTCTCGGTGAAGCCAAATGCGAACCATGTAACCATCGCAATCACCACCCCTCGTTTGCTATCCAATTTACTGGCAAAGCTTATCACAAGGCAACGCTGGAGGAGATAGACAGTGATGATGAGGATGAAGAGGATGACGAAGACGAGTCAGATCATGACAAAGCTTCTGTCAACAGCAAAGGCCAACGACTTCCTCCAATGGATAAGATTTGGATGTCAGGAAGGTATATTCTGAATGGGATGAAAATAGGAGCTTTGGCTAACTCAGACTTCAGTGTCTGCAAGCAGAATGCCGAGCAAGCCCATACACTGATACACTGGAGATGGCATCTCAATGACTGGGTTGTTGGTAACCTAGAGGAGCAAGGCTACCTTAGACCATCGAAACTGGCTGCCCGCGAGAAATTGACCACTAACAAGCGAATGAAGTAAGAAATTGCGTCCCTGAAACTTCACAAAATTTGGTATATTGACCAAACATTCTAGGCTCGCAAACACAGTCGTTGATGCATGGGAGGCAGACAAAACCATCAAGAACTTGTATCATGACTTCAAGGCCCAGCTTGAGACTGCGCGAGAGCTTAAGGCGCAAGCTCGCGGTGGATGGAAGTGATCTGGCCCACCTGACTTAGATTCACAGGGGCGAAGGGTATGGCTCGAATCTCGATGCACAGCTGAACGGGGTGCTTTGGATAGACTGGCGGCCTATGGAAGTTTGAAAGTATTGTCGAATTACACGTTGCTTCCTCATCATTCCACAGGACGAAGAGAGTGGAACGAAGAAGAATTCGGCGTCGTAAGTTTTGGAACTTGCACAAACTGGCAACGGAACCAATAAAGAACTTCTGGTAAGATTTAGTGCAGTGCAAGACCTGGCCCGAAGTGGAACGAACCAGATCCTCTTCTCTCAATATACAACAGAAGATACCATGTAACCGAGGTCGGTTATGGATGGAATTTGGGTTATGGTAGATAGAACATCTCTCAAATCCAGCAAGCCCAAATCAATCGGGAAATAAAACAATATAATTGAAACATCAAACCATCCATTCTCTAAATCTTTGTTACATCGCACACTTTTGCCGGTGACCTCGGATCTAAATCTCGTGGATCCAAGTTTGAAGACGGTGGTGTTCGTCTATTTAAATCCTTGCGGTGACCCCATCCATCACCCACTCCCTCCCAATCCAGTCACCGCGAACCCTATTTCGGCCACAGATTTCTAGATGCAGAATCGCTACCGAGGAGGCCGAGAAGACTATGGCACGCATGAGACCAAGATCATCGATATGATACGATGGGACATGTGAGATCGGAAGACGGGGGACGGAGGACCGGTCTTGTATTGTGTTGTATGGAGGTAGGGAATGGAAAGAAAGTAGAAACGGACGAATCACCATGCCGAGACGGACGCGGAGGCGGACCGAGGTTGTGGGATGTTCCGTTCGTCTCACAATACATACGTACATACATACATACGACGTGCAGATTGGGTTTTATTTGAACATCGTCGTTGAGATCTGATTTTGCGTCGTACAAACGAGTGTTTCTTGTTTGTCTAAAAAAGGAGTCGTTTTAAGTGACTCTTGGGTTCTTGGGAATTGTTTTTGGAAGGGTTGGGTTTACGTGAATTTGTGAGTGGGCTGCTGCTGGGATTTGGATTTTTGGAGATTTGAGGAGAGATAAGGATCTGATCTGATTAGCTGATACGGGGAACAGGACAGCGACCTTGAGTTGTGTCGGATCGAAGGATTGGGATTGAGGGGATCTGGATTTGAAGGATTTGAGTCGATTCACTGCAGCTCGAAGTTGGTTGGATTGAAGGTTGAGGGATTGCTATTGAAGGATTGCGACGAGAAGCGCAGACGACCAGGATATCAGCAGGCAAGATGAAGGGGTTTGATTTGGAGAAACAGTTACTTTTCGTGAGTTTATCCGTCTTTGCTATCCCCCCCTTATCCCCCCCCCCTTATCGGAGGGAGGTTCTTCTGGCGAGTTGAGTGGTGTATGGAGAATCTGGGGAGTTTGGAGATGCGGGGGTGGGTTGATTGAGGGGTGGAGGTGAGGAGAGGATGGTGGGGTTTGCGAGAGAGAGACTGAAGTTGAGATTGAGATCAAGTTGTTGACTGAGGACTACCCGGCTGACGATTGTTATCTCTGAAGTACGGAGCCTACCACCATGATCCCGTCAACGTAGGAATCCACATGGTCTGCGTCCCAATCCTTCTCCTAACCGGCTTCCAATTCGTACGTCCTCCCCCTCCCCCTTCCCTTCCCCTCGCAACTCAACCCAACTCTACTCAACTTACACCCCTCCCCAAATCCAGGGATCCAACACGCCCTCCCTCTCCCAAACCCCCAAATTCCTCGCCCTCCGCTCCCTCCCCCTCAACCTCGCCACCTTCGCAGCAATCACCTACTCGGGCCTGTACATCACGCTCGAGCCCGTCGCTGGATTGGCCGTCACGCCGCTTCTGATGGGCGGTGCTGCGTTGGCGAATAAGGTTACGGAGAGGTTTGGGGCGAGGGCGACGAAGATTAGTGTGTTGGTGCATGTTGTTAGCTGGATTGCGCAGTTTGTTGGGCATGGAAAGTACGAGGGGAGGGCGCCGGCGCTTTTGGTGAGTTTTGTTTTTTCAATTGTTTTGTTGTGGATGAGGGACTTTGGTCGCGGAGGACGTTTGCTGGATTCGTGATGGGGAACTTGATGTTGTGCTCTTCGTTTTGAGGAGAGGTGGGGGTAGAGTCAACCCGGCTTTTGGCCATGATTTAAGAATGAATCGGCGGTAGTGGAGAGGAGAGGAGGAGTGATATGAGAGTGCTGACGTTCCTCTGTAGGACAATCTCGTGCAGGCACTCTTCCTGGCGCCACTGTTTGTGTGGATGGAGGTGTTGTTTAAGCTTGGGTACAGACCGGAGTTGAGGAAGAGGTTGGAGGAGGCTGTGGGGAAGGAGTTGAGGAGGTTGGCGCTTGCTAAAGAGGAGAAGAGGTTGAGAGATGCTGAGGCTGGGGAGAAGAAGGGGGAGATCTAGTTTTGGGGAATAGAGATGAAGAGTGAGAATGATGGGTGCTTGGCTGGATACAGTGTGAGATTGATGAAAGCGGGTGGGGAGAGGGAGGCTTGCAAGATGAAAGTAAGGAGAGGATGTGAGGAATAGAATGACTTTTTCTTTGCTTTTGTTGGATGATAATGTTGATAATTGCGACGTAGCTAGGATGAATATTGAGATGATATCCTTGTTTTGGCAGCTCTAGGACAGAAATAATGTGATGGAATAAAGCATTTCTAAGCGAAAACATTTGACAGAAGAAGAGCTTGTTAAGGATGCCACGATTGAACGCGAACGCAATAGAAACATGAAGATGCTCTTTTGTGGCGTGAACTCCGAATTTAAACGCATGCGATGCAAATCACTCGTACAATTTCGACTCTTCACTGAAAGTCGAATATGCTTTGAAGCTGCGGAGAGGACACACTCTTTTTAGAAATTCAATGTTTTTTTTTGATCAACAGCGATGAAGGAGAACCAGTGGCAGAACTTGCTCATCCATAACTCTAGAATGAAAGAAGATGAAAGTATTTACTTATCGATGACTCGGTAGACACTCTGACGTTGAGATGGACTTCGTCGTCGTCAGAATATCAACCACGATGCCCCTCGAAACGGTCATTTTGCCCGCTGTCAATGTCAATAGTGGCTTCGGTTAGTCTTCTAGCAGGCGAGCTTGGAAATTCTCGTTCTTCGAGGATTGGGCATTATGACATCATCGATAAATGCTCAAGATGGGGGATTTGCATCGGAAGAAATACTCCTCTAAATCTTTCCCATCCCATCCCTTTAACTTCGGCACCGCCACAGAACGCCATCGCTTCCCCACAAACCACTCGGGAACAGGTGGCGCATGCGATGCAGCTAATGAGCGCCGCCTCGTCAGCCATCAGAAGTCAAACATCATTCCAAAGGGAGAGGTCTAGACTTTGCGCTAGATTCCTTGGTCATTGGTTTGAACGCGGGTCACGATTCCCGAGGTTGCAGAGATCGTCGAAAGCTTCATGAAGTCATCATCATCGATCGAGATTCATGTCGAGATGGATGGGATTGGAAATTGCAGGGCGGCGAGGATTGTCTGCCGCTGTCACAAAGTTGGATTTTCTTTGGTGCAGATGGATGGATGGGTGTCGTGTGGTCGTTGGTTAGGCGTCGAAACGCGAAGTCATGCTTGCTTTCCGAGCAGTTGATACACCAAATATATGATGTATGTTTGTACCCCCAGGACAGAATGTCCGGAATGATGATGATGGTTGCTGGGAAGACAGAGTGGATGTCTCACATGCACGGATCAGCACAGGGGTATGAATACAAGTACCGTACGTCAGAGCTTCATGGGATTCCCAAGTGGCATGAAAAGAATCCGCAACAACACAACCACCATATCTCCTCCAGCAACTCTCAAATGAAGTGGGAGAATTTGAAGACAGAGAAGTCTACAAATCGAGCTTGATGACCTTCTGCCCCTGAATCGTGATACGGCATACTCCCCTGTAGACTCCCGTGAGCCGGACGATCCAATATTCAGATGTAATAGCTCCTGGTCGCCCTGGTCGCTAAACCTGGAAGGGCGGCAGCCAGGGTCAAGGATAAAAAGCGGCACTGGGGAAAATCTCCCTTGGCCATGGGAACAGCGAAGTGGAGAGAGCCACAGCTTGCTTGAACAGCTTGAGGGCAGGGAATTGAATGAAGTGGCGTCTCTGAGAACCAATTCGTAGTAACGTGGGAATGAGGGAGATGAGACGAGGATGGATGGATGGATGTACGAAAGGTACTGTAGAGGAGACGAGAGGCGAGGAGCTCTCTCTAGCTTGATGATTATGACGTCGACAGATATTCGCATTCGCGTCAAGCTAGCTAGCCGAAGACAAGACAAAAGACAACACGCTAGACCCTGGCTGGCAAGCAAACACCAGTAGCCACAAGGAGAGCAGGCAGGCAAGCAAGCAAGAAAACAGCGTGTCGTGTTACCATCAGATCAGGGTAAGGTCAAGGTCCAAAAAAAAAAAAGAGCCTGATCTCATCTCATTTCGTTTCGCTTCTTTTCAGTGATCTCACAAGCCAGGAGCCAGCAATCCTGCCCTGCACCTGCCTGCCCACATTACTCCATTCTGCCAACCAAGCTAGTCGTACTGTCTGTCGTACCAAGCTGGGAAGGGAAAGCACTACTACCACCACTACTACCCAACACTTAAGACCTAACGAGTAAACACAAAGACCTCTGTCTCCCCACCAGCTCCCTCCCTCGCCCCCTCTCTCTCTCCCTCTTTTCCTTTCTACCAAAACACACACATCAAGATACCCAACCCTCATCCACACCACACTCGCATCCATCCAAATATCCATTCTTCATCCATTCACGCTCAACCCCGAGCTCAATCGATTCTTCGCATTTACACATATATCGTCTGCGAGCAACACCCAGTTCCAGACTCGATCCCGTTTCATTTCTCTTTATTTCAGTGATACCCAGCCGTCGCATTTTCATCCATCATGTCGTCCTCAGGCGTCAATAGACTAACTAATGTCAAGGCCAAGGAGGAGGATGTCAACAGAAAGCTCCAGCTTTATGGCATTGCTACCGGTACGTTTCTCGAGTGCGCATTCTAGATCGAATACTGACATTCTGCGAAGCCTTCCAAAATGGCAAGGTTCCGTCCGTAAGTCCACAATACTGTCCAGCCCTCAATTGCGCATACTAACTGGCACTCTACAGAACGAGCAGATCGATATCGCTCTCAACAGCTTCCTGAAGTCCCGTCCTATGGCCAACCCCTCCAAGAAATTGTCATCCGAAGGACGAGCCTTGGTTGCCGACTTCCGCGATGTTGTGGAGCAGGCCAAATACATGCTTCTCACCAAGAACGAGGGCAATGTTCTGCAGGATTTCATTTGGGAATCGCAGAAGATCAGCGGTGGAAATGCTACACTCCCAGGTGCTCCAGTCGACAAGGAGACTGCCAAGCAACATGGAAATGAGGCATTGGAGGGTCTTCGAACTCTCGGCACGTTGATCATCTCTAACGGCCAATTCCGAAAGCTTTGTGAGTACTTTCGAATTTAAGTTGAGTTGCGCATCTAACAGTTCCAGTGAACGATGCCACAATCCTCATTCGCGATATTGCTGGTGACGCTGCTTCCAATGCTGCCAATAAGATCAACCCCAACGAGGACGATCTTGCTCAAATCGACAAGCCAGCCGATGACAATACCTGGCACGACGTTCCTGATATGTCTGCTGGCAATATCAAGAAGCAAGTCAAGTCTACATACAGCAAGCAAACTCCCCTCCACCAAGAGGATTTGAAAGCCGCTGCAGGTGACGCCAGCCAAGCTGCTCACCCAGATGGGTCTCGTGATCCAGCTGACACTGCTGCTCTTGCTCAACGCGACCAGCAACAAGGTACCAGTTCCGGACTTAATGCCGATGCTGACGTTCAGAATGCTGCTTCGACCCTCAAGCAACGTGCTTCGGAGAATGTTCCCGAGGAGACCAAGGAGAAGGGTCGCAAGACTCGTGAACAGACCAAGAACTACTTGAGCAAGAAGATGCCACAAGAACGACGTGAGCAGACTATCTGGCGCCTCAAGAAACTCGTGGTCGAGTGCCAAGGTCACCCAGACTACATGCAAGCCATTGAGACTCTTCTCAACCTTGCGGAAACTTATGCTGGCCATGCCACTTCCCTCGGTAATCAGGCCACCGGAACAGTTAAGGGTGCTCACGGCGACGACTCCTTGAAGAAGGCTGAAGCTGATTTGCTCCTCCTAATCCAACGCTGGGCCAATGGCACCTCCACTGATGACTTGTTCGAGTCCATCAATAACATCTACCGTGATGCCGACAAGGACCCCGAGTTGAAGTCGTGGTTCAAGAACATCGATGCATATATTCGCAAGTGTCTCAAGCAGCAAGGTTACATTTTGGAAGATGCTGCCACAGAGGAGTGGAATGCTCTTTATGATCGTGGCAATTTCCTTCTCAGAGATCGTTACCGCAACCACACCGATCGTGTTGTTGATGAGGTCAAGTTCTTGGCCGACCAATTTGACAAGGACCCCCGTCAACAGACGTTTCGCTGAATCTGTCCAGAAGCTTTTCAACGATTTGGGCAACGACGAGAATGGCAAGCCGACCTTCAAGCCTCATTTGGTCAAGGATCTCACCGACGTCATCATCCCTGGCATCTTTGAATCCGTTCGCTATGTGCCGGTTCCCAGAATTGAGTATTCTGATCCAGCCATGGATGCTGTTATCGAGAACTTGGTCATCGAGAGTGACAACTTGATGCCAAATGTCCTCGAGATCGCCAACGGTAAGTTATTCATTACTTGGTGATATTAAAGTCTAACAGCTTCCCAGATAACTACTTCAGATGGGGCCGAAAGAAGGTTGCCAACAAGAACGCCCACAGTATCATGCTCTCCATCGCTGGTGTTCAGATGGATCTACGTGATGTCTCATTCCACATCAAAAAGAAGCAAGGTTTCCCATCTATCACCGATACTGGTGTTGCTGATATCTTCCTTGGTGGAACTGGTCTGAGCTTCAAGATGAAGATGTCCACTGCTGAAAAGAAGGATCGCCAGAACTTCTTCAAGGTTGACAAGGTTGATGTCGATGTCAAGAACTTCAATATCAAGTTGAAGCAATCCAAGCACAAGGTTTTGTTCGCCATTGGCAAGCCAATGATGCTGAAGGTCATGCGCCCAGCTCTTCAAAAGGCTTTGGAGAAGGTCATCAAGGACAAGTTCAACGAGTTCGATGCTCTGGCCTACAAGGTCAAACTCGAGGCCGATCGTGCTGTCCAGGAGGTAAGTTGTTCATATTCAGCCATCAATCGCTCTTCTAACCAGATACAGGCCAAGGAGAACCCAGAGAGTGCCCCCAACATCTACCAACGCTATGTCAATGCTCTACAGAAGCAGATCTTGCAAGGCAAGCAAAAGGCAGAGGCTGTCGTCGCCGACAAGAAGGTCAATGTTGCCATGACCCAACATGACTCCATTTTCCCCAACATCAAGTTGCCAGGTGGTATCTCCTCCAAGGCTACAGAGTACAAGGAACTTGGCCAGAAAGGTGACACATGGCACTCTCCTATTTTCAAATTGGGCTCTGCTTCCGCATCTACCGACATTCCCCAGGCTCCAAGCGTTACTCGCAAGGAGCATTCTGTCACCACAGGTGGTGTTCGTGGTCCTCAAAATGTCGGCAATACCCAATCCATGACGAACCAACTTCATGATCCATCTGCTCAAGCTGCTGGAACATCCACTGGCACCTCCTTCGGAAACCAAGTTGACCAAGCACTTAACCCTGCTCCCAACAGCTCCACTACCAACGGGAACGGCTTCACCAACGGAAAGGTCGCAAATGGTAACACCACCCTTGGTTCCAAGAACCCAGTATTGACCGGAAGCGTTTAATCGACTCGAGAGTGTTGGTACTGGACCAATCGTCTTTATTTTATGAGGGTTTGATGCTTTGATGATACCACTACCGCGTATACCAGTAGTAAAAAGTTCTGGTGATGGGGAGACATTTTCCTTTCGTCTTTGCGATGCGGTTGCATTTCATGAGTACCCTGTGTAACTAGTCTCTTTGGGAAATTCCCTTTTACAGCGAGGTGTGATGGAAGCACAGGGGTTCCGGTCAGGAATGGGGGAATGGTTGTCTTGAGCAACAGCAGCGGCAAATAATTACTTTCCTTTGTCTGTACGAAGGATAATAGCGGCAATAAGTACCTTCAGCGATGACTTCTTGATATCCTGGCCTAAGTGGCGTGATTCCTAGCGACTTTTGTATCTCTGTTAGCAATATGAGACCAAGAAGACCATACGACACTGGTGAATTGAGAACATATTAGGCCAATAATCTAGAAGGAGGGTTACATGGAAAAGAGGACCGGATTGTTCGTCAAAATAGATATCACGTGATACAACCCCTGTCAGACTTCTCGACAAAAAATATTGAGCTTGCTCGACTTTTGGCCCATAAACATTCCCCTTTCTGCATCTCATCTCCTCTTCTCTTTTCCTTATCTCCAAAACACGTAATAATGCCGGCGTTTTCTCGAACACTCACTCCTTTCCTGCGGACAGCTAGGTCTGCGCTGCAGCAAGGCAATTCCGTGAGCCCGTTGCAACATGCTCTGCGACGTCGAGATGGAGGCGCTTCGGTATTGAATGCAGCGAGATCATATGCAACTGCATTCGAGCGGACGAAGCCTCACGTTAATATTGGTATGTCCATTTCTCTTGAGCTATACTGGAGATCTTGTCTAATGCTGTGTAGGTACGATTGGCCATGTTGATCACGGAAAGGTAGGACATACTAAACTTGAAGAAAAGGAGGCGAATTGTATGGCATCCACTGACCATTGGATCTCATACAGACAACCCTCACAGCTGCCATTACCAAGCGTCAAGCAGAGAAGGGACTTGCCAGTTTCCTCGACTATGGCTCGATTGATAAAGCCCCCGAAGAGCGAAAGCGTGGTATCACCATTTCGACCGCACACATCGAGTACTCGACCGATGCCCGCCATTACTCGCACGTCGACTGTCCCGGCCACGCCGATTACATTAAGAACATGATTACAGGAGCTGCCAACATGGACGGAGCCGTTATCGTTGTCGCAGCTTCAGATGGACAAATGCCACAAACCAGAGAGCATCTCCTCCTCGCCCGCCAGGTCGGTGTCCAGAAGATCGTTGTCTTTGTTAACAAAGTCGACGCCTTAGAAGACCCCGAGATGTTGGAGCTCGTCGAGATGGAGATGCGTGAGCTGCTCAATACCTACGGTTTTGAGGGTGATGAGACGCCCATCATCCTTGGTTCCGCCCTTTGCGTACTCGATGGCCGTCGCCCTGAAATCGGTGAGTCCAAGATCGATGAGCTTCTCGCAGCAGTCGACTCCTGGATTCCAACTCCCGTCCGTGATCTCGACAAGCCTTTCCTCATGTCCGTCGAAGACGTGTTCTCCATCCCTGGCCGTGGAACCGTCGCATCTGGCCGTGTTGAGCGTGGAACTCTCAAGCGCGACCAGGAAGTCGAACTCGTTGGTAAGGGAGACGTGCCCATCAAGACAAAGGTCACCGATATTGAGACCTTCAAGAAGTCCTGCGAGGAGTCCCGCGCTGGCGACAACTCTGGTCTTCTCCTCCGTGGTATCAAGCGCGAGGATGTCCGCCGTGGAATGGTCATCGTGCAGCCCGGAACGACCAAGCCTCACAAGGAGTTCCTGGTTTCCATGTACGTGTTGACGAAGGAGGAGGGTGGTCGCCACACTGGTTTCCACCAGAACTACAGACCGCAGATTTTCCTGCGGACGGCTGATGAGGCGGCTGCGCTTTTCTGGCCTGAGGGAACGGAGGATGCGGATTCGAAGATGGTTATGCCCGGTGATAATGTCGAGATGAGATGTGAGATACATCAACCTGTTGCTGTGGAGGTCGGACAGAGATTCAATGTTCGTGAGGGCGGACGGACTGTCGCTACTGGATTGGTCACGCGAATCATCAAGTAAAGCAACCACCTACGCTCGGCAGTCGATAGAAGGGACGGGATGGGCTTGGTGTATGTTAGGGGTGGCGGAATTGAAGACGAAGGAAGCTTCTTTGTATAACCTTGCTTTACAGCGACTTGGGCGGGATGGATGAATGGCTGGGGGTTATGGGAAAAGGGAGTTTTCCTTCCTCATGGGCTGGCAATTTGATGAGACTCAAGTTGGAGTTCGGTTGAAATTACCGCCATTGTACATTAGATCGGATCAGGATCACCTACTCACACCCCTCTTTCTCCTCTCTTCGGAAAAATTATGTCTTCTTACAATTACCTACTACTGTATCATAGAAGGCGTAGAAACTTTGTCGGAATATGAAAAGCTGTTATAGAAACATGACCCTGTATTGTCACTTTGAGGTTTGCGTTGCACTTGTAGAGACTTGAAGCTAATTGACTGAGTTTTATAATGTCTTAATATTGTAATTCTCTTGTTAGAAAATTTCGAGTGAAGGAGATGAAGGCTTATTATGAAAAGCGACCTTGCAGAATCTATGCCTGAGCTGAATGATTGTAGGTAAAATTAAAAGAGAATCCAAAAGATTAAGATATAAGAAAAACTCCGATCCCAATGCCTCCCCGCGTGCTCGCTTCGAAATACAATAAACGATCTATCTCACCTGCTCGCCCGTCAATGCTATGCAATGCAGTGCAAGTCCCAATGCAGTCTCTCACAAGCTCTCTGACCATCCATCTACCACCCAAAATACATCAAGCATCTAATCACCATCATACACCCCCAAAATACCCACTCGCGTTTCCCCCTCCCCCTGATCCTCCCACTCCTCCTTGCCCTACTCCTGCGCCTGTCCCTCGACCTCCACTTCCTCCTTCGAGATCAGGACTAGTAGAACCAGGACTAATATTAGAAGATAGCCCCGATCTCGATCTCGACCCCCGTGGCTTGATCTCCATGGGATCATCATCCGTATAAGCGCTGAACCGGCTATCTTGACGCTTTGTGCTTGGAGGTGTAGGGGTGCCTGGGTCGACGACAATGCGGATTTGGCTATTGCTCCTGACGTCCCCGTCATCATTTGCGTAGGATCTCCCTCCCATACTACCTCCTCTTTCTCTTCCACTGCCGCCACCTCCTCGTCCAGCACCGCTCGCATCCATAAACGTACCATCCGCTTCATCCATCGAGCGCGGCGTAGCTGGAGGACCAGGGCCGCCGACGCGTGGTCGGAAGATTGAGCTGTGGTAGTTGTTGGTATGCGGATTCGAAGGGTCGATGGTGGAGGGGTTGATGTTTGTGGCTGAGGGACCTTGGGTTTGCCAGGCCGTGAGCATGGCTTCTACTTCTCTGCGGGCGTCTTCTACCACGTCGTCCATGTTGATGTCGATCTTTTCCATGCCGAAGGGGTCTTCGTAGGTTTGGGCTATGCCTTCTATGCCGTAACTGTTGAGGGAGGGGAGGGGTTGTTAGAGGAAAAGGTGAGTCAGAGGGAGAGGAGGGATGGGAATGGGAAAGGGAGGGCTTACAGTGTGAAAGCGACGAAAGCTACAAGTGGAACGGCCCACCAATTCATCTCATGTGCCATTGCGAAAGGAAGGAAAAGGCAGAAGAGAGCGAGAGTCTGTCTGTGGTGAATTCTGTTGTGTTTGGTGAGCAATTGCTTCTTCTAATAGTGGTGGGGGAACGGGCAAGAGACGCACAGATGTGCCACTGGAATTGGAACAAGTCTGATGACTTCCATTTCTCCGTATGCGGATGTGAGAGTGTTGAGTGAGGAGAGCATTGTGCCGGATGCTGCGTTGTGGAACCAGTCCCTGTAAAGTCATTTAGCACCAAAGAGACCCGTTCTTATTCTTGCATCAAACCCCCTAGATAAACCTTGCTTCATATCTAGGAATCGTGTATGTGTTTTGCTGAGAACGAGGAAACTCACTTCTTGACGCCCATTGCAATGAACTTCTCCACAAAAGTCGCCAATTCAAGCGTCAGCCCCAACCCCCGATGCTCATATCCCTTGAACCCCGGCGGCAATAAGTCATTATACTCATCGCCCGTACTCTCTTGCCCATGGGGTCCCAGCATCGTACCAGGACTAAGTGCTACACCCCAGTCCGCACGCAGATGGTTCTTAATCGTATACAACATTGCAATGAGAATCCTGATCGTCTCGATGGTCTTGTGCTCATCAGCTCTAGCTAGAGTCACCGTACCATCGGCATTTGTATCTGCACCCATGTTTCCAATTTCCGCTCTTTCCAGTCCAAGGGAGCTTCTGGAGCCTGACAACGAGGGTTCCTTGGATCCCTTGTTACTGGGTGGATAGTTTGGGGGGAGGAGAGAGTCTTTGGATGTGGAAGAGTAAAATTGGAGTCCGTGTCTTGAGGGAGCGGGGACTAGGACGAGGATTTGCCGTGAGATGCAACGAATGGAGGTCGTTACTGTGTTGAGATGGCAGCGGCCATCCCAGAAGCGGGAGTAGGCTGTTTGGTTGCGAAAGACGAGCATGAGACCGACCACAATTGAGAGGGAGGGGATCTGATAGGTTGATTAGCTTAAGATTGTACGAGTCTATTATTTTGTTTCAGACTTGGAAAGAATGAGAACAAATTGAGATAGTAGATATGTTAGACGAAAGAGATTGAGGACGTGGGTTAACGGCGGAGAAGAAACACAACATGGAACTTACAATGCTACTCGGCAAGTTGAAATCGCTATTGATATGTTGATTTACATATACGACGAAAGCGGCCAGCACTGAGTGAACGAAGACTGGGAAGAGAATTCCTGGATCTATGTTAAAGCTGAGAGTGGGTGCAAAAGTGGGGACAGACTTACTACCGTGGATGGAACCCTTCCAAAAGCGCAGAACGAGAGGCCATCTGTTTGACTGTCAGTTTTTGTCCTTGAGATAGATACATGGTGACTTGTTGGGGGAATTTGGGAGTTGAGAGCTGGGAACGGAATGAGGAGAAAGGTTAGTAAGGGGGGTCTATTTACTCACCGTCTCGCCTTCTTGCGGGAGCTGTTCGCGAGAGGACTGGTAGATCCAGGGTCAGCATCAGCATCTCAACCCTGATCTTAAGCAAGCCTCATCTCTTCAGAAAGCGATCTCCGGAAAGAATATATTCTCGTCGCATGATATCATTTGCACGCGGAGAGAAAACATACTAAGTAGCTGTTCTCCTCCTTGATTTATCGGAAACAAAACCCCGAGGGAGCATAGACAACTGACGTGCGAACGAGAGAGGCATCTTGAATGAATCAAATCAGAAAGCTCTGCTTTCCATAACTTGTTGTGAATGATTGTGGTTGAAGAAAAAGGGTATTGGATTCTCGAGGGTTCGAAAAAGGAAGTCGTAGCCTTGCATGCCTTGGCCAGGGCTCGGAATGGGGCGGATTCGATTGGATTGGATTGGATTCGGTGTCATGAAACAAGGCATGACCAAGAGAACTGTGCTGGGATTTTGTTTTTCCACCCTGGTTCGGAAAAGAATTGTTTTCACTATCTGTAGCGGGTTTCTGAGTTGGCAGATGGAGCGATAGTACTCAGGTGGCATTTCCTAATACTAATGCATTCACAGAACATTGTTGTTCATGAGGAGAGATCTAGAATTACAACATAGGCTTAACGCCTTCAAAACATACCCTCCTGATATGCAGCCTTTCGTCCTTCCATCGATACACACGTTGATATACAATACAATCATTTCATCCGACCATTCGGTCCATGTCTGAGGCATGCTGTTAGCCTGCGTCCGGCGAGAAAGATGTCAGAGAAATTCAAGGTGGCAATTGTGCTGTACTCAGGGAATGTGTAACAGTTGAGAAGTCGACATAGGCCGGAGCCGTCCGGGTTGGAATCTCTCAAAGTTTATCATCATAGCAAGGGCCGAAGCAAAGTAAAGAAATGGATGCTTACCTAGCTTGCCATGAATTCCTGTTGATTATGATCCGTTCCGTTGTTACAAAGCCGGTTGCGATTGTTGCGCACCGAGTTGAGCGTTCAAATTACCGGCAGCAGAGCCAGAAAGGAGCTTTTACGATGTCAGTATTCTGCAGTGCAACGCTGTGTAGGGAAGGGTAAGTTACCCCTTCACCCGCCTCACGCATTCTCATTTCCTTTTCCATCTCGACCATCTGCTGCTCCTCTGCAAAAGCCAAAGCCCACGGCACACCCAGTAACAGCGCACTCGTGCTTACAACCCACAACGTCTTGCCACTGAACAGAAGACCTGACTTGATCCAACTTGTGGTCGTCTCGACCTTGTTGGAGATGTAGGACCGTGTTGTCGGAGGGACCATGTCTCGAAGGGCAAGGAGCCGTTCTGCAAATGATTCTTCATCGGCAATGTTATCTTCGTCATCAGATGAGATCTCCGAGTCTAAACTGGACGTTAGCAGATGGCATGCGATGCAGTGAGCTGGTGGGCAAACCAGTATCGGTGTAGTAGTCGTCCTCGTCCGATGGTCCAGCTTGCTTTGTCTCGAAGGACTCATCCTCAACTTCTACTAATTCGACCATTGTGATGGCTAATGTGGAAGGCGGTAGAAAGATGTGAGAGGTGTACTTGGGGCGCGATGAGTTGATGGACGTGAGTGTTGATGCTCTGTACTAAATCAGTTGTCCCTTTCGAGCTTGGAATCGACAACTTTTTTGGCTCATCCTTGCTCTGCGCTAAGGACTTGGCGCTGAGGACAAATCTCGTGATTTCGTGTTAGATTCGGGAACAACTTCGCCACGAACTCTTTTTCGCGACCGTCCCAGTCAGTTGATGTAATATCTGGATTGAAACTATAATGTAATATCTAGTGGACTGGTGCCAATGTCAAGAGCGAAGAGGGACTGCTTAAATCTCGACTTCGACTGGGAAATTGCTGATTTTGAGAAGTACATCACAGTCAGGTAACCGGTGCCATCATAATGGGATCTTCACCCAAATGTCATTCCTCCTCTGGAGCATAGCTACAAGTCTGTCACATTCAATTGCTCCGGCGAGGGTCTCTACAAGGACAGCTATCTCTACCACTCCCACGCAGAGAAGCTGATTTCACCCAAGACTACCAAAGCCAGTGCTGCGCCTAAGGAACTCAAGAAGAAGCCAGTAGCTTATTGGAAAGCACAAGGTGCATTTCCGAGGCCTCAATTAGACCGGAGTAATCACCGATCTACAACTTCGACTACAACAAGCCAAGAAGAATATCCTACCGGAAATCAAAAGTATCGAGATCGGGTTTGAACATGGAGTTCAAGTAGCAGAACATTACTAAGAGAAATGATTCATAGGCCAGCATATCTGTCGAGCAGAAAGTGAAAACTAACCCGAAGTAGTACCTGAGCGAGGCATTCTCCAGAGGTGGCTCTGGTCGACCTACGGATCTGGACATTGTGGTGCTCAAGATTGGAGCTGATGACCGCCTCGCGGTAGCTGATGTGGTAGAGGCTATGGGGATCGAACCCGTATCTGTCGATACCTCTTTGACGGCAAACAGAAAGCCTTATCCGGATCGATGGGTTCAGGGGCGGCGGCCCCAAAACAACCCACCAGCAATTCTTTGGATGTTCGAGGTTCATATTAGATTAGCTGTCCAGTCATCCAAGGACAATGGGGCGACCGTATCTTACAGTTGAACCTATATCTGGAGATCCGTGATACTAGACGACAGCTATACGATGCATTCGATTTCCGTGCCATGGAGGGTATCATGAGATTCGAGGGACCAATGCCAATTCCAAAGTCTGGTATGCATCGGAGTCATCAAAGAAGCGCAAGCGGGAAGAACTCGACGGGAACGGCGATATGCAACTGAACATAAGTTCTCAATCTGCCAGAGATAATGCGAGAAAAAACCATTCAGAAGCTATTTTACCACTTAGTTCTCGACGACAAGCCCACAGCCCGAAGGCGAACATGGCGGTACCGATGGCGTGGCCATGAAATTGGAGAAGGGGAAATCCAAGTGAACGCAGGTAAAGTAGTTCTATCAACGACGTTCAGCCACAATGGCAATCCGCTATCTGGAATGCTTCAGATGCGACTAAGTTGACGAATGCTATTTTGAGGGAGTCAGGATTCACTCCACACCAGGTGATCAGCATCTTGATCCTGAAGCAAACCATAGCAAAGCAGCACATGAAAATGCTAGGCGTTCGAGATGGGGAGGTGGAGAATTTGGAAGATGGCGATTGCCGTGATATGGATTTCCTTGTCAGCGGGACTGCTTGAATACGACGTGGCTCTCAAGCTTGGTCAGGGAGCATGGTTGGATATCCGGTACAGTTTGATGCTGCGTGAGTTGTCAATGCTTGTTGTTAGTATCCTGGGTATTGTACATTCAGAAATCATCTGATGCCCAACTAAGGTTCCGCTTTGGTACTATTCTCGGTTTGTGGGCGATCATCTTGCAGAGGTAGTATGGTGAAGCCGTGAAATTCCGAGGTTTTTATCTGCCTTTGTGGGTTGGCAAGGAAGGGAATTCTTCGAGCCAACTTACGGCTCCGGCTCCGCTATTGAGATAGCCCTGTCCAACATGTTGACCCCGGATTCTGGCCTTGGGTTTAGATCTCAAAACTTGGCGTTCCAATATACAATCTATCGTCCGAACCACAGAGATGCAAAGGTACTTCTTCACATGATCCGAATGCTGCCAATTAATGGCGTCCGAGATAGAATCAAAGTCCAGAAGCCTCAAGAGGACTCTCCTATTGGCTTGAATGGACAATTGGAAGGTGAGATCTGTGCGCTTTGAAAGGAAGGGTGGAGGTCCAAGCGGATGATAAGGCCCGAGTGTTGCACGTTCTGAGGAATCGCTCTGCATGAGTCAATGAAACGAGCCGAATCTTATGCAGAACATCACCAAACTCACTTCCAGAACTATCCATCTTTGTACAAAACATCAAAAACAATATTTTCGCGCTGGCTGTCGTCGGCGTCAACAAACGAGGCGTCGTCTCCATCACATCGGCTAGCAGCGCAGCCCACCTGCCCACCTAATTAACGGCCGCCCCTGTCTCTCCCGCCGCCGCGCTAACCCCGACCACTGGAGACAATTGGCTTCCTTTTTCCAGGGGAACAAAACAAAAGGTAGCCCGGAGCATCTTCACCGTTGAATTCTGCAGCATCGCAGTCCAGACAGATAACGGTTGTCTCTCCACGCTTTTACGACTCCACAATCCTTTCTTTTTGGATAATCCACGTCCAGAGTCTGCCGGTGGCAGAGGAGCTGGATTTCCTTCGCCGTATCAATGTTCCGGCCTCGGCTTGCCCCTGAAAGCAGAGATACTAGCGACCTCGAGACGGAATCACAGCAACACGATATCATACGGTAGAACACAATCGCAGGGCAATGTCGCTGAATGGATTGGACGATCCGAAGATCAAAGAGGCCCATGATGCGGCGGTAGCAGAACCGGGAGGATGGTGAGCTACAAATCTGCAACTGGCGCAGTGCAACAAACAGCAAGATACTTACTTGTACCATTCACAGGTTTCTCCTCAAATATGCTTCCAGGGACGAGGTCGAATTGGCTGGGCGAGGAAATGGAGGAATAGTGGAAATTCGAAACGCGATCGCACAGTTTGAGGAGCCCTCTCCATTGTTTGGATTTCTACGATATAGGAGGAGAAATGTGGTCATTAAATACGTACCGGAGGAATGTTCCAGATTGGTACAAGGTGAGCTTTTATCTAAGGGTGAGACAAATAATCCTTGGTCTAATTAAACATCTCCGTAGCTCGAGTTACTGTACACTTCAATGCGGTCACAGAACGATTCTCTCCCCATGACACTGTATTCCCGATCACCACTGCGAAGGAGCTACGAGACACGACACTCTCTGCCGCATGTTCTCTACATACCGCGTCTGGATCCACATCTTCCTCCACAAGTTCTTTGCGGCGGAGGCGTTTGATGGAGATAGCGGAAGATGCTGAGGAAGAAACTCGAGCAAAGAGGCAATCCACAGTACCTGAAGAACGACCCCCTACCGCGAAAACCACAACTTCAGTCTCGGGAACACAAGCACCCCTGCCCGAGTCTACACTACAACCAGATCTACCAGGTGGTCTTCCACCATCCACTAGCTTCAATTATATGGTCTCTGAAGCTGGTTCATATGCTTCTCCTGTAAAGGACCCACAAGGTCACGACACCAGGCCATACTCTCCGACGGAACGACGGAAATCTTCACAGTCTACGCGACCTGATCTATACACCCTGTCGTCCTACGGCTCGAACGGACGACCTAAAGTTAAGTTAGGGCCAAGGCCGTCACTAGATGTCGGAGGGAGACCACATACTTCAGGTGCAGCTTCATACTACCGTCCAGTTTCAACACTACCGGCAGGACTGAAATTGTTTTCTAGAGGATCAAAGAAAGAGAAGGACAGAACCAAATCGGATCATCCCGCGGACCCTCCTACCATGACAATCTCACCGCCGCCTGTGCCAGATTTACTACTTTCACCGGCGCAGGACGTGCAAACAAGGCCCCATACCAGTGGTGGACGGCCAAACACAGGCTCGGAATCTTTGACGTCGCCTACCTTAACATCACCCGTCTCCAATACAGGCCCTAGACAGCCTATAATAACACCAGAGAAGGCGCGACTGATGAAAGCGATGCAACTCCGGAATAAGAAGAAAATGGAAGCAGTGAAGGCCACTGAACCGGTACCCCAGGAACAACCAGAGGCTTTGGCCAGCCCGACTAGCTTGGACGACACGATGTCAAATGGAACGCCGAAGGATGTTGACGATACTCTATCCACGTTAGACATGCTTGCAAAGGCGGATGATTCAGGGATTGCTTTCGATGCAAGTTCAACTTTGAAGACAGACGAATCGGATGCAACACGGTCAGACTCTTACCCGGTTTCCCCTGTCGGTCCCTCGGAGAGGGCCGAATCGACTAGGGCTTCGTCAATATCGGAATCGACTAATGAGACCGTTCATAATAGCCATAAACAGCCTGTTCTGGAAGAGCCGCATGTGAAAACCGAGTTGGGAGAAGTCGCTTCAGATAGCGAGGATACCACACCAACTGCTCGCAGCAACATTCTCTCGACAACCTTGGAACCTGCCGAAGAACAACTTGAACAACTTTCGCCTACAGTTTACAATCCTTCACAGACGTGGACTGAGACCCCAGAAGTGGTAGTACCAGCAGCAGAGGAGAAGGAGGTAGTGGAAGAGCAGTCGACGCCAGGGGCTCAGCCAATAGGGGAGACGCCGGAGTCCGCATCACAGCATAGTGGAGGAGTTGTTCCAGCATCAAGTACTCCAGAAATCGAAGTGAACTCGCCTCTAACATCGCCTGAGAGAGCGACACACGGTCAAGATCAGAGCGCAATAGCCCAGCCTGTACCTGAAGGAGAGGAGGAGCCGCTTTCACCGTCAAGGAAGATGAAGGTCCCAACATCCCGTTTCAATGTTCAAGACCCGGAAGAAGAAACTGATGACCCAAGCCGAGAACTTCCTGCACCTGCCCAAAATGCGGAAATAATTGCACCCGAGAAGTCACCTGTTGGTAGCACATTTTCAACAGGTGATGAGAGTCAAGACGTCCAGAACTCTAAGAGGCAGAGGCGAAAAGGACTCGTCGAGCCAATTCGAACAGATCTCGAGCCTGTCGGCCGAAGTCGCGCAAACTCCGAGGCCAATTTTTCTTCAGACGATGATCTCATGGAAGAGCTCTCTTCAGCAGTGATGCAAGAGGCCCAGCCGATATCCGTTTCGAAGTCGCCCGTTAGTCCAGTTTTCCCAAGTCCGAAGAAGAGACAAGGAGAGCAGAGCAGATTCTCTCGCGTATTCTCGACTCCATTGCGGAAAGAGAAATCGGATACTTTAGAACCACCATCTGGTGACCGCCCACCGTCAAGATCTGTGTCTGCTGGCGCAGCATATCTCAATCACATCAATCAACAGCCAAGCAAGCCCTTGGCCAAGAAAGTTAACTTAGGGTCCGGAATCTCCCAGAGGATCAAAGCTCTAGAGAAGCTGCAAAGCTTGGCGCCTGGCGCAACGCCCACTGGAACAACAGGTCCTCCACCAGGTTCATCGCCCGCGTTCTTTTCAGTCCGCAAAGGGAGCGTGCGAGGCAAGTCTCCCTCTATCGCAGAGAGAGCGAACTCGTTAACGAGGAACTCGCCTTCAAACTCCCCGGAGTCATCGCCGGAAACGATTAAGCCGCGGGATAGATCTGGCTCCGTGAGAAGCCGGCTAGATGCCTTCAATTCAGGGGATATTCCAACCACTTTACCTGCTCGATCACGCCCAGAGTCCATCTCTGTGACGGCCAGAATCATACGGGACCCCTCACAGCCATTTCCATCAAAACCGGAACTTGGGAAAGATCCTTCGGAGTACGCTCCACTGGACTTGAAGCAGTCACCGTTGGTAATAGATCATCAAAAAGCGATTGTGCAACCACCTAAGGAGACAATTCAAGAACGACGGCTTTCGAAGGAGAGACGCTTGTCAACCTCTTCCAAGGCAACCACTACAAAGGAAAGGCGGTCTTCGATAACAATTATAAAGGACTTGATCAGCGACCGAAAGGCTTCCTTTTCTGAACGTCGACGATCAATTACTATCGAGAGTGCAGCACCATCCCCATCAGGAAGATCATCGTCCCGTCCACCTTCGGTACACGCTTCTCCAGCACACCAACGACCCATGTCTATCAGCAGTCGTGTGTCAACCTCCAGCCGGGATCCTGGACAGTCCCTTTCCCCCCCTCCCACAGCCGGCTCAACATCATCTACTGGTGATGAAAAGGCTGAGAAGAAGTCAAACAGGGCGAGTCGTATGATGCGAAGAATGTCCTCTGGGATATCGGCAAGCCGAAAAACCATTGCACACGCTATTTCTCCGACCGTTCGCGAGGAATCTGAACCTCTCCACAACAATGATGCTCCGTCAATGGCTTCACCATACCCCTCCAATAGCTCTATGACATCCAACAGTGTCGATATCGGCGATGTGAATGTCCAATTTCCAGACAGCTTACTCTGGAAACGAAGATCAATGCTACTTGACTCGCAAGGTTTTCTTATCATCTCACCTGCATTGAGTGCTCATGGTAACGGACGAGATAAGGCCAATGCAGGAGCCACTCGTCGCTTCCACTTGAGTGAATTTAAAACACCTTCTATTCCGGATGTGGAGATGCAGGAGCTGCCGAATAGTGTCGTATTGGACTTCGTTGAGGGAGGTGGGTTGCAGGTCGCTTGTGAGGATCGTGCTGGCCAAGGGAGAATCTTGAGCAGTAAGATTCTCGAGAAAACTTCTTTCTTCCCCATTGCTAATCAGATTGTAGTCCTGCAAGACGCGCACCGCACTTGGGCCACTTACGGTCAATGAAAACACAACCAACACACTCCTCGCAACAATATCTACCTCTTAAAGTCACGGCACGGCCCGTCATATACTGACAAATTTCCTGTCCATACCCCCTTTCACCACACATCTGATGCACGTATCGCAAACTACTTGGATTTGCCCTACCACCTCTTTGCATATGTAATTTCTTGAAGTTTGCTCCTTTCATCTCGAAGGAGCGAAGGCGTACCCACCATACCCCCACCCTGATACCAGATCTCGTCGATCAAACAACCAAAATTTGTCCCTTTTGTGTTAATAATTACTGTCCTGTCCTGTCATATCTAGTCACATGTCAGGCTCGTTTCTTCAGCAAGAGCAAGCAAGGGAGGGAGGCTGTTTTCTTCGACACTGTTAGCGTGCACATAGGAGCGAATTAAATGATGCATCACTGCGTTGGTAGGAAGGTGTTTAGGCGGATCAATGACCGCAATGGAATGGAAATTGAGAATTTCTGAGATGCATTTGGATATTTCGAGAGATGGTCTCTGGATATGATATGTGACTGGAGTGATGTGCCTAGCTCACGACATAGACTCCTTGTTCAATGTAGCGTCATCTCAAGTTGGCAAGTTGCCACATCGGATCACATTTCCATCCATCACTCGTTGAGGTTGCTTGCTTCGTCTGCTATATCCATACCTTCCAGATATGTCAACAGGACATTCTACCGTCGATGGATTCAGCCAGTCATCCTCTACTTCTTATTCGTGTCCCGATCCCCTCTTCCTCCTGCAATTCTCCGCCGGCTCTTGATTCCGAGAATATCGTCTCTAAAGCCTTTCTAGAAATGCTAACCTCCACCAAGATGTCACCTCGTTCTTGACAGCTTCGATCCCGATCGACGCCTCACAGAGCTGCCTTACAGTCTATGATCTAGACATTTCTACTTCCCAGCTGATTTGTTGATTCGAGTATCTCTGCCGTACTAATGGTAACCAGACCCAAGCAAACTATGTGCTACATCTTTATTGTGATCGATCTAAACTGATATTAAGTTTGTAGAAGCTTCAAGCCCTTGTGTTGGCGTGCGCCACTGGTCGAGCGATACTCCAGTGATGCACGATTCCGGAGCAGTTCTCGCTAGCTGATGTAGTGATTGGCGAGTCGAAGAATAGTTCGGATGAGAAGGCCCGCAGTGGTAAGGGCCTGCTGCGTCTTTAAAATGATTACGATTCTGTGGGATGGTCCATGGTCGCTAGATAGGACATGCTACGGGAAGAAATAGATCTTGGGGAGAGAGTGTGAGAGAGGGAGGAGAGTTTGAGAGTTTGGGCTTGGGAGGCTACTGGTAGAGTGTTGGGGCTGGAGGGGAGAGATCGCATGATAGGTGTTTGTGTGGAAGATACTGTAGATGGAATTGCATTGCACATGCGATGTTTGTAAGTCTGATTTTTCATTTATTGTGGGAGCTCGCGGGGACACTCGGAGATTGAAAGATACCTACTGCCCATCAACGACCCTGAGTTCAGGATAGTGAGATCTAGCAGTTCCGCCCACGAACCCTGGTTCGATCTTGAAGTCGGATTCCGACCGCTTCTGGAAGGTCGTCAGAGTGTCTGACGAAAGGAGTCTGCTTGTCACCCATGTCCTCCATGCCTCACATGCAGCCCTCAGGCACTCACAACCTCTACCTGCATACAAGAGCATCGAACCCCTTCCAACACACCACTCGTAGGCTCACCATTCCGTCAGCCTTCGTCCGGATATCCCCAGTACTCTCCACCGCACCACTCGCATTCCCCATGAACCAACCGATACTTCTTCCCTCGTCCATTACTCTCCCTTCTTGCTCGTTTCCGTGCCCTTTTCCTTGGACTGCTGGCTTCGACACCCGAACTGAAGTCATGTTGAGGACGGTACAGACAGTTCATCCCACTTTGTTTGGCGTGTGCGCATTGCTGCTCGAGGCTGACCTCTTGGCAGTAGCAGCGAGTGAAGGTGAGGGTTGTGTAGTTGCACATACTGTTGGCTGTAGGTGGCTGGGAGAGAGGGGAGGATATTGACTTGGTGAGATGACTGTGTGGCACCTAGTCTCGATGGTGGAAGTGGCCCGACTTGTTAATATGTTGGTTCTGAAGTTGAAAGTATGTGTGTTGGGTAACTTAGGCGTGCAAGCCTTGCAGGCTGAGACTGACAACGCTGGGAGTCGACGAGGATGGAAAATGGTAGCACTAGAGGTTTTTAGTGTAGTTTATAGAGTTTCAAATGCTTGTGTGTTTGAAGTTAACTTCTTGAAGTCGGATCAGGCATCTCTCGAAGAGGCATTCACTCTTGGTGAAGTCTAACCGTATTCGAGAATGCTCCTCGGACGTAAGCCATGGCGTGTCTGCTACAGAGTGAATATACTTCAGTAGCCGATTGATACCGCAACGCTGCAGTGATCATAGTTATATTCATCTTGTATCAAGGACATAGCCATCGCTTGCTAAGCACGCTTGGGGTGGCGCGCCTTGGGCATGGAATGCTTCCAAGATCGCAGGCTTTCTCCTGCCTTAGATTATCTGAACATGAGATGTAAGCTTGAATGTTGCGAGATCATAGTGAATGGATTAGAGAAAGTGACTCATTTTTCTCAATACACTTTATTGTATTCGAGAAAAAGAAGATCCCGAAGCGATCGTCAGTAATGAGACAGCTTGCGTCTATCCTACAAAACGTACAAACCGGCCTCCAAAACTGAAGACGAAGAAGCTTTACCTCAGAGATTACGTATCGCTCAATAATATGACTTCATTCATCCTTGAACGATTCGACCTGGCGGAAGAAATCTCTCGAGTCATGCGTTTGTTTACTTTCTCGCTTAAAATCCTCCGAACTGCGGGGTCATCCCTAGGGATCCACTCACGACAGAGTGCCGTATAGGGGACGGGATTTTGAGCCTCATGTTAACAAAAAAGATTTTCGTTCAAATGAGTCTGATTGAGGTACGTTTCTTGTATGTGCTCAAGATTAAGATGTGTGGTACCAGCGGGAAAAATGAATGCTCGTAGTCGACCCACCACAGCTTCCAAGGCTCTTCATTCACCGCTTTTTCTTTGCGGACCGATTTGCCCCCACATTGGGTAACAAGATAAACCACCCCGTTTGTAAAATTTGGTCTACTCTATCTAACCAATTATGCACCTTTCCTCCAATCAGCTTCGAACAGCTTCATCTTTGATGGTCTAACGGTCATGATTTCCGCTTGTCATAACAGACAAAGCGCGGGAGATCGGGGTTCGACTCCCCGTCAGAGAGCTTCTCTTGAGTTCATGGCCCCAGGTGTATACCTGGAGCTCCTCGCCTTTTGTTAGTTGCCCTTTTGTGCCTTTAAGAAAACGAATTGGAAACTGGGGCCATCTACCGTAGGTACAAGGCTCAATCAAATAAACTACTCATCCCCGTATTTACTTTGCATATAGCAAAAGACAGGAGAGTGAAGCTCAATTAATTGATTTAGCTACTATTTATTGTAATTCTTTAACGCAGAAATGTACTTTTGTTCTCCGAAGATTTATTTCTCTTTGTAAACTTGCTTGGGGTGGTTGACCCACTTTGAAAATCTCTTCCCGAAGACTTTTTCTACATAGACTTGAAGATTATAGGGAAGCTAACCACTGACAGGAACAATCGAATATGTCAAAAAGACCTGCGAGGGCATTGAAGCTTAAATAGAACACTTTCAATGCAATCTTTGCGTAGCTCGCTATCTTCAAACTAGTCACTTACTTCTTCTGGCCATTCTACGCAAGCTTGATGGCCTCTTAAGCCATAGGAAGAAGAGATTGTATGTCATTAGGAGCTATTTATGTGTGAAAATGAAACAATCAGGTGTAGCTCAGGTGCCTTTGGTCAGCTCTTGCTAACATTGTAGCATTAAGAGTCAAAGTCGCTTTTCGCTAATCTACCACCTTTAGCATAAGACGTCAAAAATGCTCAACACAGACAAGAGCCTACTCACTATTCCCATATGATATCTTCGAAAGTGTCATTGTATTTGCGTTTAATTCGAATTGATTTTCCATCCTCGAGCCATTACTAAGCGTTTTTATTGTCAAAAAGCAAAAAAGAAATGTTGCGTTCGCCGGGAATCGAACCCGGGGCCCATCGAAACTGTATGAAATGGCAACGATGGATTTTACCACTAAACCACAAACGCTTTTAACAGCTGACTTGTTGCTGACTTGGGAGAGATTAGTCTCTTTGGTTAGATATTGAAGCCAGAATTTTGAAAAATTTACTGTGGACCTTTGCGGGGCAAAGAGGCAAAGATTTGTGAGCGAAATCCCCACCAACTAATTGGGAAGCTGCGTGCAACTGAGGAAGAGCCAAGATCCAAAGCTTAGCTGCCCTATTGAGTTTTTCAGCTTGTAAATTTACATCCGATGCAACCTCATTTATGTACGTGTGTAGTTTACATTTACCGCAATGTGTACCATGTCCTAATCTACACTTGTCGACTCGCCGCAATTTTTGACAGTGATTCTAGCTCTCATTCGTTCTGGGTTGTGCAACATCACTACGAAATGAATCACATGAGGAGAGCCACCATGACAAGTTGTCGAAGTCCATGTTTGAAGCCTTGGATATTAACAATACTAAGAAATAAATAAAAGCCACCGCCAATCGTTATCTGCCTCGCACTCTTCGAGTCTCAGCAGCGATCTGAACTCGTCCTGCTCCTCCCCCATCACCCGCTATGAACCACGATTGAAAACAATGCATGCCAAGAAAACACAAGCAAAAGCTTCGCCAGCAGACAACAAGGTAGTTAGTTGATCTAATAATCAGTATGGGTCACTCCGCAAGATCAAGCCCCATGAGTGCCATTCTATGGTACTGTTGGAAAGCGAATTTTCGATCTGCTTCCTTCTTATTGACAACGGTCAACCTCCATCTCTCACTCCAATCGAACCAATATACATGGGCGAACGTCATTCCGTCAAAAGTTCCCGGATTCGTTTCGAGGTAGACCGTCTGCCAGTGACTATTGACGATCCATGGCGGCATAATCGAGTTGCGACTAACTCGAAGATAGGTAGGTTTCTCTTGTACCTTGAGAAGGACATCGTTGATTCTCCACTTGAGATCGCAGTCCGAAGATCAGCAATATCGTTGACGAAATCTGCAGGTGAGGACATCCAGGGGGACAGGTTCCAGTTCGAGAGAGCTCCTCTTCTTTCCCTCTTCGGCTTGTTCTCCTAGCCATCTAAGCTCTTCAGGATCGAAAAGCCGTGTCATGGAAACCGTCTGAGGATGGACCCAGCCTTGGGTCTTGAGGCTCTGATAAGTGGAGAAGATGATATCTTTACCCTGCTGCCATACGTGGTACGGCATATCCTTTCCGTTGTGGGTACCAAAGTAGTTGTGCATCCTACTGAGACCAATGCGCTCTTTGAAGATTGGATCCAGCTCGCTTCCAGGAACATGGTATTCTCTATGATCTTTGGGTGCATTCTGAACCGAGAACCCAGCAGCCGCCTTGACAGGATGAGAAGAAATGTTATGCTGCCAATTCTGAAGAAATCTTTTGTGTTCTGTATAGTCTCCATGAGTATTGTCAGTGTGTGCTGTATGATAGTTATGGCTTATGCTATAACTAGGTCCCATTCGTAGGGGTCCGTTTGCTATGCTCGCGGCTTCCCCAGATCCATACCCGGAATTGCTGAAGTCTGTGACCAGGGCCATCTGTGGCAAAGCCTGACATTGCTGGGACCTGCCTATGAAGTGTCCATTCGTTCCTAGATATTGATTTAGCAGGCTGACAGATCCATCAGGTGAGGAGACGTTATAGCTGGAATCTGGGCTCGCATGTGGTAGACAGGTCGCCCAGGCAGGGTGATACATACCAATTTCCGGCAAGTCCTGAAATGTATCGGCGAGATCCGCGTTTCCCAAGGTGTTTGAACCATTTACCTGTGTCTTCATAGGATTATGAGAGTTGATCCACGGGACTAGGTAACTTGTGGGTTGCGGCCATTGTATGAAGTCCTGGTTCTTTGTATTGTAGGCGACTGGTCCACTGTTGATCGATATGTCTCCCTGGATTGTGTGATCAACTGTCTGCATCATAGCGAAGATAGTGAAACACCTCAACGAAGAACAAACAAGTGTGAGTCTCGCTCTTTGGGATGCTCGTGACTCTCTACCTTATCACTTAAATACTAAAATGTTGCACTATCGCCTTTGTTGTGATTCTGAAGAAAAAATGGCGGGGTTGAGGAAATAAGCGACATCTTACACAGGTTAGAGTCTTGGAGACAAGCCGGCGCTATCAACAAATTAAATTTTATTGGAACAATGAACGAACTGTTAATTGGATAGAAGTTAGGTGTCTTATACGAAGGGTTGATATTTATACGGTGAAGTTAGATGCAGCATCATGATCGTGCCTTCCGCGATTCTCGTATTCGTGGGAACGGTGACCTGAGTCGCTACAACTTTTGGCAAGAACTTGGCGGCCAGAGAAGACTCAAAGGTCAAGCTGTAGAACGCCAATCGACTGACAATATATCACATTGACAAATATCATAAACGCGGGAAAATGCCATCATCTCAACTATGGTTGTGAGGTCCTGCAGAAGGGACATTGCTTGGTGGGGGGCCGCGCTGTGATTAGTATGAGGAAAAGTCATAGAGCACCGACATGTAGAGCTCATATGCTCATTTCATTACTCGGATATCGTGTATTAAAGTAGCAATATTGGACATAGGACAGTACGACCGAGTGCGAGCGATTGGGTTTCCACCTGCAGCTGCCTGTGATTACGCGCGAAGGCCATCGATACCCAGGAACGGCCCGTGTGAAGCACAGCAAGAGCATCTTGAAAAGCACATTTGATATAGAGATATTTGAAGAAACAAGCGAAGCTGTCGCGTATATTCTCTAAGAATAATATCTAGCAGATACTCTGGCAAGTTGCCAATAAATCCATGTGTTCTATAACTCCAATGCTATGCCGTCGCGGGTATAATAATACAGCATGGTGGCTATTCTTATGTAGTACGCTCATAGAGTGTCTTTATAGGTTTCAGCCCATTTCTCAACCTTTTCAAGCAGAATTTTCTTTCTCCCATCGTCACACCAGCTTCCCACAATGGCTCCATCGGCGATGAACTTCCATTCTTTCAGATTCAAAGCGAATGCTTCCTGAACCGCAATATAGTTGTCCAGTATATATCCACCAAAGTAAGCTGGATCATCACTATTGATGCTGAATCGCACACCATCTGCTAAGAATTTTCTGACGGGCAGTTCCGCAACCTTGGTGACACACCTCAATCTGACGTTGCTCAGCGGGCACATTGTAACCAGGGTCTTGTCCTTCGCTACTCTCTTCAACAGCGCTTCATCATCAACCAGCCGAATCCCATGATCGATTCTCTCTGTATTGCACAAGTCTAGCGCCCGCGAGATGTATGTTGAATCGCCCTCCTCACCAGCATGGGCTGTCCTCCGAATACCAGCCTTGCTCGCACACTCGTAGACCTCTCTGAATAACTCTGGCGGAAAGCCGACTTCGCTGCTATCAAGTCCAATACCGGCAACAACACCACTCGAGAAGTGGCCGAGGGCTTCCGCGGCTTCGTAGGTATCCTTCGCGTCGCTGGCTGGGAGATGGCGCAAGAAACACAATATCAGCTTCGATGTCAGCCCAAAGTCCTTCTCTGCACGCTTCTGCGCCATACCCAGCCCTGTCACTACAGTCTCGTATGCAATACCCCGTGAAGTGTGGGCTTGGGGGTCGAAGAAGATTTCGGCGTGGTGAACTCCATCATTGTGTGCCCGGGTGAAGTACTCGTAGGCAAGAGATTCGAAATCAGCTGTAGTAATCAACACAGACATCCCGATGTAGTAGTAATGGAGGAAGTCATTGAGGGAGGTAAAGCGGGTGTATCGGTCTTCGAGGGTTTCGGATGAGGCAAACGAAGGGTCTGCGTCGGTGGATGGGAGGGAGATCTTGTTGGTATCTGCAAGTCGGAAGAGGAGGCTTGGCGACAGAGAGCCTTCAATGTGAAGATGATGTTCGCATTTCGGTAGGTCATGGAGACATTTCTGAACGATGGCCCCGGTCATCATTTCGAGGAGGGGAGAGCTTTAAACCGAGAGACGAAGTCAGGGGACGAGTGGATGATGGCGAGGTGAAGGTATGATACTTGATACTTGATACTTGAAGCAGATATCTGGCGTATGCTTCCTAACTCTCGGCTTGCGGTTAAAGTTCTGTCGAAATGTGAGAAATTCGGATTCCTGTGTGCGCTGCGAAAACGTGTTATTGTTCAACAAGGAAAAATTGTGTTACTGCAAGAACAGTAGAGAAGAATGGGCAACTGAATGACTGTAGGAAATGATTCAAACCCCAGATATCGTTATATCGACTCGCATTGTAGACTTTACCGGACTGATCCCGGTGAATTGTCATTGACGCACCCACTTCAGTGAATTCTCTTCACACAAAATTTAGTGATGACGCCCAATTCAAAGAACATTATTATTCTGCCCCGGCGGTGAGCGGCGATGTCCGGACATCTTTAGAGCCACCATCTGCAAACCTGTGATCAAGACACAAGTTGAATGATTGTTGATAGCTCCATGCCTCATCCTCGACATGACAGCTTCCGAGGCGACACTTAGTGCTTCTCCATGCTTCATGGCCAAGGCGATGTTCACTCCTCCATTTCAGTGTCCGAGGCAGGTGATGGCACATGAATCATACTTGAGGGATCTTCGTCCTGTCTCCAGTCGACAGCTTCCTTTTCTGGTCCACTTCCGATGCAGCTTCAGCAATGTTTGCGAATCGGATCTACAGGAGGATCTTCGTTGTTTCGAGTCGCACAATGCTAAGTTGAGTTTATCCTTGGGCCTGTCTGTAGGTTGTAGCCGATGTTTGCGACGGAAGCACAACGGAGAACGAACCCCGTTCGACCCCTAAGTCCAAGGACAATCCAATATTACTGCTGAGCTTCGTCAAGGAGTCGACGAAGCGGAGCAGAGTGGTTCTACAAAGGTGTATGAGGTGTTTGATATATGCAATATCAAACCCGCTATCTTATCCAACAGCGAGCACCTTAGGAGGACATCCCAAGCTGATCAGATGGCCTCTTGATCCGATGCAACTGTGTGCTCGCATCAGAATTCTGGAAGGAAGTCCTACATTGGTCAAATTCCGAGGTGTTTACTTCTCGGATATCGTCCCGCTGCTTGTTCCAGCTGGTCACAGGGTTTGGGCAACCACAACCTCAACGGAACAAATCCAGTTCGAATGTGATAAGTCAATTCGTTTCAGATGTGACTTGGGGGAACAGGGGACTCCCGCTCCAGTCGGCGTTGGGATCGACGAAAGTGGAGACTGAACCCTTGGAGATTGCCGCTGTCGAAGTGACATTTCGCTGTGCTGGGAAGCTCCTTGGAGCATGTTCTTTTTCCTGCGAAGCATCAAATTTCCATATGAGATTCCCAAGATCCGGGTTCTGTTCCTCGGCAAGCCACTTTTCACGCATGGATTAAGGGCCCAATCTCACTAAATCCCCAGAAGCCAGGGTAAGAGGAATGCTCACGAGGATAGATCCTGCTGGACTAGCCAAGTTCTTTTTGGTGACACAATTCGAAGCGCCTCTAGGTTTTCAGGATATCCATCTTTCATTCTTAATCCATTCTCACGCCAGTTGTGCACCGTGGCAGTGTAGAGCTTGCAAGCGTATCCAGGTGCGCAACTGTTTTCGGGAGCAGGCAGGTGGTGATGTGAAGGGGCGACAACAAGACCGAGGTGTACGGACCACCTACCGAAAGCTATGGCGCAGTTTCCGAACCTACCTCGCTAGCGGCGAATAGAGACTGAACCTCTAACGCCCCGGCACGCGGATCGAACTTGACATGGAACTGATTATCCCTCCACGTGTCTCTAGACTCTGGGCCAAATCTTCTCTATCTGTGACAGCTCACCGACCACCAGATCAGCAATCTCAACGTTTTTCTTCGAACCGCGCCCAACGCCGTCAACCTACAGTTGAGCCGTCCCATCATCAATCACCTCTCAATTACGTGTGTCATAGATATCCCGATACACAAGTCTCTGCACTTTCGGAGTGCTTCGATTGGATCCTATTTACATTAGCATTCACTCGGCTTGGGCAACTTGAGTTCCTTCTCTCAACTCTCAGTCAGCTCATCTCCACCGACAGAACCATTAGTAACTGGATTAAAGTTTCGATCAGCGTTTTGCGTAGGGAAATTCCCAGGCGTTGGAAACCTTCTGTCAAGGAGGCTGGCCCGTCGCCTTGATATCTTTCAAGAGTACCCTAACACTACTGCTGTCGTCGGAACCAGGCCTTGGAGGCTTGCCTCCTTGGTGGGTCGGTTCTGACGCCGCCGATCAGAAGCGGATAAGGCCGATTTGGGGTAGTGTTCTTGAAAGGTTTAGGGCGTCGCTCATAAGTCTTTTAATCGGGTCACGGTGCATGGCATTGTTCTACTGTTGCAGTAGAACGAACCTTAATCTGGCATGGATAGGAGTTTTTGAGATCTGGAAATTTTGGAAACAAGAAACTTCCTGATCTTCAATCGTTCCGGATGCATGATAGCTCGCTAAACCCTAGCTATGCTGGAGCTTCGACGACAAACTTCCTAGACCGTTGCAAGACCTAGATGTGGTCTGATAATTATGTCACTGCCAAGGGCAAAGGCAATTTTTCGAGTGTATTAGTCAACTGGACATGTTGATACTGTTTTCTGGTAGTGCAAAGCAGAGATTGAATAGGCATCTCGTTCCTCCTGCTACTACCTGCGGGCCCAAGACCGAAGGCTGAAACATGACGGCGCCTCCCTGGTCTTGTGCACTTCGGTGTCATGCGTTAAATGCCCGTTTCCAAAAGGAATTCTCTTCTAGAACACATACACCACCGGCAGGCGTTCATCCGAGGATTAATAGCCCCCACGAGAGCAAAATGGGGGAGATAGGCTGGAATAGCATACACTATAATTGACCTAGAGTACCGGCAATAAATGTCGGCATCAGCGACTACACTACTACTAGGACGCCAATATTACGAGTAGTACAGAAGCTCAGTTAAGTTTGGAGCACGCGTGTCGTCCCCAGATTTATTTTTTTACTTTACTTCGGAGAAAGAGCACACGCCATGTAAGGGTCCAGGGGGGGAAGTTCCTCGGTGAAAACAACAGACGTGGACCATTTCACTATTCCCCACCAACGCAGGGCTTCGGCTATTGCAACGCAAGGCCAGCGAATCACGCACTGCGGAAGGAATTAAAAGTATAGCAATACCAGATGAAGTTGACCTCGTGCACTCAACAGATGGCCATTCTCAATATATGGCTTTCCATGCGGCAAAATTGGCGGTTTCCGCGGTCTTAAGCCTGCGGTAGCAGTGATACAAGAGACGATAAAATATGATATCGCTTCTGGTGACACTGCATGAGAAGCATGGAAAGCAACACCAGAGCACCAGGCGATCTCTGAACAGGCTCGCGGCAGTCGGCTCACCGTCTCGATTGGCATCCGCAGCGTGTGCCACCAGGCCGATCTTAGTGTGTGGGAGGGCTCGGCTTGCAACAAGCTGGGTGGAAACAGGTAGAGAACTCACAAACTACCGTGCAGCAGTAGTTGGCAGGGCTGGGATCCTTCCAGGCGGCCGAAAACCTGGAAGAACACAGAGGTGTTAATTTTCCAATTTGGAGAGGATGCTCTCTGCTAGCTAGGTCTGGCATGACTATTTATTAGTGCTTTTCAGTTGTCTGTTGAACAAGCTCAGAAGCTAAAGAAATGAAAGTTGGCATATCTGCAGGTTGGTTTGAGTCCCGTTGGCGTTTTCTCCTGTGCAGACCGAAGCTTAGTCACCCACACTGTCCAGAGGTTCAGTGCACCGCCCCTGGCGGGCTTCCCCTCTGTCAATTGCCCGACTTCCTTGTTGCTCTCGAATGTCCCTGCCCGTCTGTCTCTCGAATCTCGACGTTCTGTTGGCTGGCGTTCATCGTTTCTGCATCCATCCCTACACGCCCGGTATCCGAATAGCTGTGTCGTGGGTATGAACCTAGGGTCCTCGCCCCCCCCCCGTCTCGTCTTAGCCACATCAACCTTCCCGTCCGCACCCCCGCCCCATGCACCTGTGTGGCATCTTGCCGCAGAGCATCTCATCATCCCGTACGGAACCTGCCATGGCCTGTTTTCTGGATGGGTCTTGAAACAAGCCGAAAAGATGCTGGATCTTCTCCCAACTTTCCCATGGGTTCGGCAAATGACGAAATAAGGTTGCGACGTCGCCGCTAAGATTACTAGACCTTCCTTTTGTTGTTACCCTCCTTTTCCAATTACTAGCTCCGGCTGATCCGCCTCTTCTTGGGAATGGCACTGAAAAAAACACTTCCAGGGCTTCGGACACCAGTCAGGTAGATCGCTGCTCCTCACCCGCGGCTAGTCTAGGAAAACAGGGTAGAAATGTAGCCCAGCAGGACGTTAGATGAAAACCCAAAAACATGAAACGCCAGAACACGTTTATCTACTTCCATAATAGGCACAGGGATTTGCTGCGGGCTCGGTTTAGCCGACCCTCTCCATGACGGCGCAGGCAGGTGTGGAAAGGGAATCGAATGAGAGCCATACCTAAAACCCTTATGTGATGGGTCCTGTCCCATGTCATTTACGGCTTCGCCTTGTCAGGGTCCTGCCGAAGAACAAAAGACGCACTCCAAAGCAACCTTGCATATAATATTATTCATGCATCCTAGGCGTCGAGACGTCCTCCGAACCCCCCTGACCAGTGGTAACATCGCCTTCCAGGTTATCTAGCAGTCAACAAGGATCGCAGGTACCACCTCTTGTACCATTTACGACCATTTCTCCGACTCCAAGTACCAGCAATCACTCCTGCAACCAGGAATCAACACGGCATCGTCAATTTATTTTCCTTGAAAAGCACGCTACCGTTGTCAACAGCTCTCTCTCGACCGTTAGTGGCTCCTTGTTACTGGGATGCCACATTTTTTCCTGCTCAATTATATACCTACTAGTACCGCAAATTTCAAGGACAACTACACAGGGCTTTACACGTTCTTCTGCATATCCTAACGTACAGACGAGACAAAACAGTCACTATCGAGTCCTCGGATGTGAGTTGAGACAGGACCTCTCCAGGCCTCTCAGGACAATACCACACATCGACGCCATTTTCTCAGAATTCATTGCTCGACTCGACAAGCGCTACAACCGAGCTGTTGAGCCCCTTTGTCCTATCAACGGGCCGAAGCCGACGGTAGTCATCCGGAGAAGGTTGATTCCAGGCGTACATACCTCCGTATGCAGTGAACGTCGCAGGAGCGCCCCATACGCCACTTCCCGAATAGCCTCTAGCCAGCAACGAAAGGCGATTCAGATTCGGGGCACATCTTGCAGGCAAACGATCTTCTGGTACGTCTTTTAATCTATGTGGGCGACTCCCCTGCTTTTCGAGCAGCTTCTAGTCGGCTGTTACTACCGAGCTGGTTGCTCATGGATGCACAAATCCCTTGAGAAATGCATATCACGGCCCAGTGTCTGGAAAAGGTCTCTGCCGATTCGGCATTCAAATTGCAAGTCTGCAAGTTGTCTTGTGCCCCCAAAAAGGAAGTTCTGAAGTGGTTCCGAGGAAGCGATGTCCCCCTGTCTGTGACTAAAGGGGCGTTGTAACATCTTTTCTTCGCCTTTTGACGCACCATACTCCCCTGTCGAAAATGGCGGAATAATGTACAAGAGCAAGGGTCGTTCAGCAGCAGCGGCAACGCCATCGCTACTCTCTGAGCAGATCGACCAGGTTGCTCAATTGTAGATAAGACAGGAGTTCGGGGCTGACGACCATCTCGCAAACATCTGCTTCAAATGCTTGTAATGCTACTCTTGGCACTGGATTACTCCAGATCTCCCAATCAGCCTTAAAGCGGAGGCCAATGCTTGCTCCCGTCATATACCCTTCTCCAGCCCGCTCCAGTGAGAGTTCCACTGCCTTAAGTTCTTATCACTCACTGTCGGCATTTCTCTCTCACTCAACATTTTTCTGCCGCGCCAACATGCTCCTCACACCATACACCACAGACCCTTCTTCCGCAACCAACGAGAGCTCCCCTCGAAGCACCTAGCTGACCAAGCCTATCACAGATTGACATTCCCTCAAGGTACGGATAAGCTGCCGATTCTGGTACCTGTGTTCTTTGGTCCAAAGTGGGGAAAACATCCAAAGCTGGCCACGCTACAGACCTGCATCGGAACATAGCAGCCCTGACGTTGCACTAAACTGCAGCCCAGCGGCGTGTCTCGCAGCTATCATATTCTGGGGGTAAGGAAAGCAGAGACTCATCTGTGTCCTAAACTCTGCCTAGCCCAAACTTCTGGTTGTCATACTCTTTGAGTTCTTAAAAACTGGCCTGTCGAATCTGCGTGAGTAGCTGGTTTCGATCTTCTCAGCTCTTGTTGGCAGGGCTGTAAAATCCTCGTAATGAGGCTGGAACTTTAAAATCAACCTCCACCTCCTCAGTCCTCTATCTCAGACCATCGACAACGGCAAGGTCCATCTGGATAAAAGAATCGATTTCGGGCCTACAAGATGGCGGGGTCAACACAGAATACTTATTCGAGATCTCCGATTCCTTCCACTACCTCCTACGACTCTTCCTCAGTTTCTTCCGCTGCGTCACCAAGAACTTCAGGACCATACGACGGAGGACTCATGGGAGCTTCCCCACGACCTATGAGTGGGCAAAATCCACAGCAGCATATGAACTTGCCGTCAGGAGCATCAATGAGCCATAGTTCGTTCCAAAACCCATACCACTCAGCGACAACTTCTCCGGGACCTCCAGGAATGGACTCCATGGCTTCCACGGGATCGTCAAGTGGCACTCCCGGCGCATCGGGTGGGCAGATGTCAGCTGCGAATATGCAGGCGAAGAGAGCCTATCGTCAGAGGAGAAAGGATCCAAGCTGTGACGCATGCAGGGAACGAAAAGTCAAATGCGATGCAACGGAGACTACGAGCTGTTCGGAATGTTCGAGCCGAAATGTGAAATGCCAGTTCACGAAGGAGACGAATCGACGTATGTCATCTATTAAGCAAGTACAAGATTTGGAGAAGCAGATTGCACAAGTTAAACGGGAAAACACGCACCTGCGGTCAATATTGAACGTGAGAGAGGGCCAAATGGACATCGACAATGATATTCCTCAACAAATGACACTCCAACTGCCCGAGATCGGGTCGAACCCGAAGAGAAAAGGACGACCACCGCCCCCTCAGGATCTTTCGCGAGTGCGTTCTAACATCCGAAACTTTGGCCGGGGTATATTCAAGCCACCTGCACCTTACCGTCAAATAGGGTCACAGGCACACTTCAATCCTCCTCGTCCGGACCTACCACCAAAGGCGATCTGCGATCACTTGCTTGGTTCCTACTATGCGTCAGTACATACGCTGATTCCGATCCTGCATTGGCCCACATTCGAGCAGGAATACGAGGCTGTCTACAAAGCCGGCAGTCTGCATGGCGTACCGCCAGTCTGGAGCTCACTATTCTTCTCAGTCCTGGCCGTTGGGGTGCTTTTCAGCTCGGACGTGAGTATTCATCGCCCTCACAAGGGCAAAGAGTATATCGAGATATCTCGAATGTTAATTGATACCTGGAATGATGAATTTGTAAGTTCTGCTTGGTAGATCATTCTCCCCTTCAGTTTGGTTTTGAGCCCTGCCTCTGTGGCTTCTGGCTATCTGCTGTGCTCTTCAGACGCTGGGATCCTTCCGGGACTGTACGAAAATAGTAGACTGACTCCGAGTTCCTGCGATCTAGGTGATCGACCATGCAAGATCAGCTATTCTGGTGAGCATATTTCTCACCGAGATAAACTTAAAATCTGCAGCATGGACATGGTTAGCTTCCGCAGTTCGAATTTCTCAGGACATTGGGCTACACAACGAGACGGGACCGTGGCCGATGATTGAGGGTGAAATGCGACGTCGAGTATGGTGGGGAATTTACGTTTGGGATCGGCACATGTCATTGGAGCTCGGACGGCCCCTCCTGATTGAAGATGCGGACTGCGATGTCAGTCTCCCAGCCGCAATTGACGACCATTATATTCACGACGCAGGCATGATGGTTCCCAATGGCGTATCCCCGCTGACGAATTTCATTTTACCGATCATTCACGTTGTCCGTGCTGTATCACAGCTTATCAAAACGCTCAAATCACCTATCATTTCTCCTTCGACTTTGGCCACTTTCGATACCCATTTCAGTGCTTGCATGGCCGCATTTCCTCCTCCTTGCCAAATCGCCGCGCAAGAACCTTTAAATCCGCGAATGTTAGCCCCTGTCTGCCATCTCATGAATGCACGCCTAATTCTCCATCGCCACAATCTAACGACCTCCTGCCCTCCAGAAGTACGAGCCAATGCTATTGAGCAATGCATACGTGCAGCACTCGACTCTACAAACCTATTCGCCCGAGCAATGGCTTCTTCGACGCAGTCCATCCCATCATTTCCGCCATTTGGACCCAGCGCAAATGCTATGACTTGTACTCACATTTGGCGCTGCACCTTGTTTCTATTATACGGTGGTCACTTTGACGCAGCGCTCACTTGTATCAGAGCCTCATCAAACATCGGCACATTACGAGACGTCAATGTTGCATGTGGGCGGAACTTGGCATTCTTCATTGGTGTACTCATCGACAAGCGCCGTGGTGGAGGTCTGATCGGGAGCCCAGGATACCGTGGCGAGCGCGAACTGGACGAAGAACTCATGGCATACGTATCAGGGGACTTGCAAGCAGGGACAGAGAACAGTTGGGTATGGGCTGGCAGCGAAACAGGTATGAACATTGCGGGGAGTGCAGTGGGAGGCAAAGTCGGGATCAGTCCTACGCTACATGGTGGTCCTGAGGGTACGACTGTATTGACGGACTTGGAAGCGAGAGACTGGGGAGGATGGGAAAGGGTCGAATATCTTGTTGGGGTGTTGGCTAGGGAACAAGGCGGATATGCACAACCACTCTATCCACAACCCGGGCCTGGGAGTCGTGGAGGAGGAGCGGGACCTGGGCCAGGAAGCCACGAGAGAAGTAGGGGTAATGAACGCATGGCCATCACGAACATTATTTGATTTATTTTGTGGAAAGTTAGAAGAGAGAAAGAAAGAAGGAAAGCATGCAAGATGGAGGGATTGTAATACACCCAGCATTTTCATTTGTATGGTTGGGGGCATGAGGCCTGGGCATAGAAGAACTATGGAAATGCGTTTGGACGGATGTTTGGGCTCATCACGGACCGAACTCGGGACGAATCTGTACATACTGTAGCATCATGGGCAGCATAAGGAACGAAAGGGGCGGTGGGAGCATGAAAAACATTTGGGATATCACGAGGCCAATAATTTTAGGGGAAAGGCACGAGCAGAGTTTGCGAATCTTCAGGCGTTTTTGGCATTATCACGACAATAGAAGAGGAGCGCCGGAAACAAAGTCAACAGGCATGTCGAAAATTAAGTATATTAGATGCAGATTCCCACACATCAGGCTAAGACAAAGAAGAATCACTTTGTGTCGCATTTTTCTCTTCTAACTAAAATCGAATAATGTTCGAAGAATCTTTAATCCTAGCCAATAAGCTTTCGGCGTAAGCCTTCCGAAAGTGTGAATTGTCCGTTAGTTGGTTGCTTGTCAGACATTACAAAGATTGTAAAACAGCAGGGAAGCGCAGGCTGGCAAGTGCCTAAATACAAGCCTTGGCGGGTTCCTCCCTTCCAGTTCGCCCAGCTTCCCCATGACAGGATTCCGGGGTCCTATGGTGGTAATCTGTGCATTGCACAATCTATCTGCTACGTTGCAGTGTGGGGTTCGGAAACGCTTTTTGCGGCGTCCTAACTTGGTGGCTTGCACTGGTTCAGGCAGTTCTCCATCATTATTGTTGAGTGGGTGTGATCTGATGTGGTAGTGCGGGGAGGAGAGACGGTAGTTCAGAGACCAAGCGTAGAGGCTGATATGGGGGATGTCCGGTTGGGTGAAGGGTGATGGATGATCCAGGTGAGCATGAGGGGTAAAATGCGAGAAAAGAACTTCTAGATATCTTCCGCATTGAGATGTTCGGCATGTGAAGCGAGGTAGGGCAGCAGATGTGAGGTGAGGCTCCGAGAGTCGCAAGTAAGGCGTTCATGCTATGATTTGCACACGGATAGATACATCCAAGCACTTGCATGAGCCTATCTGTGCTTTACCGTTCTGGATGGGCGTGGCCAGTTCGTCATCTCTTGTTCGAGAAGACAGGTCTCACACTGGGATGTTCGTTGTCTCCTTTTCAGGGTGGGTCCTGTGAGCGATGAGACTGGTAAGGTTCGGTTCGCAAAATGCGTTCCTTCCTTTGATCACTATCACCTGTTATACTTTGTGACCATGTAGGTGATCATACTTGGCAAATATGTATGGAAGTACCTCCGTACATGTGTGGCGCAATAAGCAACGTTGACGGGTGTCGAAGAAATAGAGTTTGATATCGTTTAACAGTTCCACGCGACGACGCCATGCTAGGATCCGGGGTAGAGGGGCGGGCAATGTCCGAGATAGTGAGCCGCGAGCAAGGTGTCAAGATTCAGAGTTTATTTTAGCTTGGGGATGTCTGGGATGAGGCGTTTGCTCGGTATCGGTCTGTTCGTAAGGTGGAAGGCGATCTGGGATCTGTGCTGAATGTCTCAGCGGCGGCAGTTGTTGGAAGGGACGTGCTTTGCCGTCCTTACAGTTGTCTGAATCGTGTAAAACGTGAGCTAGACGCGCTACTTTGTGATCAAGGGACTAATAGTCGAAGGTGTGACCTTGTTCGAGAGATATGATTAAAGTTCTTGCACTTTCGGGTCGAGTAGCGGATGTTAAACCTGTTTTCTTCATGGATCTTTCACCCCTGATGCTTATTATTGCCACATCCGGAAGACAGAAAGATCAGTTGAAAGCTTCTAGTAGCCGCAGAACCTATTCCGTTTCCATTCTGAGGGCTTGCCGTCCCGTGTGCCGGGACAACGAGGTTGACCCCTTTGAGATGGTCTTGCGAGCTTTCGGAAATTCGACGCCATCTGTTCCAAGCCAAGGGAACTTATGGTACCTTCCGTACCTCGTGTGATAATTTCCGAGATATTCTCAGTTTTTTGCAAGGGTTTCGAGATTCATCTGGGCTGAGAAATATCTCACAAGATGTCTTAGATAACCGATGCGTGAACAGGGACTCAGGCAGCGGTGAAGCCTCCGATATAGTACTTGACCTGGTTAGCAGACATCACAAGGAAAGACCTACTGCAAGGTTCTCACAGTGGAAATTCTCCGTGTTGCTACATGCAAGGTTGCAACGACTCACAAAATTCCACGCTCAGTATCTACTAGTCGTCTAGCTCCTCTCCCCCATCCTTCAATTCTCTGATTCGCCAATTGAAACTTCATCGTCCTCCGTGACTCAGTTTAAGGTTCCGGTGCGGCCGCAGTCACAGTGGTACAAAGGAGTTCACTCGCTTAACCTCTGAGCTGGCTAAGCGGGATGGTGGACAGGAGTAAACAAAGTTCAAAAGTCGTAAGGAGACAAGCAAACTTGGGGGTTCATTCTCATGCCCTGTGACTTGCAAATTCTGAGAGCTATCTCACTCGAGCGACCTGGCGTACATGGCGTTTAAGTTGTGTGTTCACTTGTCACTTGTATACCACAGCACAGCTGGAAGATATGGAGGATGTGGCTAGGAACAGAAAGAGCGACCTTAATCGCGACGGATGTTCTGAGATGGCTGCATAAAAAGAACGAGATAGCATACTCAAGGAGCCTGTAATGTAAAGACGATTTAGTTTCTGAACATTGAGGATCAATTTTGCTCCACGTTGTCGCGCTCACGCCAGAGGTACATATTGTTTCTTTCAGCGACTCGGCGGATTCCCTTTCTATAAATCTGGGACTCACTTTGAGTCCTTCCATTCCGTTGAATTTGACGGGTCAAGTCCAATAGATGTCGCAGAGAAGTTGGCTGTGACGTATTGAGCTTGTCAGTATCTCCTCCGGACAGCCCGTATCGATGTTGTGAATGCTCTGGAAGTAGCCACATTGATGTCAACAAAATGCCACGTAAATAATTCAGTACTCCAAGCAACTTTCTACGATACGTATTTGAAACACATCTCATCGCGAACATAATTCTGAGTTTTGAATAGGTCTTTGTGCATCATCGGACTTCCCACTGTTACACAAGAAAGAAGCTTTTCTAGCTCCGGATCTTCCCCTTCTCAACCCCGCCATAACTACCCCGCACCCAAACAACAACTTAACACCATTTCTGACTGAAAAATCCAAATCAATATGGCGAAAATAGATGTTCACTGTCACGCCGTTCCTCCCAAATATCGGCAACGGCTGATAGAAAATGGGCATCAGAATCCCGATGGAATGCCCGCAATACCGGTATGCCCGACTTCTCCATCTAGAGTCCAGGGTGTTCAAAACACGTCCCCGACGACATGAACTGACTTTTCGCTCACATTTTCTCAGCCGTGGTCGGTCGAATCCCACCTGTCATTAATGAAAGCCCACAAAATCAGCATTTCCGTCCTGAGTATCACTTCACCAGGCACTTTTCTCAGTCCCGACAAGCCCGAAGAGGCTGTCAAAATCACACGCGAGACCAACGAGGAACTAGCGTCCATATGTGCTGCACACCCTGACAGCTTCAAATTCTTTGCTTCTCTGCCTCTTCCTTCTGTCGAAGATTCGCTGAAGGAGATCGATCATGCAGTTGATGTTTTGGGCGCTGTTGGGTTTGCGCTCATGTCCAATGCTCATGGTATCTATCTCGGAGATCCGTCCCTTGAGCCCGTAATGGCAAAACTCAATGACAGGAACGCAATCGTTTTCTTACACCCAACCTCTTGTAATCTTATCGTCCCCGATCCGTCTACGGGAACCAGCAAGGTGGAGGTTGTGAACGTGTTACCGTACCCGCGCCCGACTATGGAATTTATGTTCGACGAGACGCGCACTGTGGCCAACCTCCTGCTCTCAAGCTCGCTCACCAAATACCCGAATATCACATTCATCATGTCTCATTGTGGATGTACTCTTCCACCAATTATTGATCGAATCGGAGCATTCGATGCTATCGTGCATGGAAGGAGTGACCAATCACAGAGTTTCAAAAGCTTGTTGCAGGAGAGGTTTTTCTTTGATCTTGCAGGTGTGCCATTCCCGGATCAGATTTTTGGCTTGGTGAGGATGTTGGGTGGGAGGGAGAAGGCGAGGAGTAGGCTGCTGTTTGGGAGTGATTTTCCTTTCACGCCGGGTGAGGCGGTAAAGGGATTGGTAGCGAGGATGGAAAATGGATTTGAGGGTAGAGAGGAGGGTGTGTTCGGCGTAGAAGGGGAAAGTGTGAGAGAAGAGGCGTGGGAGGGAAATGCGAGGAAGCTGTTTGGGTTTTAACTGAGAGAACTAGACCTTTAGGTGAGGCAGAAGTCCTACGGCTTTGATCTCGTGCTAGGTCACAAAATCTATGTTGCGCCCAGCTTAAGGGTCCGTAATGCATCGTCTACAATCACTCTCCTACGTCTTCGCGGGCCGCTCCTGCAGCGACCTCTACCTCAAACTTCGATCAGCATGTCATTTCTTGCATACAAAGTGCGTCTCCGGGGAGAAAACAGATGGTTGCGAACTTCATCTCGAGACAGTTTCACCCTTAGCAAGGGGAATGTGCCCCATTTCACCATAAAGTCAGGGCAGAAAAAATAGAAGGACACACGTAGAGGCAAGATATGTTCGAAGGTCGGATGTGCTTCAAGCGCATCATTGCGTTTGACTAAAACTATTAGCTTCCCCTTACGCTCTGAGGAGGTGAGGAAGCTCAGTCTTCGAGCGCCTTATCGAATATCGGCCTGTACCTAGCTTTTATAACTCTAACACGATATAATTACTGCGACGAAGCCGAAAGCGAGAATCCGGCAGACAAAGAGGATAGACTCGGATTCACGGCATCACCTCCCTGCTCCCTCGACAGCGACTTTAATCTTGCAGATTATGTACAGCCATCCCCGTCCAATGGAAAATTATTCGTTCCTCTCTAGGTGGCGCAAGGGCGGCGCGCAGCTCGTACTGCATGGCTGAATCTTCATTTTTATAGAGGTAGAGTTGGATGACGGGGATGTTGAGTGGGTTGGTTCAATGGTTGAATGCTATGGGTATGCTAATTATCAGTTTCGTGAGTTAGGGTACTACCCGGTTACATTTTTGGTACGTGTGATGGAAGACACGAGGACACAAGTGAAGAAGGGGAGAAACCAATGAGCCAACAGCAAAGTCAACCTAAATTCCATGATCCAGCCCTCTCTACCGTCACAACTTGCTCACTCCCTGTCCCCTGCTTCTTCTTAAGCAATCTTGCTACCCTCTCCGCAATGCACGGATCTTAATTTAGATACTCAAACTCGTAATACCGCTATGTAAAGGCGTAAAAATCGTAGATGAGCGGTGCATTGAGTGAAGTGTTGACTTGGAGTATGATTTGTCTAGATGAGTATCGGGTGCGTTGGGCTCGCCAGTGAGTGGAGATAATGAGGATAGGCTTAAGGGATGGGTTGGTGAGAGTGAGAACTTCCTGGCTGGTGAGAGAGAGTTGGTGGGAAGCTGGGTGGATTCGTTGGATCTGTTATATTGGACTGGACCGACTTGGAGGATTTTTAGGGGAGAAAAAGAAGACATCTAATTGTGAGAATGTCCATGAGATGGTTACTACAGACTTTCACTGTTAATTTGGCAAAACGACTTGGACGAAACGGTCATTCAATTATTAAAAATGTTAAAAGCCTGTATTCTCAATGAAGTTCGGACCGCTAATACCATCGCAACAAATATACAGGCGTCCTCGGTGCTTTGAAGCTGCGGCTGCTGGTGATAGTAAGTGAAGAGCCAGATATCACAGAGTGAAGTTTGCTGAAGCTGGGAGGTAGACAACATTAATAGATAATCATACTGGACGCAGTGGATGCCCAGACCCAGAGGAGGTATGACGAGGGGATGTTCGTATCACGAACAGAGAGGAGCAGTGGTGTTTAGGAGCATGACTTGACGCTTCTCAATGAAATTATTGGCAAAGCAGTCTAAGATACGCACCATAGAGATATGATCAATCAAAACTTGGCACATACATCTCCTCACCACGAGCTGATAAATCCAATCCTAACGATCATGCTTCCTCGAACCAGAATGAGACCCATGCCCAAAACCCGATATCTAAATCCAGAAATGAAGGTCCACACCTACAGACACGTCCCCAACAATCAACCAAAAAGCACACTCTCGTCAAACATTCCAACCCGCCATCACATCCCATGCTACGGCTGCATCTCGCTTGCGGCTTACACATATCTGCACACCCTACGACCCAAAGAAGGAAGGACACCACACACCTCCCTCGCTTACCATCGCGCGCGGCATGTGGGTCCTCTGAATATCAAGCTTGGCCTCACTTACGATTCTCGACTGCGAGACGCAGGGACTCTGCCTATCAAGTGGAGTGAACATCGGCGCGGATATTGAGAGATTTGGAGATTGATTTCAAAGCTTGAGAGATGGGGATTTGGTGTGAGATGGTGGTGGAGATTGAGGTGGATTGGTAAGAATCACCGATTGAGTGAGCGAGATCGCTGCGGTACGAGTTTGCTGGGTATATATAAGAGGTAGATGGTACTTCTGGGACAATATGATTGAGAAGTCGGTTGTTTCGATTTCACAAAACCTCAAAAATCTTATTTCAATTGAATCACTACTAGCCTTTTGAGCACTTGTCTCTTCTCATTACTCCACTATCAACCAAAGCAGACAAAATGGCAACGAAACCAGTCGTGCTCATTCTCGGAGCCGGTCCACGAAGTACGTACTCTTCTTAAGCCCATCCTCCATGTCCTCGAACAAGCTTTATTTCCACTCTGAGGTCCATCTGTTTCAACTTCCAATCCCCCAATCGTCTCGACACTTTGATATGTTCAGCACAACACAACACAACACCAAGAATATATCTCTAACATAAACTGTCACCTCCCCAGTCGGCGCCTCCCTAGCCACCCACTTCACCACCGCCAACTACAACATCGCCCTCGCCTCCCGTCGCGGAACCAACAGCCTCCTCCCCTCCGGCCACCTCTCCCTAACAGCCGACCTCTCCAACCCCTCTAGCATCCCCTCCCTCTTCGCCGCCGTACGAGCACACTTCCTCTCCCCACCAAGCGTAGTGATCTACAACGCCGGATCCTTCACTTCTCCGCCTTCAAACACTAATGTATTGTCTGTACCGGCTGAGGCCTTGGTGGGAGATTTGGGTGTTAATACGGTGAGTGCGTATGTGGCTGCGCAGGAGGCGGTGAAGGGGTGGGAGGAGATGGGAAATGGGGAGGGAAAGGGGAAGGGGGTGTTTATATATACGGGGAATATATGTAACGTGGAGATTGTGCCGTGGCCGATGATGATGACGGCGGGGGCGGGGAAGGCAGCGACGGCGTATTGGATTGGATCTGTGGATGGGTTGATGAAGGAGAAGGGGTATCGGTGAGTTCTTTTGTTCTTTCAAGATTGCGCGTCCAGCCTGCCAGAAGGAACAGTGCGGAGTAAAGCAGTTCCTGACACTGGGGATTCTGGCTTCGAGTTTGGCTGACTTTGTCTTGATAGATTCTTCTACGCAGACGAGCGTTTCCCTGATGGGAAGCTGAAAGGTGCTGCTGTTGACGGCGACGCACATGGAGAGTTCTATGTGCAGTTGGCGAAGCAGGGGGGTGGTGGTGTTGATGGGGAGGAGAGGATTCCGTGGCATGCTACTTTCGCTAAAGGAAAAGGGTATATGTATTTCAAGAAGGATGTTGTAGGAGCTGCTTGAACAGGACGGGGAAAATAAGGCCTAGAGAGATGTTTGGTTAGGTTTCAGATATAGTTAAGGAGATAACAGAAATTTGCAAGGGGATTGGGTCAAGTACCTTCTTTGCTTGGCTGTATTTCGAAAGTAAAGTGGCGACGTGCTGTGAGGTCAAACCAGCAACACCATCTCACCCAAGCCTCTAAAACAAGCAGCAAGATCGCGATTCGCAGAATCACCAGCACCTCTATCCTGCCAAACTTCCTCCATGATCTTAAATGCGTAGCGAACTGTACCGAACAGGGCCGGTGGATGTAAGCTCTCCACCGTCTCCCGAAAATGAGTTTCCTGTGATACCTCGGCAAGACACCCTGCTACACAGAACGGCCAGACCATGGTCCTCACCAACGCAGGTGGCGATAGATCGGAAAGCAAGTCGATGACTCGACCTACGTGGTAGCGAATCTCGACGCCTGCGGAATGCCAACCTGAGACTACGACGGAGAGATAGATGAATGCTGCATGAGCCCAGATCCGCGTTGCGATGGTACTCTGGGGAGTTGAAACCGTTGAATGAAAGTCGTATCCCTGAGCAAAAACATCCAATAAACCAGTTCCCGAGCGCTCCTTCTGGCAACTGACAGGCCGGCTCTCAAGCATCGCAAGATGCCGTTCTAAACCCTCCTTGATCCTCGTCCCGCGATACACCAATTCCATCATATCCAAACTCCCTGCCTTTTGACTCTGCTGCTTCCACGCATCCAACACGGCAATCTCGCCAATCTGTAAGACAACCCAATTCTGACATCCTATAACGGCTTCGAGATCAAGAAGCGGCCCCTGATCTCCGACCGTGGTGAGAAGATCTCGATGATATGTATAAAGCTTTGGTTCCTCCTGCGTCGCCGTACTAGCAATAACATCATCCCAAAGCAACAAACAAGCCGCAAAGCGAAACGCAGCCTGCTCCGCACTCTGAACATCCACGCCGTCCACCAACCTGTTCAATCTCGACTCCGATCCCAAATGTCTCATAACAGCACTGAACTTCAAACCCGACGATGTGGGGCCCCCAGCGTTGAGGATTGGAGTATTGAGGAGGTGGATGAAGAGTGCTACGGCGCCGTTGAGATGAGCTTGCCAGCTTGAGAAGGCGGAGAAGGCGAGCTCGAAGTGCTGTACTTGGAGGATGCTGCCTAGGATGCGGACGGAGCCGTGGATGGGCGCGGTGCAGGATGGGGTGGGGGTGTCGATGATTTGGAGGGCTTCGCGAAGGACGCCGAATGTGTCTGTCGTTCGCGTGACCTCTGGTTCTGGGTGAGAGTCGATGTTTGAATGTGAGGAGGGAGGATGATTTGGATTTGGATATGCATGGAGAGATTTTGAATGTGATTCTGATCCTGATCGTTGGGCAAGAGAGAAGAGGTAAGAGCTCTGGTAGAGATAGGCGGCTTGGTGGACGGGGCTGCTGAGCATCATTTCTAGGATCCAGGAGCGGCCGCCTGAGAGGGGAGAGGGCTTGTAGAAGGGGAAGAGAAAGGGGTGGACTTGTTCGAGGTAGAATGTGAAGAGGATGGTGTCGGATCTGCTGAAGGGGATACTTGTATCTTTGGGGGTTTCTTTGCGTGTGAGGACACAACTGGGTCCGCTCTGCTGTGGCATTGGATTTGGGGGCATTTCGAGATGGCTTTGAGAAGCGTCTGGATCAAGCGATTCTTGAGTCGCTCTGGGGATGGTGCATCTCGTTGCATCGGAATCTCTTGATAGTGGTGGAACTTGACGAGTTGGCACCGTCTGAGTCCACTCGTCACCCACCGTGTCACCATCAGACACAGGAATCGGGCCCCAACGACGACGCTGAGCATTCTCCTTAATCTCGCGCTTCAGCTTCTGCGACATCTCTTCCTGCCTCACCCCACCATCCATCCACTCTGGCTTCTCCTTCTCAAAAAAACAGGCATGGCCGATGAGGAGAGTAGAACATACGCCGCAGATGGGCTGCCTCTCGTCGCATTTCTTGCGACGGAGGCGGCATGTCCAACACCCTGTGAAACTTTTCATCGTGATGTGCTAGACTGATTTGACATCCCTGAGGGATCGAGATGGAGGAAAATTGTTCTGAGCAGGATATGTTGAGGGAGGGGAGTTGGATGTTCGCTTACAGTTTGTAAGCAATTCGGAGTTAGAGAACCAGTGACGCTCTGCTCTCTTTGAAGAGCTGCATATGAGAGTTTGAAAGAGCGATATAAAGTGAGAATAGATAAGTTGCAAAATATACAAAAATCCAAGTGAGGAAGAGAAATGCTCAATTCAAAAGCAATATCAAAATTTAAAGAAAAGCCAAATGAGAACTTCTCGAGACAGATACCGAAAAACGGAGCGGACACACTCATTGATGAACCGATTGAAATGACAGCAAGACCAGCTTGCCTACGATACCCCTGATCCTGAATACGGAAAAGAGATACATAGATACTTGCTCTGTTCAAGATCGAAAATCAACAAACTACCTCAACGAGTACTAGGAGGCACACGCTCCAGAGAAAGTCACGCATGAGTCACATGATGAATTCTTCTCCATTTTCTTTCCGCTCCTATCTTGTCTCCATTCCTCAAATTCCAACAACCTTGATCTCGCAAGGTTCAAATGCCGTCCATCCCCCTCAAACAGCAAAGATTCCAGACCAAAAGATCAACATACACAGCCCAGACACCATCACCATTCCAACCTCTGTATTCCCCACTGAGTGAAACCCGCTATCCCAGATATGACATCACAGCCGAGCATCAGCAAAAATAGAAGCACGACCACTTCCCGAAGCTGGGCAGTCCACCCACATCCCGAGGACGAAAGTTTTGAGACAGACGAGAAGGTTTACGCGTGGCTTTAATTCGGCACTTACGGGGTTTGAAGAGGTGATTGGTTGGGAGATTGAGAGGAGAGGGCCGAAGCTTTAAGCTTTCGGTGGACGGTATGGGACGCTGTGGTGAGTCGGAGGGCAAGTCAAGGGAGAGAAGCTTTGTTGGTAATCGAATGAAGTCAAGAATCTGAACAAAACCTTTTTTAATTTTCAAGCCATGGCACAAGCAAGTCTGGCTTTCTCAATCCTTATTTTCGAGGTGAGATGAGGATACGAGATTCTCGGATTCGAAAATGAGTACCAGAGCAGATACATGTCTGGGGATAGCCAAGACTACCGTACTCGGGAAAAGGGGGTTTGGGTTTGTGGAAATGATCTACCACCAAGGGTCCTCAATTCGAGATGAAGAAGTGCTGAGATGGGGATAGGCGGCGATCTTGTTAACTTTGATTTTGGGAGGAGTGACTTTGATGCACACAGTAGGGAGTATGAATGCCGACGCCACGGCAGAGTGTTGACTTTTCGGTGACCGAAGCTTCCCTTTGGCAAGTGATGTGATGAAATCGGTCGGTCTTTCTTGATTCAGTTAGGGAAGGATAGAAGCTAGTTTGATGGTAGAAAGTCGTGGTACTGGAGTTATCAGTTAAGCGCAGGAGTGTTGGGTCGAAGTGTTGGTTGGCCTAGATGTTCACGGAAAGCAGAGGAGAATTAATCACCTCTTTGATAGTAACCAGCAAGAAGATTCCTGGTAGCCGATCAGAGAATCTTCAAAATCTAATCAATCGAAAGCCGACAAGGCTTAGACTGAAGGGAGCTCTTCTTAAACACCGCTCAAGCAGAAAATTGCAGTGATATTCCTGGTTCGGGAGTGTCGGCATACAAACTTCCATACGGAGTCAAAGAGAGTTCATCGGCGCGGTTGTGTCTGGCAGCAATTGCTGCCACTTGTCAGCCGTAGATTGCAAGAGCTCTCATAATGAGATCACATCTTTTGAGTTTTCGCATGTTGTGGTTTTGTTCGTGCCCGAAGCGACTCCTTGAATTGTGACTGCACTCGAGGAGCATGCGTCGAGGCAAATGTTGATCTCCTAGGAGTCCAAGCCAAGTGTCAAAACACACTGGAAGTTAGCTGACAGGAAAGAACTGCCGATACATTCCAAAGCCTCAAAGTGGATGTGAGATGAAAGCGTTGCGTACTCAACTCACCACCATCACCAGTCTAGACTTCTGGCCTCAGATGTGTAGTCCCAAAGAATGAAAACACATCATAGCATGAAGAACCCAGGCGTTGGCGTGCAGAGACTTCTCTAATTTCTATTTTAGCAAGCGGGATTGCGAACCGTAAGGCTGATTTTTCTCTTTTTGGTGGAAAGAGGAAGCGGCAGTGAAGCCGCTCGCCGTTGAGGCGTCCTTCAGCTCTGCCGGGATGAGATGCGGAGGAGAAGCTTGATGAGGCTCGGGACCGACGTTTGAACTCTGGAGGCGACGGCTTAGTCTGTTTGGCTCGCTCTGGCTGGTCGCTGGGAAAGTTGCATGATGTGGAGTGACCTGAGTTGATGAGCTTGAGGCTGTTTTATGCGTGGTTCTGAAATGCATTTTTGCTAGACGATAGGGCAGAGGGTGGAACGCGGAGAGGTCAAGCTTTGGGAAAAGTCTGGATTCTGGGCCTGTGGAATTTGAAGTTTGGATGTTCATGCTCTGGGTTCGGAGGTTTCGTGAGGATCCTCGGGGAAGATCTGTCGTCTGATTCTTATGAGAGCTGGGTGTTGTGAAACGGTAGAGGATCGGTTGTCGGCAGATAGATGAGGGCTGTTGTTTTGACTTTGAGGTGTGACATGAGAGAGACTTCCGCTCGGTACCGATCCTTACTTACTTTATTCCGATGAAGTTTGAGTCTCGCAACTTCGCGAGATCGTACCGTGGGAAATGCTTTTGGAATTTCGATATGCTACAATCAAAGTTGAAGCCATACCAAGCCGCCCATATCATACTCCCTGTTGACCCCTATCATCAATCTCCTCTGCTTATCATCGGAGGATTTCCCTCATCGTGATGCTTGAATTATGCGATTGTCCTCCGCATCCACAGCCCCGTTCATCACCATTGGCGGGATTCCCCGTTTCCAATTTTTCAAAAAGGAGGTCGACTGGAGGCGATATGACTTGAAACGTGAAACAAAAAGTGGTGATGATGCTATTTTGGTGAGCGTCCACCTTGAAGAGAGTTTGATATCCACCTGAAGCTGGGCTGGATGGGGCAAGGCGCTGGAAGATTGGAAGAAGGGATGCAGAAGACTCCACTTCCCGAAACGATCTTGGCAGGAGAATGTGCTAAGTCAGCAGCTCGATGGCTCGATTGTCCAATCATGGGACGACCCGAGTTTGGAGTAATGTCGGGGGCATTGAAAGTCCCGCCTCCTTTGAAGCTGTTTTGATTGGACGAGACACCTTTCATCGAAGATCTGTTGTTCGCTCTTCCTGGTTGATGTCCTGAGTTTGGCTGGCAGAGCTGGTCCTTGCCACGCGGCGGGTCAAGTCTCCAGGAGGGCAGGGGAGATGAAATGCGAAGATAAGCAGTCATGAGTGGTCAGTTCGTTCCACCTGTCTTTGTCGTGCCCTGTCCCTGCTTTGACTGAGGCAGTGCTGCTGCTGCTCCTGTCAGTGTGCATGACCGAAGAGGCGTCTCGAAAGTATAGAAGTAGCCAGTCGATTCAGCCAATAGGACATCTCGTATGGACCCGGAAGCTCCGACTCTCCGACGGGGCCGGGCTCACCCAACTTTGGATTCCAATCCACCTTTCAAACGTGCCGATGCCTTTTGAAGCCAGCTGCTCGCACCTTTTGAACATCGTCTGTTCCTCAACTCTTGACCAAATACGACTGAATCCTCTCTCACTCGGCTCTCGTCACTTCAAATCAATACAGCAATCAGAAACAAATATTTGATTGATTTGCTCATCTCATATTTCATCGCCTACTCAGCCCCATCCATCCATCCATCCATCCATCCTCGCTCGCATTCCTGAAAGCCACTTGTTTGGAATACGAAGCCAAACCGAGGGCCGTATCGCTCGTTCTGCTGCTGCTGCGGACGGAGTCAAGAGTTCGCTAAGCTGACCCATCGGCCTCTGGGCATTGGCGCCTCCGCAGGGCCACGCGTCCCCTGGTCGGGCCTGACAAGTCTCTTCAGGCACCCAAATCCCTCTTCTCCCCTCCACTGCCTCAATCGACCTCTCTCACTCTCTCTCTCGATTTCTCGCTTCCCAAACAACCTTCACTTCACTTCTATCCTCACCAACAACTCCACAACCATCGAAGAAACAATCTTCGAAAACTCACCGAATCATCTCGACATCTTCAATCTTCTCTCATCATAGGCAGCAATGTCAACTCAATCACAGCAGTCGACCTCGATGTCGCACTCCAACTCACAACAGGCTTCTTGCCACGACCCCTTGGACTCGCTGGTGGACTTCTCCGAGTACGATAAATTGTCCTATCAATCACCATCCATCTCGCCGTCAGCAACAAAGAGTCAATTCACATCCAGAGCCGTCTCGAACACACCTGCAACTCTCCCATCAAGCAGTCAACCGGATCTCAGCGGTCCCAGTCACAACTATGGCATGTACAAACAGCAAACCGGTATTCCTCAGGGAGCCATTGCCAGTACCTTGGCTGTCAACCAGATGAACCAGTATAACGGATATACGGATGGATATCTATCGGGCTTCAACGGCGCCGATGAATTCGACTTTGGAACTGCTCCAAACCAGACTGGATTCCCCGATATGGACATGGACTTTGATTCACCCAAGCAGGAACCGGCATTCTTCTATCCAGAAGCATCACCAGAGTTCATCAACCCTCAATCAACCATCTCCACCCCGGCTGTTCTGCCCACCCAGACAAGCAATGTTGGTCGTCTCTGGCCTGGCATGCATCAACAACAAGCTGCTCTTGCCAAGGCTCAAGCCCAACAGAAGCAGCAGCAACAAATCATTCAACAGCAACGACAAAACGCCATGGTCGGACAGCCGAAGCAACCTCAACGCGCCCGTGGATCAACGGTCACCGACCCTATCGTGGAGGAGAAGATCTCGCAGTTGCTCAACTCGATGAGACACAGCAGTGTTGGTAGCGACGACACCTCGAACAATGGCAACAACATGTCCCACGTCCAGCGTGCACGAAAGGATGAAGAGGATATGGATGAGGATGAGAGACTACTTGCTAGCGAAGAGGGAAAGAAGCTCAGCAGCAAGGAGCGAAGACAACTCCGGAACAAGGTTTCCGCACGCGCTTTCCGATCAAGAAGGAAGGGTAAGAATAACCATTATCAGACTTGTCAACAATCGCTAACTCACCCTAGAATACATTGGCCAACTTGAAGGCGAGATCGCAGTCAAGGTCAACGAGAACACGGATCTCCGTGCCCAGAACAGAGCTTTGATGGAGGAGAATACCCGTCTTTCGGACCTCACCCGCATGCTCCTCTCTTCTCCATCATTCTCTGGCTTCCTCGACACTCTTGCATCAAACCCAGCGGCCGCTCAAACCGCACAAGCTGTTCAGCAACAACCACAACAGGTCGAGCAACAACCTCAACAACGCGTGCGCAAAGACGTCAACCCCTACGCAGCCCAACAACAGCAAATGCAGCAACAACACATCGGCATGACCATGATCCCAGAACAAACCATGGACTTTTCCATGCTTGATCTCAACGGCACATACTCCTACCAACCCCAAGTTTTCTCTGTTCTTAGCCTCCCAGAGACCATCCTCGATTCCGAGACCCTGTCTGGGAAGAGCTCCTCCTTCTCCCCTTCCACCAGCGATGTCGAGAAAGTCGAGCTCCCAAAGATCGAGCGCATGCCCGTCGCCGAGCCAGAGAAGGCCGAGCTTTCCGTCATCGTTGACGAGGAGTTTGATGCCGACCCAGCATTTGCTCTGTACTCTACCCCAGTCTCTGTCACCACGGCCTCAAAACCTAAGCAGGAACTCGACCTCAGCTTCCTCGCCAACCTTTCCATCAAGCCAGCGCAATACGAACTCATTACCAAGACTGACGATGCCACCTCAGACGCCGCATTCCGGCGCGTCGAGAGACTCGCGAGGGATATGGATGCTTGCGTTGAGCGACTGATGTCCTTGACTATGCACCTGTAGCCTCCAGTCTTTTTGGTCTTTGCTTTGCTTGCTGCGGTTTAGCGTGGGTTACTTATAGTGCCGTCTCAGCGACGCAGCACTTCGGCGTTCTATCATGTCATCATCACATACTCTACTTGCCAATTGTGCTTGTACTTTTCATTTGTTCACCGAGGAAAGGGATTGTAAGAAGGTTGGATTGAATTACTGTTCTTGGGCTCTTGCTTGGATCGGATTGGGAAATGGGATTCGGGATTTGGAGTGAGCGATACAGACGGGCAACAGAAGTTAACTATCTTCGCCGTCTACAAATTCTTTTGATTTTTTAAACACCCCTTGCCTTTCCATTGCGCATATCATAGAACAGACGCTCTCAACTTTGAGAAAACTCGATTTCTCAATTCATGGACTTCACAAACAAATCAGAAATACAAAAAACCTTTTAAAATTGTCACATTTCCAAATGACCTCGCTTCCATGTGATTCAATCTAATTGCTCGCACTCGTGAAGTCATGAGGTGGTCCCAGACGCTCCAGTCTAGATCTCTCTGCCTTCATTGCCCATGTTTTGACAACTTGGGCAGTCTAGTAATCTAACAATCTAATCTAATCTGCATATTGAACGAAGCCCTCCCCTCTCAGCTCATCTCATCTCATCAGCAGCCCCTCATCTCCGCTCAATCTATGCAATCTAGCTAATCTAGCACTCAATATCATGCAATCTAGTTGCTTGTGTCAGGCGAAGCGGGCAAGCCCTAAGTAAGCCTGTGGTCTGTACCTCCGTAGAGTGTTGGTCCGTGAGATACCGACCCCTGGAGACCTAATTAATCTATCAATTAACAAACACGAGCTACGATTTGGAGTGCTATGTTTTTGCGATCTCGTAAGGGAACGGGAGGAACGATGACCTCTTTGTTGCACTTCGCAAGCTGGGCAATTTATTTCCCTCGCCCTTGTGTATGTATTCATATATGTATATAATTATTGATTTTCTTCGTTATTGCCCTTGTAAGGAAGGGGAGGGAAAGGTGAGGAAATCGCCTAAACGGGGAAAAGAAGAAATGACAGAAGCAATCAATGAAGATTTTTGTTGCATATCGTAAGCTGGAATAATCTATTTCTTATAACATGACTTTTTGAGCAATGTTAAAAGTCTTCACGTTTACTGGAATTTTGTTTGTGGAATAATAGTGAAGAGTGCCTGTCTACCTGAAGGACCTGGGTACGTACATCCCCCGCAAGCTGATTGATGTGATCTGAGGAATTTGAAAGAATGGCTTGCTCAAGAAGCCGAGAAGACCGAGAGCCCAAATAAGAAGCGGTGGGAGAGCCGACTAGGCAACTATTCTCATGCCCTTTTTGTGTGAGAGGTGTTACTTGGACGAAGTAAGATGGATGGAGGGTGGACTATCCATCTAGAGTAGGCACTTTATTTGAGTCCCAGCTCCAATATACATACCCCTCTCCTCTCCATCCACATCTCCATCTCCACAAACGAAGCGAAACAAAGTGACAAAAAGAGAAGAGGATCATAGGAAGAGGAAGATTTTGTTGCATGTCGCAATGTAGGTAATCTATTCTTCTTTGTCGATGTCTACACAGAACATGGCTTTTGATTGGTTTTATTTAGATGGAGTTCTCGATTTGCGGGAGGGAGAGAGACTAAGAAACGACTACGAGATAAATAACCCCCTCCCGCCTGCCGCTTCTTTCCCAACGAAGCAAGCGATGCGAGGAAAACAGAAAGGCACGCGCGAGAGAGAGATTGAGAGAGAGGGGAAATAGAGAACACAAAAGACTTTTGTTGCACATCGCATTCTAGGCAATCTATTTCCCCCGTCGTCCGTGTACCTAAAGTATTACGAAGTAGTTTACAATTCCCAAAGTGGGAAGGCGCCGAGTGGAGTACCCCTCCTTTTCCATTCTCAAATAAACAGTAAACGCCTCCTTCTACCATGCAAGGAACTACCCCACCTGTCGGATACCTGCCCTACATAGGTACGGATGTTGATCTCCACTGAAATCGAGAAAATATGCACTGGTGGAGAGAGAAAGAAATAGTTTGATGATTATGTGTGCTGTTTACGCCGCACATGTACTTCTCGTATCGTGTCTCGTCTCTCGTCTGCACTCGTCGTCTATCGCTTCGGTTCCCGGATAGGGGAGACGAGGACGGACGAGCTCAAAGGAGATCGAGCTGACTCCTCCTGCTCACCTTCACCCAATGATTCGGATTGAGTCCAGCCTAGAGCGGCACAACTTCCCTGTTCGGATCGATTACATTACATCACTTACCTTAAAATGGAAAATGCTGTTAGGTATTAATTGATCATTGGCTGGTTTGCTTGTTTTGGAAGGCAATGTCACAACTCTTCTTTGGGTGAGGATCTTGGACTTTCCAGAAAGAAGCAAAAATTCCATTTTCAGGGTCTAAGGAAAGGGCATAGTGGATGAGAGACTTGCCTGAATCTGAGCTGAGATCACCGTTTTTCTCTTTGTGTTCTATCTTGTCGATGAAACTAGGGAGATGGGGAGATGGAGAAGAAAGAAGGTGTAGGTCAGTAATCTTGACTGTGAGGGCATTGGAAGGAAATGGCCTCCATGTTTGACTTCTTTTTTTCTAGTTACTTTGCTCCCTTCTATTGGGCTTGAACGTTGAGCGACGTACACCATCTGGCGTCTCTGTTTCCACTGACCAAATAACTCCTTTTGTTCTTTTGTTTCTTTTCTTCTCCATTCCATTCATTTTCCTAAATAGCTTACCTCTCCATACGACACTGGACCAGCCAGCCGAGGTACTCCCGCTCCCTGCCGGGGAATTTTTGACTCCTGTATGCCAAGCGGGAAGTAAAATACCTGAGTTGAAGGAAGCTGAGCAGTACCACGGAAGTTTCCTTTTTGTCGTCTTCGTCTGCATTATGCATTATCCGATGTGACTTCACCGGTACGGTACCGATCTCGACGTGGATGTGGATGAGACGAGCTTAGTCTGATCAAAAATCGGCCATGTGTCTATGGCTTCAAAGGTTGTATGAATATCCATCAGTACTTTCCCCCTTGGCTTTCCAAAGTGTACTCGGAATGCAAGAGGGGAGTGTATTGACTTCTCCAAGCGATGCTTAGCTAACACAAGACCATGACTGAGAACAGAGCTTTGTTACTACTCGTATGATCATATCATTCATTGCCTCGACTGCTTGATAGTTTTTGCCTCGCGGGATGATCTTTTGATCGCTTTGCCGTTCTATGGCAGGCTGTCGCGGACATCCGTGAATGGTTGAGCGCCCCAAGTTACTTTCCCCGTCGGCCGTGTCTTGATTCAGAAAAGCTAGATCTGCTATCTTGGCTACCAGCAGTGGAATATACATCCTTTCCTGGTTAGGAGAGAGTTTGTGTTTGACCTATCCTGATCAGAGTTGGGGTCAGTAAGTTTGCTCTCAGGTCTTTGTGGTAATCGCTCAACTTGGTATGGCCGTCACTGACGATTCAGCATGGCCACGGTACAGTGGGAAGATTATGTGCGGGGTAGCTTTTGGAAGGAGTTGATAGGAGACATAAAAACTAGAAAAACATGGAAAGAACTACTCGACTTGTTCATGTTGTAGCATGGACTGCAACGGCTTGCATCTTGATCTGTCCTATCATTCTCTGAGTTGCATGGAAAGTTTCTGGTCACAGCGGATCATCCTTCTTCTTTTTTTCTAACATATTTCTTTCTTAGTCACATTTTGATGTATAGCTCAATTGTCTTTATGCCAAGTAGCCGAAAAGATAGTAATGGGGCTCACGAGCAAGCCTCTTTCCCCACTTCTCGTAACACATGACTGTCAATGCTCGTCATGGTTTCTGGATCCCGAATTTATTCTACATCATTCATGCTGCGCTACTTTAGCTCTGGAGTGCCGAGACGACGATAATCGAATCAGCTGCTCATATTTGTATCCGTAAAACTTGAAAGAAGGACAATACTTGCTACAATAAGCTATAGTAAGCCTGAGTTGATCATTGAGTGATCAGCGTCCTTGAGATGGCATTGACTTCCATGATCCGAGCTGCTTCTATCAAATCTACATTGTCACAAAATCGAAAGATGGGAATTGAGCAAGCAGTGTTTACGAGAAAAAGACGGGAACACTTCTACACAATTCCTTTCAAATTACCATTGTGTTCCTCCACTAATCCCAGTAAGTACAAATACCCCATGCTTGAGAGGCACGCGACCTCACGTCATAGCTCGAACGACCACCGGACCTCAAGCCATTAAAACGCAAATTCCAAACTCATCAACCCATTAAACTTACACACGGGAATCAGATCATGTCATATCAGGAACACGGCAAACTTTAATCTTAAAAGTCAACGGATTGAATGCGATCCTATCAAATGCCAGCACTAAATCTGCAAGTGCCAATTTCGTCCATCGATATCTGATATTTGCTACAGATAACCGAAGATCCCCTCTCTAAACCCAGGCTTCCCGTGAATCGCATGGCTAGTCTAAGATCAATGCGGATCAAACTCTCCGTAGCCTCTGATTTGCTAAAGTACTGCTGTATCGTGGACATTCCCCGCGCGCTTGCGCAGCCTAAGCAAAGTTCAGGCTTGCGGCCGGTATATGCCAAGATCCACACAGAGCCTCAGTGCGGGAGGGGTCATGACTTCGAACGGTCTTGGTGGGAACGGGAAGCAGGAATCTCCTGTTTGCTGCTAGCACTTGAAATCACACAATATTATGTCTGTTTAGATGAAGGGAGGACCTTTGCTGTTTGGTAACTTTCGGTAAGTTTGAACTTGGAGAAGAAGAATGAAGATGGATGATGGTAAACAAGAGACACAACGATCATTAGAACTTCTATTACGGCAGAAAACAAGACTTAATAGCTTACCCTTCAATGGAGACTCTTTCTTGATTCCAGTTTAGTATCTTATGCATGGTTTTGAGTCGGTGCTCGGAGCAGCAAATCACTGCTCGGAATGGCTGATCATGCTTCAATGCACACGCTCAAGTTGGAAGATAGCACGGTATTGGCAGCACAAGACGAACTTTACTGTCCCAATGGCGACTTCAATGGTCGCTCATTGACACGAGTATTGCCCTTACACTGCATTTGGAAAGTGCTCGTGCATCCCCGAGAAGTCCACCATCCCGTCACGTACAGCTGGCCAAATCTAGTGTATCCAAAAGTGCACGTATTGCATCGCCCATAGAGTTACTATGACTGAGAGTCGGTGAATATTGCCGACAAGACTGCCTAGATCAGAGGAGATCAGTCGATGAAAGATGCCAGAAATTCTATAAAGCCCCTCTCACACCTGAAATCGATATCCTCATCATCAAGATCACATCTTCCTCATCCACAAAGCAAGCCAAACCACTCAAACCCTCGCTTCAAAGCACAAAAACCCACTCACTTCACTTCACATTACCCAATCCATACAGCACCAACACCACAACCAAAAATGCAACTCTCCAAGCTCTTCACCATCCTCCTCATCACCATGGGCGTCGCCGCCGCCCCAGCCGCCAACCCCGAGCCCGCTCCAGGCGCAGCTCTCGAAGCCGCTGCTCCCATTGAAGAGCGCAATCTGCACAAGTGCGGCAAGGACAAGGTCTACAGCCACAAGAAGAAGCAGTGTATCCCGAAGAACCAGTGCAAGAAGAAGTACTACAAGAAGAATGTGAGGAGGAGCTTGAAACAGCGCACTCATGATAGTGATAGCGATTCGAGCTGCAGCGATAGCGATTATTAGATGAGGACAAGGTTTGGGGATCAGGGAGGAAGGGGGTGGATGAGGAGAAGGGGCATGGTGAGGTTCGATGTTGCGGATGGGTGGATGACTGGGCTCAGTTGGAAGGGGATGGAGGAAATTGGGATTTCTGATCTGGGACTGGGCAGAAAATTGGAAGTGTGATTGTCAACAGTCATTACCGCATTGGAACTTTCTGGCATTTCTCTTCTCGTAAATATACTACCTCACAACAAGGAATGACAGCTGTACTCTCTGCGCAAACAGATAATAATAACGACCGTGTCCTGGTCCTTGTGCCTTTCATCAATTACCCAGGATTTAATCTTGAGTAATCGCAACTTGGCATCATCGGGGCCCCTTTTCGTTGAGGTAAACAAATCAATACAGGCGAAGGACGTTCCTTCAGGAGTTGTCTCGCTAAAGGACACTGTGAGCCTGCCTGGCCTGGCTTATCTCCCTCCAGGCAAGACTGCTGGTAATCGAAAAGTGTTCCTTCCACTCATCGACATCGAGAACAGTGAGACAGACTTGGAACTTTACAGGTTGTTTTTCACCATACTGAACTAATAAATTCCAAGCTATTTGATTCCAAATTCGTGTGGACGAGCAGTAGCATCATGACCTTGGCTGACCTAGAAGTTCCAGGCCCTGTGAGTGCAAAGCCAATCGGACTTCCAAATCAATCACATCGTATTTGACCTCAAAAAAAGGCACATAAAGACAATCTGTGACTGTACAGAGTGGCATCAATGGTCGCAAGTATGGTCTGTGTATTATTTCAATCTTGTAACATTCCCCTTCAAGGTCATGGTCCTCGATGCATCCTGCGGACTGGCGACATCCACATAAATCGACTGTTTGCTTTCGTCACCATTCTTATTCCCATTGGAATTTTCAAGATTTTGACATCGTTGAGGTCTTGACATGAAACCAAGCGATGTGGCGGTGCCCGGCCAGAACGATAACCACATTCCCTCATGGGGAATCTACGAGCAACCTAGCACATGATTCATGTAACATCCACATACAACGAATCACGAAAGGAAACATACCTTTCCCAATACGTGAAAGGTTTGGTAACAACAGCGCAACTAGGCTGCCGGCTAAGTACAATGTCACGCAATGGACCAGGGAATGTTTCATTGCATTTTCGTATATCCGATCTTCGCTTTCGAGCTTTGTGTTACAAACTTTATTACAACACCACCCATTTCTCTTTCATCTTCAAATTTGCTCCTGTCGTCGTTCTATTTGTTAAGGCTGAGGTTTCGATTCGAGGTAGTTGAGAGATGGAGGCGTCAACATGATCCCACAAGCCAACCTCCGTCTGAGGTTGAGCATAAATTCTTTGCTTTCCTTTCTTGTAAACACTTCAGTGCAGATCGGAATATATGTCTTCATTGAGCCTCTAGCAGCTTGATTCTCCTATAACTTCGCTCGAGATCCACTCCCCTTCTTCTGCAAAATATCGTCGATATATGCCATCGCTTGGTACAATCTTCTCTCCTGCTGTCTAGGAGCTATCACTTGCACAGAAAGCTTAGTGTTGAGGTAAACCTTCCTGTCAATGGTCTTCTCGTCCCCTGCCATAAGATTTAGCTGATGGAAAATGGGAGCGGCCATTATCGGCTGGAGAAACTTACACAATTCTCTATTCACCTTATCCCACGGGTTTAAGGGTTTGTCACCTCCCATCTCCCCCTTTAAATCCTTCTCATCGAAATCTCTCACTGGCAAAGTACCAGCAGGGTAATCCATCAACACGAAACTACTCGTGTAACCGACCGCATTCCAGCGATCAATTGGTGGTACAGGATGTGGTGCCACGGGACAGATCACTGCATCTACTTGTTTCCCCGTCTTCGGATCTCGCCAAATCTTCAACATCTCAGTCTCCAGCTCTGTCTTTTTAGCCTGGATATCCATCAAGCGGTCCGTTGGCATATGCTTGCCCCTTCGCATGCGATTGCTCAACCAATTGATCAGTGGCTCGCCTGTTGATTCGAGCAAATCGAACACAGTGTTTCCACCTTCGATACCAAAGAATTTGTTGGCGAGGGACTGCGTTTTTCGGAAGGCTGGTGCCGAGATTTCTATTACTTCGACACCAGCGGCGCGGAGTGCGGCCACCGTTTCATCGAGGACCTTACTTATCGGAGGGAGAGGTGTCACTACACTGTCTGTCCGTATGATGCCCAAGAGCGGCTTCTTCTGTATGGCACCTTGCTCGTCCCACAAGCCATACGCAAGACTGGGATCACGATCCCAGGGTCGGGCATCAGATACAGATTTAAGGAAGAACTCGCAGTCTCGCATACTGACAGCTATGGGTCCAGCACTTGCTGTCAAGCCGATCTTGCTTGCCCCTTCTCTGGCACCACTCTCCTGCCCAACGTATGGAACCCGCTGTGCGCTTGGCTTGATACCATAAAGCCCATTACACATAGCTGGAATCCGAATGCTGCCTCCTATATCTGTGCCGACCCCAAGTACGCTCCCACGCATCCCAATCAGAGCTCCCTCTCCACCAGAACTTCCTCCGGCGGTGACCTTCCTATTTCTAGGATTCAACACCCGCCCAAAAACGTTATTATCCGAGTCGAGAGCTGACAGCGTCTGGGGAACATTCGTCTTGCAATATAGGACAGCGCCCAATTCCAACAGTATATCGACTAATAAGGAGTTCTCAGTTGCCGGTTTCCCGACTAAACTGGCAATTCCAATACAAGCATCATAACCCTTTACTTTGAACGAATCTTTTAACGATATTGGCACGCCGTGGAGTGGCCCAACTGGTTTCCCTATCCTCTTGTATTCTTGGTCAAGAAACTTCGCGCGTGTAATGGCATCGTCGAAGAATATTTCGGTGAGGCAATTGCAGACTTGTTGAGCTATGGCTGCGCGCTTGCAAAATGCGATTGCTACTTCTTCGGCAGTGAGGGATCGAGAGCGAATAGCTTTGGCTAGGGAGGTTGCATCGTGGGAGGAAGTTATAGAAAGTTCGTGTGCAGTGAGGATGCCGCAGGTTTGAGGGATCGAGCGTACATCAAGGACCTCTGGGGAAAGGGGTGATTTCAGGAGCCATGAGGAAGGAATTCGGCTTTGGAGTTCAGCGCGTTTGCGCTGGGCAATTGCTTTCCAAGGAGCTTCGGAGGCCATTGTGGTAAAGTATGATTACGTGACGACTGGCGAGATTGAATCTCAGGTAGGGGATGATAGAAGATCATCTTGAGAAGATTTGGTGAAGCTGGGGAAAGTGGGGAGCGGTTGAGAGAAGGTTTGGCGGGGAAATAGTTACCGAGGTTCCACAGCTTAAATCTCCCGTGCCCGTTCCTATGCTGGGGACGTAGCCGAGCCCGACCTACCCGAACCGAACTCCTATTCCATGTAAACACAAAAGCTTCAATCTTCATGCCCTGTGTTGATAATCCTTCTAAGTTTAAGACCCCGTCTGGAGATGATGTTTGAAACAGCTGTAATAGCTCCACCTACACACCACTACATACGATTATTATATACAATAAATTTGATTTGTATAAACAAACTAATGACCGTCCAAGATGCATCGAACAGCAAGACGAATTTCTGGACATCAAAGTCGTACGCTTTGATGATAATTGTTAATTCCAGTTATTTTAACTCCCCCAAATCTAAACTCCCTTCTCGACCTCTTTCCAGCCCAATAGACCCCCGGTACAAACACACAAGACAAGGAAAGATCAAGCGTTTCAGCGTTTCGCAGGTGCAACAAAGCCTGGAACAGACGCTCTCCCACTGCGAAGTTGATCGACAAGATCTTGGAGGCTTGATGCTAACTCCGCATTACCTCCTGCAGCCTCACCGGCGGCTGGATTTGCAGCTGGCTTCTCGGCTGGTTTGGCGACGACGGTTTCATTCTTTTTGGCGCCATCTGCAGCTGCTTCACCTCCAGCAGCACCTCCAGCGGCAACCCCAGCAGCAGCGGCAGGTAAGAAAATACCTTTATACCGTCAGCATTGATACAGAGTCAAAAGTATGAGCAATGACTTACCCCATTCGCCCTCGGCAGTGACGGCCTTGTTGAGGTTGAGAGTAACTTCATTCTCCTCGACTTCAAACTCAAGTTCGCCGAGAGTTTCCTCGATGACGAAGGAGCCAGTATCTGCACAGAGCTTTCCGACCTTTGCTTGCGTCAAGTCCATCGCGGCGAGTGCTGCATCTAGAGCATGTGATGTTAGCGAGTGGCACTATGAGATAGAGATCTACGTACTGGTACCATCGAAGACGTAGTCAATCTTAGATAAAGTCAATCCGGCTCCTTTGCTCACGCCGAGAGCAACTTGGAACGAGCTAGGCTCGACAGCCACGAAGCCAGCAGGCGGTGCGGCGGGTGTCTTGTTCTCATTGACTGGAAGGTCAATTAGCAAAAAGGAAAATGAGATGAGATGATTCTCATTTACCGGTGAGCTCATCCGCAGCTTTTGATTGGAACTCAAATTCAAATGCACCAATAGCCTGGATTTCTGTTAGAGTCGGTCTACAAGTAGAATATCTGTAACTTACTGATTTAGTGAAGAGGGTATCTTGCTTGATGTCGCCCTAATTTAGTCAGCCGCTGCCGTTTAAGCCAAGTGATTGGATGCATACTCCTTCGAGAGCGACAGCTGTTCCAAAAGCACCGACGAGTTCTTTTTCTACTCCTAGGTTAGCTAAAGCTTGGCATGTAGTTGACCCAATGTCATCTGCCAAGGAGAGGACATGGAAGTCATTCCAAGGAAGTGGTGCTCACCTCCTGCAAGTTTCTCTTCCTCACCCTCACCTGCTGCTGCTTCTCCTGCTGCTGCTTCTCCTCCGGCGGCTTTGCCTGCTTCGACCTTTGCGGGTTCTGCGACGACTTGTTCCTTGCCTGCCTCTGCCTTTGCTTCTTCAGCCTTGCCAACCGCAGCAACACCCTCCTTCGCCTCCTTGCTACGCTTAGCTTGTGCCTCGATCGAAGATCCGCCCACGTTGCGAGAAAGTACTGGGTACGAGACGGTGATGACTTGGGATCGCTTAACCGAATGAGCAGGTAAGGCAACAATGCTTGAGATCTGGACGCCCAGTACGAAAACAGTTGAGAAACGCATGATACTTGATTGGGATGAAGAAGCTCGAAAAGAGTGTTTCTATCGTATTAGGTAGCAGAAAGTTGAGAACGTATAAAATCGGCTCAGCCGGTGGTGAAGAGAACAAAAATGATGGTAAAACGAATGGATCTACCACGGAGTGAACGAAGAGTATGAAGAAGAAAATTTGGAGAGATAACTCCGAACTTTAAGATAAATCGATATGCAAGCGTTCAGTCAACATCGGCTGATACTGCATGCCAAGTTCATGACAAGACAAGTGTATTTGCTTCAAGTTCGCCCCAGCTGGGGTAATTCTAGGCTCCGATTTCTCCAGAAAAACGACTCACACAGACGAAAGTCCACAATATGATGATTTTTGGGCCAGATGAGGAATTGAACAACGCAAATATCTATAATTGGGTACATCACAACGAAGCCAGGTCAAAAAAGTACTTGGCTCGAATTAAGATGGCAGGTTGACAAGTTTCATCCGACAGAGAACCCCATGGAGATGGACTTGGCTGGCGGGAACTGGTGCAAGAAATAGCGACTTCCAAGAGAATTAAGAGAATCTTTCAGCCAAAGCCCACCCTTTCTGTGGGTTTTTAAGCATCTGGGCGACGAGAAAATATTGGCAAGCTCGGGAGCAGGCGGCTCCGAATGGAGTTGAAAGCTTGGGGTTTCAAGCAGCCTGCTGTGCCTCGAGCGCCATCATTGAATAAGCAATGGCGACTCCAAGCCAGAACTCAATTGAAGGCGAAAAAACGTCCTAGAAAGACACGAACTCATCAGATATATTTCGATCGAGAAAGAAGGAAAGACAAGGACATTTAATACCAAGCCTTTCTTTACATACTAATATCATTCACTTCATACTGATCTAACACTCGTTCAATCAGACTTTCAGATGGTCGCGGGAGAGGCCATTCGCTTGTATTTGTGGGCCTCTCGATGAAAAGGGGCAGAGTGCGGCTAGTCTTACCGCCAAGCGGGTTTCACAGAGGAACCAGCCGTCACAGAAGACGATCACGTTTTGGGTGTTTCACCATCGCCTCTTCAAGGACAAGATGAGATCGACATTGTGTTACATTTTGCTTGGAGTTCTCTGCGTAGGAAATTGGTACCGGATCTCTCTCGGCCAAGTAGGATGAATGATTCATTGAACAGCAATCATTGCAGTGTGCCAACGTTCGAAGACGGTGAACTCGAGATGGTTCTCTTGTTTACCATTTCTGTTCCCTCGTCTGGTATTCAAATAGGCTACTTCATTAACCATTGTTAGGTAGTCAGGCAATGTATAGATCTTGACCTTGTTATCACCCTGGTTTGGCGAATCCTAACAATCTTAAACTCCTTCAGACGTCGACTGAACGTTGAGATGACATCTTGAGCTATAGGCGCCTCGGACTTTCTTTTTCGACAGCTCAAACATCATCCAATGGAATCTTCGGTTTCGGAAGTTCAGATCAACTTGCACGCAATTTCTCGCAAATATGACTTGTTTGGAGCACACTTCAGACGTTGCGAAACCTTGAAACCTTCTCAGCTTGGACTCTGTCAATTGGCGAAGCATGTTGTGGTTTATTTTCGGTACTCTGCGGGGTCATCCCAACCGGGCTGATGGAAGCCACTGATCTGCTGCATGAAACCCGTTGTATCGTCGTCTGAAGTGAGAAAGCCCGATTTTGAGAGCCGCACACCATGGCATACACAATACATAAAGAGGAGATGTCGCAGCCAAGAAGGACCAAGAGATTTCCAGCTGCTGCCAAGCTCAGTCTTCAGATCAATTGCACCAAAAACTCCTGATTTGCAAGCTTTTTGGCTCCTCCAGCCAAGCGAAAATGGCCTCTTTCAGTCTGGTCTGACTGCGGCCAAGAGATGGCTCCCGTCTCTGAAGCCGGTAGCATTTCGGATCTGCTCCAGTGACGATGTTTTCGAACATGGCTCGTCTTCGTCCTGGTCAGTGTTCACCCGATCATATGTGATGTTCGTTTGCTATAAGATGAACCGGTCCTGCAGCACTAAGTAGTTCTTTCCTCTCCAGTTCAATCACGATCATTAATCCATTCTTCTGTTCATTCTTTCTCTACACAGCTGTGCTGTTTTACTTCACCTACTCACTTTAGCCTCCACATTCATTCTTCCGAACACTTTCGTCAAATAATCCCTCTTTTCGATTTCAGATAATCACTCAAAGCCAACTATCCACCTTCAAAATGCAATTCTCCGCCATCCTCGTTGCCACTTTCGCAGCTCTTACCATTGCTGCTCCTACTGGACAGAAAGCCAAGCGTGTTGCTGTGCTGTCTACTAAGACTTACGATGAGTAAGTAATCCTAAGTCCCAAACCACTGAAGGACTGCTACTCAATGAGATTCTAGGATCTCTATCTCAGGAGCAACTGCTGGTGATGCTGAGGCCGAGGCTATCGCTGTCTTGACCAACAACGGAGCTCTCGACCTGAATGATTTGGCCAATGTTGACCCAGCCGATATTGAGTTCTTGGGATCAGTCAATGACATCGCCAACGATGCCGAGACCGACGCCTTCAATGTCGCCATCGAGGCCGCAACTGGTGACGAGAAAGTCGCTCTCCAGAACGGCAAGATAAAGAACAAGGTCCTGAAGCTCGAGGCCACCGTGATTGAGCTTCAGGCAAAGGCTGCTCAGGGAGAGGACACAGCCGCCAAGCTCGCTGCCGAGCAGAAGAAGTTGGACAACAACATCGCCTTGGACGCAGCAGCGGCTGGACAGCCAAGCACATTTTTGAGCTTCGATGCATCCACCGCATAAACGCAAAAGTTGATGTCAGTCTCACGACATTCTCCAAATTAATGCTATGTCATGGGGATTATTTTTTGGATATGGGATTTTCGCCTGCTCTGACGTTGACTCTTGCTTTTGGGGGGAGACGGACGAATTTGGGGGAGAGGTGGTGCAAAAGGAGATGGAGTTCGAGTGGATGTATTGTTACTTAGTGGGTAGGCGGAGAATTGAAGCTTCGCTGGCGTTGCATTTGTAACGGCCGCATTGAGATTCTCTGTTGTGAATATTCGATTGTGACCAGCCAGTTCGACCAAGTCCGAGGATCAATTGCGGAAGTGCGGGGTAATCTAAACATACGGGAACTCCAAACACTTCATTTCTGGGACCATTTGATCTCGAGCTAGATGAATCACGGCCGCATGAATTAACGTGCGGTATGTTTCTTCTCGGTGACTGGCCACGGTACCGCAGACTTGCGGCCTTAACGTTCGCTGATCATACGAAGCAACGAGCGATTTGTTTTCCTACAGTAAGCGAGAACCCCCTTTTCCAAGCGTAGTCTGCACCTCGTTGAAAACATGGAACAGCGTCGGTCCCAAAACGCATAATTCTTCCTCCTCCAAACACAAACATAATCGCCGTCGTTTCTTGGCGGGACAATGCACTGTGTATCCCCGATGAGATCAAACATTGCAGTAAGAAGGACTCTTCCACCAATAAGGTGATAGCGCTGTTCTCATACGGACATGTGTCTCAATGCGAGGGGTCCAGGGCAAAGAGGAGAGCAACGTCTGTCAAAGCTGTCAAGTGGAGAGGTGACATTGAGCACCCCCAATGCACAAGCTCCGTTTCCGGGATGTCTTGTTGTGGATTTTCCGCATTCGGAAATAACATATCTTGGTCTGGCTGAGTTCTTTGTGTAGACCAGCATTAATTACTGGCATGTATCTTTCAGAAAAGAGAACACCCAGTACCGCGGGTCCAGAAAAAAGATCATTGATAGTCCCACGAAGACCAACTTCTCACTTTTACACATTGGCAATCTTCAAACCGGACGGCTTTGACGACAATTTCCGCAACGCCATCGAGCAGCGGCAATTCCAAAAACCACCTCCAGAAGACTTCAAACAATTCCGAAATTGGCAAAAAGAATGTGATATGATCTTTTATGACGAAACGTTTGATTGGGAAGATGAAGAAGTAGCAGGCTTCGAAATGGGTTCTAGCGAGAAGATATCGCGATACCAGGCACTGAGATTATGAAGGTCGAATTCAGCTCATTGTTCAACTGGCATGTCAAAGGCGAGGAAATGACCACAAATTGTCCCAGCATAATGAATGAATATTTGAGATTGGTGGTGGACCACGTGAATAAGGAGAGAGCAGATTTCACAGAAATGGTTGCGATGAAGGAGGCTGAGGAGAAAGCGGAGACAGAAGCACAAGAGGCACTCAAGAAAGGGAAAAGTGTAGAGATAAGAAGTATCGAGGGACAGATGAGGAGTCGGAGTCGTAGTCCTCGAAATCTGAGACCGAGACAAGTGAAAGTGAGGAGTCCGCCACCTCAGAAAAGAGACAGGACGACCCGTGGTGCTGCTCAATCAAGCAGCAAGGTGACATCTCTAGAACTTGATCCAAAGAAAGATAAGACTTCCCCACTTGCGGCTCAATCAAGCTGCAAGATGATATCTGTTGAACGATTCGAAGAGATTCTCATACCGCTAAGACCGGGACTTCAACCTTCCAGACTTGTCCCTAATCTTGATGTCGAACTCACAGAAATATTGCAAGAGATCGATGTTGATCCTGCCAATTTTAGGACTTTGGATTATGTGTTCATACCTGTTCATATCAACGGAGCACATATGGTGAGTCTAGACTAAGCCGTGCATAGGATTGGATTATACTAACTTCATGGCCAGGTATTGATGGGGTTGGCGCCGAAACAGAAGTTTGCCTTGTGTTGGACAGCCACATGGTCGCGGAGCCAGAAGATCAAGACCCGGTCGGGACGGCGGTGAATGCATGGTATACAAAGGCGCTGAAGGCTTTGTTGTTGGTGTTGGACCCGACCACCAAAGTACCGAAGGACAACAAACCAGTGCCAGTGGCACATCGAGGCAGAGTCTGGCATCTGTTTGGACGGTAAGACTTGCCAAGGTCTTTAGAAGCGAATGCGAAATGATCCATCTATAGATATGTCCTACGAAGCAAGAAAACAGACAAGAGCCCCAATGCTGTCCAGCAACACGACACGTACAACTGTGGTGCCTACACCATCGCAAACGCATTTTGTATGGCATTCGGTTACGATCTGGAGTGTTTCAAAGAGCAACAGCTTGACAAGTAGAAGAAGGCTCGAGTGCCATTTGAACTGCTTCGAAAAGGATTCCATGGCGAATATGATTACGACTTGATTGAAATATCGGAAGAAGATGTGACTATGGCGCAAGAGAGTGACGGAGAAGGACTTTCAGAAACCGATTTGGATAGCGATAGCGACTTCGAGATGCAGTATGGATTCGAGAACAGTCCAGATGGCTCATCTTCAGCCGATTCTGAATACGATTCTGGTGAAGAAACTGAAGGTTCCGACGGAGAAGTGGATGAAAACGCGGAAAGGGATCCCAAGCGAGCATTTCTCACTTCTGCAGAGGCACACCAGCGTGAGCGTCGCCGAGCCAAGCGGCAACTGGATAGACTGCCATGGCCCCGTCAATTCAACAAAGAGAAATTCCAGCGAGCCGGATTTATATACCCCGCTCCTTCGGTCAACTTTAGGCCAGAGCTGAAGTACTCAAAGCGAGAATTGAAGAAGGCCTGTCGAACATTCCCGCTGATTGGATGAAAGCCCTGGAGTAAGCAAAGCCAGCCACTCTTCTTGAAGCGGATGCTCAATGAGATGGCGGCCACACTGTCTCGAATGTGAGGTGATCTGATCCCACCTGCTAGATTCTGTGAAGTGCTCACCATATTGCAGAAGAATCTGCAACAACTAGAGGGAAACGAAAGAGGGGTCATGATGATGAAGGCTCCGAAGAGCAACCTTATGCCAAAAAGCGCAAAGTCCACCACAAGGAATGAACCTAGCACAGAAATCGGAAAACGAAAAAGATAATTCAGGAAACTTGACAAGTGATTTTCAGGAAGTCCCAGATACTGGACTGTAGAATAAAAAAAGGGAAAAAATTGTGTACATCTCTTTGAGCCACGCAGGGGTCGCTGGATGGTTATTAGACGAGGCTACTGGAGAAAATATGGATGTTACTCACAACCTACAATCTTTTGATTCGAAGTCAAACGCCTTGCCATTGGGCCAGTAGCCCATGATATATATCAAGAGATGCAAGTGAAATGCTAAACTCGAATTGTGTTTGGCAATTGGAACAATCCGCTGTGGGGTGGATTAACCGCCTGTTCCCGGATTGATTAGATCCAAACGAAAACTGGGGTTGACTCCGCGAATTTTGAGGTTTCCCAAGCTGATACAAGATGGCGTCGCCCACTGAGATTTGCACAACTGAATAATAGATGCCTGTAAGGACCGACGTACATTTCGTTGTGCCCTCAATGATTCTAGCAGTAAAGATCTACATCCCGACATTTCCTCTCTTACCGCCCCTTTTACTCCTTTCAATATGCCCTTGCAGCACTCTCTTCGTCTGCACTAAACTCCTCTTCTGCTTGTACTTCGCCTTTCCAAGCGTCATCAAGAAATTCTTCTTGCGGGCCTTCTCCTTGTTTGTCGTGCTCTTGCCTTCCGCGTCCTTCTTCTGTCTCCTTAAAGCTTGCGTACTCTTGTGCTCGCCCCTCTCGCCCTTGCCTTCTCTCGCCAATGCAATCATCTCCTCTTTCGTGCTCTTGCGTAGCTTCGAGAAGCCTTCGATTTGGTCAGCTGTCAAAGCATCGTCCGCGTGTCGCTCTGCAATCTCCTTCAGACGTTGGGCTTGCGATTTACTGCTCTTCCCCATGGCCTTGTCCAGACTGGCTTCTAGACGCAACTCTTGCAGCTTGGCCAGATCGGCAGGAGTTAATATTTTCGTGGTCGCAAGCTTGGAGATCTTCTTCTCCAGAGCTTTGTCCGCGTTTTCTTTCTCTTCTTCTTTTGATACCTTGGCATCAAGCTTCGCCTTCTTCGGGTTCGGCTTGTCATCTTCACTGTCACTGATCTCAATTTCAGCATCGCTTTCAACATTGATCCATCCGCCAGAGTCATCGCTAGCATCGGATTCGGCATCCCAATTCTCCCAACCTTTCTCCTCTTCCTCCTCATCCTCGTCTGAGTCGTCTTCATCTGTTCCCAGTTCGGGCAATCCAGCTTCTTCTCGTTTGCGCTTTCTCTCGTTTCGCTTCCACTCTTCGAGTAGCTCAAGACCCTCAATGCCACCGACTTCTTGCTCTCCAAATCTCCGCTCCTTGATTGAGCCGCTTTTGATGCCCATGGTCGCCTTCTTGCCTCTATCTCTCTTCTTCAGCAAATCGGCACCGACCTCTCTGTACAGTGATAGCAATCCTTTTGCAGCCATCATCGTACCCTTGTCCTTACTCTTCCTGTACATAACCAAATCTTGCAAAAGGGTATCGTTCATCGCTAACGGTTGGCGAACACAAATCTCACGAATGGCATTCAAGCCTGCTGATGCAACTTCTGATGCTGAAGCTTCCGAAACAAATTCGTTTGCGATCTTCTGGACTAATGGCTCGAGGGCATCAGGTGGAACTAGGTCGTGTGTAGCTTGGGCGAGGGAGGCGAGGAATGATGTAACTGAGGGCTGGCGGGGTGTGAGGTATTTAATGAAGTAGGAATATAACGAGATGACAGTTAGCTTGTGCAAACCGACCAACCGGCAGACAAGTTGTAGGACCAGTAGTTTCTGCTCCAAATTCAATTTCGATTTCGAGTTCTGGAGATGTTTTGAAAAGAGCGTCTCAGCGAATCCTTGGGGATCGTGTAGCAGATGTAGAGCTGAGAAGTTGAGAGGGTGTGGTTGGTGCTTTTTCTTCTCGACCTTTCTGACCTTCTTAGCTGCCTCCTCCAAGTTCTTCTTCGTTTTCCGGCTTTTCTTGTTGATGCCTGCTTGATGCTTCAACTTGCCCATATCAATTGCGTTGTCATCATCACTACTGTCATCTTCCATTGCTTCCTCTCGTTCTTTGTCGCCTCCCAGGAAAAATCTCACCCCGCCTCCAATGACCTTCTCATTGTCTGCTAAAGCAGCCTCCTTCATGATCTCAACAGCTTTCGAGTCTGTCCATATTTGACGCTTCCATAGTTCTCTCGTAATCTTGACTGCCCAAATACCCTTCTGTGATGCTCGGTCAGCGGTGAGGAGGTTGTGAAGTGCTGTTTGGATCGTGCGATTCAGTCGGTGATTGATAGCTTTCGAATTTGACGTTCGCAGATCAGATATGATTCTCGAAAAGAGCAGACTTCGCAGAGTCTTGCTGGGTGTCGTCACCAAGATCGGAAACAGTGTATTGAGGAGATTCGCAGAATCGATTATATCCTTCTTGCGCAACAACACCAAGCTTCCCACGATCTTCTCCCGCAATTCGCTATCGAGTTCCGCATGGTGCAAGGTAAGCATCGTTTTCAAGTCGTTTGGAAAATCCTGGGTATCTTTTGGAAAGCAGTCTGCGACATGTGCAATGAAGTCAATAAGGTCGTGAAATGAGACAATGCCGCTGGAAACAGCAGCTGTAGGGGAGACCAGGAAGATATCGCGCTGAGATACATATTGCTCAAATTGGTTCTGGAAGTCTTCGCGATACGACCTGAGCAGGATTAGCAAGTTTCTTGACCCAGAGGGTGCAGTTCCAAGCTCACTGTGGATCTCGTCGGACTTTGTACTGCAGACTCGACCTAAAACAATCATCAGCGTGAGGTAAATTGACATAGAAGAGGCTGCTAACAGATCTGCGTCTACCTTGTCAAGTGCGCCTACTCGTTTCTTGACCATTGTGAATGTTGGAGGGGGAAAAGGTGGGCGATTATGTTCGGTGTCGCTTCATGGGCTTTTGCTTTCCAAAAATATTTCTGCTATCAATTATCTTAGCGTCGATCACCCCAGCTAGCGCAGTATCACGTGCGCTCCGCCAAAAGTTCCCCTCCCCTCCCCTCCCTTCTTCGCCGAGCGATTTTCATTTTTCGCTTGAGCAGTCCAGAAGCAAAATAAACATTTCGTTGAGCCTCAGCCCACTAAGAAATATCGGAATTGGCTACACTGATCTATTTACTAGCAACGTTGACAACTCCTGGGTTCGTGTTGTCAATATCCGCGATAGGCTTCTTCTCTTCCACACCACCTGGCCCTGCAGTCTTCGCAAAAGCAGGATCCTGCCACGGCCCTTCATCGCTCCAAGCGCATCCGCCAGGACATTGACAATCTCCACCAAATATCTTTGGCAAATTCTCAGCTGGTACTTGAGCCAAGAGCTCCTTTTGGTAGTTCCCACCCAGAATGTGGATCTTCTCCACGGTGACTGGATCCATCCAGCCTTTGACGATTCCAAAGATCGTTGAGAATCCCCAAGGAGCATTGATTAGATACAACTTTCCTAGACGTTCAGGTAATAGTTCTGGGACATATTGCTAACCTGTTTGACGTAGGACTAAAGTGAGGAGCCATTGCTGAGACCCACGCCATTTAAGTCCATGATTGAACAGCTAGTCTCAACAAGGTGGCTGGCCTTACGAGAGCATGCTGGAAGTCTGGGGTCGCCGACTTTTTCGTACTCTACGGCGAGATTCTGTAGCATTCGTTCTGCAGTGGTGATCTTGTACATCTCTGTTAGGTTGATGTTGCCTAGCTGTTCGATGTACAATGGTCGTCCATCCTAGCCTCAGATTAGTCCAGCATTCAATGAAGTGTTAGAAATGAGATTAATAAACTACATTGTCGGTTTTGTGATAGTATTGAGGATAGTACTTGGAAAGCTCAAGCTTCTTTGTGTACTTGAAGTTTTGGACGAGGTCATCAAGATTAATCTCTTTCCTCCATTGCTCGCATTCCACGAACCTGTTCCAATATTAGTAAACAGTATAGGCGAAGCAATAGAAGGATTGAGTTACATTTTCTCAGCAAGCTGAACATCAAACTTTTGGGCTCTCAAAAATCGAAGCTAGAACACATTTTAGTTCAAACCCAATCGACAACTTGATCTGGTGCAAAAATCACGAGAGTCAACGTATCCAACCTCACCGAGTACCCATTTCCTCCGAGCTTCATCCGTAGTTGATGAACCTTCGCATCTTGCTCTGGAGTGGTGTGGCCAGCATGCCCTGTTTGATTGGTCAGAGCAGTCGTAGGAAAATCATAATGATCGTATTTCCCAATCGAATCGACTTTCGAGTTTCGTGGCGGAGAGGTCATCGCGGAGGTCGTGAAGGAGGAGGCAATTGTTCTTGCTGGGTTCTTAATGAGCTGGGTTATTGCGAAGAAGATCAATGGCATTCGGGAAGTAGTTAGATGAACTTATTTATTTAGCATTCAGTAAGTTGGACCCAAGAGCCTAGCCAAAATGGTGCGAATCATGAAGTCAGACCTAACGTAAACGGGACATCAGGTCGGAAAGGTTGAGGCGGAAGCGCCGCAGCCACCTGTAGTGAGCGCATGCTTCAGCTGGAGAATTGTCTTTGAACACGGTCTCATGTTATTTCGACAGACGCTTAGAGGACAAGATAGCCGAAAGGTTCTAGATAAATTACACATTCCTCAGCTCACTCTAGTGTCACTGATATTCCGAGGTTGAATAACTCTTATGTGTGTTTCCAAGATAATTTCGTCATTCAAACTGAGCTGCATCGCATTTTATACTAAAGAGATTCGTCTGAAGTCGTAAATCATGAAGCTTATAAGCAGGATCGGTATGTCCAACAATGCCAATTCACGAAACAAATAACATCACCTACGTTACCGATTCACGAGCAGCACACAATATCAAAACATCCCACCACGCCCTAATCGTCAACAGAAAACCGAGGCTCTCCGTATCTCCTTCCACCACTACCACTATACCTTCTTACATACGCACTTCTCACCCTCCTCGTGCTGGTTCCAGTGACCCAACCGAACAATCCGTTGCCCCATCCACTTCGCCTTCTATTCCTCATCCACGTGCTATCACTTCGAGTGCCACTCGAAGTACTCAAACTCGATTTCCTCTCTCTCCTTGAATACGTTCGACGCGGCACTGTAACACGGTGTCCTCTCACATTTCGCCGACTCCAGCCAGCTCCAGAGCGATGTCGATGTGATGAGGGCGAAGAAGACGAGGAAGAAGAGGTATCGGAGTCATAGTAACTTCCCCTCCAGCGCTAACTTACTGTCAGTTTTTCGAAATTTGAAGTGCAACGGAGCAGAACACGTACAACAGCATTACGATAATCATAACAGAACTTCCAAACAAATATCATGAGTAGCAAGGCTCCAGCCAAGGCTCCGATAGTAGCACCAATAACTACGCCAGTGTTGTCGCTTGGGTCGCTTGAGCTGGATGAGATAACTGGATCTGGATTTGCAACTGGTGTTGTGATTACGGTGGGAGTTTCTTGAGGAGGAACATTGGTTGCGCCGCCCAAATTTACGATAGTGGTAAATGTCGTGGTGGCTCGAGTGACCGTCAGGGTAATCGGTCTCAGCGCATCATTCTGTCTGACTTCTAGACGAGGCTGAGCCTTGAGAAGAAATCGTAACGGTGCCATTGAGTCAAAATCTCGAGCGAGAGCGTATCTCGAACTGGGGACAAACGAGAAAAATGACCATGATGATCAGGCTCTGGGAATATTCTCATCTTGTACTCAGCTCGAGGCAACGAGATGCGGGTGCAAGTGGTGGAGTGAGACGCCCAGCTACAATGAAGGTTGCACAATTGGCTCGTACCCGGTGTCGTCGAGCCACAGCCTGGGCGGGGTTCTTTTTGACAAGGTTATAGAAGGGGATTTATTGATGTGAGTGGAATGACTTTCTATTTGATCGGACTGAGAGTGGCTTGCATGAGATATTTTCGGTGGCTCTGCTAGTCAGCAGGCAGAGTGGGGTCGAATTGAGTATCTGCATTGGTGGGACGAGGTCTCACAAGTCCAGAATGAGAACCAAAACCCTGGTCTGCAGAATCTAGGAGATGCCCCGGTAGCTTTAATGAGTTGGATCTGAGTTAAGGTCGGCAGATAAGCGAACAGCCTTGGTGTGATGTTTTTAGGAAGGCGGCTCAAGTGAACCGAATCAACATGTCCATTTCTTGGTGGTCAAACTCATGGCAGTGATCGGGTTCTTGCTAACCCGCAGGAATCATTTGGAATGATATTCATGCTGATTGCTGATTGCCTTCTGCTACTTCTTTTCTTCCAGTAGCCATCTCATACCCTTCACAGTGTCCTCGACAAATGTCCGGCTCATTTCCAGCTCCGGAAAATTCGTCCAAAAGTAATGACCCAGCCCCATATAAACGTCAAGCTTCGTTTTGATATCATATTCTTCCCGCAGTACTCTCTCATAGATCAACGCCTCATCACGGAGAGGATCCAGACCACAGACTTGAAAATAAGTAGGAGGAAGGCCCTTGTGTCCTCGTTCCGTTTTGCCGTAATGAAAAGGCACAAATAAAGAACTTGACACGCCGCCATGCATACCAGCTATGCTGAAAATCCTCGACAGAAGTTTCAAGGGTAATAAACCGACCACGGATCTGACAATTGGGGTGACGTAAGGCCCTGTAGGTCCCAACGCAATTTTGAGAATGGGATCCCGAGAAGAAGTAATGAATGGGTGTGAGAGATACTCGGATCGATATTGTGCGTCTATATGCGAAGGCGGCAAGAAACACATGATGGCGGGCACTCCTAGGTATTGGCCTGTGAGAGGAGGCGACAATTGTTCATCACGAGCAAGGTGAGCAAGCACCGCCGTGATATTCCCACCAGCGGAGCCTCCCCCGATCACAAAACCTTTCGATGGATCAGCTCCCAGATCTGAGGCGTTTTGAGCACACCACTGAAGAGCATCCCAAGCATCATTGATCCAGGTCGGAAAGGGGAATTCTGGCGCAAGCCGATACTCGACATTGACGCAGATAGCCCCAAGATCTCGGGAGAACAGTCGACAATTGACTTCCTCATCAGTCAAATCTCCCATTCCCCATCCGCCTTCATGAAACATAACGACTAGCGGACTCCCAGCCTCCTTCTTAGTCACGGGTCGATAGATTCGGATAGTGATCTCCGATCCATCGCGGACAGCAATTTTGCGATCTTCTTCAGTCACCTGGGGTATCGGCCCTGGAAGATAACGAAGGTGCCACTTCTCTTTCAGCGTTGTCGCTCTATGTTCTCGCAATGCCGAATGATCGTTTCGTCCATAATACGGGTCGGAAGCTTTGGGGGGCCGTATCGCTGGCCGCGTCTCCAGGATTGAAGCTAGAGCTGGGTCCATGACTGACATCGACAAGAGCTCTTCTTTTGTGCGAGGCGCCATCTCGATGTTATGTGCAGTATAATTTGGATTAGATTGCGAATTTCTGGAGTTGGATGAAGAGTGGAGGTGTGCTAGAAGGAACTCCATTGTCAGCAAGTAGTACGGGAGGCAGATAGGCTAGTAGTCAGCTTGCAGAACATCTCACGTGACTGGAGGCGCTCTCCTCGAGTTGCAGCAAGCATCTGATGATGCGGCAAGTTTTCAGCTGTTGAACCTGTGTATATAGTCAGAAAAGGCTGAGTGTCTGATGCTATTGCAGAACATGAGTATTTGACCCATACTAGTCCATACTCGGAACCGAATGCAGCCAACAAGTCTCAAGGACGAAGCGAATCTTGCAATGTTCAATTTTGATTCACTTGCTAAATTTTGACAGCTCGAGTGTTCTATTCAATTGAAGAAGTTCTGCCCCTCTCCCGCATACGCAGGTAAATCACCGTCCATGAGCGTCTGCCAGTACTCCCAATCCACAGGTGTAATCTCAGGCATATTCGTATCAAAGCCCAATGCATCAGGACCAGCCCACTGCATCTGCGTTCTCGCTCCCGGTGCCATGTTATTATACGTCAATCCCTGCGGAACATTATTCGCATAATTGGCCACACCATTCGAGCCCATGTAGTGACTCGCGGACTGGGGTGGCGCTGGGAGCGCGAGGCGTTTCGGTGCTTCTGAGATGCTGCGTTGGGCACGTAACAGAGAGATGAAGCGCGGGGGAGGGACTTGGTAGTTCCCTTGTGCTTCTTCGCGCTTTTGCCAGGCTTTGAGGGCGAGGTTGCCGATGGCTACGTAGAGGCTGTTCTTCGTGTTGTTGATCATCTCCGGGCGGTTTTGGAACGAGAGTTCAATTTGGCGCCATGCGCGGTCGACGAGCTCGCCTGAGGTACGGTGGCGGAGTTCGCTAAGGAGGTAGATGAAGGCGTCGAGTTGGAAGTGCGATGCTACATGCCAGAGGTAGCCTTGGACGCATTTGTTTGTGTGGCCGAGTGAGTCGAATTCTAGTTCCTTGAGGGATTCGGTGAAGAGCATGTCTTTTTCTTTCTGAGGCATGCTGGCTCCTTTGTCTGGGTATTGACGAGGATGGTGGGCCATGATTCGCATGGTACAAATCACGGACTTCGCGACGTAGATTGTGAGGAGATGGAGAGGGATTGAGGGGTCGCAGTAACGGAGAAATTGCTCCTGAAATCTTGCTTCCAGCTCGTCGATAGCTCTGTCCTTCTCTGGTATCAGCTCTGGACCAGTAGCAGTAGATAGTGCCGTTGCTTCTTTGCATGGTGTACCAGGTTTCGCGCCTCGAAGTGCTTGTGCGGTTTCATATCTCAGGCAACAGAAGATCATCTCTGTTGCTCCCTCTTTTGATTTGGGAGGATCTGTCATCCCCGGACTCAAATCGCTGTCACTAATATTCAGTGGCACTTTTGTATCGAATTTGGCAAGCCATGCTGGAAATCCAGCTCCAGCCAGCTTTGAAGAGTGGCCATCGAGGAAGACGACCTGCCACCACGTTCGACGCCTGATTTCTGCATCGAAAGGAGATAATTGGTGGTGTCCACCGTCACGATGGAGACCCAGACGTTGTGAAATCCGAACAGCAACACCACTCAGGACCCATAGGGAGTGAGGATCATATGTTTGTCGCACGGCAAGCTGCGAGTAAAAAATTAGTCCAACCTTCATCATACTGAAGGAGGTCCGCGAAACCGATAGAACTGATCTTGACACTTACAAGATAAAGGATGAACGCCTGTAGAGTCAAGATGTTTAGTGACTTGAGAAACCTCGAATTGACCAATGATTGCTGGGCTCCAGTCGAATATTTTGCCAGAAGCGCTTCTTTCGATTCGTTGAACATTGATCTACAATCCTGATCTTGAAGTGAAATGACTGAGATGAAGTAAATAGCGAACATTAATGCTTCTGTATGCCGTGGCACGTTCGCGAGATCTCCGCTTGCATCCAATATCATTTGCTGGATCGTGGGTGCATGGAACATTTTCACCATGGGATTGACATTAACGAGAAATGTCTGCCACAATCGGAAGATGTGTACTGGCGGCGGGTGGAGGTCTCCTAGGTCCCTAGAAACTGCTCCAAGTGATCCGAAAAGGAACCCTTCTGGTGTAGGATAGCCACCTTGTTCGGGAAAATCATCTTCTGACAAACCTTCATGGAGAGCATCTTTTGGATCCTGGATTTCGTCTCGCAAGTTCTCCCACAGAGTACTGTTTTTGTTAGCCGATCTTAGTTCTACCGGATTTTTGGCCCTTACTTGTCAACATAATGCGAATTCTCCTTGTCGGAAAATAATGCTCCCCTCTCTACATTGCGAGCTCTCGGAACATTAAGTGACAGTCCGTTAGAAACCGTTTCATGAGAGTGTGATGATCCATGCGACCGTTCACCAGCCTCTGGAAGCGTGTCGTCATCATGATCAATCTTCACCCCGTGAGTTCGTAAGAGATGCTCATACTTCCGGAGACGAGCAGCGAGGTCGATCTCCGTGAGCTTTCTTTTCCGACGTCGCGGTTGAAGAGGTGCACTGGGAATGCACTCAGCACGTGCTTTGATACAATTTGAGCACGGCTTTTGTCTATCGCATTTCACTTTGCGTTGCTGGCACAATATGCAAGAATGGCCTCTCGTGATTTTGGGTGTCGTGTCGGGTGGTTGAGATGGTGCCTGCAGCATCCTGAGAGGTGCAGGTGGTGGTGGCGTGTCGGACTACGGGGTCTTAGAAATGTGCGAGGGTCGGGGGTGGTACAGCCGTCTCTGTCACAGTCCCCGGGTTTGTAGAATACCCCGAGCTGGTGGTTAACGACACGTGAAACTACGTAGGAAAAGAGACGGTGATGTATGTGTCCGTCTTATTGATTATCCAGGAAATGAGAGAGGGACATTGAAGCTGGCGAGTCGTCCATTATGTATGAAAATCTCGGAGACGAACTAAATATCTCGGTCCCGAACCACGCCCGTGCCAAACGAACCAGCCAAGCTAGATCGCTACAAGCATAAGCATCTTGTAGGGTTATGCGAGCCGCTACATTGACTGTCCGATAATCTCGGACTCCACCACTCGATCCCCGGTTGAAGACGTTGATGACTACAATGTCCTCCAGGTCAATTGTCCATGACCAGTTGTGAGTCGTCGGCAAGCCATTATGGTTACACTGCAGCATGCGGCGTAAGGTAATAAATATATACTCGTCTGCCCTTCGTTCCTTCTTAAGCTTTTCCCAAGCCTTCCTGAAAATTCTTAACGATTCCCAAGTAGCCAGCCGGGTAGCATTCGTCTGTTTTTCGCGAATTTAAAACAGTCAACGACTTGATTGATTCTCAGACAATCGATATGTCGCCGAGCATGGAAGATCCCAAGGCGACTGCAGCCGAGACGGATATCGAGAAAGCAAGTCCTGGGACCACGACGATGGACAACCAAGAACCCAACGAGGGGGGCAAGGGCGAAGAACAGGAGGAGGAAGAGGAAGAGGTTTACCCACCATGGAATAGAGTAGCTGTAATCATGGCTGCGCTCTACTGTACGATGTTTATCGTGGCTTTGGTAAGTATAATTTCAAATGACTCATCAGGATGAAAGACCTCACTGATATCAACCATAGGACCGCACTATCTTGGGAACTGCCATCCCGAAGATCACGGATGAGTTTCATTCTATCAATGATGTCGGGGTAAGCAATATCGAAAATCTACTTAATGTCTTTCCGTCACCTATGTTCCGGTCTTGCAGTAGGCAAAGTACGGCCGGATGTTAGCAGACAAAATGCCATGCTTTTATCTATCCCTCGATTTTGAGACATAATCCAATTCAGAAACGCTGAAACGATACTACAGTGGTATGCAAGCGCCTATCTCATCACCAGTTCCGCATTTCAACTGATATATGGCCGCATCTACACCTTCTACTCACCCAAATGGGCTTTGCTTGGAACGATTGGGCTTTTCGAGATCGGCGTAAGTCTAAAGTCTTCCCCACTTCTTGAACAGATTTTGACACTGCCTAGTCAATCATTTGCGGTACTGCGCCAAACTCGATAGCATTCATCATCGGACGAGCTGTAGCCGGGCTTGGATCTGCGGGTATCTTCAGTGGCTGCATCAACATCATGGTGCTCACTATTCCTCTGCACAAGAGACCTATGTTTCAAGGGATCTTTGGGGCTATCTTTGGGATTGCGTCTGTGGCAGGACCTCTTGTAGGGTAAGTTTCCCATTTTGCATACTCAGTCCATCATCATGCCCGAGCTCTGCCCGGCCCGTGAGCCAACACGAAGGGGTTTGCGCTGACTTATGAATCAGAGGCGCTTTCACAACCAGACTTACATGGCGCTGGTGTTTCTACATAAACTTGCCTATCGGCGGTCTTGTTGCGGTTATCATTCTTTTTGTCTTCCAAGCGTCGCCATCCAAAAATAAGGACACCGTCCGTCAACAAATCAAGAAACTCGATCCTCTAGGAACAACTGTTTTCTTGCCTGGAATTGTCTGCCTGCTTCTCGCTCTGCAATGGGGAGGAGCAACTTACCATTGGTACGTACGGGGAAGCCCGTTTCTTCTACTTTATATAATCGCGGGAGGCAGCATTTTCCTGAGAGACGTCTTACCCTCTCATGATACATTTAGATAGGCTATTTTTTCTAATGCTCATTGCATACAGGCAAAATGCACGAATTATTGTCCTCTTCATCCTAGCCGGGATCCTTCTCGGACTGTTTGTCGTCATCCAATTTAAATCTGGAGACAACGCCACAGTGCCAATCCGAATCGTTAACCAGCGGAGCATATTGTCAGGCATGTATTTCCAATTCGTCACGCCTGGCTCTATGATGGTCATCATCTATTTCCTGCCAATCTGGTTCCAAGCCATCAAAGGTGTCTCGGCTGTCACGTCTGGCATCAATACTCTCCCGCTCGTCATGGCTCTCGTCGTAGCTAGCATCATCGCCGGAGGCATCACCGCAAAAACAGGATACTACACCGGCCAACTCATAGCCTGCTCCATCATAATGTCCATCGGCGCTGGCCTCCTCACTACCCTGGAAGTCGATACCCCGTCATCAAAATGGATCGCCTACCAATTTCTCTACGGTCTCGGTCTCGGTCTTGGCATGCAGCAAGCAGGAATGGCAGCTCAGACTTGTCTGGCGAAGAAGGATGTCATGATCGGCGTGTCTCTCATGTTCTTCATGCAGGGAATCGGAGGCGCGATATTCGTTTCCGTTGGGCAGACGGTCTTCACGCAGAGTCTTATCTCGAAGTTGTCGAAAGTAGCCGATATTTCCATCCCGCCTGCTGCGATTGTGAGGACGGGCGCAACAGAACTACGGAATATCGTACCGGCTCAGTATTTGGATTTAGTCCTAGTTGCATATAATGCGGCATTGTCGGATGTGTTCAAAGTTGGCGTTGGATGTGCTGCGGCTAGCATTATTGGTGGACTGACGATGGAATGGAAAAGTGTGAAGGCGGCGAAGGAAGAGAGTGAGAGGAAAGTGGCTGAGAAGAAGAAGAGAGCGGAGGAAGCGAAAGCTGCAAATGATCTTGGGACAGATGCGGAGACGGAGAAGACGGTTGTGGTCACTCCGCCGCAGACAGCAGCAGGGGAACCAACTATTGCACCTGTGAAGGAGGGTTGATTTCATGATATCTTTGGATTATTTGTAACATCATGGCAGAACCTCGACTCTTTCTCTCAGTATAGATAGATACCCTATTTGCATGGAAGAATATGATTTATTTGGAAAGTATGGTCCGTATGTCTTGGCATTGAACATTCCGACACAATATGGAGATGCTCTTGGAGGGAGTGTTGGAAGAAGCGGAGAGCGTGCTCGGTGGGCTAGGGTGGAGTCGGGCCCTCGCAACTTTAAGGCTTGGATTTACTTGAACATTGGAGACGAAAATAGAGAATGTGGAAAACGGACATGGTCTCGGTGAGCAGAAATGGATATGAAGATCAATTTCCCAATTGAGAGTAAATACAACATCAGAAGCGAAACCCCGATTTTTACAACAATATCCACCCAACATCATACATACAGATTACCACCCTTTACATTATGTCATAAACAACACCATTTTATCCCTTTCAGCAAGTAAGAAGCATCACCTCGAAACCCTGGAGAAGATCACGGGTTCGCAGGAGGAAACGGCGCATCGCCCCCAGCAGGAGGCGGAGGCGCTGGAGCAGGTCCAGGTCCTTAGTTTCTCATCAGTCTCCAAATCTAATCAGGGAAGAGGATGTTTCGGAAGAAAGGGAACACATACCACCAGAGCCCGCGCTCGCCCTCCTAGCTCTCCTCCTCCTGCGTCTCATCCGTTTCAAGTGCCTCGCCCGTAGCAGATAGACATAGAAGACGCCGACGAGGGCCAACGCACCTAGAGAGATGCCGACGACGATACCAACGATTGTGCCTGTTGGGATGCCCGGGTTTGGAATGCGTGATCTACTGGACTTTCGTTAGACTTGTGAGTTTTAAAAGGGTGAGAAGGGGAAGGGGATGAGTACGCTGTTGTTTGGGTGACTGGATATGAAGTCGGGATCGTCGTGTCGCCCAGTTCAACCAGCGTTACGTATGTCCCTGAGGACTGGGTGACGGTGAGAGTGATATATCGCGTTCCTTGTCTTTCCTCAATTCCATCTCCTGATTCCGAATCCCGTGCTTTTGAAGCAGGAGATATTCCAGATCGTAACTCCAAACAAGGACCACTATTTGAAGCTGATCTCGGTACCGCGATTCTGGATGAACTGGTGGGAGATTTTGACCCATCACCAGAATTGCGTGTCAATGTATCCACACCCGTATCTGTGCTTTCCCTATTCCTCTTGCTGATCCCAAAGCGGGGATTCGGCGACATAGAGGGGCAGTAAATGACAAATGCAACAATGGGAGCAGCTTAGCGAGAATGGGACTCCAACACTTCATTGTCCCAACGCAGACGTATGCAATGCGGTAGTAAGTATACCCACAAAATAAGATCAAGATCAGCGCAGGAAATAATGCAGTGTACAAAAGATTACAAGAAGAGAACGGAGGAGCAGAGATGGAGCGAGTGAAGATGAAGTATTCGGAGATTGAAAGCACAGGAGAAGCCCTGCGGGAATTGATTGGCTTGTATGGTTTGATGCGATGGGTGTTCGTCGTGTGTTGTGTTGGGTTGGGCGCGGCATGCAGATGGTGCTGCAGCATCGGGACGTGGTGTTCGCTGGCAGCTTGCAGGGGCGGGGACGATGGCAAGAGCAAAGTTTGGCCTACAGCACTGCAATATGCGACTTAGCCTGAACGTGATGCTGAGATGTGATATGATAAGTATGAGCTTAGCTGTCCATCCTGCGGGATATTGCTCTGGAACCGCGTTACACAACTACCGGAAAAGGTTTTATGCTTGAGATTTGCATGTTGCTTTACAAGTTTTCTGGATGTCTGAACTTGACATGTGGGGTACGTTCGTACGGTGCGTTTGTATGCAAGGAAATGTAATCTTTTTTGTCTACTCTATTCGTTTACTCTATCTTCCGCCAACGATGACCCACTTCCATCCTCCCTAGTACTTCTACTCTCACCCTTCATTACGCCTCGCGATCAATCCTGCATACCACCACCAGATAAACCACCACGTCAAGAGCGAGAGTCAAGGATCCGGATACGTCCTCAGGAACTTTTCATACTCCTTATATGCTTTCACAGTCACCCAAGCATCAGGACCATAAACCTTCGCGAAGCCACCACATGATTCCCTCCATAACTTCCTTGCTTGAGAATGATTGCTTGAGCTTGAAGCTCTCAAGGATTCCGCATACCGTCCCTTAGACTTAAGTGTCTCCGGATGCAGGTCTCCCAAGTTTCGCTGATACGACTTGTAGATTTGACGGTACAGGTCTTCAGCTTCAGCTTTCGAGGAGCCCCCTCTCTCGTTCTTGAGGAGTGCAAGATTTGTTTTACATTGAAGAGTGCTTTGATGTTCGGGTCCGAAGATCCAGGACAGGCCTTCGAGAGCTTGTTTGTGAAGACTCTCGATCGTGTCAAGTGTTTGGACGCGCTCGGATTGGTAGCGAGGAAGCTGAGTTCTCATGATCTCTCCTTTCCATGTCATGCCTAGATAAACATCTGGATGATCATCCCCGAGTAGAGCTTTTCTTGCTGTGAGTGCGAGGTCGATCTTCTGTAGTGCTGGGAGATGTTGCTTTAGACCGGAGAGAACAATGGCTCGGTGATGAAGACTGGTAAGCTGATCAGGGTGGAAGTCTTGCCCAGTGAGAGTGCCATTCGTCAAAATAGCCGTTCGATCTGTGCAAACGGCTTCGCTCAATACGTCTGCGGACTTACAGCCTTCTTTCAGACGTAGAACCTCAGCTAGCTGATGCTTACTTGTGAGGGTGTCCGGATGAGTTGAAGCTTCGAGCCATGGTCCTTGTTCTCTCGCATTGAGTGCTGCTTGGTTCATTTGCTCAGCCATTTCGTAGTTTCCCCTTGCGAACATGATAAGTGCGAGTTCGCTCCTGCAAGATATAACAAGAGGATGTGAGTTTGATAAGATGGAACCCAGTCTGTCCATGCAGCTTAAAACAAGAGCTTCCGCTTCATCGAAGTCATTGATGGACACCTGCAATTCGATCAATTAGCATGGTCTCAGGCTTGTTTTGGCAGTAGAGCGGGAATATCTAGTACTTACTGCCTTGGATCGAAGAATGCTCGCCTTCAAAAATTTACTGTGCAAAGTCTCCGGGTGATCCGGACCGAGTATGCTTTCCCTCCCGACCAAAGCTCCCTGGACATATCGCAAAGCTTCAGATATCTGCCCATCTCTCTTCAAAATCTCAGCTAGATTATGGCAGCTGGTAAGGGTATCCGGGTATGAGTTCCCCAAAGCCGTCTTCCTCTCAGCCAGTGCTTTTCGGCATTCAGATGCAGCATCTCGATAGCGTCCTTTGTGCATCAGCGCCATTCCCAAATCATCCATCGACAGTGATGTCGATGTCTCGGACTCATCAGACGTCTCTGTAGATATGAGGACTTGACGAAACATGTCAATTGCCGTGTCGTATCGATTTGCACAATCTGCTTGCTCCAGCTTTGCTTGCATTCGCTTCTTCCACAGCATCCCAGGGCCGTGTTCTGGAGATATTCTCTGGAGCACCTCATGCATGTCCCGATATTTAGCGAGAGAAAACAGTAATGTGACGTGATCCTGGATGATTGCAAGTTGCTCGGGAGGTGTAGGATCAGAAAGTGTATGTCGAGCAAGTTCGATCATCTTCAATGCCTCTGTGAACATGCCTTTGCGCTTGAAGAATGTTGATTCTCGGTGGTAGATCGTAGCAACAGCGGCTTTCATAGAGTCATTGGAAAGGCTATAGCCACGAATCAAGTGCGCAAAACATTCTTTCCACCAAGCTCTGCTGTCTTGGTTGGAGTCTGGATACTCCCTAGAAAATGCCAGAACGATATCTTCGTACCACTTCTGTTCTTCAGTGATGTTATCTTCGGTGCTTATCAACTCGCTAGTACCTAGGGAATTGCAAATGGCCAGGTAGACTAGAGGGTGGAAAGAGTAAGTCTGGTTAGAAGCATCTTCAGTGACGAGGAAGTGGCCTTTGAGCAGAACCATCGTGATTACCATGTCGAGCGGATCAGCAGACGAGAAGATTTTCCAAGGCACGGAGTTACCGCCCAGGAAGTAAAGCTGATAGAGAAATTGACAGAACTTGTGGTAAGTCTTCCGAAACTTGTGAACATCGAAGACTCCTCTCCCGATGACCGATACGTTCTGCTCGGGGCTTGAGACAGGATCTAGCTTGCCCAACATACGGATCTTGAATTGATCTGCTCGTTGGTACATGTCCAGAAACTGTGAAACCTTCATTCCGGTATGGCTGATCAACTCTGCTGCTTGTATGATGGCGCGGGGTAGATATGCCATTAAGCTGACCACTTCTTGGATTTGCGCTTCGGAGGCGCTTGATGCATCAGGACTGAGATGGTTTCGGAATAAGATAACGGAAGCTTCGACTTCCAGTTCGCCGAGTTCGCATATTCCATGAGAGCCAGTTATCTTACTGGCATTCTGGGAACTCCTGGCCAAGAGTATGACAGTACCTTCAAATGAGTGAATTTTGTCAATGAGCCGATCCGAATCAGCATTTGCTTCAAGCAAAATATCAAATGCATCCCCAGTGTCCAAGATCAGCATGCTATCCGGGTTGCAACTCGACTTCAAGCATTCCTCAAGCTGCGTCCTAGACGCTTCTTCATCGGTGGACTTCAGATCATCTGGACTAAACCAAGTGATTGGAGTCGTTGGAGAAATGTGCCGCACTCTGTGCGCGAACTCTATCGCAAGCTCGGTTTTGCTGTAAAAAGTTAGCCTGGAAACCTAGGAGGTTCAAGATAGAAGGTTGACTTTACATACCCCATACCACCTAGTCCAACGATGGCAATACGCGCTTGAGATGTTTGTCCTGGGTTCCACATCCCAAAGAGTTGACTGAGTGCTGATATCCGGCCAAGAAAGTCGGGGTTCCTTGCATGCGGGACCTTAAAAGCAGGAGGAGATGGCTTTGTAGCTTCTTCATCGGAGACTGGTGTATTCTCTGCATCCTCCACTTCCAGCTTCTCGGCATCAGAGCTTTGGACGCGATCGATCAGGGTTTTGGAGACGGTGTCGAAGGTTGTGAGAAGAATTTGAGACAGTGATTCAGATAGCTGTTCGGTGATACATCCGGTGGATGGAGGTTCTTGCTTCGCAATCCCAATCGCGGGTTCGGTCGCGGGGTCCGGCGCTGGTTCTGGCTCTGGATCTGGACCGGAATCTACATTTGGATCTGGATCCATTTTCTCTTCCCCTGCTGGTTCGACATTGTTGACTTCTTCTGGAGGAGGTTCTGAAGTGGCGTCTGGAATTGACTCGCTGTCAACTTTTTCTGAAGGAGGTTCTGAAGTGGCCTCTGGAATTGACTCGCTGTCAACTTTTTCTGAAGGAGGTTCTGGAGTGGCGTCTGGAATTGACTCGCTGGCAGGCTCGATTGAGATCTCATCTTTTGTCTCAACGGGGGTTTCTTGCTCAGTGATAGCTTCGGCGACAGTTTCGGTAGCCATTATGGCAAAATTTGAGATTGAATGAAGATCGATACATGATTAACTTTGCAGTTCGATCGAATATAAAACGCATAAGCTGGTCGGGCAACATCGAGGCAGGCAACAAAATGAGACTTCGCCACTGTCGACACGAGAGCACGCACATATGAGTCGAATCTTCCATTTTCGTGTGCGACGTCGATTCCTAGCAATGTAAATTTAAAATTCGTGACATTGGCCAGGACGAAACATGGTTACACAGTCGATGACCAAAGCCATGACCGAGTGAAGTCGGAGGTCACGGGGGAGAAGATCCAGCGACGTGCATGAAGGTGTTTCGATGCTGTGATAGTTGGCGCATTATCTTGAGATGTTAAGGCTTCAGGAAGGACGATGTTGTCGTATCGTTAGTTAGGGCGCCGTCCGTTCTCTGGTTGAGCTGGTGGGTGTGTTGTCAATTTGAGAGATTGGGCGTCAAGGGTTTTTCGCTTGAGGCCTGACCACCCCCTGCCTGGCCTCAGCTGATATTCATGTGATGCTGATTTTCGAAAATAGGTCCTAGATCATCATAGAAATGCAGAGAAAAGGGATAGAGGAACCATGATGAAAGATCTGTCAATCTCGATTGCTGTGCGCAGAACTCAGTGGTGCATCCCAATGCCCGGAATATTGCGTCAAGAGTGGGTTACTAGACGTGTACATCCCGTTGTCTATAAGGTCTATGTGGAGAGAACATCTCATTTAAAAAGAAGACAAGAAGTTCTTGTATGACATTTGGTAAATTTTGCATTGATCGAACAAATAAGACGTGATGATTGCAGTCAGTCAAAGAGAGACAGAGGAACCAGAACAATGAATGTGTGTTTTCTTCAAAGTAACATCATCCATCCACGTAAAACCTCCTCCTCCTACTCCCCCATTGACCAGACATCCTAAGGAAGTTAAACAATACATTTCATTTTGTCAGATGATCAATCAAGACATCATCCTCCCCGCCCACTAACCACCGACTAAACAATTTCCCAATTACCTTTTGCTGATATAGAGAGGGAGTCATTTAAAGTCTCGCGGAAGCAATTCCGGACAATTCTCCTGGGGCATGGTAGTTGGGGACCTTCATCTCGAGGGCCTTGCCGCTGTAGCCGAGGTCTTCCGCGGTGAGCACGGCGCACTTCTCACCAATAAGGAGAGCAGTGGAATCTGTTCATGTTAGCAAGAAGATTGGCTATAGAGCAAAGTGGAGGTGACGTACAAGTGTTGCATCCGACATTGTCGGGGCAGATGGAGAGATCGGCAACCTTGAGGTTCTTGACGCCGTGGACGTTCAAGCGCTCATCCAAGACACCGTGCTTGACGATGCTGTTACCCTCCTTAGGAGCCATCGAGCACGTCTATACTGTTGTCAGCTAGTTGCTTGGGGGCGAAGTGTGGTAATACTTACACCAAGAGAGTGCCAAGTGGTTTCAACATGACGCTTAACCCATTCCTCGATGTGGGCAATATCTTCCTTGGTGTACTTAAGGTCCTCGTATACATGTTGGCTGTTGCTGTTGAGCATGCTTGGCTTCGATGGCTTGCCGGATTCAATTGGCATTGACCAGGAGCCGTGCTGAATACCGGCAGTGAGGTTGCCGGGAAGGGCATATGCCTTAGTGGTCAAGAGATCCATATCCTTGGCACGGGCTGGAGAGTCGAACGCGTAGAATGGATGCATGTTCTGGACTTCACCAGCATAGGCCTCCATGCGGCGGGCAGTCTCTCCTACATGGATGTTAGATTGTGTTGAGGTGTGGAGAGAGGGGTGAACTTGCTTGACTTGATGTAACCCCAGACCATGGGGGCCATATCTCTCTCATCATTCATGAAGCCGGCGTCGAAGTCTGGCGCTTCATATGGATCGGGAGAGACAATGTGGGTCTCACCACGGGAGAATGGATATTCGAGGAAGTGGAACATAGTGAAGAAGTTTCCAGGGGGCATTAACATATGGTCGCCAAACCAACTATATCATGTCAGCATGTGAAAAACAAGGCGATTGGGCAAGCATACCCAGCAATGACTGAGTAATGCATGACTGGCTTGTCAGGCTTGTTCTTGAAATAGCTATCCCATCCACTGCGGAAGTGTGGGGTCGGCCACGAGTCCATCTCGTTGAGCTCTTCCTCGGTCGGACGAACCTTAACACCTGCTTCGATACCATTGGTCGCAAGTGGGCCGGTTCCCTTGATGTTCCATTCATCGAAGACTTTCTTCTGGGTCTCTGGGTCGCCACGGACGAAGTCATCGAAACTCTCGGTGCCTAGCCCAGATTAGTCTGATACCTTGGCTCGGGATACAAGTATACATACCTGGCTTGGCACGATAGACCGAGAACGTCAAGTAGTGATCCTGGAAGTTCAAGCCAACACCTGGGAGATCGACGATGGGTTTGACACCAGCCTTCTTCAGCTTCTTGGCATCACCGATACCAGATCGCTGAAGGATCAATGGCGATGAAAGAGTGCCGCCAGATACGATGATTTGCTTGCGGGCACGGAAAGTACGGGATTGTTGCTGCTTGGAGGAACTCGTATCAATACAATTTGATCAGGGGAACTCTTAGAACTTACGGATGGGTGAAGCGGCTTCGTGGGGACAGTCCGAACGCCGACTGCCACGCCGTTCTCCATGATCACCTTGTCAACCTTGGTATTGCATTGGAGGTGGAGGTTCTGGTGAACCGATCGAGTGCTGTGGATATAGGCGTGAGCAGAGTCACTGCGACGTCCGGTCTAGATTCGATTATTAGCAGTGCAGAACATGAAGCTACTTGGAATTTTCTCACATCTCGGTTGATCCACTTGAGCCAATGCTCTGCACCATGACCAGTAACAAGATCCTGAAGATCATCGGTCGTTGGAATGCCTTGGCTCTCGGAGGCTCGGAGGAAGTCTTGCATGATGGGGTATGTGTAGTTTCCAAAAGAGACCTTGATTGGGCCCTCGAAGCCGTGGATGTCTCTGCGTTACATGTCAGTATTGTCGGTCTACAAGTGGTATCGAATGGCTTACCTGTTGTTGGAGGCACGTTGATATGTCTCATGCTTTCTCATGAGAGGGATGAGCTCCTTGGTGGTCCAGCCCTTAGCTTGGAAATCATCGTAATCAGACGCAGAAGCCCGAGTGTACATCATGAAATTAATGGAGGATCCTCCACCCAAAATGTGAGCACAGGGAACAACAGCCTGACGGCCTCCGAGCCATTCTGATGGTCTGGAGTAGTAGAAGGACGCAGTCTTGCTGTCCAACTTCATGTTACGTGGGTCTGTACCAGTTAGTGAACAGCCTAGGAGGTAGCTTCGTGGAGCTTACAGATTCCAGGACGAAAAACCCATGGATTGTTCAAGTTGCTCTCTCCTCCTTCGATCAAGAGAACCTGAAGATTGTGGTCGAGGTTGGCCAAACTGGGAGAGGTCAGTATCTCTCATGCATTTGGAGCATCTTGCAACCGACCGGCCAGCAACAACACATCCACAACTACCACCACCACACACGATGATATCTACCTCATCAGGAACAGTCATGATGAATTCAATATGAAGATAAATTCAAGGATATATTATTTAGTTGCTGTTTGTTCCAGGCTCGAGAGAGAAGAACAACCAATGCATCTAAAATCTTGCACAAACACAGGAGCTGTCTTCTTTTTGAGCTCCCCAGCTTCCCCTCAACCCCGCACGAGAGAGTTGTCCAGGCAAGCTGGCTAATACGACCTGGCACTTTCTGACGCGTGTTACGTCCGCTTCATTCCCATCCATGAAACCCAATTGGATTCCAATCTCATCCCAACTGCATGTTTGCATTGGAAATGCACCTTAAAAGAGCTATGTCTGACGATGTGAAGGGAGCTACCCCTCACTTGGGATGACTTGGTATCTTGGAGAACTTCACGAGGTGAGGATTGACGTATGGGAACCTTGTCCATCCTCCCAGTAAGCTCGGGATGGAGGAGAATTCATGGTGATATCTCGGGGTCTAGAGTCCAATAATTTGATATTTCAAAACAAACACCCTGCGCCATGCGTGCATCAGCGGCTGGACGGTCTAGAAACTGGCAACACCCCCACAAGCAACCCCGCAGCTAAGAAATGTGTGGGTCTTCTCTGCGACCTTGTCGTGAATTGACATCGAGATATCCGTCTTTGAGAGGAACTATACTAGACTGACACGGGGAGAGGCCGCAGCCCACTTGGCAATTGAGGTTCTTAGCGCGCATCAATGCTCACATCATCAAAAGATCAAATGACATTACTGACAAAAAGGGACAACTGAAGAAGAAGAGAGCCCCGTAGAAAACACTTGGTTGCCAACAGAATCACCCCAAACCTACCGAGTTTTCCGGATGTGCCGCAAATCCAGTGAGCTGCAAAACCCCGCAGATCAGCAGCTGCACGCAAGCACCAAGCTGCCACATTGCAAGGTTCTTAGCTTTGCTAAGCATGGCACAAAATGTACGGGGCTCGAGGATCGTACATGGAGACCAAGCAAGAGTGGCAAGCATTCAAATGCGAGGAGAGTTTCTCTGTAGTCTGACCTCTAAAGTATGTTGGTCGAAAGAGGATGATGCATCGAGGATGCTCTGATGTTGGGGCTTAGCGACTGCGGGGTATTAGCGCTTCCTGGTGCCTTGTACTTGGCGGATAAAGTTTCCACCACTTGTTTCTAATTCTCCTTGTGGCGGGGATCCCGCATTGCACCGAGTCGGTTTTGAAGCCTCTCAACGGGCGTTAGACGTGTGGGGCTTTTGAAGGCGTGGGGCCAACAAGGTATATGTGCATGGCTGCATACCAATATGCATGCATTCGAGAGGAAGGGTTCTTCCATGTGTTGTGTAGATGGGCACTATTGGTAGAAGAGCTGATGTGCAACGTTAAAATTGAGAGGGAGAGGCTGTCGGACTTGTGGAATGGTCTTGGTAAATTCTCCCCCGCTTCAACTCTCCTGCCCTGCAATCAGAACTGGCCATCCTCGAGTTGTCCCCTCAACTAAAGCACGCATGTGGCGAAGAACTTTGAGGCAGTACATCCATGGAAAATCAAAGCAATCGCAGAAGGTATCTTTCCACTCATCGGACACAGGTCCGGATCCGTTGTGTTGAAGTAGCGCTTCCGTGTCGACGGGCACCAATTTCGACGGGACCTAGTCTTGGAAATAGCCGCTTTAAGCCGTGACTTGCTTGAGAATGCCATAAATCTTAGTCCTGATCTTGTGGGTCGGGAGAATTGAAGTATATGCATCTCGATCTTGATAGAACCCGCCAAGTTGACGCTCATATTGGAGCTGCCGAATTCATTGGGTGGTGGAGTTGCTGTCAGAAATCCATCCATGAAGTTCGAAAGAGGAAACCACAGAGAAAGCCAATGTTCCGCAACCAGCCGCAGCTATACGTCCAGGGGGTAGGATCCCTAGCCAATGTCAACTCCCGCTTAAGAGGCAGACTGTAATCCTGAAGTCGCTGTATGTTTGAGGTGACTGTGAGGCCATATGCAGAAGATAAAGATTTGATCGACTTAGAATTTGGGGAAAAACTGCCTCATACATGGAAGATGGCCGTGAGGAGGGACCTGAAGGTAATCTCAGCTCTCCGGACTGATGGAGACGAACATTGTGCATGAACGCGAGGTAACTCGGACGATGCTCGGAGACGTACTTGGATGCCGTTCTTAGCTAGCCGCTCAGCCAAACTTGCCGTTGTAAGTGGAAGAGATGTTGTGAGGCTATTGGTAAAAGAAAAGTCGCCTTGGTGGTGAGCTAGTTTTTGAACGAATATAGCAGACCTGGTTGAAGCCGAAAGAAGAAATACCCCGGGGAGGAGAAGCTCGGCCAGTGGTTACCAACATCCAGACACAAAACAAGCAATATGCTGTGCAGAGAATATCTTTGCGTCAAGGAGACGAACAGGTAGCTTCACTCCATACAGTGACCAAGAGACAGGTGTTCCCAATGATCTTGTCAGGAGGGCCAAAGCGCGATCTTCAACAGTTGAACTTTGCTGGTCCCAGCCATCTTGTATGCCAGGTGTGCATGTTAGTTGCAGGGTAATTGCAAACAGCTTGAGATGCTCGACTCCGAGTAAGTGTGAGCTGCCTTTGATCCGGTCGACTGCGATTTGAGGAGAGTGCAATTTGAGATTGTTGAGCTCCTCAATAAGTCTCGTGACACAGGGTACCAAAACAAAAATTCTGGCGCCTGTCCAGGACTGCTTTTGTTATCAAGTTATCAGGCCTTCCTTCCTCCTTCCAGAGAAGTTCGAAAGAATAAGCTGTGCGGATGCTGATAAGGCCGAAGACGCGACGGCATTTACAAACTCCATGTATCATCGTTCGAAGCGGAGCCGCTTTCCTGGAAGCTCCCGCCTGTTTATTGGGTATTGAGCAGGACACTTCCACGCAGATCTGGAGAGCCATACTTCTCACGTCCTGGTAGCCCAGTTTGCCAGCGTGCCCAGGCACTTGAAGATACAAGAACACAACCTGGAATGCAGGGACGACAGGATGTATCAGGGTTCAAGGGGTACCAGAAGGTTTGAAGTGGGACAACAGAGTAGGGTGATGAGTCGGCATCAAGTACAGGGAGACTGTGTCTTGCTGTATGTCCAGCTGATCGATGATTGTTCCGGGGTTGTAGAGGCGGTCTGAAACCTTCTTTCTCGGTCCGAGATATCTTCATATCTTCGAAGTTGTGTTTGCAAGCAAAGGTACATATGTGAAACCCCCGTGGGTCTGTCCTGAATCGTACTTGATGGCTGCGTGATATCGACGCGTAATCGATGCTGAATTGGTGAATGCTTTTCCTTTGTTGAGGGCCCGGTTCCAATCCTAGTTCCAATTCTCTTTGTACACTGCCGGAAATTAACTCAACTTTTTAGCGCACTTACTCTGTTCTCGCCGTCATGATTCTCTCGTGGACTTTGACATATTTCTGTTACCAGTGAGCAACGTGCAGTAGTCCTTCACGGTCGTTGATGCTGTACAGACCTACTCTGCAAGCTGGTGGGCATGACTCGTATTTATTCTCAGCTACTCGTAGACCGGTTCCGGGAGGTTCCGGAAGGCGTGATTAGCACGTGACCCTTACATAAATCATTGACGTCTGCATTTGACCCGTCACTGCAGGAGACGTACTCTGACCACTGGGTGCCATTAATTCATTGGCCCTCAAATAAATTGTCTTACTTGTCCCAGTAACCTGCTCTGCTCTTGGCGCAGCACTCAACACGCACTCATGGAAGGCTCATCGCTTAATATAAACTCCACTGAGCAAAGTTGAGATTTGATTTGATGAGTAGAAAGAGACCACTTAATTTCCTCATACCACAATTTTCTTCGATATTGTTACTTATCAGTAATAAGATAACAACTTTGTAGTATCACAGGTGACCAATTATGGTTAAAGCCGGGCCCGAATGGCATACCTCTTCCTTCCTCTTTCCATACTTCAGACCACCCTGCCGAAGTGCAAGCGCTCAAAAATGTAATCTACAGTTGGCCTGGCAAACACTCGACGGATCGCCTCATGAGTTGCGGCGTAACAATCAGCTGTCAATCGATGGAGATGAGCCAGATCTTGGCGACTTTTCGTCCGCAAATTCGAAAATGCTTTCGCCAGAGGATCCAAGGCCAAGATCTCCAAATCGCGCATCTTTCTCTTGAGCCTGTTCCAATCCTCGTTGCCATCCCGCACAGTGTGCCAAGTATTGTGTGTCGTCTGAATCTCCAGAAAATCCAAGTTTTTCCTAATACGGTCGACATCGACTCTCCATTCGCGAAGCAAAAGGGATTTAGCTATGAAGCTATCAGAAGCAAGTCTGTGGATGGCTTGTATCTCTTCTTGGTATCTCATCTCCATTCGCAACTCGACCAGCCTAGCCTTGGACGAAGTTCGGCCGGCCGAATCAAAAGGCTTTTTCCAATATCCAGCATCCGAAAGTTCATTTGCTACTACAGTGGAGGTATCGCTGGCTTTGTATTGGTTCTCAAGCACAAGGTCCTGGATTGCTACGAAAGATCGCTTGATCGAGTTGCACAGCTCAATGCTGGTGTCGGCAAAACCATGGAGTTCCTCCATGCGACCCGAGATGTGCCGAAGAAAATCCTGGAGATCCTGTATCGCAGTCCTCCTGTGGGATATTGCTCTCTGAACACCAGAGATCATGAGACGTTCAGGTGCATAAGCCAGACACTTTGAAGAAAGGAGCCCCTCGCTCAGGGTTGGTGTGGTGTCTACGCAATAGAACAGTACTGTACTAGCAAGAAGAGAGCCACCGCACCCATAGGTAGCAATACCGTTGTGTGGCCATTGCAGTGAGCCTAGCCACCACAAGACACACGCAGACGACATTTGAAGAGAGAGAGAGAGCCGTGTAGATCAGGGGATTCGACTTTTTCCACACTATCGACTGCGATAGACAGATATGTCCCGAAGATTTGAAGGAGATCGGGTACCCCAGAGTTGAAACTCATAGAGTCATCGATCAGGAGTTGTAAATTAAGTTCGAGATCGTCGTACAATAGGAATAATTTTGCCTTGTATTAAACAGTGGATACCCGTACAATACTGCGACCTGCCACAACGCCCTTCAATAAGAAGCCAAGAAGTATTGGCAGGACCGTCATGTTCGAAGATAATTTGGGTCATGTGCAAAGTGCCATTGGCGATATTCTGGAAGCCCTCCCCCACCTGCGTTGAGGATTGATCCAGAGTGCTAGGTACAACCTTTGACGAAAACCGCGAGATTTCTGGTATCACAGCCGTAAGGAATGCGGTAACGTCCGGCCAGAACTCAAGGTAGTTGTCGCGTACCCCAGAGACCAGAAGGCCCATTGTCCAAGAGGCAATGTGAACAAGGAAATTGATTACTAGCATGGCCACAATCAAGAGGCAGAAGCGGAGTCTCCGCTTTTGAATCAAAAACGATGTGCAGAAGGTCGTGGTGATGCCGGTCAAGAAACCACGAAGAATTCCATTTATCGACTGAAGATAACCGTGATGAGTATCGACCGTAGGCTGGAGATCGACATCGTCAACACTGTGCGGCATAGTGTTGAGGAATTCGATGTTATTTGGCCAATTTCCATGGCGCAAAACTTCAATCATTACTTTCCCGACAGCAGCACGTCCTGTCTGTCTCTCAACATCTTGAATCTCCACAAGTTTTGCTAGACAAAATTCCACCAGTAATCCTTCACTCTTCAACATCTCGGAAAGGGGACCGATGAAAGACACTCTTTGCTGCTTGCAACAGGTTCGAACAGCCACCTGCAAGTGGCGATACGCTAGAGAGATGCGATTGGAGTCTTCCTGAAACGTAGAGTAGAGTTTGTTGAAAGTAGTCGGACGAGAGCAAGAGTCGCGAAGATGCCCGGTGTGGATCTGTATCTTCATCTTAAGAAGTGGGAAAGCTGGCGTTCGCAGGAGAAAGAGGCGATAACCTCGCCTCATACGTCGACGTTGGTTGTAAAGGATAGGGAAGACCTGTGCTGAAAGGAGGGAGCTGCGCTTTCGTAACATGAGCAGACAAAGCACCCTGTCCCACCATCTGCGCAGTGGTACTCAATATACTGATTGCTTGCCAGACTATCATGAACCATAAAGTGAGCCCGCTCAAATCTAAAGGTCGAATTGATAGATCCACGTGGACCGAAGCGCAGAATTCAATGTTGAAACCCTCCTTGATGCATGGCAGCGTATCAGGGCGTCCATTCCAGAAGTGGTACAGCGAGATCAAGGAAGGGGGAAGTGAGCGCCAGAAACCTCAGATCTCACTTCACTGACCAATAGCTTGCTGGGAGCATGCAGCAGAAGCTGGGTTCGGAGAACTTTCTAGCAGAGATCTTGAATCGATCCATCGTATCGTCAACGCTAAAATTCGGGACAAGCTTGAGAAAACCTTCAACTACTTGAAGAAGGCCGGAAGAATGACACATGAGAGCCTCGGACGCAGGCCTAGCACTTCATCGCATTCTTTGCCTGTCCTGCTCCCTCTCAATGGGCTACTGGTCTCATCGTCAGTGATAGGCGACAAAAGTAAGCAACTTTCACGCCTTTACGGAACTCCGAATGCCTAGGTATACACACTGCAAACAACGGCTTATAAATACGCAGTGAAATAAATGGTGTCGAATCTGACCCCAGTCATGAATGTGCCCAAGATAATACTGCCGGAAAAGCTCATGAAACGGTCGAATCACAACTTAGTTCGGCGGATCAACAGCTGATACTCCAGCTTCAGGCGCATGAGGTAGAACTGAAGGCATTTCAGCAAACAATTGCGGATCAACGGAAGACCATGCAGGATCGTGTGGCTGAGAAGACAAGGGCCGTCAAAGAGTTGCAGGAACTTCGATGAATCGTCACGGTCAATTTGAAAACACTTCAGACTCAAGCGGATCAAAATGCGGAGGTGGATGAGGGAATGACCAATCTTCGATGAGTGAATCCAATGCACAAAAACCTGATTCAATCCAGCTGGCAGGCCGACCCGAAGTTTGAAAGAGCAGAGAAGGAAATGAAAAAGCTCATTGAATAGATACTCGAGAATCGAGTGGCAGATATACAGTTACTTACTGTAACTACAAAGTTTTGCCGCCTCATGAGGAAGCTGAGGGCATGCTGGGAAAGCGATCTCAGACGTTTCGAATCCGCTCCAGTCAGACGCGAAAGGACGACTGGAATCTGCGGTGAGCACTCCACTATCTTCACGGCAACCCTCGGAACGACAGCAAGTTGACCGGAACCAATGTAAGTTTTCTGAGCTCCCACAAATGCCCTTCTCTCCCATTCATATTGATTCTTTCGCAGTGGACAGCTCCCCGCACGTTGAAGATCTCAGTACAAATTTCTTAAGCTCGTCATGCTGGTGAAGATCAATCACTCGAAACTCCACCAACCGCTAAGCTAGGATTTGATTGGTGGGATTAGCCGAGGCCATTGGATTTCTGCGCACTAAATTTTCGACAGACGTTATTGCTTATTAGTAATGAAATAACAGTTTTTGCAGCATCACAGGTGACCAATTATGGTTAAACTTGCCCGAATGGCACAGTGGTAATGCGTCTCACTCGTATACGATGTGACGCGACATGAGAAGATCCGCGGTTCGATTCCGCGTTTGGGCAATTACTTTTGTTTTAACATCTGTTTAATTTTTAATTGCTTTTGAAAGTATTTTGTTTCCCTCTTTGTCGTTTTCTTCTTTGCCGTGTCCTGCTCTACAAGAATGCTGAGCAGCAACAATTGGCATTGTTGGTCCCAGTCGTAGCATAAGTCTGCAGGTTTGTTCCTTGCTTTACGCTTGGGTAACAATGCGCTCAATCTGGCTGAAGCAAGACTTTGGAGTGTATGCTCTATTGCGATTCTTTCATTTTGCGCTACCCTTACTTAGTGGAGTAGAGGAAGTTATTATGTTGACCTAATGCAGAGACATAAACGCTGAAAATCAGCGGTGTCCCGCTAAAATTTCAGGCCCGCTTCAGGGCACGCTCGACCACCAGATAGTCGCATAGCATTTGAAGCAAGACATGTGGTTTCCTGCACTCAAGCAAATGAGTAATTTTCCTTTAACTCAATACCTTACCCAACATAAACACGATTTGTATGTGCTATAAAATTCCTCTTATGACATTTTTCATGTCATGATCCTGTACATCTCTATGTGGCCATTTGGCTGATGGTCAATAACAACTACACTACCTGCGCAGTCCAAATACAGTAATGACTTTGACGCTTTGCCAAAAACATTGCGATGCACGCTGAAATACTCTGCACAAAACCAGAAGAGCTCCAATTGATCAGCTAAGGAAGAGACCGTCTCATGCTACCTGTTTGGGAGAATTTGGTATTGAAATAGCGGTAGCCTGTTTGGCCGGCTCAATTTCCACACGGTACAGTGGTCCACGGTCAGTGTATGAGACGCTGTTTGAACAAATGAGAGCTCTTGCTGTGAAATATCTTCTTTTGAAAGCGATTATGATTTCAAGTGCATCGTACACAATTTAGACCAGCACCGCTCCCGAAGGACTGTAGATAATCGAAATCAGGGAGAAGGCCAGACCTGCTTAATTTATGTTTGTTGACTTTTTCGCTTACGAACTTGGGCTTGACCAGCCCAGCCCAGCCCAGCCTATATTTTCAGCTTCAATTTCGACTTGGTAACCACTTCAAATTCCCAAACTTTTGGATGAACGGAGAATTCCTACTTTCGAGATATTAGCCCATCAATTGCTTCGTACCATTACTACTAAAACAGTCTGCATCTCTTCTGACCTTTTCCCTTTCCTTTTTCCTTATCTTTTCCTTCCCACTCCCCTCGGGCACTCTCGGCATCTCCAAACTCGGGCAGACGTCCACCCGGCACACGGCAAACAGCCCTACAAACCACCACAAGGAAAAAAAGCCTCACAATTCCCGACTCATCACCGCACTGGCTCGCTTGACGATCCACTCCAGCCCTGCACGGCACCCAAAAGGAAAAGGTAAACTCGGCAAAGAGGCTGACCGTGCAGCGAATTGACATCATTGTTGTCTCCTTTGTCTCGAAATGAGATCGCGACACGAAAATAATCGCTGTTGACGCCTTCTCAGCCTCTTGCGTCTCGGCATAGTGGAGATTCAGCGGTCGAGTTTTGCGGGATTGCTTGAGACATTTTTTATTTTAGCAGAATGGGAGGATTTGGGGGTTTGTATATAAGGAGGTGAAGGTGGTGGATGAGATGAGGGTTTTGTTTGTTTAGTAGAAGGTATCAATCACACTCATCCTTCTATGACCTGCATCACCAAACTCATAAAACATCATGACTTCAAATCAACACGCTGATCACGAGGCTCCCCTCACCCGCTCCGAAACCCGGCAAACCCTCACCTCCCTAGGCGTGACCGAGGCCATCCCCCCTCTCGACTTCAACTACCCAGACGTAGGCCGTGAAGACGACCCCGTCTTCCCGGAAGAATACACGCTCGAGACAGCAACTGGTTTTGTGCCTGAAGAAGCGCTCGAGCAGATCAGGTCGAGAGCTGCTACTGTACGATCGAGGACACATCCACAGCATGGGCGGGAAAATAATGGCGGCGCGGGTGGAAGTGAGGGTGGAGATTTGGAGAAGGGGAGGGATCAGCATGAGTTCGTGACTTTCACGTTTGCGGATTCGGATAACCCGCAGAATTGGTCGGATGCGTATCGCTGGTACGTGACGATTGTAGTCTCCCTGCTAGTCGTCTGCGTCGCGTATGGTTCCGCGATCGTGACCGGCGGGTTGGGACTGATCGAAGACAAATACGACGTCTCGCTTGAAGTCGCGATCTTGACTTGCTCGATCATGGTGTGTGGATTTGCTGTCGGTCCGCTCCTCTGGTCTCCATTATCCGAGATCATCGGTCGTCGCCCGGTATACATAATCTCGCTGTCCTTGTACACGATCTTCAACATTCCCTGCGCGCTCTCTCCCAACATCGGCGGCCTCCTCGTCTGCAGGTTCCTGTGCGGTGTGTTCTCCAGTTCCGGGCTCTCGCTCGCGGGCGGGACGATCGCTGATATATGGAACATCGAGGAGCGCGGGACGGCTATTGCATATTTCGCGGCGGCTCCATACTGCGGGCCAGTTCTCGGGCCTATAGTATGTGGATGGATCAACGTCGGTACTGGTCGTCTCGACCTCTTCTTCTGGGTCAACATGGGGTTCGCAGGCATCATCCTCATCGTCGTCGGTATGATTCCCGAGACCTACGCACCTGTAATCCTGAAGCGACGTGCAGCAAAACTCAGACTCGAGTTGAACAACCCGAACATCATCACCGAGCAAGAGAAAGTGAAACTCACGCTCCACGAAATCGTCCGCACCAGTCTGATCCGACCCATCACTATGATCCTGACTGAGCCTGTCTTGGATCTGATGTGCATGTACATCGTGCTCATCTACGCCATGCTCTACGCCTTCTTCTTCGCGTACCCCGTTATCTTCACCAAGCTGTACCATTACAACGACGGCCAGATCGGTCTCATGTTCATCCCCATCCTGATCGGAGCGGGTTTCGCACTCATCGCCACCCCTTTCATCGAGAAGCACTTCCGCGGCATCTGCCACACGCGCGCTCCCACGCCTGAAGACCGCCTCATCGGCGCCCTGATCGGCTCGCCGTTCATCCCAATCTCGCTGTTCATCCTCGGCGCCACATCATACAAAGGAATCATCTGGGTTGGACCCGCATCGTCGGGAATTGCGTTTGGATTTGGCATGGTGTTGTGTTATTACTCGGTTAACAATTATATTATTGATTCGTATCAGAAGTTTGCGGCTTCGGCGCTGGCGGCGAAAGTGTTCCTGAGATCGGGTGGTGGTGCGGCGTTCCCATTGTTTACGACGCAGATGTATGATCGCTTGGGGTTGCAGTGGGCAAGTTGGTTGTTGGCGTTTATTGGGTTGGCGATGGTGCTGATTCCTTATTCGTTCTACTACTTTGGGGCGAAGTTGAGGGCGAAAATGGGAAAGAAATAGATGTTGGGTCAGTTGGAGGAAGTGTGGAAGTCTGTTGGCTGTATGGGTGAGAGATAGATAATTTTACGAATAGTGAGTAGGATACATTATCTCACAGCATATTATTACGGAAGAGTGTAAATATAGATGCAGCAGATCGGAATCTGGTTGCGAAGAAGGATTATTTATTCCTGGGTTAGGCGTTGGGGCGGGCGTGCTAAATAGTTCCAAAAATTGATACATAATCAGAGTCGCCTTAGCATATAAAAATCTTAGTAGACTCACCGTAAGTGTACCGCTTGTTCAATAGAACACTGCTTAGACTACTTACGTTCACTCCTGGTTGTGTTTAGGCTTCGGAGCAAATTAAGCGAGTGCCTGCCCTTAAAAACAAAACGCACTCCTTGTTGTAGCTTCCGAATATTCCAACATCTGTTGAAGACATTGAAGACACATGTCAACTCCTTTCGAAACATCACTAATATAACTGTCAAGCGTCCTGTTTGTCACTTTTACAGATAAAGCATCTTCCTCGCCATCTGATTGTCTGATTGGTCAATCCTAATTTATCCTACATATACATTTCCCACTCTCGCTCTCGCTCCCGCTCACTGTTCGAGCTTTCCTGTCATGCCGATTTCATATTCCTACCTATCAAAACAATGAACAACCTCCAATGACGCTCGCTATGACCATGCCACCCTCGTAAAGCAAACTAGAACATCAATCATAAATCATAGCATCAATGAGCATCATTGTCATCATCAAGAAAAGAACACACCCCTCTCCAATATTAAAAAGAAGAAGAAAAAACCGCATCATAGCCCCTCCGCCGCTTCCGTCAAAACATTGATTAAACTCGCGGCCGCCCCGCCAATACCAGCAGCAGTCATATGCTCTTTCCAACGGCTTCCCTGGCGCGCCGGCGGTGGCGCCCGATCTCTCTGGTGTCCGCGCTCACTTGGTTTTGAAGTCTTCGAGGTCGATGTCGAGGAATGGCGTCTCCTCTCCCTCTCCCTCTCTCTGTCTCTGTCTTTCCGCTCGTGATCTCGCTCCCGTCTCTCGTGGTCCCGTTCGTAATCTCTCTCGCGATCACGCTCGCGGTGGCCGTCCCTTTCTCGCTCTCGCGGTCTCTCTTTATCATTATGCGAAGATGGTCCGTTCCAGCCATCTCTACTGCCCTGGCTCCAAAGTGGGCTAGGCGGAAGTGGCGAGCCATATGGATTAGGGTATCCGGATACAGGGACGCCGGCATTGGAACTCGCGTAGCTGCGTGGCACTTTGGGCCGTCTCTTACCGCCCATACCTCTGTCTCTCACGTGGTCATCTGAATCTTCGGAGTCAGAAGGAGAGGAGGACGATGGCGTGTCTCTCCCGCTGCGGTTTCGGTGGTTAAATGAGACTCGGGGCGAGGTGGAGAAAGAGGGGACGGGCATTGGAATAGGTACTGGGATGGGGAGGGTTGTAGGTCGAGGTGGTTGTGGTGGTGCTTGGTTTGATGATAATGATGGTTGAGGTGTGGACTGCGTGCGTTGGTGTTGGTGCTGCTGGTGACGGGCTTCACGAAGGGCATGTGAGCGGGAGGCGAGGGACTCGATTTCCGCGCGGCTGAGTACACCAAGGACAGCGACGAAATCTGGACGACTTTACAGAGTATTAGTCTTCACGCTTGATATGTATCTGGTGAGAAGTGAGAGAGGGGTGTGAGCTTACGCTTCAAAACGTCTCCCATCTTGTTTCAAGACTTCGAGAGATACTAGCCGCCTGTTAATCTTCGTCCATTTCGCATCTGCAGGAATCTCCTTCCCATGCTCATCCGGAGCGAGTTTGATAGGAACATTCGGCTTCGGACTCGTCGCCAGACTATCCATTGACGTCCTTGGATTCGTTGTCGGAGGGACAGGGATCATCATAGGGCTGGAACTGGATGGTGAGGTGCCATACTCTATCGACTTTCTCTGACGCTGAGCCATAGAGCGTACGGCATCATCGTCACCAAATGAGCCACGACTACTTCTGAAGCTGGATGGTGAGATGGGTCGGAGAGTGAGAGCTTGGCTTGGGATCGTGAGATCGGTCGTTCGTATAACGAGACCCAGTTCAGGACGTCTGGAATCTCGTGAGGAAGTGTCGCTTTCAGAATCAGAGTTGGAACCATCGGTGTTGAGATAATATAAGTCTTTCTCGCCTTTCTCATCTGAGGAAGTGATGAGACGGGGCACTGGGGATGGGTGTCTCTGGCTGTTGCCGCTTGGTCTTCTTTTTCTGGTAGAATGGGAATCTCTGCTGAGAATGAGTGATTGATTCCTCAAGCTTCTTCATGAGATGTGACTTACAAATTCTGCATTGCCTTACTTGACACCTCAAGCCGTGTCTCTGGTTTCGGTCTTTCTCTTTTGATTGATTGTGGAAATTTCATATTGTCTTCTCTGATAACCATTTCCTTTGCAGTGCTATCATCAGTTGCTGCGCCAATCGAGCTGAATGAGGGCGGCGGGTCAATAGATGATCCTGTTCGTACCGCCTCGAGCCAGTGCTCTGGGTTGACTCCTGTGCCATGAGGTGGTGTGTGAGAATTTGGTGAAACATCGTCGAGTAATCCTTTTTGATCAATTTCTCGAATGTACGCTCTCAGAACATCCTAGATCACCGGAATCAGTTTCGAATACAAAACACACTGCCGAGGGCAAATACCTTGTGTTGCTGCAAAACATCACTCGAGAACCCCTCCTGAATCAGCTCCCTCCGAAACTGCTTCCAAACCTCCCGATCATCATCTTCATAACTCGTCAGCACACTTCCGTCCCTCCTTGGCGGCGCCATCCTCTTCGCAATCCCATCCACTTTATCCAGAATAATATCTAGCTGGCCCCCCTGGTTATCCAACACCTGCGCCATCTTGCCGGACTCATGTAACTGTATAGTATCTAAGAACAGCGTCAAGCTCGTCTTATGACTTATAAGCTTCACGCGTATGGCGCCTAGCGTGTCCATCTCATTGCTGCCGAACTTGACTTTGTCCCAGAGGATGCGCGGGCTGCTTGGGGAGGAAGTAGCGCTTGAGAGGCGACCGTATTTCTGGAGGAGGCCATCGAGTTGGCGGAGAGTGAAATCACAGTCACCGATTATGGGAGCGAGTTGACGGCCCCATATCGAGTGGTCACGGTTGAGAGAGGATTCGGGGGCTTCGACTTCGTATTTTAGGTGTCGGAGGACTGTGTGGAGACCTGGTGCTGTTAGATGTTGTTTATTGGGCAGAATGGTTACATGTTGCGATGCCATGGACTTGTTAAAACACAGCTGCAGCTTTCACTTGGGGAATGTGCTGATGATTATGAAAAAAATACACATACCTCTAACCTCGCGACTTATCTCATCGTACTCTCCTCCTGCATCTCTACACTTGCGATAGAGCGCTTTGCAAAAAGTAACCACAATGATAATATCCGAGGGCGATGCGCCGAAACTCATCCTGACTTCCTTTTCAGAATCCAAACCTCTGCAATTAAATTTCTTCTTTTCGAGAATCGACGACCAAACTCCAATAGATGTTATACAACGCTCATGGTGCGCCGACGGGCTGGTTCTGTAATCCCACTTGGTCGTAAATCTGTCCGCTGGCGGAAGTTTGGTTTGGACCCCGCGAAATCGAAATGTGATCTGGATGCCTTGTCCCAGCGAGGGATAGACGGGGGTATATTTACTCGGCAGGCAAACAAGGCGGACGACTGATCGATATCAGGAATAAGAAAATAATACACTGTACTGTCGCAGAAGATGAGAAATGGGAGGGAAATTGAGAGAGGAAAGCAAGGCTGTAGAGCTGAAAAGGAGAATAGGTAGCAATGAAAAGGAGTAGTGACGTCGAGGTAGCGCGCTGGCAGTAGCCAGGGAGGGCTTGTAGTGGTGGTGGGCTTGCTGATTGAGTGATGCAGCGGCGGGGTAAATGTCACAGTTTCATAGCGCAGCGCAGAATTGGTGGAGGTGTGGTTCTGCTGCTGGTTCGAGGTCAACGACAAGCCCGTGCAGGGCTGGTAGGGCCGCTGATTTTCATTGGGGGAATGTTGATCGGCCTGTGTCACGAACCCAGTGGCGCAGCTACTCGGGCTACTCGGTGGGGAGAGCCTCAGCCTCATTAAGTGACCGTTGGGATGATTTGATAGGGTCGCTACGTCTGTAGAAAGCGATTGGGAGTGCTTGCATGACACTACTGCAGATGAGAATCTCTAGAAGACTTTTCTGTGGGCTAGAAGTATCGAGGGTTGTGGATGATGGGGCTGATGATATAGGGAGAATTTGAGAGGACGGTTCTACCCGAGAGACTGCGACTAGAACTTTGATGGTTCCGGGAATTGTGGACAAGCTTTCTGCTCGAGTTAAAGGTGGAATTGACTTTGTAGGCAGGGAGCTAGCTTTTGTGTTGGGATTGGGAGCGAAAATTTGAAAAGAGGAGAATTTGATGTGTGCAAGAACACGAGATCGCAAATAGAGTGGCAAGAACAAGTGCAGATCTTTACCATCGTATTGCGTGACTGTGGGTGCAGCTGAGGGTAGGAATGGTACCAAGAAACACTCCTATAGTGGCGACAAAAATTTGGGAATAGATTTTATTGTATAGTGATCTTCCACAGAATTTCTCACAGGATAATCCTCTCCCGAGAGTACTTTCCGACCTTCTGACTTTTCAGGAATCCAATATCTCGCGCACTTCGCTTGTGCACTGCTCCTCCCGCACCAATCTTGAGAAGCGAAATCTGTTTCTCCGCCTTCAGGGAAATGGGTAATGCCCGGATGTCTTGGTCGTCCGATGGGAGGACAATAGGAGCATCGTTTCCTTTCTTCGAGTCTTTGGCTTGCGGTGGCAGGGACCTCTGAAACGAGTCGGCATACTTGACCAATTCCGAAATCACCCCTTTGAGATAGACAGCTTCCTCGAGGCCTTCCAATGCAGCACTGACTTCAAGCTTCAGACTAGCAATCAGTTCCTCGGCCTCGAACAGATCATCATCCGCTAACCTCGCCTCGCCTGATAACCATCCCACTGTACCCACGGCATCTATACAATTATTCAGTAGACTGGCGATGAGTATGATTGCGTTGTCTTGAATATCGGCATCTTCATCTACCATTTCCAGCTGTTCGAGACTGTCTGTGTATCGGCTTGTCCATCCTCCGCGCGCGAGTTCGAACCTGAAAAGATAAATCAAACAGACGATCTCCTGGCTGGTTAATATTGTCTGAAGAGCAATTGTGACATCGTTGCTTGGACATCCGTAGAGCTTGGAGAGGGCAAGGCTTAGAGCCGCACCACGAGTTCCTGATCCTGGGCCGAGTTGGTACTCCGCAAGCGCAAGGTCCTTTTCCGCTTCTTCCACCTGCATATCAACGTCCGCATTTGCAAGGTCTTCCTCATCTTCATTGGTAAGAAGGCCCTGTTTCGTGCCAGGGTTGTCGCCTAACAAGCCGAGGCTTTCCATCAATTTCCGAATTGCATGAAGAAGCTCTGGGGCAGCGAGGTAGTTCTTTGCGACCACGGCATATAGGAGATCCATATCTGGATCAATCTCAACCAGAGTCTTCGCCAGCTGTCCTGGTGGAATTGAGATGACAGAGGTTCCGGTGCTTCTCAGGGCGGCTTCAATGTTGGCAACAGTCATGTAGCCATTTGATGTCAGCCACATGAAGGTGTTGAGTGGGTAAAATGAGATGGATAGGCTTGGTTCTGCTCCTTCTTCGCCAGCATTCCACCTGAATATCTTGCCTAGAGCATACAATATCCATCGGCGATCAACATCTGAAGGGGGAAATCTGCGCTTCGGAGCTGTCTTCTGGACAACGTCTCCATTGTGGGAAACATCCAAGGCATCGCTTCTCTTCGTGTTCGTCGTTTTCGTCTGTTCAGACCAGTTTGCACCTATGTACGCCTCAATCTTCTCGTCGAATTTTGATTCGTCACAATTCGCATTGGCGAACAACTCCTCTAATTCGGCGATTTGCTCTGTCCAGGGTTGACCGAGACTGATGGTACCTGGCAGAAACGAATCCAAAGTTACCATCCCAGTCAATTTTGCCTTCTTGGTGCTGACGGAGCCATCTCGTCCTGGGCGTGACTGCTCCTTTGCTGCGCAGCCGAGCGAATCTATCAATAACCCCGCTGTCCGTGATCGCCCATGGCGATCTTGTTGTCCTTCAATTTGAATGCCGACGAGATCATTGTCAACAATGGCCATGGCTGTTCCAAGTTTTGGAAAGTAAGATACGAATTTGCAGACATGGCTTGTCCCCCTCTCTTCTAGGTCATTCCCGGCGCGTTTTCGCTTGAGGGAGTCTTCCGAAGAAATGTTAAGTCCGACAGATGCCAACCTCGACTGGTATTTCGGATTATACACCGTGATGGACTGCTTTGAAGAAACCATAATGGCGGTATTCGAGAGGCGTAAAAACGATTGGGCCTCTACCGAGGTAATCTTGCTTTGTTGCTTAGGAATGGTATCGCTGAGATCGAATGTTGTCAAGGCATCACCGTGAAGTTGCTGCAAGATACCAGCGGACACTTGTATGTGGAATGATGGCTTGGTGACTGTGCTCATGCTCTCGGAGGGTATCTCTGCTGCCAGGAGAGACTCGACCGAGTACTTCATGCCTTTCACATAAGCAACCGACCTCCTGGGCAGATTGACGATGTGCAAAATTCTACTCTTCGTCTCATTAGACCAAGTAATGAGAACTAGAATCTCAGGATTGAAGCCATTCTCCTCCACTTCTTGGGTAAACATTGTAGAAACGTCTTGTCGGCCTTTGAGTATTCCTTGGCTTGCTGAGAAGGCATTGGTGAGTTGCGCAAACTCTACCTTCAGATCATGTACTTGAATTGCCGCATCGCGCAAAAGAGCAGCAGCAGGTGAAATCCACTTCTCCTCGAGGCTATCGCCGTCGTAACATTGTACCTCGCCATCCTCTTTTACGGCAACCAAGTCCGTGGTATTCTCTGAGGCTCCCGACGATCTGGTAGCTGTGATTGTTCCCAGGTAAACAACTGGGTTTTGAGAATTTCCTGTCTTAGAGATTTTAGTCGAAGAGGTCGGCGGTTCGAGACCGTCTGTGGCTTCATGAAATAGAGTCAATCCGGATAGGGATCCGCTGGTTGAGACATATGTTCGACGTTCGACTCTGGTCTTCGAGACACGGGTTCTGAGAGAGCTTGGAGGGCAGGTGAAAGAGGATTGCGGAGGCACCGCATAGGAAGTGATGAGCCTAGAAGATGAAATCTAGAAGATGTCAGACACAGAGCTCGTTGAGCTTGTATAGAACATACATCATATAAGTTTACGCCCTCTCCATCAATTCCCACAGCCAATTCGGACCTCTTTCTCTTCTTTGCGCCAGGCGCCCCTCCGTACACCTCAGCGACCACATACTGACCTTTAGCATGGTCAATGGGTTGGGGTAGAGTTGCCACCACATAAGGCTTCTGCAAGACAAACCGCGACGACATGGTGGAAAGTTGTGAAGAATTCGAGGTGCTGGTGGACAACAACCACAGCTTGCCCAGCGGTCTATCAAAAAAGTTCGGTGATCCTCAAAAAGTTCATTTTTTGATTGCAGGGATTCTTCCCGCTAGGTACGGTGACCTACGAGGTGCGCAGAACGCGACGAGACGCGGGCTCCTGACAGCATCATTGATCTGGCGTGGTACAGAAATCAGAAACGTTTTGCCCACCAATTGTCCTTCTCTTGCTGGAACCTACATTATTCAATCGATCTTCTTTGAATATCTCCAGCTCAAATCTTTCCTTCCTTGGAAGTCACATCAAATCAATCCACCGGACCCTGGATCCAACGAGCATTTTTCGATGCTGGACCACGCGTAAAGCTCGCGTTTTGCAAGTCGAGCCTACTGACTCCGGATGTCAGTACTGGTTGAAAGGAGTATGGGGGAGTTGAATGAGGAGCAGAAACCTACGATGTATCCTCTGTTTCAAAAGGGAGCCAGTATGTTTGAAAAATGTCTCTAGATCACCGGCTACTTCTCTTGCTAATCGCCATGAACCACCCAGAGCCAAAACCCCAGACGAACACCGAGCTGCGGCAAGACCCCTCAATTCCACCTGAAGCCCAAGTAAATGGAGTGCCTAGAAAGAAAACCCCAGGTCGGCCAAGTAAGAGGACGAAAGCAGCGGACCCGGCCAGTTCTGAACCGTTGGACACAACAATACAAGCTTCTAGGACACAGAACGACGCCGAGCTGCTAGAGGTCGATCCAAACAGTGGCAGAAGGAAAAGGAGGAAAACTGCATCTCCTGCTGCAAAGTCAGCCTCGTCCAACGCAGAAGTGGTAAATCGAGGCACTGGAAATGTGTTTGAGCCTATGACGGCAGACGGAAGGGGACGACTAGACGTACCAACACCTATCCAGCAGATATCGGAGCAGAGACCAGAAGCGGTCGGGGAGATTCTGATCTCAAATGGAAGGGATTACGAAAACATTGGCCGGAGAATGTCCGACTCAGCAGCGATAAAGGAGGTCATCTGCATCGATCAGGAAGATACACCGGTCCAGGCAACTATACCTGCAACGAACGGGACTTCAGCACAAGTGGATAGCTTGTCACATATTGTCCCCACCATTCTACAACAACATCTGAATGTCACTGAATCGGAAACTGGCTTGGCCTCAACCAGGCCGACAAAGATACTTCGTTTGAACTCCAAAACGGGGACAATTGGATCTCCGCCTGCTAAGAAGATAGTCCCAGCTGTGGAACCGGGCAAGCCAAAATCAAAATCAGCTCGTGGACGGCGGCCCAAAACTATGATTCTGACAATTCGTTATGGCGAAGGTCAAACCTTTACATCAAGTCTAGGACAGAAGATTGAACAAATTCTGAGCAGTCCGCCTAAGGCCCAGGTGCCGATACAAGAGCAAGAAATTTCAACAAAACCTACAGTTGCCAAATCCGGCCCCGTAATGCCTCCGAAGCCTGTCCATCCATTGTTTCTGGGGAAAGCCACCCAGAAGAGCCAGACTGCGCAAATCTCTGCAAACGACAACGATAACATCGATCTTACCAGCAGCCAAGATACCGCAGCTCAATCCAGGGTGAGGCCGGCGACCCAGCTGAAAGATTTTTCTCTCAAGAAACCCGCGATGCCATTTTCTGGATTTGGAAGTACCTCAAAGCTTGTCAAATTTCCAGGCGCTGTCGAGCCTGTATGGCCATGGAAAGGCATGGTTCATGTCCGGGGAGCCGATGCTATGCCACAGACAGTAAATTCAGCAATGGCCTCCCTTCCTGTCGTGTCGAGCGTAAAAAAATCCAAGTATCAGGCCACTCGAATTACGGGCACAGAGAATGTTATCGAAAGTCTGGCAGCAGATTTGTCTATCAAAAACGTGGTTCAAAGCATACAAGATATCAATCCAGAGGAATATCCGACGATTCCTCAGTGCCTCCGAATTCCCACTAAATATTACGAATCGGGAGTTGATATCCAGAAGAGAGTACGGAAACTGGTTCGAACTCCCTTACCACCACCACAACCAGCACCTCCAAGCTCGAGTGAGGATGAGGTTCAGCTCGACGAAGTCCACCCTGCTTTATTAAGGGTATATGCGTCTATTGCCACGTCAATGTCTGCTTTTGATAAAGGTCAATGTGAAACCCAGGCCTGGGCTCATAAGTACTCGCCCAAGTGTTCCGCAGAGGTCCTACAACAGGGTCGCGAAGCTGATGTCCTGAAGAACTGGCTACAGGCACTGACGGTACAGTCTATTGAAATCGGATCTGACGGGAAGGCTAGTGCTACTACCAAATCTGAAAATGCTCCGAAACGAAAGCGCAAATCAAAGAAACTTGATGACTTTGTTATATCGACGGACGAAGAAGACAACGATATGGATGAAATAACGCAGCCGGAAGATGAGCCTCTTAGCAGTAACCCACGACAGCAGAAAAAGACGGTTGTCAGAGGCAAAGATACTGCCGCCCTAGGGTCGAAAGTCGCAAACGCTGTCGTGTTAAGCGGGCCCCATGGATGTGGGAAGACTGCCGCAGTTTATGCTGCGGCGAAGGAGCTTGGCTTTGAGGTCTTCGAAATCAACGCTGGTGGTAGGCGAAGCGGAAAAGACATCTTGGAAAGAGTTGGCGATATGGCACGTAATCATCAAGTACAGCGGTCAAGTGCGCCGACCGAGGTCGACGGATCCAGTGAAGATAGAGAACGAATCGACAATGCACTCGCCGATGACCTGAAGAGTGGTCGTCAGGGGAAGATGGACTCATTCTTCAAGTCTCAACCCGCCACATCGAAGCCAAAACCGAAAGCCAAAGAGGCTCCTGTTAAGCAAGTCGACAGCGCGAAAGAGACGAGTACGTCCAAGGCACAGATGGTCATGCCTGATGTTGCAAGGAACGGCATATTTTCAAAAATGTCAACAAAGAAACAACAGCAAGCTTTGATCCTCATCGAAGAAGCTGATATCTTGTACAAGGAGGATGGACAGTTTTGGACGACCATCCTAAACCTCATTGCGACATCCAAGCGACCAATCGTCATAACGTGCAACGATGAGCTACTCATTCCGATGAACGATCTGAAGTTGCATGCGTCGATACGCATGGCACCTCCGCCTGTCGATCTCGCTGTTGATTATCTTCTGTTAGTTGCTGCTTGCGAGGGGCATATCATCAAGCGAAAGGCTGTCAAAGAGCTTTACGAGTGTCGTGATTCGGACCTTCGTGCCTCTCTTGCAGAGCTCAATTTCTGGTGCCAATTTGCTGTTGGCGATGTGAAGGGGGGCCTCGAATGGTACTACCCTCGATGGCCAGCCGGGAATGATATCGATGAGCATGGAAATGTCATCAGAGTCGTTAGTGAGGGTACCTATGAAGCAGGCATGGGGTGGCTCTCACAAGACTACCTCGAAAGTCACATACACTACCTTGACATCGAGGAAGAGACGCTTCATGAGGCTTGTGATGGATGGGGCCTAGATCTTGGAGACTGGGTTGAAAATATCGGCATTCAAAGATGGGCCAACAAGTTACGCGAAAACTCCAATAGCAAAGGGGATAACCTTGCTGCGCTACATATGTACGCGGATTTTGCCGAATCGATGAGTGTTGCGGATCTGTTCTCTGGTGACACATTTGCACCAGAATATAAGGTACGAAATTGCATCTTAATCCAGAGCTATGCTAACGATACCCCAGATCGCACTTGACGTCTCGTCCCCAGAGCTGCTGACAAAGGCTCGAGATGACTATACCCTCGCTTTCGAGCTCAAGGAAGCCCCAGCCCTTGTGATGTATGACACTACAGGCAACGACATTTCGATGTATATGAAATCACGCACACGGAAAATTCTACATCTTGACCAACACATACAACATAATCTTGAAGTGCCTACGGAACTCGATAGCCCTAGCGAAGCTACCATCCTTCGCCTCATTCGCAACCAAGCCACTTCTCCGAGGGAGAAGCTCGACCGCTTTGACTTCAGCTCAGCTTTCGATCCCATCGCCGCAAGCGAGAAGTATGTCTGGTCAAATTCGTTGGAAGCATCGAGCTTCGATCGCACATTGACACTGCTTGTCGAAGACTTGGCCCCTTACGTTCGCTCCATCGTTGCATATGATGCTCGCCTCCAGCAAGATCGTCTCAATCTCAGCGGTCTCATGAGCGAAGGCGGCAACAGAACGGGGAAGAGAATGAGAACCACTCGAGCTGCCATTTCTGCGCTCGAAGGCGGAGCGAGGGTCTCGACGAGACGGGACAGGTACTTTAAAGCCGAACTAAATTCCAATTGGGTCCTCCGGACGGGCATGGACAGCTGGACAGACGCTGCGTTGATAGAAATGGAAAGTGCTGAGACCCCGACTTCGAGCAGGAGATTAAGTAAAGCTAGCTTGGACGATGCAGAAAGAGGAGAGAGTGGTAGAGATGAATTTATGGGGAACAGCCCTTGATGGGCCTCTGAGCTCAAAATCAAATGATGAGGTAGGACACTTGCATAGCGTTGCTTAAAACTTGCATGATGGGTTGCTGGGTTGGTACATATGGATGGATGCATATAAAAAGGGCATGAACTAGCATAGCATGGTAGCATGGGTGCATGGCTGACATATGAATCGATTGTTGCATCTGCATTGGCGGATTTTGATCCTCTTCTAGTATCCTCCTTTCTCATCCATTGCAACTTCTTACCTTCGTTGAAGCCTCAACCCACAACCCCATCTTTCGAGTGATCGTCGGTGATGGATCTACATCTGTACTTCTTTTCGTGCCATACTTCAGTCTCAAACACAACATTAATATTCAATCTAGTCCTGGCTCTAGTCCTCGGCTCGAGCTTTAATTCCAATCAGAACAAGATGACAAGTGGCCTTCAACCCCCCAATCGTGGGACTCGTTCGTTCTCATTTCATTATTGTCTTGTTCACATCCTGTCGTGTGAACAAACTTCATGTCACACGGTATCAAATACGACGACGTTAACTCCGTTCACTAAACGCCTGTGTTCACGGTGTCGTCCTTTCGCCAAATCGTTACCTGTTCCACGATATTTGTTTCTCCTCGAGTCCTCGGGCCTCGGGTCTGGGGCAGTTGGAGCTATGAGCTGGTAGGTATGTGTTGTACTGAAACGGGTCCTTGCAGTAGTTCAGGTATCTAGATATGTGGTGTTACTAGGTGGTTGGGTTCGTTCCGGGTATTAGGATGAGAGATCGAATATCGTTGTGAAAGCGAGCACACATCGTGGGCTTCAGAAGTATGGCTCTCGGGTGGAGATATAGGTTTTGTAGAGGGGCGGCCTATCGGTTCATTCTGCGGTGGGCCTTCTCCTACTGCACTTTTATGGAGTGGACCTGGAGTGGTGACACGCCCATCTCCACTGGAGCAGATTGTATTTTGTATGATCGTCGGTTGTAACTGTCGTGCTTCATTATCGTCGCCTACAGTCAGTCCACAGCGGGGTATGTTGCAGTCGTACTGGCGATCAATTATTTTGGGGATGTGTTGCTGTTGCTGGTGCTCGGTTGTGATACATGTCCTAGTAGATCAAGAGAAACGAACGGACCGACGGAAGAGGTTCCCCAAGGTGGTTGTTTGCTATATAAGGGGTTCCCGAACCCACTGACGAGTGGCTTCAATCAGACAGACATCGATATTCATCAGAGACGTAATATTATACACATCTACCAGTGAGTCTCAAACCTTCCATCTAGCCCAAATTTTAACGGGTTCTAAGTGGGTAACCAACCAACTAAACTCATCTAGACAATCAAAATGCAGCTCACCCTCATCCCAATCTTTATCCTCGCCGCCACGGCCTCCGCCCAAGGCTGGCCTGGCGGTAACCAGTACCAACAGCCATCCCAATACCAACAGGTTCCCCCGGGGCCTCCAGGAAACCAAGGAGGAAGCTGGTCCTACCAGCAGACATACAATCCACCAGCGCCGGCGCGTGAGTTCAAGACCATCTCGCCGTCTGAGGCGGATGATTGGAGGTCTTGCACGAATGGGTTCTTGTTGAGTATTGATAGGGGTGATGATGGGAGTGGACCGGCTTGTAATTGTATGTGTCTTGTCCTTTAATTTTCTCTGTTTGTGTGGTTGTGTGTGTATTCGTGATGAGATAATAGGAGAGAGATAGAGCTAATGTTGTGCACAATAGTCTGGGAATGCCTCCACATCCAAGCCGCGAAATGGGGTCGTGGTGGTCTCTTGACTGCTGCTAGCGAGATTCTGAGCCCGATTTGCTCGGGTGCGAATGTTATTAGCAACATTGGGGGACATATCCCTTTTATTGGTGGTGCTGTGAGTTGATTCCTCTTTCGTTGTCCTTTCCATTCCTTCTTCCTTCATTCCTTTCCTCGTCCAATCATGCTGGACTACAAGAGATGGGACGAGGTGAGTGGAGAAGCATGCTAATGAGAATCATGTCGCTTAGTTCAAGAAGGTTTAAAAGCCCATCGTAGTAGAGAAAGGTCTACCTCTCTGGGATGCTGTGCTTGGGTTGTGATTGGCGTGGTGGATGGGATGGGAGAAAGGGCTTCATATACAGCCTTGTTATAGGCTTTTGTCTGTCTCTCTTTGGACAGTTTTCCCTATATCTATATGCAAATGCAGAGGTTGATTATTTGCTTGGTGATCTTGGTATCATTGTGACTTGTGAATTATATGAACATCTGCACAATGGGGACAAGTTCAGGGAAGTGGACCGATAGAACATCAGGTCTTTCAGAAGAACCAAAAGTTTTGATGACAACACCTGGGTTACTTTCATGAAAGAATGAAAGCTTTGAAACCCCATAATGGCAAGTTTTCAGACATTCACCCGAGATCATCAGTTCAAGGATCCAACTATTGGTCAAGAATGGAGAAAGCAGAAAACGCAACAAATAATCTCTGGACTCGGGAACGAATATCAAAAAAGGATTGCCGTTCGCAATATCAATGCACAACGAAGGAGGTGAACACTTATCAAGATCATCATCATTTTCTAGCCACCATCCCTTGGAAGTGGAAGGTGGATCTTGCTGCAGCGACAAACCTGGAAGTTGGCTTAGGAATGCAAGAAGATAAAATTTGAGCTGTTGGACACTCGTCAAAGGTCAAGGCCAGACAGATCAAGCATAAAACTCAAAATTCATCGAATTGGTATCAGAAGGTGTAAGTATATCGTCAAAATGTTTGGCCCCTTTCTGTTTATCCCTGTTTATCCTCGTTTATCCTAAAAGGAACATCTCTCGCTCGCCTCGCTGTTAAATCCGGCGAAGACCGACACGTGCCGATTCCGCCCATGCGAGAGGTCCACAGTTAGTTGCAGCCTTCCGGCCTTCCAGGCAGTTAAGGCCCCGACTCTTCCCGAGCCCAGGCCGCCGTGCAGCCCGCTAGAGGCACTTTAGCCCGGTCCCAGCCAAAAAATTCAAGATCAAGAACAATTTGCCCGTAGAGCTTCCTTCGACCTTCAATCCATCTCCATCCCATCTATCCAATTGACCATCCTCCTCCCAAGAAGACATCGTATCTTCGCATCTCCACTCACTTCGTCCTCTTAATACAATCCCTCGCTCCTACACAGATACATATAATACAATGGCCTCGCCCGCAACATCCACTGGCTCGACAAAGGTCGATGCTGTTGTCCAGAAAGTCGCAGCCAACACCCCCGAGAAGCTGAGCGGTCTTCAGCTCTACTCCAGATTCGCCTTGGCTGGTGCAATCTGCTGTTCTGTCACCCACGGTGGCCTCACACCCGTTGACGTGTACGTTTCCATGCGATAGCGTCGAGTGCGCCGTTGGCGCGATTAAGAAATTTCACTGACGTATTTCCCATGTAGCGTCAAGACAAGAATACAACTCGACCCTGCAACATACAACAAGGGTTTGGTCGGAGGATTCAGACAAGTTATTGCCAACGAGGGTGCCGGTGCTCTGTTGACTGGCTTCGGTCCAACTGCTGCTGGTTATTTCCTCCAGGGCGCGTTCAAGTTCGGAGGATATGAGCTTTTCAAGCAACAATCCATCAACTTGCTCGGATACGAGACTGCCTCCAACAACCGCACAGCCGTCTACCTCGCCTCTGCAGGTCTCGCCGAGTTCTTTGCTGATATTGCCCTTTGCCCTCTTGAGGCTACCCGTATCCGTCTCGTCTCTGAGCCAACCTATGCCAATGGTCTCATTGGAGGCTTCGGCAAGATGTTGAAGAATGAGGGTGTCGGTGCTTTCTATGCCGGTTTCGGTCCTATTCTGCTCAAGCAGTAAGTTGCGCATAAGCTTTCCACGAAGGTGGGATGCTAACAAATTTTCCAGGGTTCCATATACCATGACCAAGTTCGTCGTCTACGAGAAGGTTGCTGAGGCAATCTACGGATACGTTGACAAGAGCAAGACCTCCGATGGAATGCAAACCACCATCAACTTGGGTTCTGGTCTCGTTGCCGGTATGGCCGCTGCTGTTGTCTCACAACCTGCCGACACCATGTTGAGCAAGATCAACAAGACCAAAGGTCTTCCTGGCCAGGGTATCACCAGCCGTCTGATCACAATCGCCAAGGAGCTTGGTCTTAAGGGTTCTTTCACCGGTCTCCCTGCCCGTTTGTTCATGGTTGGAACTCTTACCGTGAGTTTCTCCGCATCAATTTTTCCGAGACTTGATACTGACTTGTATTTTTCAGGCCGGTCAATTCGCTATCTACGGTGACGTTAAGAAGGCTCTTGGAGCGACTGGAGGTGTTGAAATCGCAAAGAACTAGATGTCTTTAATACAGGATAGAATTGGGATAGAATGATCCAAGACAGGACGGGGAAGACTTTGCGGATTGCTTTGAACATACACAGAGGCATTCTTCGTTTGGCTCTGGACCGGATCGGATCGGATCGCGCATGCATAGTTTGGGCTGGTCATTCGTCTTCTCTTCAGTTCGTTTCTTTCTAGAGCATAGACAGACGTTCTTGCTGTTGTAGAGGGGGAAGGATGAGCGAGCCTGATTTTCTAGTTGTTGCCTTTTGCCCCTTCTTTTTTTGCTCCTCCCTCTGGTTTTCTGGGACGGGAGATTGAAAAGAATGGCAGGCTGGCATATCAGGCGTCTCTGTATTATAGGTCCTGCTCTTTTTCTTTCTTTTTGCCGCAACGAATAGACGACATTGGAATAGTTTGTACTGATGGTTTGGTCATATGTGTATGCTTGTTCACCAGTATTCTGAAGCAGTCTGTCTACACAGATTCAATTGAAAATCCCCACTACTTACTCACAAGATACCGTGCTCTTTCTACGACTGGGAGAAGGAGTGTTCTGGAAAAGTAGGCGAATGTAGCGCGAATGGTCATCGATACTGGTCTGTGAACTCTACGCTCCGAGCTCCAGGGTCGGTAAGCTGGAAGGCGTTAATGCATGAGCCTATTACAACGCATAACCGTACCGACGCTTTCACGAGCTGCACGGTGCAAAAGCCACGATTACTGTATTCCAGTCAGGCAGAAGGGGCGACTTTCTGTCATGATGTTCGGATCTTAAGGTAGAGTACGTAAAGTGCAAGCAACAAGAAGGATGGAAGGGAGGCGGAAGAGAGACTGAAAGTATCGCCAGCGTCTTGCTTGTCGAGGCACCCTACGGAGCAGATGCTTTCTTGTGGCTATGCTACAGATTAAGTAGAACCCGAGAGCTGGAAATATTTCATCGGATGTTTGTGTGTTGGGTAGAACTATGCGTGGGGGGAATGAGGAATCTGATTAGGAAGCTGAGTCTTGGTATCGAAAGATTCGAGGGAGCATTGAGTTGACTTGATCGTGGCCATACATGGTGTACAATATGCACGTTCATCGACGTAAGCAATCGATCCCCTCAGACAAAACAGACAAATGGCGCATCCCCAGAAATACTTGCCAACTCAGAAACGTTTATTCCCCTCTCCTATCGTCTTGTTCACAATTCACATCCATGCGTAATCCACGGGAGCTAGGTATCCCAGAACATTTTCACAGATCATTGCCCAATGGGAAGACTTGGATGTTTCGAAATAACTGGATTATGGCATAGAACTAAGCTTTTCTGCCAAGGTTCTGGACAGCGGAGCAATCCACCGCGTCACCTCTTCTGCCCTTGCGGATACAGCAGTGAAGTTGGAGTTCACCCCACCATGCAATGCACTGCATGCACTGCAAGCTGTCTCGAGTGAGGTGAAGCTCGAAGAGGCCAACGACTGGGGTCAAGGCGAGACCAGCTAAGTAGGTACGAGTTGCCTTAGCTTGTAGTTGAGGTATTTAAGACAGGCGTCTTTCCCCTGATTACATCTTCTTTTCCTTTCCTTACTTTTGTACTGTTCCTCGAGACGCCCAGAAGTCAATCGACAACATATCGTCAATAAAGCACTGCTGCGACAACCCCTCACTGCCAGCTTACCCCGCCATTTCAATTCCTCTTTCGTATCAACACCTTCAATCCAAAACCACACACCGACTCCATTCTTCCTCACACTTTCACAAACCTAACCTTTCTCCTCCCAATCATTACGAAATAAACCAGAAGAATGGTCCACCTAGCCTCCATCCCCCACGACGGGAAGCTCGAGCAACCTCTCGTCGCCGGCCTCGAGAAACTCAAGATCGCCAACGCCCCCGACGAAGATGATAAGTTCACGACTACTGTTTACGGCAGTCGGTTCGCGGCTGAGGACCTGCCGAAACATGAGATGCCCGAGAGGGAGATGCCGAAGGAGGTTGCGTACCGTATGATCAAGGATGATTTGAGTCTGGATGGGAATCCAATGTTGAAGTAGGTTTTCACTTCCATCTTGGAGTCTGCGGAGGGAGGAAATCGGTGGGTGTGAAGTTGGTAGAGAGACGAGCAGAGAGGAGAATGCGATATTGAGAGAATCTGTGCTAATTGATGGTTTTGTAGCTTGGCTTCGTTTGTTACTACATTCATGGTATGTCTATTCCGCGATCAAGAGACGAGAGGGTAGGAAAACAAAAGGATAAATGCTCACCCAACATCTTCCACAGGAAAAAGAAGTCGAAGACCTCATGACCGAATCCTTCTCCAAAAACTTCATCGATTACGAAGAATACCCCCAGTCCGCCGACATCCAAAATCGTTGCGTCTCCATGATCGGCCGCCTCTTCAACGCCCCAACCTCCTCCGAAACCGACGCGCCCATGGGAACATCCACAGTCGGCTCCTCAGAAGCCATCATGCTCGGCGTCCTCGCCATGAAGAAGCGTTGGCAGAACGCCCGAAAGGCAGCTGGCAAGCCTTGGGACAAGCCAAATATCGTGATGAGTTCTGCTGTGCAGGTGTGCTGGGAGAAGGCCGCGAGGTATTTCGAGGTCGAGGAGAAATATGTGTATTGTACACAGGATCGATATGTGATTGATCCCGAGGAGACGGTTAATTTGGTGGATGAGAATACCATTGGCATTTGCGTCATCTTGGGGACGACATATACGGGGGAGTATGAGGATGCGAAGGCTGTGAACGATTTGCTTATCGAGAGGGGTATCGATACAGTCATTCATATCGATGCTGCGAGTGGTGGGTTCGTAGCACCATTTGTGGTGCCCGAGCTCGAGTGGGATTTCAGACTCGAGAAGGTCGTTTCCATTAATACTTCCGGTCACAAGTACGTCCCCGTTCTGTCCCACTCTCGGTTATGGTAATCTAACATCAACAGATACGGCCTCGTCTACCCAGGAGTCGGATGGGTAGTCTGGCGTTCCCCAGAATACCTCCCCAAAGAACTCGTCTTCAACATCAATTACCTGGGCGCAGACCAAGCCTCCTTCACTCTCAACTTCTCTAAAGGCGCATCTCAAGTCATCGGCCAATACTACCAACTCATCCGCCTCGGTAAACATGGCTATAGAAGCATCATGTCCAACCTCACCCGAACAGCAGACTACCTGTCTGACTCGCTCTCTCAACTCGGCTTCATCATCATGTCGCAAAAGAATGGCGCCGGCCTCCCACTCGTTGCATTCCGCCTCAACCCGAAGAAAGGACACCACTACGACGAATTTGCACTCGCACATCAACTTCGCGGTCGATCCTGGGTCGTACCCGCCTACACTATGGCGCCCAACACCAAAGATCTCAAGATGTTGAGAGTTGTGGTCAGAGAGGATTTCAGCAAGAGTCGATGCGATCAGTTGCTTTGTGATATTAAGCTGTGTATGGGTGTCTTGGACGATATGGACAAGGAAGAGATCAAGAGGAGCCAGAAGTACATTCTGGAGCATCAGAGTCATAGTGGGAAGAGCAATCACAACCATTCCGCATATAGGAAGGAGAAACATAGTTTGCAGGGCAAGACGGGGAAGACGCACGCGATTTGTTAAGATGGACGCTGCGGGCTGCTTTGGTGCTGAGAGAGCGAGGGACGGTGTGGGAGGGGTAAATTGTTGAACAGTTTCTGGTGTGAAAAATGTCCATTTATGAAACATTCTTTACATACGTGCTGAGGCTTGGTTTGAGGCAATCCCAAAGGCAACAGAGCTACAAAAAATATAATAGTTGCAGTTTCATGGTCACATGTTCCGACAGCAATTTGTGATATTTCGTTACTGGAAATTCGCACGCGGCCACTATCAAGAGATAATTGTGGAACTCAGATGTACTTTGCATGAACCAGCATTTTTTGAGGACACCTGAAAACTAGTGCGCAATCGAGCGAGCGAGAGAGAGAGAGATGGCGTCTCCAAACTTCCGCTTCGGTTACGTGCCAAGCTGTTTACTTTCCCTCGCTTGGATATTAGTAAAATTTCACGCTGAAGACAATCTTCACATCACTGATGCACATTTGCGCAAGTCTAATGTATGACTCAAGGTTACTCAGGGTCATTTCATCACGGACTTAATGCTGTGTAACCACCAAATATGTTGACAGCCTTGTCTGAAGCGCCATTGTGTGACGAGGATGCTTGGCGAACTCTGAGATGCTTTACATGACGTCTGTGGAGACCACAGCCCGAGGGAACTTCCTTCAATATTCTAGGAGCAAGTCAAGACCTCGACAGGCAAATCATAGAGTCCAACGCTCTTCCGTTCTTTGTCGCAGTGGTAGAATCTCGGTGAACGACACACCGAAAAATTACCAGCCTCGCGTGGCTTGGGCTGCTGAACTTCGCCTTAAAGCAAGTCCTCTTGGCTTGACGCCACACCTGTTGATTCCATGATCATTCCCCTATCAAATGTCTGTTGAATCTGAACTCAGCCTTCAGAGGGTGACGGAGGTGCGTGAGAGAGGCCCCCAAGATGGCTATAGGAATGAACTTGACGTAGGTGAAGGCAACAGTGTGCACAAGGCTGGCGGTTAATGGAAGGATTAAATAACCACGCCCCCGACTGGCATGACGGTTTATTGTAACTTTTGATCTAACTTGCTACCTACCTTATAAAGTACTTAAACCTGATCTGATCCAGGAGCCATCATGGAAGCGAAAGCGACCTTGGTCGTTGCTCCTGCACCAAGCCCGAGTGCCATTCCTCTCCGAACGCTGAGGCTCCCTTCCCCTCGGCCTTCTCAGCAGTCCAATACAACCACAGAGACACCTAGAAATGATGTCGAGTTTCCATTTCAACAACAAAGCTTGATTGTCTCCGAATCCGATGTCATTGGGGCTGAGAAAGCCAATGTCACAAATGGTCCTGGTAAGATTACTTTAAGTCCCTCCCCAAGCTCAAAGCCTCGCTAACGTATGCATAGCCAATACTTCCAGTGTTGTATCCAGACTTGTACCCCTCACGGCTGAAGAAACACGCCGCCTGAACCTACCAGCCCTAGACTTCAAGCCATTCATGCTGAGACCATGGTTTCTATACAGCAGCCTTGCATTCAACCTCCTCATCCTCGGCCTCATGATAACCCTACTCTTCAAACCCAGATTCAGAGTTCTCAGCCAATGGGGATATTTCTTCGTCCAGATCTTCCCAGCTGTGATTGGCACCGTCACGGCATCATTCCTCCACGGCATCACACTGACTCTGAGCCGGCTGACCCCATTCATGCTCTGTGCTTCACCAACAGGATCGACTGCTGGAAAGACAATACTGCGACAATACTTTCCAGATCCAAGTCTAAAGGATGTTGTTCAGACGAAGAACTTCACGCTCGGGTATGCGTGGCTCCTGTTCATTCTGGGAAACGCCATTCTTGGGTTCAAAGCAAGTTTGCTCAATACGAATGTCGCCGACGGGTACCGAGAAGCGATCGTTGCAACTTGGGCGCTATATCCGCTGATTTGCATCTACTCGTTCGTGGCTCTGTTCATGTTAGTTGTGATCTTCCGAATGAACGCCGCAGGCTCAACCGGACTTCGCTGGGATCCAGTCTCGTTGGCCGATCACCTAGTGCTATTTCGGCATTCGAATGTCCTGAAGCTTTTCGAAGGGACGGATATGGCTACTAGAGGATCAATGTTTGAACTCTTGAAAGATCTTCCCTTGAAATTAGGATACTGGGAGAGGATCGAGGGCAACACTCGCACCTATTGGCATGGATTTGGAATGCTTGAAAATAGCATGAGCACATTAGAAGCTCGAACTCAGCCAAATCCTGTCAGAAAATGTAAGTCTCGAGTGGAATCCAGACATCCTTTGACAATCAATTAATCATTGCTAGTGTCCCACGAGTCTGCGCAAAAGCTACGGTATCGTTCCACGTACACGAATATGGAACGGGCTCCCATGTACATCTGGACAGTCACCGCATTCGTTCTTTGCGGACTCTTCATAGCTGGACTGTCCACAAATATGGTGGAAGGATATCATATACCATTCTCGGCAAACTGGGCAGCTTTCTTGTTCCAATTCGTGCTCACGTTTATCGTCACGCTTTTCACCTGGTTTTGGGAGGATCTGGATCTCTTCACCCGATCCACTCAACCGTTCATGTACAAAGACTCGCCGCAGCCAGCGTCAGAAAATCTTCTGCTAGACTACAACTGCGCACTGCCTTACATCGTCACATATACAGCATTGACGAACAAGCACTGGAAAGTGGCGAGGATTTCTGCACTGGCCCCCCTTCAACGACTCCTGCCGATCCTAGTCGGTGGCAGTATCTCAGTCGTCGACAACGGCGATTATACCTGTACATGCTCAGCATCCTTACCCCTGTTTATCGTCATCATCATCTGGCTTTCCGCCTATATCTTTCTCATCCCCTACGAGATCCTGGAAGGAGGATACAAGCGCCACTTACCCCGCAATTACTGCTCTATCGGCGATATACTGTCTTGGACTTACGCAAGCAAGCTTCTGAATCGAGGGGATCTGTTCGATATTGATTTGCTTGACGATGAGAGAAGAGAGAGGTGGCATTTCCAGGCGAAGCTTCAATTGGCTTGTAAGAAGTACCTCTTTGGACTGTATAGGTCGACTACGCGGAAGGATGCCTTCTGTATGGGTATTGATGAGGACTCGCTGGATACCAAATCGGTATCGCCGCCTGATGTGAAAGGACTGTCGCTGTCGTCTGGAATGAGAAAGCGCAATCGGAAAGTCGACGGGGAAGAGGGAGGAGTAACTGAGCGGGAAGAATTTGATGTTTCGATAGATCCTAGATTTACATTTCTTTTGGATGTTGAAGCGGAGAGTAATATTGCGGATATGAATGCTATGCCGGAGGTGCGGCAGGAGGGACAAGAGGAGGAAGCTTGAAGCTTGATGCTCGTGTATCGGCCGATTATAGACTTTGCTTTTATTAGATGTATAGATTATAGATTTTTTTTCTCCGAATCACTTTTCTTTTGATGTCATAGCTGAAATTTTGTTACATGTAATTATTTGATCGTGAGGTCGATGTTGATGTTTACGAAGTTCACAGCTCGGCTAACCTGGTGGGATCAAAACAGCCCTTTCAGCGTTGAGGTATGTAAGTGGAACGTCATCTGGAATTACACAGGACTGTTCAAGGAAAAATTCGGGAGCCTGGGTTTTGGAGGTTTTTGTAGTGAGATTGTGGAGTAGTGGCTGCGTTATTCATTGCATGTTTTACGTTGTACGTTGGATTGCCATTTGGACCGGTTGGTGACAGGGAATGGCGGTATCACTTGCTAAAATTGACAGTGTTGAGCTGGAAATGATCGCATTATTTTGTATGGCTGTATGTTTTAAACAATTATGTTTGATTCTGACATAATAGCTGTTTTGTTCGTTCAGATGGCTATTGACACTACTGGTAAGGAAAGTGGGCTGACCATCAACTACAGCAATACCGCAACGTCTCAAGAGCTCGACACCTGTCACGCGTTTTTGCGCCCGGTACATGACTTCATGATTGTATTTGATCTTCTCCAGCAACGGTATACTGTTCACTGCACTGTATATTGTGTGATGACACAATCACTCCTGTACAGTATCAAGTATGAGAGCAAGACGGTAGGTAAAGAGTGATATTATGGTCCGGTACGAAGGAAACAAAAAAAGGTAAGGAGCCTTCGGTGGGAGAGCTGCCCCTTGTATACAGGAACCAGGTCCTTAACCCCTCCTCCGGTAGTATTCCAGTGATATGTAGATATCTCTATTCCGCCGACTCCCTGGGTCACTTCAACGTTACATATATCGCTACTGGTCCCACGGAGGGTTACCTTCCCATAGCCTCTTCCCACCCTCCATCTCCAGCCTATGCCTGATATTCTTCAAACGATGATAGTCTGCATTTGAATCCCACACATCCCGAGTATCCCACAACCGCACCGTGCTCATGATCTTCACCAAAGCAGCATCCGATTGTCTCATCTTCTCCAACAGGATCTTCCGGTCCCGCGGCGCGCAGTGTCGTTTATTCCATATCTCTACGTCCAGAGCATAGCGTTTCCTGATCAGCTCATTGAGGTCCCGAATTTGAAACGGCGTGACTTTCTTCCCTGGAGGAATGACAGGTGGTAAGTCGCCAGGCTGGACCTTCGGCTGTGCCGGTGCGTGCGGCAGCGGCACCTGTTGCTGAGCAGATGGCGCCGTTGAGATGGTCGATGCTGTACCGCTGGCGGAAGAAGAAGAATCAACAGGTTTTTGCCCACGTCGGAATGGAAATCGCATGTTGAAGACAAGGCTCGGGCCCGTGTCATGTGGTATGCGTAGATTTGGGTTGAAGTCTGATACGTCCCGAATTGTTGAGCCTGACCTGGCGGTACTCATTAAGGCTAAGCTAAGGTCTGAGTATATTTGGAAGGAAAACATCCATTTATTAGAGAAGAAGGGCGTGACTTGTTGCGATTGGCAGCGTGTGGTGAAAGATCGCAATGGCGGTGTTTTAGACTGAGAGCGTTGAGGAGTGAATACATGGCAGATAATGGATCTATGCAAGAGATCTATTTATGGCGTTATTGGAAAGTCAGTTCCGGCGAGATAAGAACAAAATCAATAATTCGTGCCCTCTTTCGAACACCAGCAGAAGATTGATGTGGCATTGCAGGTGCTCCAGATTGCTATTGGACAGCCTCGTCTGTGAACGTGTGGTGGCGGCGTGGCGCAAAGCGCCGCTTCAGCTCACGAGAACGATGGTGTTATCAGGGCGCGAAAGGGCTAAAAGGGCCTTTTGTATTTGTAATAGATCCCAGTGTGTGCAATGTAGGCTTGGTGTGCAAATGACCTCTCTGCGCTGCCTGGTCAAGCACTCATGAGCCTCAATCTCAAATCCAAGCGAGAAACTTCTTCCTAATCACCAGAACCATTCTTGTTATTCAACGCGGCAGCGAAGGCCTTTGAAGCAATGGAATTCGACTATCAAAAGTATCAAGTTTGAAGTCTCGAACTATCGACATTGGAATTATTTATCTACAGTATTGTCAAGAACCATCCCCCCTACAGACTATTCAGTTGGCGTCAACGGTAGCTCTCTGGTATATATGGTTCTGTCTTTGAGCAAAAGGGTTATGTGAAGGTTCTGTCCTTCCACTCTCATCTGCAAATCTAGTGACGCAACATAGAAAGGGATGTTGACACTCGGATGATTATGGTATTCGAATATTTCGAGTGGGATACCCTGCAGATCAAATTCAATTTGATGAAACAACGTCAAATCTGTAATGAGTTAGCTCCAACATTTGCAGTAAGCGTCGCATGTCTCTGTACCATTTTGTGAGTTGGATAATCGCTCGGGAATTCTATCTCCATCATATGAATAGACTGGGATTGTGCCTTTCCTTGGAGCTGTCTCTGTGAATTGGATGGCAAATGGCCCAGCAGTCACTGTCTTGGACTTGTTGGAGAGAACCACGTCCCCTTTCCTGATAAGCCATTGCAGCTGCTCTTTTGCCACAGCATTCTTTGTGAGAGGATCGTAATCAAGATCCTTTCTGGTGTGTATTACGTCCGAAAAGAGGCTGGTCCGTGGAACCCCATAGCTCCTAGGACAGCCGGTCATGGTGCACATGCCGTGGGTGGCAGACTTTTCGATGCCGAAAATCGCGGCTCCCCGGACAACCGCAGTCCATCTTTAATCGAACCAGTTAGACCGTGTTCCAAATGATAAATCAAGAAGGGCCCTCACGAAGTATCAGGAATTTTCAATTCAAGGTCTCGCATCTCGAGGGAGTCCCGGATCGTCTCCTGAAGGTATTGTGATTCTGCAAACCCACCAACAAGAAATACGTACTTGATGTCCAATGAGGTTCAGCAGCTTTGATTTTTTGGGAAAGTACTCACTCTCAGCCGTGTCCTCAATCCTTCTATCTCTTCGACCTGGCTCTGGATGAGCTCCACAATGCTGTCAGCTCGCGGCTCAAAAAATGATTTCATATCGTCACTGGACATGATCAGCGGATGTCACCAGAAGGGTCATGAAGTCTGACTAGGTGATAGTGATCTGACCGCCCACAACCTTGCCCTCCAAAGTCAGATTCTCAAATGGCTCGGGTAGATCAATTTTGATGTCTCGGTGACCTCTCAGAAACTTCCGCTTGTAAACATCGAAACTCTTCATGAGTTGACGCATTCGCTCCCCTTCGGCATCATGAGAACTGATCTTGTTTACAAGTTGTGCTTGATCGAGTTGTTGGTAGTTCTCGTCTCCGATCAATTTTCTCAGCCACTCCTTGAAAGCGAGATTGATAAATATTGAACCGCACTTCTTCCCTGATCACAAATAGTCAGATCAACAATATTTTGAGAGCCAAGATACATTGACAGCGCACAACTGACCTAATGGTCTCGTAACGGGTTCGATCTCGAATGTTGGTTGGAGCTGTTTGACTCTGTATGAGACAACATCCTGGGAAACACAACGTCAACAATCAAATTCAGGCCGACTGAATTTTACTGTCACTCACTACAGTACCTCCTCCAGCATCACATAATACAAAACATTCATTTTGCTATTTCGGCCGTTAGCTGGAAACTTGACGAGGGACGCACTTACGCGGAGAAAATCTCCACCATTATCTTCTTTCAGAAATCTAGCTGTGTAGACAGCTGCAGCTTCGGGTTCGGAGACCAATATAACCTCATTCAAGAGAGGAAACGTCTCTTTGCTGAAGCCTGCTTTTGTGAGTGCCCGAAAGGTTGAGTTCTTAGCTCTATAGCCCCATTCCTGTACCGGAGCGCGTGTCAGTCAATCCCATCATTCAGTTGAAGATTTAATGCGTACCGCGGGGACCGTGGCAACAATGTCAACAGGTATTCGATCCCGCAACTCTTGTGTGAAGCTAGAAACGGCTTGGAGCAGGTAATCGAAGACTTTTGTCAGATAATCTTCAACAATTTCTTCGGGTCCTTTGCGCGGATATTTTGGTGCACTTCCAGCGTCCCTTATGTATCGGAAGTCCAAATTATGCATCCCATCTAGAGCTTGCAGAATCAACTCCAGCTCTGCCGAAGTGTCGTCCACATCAAGTTGTAGTTTTGTATGCACCATGGCAATTGCTTTTGGGCTGAGATCCGTTCCCCATTGCTGCTCTCGGTTCGCGCTCTTGAGGGAGTATGATATGACGCTAGGAATTTTCTGGTGATTGCCCATATTCGCACCCCAATCTTGTATAACGTCGATTTCCTCAAGGTATGCCCTGTTACCGACAGGAGTCGCAATTGCTACACCTGCTCATTGGGTCAGCCTGAACAACCAACCATGAGATTTCAGAAGTCAGACCTGTATATGTTGTCCCATAGTCAACGGCGATGACAAGGCGGCGCTCCTGCACTTGGGGAAGTGTTTCCATTGCCGATATTAGAGAGATTGCATTGAGCTGAGTATGATTTTGAGAGGTTGAGATCCATCCTCCCAGCAAGTCCAGGGCAAAAGCAAGAGGCTCAGGTTGCCGCTGGGCGTTCTCAGCTCAGCCTTAGGGGTCACACAGCCAGACGGTAGGTCCGTGCCCACCTGCAGGTCATGAATTTCAGCTGGAAGAGCTTCATCTCCATTTTTGTCCTTCGATAAGACCAGCTCCGGTTGTGCTTTGTAGCTGTGGTAATCATGGGAAAGTTGGTTGCCGTCTCACATCTATTTGGAGGAGGTGAAGCTGACGTTGTCTAGGCACAACAGCACCCCCAGTGTCATTCGCGAGATCCGCCAGGATTTAAGTGCTTTTCTGACGGGTAAACCACAGCCTCGTTCAGACGAAACAGAAGAACAATATCGTGCGAAAGAAGATGCCCGTAACGCAGCCCGTACTGCCTACGACAGCCATCGAAAAGGCCGTACTTCCAGGCTAAGTCGTCCAAACAGAAGAAGCAGACTTAAGGGTCCAGCAGAGGATAAAGCTCTCCCTCCAGCCCCAGGCTCCAAGAGCTACAGGGCGGGCTTTACTGAGGAGGGGCGAGGAAACAGGTGGAGGCCAGAGAGCAACTCCCCAATTCGAAGAGCCCCTCACGAGACAGATCAGGCCAATGTGACTCTGGCTCCAGCTCACTTTGGGCGCACCTACCCATTTCCTGCCTTTCAGGGACCGGATATGAGAAGAAGAAACAAGAGTAGCTCGCCTATTCGAAGAGATCTTCGCGAACAACTTTACGAAGATGCAGTGTTTCAGCCTGGTCATGGAACCTCTGATAACATCAATCCACGATTGCGGGAGGTGTTTGAAGACAAAGGGGTTATCAATACCACTTTGCTGGATCGATGGCAATCGGAACAAGCATTGGACAGGATTTTCCATCGCCTCCATGATATTAAAGACAAATATCCAACGGTACGATTCGCAAGTGAGATAAGCCGTCCTCGTTCTTCTGCCGATGTTGAAGTGTTCATGAACGATGTGATCGAAGCCTTTGAACATGCATGTTGGAGCTCACAGGACTGGGAACGGACCACCAAGCAGTTAGAAGCGAAGTGCTCATCTCTCCAAGCCGAGTTGAACAGCTCTGTGGTAGAAGTTCGTGCTCTTACGCAAGATCTCTCGCAATTGGTGAATGACCTCGAGAACGAACGAGGGCAGGCTCAGGACCTCTGCGCTGAAATCACCCAACTCAAGCGGGAAGGAAACAGGAAGCAAGAACACATTAATGAGCTTGTACAAAGAATTTCGCGTGTCGGCAAGGAGCATGAGCAACGGCAGAGAGAAAATGAGAGGAAGAATGGCCAGCTTGAGGGTGAGCTATTTGCAGTAAAAGAACAGCACAATATCCAGGAACAAAAACACGACAGTCGTGTCAAAAAGCTGTTGGAGGAAGCCAAAATGGAGAAGAAGACACTCATGGATGATTACGATCTCAAGTTGCAACGGCTTAAGAGTCAACTTTCGAGCGCGAGAAACAAGCATGAGAGTGACATTGTGGCAATGAGAGCTGAGTATGAGCAGAAACTGACCAACTCCTCGAGAAGCGCAAGCGAAGAAATGGCCGCTTTGAAGAACGAGTTGGAAGGCCGCTTGGTGGAAGCGGCGAGGTCTATGACTGCTGCGCGAGAGCGTTTTGAGACCCAGATCGAACGATTACAACAGGACCATGAGGATGCCACATTGAAGCTGAATGACCGCCTTGCTCGCGAGGAGGACAGAATGAAACTGGCCTTTGTGAACGAGAAGACTCAAATTCTTTCCACCCATGAAGCCGAGAAAAAACAATTGGAGGTAGCTCTCGAAATCGCTGAAGGCGAGTACCACAAGAAACTGGGAAAGATGAGAGAACAATTTGATCAGGAAATAGACGAGAAGAACAACATATTGAAGGTTATAAATGATCAAAACAATAAGGAGAAAGCGAAGATGCGAGCGGAGCATGAAGTGGAGAAAGTTGCTCTGACACGAAGCTTGCAAGAAAGTGTAGAGGTGCTCAAGGGAGCACTGGTCAGGCGAGATCACTTCAAGGCTATGAGCGACCACGAACTTTCCTACCGGTTTCAAGAGATCAGTAGCGAGGTGGATGATATTGCTCGACTTGAATGGGACAGCGATCGAGTTTCAACCTGGCCAATTCCAGAGAAGATGCTACGTATGTCGGACAACATACGTCGGCTGAAGCAGTATATCGTGCAGAATACTTTCTGGGTCATTCTCTACGAAAGAATATTCTGTACGCCATTTCGAGTATTGGGTAAAGAAGGAAGGACTAAGGAAATGGAATGGTTTCGAAAATATGGTGCAGGTAAGGACATTATCTGACCAGAAACAACTTGTGGCTAAGGTATAACAGACCAGGGCAACGCTTCTTTTAGTCTGACTGGGCCGAAGCCATCGAAAGAGTCAGAAAAATGGAGGTTTGAAACGATGAAAATATGTGTTGAGGCAATCGGTAAGCCTCTCATGGAAGGAGAACCCAACTACAACGTTAGGCAGGCGTATGAACAGTCACTACGGGAGGTGACTGAGGGGCTGTACTGCGAACTAGGCAAAATCTCTTCTACTACAAGCAGTGACAGGCAACGAATGGCAGATTTAGTGAGAAAAGCAGCAAAGCTATGGTTGGAGGTCGGCCAGCAACGGTACAGACTCTTTCTTCTCATGTCTGAATCTGGAAGAGAGCCTAGAAGGAGCGAGATCTCAGCCTTAGATCAAGATGGAAAACTGGAACTGATCGTGCTTCCTGAATTACGGCGAATGGGAAATGCTCAAGGGGAGCGACTGGATAAGGATGAGATGGTAATGGGTTGTAAAGGGAAATTTGGAAACTTCTCGAGTAGGTAAAGAGAAGGGTGGGATGTGCTAGGTCGGTGGGGGAATAATTCATTTACACATCGCAATCAAATTGAGATCGTGAAAGACTGGCAGATCTTGTGACGACATAGGAACAAGTCCCATGATACATATTGTTATCGAAATTCTATTCTCTTGTGTAATGCCAAACCTGCTTTCTGTAGCACAAGATCTGATAGCTTAGCGCGAGAAAATCTTTGTTCAGCAACTCGTGACAAGACCATCCTTCCACCGGCCTGGAATTATGGATACTCACTCGACTAGTAACTTAGGCTACAAAATTGACCATTGGATTCATTATATTATGCCAGACTAAATTCTGGGTCATGACTCCTCGCAACATATACATAAGATTCGTAGCACAAAAATGGTCTGATAATCCATTGCTCCCTGCTCCCAGAGTTGCCTGGAGCCTTGCGTGCACTACTCGTTCTCTCTGATGCCGAAATTTGAACCAGTCTGAAGCCCGCTTTGGTAGACCGGCGGTGGTCTGATAGGCTCCACTACCTCTGGAGAACTGGATCTGCTCACTGGTGTTGAAGCCTTTGGTTTTCGATAGAAGATGAAGCAGATGACCAGAATCACTAGCAGAGCCACCCCTCCAACACTGCCACCAGCGATCGCACCTGTTTTCGCTGGTCCGCTCAGTCCTCCGGTACCCGTGTTCGTAGAAGTACTCGTTGGAGACGGTAGAGACGTTTGAGAACTCGCTCGGATTTGGGAAGTAATTGTCGATGCAGGCGTAGATATGGGACGAGATGTCGATCGAGCCGTCGACGTAGAAGAGGAAATTGACGTGGAAGTTGATGTGCCGGAGGTTGTGGATAATGCGACGATACTCGGGCTTCCATAAAAATTTGATGGATCAATACAGCCATCCTGACATCCGTTGCTTTCGAAGCAGCTAGTGCAACTGATCAGCAAATTGTCCCGTATGGACCAGCGAACCACATCCTGAAGACATCACATCACATCGTTTCGTTTTCCGAAATCGTTGAGTATAGGAAATAACAACTAACTAAGTCTCGTTCCAGCCGCAATACCTGTCAAAGAACATTGTATGTCAGCTTTCTTCTCCACATCTCGAGGATTGTTCATTACCCGTTTATGCTGCAACAGGTCCTTCCTTGCATCGGTAAGCATTTTGCATCGTTATGCTGCCACCCGCACTCGCCGCCTACGCCTGGTGATGCTGTCTCTGAAGCCATGATAAGGCTGTAATACTTGTCGTCCCACCACAAAACGTGAGGGGATATGCCGCCGTCGTATGGTGCAGAGGCGTCCTGCAATCAATCTATCGTAAAGAGTCAAAATAGTTGGAAGAGAAGGAAAAAAGACTATGATTGAATGAGCAGATTGAACAAGTGCAAAATAAGAGAGCCTCGAAGAAAGCCCGTACGCGCCTTTTGGTGCCCCCAAGACTTTCGGGGCTGAGATTTGAGGCTGGCATGCATGTTCGAGGCGCCCATCACACGATGAACCGGCATCCAATATTTCCAGAACGCCACAAGGCTACACTCTTCCCAGAAAGTGTGCAGACTAGCCAATTTGATATCGTGGTGGTGCCTTCTGGTGATGTCCACCATGGTGAACATTCGCTCACCGATAGGACAGCCTCATTTGCCTTCACGACTGCCTGCTCTGTCATAATTCGTGTATACACGCACCGTGAAGGAAGGTTTAGCAAGGCACATAATCCGAAAGAAATTGATGTAGAGATTCTCTTGAGACGATTATATCTATATCATGGAAGGCAATCAATCATTTTTGTGTTGATCTTGTGAAGTGAATGTGATCAAGAATTGACGTTGAAGCACCCAACCCAAGAACTTCGGGCCTTTAAATAGAGCTACCATCTTCTTTTCCACGCGAATTTGGGATTGACTTCCCAATAAAATCAAGAAGAAAACTATGTGGCGAGCAATGAATGGTTTAGATTGAGGAAGAGTTCAATAATTGATGTTGATAAAATACAAATCGAGAAGACTTGCCGCCGCCTCATTTCACCTGTGAGCTTCGCTCCTAGCAAGTCTAAATCTGAGGCGAAAGAAACCTAGTCCCTCAGGTCGTGGACATGGGTATCGATGAGATCTTGTGCCTGTGAGAATTCTCAGATGGAAACAATAACATATGATGTGATGAGTAGAAGCAATGGTGGTCATGTTGATCGTGCGGATGATCTAGACGAGGTACAAGCTGTTTTCATAAATAGTTTTAAATGTACAAGCCACCTAAAATTTTCAAAAGCACCCCTCTTTTCTATTCGCAGCCTTTTCCGCGCCTAACAACGATCGTTCTAAGAAGTAAGAAATTGTAGAGAAATAAAGTAGTAACTTATCGCTTTCAATATATCTAAGTTTTATTATATATAAAAGTATACGTGCGGTATAGTATATAATACAATAGAAATCGTGGTTTTTCCTTCTTTCCTTAGAAGCTCGCGTGATTTTTATGCTATATCGTTAAATAAGAAACGTATTATCGCGCCTTTAAATACTATACTCAAACTATACCTCTTAAACTAATTAAAACTAAATAGAAGTAAAATTCTAGTTTATAATTATCTTTTCCTTAAAGAGAGTTTATTCTTACAAATATTTAAAGATGCAGGAGGAAGGGGTGCGGGTACGCAAAAGGTCGAGGGCGACCTTGGATTTTTGTGTTAGGTGGTCTGAGTGCCTCGCAGAATTAAAACTATTTATGAAAAAGATTGTAGGCAATCTCTGACAGCGCTTGGATCATCTCATTCACTTCACGCCCGTAGCCCGGGAAATCTAATCTGGCAATGTCTGAAAGATTTCAGCGAGGCTTTCAGTCAGAACCGATTGAAATGACTAAAATACCATCTCCTTCATCTGAAACTGCCCCTGACAAGCCGGACATATAAATTTTGTTGTGGGAAGATCGCCCTAATCACATGAGTATTACTTGCATCACATTGGAGTTCCCGCTCCAATAGATGGTCTAGATCAGGTCAGATTACCCCTGCTACTGAAGATGGTGGAGATCGAATCTCACATACCGCATACAAAGATTATGTAAGCATGGGTCAACACCAGTTGAACTTCCTCCGTACGCCAGAATCTCACAGCAAACATCGTTCCCTTTCCTCTCCTGCTCGCCTGGCACTAAGACACAATAACAGAGGGCTTGTATTGGTGGGGAAATTTTGGAAGATCAGGCATAGGACAAGCCGGGTCCGGGCCGAAATATATAAAAGACAAGAATGATGTTACACTAGTCAAGTGGTTTTCTGGTAGTCAATAAGTGGATCACTTGATTGATTATGAAATGGTGGCAGCAGATCTAATGATGTTTTGTCTGCGGAGGTGATATCTTTCAGCTTTTCAAGTTATAGGAGCTTCTCCAAAGCTCTTGCAGAGTCCTCAATCCTCAGATGTCACTCAAATTCTATTCATGCACTGTTATAAACAGCAACGTACTCGACTCTCATCGGCACCCCCGGCCTCGTTGCCTCGATCGGTGTCGTGCTCCCAAGAACATTATTCGGGAAGCTCCCACCAATCGCCAGATTCAGCAGTATAAAGCACCCGCCATGCACAGTAGTAGCCCAAAGCTCACTCCCCAACTGAGTTTCAGTGACAGTCTGATAAGTTTTCCCATCAACTTCCCAAGAGATCTTCTCAGGAGTCACACTCCTGTCAACTACAATGGCAAAAGTATGGAAGTTTCCCTGGCAAGCCGTCCCATTACCACATGGTGAATTGGCAGAGATGCCGTTCGTCTCGTCGCATTTTCCGCCGGGGTTGACGTCACAGTGTAGCGTACCCCAGACTTTGTTCAGGCCATTGACGTTCTCCATGATGTCGAACTCGCCGACTATGGGCCAGTTGGTGTAGACTCCGCGGAAAGCACCACCGAGTGTCCAGAAAGCGGGCCAGTAGCCTGTTGCGGCTGTGCCGGTGATATCGGGCATGGCGACACTGCCTTGGATGCGCATCTTGCCTCCTTCGGCGGCGACGAAGTCTTTGCGTTGGGTTTCGATGCGGGCGGATGTCCATGCGCCTGTAGAGTCGCGGAGGGGGGTTATGGAGAGGGTGCCGTTCCCTGATAGAGCGAGGTTCTCTAGTGAGCTTGTGTAGGTTTGGATTTCTCCTGTGCCGAACTGTGTTTCTTTAGTATATGTTCTGTCCACTTGGAAATGTGTGTAGCAGTCGTGGTATCGTTGAGGCAAGTAGAATCTAGGAAGATGTAGGCTTACGTTGGGAGCACCACCTGGATACGAAGTACCCGTAGTAACAATCCAATTCGCAGGGTCTGGTAGGCTCTTTGCAGTTCCGACAAAATCATCACTCCAAGTGAGAGTGAACCCAGGAACCTGAGGTATAGTTGCTTTGATGCAAGTTGCAAGAGCGAGAACCACTGCGATGAAATTCAGAGAAGTCATGTTGAGGATTGAAGTTGACTGAAGGAGTGCTAAATGTGAAATTCGAGAATGAGGCCAAATGAGAAAATGAAATCAGGAATGGTGAAGTGAAAGAAGACGAAAAGTCTGAAGAATCAAAACCTTATCTCACAACGGACAGCAGCGTTGCTTTATACAAATCCAGGTCTCAACTTCATCATTGCACCCTTCCCACAGTGATGCCAACCATTTCGATCTCTTATCTTAAAATAACACCGAGACCGAAGCAGGCTTGTTGGTAATCCTTCCGAAGATGATGAAGAAAAGTCTAACTGAATCTTTGCTTTCAAAAAAGTTAGTATAGTTTCCTCTGAGCCAGCACAAGAGAATTGAATAAATGAACGCCTCCCCCAAAAGACCATATTGTCAAACGGGCCTACTCCACCTAGCTTATGCCTTCACTCCAGACGTTGAACCCATGACTCGCTTCGAGGCAGATCGATCTGGATCTGTTCGCTGACCAATCTTTAATACCTGCGTGGAGGTTAGCGGATCTATCAAAGGTCTTCATTGTGTGGAGCTGTCATGTTTTAGGCTAGAGCGTTGCCGGACATGTCTCATGTATTGAGTATGGGTTGGACCGAGGTCTATCTCTACTGACTGCAGAGCTTAGCGAGGAGACTTGATGTGCAGGCGATCTGAGGATCACTGGAGTGCATGGACTAGAAGGGATCGAGGATGTTTATCTCGCCGAAATTCAGGGGCTCGCTAATGAAAATACCCAACCGAGGACCCCTCCGCTAAACAACACAATTGAGGGGCCATCTCGCTTGCCAGACTACATCTCAAAATCACCGAGATCTTGTCTCATAAATCTTGACTTGATGTTGGTTTTGCCGAGTCTTTTCAGCCTTTTGGAAAACCGCCAGACTTAGGTCGCTGATGTCTGCCTGTCATACCCTCTCATTCGCTTTCTCCGTTAATTCTCCTGGTACCCCCCTCATATCACCAATCCTATACCCTCAAAATACACCAAACAGAACTTAGAAATCCCAAACGAAACCAAACAATCCACCTCTCTTCTCCACAATCCAAATCGGAAGAAAAACGAACCTTCCATCATCCCATGCTAAATCATGACAGCTCGCTAAACAATGCTCGGGTTTGATCAAAGCTTGTCTGGGGACTTGAGATGTGCCCCTCTTCGACGCACCTTGTGTTCAGACGCAGAACTCCACTCGACCACTTATATCTCCGATAACAACAAATTGCCATCTAATACCCATCGTCTGGGCAAGCCAGTAGTCCCTACAAGTAATCATTTACTTCCCTTACTTTCTCTCCGATGTTCTGGTAGAGCTCAAAGTCCACCACCTGTCAAGAGCAATCTAATCCAGACATTCGGCACCCCGCTAAAGCCCACGGCATAACAACCCCTCTCACAACCCCTCCCGCCGTCAAACGAACCTTATCGGGAAGTTTGTAAGCGATGTTCTGCATCTATTTGCCGTCTAAAGATGGTCCGATACATCTATTTTAGCTCCCGTCTTTCGAAACAAAGTCAAGGAAAGTCTAAGTGGCCCCACCCTACCCCCCCTTCCGGTGCCCGATAAGCGAGACTGACCAAATCATGCAGACCACTACGGCTTGCATGAGACGCCCGCACCTCTGTATTGGGACCTGGAAAACGACAAATTCCTAGGACTCATGAGATTATATATACAGATGGTAGTATATACAAGGTACATGTCTCATGTGTAACTATATGTAGATACACTAGTGCAAACCCTCTTTAACGCCCCCTGATTTGTCCAAAGAAGGCCGAGAGCATGTATACAACATATTTTGGACGCCAAAATCCCAGGTTTCCCAATATCCATCACAAGAATTCCAGCCCAGTGTATCCTGAGAGCGCATAATAAAGAGAGTCATAATATATACACCATGATGTTGAAAGGCTCTGGCCGATCAACCATTCCCCTCATTCCCCATATTCATATCTACATTTCCAGTCATCCCTCCTCCAGCAGGCATACCAACCTGTGTCGTCGACCCATTGTCAAAGAAGTTCAGCACGTCCTGCGGCAGGTACTCCAACCAGGGCATCATCTCGCCACCCATGGAAGTCATATCGATCTCCTGGCTCTCCATCATCATATCCCCAACGTTGCCCACAAAGTTCGTACCCGGAAACCCATTGCTACTCTGTGAGAAGTCGTACGAGCCTGGATCTTGGCGATTATTTGGAGATGTCATGTTCTGGTCATAGGAGTGATGCGAGTTTGGGGTGCCATGAGCGAAGGGAGAGCTCTGAAGGCCGAGAAGCATTTCGGCATCTGATGTTGAGGCTGAGTCGGCGGTCATTGAAGGGTACTTGGGAGCTGGCGGAGGCATCGGTTGGGAGCTTTGTCGACGTGGTGCTGCAAAAGGAGCATATCGCGAATGGTAAGAAGTTGATGTAGAAGATGCTGTCGCCTCTGGTAGACTCTGCCGAATAGGGTCGTAAATCATGTTTCCAGTCGCTGGTGGGGGTGGAGGCGGCGGTTGGGGATTTTCCCCTGCCATATTTTGATACATAAATGTCAGATTGGAACTTGGAGAGTTCGTGGTACCGGTCAACGACCAGCCAATAGCTTGGGACGGGTCGATGGCTGGTGATCCAGGAAGATTTTCCATTCGAGGAGACTTCAAATCAGGGAAACGGCCAGGATTTGGAGTGGTCAATTTCCTTTGCCAAGTGGGTATTAGATCGTGTCTAACTTTTGTGCTTTCATACTCCTGCTCAGTGTATGTTTCTGGATCCCAGATGCCTTTGGCTTTCTGATCAAGTGCCACAAGAATATATCTTGTTCCAGCCCAATACGTCTCCAGTTGTTGCAAAGCCTTATAGCACCGTTGATAATTTTGATTGGCAGCCGAAGCAAGTAGTGTGTGCTTCTGTTTCTGCTCATTAGATACGTTCTTCAAGGTTGGATCTTTGACATCGAAGGATGTGTCGACATTCCGCGGAGGACTTACGTCTCGTGAAGTAGGCTGCGATGCAGTATGAGCAGCGGGCTCCATGAGAAACGCACATGCCGCAATGTACATTGGCTGGCTGGTAAACGGGTTCCCGATAAAGCTTCTAGGATCAATCAATTCCGCGAAAGCTAAAATATCAGCGATTGTCTTTGCTGAGGACATGCTGAGCTCTCGACTGTGGGGGAGCAAGGACAGAATTTGGCCTTCAAATGAATGCATCAGTGTCGGCTGATGTAGCAGCATGATGAGAGTGTGGAACCAGAAATGGACCTAAAGCACGTTAGCATTGTTGGGAGGAAACGTAGATGTCGGCCTTACCAGGATGAAATTTGTGCCCTCCCCAGACTTTACATAATGCTGAAAGTTTGCAGCATTGAAGGTCAACCTCTGGTCCAATCTTTGGTATAATTGAGTCAGATCTTTCTCCATTCCTTGAAGTCCTTCAATTTTCTTCGGGGTGACATCCTTCGCATCTCTGATGTTATTCAACAGATCCGAGACCCTGCCATACAGATGAATAATTTGGATCAAGGCAGGGAATGGATTCGGCCATCCACTATCAGCATTCGACGTGATTTCTGGGAACGACAATTCGAAGTCTTCATCCCTCAAAGTAACAGGTCTTCCTGTCCCAGATGAGATGACTCGGTCAAGCATGAAAACAGCCCACAAAGTGTCGATTCTTTCCTGCTCTACATCCTTCATTTCTTGAACACTGATGGCGGGAGGGACATCTGAGTGCGTCGAGTCATTGCTTGACCGGTGATAACCAGGATCTTTCTGCCCTTGATGCTTGACGCCATCGAGTTTCTGTAGACCCAAATCCACAGCCATTCGAATCGCGCATCCCAGATACATCCATAGAGCACTATCCTGATTGGCTCCGAATCCTTCGTATGCCAGAAGTAAGCACGCTTGGACAGCTGCTACTGTGGGACATGGAAACGTATCAACCACAGCAGCTTTTGCTCTCTGGGCAAATCCATGTCCGTACTCTGACTTTGGCAACAAATTGTCAGGATGCCCAATAAGGAGTGGATGGTCAGAGAAGCGAGCTGCCAGACCACAGACTGCATCAACAAGTATTGGCTCGGCGGACTTCTCTTCCACACGTTGGATGAAAGGCTTCTGACGGAGGAAAGGATAGTTCGACCCTAGATGGGCGAAGAATGTCTCCACAAGATGGATGATCAAACGATTCACAGGCAATGGGTCGTTCTGATCATATATCGGCATATCGATGGCAGATCTAGGTTCTGTCCCAGCTTGTGGTTGCGTGCCTCCGTAACCAGAACTTCCACCTCCGATGCCATTTGAGCCCGGAGACACTACCTTGTTAGTACTGAACACCTGCTCGAAATGGGGGCAACATACTCGCTACAGAAGACCCACCTGTACTCCTCCGATGTTCTCTGACTGATACAACCATTTGTTTGAAGCCCGGGACGATTGCAGTAGGGCCAAAGTATCTAAAGTATGGTACTCGATGGTTCTCATGAGGTAGCACAGGTGATCGTTCCGCTTACAGATCAGTCAGTATCCAGTCGTCCGCTAATCTTGACGCAACATACCTGCTGGGCTTTGCGCTTCGTCTGAAAACACTGCACTGTCTCTATAGTCCATAAAAGAGCCCCGTCCTTTCCCACTATCTCTTGTATCCTGACGTTTTGGGGGACTCGGGTTGTAGCTGGAATAATTCTGCTGCTTCGGATTTGCATCTCCCCTCTTCATCTCCAGGTTTGCGCCAGGATAATTGCCCTGGGATGGTCGTTGCCTATGCCCATTCTCCCTTCTCGCTGGAGTCCCATCCGCGCTTCTACTATCATCTTCCTCTTCATCATCGTCGTCGTTGTCTCTTCGCGAGCTGTTATCACTTTCCTTCCTCTCCCTCTTCATATTGGTCTCCGCTCCCTCGGCATATCCCATACACTCATGTCCATTATCCGTGCAAGTCGAGCAGAAGGGCCGCTTGCCATCGCATCTTGTTTTACGTTTGCGACATGTCCGACAACTAAACAGTGACCCATCAGCTCAATTATTCCAATCATCACGTAAAGGTCCCGGACAAGATTCATCGTGCGCGTCACACGAGGCGCGAGTCCCAACTTAATACCAATTCCAACCAAAACAAAGGGGAAACCTACGCAGCATTGATCCGTCTCCTCTTGGGTGGTGGTTGGCCTTCATTGTTCACGAACCGGATCTGCTTGGGCGGTGGGAACTGCTGTCTTGGAGATACTGCGCCAACCCCGTTCAAATTCGCAGCTGGGGCAACGCTGCTGGTCGGGGACGTCGCACTCATCCCTGCCTGCACTCCTGAGAGCGACACATTCGATTGCCGTATTGTTCAGGGCACATCGTCCTGAGCGCGCATGCTCTGCGTTGAGGACACCAGCGTATGGAGTCGTGACGAAGCTTTGGGACAATCTGAATGCAGTTGTGGAGGCGGGGAAAGGTGTGGATTTGTGCTGGGATGAAAGCTGGAGAGAACTTGTCTGGGCAAAAGTTATGGGCCGTGGAGAAGTGCCGGGTCTGGACTTTTGAGGCAAGATGCGCTAATTATCTATTCAAAAGCTAACCATTGACTTCATAAAAGATGATTGATATCTGTTTGTATTTGGCACAAATAGACGATGTGCAATTTCTTGTAGGATCTTTTAGAGCATCTCAAGTGACCTTAAAAGTATTAAATTGGGTATCCAAATGAAGCCCAGATACACGGAGACCGAAATGCCGAGGCCTAGCCGACTAACACCAGCACGTGGGAAAATAGGAAATGACTAGGAATTTTCGGGAAACGGATCTTTGTTGAATTTGCTTTTTAGAAGACTAGAGATGCCATAATTGTCAGAACAAGTTAAAATCTTGTGGGTCGGAGATCATCACTGAAACATTTGGCTAGCTGTGTATTTGCTAGGCCTACAAGCGTAGTTGTCATCACTCGATGAATTGCGCTCGCTACCCCTATTTCTAGCGAGCCACTGACAACAAAGTTATCTCGTCGTATTTGCTTCTAAGAATCCTTTCACTTGCAAGACTCGAGAGCAGTAAATCATGTAAGAAAGATATCTATCATTCTATGAAGGTTCGTGCTGAGATGACAACATATAATTGAAACTAAATAGAATCTCCTTAGAAACACAAGCCACAATGATTTATGTACGTTCGCGATGGGTTTGCTTGTGCAGTGGCGGCGGGCGACCATGAATATTACTTTATTCCTTGCGATGAATATTTTGTATAGCTTCTCCACCCCTGCCCCAGCTGCCATGGCCGAATCAGTCCCCATCACAGTACCAGGAGCCATCACGCGTCCAACAATCAGCGCCGATCCTGCGAGCGGGGCGAACACACACAACCCTACGAGTCCAAGGCATGCTCCACCAAGACTACCAACCAGTCTATCCTCTACAGCAGCACTGGTTGACAGGATATTCTTCACAGTCTCATTCGCAGCTGGTAGGGACTCTTCGCCTGCCTTTCCGGTAGTCGGCCTATGTGGTGGATATGAGACGCAGCTGGCATGTTCATGTAGACATATGGTTGTGTCAAATATGCCAGTTCCCCTTCAATTTCATTGATTATAGTGATGGACCGATGGTGAAATCCTCGGGCGTCTGTTGGCTTCTACTTTACAGGGCGAATCATCCCCGCCACCGTCCCAAGCGTATGGATTCAGATTGTTGCCGCGATACTAGCAGCTAATTGGGGTGGCATTGGATTCTTGTATCCTTCTATGACTACCCGGATCATCATAGAACCCCAAAAGGATAGACATCGCAGGACGGTGGAGCAGGTGTCGGCGTGGTACTTCTTCATTCTACATTTCGTGACCGCACTGTTGAATTATCTGTATAGCTACAACTCAAGAGGAACCGGTAAGTTTCTATGGGCAGAATTTCTCGGCTAGATGTCAAAATCGTTTTTTCGAATCGCACTGATTGGGTTCTGGGCTTGTATTTGGCGATTTTAGAGGTTTGTTTTTAGAGGTAGTTTTTGAGTGCTTGGCATTGCGTTACCAGATCATAGGTTGAACGATATATACCATGTACAAGAACTCTCCCAGTCTGATATTCGATATTGGATAGTATGATTATTTTTTATACTCAAAATTTATTGTCCATTTAAATTCTCGTCCCCTTCTCCTCATTCGCACAAAAGTCGACCAATCCCGTGACCACCAGCAAAATTTCACAACTCCGAAGTGACCTTCAGCTGCAGGCGATAGCGGTAAGCCCACACCAAAAATTATTATCCTGTATAAAGAATACTTCTTATCTCCTATTCAATTAATTAAGTCCAACGATGCGTAGTCGGCCCACCTCGAACTTCCCAAAGTCTTCACGCATTGTGCCACCTTGTCAATCGCTAAGCGACCTCTCCTATTGTTCTTAGCGAGCGCAGCAAACTTGTCCATCGAACCGCAACAAACTCCAAACACAATACCTGTCGAATCTCAATAGCAAGACTACTGCCACGATGGACTCCCAACTTGCCGACAGAGACTCCAGAGGGATATATAAAGACCCTCCCCCTTCCATCTTCTTAGATACCTTTGAAAACAGCAACCAAAAAACACACCGTCAGATCGAGATCACATCAACATCCAGCACCACCAAGACCAATCTATCCCACACCACAACACCTTCTCTTCTAATCATAACACATCTCTCTCCACAACCATCAAAGTAAGTCCCTTCATATTCCCCAGACCATCCATCCACCAGGCAACCATCTAACACACTTCTCAGCAAGCAAAATGGCACCAAGATCCTCCTGCGCCGCCACCGCTACCACCAAGAAGTCCAGAAAGTCTGACAAGACCAAGAGCAAGCAAGCCAACACTTCCCGCCGCGGCCGTTCCCATGGCAGAGTCCCCGCCTCTCGCCTCGCCGAGCTGAGAGCCGCTCGCGAGCTCCACAAGGAGCGCATCAACCGCTCTCCCCGTCAGCGTCTCCTCCAAGACGAAGACATTCCCGGTCCACTAGACCCTTGCAACAAGCAAGAGGTGTTTGTTGAGCGTCGTTAAGTGTTCTCCCCTCACCTTCTCTTCTGCCTTTCCCCTTCTCTTCCTCTTCCTCTTCTATCAATGAACATTGACGGCGGACTAACTTATCTCGCCTATCCGTAGAATCATCACCCGTGCCTGCACCGCCAAGCTCAAGGCAGAACTGGAGCGGATCGAAGACGAGCACAAAGCCCGTTATCCGGACCGTGACATGTCGCGAGTCTGGCCATGGAAGACGAAGTTCATGGACGGGACCGAGGGGCCAACCTACCATGGCAATGGAGATTGGAGGAGCAACCGGCGGATGTTGGCTTAGAGATTTGTGTCAGATTTTCGACTCGGGGAATTGGGTTTGGTATGGGGAACTTGTCTAGCTGTTTGGGTGTTAGAGTGGGATTGGAGTTGGAGTTGGAATTACAATTGAGAGATGTAGCATTGCTTGTGACAAAAGATGGACTGTTTTAGCAAAGCTAAGGATGGGAAAATTGAACGTGACTATGGACTTCTTTTTCTTATGAAAGTGATTTGGATGACATAGTTTTATGACATAAATTGAAGAGATCGCTTGTATTTACTTCATAAATCATCAATTTCCAATTCCTTACACCAAAACGAGGAGGAATGACAGACAAACTAACTACAAGGTATCATCGCTAAGATAACTAGCTCCACATCACATCTTGCATTCCGTCTCACATTCCACCTCGCATTCCTTCTCACATTCCTTTTCTCATTCCACCTTTCAGTCCATCTCCCCCCTCTCATTACGTATATAAGTCTCGCTCATATCCCCTTCATGAATGCTCTCGTGCACCTTCCTCCCAAATCATCTCAGAACTTTGTGAGAAAGTGATTGCCGAAACGGAAATATACTGAAGTGAAGGCTAAAACGCTCCAAAAACACAAATCTGCGCCCGCTTGCTCATGTGCGTTCAAGAAATCCAAACTTTAGAAGCAGGAGGCAGACGCCTGATGCTGTTGCTTTGTCTACCGATGCTCTTCTGCCCATGATCTGGGCATTGTTGGTAGGTTTGTGGTGATCAGGCCGCAATTTCGGGGGTGGTGGAAGACTCAGGCTCTGCTAACTCTGCCTCAGGAGTGAGGGTGATGCCCTCGGGTAAGTCCGAGGCGATAGGCTTTGTGGAAGGGAGCGAGACTATGTCTGCTGGCTCTTGGTGGGAAGATCGAGGCTCCTCATTTTGGATGCCATTGGCTTGTTGCGCTGCAGGTGGGATCTCTTGCTCTGCTTCGACAGCAGGCTTAGAAATGTCGACGGCCTCTTCCTGCTCAACCTTCTGGTTATCATCATTGATAACTGGTGCGGCATCAACTACTTTCTCCTTGACATGTGTCTCACATGGATCGCCTCCCTTTCGGACCTTGCCTGGTTCCTCCACAAACCCACCGATCGAGGTAGGCATCGGGATTCTCTCCGTGACAGTAAGCTCTCTGAACACAGTAGTTGTGATTGGCAAGACAGAATCCTGGTCTGTCGGTTCTGTAATCATTTTTACGATCGACTCAATCACAGAAGTCGGCTCTGCATCCGTCATAGGTAACTGATTAAAGACCGTCGTGGTGACCTGCGCAGGCGAAGGCGTTTCCATAAGAGCCTCTCCACGCTCTACACGCCCACTTTCAGGCACAGTTTTTGGCTTCAGCGTCAGAAGGAGCACAAGAACACTTAGAACACCAATCGCCACATTCTTCGAGTCCCTCATGGCGACCTTGAAAGCCGCAAGGAGTAACTCAGGAAGTGAAGAATCATCATGCACACTCACCCTGGAAGAGCTACGACGAGAAGTAGATGGTTCTGGTGTCCCGTAGATCTCACGCATCCGCTCTTCCTCTACCGCTTTCCTATGCATCATCTCCTCCTCCATAGCCTTTCTCTGCATCATCTCTTCTTCTTCAACCATCTTCTGCCGGAGCTCTTCCTCAATCGCCATCTGTTTTCGCAACTGTTCCTCTTCACGCAGACGTGTTTCCTCATCATGCCGTTTAGCTTCCTCCTCTCTTCGTTTCTCAGCTTCTTGATCGTGCACGTGCTCGATGACGAGTTCTTCGTCTTCAAATCCATCATCTAGATCTCGTTGCTCTTCAGCCACCTCTTCGTGGTGCGTAATCAGAGCAAGATGTTCGAGCTCGGCGTTGAGATGCATCTCGACGTACGGCTCGAGCTCTACATCCACACGTTCCATCTCTCTCCACGCAGCAGCCCAAGCACCGGCTCGCATAAGTCCATTACTCGCATATATCTTAATGCGGAAGCGTCTTTCTCCTTTCCCTACATCCCCAACAGTCTCAAGGCGTACATCTCGTCTGCAGATATCACACCATTTCCTCTCTTCCTTCGTCTCCCTCCAGTTATCGTCCCCTTCTTCATCTGAACTAGGTGCTTCAGAATCGGAAGGACCCATGTAGTGGCCGCATTTTAGGATTTTGGCGCGAGGACGGACGGGCAGCTCGAGAGCTTCGAGGAGGCGCTCTTCCAGTACTTCGTAGGAATCCTGTGGGTGGGGCAGTAATATCCCGCGTTCCAAGACGGTGTCGCCTAGTTTTTCTTGAAGGAGTCTCCAGCTTTCTTTTACTGTTTGAAGGGATGTGGGGATTTCGGGAGATGACATTAGGTGGGAGTAGGGCCATTGTAATGGGAGAACGGTGACGTGGAGGAGGACGAGAGGCTCTTTCTTGGGCTTGAAGCGCGTGGGTGTTCTTTTGGAAGGAGAATATTGGGAGTTCGGTGTTCCAATTCGCGAAACGGTAGGCAGATGCCTTTTCGCAGATCGAGGAGATCCGAAGACTGACTGTGTAGGAGAAGACATCTGCATTGCGCGAACGGAAGACGGTGTGCGAAATGGTGGTCTGGAGAGGATCTTGCTTGGAGTTCGCGAAGACAGATCTATTGGCGTTTGCATGTATGAAGACGAGCTGGGGACACGAGAGATTGTGTCCATCTCATTCGCAGATCCAGCTTCTTCTCCCACAGCAGGAGAAGTTAGTAGCTTCTGGTTATCATCTGAACTGTGTAGATCGGAGTTCATACTGCTTCGTTTACTGCGATCGGAGTTGCTGAACACGTCGTCGTCAATATCTCCGTCATGGTTAGAACTGGTATCTCCGCCTTCGTGGTCGGAGTGTGTTTGAGATCCATAAGTCGGATCTGCCTCGTCTTCGTGCTTCGAGTGGTTTTCGTGATCAGATTCGTAGGTTGCTTCAGTCTCGTCGCCGTACGTGAGTTCGGTACCCATTTCATAGGTCAATTCCGTGCCATCATATGTCATCTCTGTACCTTCCCGGTCATAGCTCTCGTCCGTTTGCATACTGAGCTCTGAATCTTGACCGCCTCTATAATTATCTTGCTCGATGCTCGCAACTACTGCTCTTGCCGCGGCTTGGATCTGTGCTTCTATACGATCAATCTGACGCTCTCTGGCTGCTCGCTCTTTTTCATCCTCCTTGTCATGCTCGGATGGTGGTTGTTCATCCTCAGCTCCGTCCGGGACATCTTCGACTGTTGCTTTATGCGGTTCGACGTGCGGAGATGGCATGTTCTCCTTGTGTTCCTCCTCCGGTCCGACTGTGCTGCTTTCCTCCTGGACCTCTCTAGGTGACTCGGCATTTATCTCCTCTTCACCCCAAGAGTCATGGTGTACCACTGTCTGGTTACTGGATACTCGTTCTGGCGACATTTCGCCTTGTGTGTTGCTTGCTTCCTCCGCAGGTTCTTTGCTGATATTATCGTGTGCGTTCGATCCGTCAGAGAGACATGAAGGGTCAACGTGGATCTCGAAGTCCTTCGGGGGTGTTGTGTTCCGCATCTCGACGGGTAAGCTCGAGGACCGATGTTTGCTCTCAAGTAAATAATGACGCGGCAAGTCGGTTCATGCAGCAACCCGTACCGTATCGAGGGATTTGGTGCAATATGATACGTCAAGGTGTTTGCTTGTGTCGGTATTTGAGGCTGTGTTATCGATTATAAAGTTCGTAGAGTTGGTGCATGTGAAAGTTATTTTCTCGAGGTTGGAAAGTCAGTGCTGGCATTTGTTGATGCGCCGTTGCCACGATGGCAACGGGATTAATTTCGCGATCGGCCACTGACGAGACCGCCTTTGGGAGATGCAGATTAAAACACAACAGAATTGAAGTGGTAAAGACTTCCAATATTGATTGTTCGAGGACTCGGGCTCTATTCATATCGGTGTTCATTTTCTAATTTGGCTTTTCTCCTGGCAAAGCTGCCGTCATCAACCAGGTTTGCAAGCATCACTTCACAACTTCAGAAAAGCCTGTTGTCTCCCGAGCACCGAAGCTCATGATAGGCTAATTATCATCCAGGTCCATATCATAACACCTAAAGACATGGTCTTCCGGCGATGTCAAACTTGGGATTATGCTATCCTAGATGATATTTACTTGTCGGGTGTATCCGCAGAGGGATAACAAACTTCACAGCACATATCGCCCATATTTCTCAAGTTCCCATCTTGTGTTTTTGGCTTCCTATTGCTGTTTTTCTCTTTCGTTTAGAAACGACAACGCTAGTCATGGAAAAGCCCAATGGCTGACCATGAGGGTCTCTCGTGTCTCTCTATTGCCGTATGTACTTCGATTATCTCGTTCTTTGTCCTGCTCCAGCGTCTTCGTGCTCCCTGGTGAACGTGATTCCATGATCGCGATACTAGTCATGTGATCCAGCAGGTATCACCAAACGGCCATGCAGATGTGCATGATGCCGTGCAACAATGCGCAAGTGGATGCATGGGAACTACTTCTTATCAATATCGAGCGATGTTTCCCAGAATTATTCAAGGAAAAAAAAACAAGCTGGAAGTTCCCCATCTTTTCATTTTCCTACCAAACATCTCGCTCCAAGCCCGCCCGCTACGTCATGGGCTAAGATCGTCAGGGGGTCCTGGTCTCGAACCCTTATCTTTCAAGCAAAGCTCCCTTTCCTTGGTGGGGGTGTGAGAATGTGATGCATGTGCATGGAGGAGGAGAGGCTGCGACTTGTTTATTTGTTTCCTGCTTTTCAACTTTTCAACTTTTCTACTTTCTTACATATTTATTCTCGCTCCTTCATAGATTTTTTGGACATCCATTTGTCTCTTGCTTGCTACTACAATTTGCTAGTCTTTTGTAGTTTCTAGCCTTAAAATTGAGCAGCTCCAGAAAGGAACACAAGTAGACGATAAGTCGACAAGAATATGGCAGACTCAGGTGAATCAAACAATCAATTCCTCTGCTAATATTACTGACGGAATCTACAGAGCAGACTCCGACTCCGGAGAACATGACCATGATGCAAGGCTTCGAATGGTACGTTCCTGACGACCATAAGCATTGGGTTCGGCTCCATGACAACATCCCCCAGCTCAAGGCTGCCGGTATTGACAACATCTGGATTCCTCCCGGATGCAAAGCTTCTTCTCCCTCAGGAAACGGCTACGATATCTATGATTTGTACGACTTGGGAGAATTCGACCAGAAGGGAGGAAAGGGCACAAAATGGGGCACAAAGGAAGAACTCGTGGCAATGGTAAAGAAAGCCAATGAGGTGGGCGTTGGAATCTACTGGGATGCAGGTAGGTGGCCCGTTTGAATCGAGGCATGCCGTTTACTAATTAATACCTCCAGTTCTGAACCACAAGGCCGCTGCAGACCACAAGGAGAAATGCGAAGCACAAGAAGTTGATTCCAACGACCGGAATAAGACCATCTCCGACCCCTACCAAATTGATGCCTGGTTGGGCTTCGACTTTCCTGGGCGAGGAGATAAGTACTCTAAGCAGAAGTATCACTGGTATCATTTCTCCGGAACAGACTACAATGCCGACAACAACAAGACTGCCATCTACAAGATTCTTGGAGACAAGAGCAAAGGCTGGGCTGACGGAGACGATGTTGATTCCGAGAAAGGCAATTATGACTACCTCATGTTTGCTGATCTCGATTACTCGCATCCGGAAGTCAGTGCAGATGTGATCAACTGGGGAGTCTGGTTGAGCAAGGAGATCACTCTGAGGGGCATCCGTTTTGATGCCGTGAAGCATTTCAGTGAGGACTTCCTCAGAGAATTTATCACCAAGATGGATGAGACGCATGGTACAGGATGGTTCTTTGTCGGCGAATTCTGGAAAGACAGCTTGTCGGATATGAGTGCCTATCTTCAGCGTATGGGCAAAAAGTTCAGTCTGTTCGATGCGCCGTTGGTTTATAATTTCAGTACTTTGAGTAAGACAGAAGGTGGAGATTTGAGAAAGGTGTTTGATGATACCCTTGTCCAGACCGAGCCGGTCAACGCTGTGGTATGTCCTCTTTTCCTGCCCTCATAATTCCGTTTGCTAAAGATGTAGACATTGGTCATGAACCACGACACTCAACCCTACCAAGCCCTCGAAGCATCCATCGAACCATTTTTCAAACCTCTCGCCTACGCCCTCATCCTCCTCCGCGATACCGGCTACCCTTGTGTCTTCTACGGCGATCTCTACGGAATCCAAGGCGAGCATCCCTTCCCACCATCTTGCGGTGGTGCCCTTCCATCTCTGACCCTCGCCCGCAAACTCTACGCCTACGGTAAACAAGCCGATTACTTCGACTACGCTACTTGTATCGGATGGGTCAGATACGGAACTTGGGATAGGAGATTCGGCTGTGCTACCGTGATGAGCAATGCTGGTCCGGGCGAGAAGAGAATGCACGTTGGTGAGATGCATACCGGTGAAAAATGGACCGATGTTCTTGGGTGGGGTCAGGGCGAGGTGGAGATTGATGGGGAGGGGTTCGGTGTTTTCACATGTCCCGGTGTAAGTCTCAGTGTTTGGGTTAACAAGGACGCTGAGGGCAGAGACCAGTTTGGGAAGTTGTAAGTTTTCTCCTCCGCCAAAGAATAGGAATCAGTACTGACCATATCAGTGATGATGATATCTACAAGAAGAAATGATGACTTTCACGGATTTTCTCTGGACCTTATGATAATGAGTTTCATTACGAAAGATACCTTTGGCTTGGCAATGCACAGCGAGGTTGGATAATTAGGACTTCTTACGAATATGAGTACATAAACTCCCTTCCAGAATTAAAAACCTCGCAGGTTTTTGCCACTTTCTTCTCATGATTACAAGACGCTGCATACCTGGATGTCGCCGGTAAGTACTTATGTCACATGTCATGAACAGACCTGTGTACTTAGGTCCACTAGACCAGTGTCGACTTCTACATATGTTGAAGAATCGCTCAGGCCAGGGATTTATTAATAAAAAGTTGTCCAATAATGTCTTACGAGACTTGATCTAGTGATACCAAATTGACTTAATGCTTCCATATACATTCATGGTGGGAGCCATGGCCACTTACAGACAGCTGCTTAAATTCGAAAATGTAAATACCTACCATCTTTGAGGACTTTAAACTCTTTCCCATACTAACAACCTCAAGCAGTTAATGGTGACGTCCAGTCCCGGGGGAAAAAACCATGGGCCTTCTTCCAATCCCCCGCGAGTTGCGTGACAAGATCCTCCGTTCGTGGCTCTTTCCACCATCGTCATATCAACCGAGTCTCCCACCAAAGCTGATGTCCGCAAACAACTCAAGGACATAACCTGTCATTGCTGGTTCGCAGGATCCGGGTTCTTCTACCAAAAATACACTCTTATGAAAGGCATCCCAACCCTCACCCTCAATCGCCACCTCCGTCACGAGACCCTCGGTGTCATGACCCTGATACAGCTCGCCAGCCTACGATCCTACAGACCCGACGCGATGATCTTTGAGGATCGCGAATTATAGCCAACATGGTTCTACATCCCAACAACCACAACCCCCGAGGAAGAAGTCCGCGCCACATTCAGGACAATGGGTGCGGCAGAAGGCTATCATTGTGGCTACAGCGGCGGAGACGGCGGTCCTCCCCTCATATTCTGATCCTTCTTCAACCTGCTCGAGCGCTTCCTATAAGTCGGACCCGTTAGTCGACAGAAAAACCTCATGACAAACACATCAAGATCCGACATTTCATCCTGGATGTCGTGACTCCATATGTACCTGAAGAGATGTTCGCGCCTGGTGTGTATCAGAATAGACTGGCGACGTTGAGGAAGAAGAGTGGGATTAGGTAGACCCAAGGAAGCGAGGAGTGTATTAAGTTTTATTAAGGGGTATATTGGTGTGCTGAGCGGTTCTCTTGGGGAGGGGGATATTGTTTCGGTGCTGTATGAGAGGGTGGGAAACGTTACTTTGATGCTGGATGGAGTTATGGTTCATGAGTGGACTGCCACGGAATGGTAAGATAATGAAACTTCGAACTTTTTGGGACTTAATCTGAGCTTTCATTATACTTTGCTGAGATCGTGCTTGTGTGGTAGTACATTCGAAGAAAGTGCCGACGAAGCTGTGACGGGTCTATCACGACCACTTCCGAAAAGGCTTGAGCCTTTCTTCGAAGATTGGGAACTGAAGAGGCAGATCCAGCCATCTCTATTCGAGACTAAAAGCGAGGCAGCGACAACTCGGGAGGGAAAAGCAGCAGAACCAAAGGAGGCCGAACAGTAACATGTCTGCTAAGGTGTTGAACAGATCCAGATACCTGCATTGCGATCAAAGTAATGCGAAATTTTATACCGACGACGCGAAAGAACAAAGGGACATTGTAGTGACATGAGACTTTAGGTTATGAAAGTGGCGAGGCTTAGTTGCGACATTGTTGTACAGTATCTTCGCTAGGGTAGGTTACAGGAAAGGAGGTGCTAGAGATGGGTTCACATACTAAACACACTCAATCCTTCTTGGTGCTTTCAAGACTTGCAGAAAGTGAACACGAGCAAATCTTGGGCATGGCATCCTTTTGGTTCGTGCAGAAAGCTGCCCAGTAAAGGCGATGGCAACTCACGTGTGGCCTAAGAAGGAGATATATTGGCTCGCTAGATGCTAAAGTTTGCAGCCACTCCACTTCATTGGGCTGAAATGCACGACTAAGCGAGGCGGTCCAAATTCGTCTGCGGTGAAGAAACCCGTTCGGTGAGTCGCTCGCCCTCCCCCTAATCCTCTAGAAGGGCACACCGGCTAGAAAAGTACCGATCGCGAGATTCCAGTACTGGGTTCACCAATGCTGATGAATCGCGACCAACACCAACGACATGGAGCTATGTAAACACATAATGCCATAACAGAACAACCCCATCAGCGCCTCAATTTCCGTAAGACTATATCGCAGTGATTAATTAGCACTGCGATTATTGATTGCACGCAATTAATTATTTTATTGGCTTTTGTGACGCAGGCATGAACTCACAGGATCAGTAGGTTGAGGTTGAGGTTGCGGGGAGCCAGAGCTCTCGGTTGCCGAAGCATCGTCAAATGCGAGGTGGAACATGATTTGGGTTTGGAACATTGCGACGACGAGGCGAAAACGCGACCGGAGAACTTCAAGAATTTTAAGCGAGATGAGGTATCTTTGGTATTACAGAGGATTTTGTTTAAAGAGGACGAGAGAGCTGAGGGACAGTCGAGGGGAGGTGGGAATGCTCTTATACCCTGAGAGAGGGATCGCTGCTTCAAGTCTTCGAGAGAGCACAAAGGATTGTGGGAGTCGGGCGAGTGCTTGAAGCCATTCAGACGGATTTCTGGAGGTGATAAACCAATGGATTCAGTCGGTTTCTATCGCTGTTATAGGGGTGTCGAGTCTGGACGGTCAGGTTCTGGTCAGAAGTTGTGATGGCTTCACGTTCGGAGTTACGTAACCCTTTGGGATACATTCCGGACATTGGATGCACAGCCTTTCGCCGCCTACAATTCTGCAACGAAACTCATTATAATAGTTGAAACCTACAAAGTAGCAGACATGTTCCAATTTATGGGATGTTTATCGTCTGGTTTGTGTGCGTGGCTTCCGTCACTATTGGCAGACGAGGGAGGTATCCAGGACGAGCCCAGTCTACGAGAGTGCGACAGTGCACGACGTTGCGCGCCTACACCTGCTTGATTATACTTTAGTGAGTGGTTCACACATTATGCATTCAACTGATATCTTGTGTTGATGCATGGAAATCTGCGAAGTGAAGTGCACTTCAAGCTCAATGTTTTGATAGAAGTGGGTCTCGCTTAAAGTCATGAGCGATTTGGGCCCAAGCTTCTATCGATGGCTTGTCTCCAGTGTGCAAATAGGTTGAGTCTTTAGTTGCACAGAAAGGCGGAATCCTTTGAGACTATAATCCAAGCCTCACGTTACGAGAAAAAAGGAAATGGTAAGGTGCAGACCATCTTTTGTGACATTGCCTATCGAATTCACACACTACACATCCCTAGCGTACCCCCAAGCCCAATTATTCGCTGACATATCCAAAGCTGCATTCACCCCGAGTAAGCAACATGAAACCACCAGACGATCTGGCCTTTGGATCTCCAAGTCGCGACACAATCTGCCAACATAGAGCGATGACTGCTTTCCCGCCGTGGCTCCTTCTCAGACGACCACACTTAACATCCCTAATTCTCTTTGTCCCACAATGGCAACAATATCGCAAGATTCTCTAATAATATGGCACAAAATAATTATTCCGATCTCTTTTCCACCTTCGGAATCATCCACCAAGTCGCTGCCATGCACACAAAAAGTCCAATACAAATCGGATGTAACACAAACGTCCCCATATGTTGCGCAATCATTCCTGTCATAAATGGAGCAACAGCTCCCCCAGAAGTTCCAATTGACCCAATTATTGAAAGCGAAGAGATTTGCATCTCGCGAGGAATAAGTCGTTGGAAGATATGGATTGCAGCGGGAGACACGGGGCCGAGAAGGAAACCAGAAAATGCTACTGCGACGGAGCTTCCGATGATAGATGGGATGAACCAGATCAGGAGTTCGAGAATCAGAGCCTGGAATGATTGAGCGCAGTTCACGGACACGAAAACTGAAGGGGACTTACTCCAGCAGTCACAGCAAAAACAAATGGCCGCTCGCCTGTCTTATGGGCCAAGAATGATAGCGTGAAACGACCTGAATATGAGTCTGTCAATATCTGCGAATCTGATCTAAAAGAACAGCTGCTCACCAAGTGTAATCCCAGCCCAGAAACCAGAAGTTACATATCCGACTTTACTCGGATCTCCATGTCTGAACTGGACCAAGAAAGAGATGACCCATCCCGAGATTGCAACCTCCGCACCTTGATAAGCGAAGATAAACAAAGCGCCCAAAATGGTGGGTTTATGAGACATTAAAACCCTGAACGACTTCAACTTTCTCTTCGTACTGGATTGAGTCGTTGTCGCAGGTATTGCGTCTGCTGGAGAGGCCTTCGATTCGCGTTCATGGTTCCAGAATGACCACGGCCCGAACGCGAGATTGAAAATTGCGATTCCCAGAAGGATGAAATAGTATCGCGACCAGACGTAGCCATTCGACACCAAAGCTGTTGCAATTATTGGACCAATCGTACCGCCAATTCCGTAAGCACCTTGATAGGCACCCAGAAGAGCTGTGTTGTTTGCCAGATTGGCGCAAAAGACTTGGCAGATGGCGAGGTTCATTGACATCCCTAGACCGAGGAAGAAGAATCTACTTTCTTTCAGCTTGTGTAGAGTACCAGGGACGGGGAGATACTTGCGATGCACATATGACGGGAAAAGGTGGAGTAGTGACAAGACCAGTGTATCCGAGGATCAAAAAAATCTCGGATATTCCCAAGCACTTCGCCTGACCTATCCTCCTCAACAACGCGCTGAGGAAGAAGGCTGCAGCGACAAAGCCGATAGCGTTGCACACGAAAATGATGGAGACGGTTCCATAGTCGATGTCGTATTTCCTTTCAAGTCTTCAGTCAAACAGTCCCGTATCTAGAGCGTATTTCTTGCCTTTCGATACTTTCGATCAGAGCGCCGGGTGCAGAGTCATTCATCCCATTAGAGAGTGCCATGAAACATGAGGCGAGGACCCGGAATCTATTTTTGTACGGCTCCCACACGGTCTGGACCTTGTCTGAGCTCTGAAGGATGGCCTCTGCGAATTGATTGTCATCGTGACGTGGTGAATTATGCGATCGAGCAATATCGTGTGGTAGATCCGTCCTAACACCATCACCTGGAATTACATTCATCTCGATATCAGGATGCCTGAGGGGCAAGATATCTGGCACCTGGGAAACAGCTTCTGCTGAAGGCCGATCTCTTCCAGATGTGAGCGCGGACGTGCCATGTGACTCGATCGTGATCCAGCCAGATATGTCTGGTGATAGCATTGTGAAGGGGTTGTGTCGGAACGAAAAATACAAACTGGTTGGGGGGAAGGGATTTCTTCTGTTTCCTGTTGGAAGCCTTGGTCGAGCTTTTCGGTATCCAGATCTCCGAAATGTGCCCCTTTGACAATTTTGCAGCCGGCACTTCAAGTAAATGAGGAGTCTCTTAAGCTGAAAATCCTGATCGCATGAAACTGAAAGATGACTGCTGGGTAGACTGCTGAGTAAACACACAAAGGTGGGGGGAAGATATGTGTCACGTGTCGAGCTCCAACGACCATACCTAGTTATGATCGCGAGAAATCATGTAAAGTCTTAGCTATCCCAGAAGAACTTCGTTGGGAGTTTCATTCTCTCAAAACTATCTTGTACATCCATCAAGTAAATATAATTGAGAATTCGGATCTATCAACAGCATTCCTCACGCCCAGTCACCAGCAAATTATTTCAACTTAAGTATTTATCTCCCACTAACGCCTTTTTAGAGCTGTTGCCGCTGCTTCGCGAACAAGACTCAACTAAGATTCTCCACATATCTAGCTTATACAGTAATCGCGACCTGCGTTCCCGTTGCCGAGTACAAGGAAACCATATATTTCTCCTGAAATGGCTCGGGGTCTCTTGTTTCCAGAGTCTTGCAGGTTTGCAACATCCTCACAACAGTGTACGCAGCTTCAGTAAATGCGAGATTTTCTAGAAGTTCTCGTGTCAGTCTCTCAACGAATGAGGAGTTCTTCAGATTATCGGATATGGAAGTGACTTACGGCCAGGACACATTCTCGGACCCTTCCCAAAAGCAACGTGCTTCCCTTCTGACTTTGAATACTGTTCCCACCTCTCCGGCTTGAACTCCAATGCATCGTCTCCCCAAAGACCTGCATCTCGATGCATCGTCCAGAGAATCATTGCCACGACCTGGCCTTTAGCAACAAAGATTGGCGATTTGCGATCAGGTCCTCCTCCAGTAGGTAGCACAGTGTTACGAACAGCTACGCGATCGACCATAGGTAGGGTTGGGAGGATTCTTAAGGCTTGTAAAGGTGTTAGCAGGTTCGAGGGCATTGGGAGACGAAGACGTTGCTACGTTACGTACTCTCGTCAATCACCCATCTCAGATATACCAAATTCTTCAGCTCCTCATATGTAGGGGGAGATCCATTCAGAGTGGCAATCTCCTTTCTCAGGATCTCCTGCTTGTCTGGATTCCTCGCAAGCAGGTAGAATAAGAAGCTTATCAAGCTCGCTGTGGTATTTCTACCCCCCGACAAGGCACCAAGTATTTGATCGCGGATGAAGGAGATATCGTCTGTCTCCTTAGCGAGCTCTGGAATAAACTCGTATGACTTCTGCCCCCCTTCATCGTCCGCGGAGCCGTCTTTGACTGCCAAGGCTTTCTCGATATATTTCTCCGCATAGTCGCGAACCGTCTTACATCCTTCAAAAAATGCTGGTCCGCGATAGAATTTGATCAGGGGACCCATAACGAAACGCTCGATAACACCTCTGTTAACGGCATCGTATGCGCGCTCGATCTCGATGTTCGCTTCACTTTTGAGAACATATGTGGATTCTCCGAAGAGCACATCAGTGGCGACGTCCATCGTCAAGCTGTGAAGCAATGGGTGGAGATCAACTGTCTGCCCATCGTCTGGAATCTTCTTTCGCATGTTTTGGAAGTGTTCTTCGAATAGGGACATGTTCGAGAGGCTCGCTTTGTTGAATGCAGGACGAAGGATTGCTCTCCCATGGGCCCAGACTTCTCCATTAGACGCCTGAACGGCTTTACCGATCGACGGTCGAAAAGCTTCGGTACGCGCCCATGAAAGTTCGAAATCGTCAGCCTTCGTCTTGAGAACGGCGTTGACATTTTCGGGATCGCAAGTCCAGATTCGAGTGGTGGCTGCGAAACGGAGCGAGAAGGTCCTGGTGCTAAGTTCTTGGAATAGCCGAGTTATGTTGACAAACATCTAGACGCAACATATTCGAGTCAGTCCAGGCTCTCTGTAAAATTTGGCTTCTCAGCGCACAATTGAGAGCGATTTGGCAATCCAGCATCTGACTCACCTCATTGTTCTTCATCCATTGAATTTGGTGGTAGCTGGCATCGAATCCATTAAGCCAAGGATTCTGCTTGAGAGCAGGAGGCGCTTTACAGCCATGATTCGCCGCAAAAAAATTGCGACGTTGAACAGACAGAAATTTAGCGGTACAGAAATAAGCTGCCAGGAGGGCTAAAAGAGTGTAGATGGGCTGTGAAAATGGCATGTTGGAATTTTGCTCAACGTTGACTTAAATGAACAATTTCTGTTTTCCTTCCAGGTGAGATAGTGTGTGTGCAATATAAGAATGTTGAGAGAGTGAAGCCAAACTACGTGCATACTTTCCTCAATAATGAAGACTTGTGGCTTACGAGACCACCTCTTATGTAGAGTCTCGTTTCTCTGGGCAGTCGCGTGGGTTGCCTGCCATGGTACTTACCTTATTGACCTGATGTGTAATGGCCCATGCTAAGGAATGCGTCAGCTCCCCCTCAGTTAGTGTATATCCCCTCAACTGCCGTTACTATCCCCCCTGGCTTGAATGTTAAATGTGTAGAATACTGGACCTCGTGTGGGTAGTTTCTAGGGTCTATCCAATAATTCAGGGTATATTTGGACTCGACCAGGGGCTTAAGAGTCTCTTGAACTTTCTAAAGTTACTTTTGCCTTTATAATAAACCTAAATCTGGCTCATGCTTTTAGGTCATCTAAGGTTATTAATCATGCCATCTAAGGTTATTAATCATGCCGTCTAAGGCTATTAATCATTTAAAACCCGAGGACTAGGTCTTCAGTCCATAAAATACATCACTAACATTCAAGCCAGGGGAGGGATAGTAACACAGTTTTCTAGGGTGGAGCGCTGAAGCGAAGCGCTAAGATTGCCTATCCTACAGGGCACGTGCGTCCCCGGATTCTGCGATTTAGAGGATACAAAGGTATAACAAGTGATATTAGTTAAAATACTAAAGGAAAAGTTATAGTATAGTAATATAAGGTTATAACTTATAAGAGAATAAATTATTTAGCGTTTTATTATAAAATGGTCTGAATTTAAGTAGAAAAATCGTTGCTTTTAATGTAGTGTATATATTTTAGCGTTCTTCGCTTAATTATAGGGCTTCGCTATAGGCTGCTACCCCCTGTAAAAAGTGTGTTTCGTTCGATAGTTAAGAAGATAGATAGAAAGCTTTAGGCCGACAAATTGAAACCGTGGTGGCTCAAAATTTCCGGCCTATTCAACACTTACAGAGTCCTCTGTCCTTTATGGCGGTGATGAGATAAGGCTGTCGTTGTGACCCACGGGTTGCGATGAATCAAAGGACGACCCGAGATTGCTTACAGTCTAATGGAATGGGCTGTTAACTCAGAGATCATCACGGTATCTATCAACCTAGAAAGTACAGTCCTCGAAGCATTCTCTTCATGAAAGATCTTACTATTTTTGATTATCAACGTCATCTTGTATCCTGTTAAGGTCGATCTGAACGATCTCTCGCGAATTTAAATAGTACAAAGGGACAAGTAGCTTGGAGGTTCCTCGTAGAGGATTTAGTACACGTAGGCTATTCGGCATTTAAAAGTTCTCTCAATAGGTTCATACTGACGTGTCGGCCGAGTCTGACCCAAGGAAATATGATGCTAAGCCAGGGCTTGACTTCGCAACATCACTGTATCTAGATCTCTGAAGTGCGCATCTAAGCGAACGATCTTGGCGCCATGACCACCACGTCTCCATAACCATATGATCCACCAGCCTCCGTTTCACTCCATGACGTGCTCATTGGCTTCTTGGATATGATATTGCTCGGGTGAAAGGCGTTGAACAAAGCCATCGTCAAGAACATCAGCGTCGCATCGAAAATGTAGATGTAGACCTCGGTTTTCAAAAGAGCACCATCATGCCCTTGGATATACTCTGCGATGCGAAAAATTGACCTAACCATGATCAAACAACTAGCGACATACAATACGATCATGTATCTTGGCCAGGGAATTTCACTTTTCAGCGATTTGATTGTCGGTGTTCTGGTGATTCTCAGGTGGAAGATGGCTGAGACGACGATGAATATGCCGAAGAAGAAGACCTGGATGAAGAGTCCTCCGGTGATGATGTTTGTTCCACGCTTTTGATCGTCAGAGGACTTAGCTTTAGCAAGCATTCCACCACCTGTAAGGGGGAAAAACACATGTCAGCCGGTATTCCCAGTTATTCGAGTCCTTTTCCCAGGCTGTAACTAAGACTTACCTGCTGACTGAGCCAAGAATGACATGACATCCCCCGCCACAAAGATTTTGGTAAGCCATTTGGCTCGGACGAGCGAAAGATCTTCTCCACCTGTCAACACTATGATACGTCCAAGGACCATATAAATGGAAGCCGCGAACAGCGTCGGCGCCAAGAGAAGCAGCAAGCTTTGCATGATGTAAGGGCCTGTCGTCCAGTTCGGCGACTGATTGCTCGCGATTGCACGACCAATATATCCGAAAATCTCGACTGCCTGACATCAACACATTGTCTCAAGCGACTGTGGGCTTTGTGTTACTTACAGTAGCATCCAATCACGAAGGGAATGAAGTACCACGTTCTTTGCTTTGCAAGTTGAAAGCTGTGGAAAGCGGTCGTGCCGATGAATAAGATAATGAAAATTACTGCAGCAGCCATCGATGGATTGTATTCGAAGAGCACAAAGGCTTTTGGCGCATCCGCGGTGTCTGCCATATTCGTGCAGCCGTCAATCTTGGGTCAAGATTATTGAGAGAACTCTTTTGGCACGCTGGCATTCGTGTACGGAGGATCTGTCGAGGTTTATGGAGGAAAAGTCAAAGAATGATCAAAGGATACAAAGCACTTGATCTTTCGAGTTGATACCAACGCTTTTTCATGTCCCCCTAGCAACAGTGATTATGACAATCACATCAGCACGTTCTCGGATCCTCGTACTGCCGTACAAGCGCTCGCGTTCTCGCTATGCAGGGGGCACTGAGTCGGTACGACCCGTTTCAAAACCTAAAACGAAATGAACACGATGAGCCTCAAGATTGATGCAAGGACGTTTGTTCGTTCCCGTACTCAATTCGCACTCCGGCCGTTATGATTGGCTGTTCTCTTTGATCCATGTCATCGCATCCAGGTACGGGAGATCCACACTTCCTCTTGACCAAACACAGTTCTTCAGAGAACAGACTTCGCTCCCGTCGTTCGTCGTACCTCACTCATTGAGATGTTCCGTTCCGAACTTAGAACACGCGTGCAGGCATATTTACTGTCCATGATCCCCTGAACCCCTGAACCGCTTCCTCAAATGGATGATCCTCTACGGACAGTACTGTATCGAGATGCACCTTCATTGTCTGGATAACGATTGTGAAAATGCTAAAAATAGATTTCATGGTACCAGAGACCACCTCCACAGTTCGCATCGTCGGTATAGATATGGCTGGCCCCTCCCATTTCAAGCAAGGACTGCACATTGCCAGCAGATCATTCCACTCCTTCACACTTCGTTCTTGCTCGTGTTAGTTTCTGATTTTTTACATTTGGGTCCGACTTCCTTGACCTTTCTTACATTTGGCGATTCAATCTGTTTTCATTCAGTACTTTCACTACTGCCTGGTACTCGCACAATGTCGAACTCAACCGCGGATGCGGCACCGAAGAATTTGTACCATTATGATCCTAGTCCCAACCCTGCTCTGGTCGCCGCAGCATTGTTTGGAATGAGCGCAGTACTCCATCTTATCATTATGATAAAGAAGCGGACATTCTTTTACGCGGCGATGACTGTCGGTGCTTTCAGTAGGCCACTCATAGATCCTCAAGGCATCAATCTAGGCTAACCAGGTGATCAGTGATGACGGGCGGCTATGGAGCTCGTTATCTCTCCGCCAAATCGCCTCACGTAGTCATGCTTTACGTCGCTCAAAGTCTTCTCATCCTTCTACCGCCGTCTCTGTACGCAGCAACCATATACATGATATACGGCAGAATCGTGCTTCTTGTGAATGCACCAGACGCTTCAGTGATCCGGCCGACCCGAGTGACGAAGATCTTTGTCATCGGAGACGTCCTCGCATTTTTCATTCAATCAGCTGGAGGTGGAATGATGGCACAGGAGGGTAAAGCCGAACTAGGCAAAACCGTTCTCCTCACCGGTTTGGGCGTACAACTCATATTCTTCGGGTTCTTCCTTCTGATTGCAATAATCTTCGACCATCGAATGACACAATCACCTATGCGACATATAATCCCAAAGTACGGCAAGCATAGCTGGAGGAAATTGCTTGTGCTATTGTTGGGCGCCGCGGTCATCATCGTCGTTCGATGTCTCTACCGAATTGCCGAGTACGTGTTGGGGACGGACGGTTATCTGTTGAAACACGAGTGGTGTGCGTATGCTGGTGACACAATCCCGATGCTGGTCGTTCAAGTTGCGTTCCATGTTGTCCATGCTGGTGATGTGTTTCCCAAGCCGGGTGAAGAGAAACAACTGGATGAGAGTTACATCAGCTTGACAGAGCGAGTGTAAAAAATCTGTATGCGATTACATATCTGTTCAACGTGGCTTGGCAAATCTTTGGAAAATAGCTCGTATTTTGGACCGCATCCTCAGGATGGACTGATATTAGGTCGATTCTTGGAGCCTCGGTGGTGGGCAAAGGCTGAGGGGAAGAGCACACTTGATAAATTGAAAAATATCGCGCCAATGCGGCATTTGACTAAGCTCTCGTGTGTGAGTTGCTCTTCTAGATGAAACGATCTCCATCATGTGTCTCTGGGGTGCCAATCATATTGCCTTCAACCTGCGATTACTTCATCCAGTCGTTGACACTTTCCCAATTCATTTTACCATCCAGCGCTCTCATATGGGACCAAAGATAGTGTGAACAGGGGAAGAGTCTATCGCCGTTGATATCTTTTAAACGACAAGTGACACAGCTGACTCTTCCTTCAGGAACTTCCGGGAATGATGAGGCTTCGCTCTCGCGAATCGGTCGAGTGTCCTAATGGTAGACGTCACGCTTATGTCTACCATTATAACGAACTGCGAACGGCGGCTATGGAGTGTTGAAATCCGACAATAAATCGGTCCTGCCTTCAGCTTTGGCCGGGAATGTTCGCGCGCGCCGATCTACAGGGTTACCCTGCTGTTTAACTTGAGCCTTGAAGCCCGGATTCTCGAAGTAGAAGTGAAACGAAACACTTTCCAAAAATCTCCAGATTTCTCTTTAAAGGCATCGATCAATGATCTTTATTTCGAGCCAGGTATGGTTGACATCTTATCTGATCTAACACGGACCTTGAGTCCGCTCCTTCGGCTGTCACGGTTGCCCAGGACATTGGAAGAGACCCCCTTTGAGCAGGTCTGAAGCAAAGACTGGAGGTGATCTTATGAGAATGGACGAGAAATTGTCAACGCGATTAAGGAACGGTGCAACGATGTGCTTTCATAAAGCTAGCAACATCTTGATCAAAAGGAAGTCCAGTTTGCAAGCTCAAGAAACAAAAGTTTGCTGAAATGGCAGTAAATATTGCAAGAACTTCGAGTACGAGTTTCAGATGTTGAAAGATTCTGTATTTGATCCCTACGCCCTGGATCGACGTATTGATGTAATAGACAGTGAGGTAGGAAAGCATATCAGATCTCACACGCGTTTGGGTTGTTTGAGATTAGTTGTTCGGTGAAACGTTCTCCCGAATACGCGTGCTCCATTATCCTGATGATCGTACCTCTTTGGACAACCAGCCACAGGGCGAATGTCTAATAATCGAGACAGAGGCTATCATAGATCATTGTTCGAGGTCGATCATGATGCTTCATAGCTTTCTCCTGATGAACAATACGTCGCGTAGATCACGTGCATACAGTAGCCTTTAGTCAGCACTTGATGGAAGTTCATTTTCTCCGTTTGTCGAAGTTTCCCAACTCGAGACCCAGGCCAACTGTAAAGCAATACCACATACAACGTCCACCTCCCAAGTATCACATCGTCCATCATGGCACGCGGACTCCAGAAGGTAAACATGGACCGCATCGCTGCAATGATCGACCGCTGACTTCACCGCCCAGATCGAAGCCCAGCAGAAGGCAGCAGAGAAAGCCAAGAAAGGTGGCAATTCCATCCTCAAGAAGGACAAGGGAATGAAGTTTCAATGCGTATGGCTGCTAGGTCTCCATTAGGAGTTTACTAACCTTGACTAGTCGACATGCAGAGCAGAGATTGATAACCTTAATAACATGAAAATCCACTGGAGTGTAGGTGCCCCGAACAGCACGAATGGACTTCGAACTAACCAAGACAGTCGAAACACCCAAAGCTTGCTACCCCCGACTGATGAATTTGCAAGTATGGGAAAAGCTCCAGCTGCGGACTCGAGCAAGAAGTGAGCGAGACCTACCGTCATGTGACCGTCATGTGATGTGATGAAGTGTTTCATTGCCGGAACCAGACAGAGATGATAGAGAGATACCCGGACCATTGCAGCATATCAATATAGTGGCTTCCTGAGGCTCTTCTGCTTTCCTGAATGCATGTGGCACGTCTCTAATCACTTGGTGGTTGACATTATCCTCATCCTGGTTGAGCAGCCTGAAGAACTAACCCAAGCCACCCGTCTCCGACGAACAATTGAGGCGTCCCTGAGCTGTCTCTTATTCATTCTTTCTGGAAACTCAAATGCTTGTCGTTTCTCCTTCCAGATGGTGGGCCAGGATCCAATACGCGTATCGGATTTTCAAGTGTATTCTCGCTAATTCTTGGCATGACAACCCGCGTATGGACCACTTAGTCACCGGAGACATCGCCCAGCATAGCAGTTCAACCCTGCCCTGCTTACCGCAATCGTCCTTCCTGAGTCACTCGATTGATTGACAATGCTGCCCTCTTCATCTCCATTGAGTGCGGCTGACCTGTGAATCGTATCTACCATGCTCGGAATGGTGTTCAACCGGGATGGTTCTCAAGTTGACACGAGTATTGCAGAGAGGCCGCGCACGCATGCGAACACTTCCAAAACTTGCTGTTCGGTGATTGTAAAGTCTTGATATATATTTCTGGCTTTTGCTTATATATTGATCATTATCTCCATCAACATTCCGTTCGTCAATTGTTCTCGTAATCTCCTTTTGCTTCGCGCTCCGTTCGATTCATCAAGTATTACACTTTCAAGTACACGAAAGCCCCTCCTCCCATTCTCAACAATACGCGAATGGCAAAGCTCGAAGCCTACAAAGGCGTGTACTATTTCTGGGCGTTCTTACCTTCCCAAGCCGCTTCCATCACTTTCCTGCTTCTTTTCCTTTCGACCACTATCCTACATTTCTGGAGGATCTACAAACTCCGCACTTGGTTTTGTCTATCTTTTGCGATAGGATGCTTTAGTACGCACCTCTCGACTACTAATTCGATGAACAGCTAGCTCTGACATTCCAATGTAGGTGAAGTTCTCGGTTTTGCTGGACGAGCAGCTGCATACAACTATTCCGGGTCTATTGTCACGTTCCTCATTCAAGCTATCTTCCTGGTCATTGCTCCTGCTTTCTGTACGTACCCCCGAACAGCTCCTTCATCGCCGTGGCCGTAATCATACAACTTCTGCTGATTACTCCTTCAAACCAGTTGCCGCCTCAATATACATGACCCTCACACGCATCATACGTACAGTCAAGGGGGAACACTTATCCATCATCCGAATCAACTGGTTGTCCAGAACATTTGTGATCGGCGATCTCATTTCGCTGAATGTGCAGTCTGCGGCCTCAGGACTGAATTCTACACCCAAGATAGCGCAGATTGGAGAGTATATCGTGGTTGCGGGACTGTTCATGCAGCTAATTCTGCTCGGGTTATTTTTCGTTGTTGCTATCATTTTCCAAAGACGGTTGGCCAAACAGCCGACGAGAGAATCGTGAGTGCCATTTGTCGTAATGCTCTTCTTTCTGTTGATCGCCCATTTGGGGACTTCAAGACACCCAGCCGATCACGATCATTGTGTGGGATGAATAGTAACACGGTATTCTTACAGATGCACGACAGAAAAGCCATGGCGTCAGACACTCAATATGATATATGTCGCAAGCACTCTTATTTTCGGTCGATCAGTCTTCCGAGTTGTGGAGTACATGCAAGGCCACGATGGATATTCCTTGACACACGAATGGACCCTGTATACGTTCGATGCGGTGCCGATGTTTGCTGTTACTATCATCTTCTGGTACTGGTACCCAGGATATGTCCAACCTGAAGCCGAGGATGTGGAGAGGATAGAGCTGGCGAATAGTGGGGCCAAGTTTACAAAATTTAGATGGAGTCGATAGACGGGATTGTACAGTGCGAGGTCCTGGCACATTGCCACGAAACTTGGGAGCATTTAGTGCTGGGATATTCTTGTTGTGAGATTACCGAGATAGAGGCGTACTTTCAAGCAGTTCGCATTTGAGCATAGATTTTAAAAGACATACTGTGGAAATCGAACAACTCATTTTCTATGGATATTTTGTAGCTTTGAATATCACGCTTGTACCACAGAAGCATCATGTTGGTCTTCATGTTGCAAATTTAATGGTTCTCGCTCTCCAGGAACCTGAAAAGCTGGAAGGTCTTTCCTCGGTCAGGGTGTTGATATGGACCCACGATCTGATTGGCTATGAGGCGACGTTCTACCCCACCATTCTTGGCGCAATGTCCCGACCCCGTCGACAAATTCATCATTCATCACGTACACTGTAAGGCATCAGCGCAACCTCTAACTTATCTTCAAACTATCATATCAACGCACACATGAAGGACCTCGGTATATTAATCGAAGTTAACCGGTCCCTTATCGTTGTTCACGAATCACTCTCGGTACCCCACGATTTCCCCTAAATCTTGAAATTCTCCCACCCTATGATACGCAGAAGCCATAAGAAGTCCCGACAGGGGTGCGCGGAATGCAAGCGTAGTCATAAGAAGGTATTTCCTAATCTTGGCACTTTACAACATTCTTTTTCATGTTCACAAATGCTGATTGCAAGGCGTCATCATAGTGTGACGAGACTCGACCATCATGTGTCAACTGCACCATCGCCAATAAACAATGCTCTTATACCCAGGCCGCAAGGAAATCTGATTCGACCAGTCAGAGCCCCAGCAGCAGACAGGGATTCATTTCAGTTTCTGAAGATCTGGCTGGCTCTCCAGATCAGAGCCCCAACGCCCAAACTCCTCACCGCAGCCAGCCGGGAACACCAGCACCAGCACCTTCTCGTGCCGAGCCTTATGTCAACATCCTTCACCTAGAGCTCTACCAGAATTTAATTACTGAAAATATTCCCACGTTTGACGATGAAGCATCGAAGGCTGAATGGGTTGCTACCACCAATCGAGTAAGGCTACCGAATTTCCAGTCTCGATTTACATCCATCTTCGGAACTCGTACCTCTGGTCCCTGGCTGTTTTCTAGCCTTTCCGATGGTAGCGAGATATGTATGAGGTACTAACGTTATTTTAGTACACTTTCGAGTATCCATACATCATGTACGAGTCCCTTGCCATGTCAGCGTTCCAACTCAGCATCAAGCACCCTTCAAAATCCACCATGTACCTTGCCGAATCAACAGCCCTACAAGCACAGGCACTATCCATCTTCAACGAAGCATGTCCTACCCTCACACCAGAGAATACAGTCCCAGCGTTCCTCTTCGCCGCCATCCTTGGCCTTCATTGCTTCTGTGATACTTTCTCGGCACCAAGCCCAGATTTAGATACCTTCCTAGATCGTTTGGTACAGTCTATACGACTTTTGAGAGGCATTCGAGCCACGACCGGAACATCTTGGGACTATATCAGGAATTCAGACATCAAGGTTCTCCTCGCCGACGAAGGCCAGGCTCTAGAACGCGATGACAACGTCACCCGTGCATTCGACAATCTCAAATACACGTTCTCTCAATCTCACACCCTCTCCGCTTTCGAAGCCAAAGTCTACGGCGAAGCCATAGATGGCTTGATCAAAGTTTACAATTCTCAATTGCCGAATGGGGAATCTAAAATTCTCCCAGATGCAAGGATCGTCATGTCCTGGCCCATTAGCGTCTCAGCCGAATATACAGAACTACTGCAGCGGAGAAAGCCCGAGGCGTTAGTTGTCATGGCGCACTTCTCGATCTTGTTGCATTGTAGAAGATCGTATTGGGCCGTCCGCGAGGCGGGGAGTTTCTTGCTTGCTGCTATCGAAGAATACCTTGGTGAGGAGTGGGCGCATTGGTTGCTTATCCCCAAGGAGATAATACCGCCGTTAGATATGTAGACCTATCAGAGCTTGTGGGTCTCGTAAATGTGTCAAATCAAGTTTCCTTTCGGCTACCAGGGTCTGCAGTAGAGTATGGGGAAAAAGGAGGAATGGTCTTGTTGCTGATCTCTTTGTCATTTTCCCGCATGCTTGACTTTCTTCAATTCGAGCATCCGCCATTGAGTGTTTCTGACATCTACCTCCCACCGACAGAAGGATTCCTGATTCAGACCAATTGAGTTGAGCGTCACCTGAGGCGTTCGCCACACTTCGCTTGGCTGCTGAGAACGCAGCGGGGCTTGGCTGTGGGCAGCACCTCGCTTCACTGTGTTGTGGGATCCGGCATTTCGGCAACAGGTGGGATGTCGAGTGGGAGGCAGCTAGCTGAACGGCAAGCCCACGATGCTTCGAGCAGATGATGTAAGACGAGGGGTTGAAACTCTTTGAGAAATTTCGTGTGAAGAGGCGTATTTAAGTCTCGTCGTGTTCCTCTCTGGTGGCAATCATCAAACATCAGAATACTCAACTCTCCTGCACCAAGAACTTCTCACATCGTTCATTCAACTTCATATTATTTACTCCTATCCAGATCCTATCACAAGTAAATCGTACGTCAACAGCTGAAAATGTCTTCTATAAAGAACGTTGTTCTCGCCGGAGTAGGTCACCTCCTTGTCCTCATGACGGAAGTAGCTAATCTTGGTTACAGGCATCCGGTAACCTTGGTCCAGCAATCCTCCAAGCCCTCCTCGACTCCGGCAAATTCAACGTCACGGTACTCACTCGTGAGGAATCCAAGGCGACCTTTCCCTCCGCAGTAAAAGTCATCAAAGTCGACTACTCTTCTCTCGAGTCCCTTACTTCAGCCTTCCAAGGCCAAGATGCCGTCATTTCCACCCTCAGCGCTGTTGCCCTCTCCGACCAAACCCGTATGATTGACGCCGCCATCGCCGCTGGCGTGCAGCGATTCCTACCCTCAGAATTCGGTTCCAATCTCGAGAACCCGAAAGCCAGAGCTCTCCCTGTCTTCGCCGGCAAAGTCGAGGTCCAGAACTATCTCGTCGAGAAGAGCAAATCTAACCCCAAGTTCTCGTACACCATCATCCGTAACGGTTTTCTCCTCGACTGGGGTCTTCAGGTCGGCTTTATTATCAACACCAAGGATTTTAAGCCTACCATTTACGGTTCCGGAGACCAGGAGTTCTCTACCACATCACTCGCTGCTGTTGGCCAAGCCGTTGTGGGAGTCTTGAGCAACATTGCCGAGACGGCAAACAAGGCGGTGTATGTTGAGGAGATTGCGCTGACGCAGAACAAATTGTTGGCAATGGCGAAAAAGCTCACGCCTGGGACGACTTGGGAGCCAGTACGAGGTGACTTGGATGCGATGAAGGCTGCGTCGGATGAGAGATTGAAGCAAGGATTGTTTGATGATGAGACATTCTTCCCTTACATCTTTATGGCTGGGTTTGGGGAGGGGTATGGAGCAAAGTTGCAGAAAGTTGATAATGAGCTTCTGGGGGTGAAGAGAATTACCGAAGCAGATGTTGAAGCTATGCTGAAGACTGTAGTCCAGGGCTAGACTTAGACTGACGGAAATTCGAAGCATTGATTCGTAGGAATAATAAAGAAGTTTCTATTTGCAGTGACGATGTTACATGACAGCCTCATGTTACGGGCAATAAATATTCTTGCCCTGTAGCCTATATAATGAAACATCTTCAATTATTTTTCGCGCGATTTGGAACTGGACCTCACGATCAATATCAATCTGTCATGGGTTACGATAGTGTGAAATTCCTAATCTGAGGCCATGTCAGGACAAAGTACCGCACCGCCCAAGTCCAACAGCACCCAAATATGAAACCTAGGAGATTAAATGTAAGCCGACACTGCCGGCGGGAACTAGCCTTCCGAGCAACATCTTCTGCTGTCAGCTGAAAACAAAGTTGATCTTACGCGAGGCCGCGCCTCGCTCTGGGGAGCGATTCCGGCAACCTTGTCGCAAATCAAGTATGCGACAAGGAAATGGAGAAATGTAGCACCGACATGAACAGTATAAGAAAACGAATTATCAAGCCAGCAGTGTAGAGATTTGCTATTCCGAAGACAATCTTGTGAACTGTGATGAGTGTAGAACTCACCAGCCAATGTCAACAAATCCGGGCCAATCCTCGCTTATGAAGACCGCTTCAGCAACGGCCACGGACATTGACCGAGCTCCACTTTTTGATATTCCATCATCTGGCACTCGAGCTTTTACAACATAAGATTTACAAATCCCCCACCTTCAAGTGCTGCATCAAACACTTAAATATAACTACTGTCATCATGATCCGTTTACAAAGAATAGCGAGTCGTCAACTATTCCCAGCAAAGTCTGGACGCCTCACACCCCGCCATCTAACACCTCTCAAAATGTCAGCCAATTCAAATCGACAACTCACCACTTCACACCAAATCAAACCTCCAGAAGGATCATGGGACAGCCACATCCACATCATCGATCCCCAAAAATACCCATTCCCCACCAGCATCCCCCGAGTTCCCCACTCAGGCACAATGTCCGGAGCGCTCTCCAACGCCTCACGCCTCAGCCTCCCGAACATGGTATTCGTGCAAGTCAGCACCTACGGCAACGACAACACCTGGATAATCGACGCTCTGAAAGAACTCGGTCCATCTCGAAGTCGTGGCGTCGTTGCATTTGATCCAGATACTATCGATTTCCAGACCCTTCAGCAATGGCACGATCTTGGTGTGCGTGGCGTGCGCTTGAATCTGAGGTCGACTGGGACGGAGTTGTCGAAAGATGAGATTCAGTCAGCGCTGCGTAAATATGCGGAGAAGCTGAGGCCGATGAAGACGTGGTCGATTGGTTTGTATGCTGATATGGCGATGCTGGATCATGTTCAGCCACTGATGTCTGAACTGGGGGTGAAGATCGTGCTAGAGCATTTCGGATCTCCAGCGTCGTTGCCGTTAAATACGGCCAAGGAGCCAGGCTGGGATTCTCTGCGGAAAATGATGGAAGATCCTCGAGTATTTGCTAAAATTTCGGCGCCGTATATTTTCTCCAAGGATCCGGAGTTCAAGGACTTGGAGGTTTTAGTGAAGTCGCTTTTGAGCATGAGGGATGGAGATGGTATTGTCTTTGCTTCGGATTGGCCGCATACGCAGTCGAAGGGGTACGATGCGATGCCTTTCTTAGAGAAATGCCTGGAATGGTGTGGTGAGGACGAAGAGCTCAAGAGGAAACTCTTCCGAGATAATCCCCAGAGACTTTGGGATGTTCGATGAAGAGTGATTGATGGTATCGGAACCGGCTGTGCAAAGAAGAGCACTTGTTCCAGATGCAGCAATGCAGTATTAATTACGATACACCAATCTTGGGGGATCTTATCTCGACGCTCCGATATTTCGTAGAATCTGAGGTAAAAGTCCTTTGTCTTTGTTGATACATGGTTTGCTGTTCCGAAAAAAATCTAGATTCTGTTGAGCTAAGCAGTTCATGTAGCATTTGAAGATGCTTGACTTGCCGTGCTCTAGTTCCGTCAACATTTCAATCATAGCATAGGGCAATCTAGGTTGGGGAGAAGCAGATGCAAGAGCTGTAGAAACGCGTGTACGATTCAAATTCAACAGATAACTCAAGAAGCGGTAGCTAGGAAAGATGTTTGTGTGGAACAACAGACATTGTGTGGACACACCTGGGAAGTTCTAAGCGATCGAATCAAGTTCTACCTTTGGCCAACGCAACATGACCATGCCAGAAAGAACTGCCCAAGGCTGAGAGACAGAGGAGAAATCGTATTTGGTATCACCGCACCTAAAAGCTACAGAAAGAATTCCGAAGCATACCTATTTGTATATCCCACATGTTATCCCAATCATCTAAACGAAAAAAGACTCGCTAAATTCACGACTCAAAACACGGTTCCACTCCGCTTCTCCCCCTCCCTACCTCCTTTCCCCTATCCCTCTACCACTACCACCTCCCAAATCCCCATCTTCATTCCCATCCCCCTCCCGATCTGAATACGGATCCCGCAATCTCTCATTCAGCCCTCTCCTCCCCGCTCCAAACGTCCCCCCGTCACTCTCCAACAGCGAAATCTCCCTAAACTGCGCACTACTCATCTCGCCCCTATCCTCAAGCCTCACCGCACTCTCTCCGGCCTCAGGGATATGAAACAATGCCTCCCTAGGACTCGGAGTCCAGTCCGGACTTCCTACCGGTCCACCAGGAAGGGGCACAGGTTCGCTCCGCCTCCGGCTCACCATCCTGCCCATCCCCAGCCCTTGCAAAGCGCGTGTAAAGCTGGAGCGCCTATCGCCGTCACGACCGGCGTCGAGCTCGGCAAGGGCAGCGCTGGACGTCTGGCTTATTTGCGAGATGTCGCTCGCGTCGCTCCAGTTCCTGCCGTGTTGGCTTGGTCGACGACCTGTCTGAGTCTGGGGGGAGATTTGTGAGCTTTGTGAGTTGCGGTGTTCGTATTGGATTTGGGTTTGCAGTGGGAGGTCAAAATAGCCAGCATTGGGATTGTGGTGCATTGGTGGGGTGGATTCCAGTGAAGGGTTTCTGTATCCGCCGGAACTAGACGAGTATTGGGATTCGGAGCTGGACACAGTATTGTAGCCTTTTTGGTAGTGTGTGTGTGGTGGGGAGCGGGGTGAGAAGGGGCTGGTGAAGCTTGGTGTGCTGCGGGGAGTGTTGGCATCAACGTCAAGTTCGTGGGCGTAAGTTGTTGAGGAGGGGTTGCGGGAGTGGTAAGGGCGGCGGATGCTTCCTGATGCTTGGGAGGCGGTCATCATGAGAGGGTCGACGGACATGGCGTCAATGTCTTGATTTCGGGGGATGGAGCGACGGGAACGATGGCCACTTGATGAAGATTGCGTGTGTGTGTTTGCCTCAGATAGGCGAATCGCGCGGTTGAGGCGCTTGATGATGAAGAAAGCGGCTAGGAGGATAATGAGGAGGATCGCCACGGCACCGCCGATTATCCCGGCTATCTGAGTAGTTGTGAGGCCTGAGTCCTTGGTGCCTGCTGCTTTGACTTTCTCAGAAGCCGTTTCGGAGGGTATGTATTTCCCAAGAAGACCATTGTCTCCCACCGTTTCTGTGGGATCTGGTGCTCCTAGTATAGTTGATGAAGTGATGGTGGCTGTAAGCGTGTGTGGGTTGAGATTCACGTCCGTCGTTGTTAGCGTTTCTGTGTAGGTGAAGATTGAGATGTCTGTCGCATAGCATGAGTTGAGGGCACAACCGAGACCTGATGAGCAGCACCCATAATTGAGTGATGCTGGGCAAAGATAGGAATTTGCACCGCAGGTTCGAGTCTTAGTCACTCCGGCTACAGGGATGCAACCATTTGTAGCACACTGATATCCTCCAGGACAGCACCCACCTAATGGAATCAGCCAGAGCAGAGCAACAGTGCATTAGATACCCACCTCCTTCAGGTATTCCACAAGCGACGTAGCCAGATGTCCCACAAGCGGATGCCGGGGCAGCAGAACTTGGGAAACAGCTACTTGTCCCACAGACTCGATCTTTAGGACAACATCCTCCACTCATGGATTTCGGGCATAGGTTGTAGTCCACCGGGCACGAAGTCAAGTCCCTCTTCTGTCCTTGAATCCCATCATGTATCATGTCCCATTTGATCGACCCAAGTTTCCGTCTGACAAGCGAAGGACCGTCTGTTATCTTTGGGTATGAGACGATAATGGTGGATCTGACAGTCGCAGTCGGTAAGAATATCCTCTGCTCTTGCACCACTTTCTGGACACCACCTGTCCTGCCCTCGTCATCCGACCTTCCAGACTCCGTGTCCCTTCTCGATCCACAAGATCCGCCAACTAGTCCCAAGAAAATCGCCCCTCGCCAGCCCGCAGAAGCAAGCATCTTTGCGACGCTTCCAGCAATCGAGCCTCGGTTCCGTGAGCGTTCAGCATCAATCGATCAATCGCCTAACGTCCCCATCAACCTACCCACGTTCAAAGTTGCAAGCCCAGAATAGAGATTCCATGAATAATAGCGATAGCGATAGCGAGAGCAGAAAATTGTCAATCGTGATGCGTCGTCAGAAGAAAGCCGGCACGGCTGGCCGCTGTCTCAGATCCAGACGCTCGATAGATAAGCAGTGAAGAAGTGGGGAGCGAAGGATCTGGGGAGAGCCTCGTGGGCTTCAGGATCACTGACAGCTTGCTTCAAAGGACTCGAGTGGGAAGCCAAGCAGGAATGACCGAAAGCAATTCCAATATGAAACACCAACAAGCAAATGCGCGCAATAAAACAGGCCGCAGTAAGTATGTTGGAGGAATAACAAAGGAAAGTCGTCAACAGATCGACAAGAAACCTTCCTACCTAAATCCCCCGCTGGCTCAACTAGCCGGCCCAGGCTCGAATGATCTGCCCGGCAGCCCGCCGCCCAGCACCTCTGCAAATCCCCATGCAACCACCGACCACTAGATCGTGGTTGGAGAGCTGGGATCCAACGCATCTCAGCCTCCCTGCGTCTGTCTTCCGACTTTGGGGGCTGTCATGGTCCGATTGCATGGACTCACTGATTGGTGCGCTTTGCTTTCAGTCAGCCAGGAGCTGCAAAGCTTCTCACTCGACCAATTGGGGTCGTGAGGGATATTCTAGGAGGCGTCTGAATGGCCTGTTGGAGGAGAGGAAGGCCGGTGTCTGTTGCAGCATGCAGAAGTGTGTGATCATGCGAATTGTGAGTGGTTGGGGATGCCCTTTGGCGCTGTGAGGGAGGGGTTGGGTGACAGAATGCATACATAGACATGTCGGCTTGACAGCTGCGGGAGGGTTGACGATGGACGAACGGTGCGGGGCACTTCCGTTGTTCGTGCTCTTGAAAGAGCCTGGTCCACCCGAGCTTCGCAGTGAGACTTCATCGAGCTGCAATGCCCCTCAGCCGTGGTGGGGGAAGTTTGGTGCTCTCGTGAGATCTCACCAAGGTGGTCTGGTTAGAATGCGGTCGAAGAAGCCTGCCTTCCAGTCAGCGAGAAAAATTAGGCGCCGCCGTAGCGGGTTCATCGCTAAAATGCACCAACATTCCTCCGGATGAATGCCAGCCTTTCTGCAACTACATGACCAGGACCAGAACCAGAATTATAAGCATACGACCCCTCACACTTGGCCCCCGAGACTACGACTGTAGAAGTGTGGCGGGCATACTTGCATGTTGCCAAGTGTGCACGGGAAAGAGAGCCCGGCTATCCAGCAACATGCATGGCGTTCTCGCAACAAAAGAGAAGAAACATAAAAGAGATTCATGGCAATGTCAACAAGAGACGAAAAGAAAATACCCCATTCAAAGTGGAGGAATTGCGGACAGATTGTGAAAGCCTTACCATCACGAACAGGAAGCATCATCTGTTCCCAAAGTGTGTACAAATTCTCGATTTCATGTGGGTATCTAGCCAGCCCCTAACTGTCATCCAGAGCCGTCGCAGATGAACTGGCAACATGAGTCCTGTAGGTACTCATAATGACCTATTCATCTCCCAACTCCTATTGCAGACTATTGCTAGCCAGAGATCGTCACATCATCCACATCTCCCAGCTTGCAAATCAAAGGTATATCGTAGTCTGAATCCAAGTCTGAAAGAAATCAATCGCCAATACGCCGCACCGTGCTGTCTCTGGAAGAAGTAAGGATATCATAACACTTCTCAAATGTCGATCTGAATGCTGTCGGATGATACCGTGGAAGAACTTTGCGACATTGCTGGCAGTGGCCGAGCGACGCGGGAAAATCAAAGGCTGTCTGTCTGCGTCGATGTCCCCGGCAAAGTCGTGTGGATGTCTTCGCACTTCAATCTCTGGCCGAGAAATAAGCAATGTTAAGCTACAAGTAGAGCGTCCGAGATGGATGGTCCGAGATGGATGATCAAGTGGTAGATCTCTTGGCGTTGAGAGCAACCAAGCACTTCTGGCACTGTAGAAGCTCACAGTGTGGGCACTTGAATCCAGCTGGACCTCTCTTCTGGTTGCAAACCATGCACTTATATTTGGCTTTTCCCTGGTGTTTTGGCCAAAAGCTGACGTGGAGGCAAGTAGCACGCTTCTCGGCAGCCGTGGTAGCATTCTTCTCCTCCCATATCTGCTCCTGTCGTTCCTTCTCGTTATTGGCAGTCTTCTCCTTGGCAGCTTGCTTCGCAGCTTCCTCGGCCTTCTTCTTCTCCTCGCGGGCCGCCTTCTCAGCTTGTTGCTTTGCCAATCTTGCTTGCTGTTCTGCACGGTGCTTCTTTTGGATCTTCTCTTGCTCTGCTAGCTTGGCCATGTGGGCTTCGAATGCGGCTGCTGCCTGTTCCTCGCGGCGGCGGAAGGACGTGAAGAAGGGGTCGGTTCTTGGGTCATGCTCAGTGTGAAAATGAAAATGGTGTCGGGAACTGTATTGAGCGTTAAAGAACTTGTTCATGAAGTCCTCGTGTGCAGCATAACCATATGCGTAGGCATATCCATCCTCGTCATCGGAAGCGTCGTAGTAGCTCGAGAATCTGGATTCTGGGGAGGGTGGGCCACTATCGTATTGGGCACGGAGTGTGGTGTCTGAAAGTATTTCGTGGGCTGCGTTGATCTATAATAAGGCAAAATTAGCATCTGATGTGGTCTGGAGCTCGCAGACCCCTGTTTGATATTTCAGGCAAGCAGGGACCGATGACTTACGCGCTGCATCTTCTCTGTGGCTTCTTCATTGTTTGGATTCTTGTCTGGATGATGCTCTCTGGCAAGACGACGATAGCTACTGGTGATTTCAGTAGCAGAGGCGCTTGAACTCAGCTCGAGAGCCTCGTACAGATCAAAATCCGGTCTGCTAGGCATCGTGCAAACGGAACTTATTTCGACTTCGGAAAAAGGAAATTTATTGAGACACAGTTCTCGAAGTCCTGGCGTAGCTTTGAGTATTGGGGAACGAGGGACACAAAAGAAACTGCTGGCAACAGTATAACCTTTTTGCTGCTGTTGTACAGATGAACGTCTGGTCGAGATTGGTGGTGGAGGCGAGGGAGGAAGGTGGAACGAGGAAGACCAGAAGGGTCTGAAATTGTGATTTGAAATTGACGAACTGTCAAGGGGTTGGCAGGATAGTGAATTTGAAAGGTGATGACGTTGAAGGAGAGATAAAAATCGAACTTCGTTATCCACAAGACTGGACGAGAAGTTCACTTTCTGAGAGACGTGTTTGTCTGAACGCGGAACCACGTGATGGAAGTTTAAGCTTACCCGCCATTTATTGTCTTTACTTTATCTGCTCTTCTTGTCTGCCTTTATGCCTTTCTGTGAGATCTTGGTAAGATTGAGTTATACTGTTTGTGTGCTTCTCAACTTTTGTACATACTTCCCACGGTTTCCGCCATTCATATGGAGTCTCGAAGTAAGCGCAAGTAAGGATTGCTGCAGTGAAAACCCATTGGGAGCTGGAGATTGAGCCATATTCTTGTAATGGAACCGCAAATAAAAGTTCTTTAACCGTGCATATACATATCCCTTCATCATCTTAGTTTTGAAACTACCAGTTCTTTGTCAATCTCAAGATTGTGCCTTCGGTTCAATTGTCTTCTCCTGAGCCTCATAACTTTCCTTGTCTCTTTTCAGGTCATGATATCGTTGATGAAATCCCATAGTAGAGACTTCAGGCTTCATAAGTTCTTATTCTGCACCCAAAATGAAAATGGCTGTTGTCAATATTGATGTTCGGTTGAGGTCAGAACGAAACTTCGGTGGTTTCCGCGAATCAAATGATACCGAGGCATATTTTTCCATGACTCGATGCAGAAGGCATGTTCCGACCCTCAATCTGGGCGCGTCTTCAACAAGATTCTTCAAGCAACAGAACAGCTGGATGTATGAATATGAATCTTGCTAATAAAATCACGACATCACACTTCTTCATGGCCGAATTTTAAAGGTCAATAGATCTGCAGCGAATGTTCTTCGTTCATTCTAGCTTCACGGGCTGCATCGCCAAGATGTCCTTGATATCTGCCCAGGATTGCCCCGGATCACGTTCTCCCTCGTATTTAAACTCCACACTTATCGCCTTCATCCAATCCGCGTTTTCACCATCCATGCCCTTGCCCTACCCCGCAAATGGGCTGGCTGCTCTGGCTGGCTGGCTGTTCGTTCTCCGCGAATGGGGAAATTTCCCCTTCGTCCTTCGCTGTTCTCCTCTCGTACCTACATTGCCTGCCCCTTCTCTCGACTTCCTGCCAATCTGTTCGTTGGAGGCTTCCAAGTTGTCGACATTGACGTGTGGTGTACGTACTTGAGCAGGCGATGATCGCAGTCCAGCATCAAAATGCTCATCTACACTAAACGCGTTGCGCCGAAAGCTCCCAAAAGACGCTCTCGAGCGGGTAATTGTGCTCTTCCCCAGGTATTGAGCCTCAAGCTGACTTAGGATTGGCATTAAGGGTGCATACACTGGTAAGCTAACACTTCCTCTTCGCCATTGTATCTGCTAACTGGTTCCAGCAAAGAGAAGGTACACAGTTCCAGACAGTCTGCCCAGCGAAGACCTTATCTAACAGCCCCCGCAGAAGAAAAAGTGTAATGAGAACAGACCCCAATGCGACCGCTGCCAGGAACGAGGCCTCGACTGCGAATATGAGGCCGTGAAGCCTCGAAAGCGGCGCCGGACGTCGATGGCCAGTTCTGCCCTCTCCCGCGAAAACGATTGCGACCGCTGGCCTGGACGATTCGAGAACGGAGACATATATTACGATGCGCAGAGTAATGGGGATGCGATCAGCAAGTGGGAAAACGGCTCTGCATACCAGTACCAAGGCTCAGAAGGTTCGGTTGATTGGGATGCGCCGTATGGAAATGATGTGGAGGAGATTGTGCGGTCGGATTCGATCCCCATCCCCGCTTCTACAGCTGTGGTACGGTCAAGGAGCCAATATCCGGATCTTGCAATGATCGCACCTTCGCCCGTGGCATCCCCGTTACTGGAGTTCTGTGCTCCAGTCTTCGAGGAATTTACCGATCGGACGAACCGTCGAGCTTTAGTGGACCATTTCTGCAATGTATTGTCCCATCTGATCGTATTCAAAGAGGACAACGGGAACCCATTCCGACAACTGGTATTGCCATTGTCTCATGCAAGTTCTCCGGTTATGAATGCGATATTTGCACTGTCCAGTGCCCATCTGGAATATAGAGGGGTTGAGAATGGGGAGAAATCCTTGGACTTCCACAATAAAGCTCTGCAGGGCCTGGCAAGTTTGATCGAGCAAAATGACATGTCTAGACGAGAGGAAGTTCTGGGAGCCATCATGCTGTTAGTTTATTACGAAGTGGTGAGCAACGAATTATTTAGGGTCTGAAGTAGAAAACTAACGAATCACAGCTTGTGCAGCGAGGAAATTCCAACATCGTAAACGGGCATCTGAAAGGCGCCATGACGGTCATGAAATCGGGTCCTCAGCTCACAACACCAACAACTCTATTTTTGGAACGAGTAAGTCTCTTGTCCAACTGACTGATATACTTTATTAACTTGTTATCAATAGGCCTTCCGCTTCTACGACGTAATAGCAGCTTTATCCCTTGGAACCGCTCCAAATGCGAACCACGAGAATGTTTCCCCTCCGTTTCCCGCATCCACCACATCTACAGACTCTTTCTCCAACTCACCCCTCAGCGCTGTCGATACACTCCTTGGTCTGTCCACTGACCTCTGGCCCATAATCCACCGCCTCTCCCATCTCCTCTCCTACAAGAATTCTCTTGAAGCGGCCGTGGCCTCGGGTCAAACCTCGAAAGCAACAGTCCTCCGCACCGAACTCGAGAACACATCTCAAGCCATCGAGAACGCCCTCGCGACTTGGAAGCCCACTTTCACTTCTTCGGGCGAAAACCTCGATCATGAAAATATCGGGACGCAAAGTACTCGGATCCAGAGTATCTTCCACAATGCTGAAGCTTATCGTCATTCTGCTTTCGTTTATCTGTATAGAACGATCCGCGCCCAACCTAGAACTCATCCTACCGTACAAAGACACGCGCACCTCGCTTTGCAAGCCTGTTCAAACGTAGTACAACTCGCTGAACAGTGCTTTGATGGGCCCATGTCTGCGTTGCTGTGGCCGCTGTTTGTATCATCTTGTGAAGCGACGACAGAGGAGGATAGAGAGTTGGCTATGAATGGCTTCTGTGGGACCGAGAGGAGGCAGGGGATGACGAATATTATGCGGGCCTGGGAGGTTGTGCAGGAGGTTTGGAGGAGAGTTGATTTAGGGGAGGAAAATGTGGATTGGAGGGGTATCTGCGAAGAGAGGCAGTTCAATATTGTTTTTGGATAGTTCGTCAGACCGAGATGAGGGCTTGCTATCAAGGAAGCATTCGTATATATGTACCTAATCATATCAGTGAAGTAAATATGTCCAATTTTAGCCCGCTTATTTGCCACTGTTTACTTTGTGGCAGTGCCTTCTTCCTTTCCAACCCGACGCTCATTCGCACTCGCTACCTTCTCGTAAAATTATCTGTCTTTCATATTCCTTCTTCCAAGCTGTCATCAGACTCAATATCGTATTACGGAGGACAGAGAAAGACGCTGAATTAACAGACATTGAGGAAGTTTCACGTGATCTAAAAACAGCCAATGACGTAGCGCATTTAGGAAGTATTCTAGACCTTGTTCCACCAAACAAAATCGTCATCGTTGAGCATAATACCAGTGCCTTTGAAGAGAAATTGCCGGTGATTTTTCCTTGTCAATATCATATACATGTATCACATTCCCCACTTCGAGCTTGTCTCTCGACATCTAGGTTTATCTATATTCCACCCTACATAAAGACCTTGACGACCAAACTCAAACCAGGAAAACCCCAGACTATCAAGCTTTCAGCCCATAGCAACGATCCAGAACTACAAGGCTCATCCCGTCCCAGCGATGCAGGACCAAAACAAACGTAAACCCCCAATAGAGCGCTTCCTCAAATCACCTCTCCTCTTCGCATCCCTTACCGTCCTCCTTTCCGCACTCTATTGCTGGCCTCGCCGCTGGGTATTATCCGGTGCTCCACTCCTGCAATTCTTCATCCTGCTCGGCGACTCAAATGGATATCGCGTACTACCATCTGTCGCACTCTGGCCCATTTTCTCGACTTTCAATTTAGGGTATTCGATATGCTCGACTTCGTGGCTGCTTTATGGAACCTTCACGGCATTGTGTTACCCGACTCTTGTGTTGATATGTCTGTTTCAATTTGAGACCATGGGGAATATCGCGAGGAGGGCGTTGAGAGCACTATTGAAACACTTGCACTTCATTGATGACAAGATTGCGTTCTTTAACATCCCGGCTCTAGAGATCGATACGGATGTTGATGGACTGATGGTGCTGAGGGGTGTCACGTTCTCGCTCAGCAATCTGAGTTTTGTTGTCCATGGCGTGGAAGTTGGGATTAAGCTGAGTGATGATATGGAGCTGGCAATTCAGACGGAAGAGGTTACAGTTCGCTTGTTCAGGGGGATTGATATTGGGGACTGTTACGCGAATCTGAAGGGTGGGGAGTTTGAGATGACGTTTGGAGGTTTGGAAGGGAAGAGTAAGGATGCTGATGGGGATGCGGTATTTGTGGAGGGGACGCCATTGCTGAAGGCTGCGTCGAAGGATGGGGATAGAAGGAGTATTGATGGACTGAGTGTCAAGGACGTGCCGCTGCAAGAGGTCAAGATGGCCGAGATTATGACGGACGGGAAGGTGCCGGATGATGTGTCGCCGAAGACTGGATTGAAGTCCATGAAGAAAATGTCTCCCGACAATGAAGCAGCAAGCGGACGGTACTTCCAGATGTTAAATTTTATCAAGGAGACAAGCTCGATTCATGAAGCTCAAGAACATATCAGAACTCTTACCGAGCAGACAGTCGATGTAGAACGAACTTTCGAACCGACCGACGGCAATGCCCTCCGCGCAGCAGTCTGTTCTCAAGTCCATTCCAAACCTTCGGTACCTCATCCGCCTCAGAAGTCCATCAGAGTCACAACAATCCAGAACTCCTCACCTCCTTATGTCAAACGATTCCTCCATCGCCTACCGATGCTCCTGCGTCTACTCCTCAATCCGCTCAGCTATTTCCACCCTGTCAATGTCACTTCCATCACAGCAACAGCTTCAGGCCAATGGATAAACAGCATGCTCGTACAGAAGATATTCAAAGAATACGGGGAACAAAGCCCAGAAATACGACATCTTCAGCAATCAATCTCAGCATGGCTATCAAATGCTAACTTTGCTGTCGAAGTCGGGGGCATCACTGGCATTGCCCACGTCCCATTTATCCCAACCTACGACATAATCTGCCACCTCACATTCAACGACGTAATGGCATACCGCGCTCTGCCCACCCAAGTAGAACTTAAGCAAGTGGTCCGCCTCGGCGGTGCAGATGCCCGCTTCCTCGTCCCGTCTTTCCTGCTCCCGCACCACGAACATATCCTCCCACCACCGCCATCCGAAAATAAGAAAAAGAACCATGAGCTTGAACTCAGCGTCGATTCCGCACCCGGAAAACCACAGGAGATCAACGCGCAACACTCACTCACGCAATCCCTCTCCGACGAAACCAATGTCTCAATATCAGTTCACGCAAGGCTACCTGCTTGCTTCGACCAAGAACTCCTTGATTTCACCGCTGCGCTCGTGAAAGCTACGAAAGTTGTCGAGATGGAGAAGGAGAGCAGCGTTATGGACGAGGAGGTCGCAGGGATCAAAGAGTTCGGGAGGGCGTTGAAAGGGGGTCTTAAAGAGGGCGTCAAGAGGGCTGTCGTGGATGGCGTGGTTAATGAAAGGTGGATTGCGAAGATGGTGGGGAGCGTGACGAAGAAGTTGGAGACGGCCAGGGGGGAGGCGGGGTATTCCGGAGATATACCTGTGAAGTTGAAGAAGTATAGGACGGGGCTGATGGAGAGTGAAGGTGAAAAGTTGCTCCCGTGATGGATGGAGATATGTGTGAGGAGTCAAGGGGTGGGGTCGCATGTTTTGTTTAAGTAGCGGTTTCTGGAGCGATGCATAGCGAGCATAGTGAGCATACGATGGCGTTTTAGATACTGACTTCTTTACAGACTAATATTACACTTCCGTTAAAGCTTTGGCATATTTTCTTAGTAGAATGTGCATGGACAGCGTAGTGTACTCGCCTTGGAGCAAACAAATTGCCTCCCCCCCCCCCCCCCTTAATCTCGAGGGAAGTGAAGTCAGAATGGACTTTTTACCAGACCGCGATATCAATCCACTCGACAAAGTGCAGTGGATATCTCGTTCACAGTTTTCACTGCCTAAGAAATGTGCTCTCCTACCCCAACGACCAAAATGGGACGGACAGAACCAGGAAAGGCGGAAGTGCTTGTGTGGAAATAAGCGAGACTTGCTGTACTTGTTTGAGGTCGACCTTCCTCTTGACCTTCCTTCTGGCAGCATTATCGAACACCGCACCTACGAACTGATTCAGCCGCCTCAGTTTCCTCGATTTCAATACTTACGGCATCCTCGACTTCGATTCCAACACGTCTTTCTCAGCAAGACAGACGCGTCAAGTACGCACCCTTCCGGATAAATACCATGGACGCTCTTGCTGCGAGTCCTGATATTGAGCTCACAAGCTCAGATGGTTAGTTTTGAGCTCTAGAAACCTTGCCTTTCTCCACTCTGTACATTCAGATTTCTGACTTGACCAGCTTCACCAGCCATGGTGGCAGCCTCGACCCAAGCACCTTTCAACGCCAAGGAATCTGATTTCGATGTTCCACCTCTCGATTCCCCAAGCACTGAAGTGACTGCGGGTGGAGGTGGGGTAGTGGGCCCGGCGATGAACGGTCAATACAGTACATTCACTTTTTTCCCCAAGCTTCCCTTGGAACTTCGGCGCAAAATCTGGGTCGAGAGCTTCCCCAAGCCACGGTGCGTGAATTTAATGAGATACCAAGAGCTTCATGATCCCGAAGAAATCGAAGAAATCGAATTTTGGAGGGAATTAGCCAACGAAAGCGTTCGAGACAGATTTCCAACCACACTGTCAACAAAGAAAGTCGTACCGAAACCATGCTTCACTACGTTTTCGTTCCAGTTCCTGGGATCAAAGTTATTCCATACTTTCTCAATCTCGATAAAGACTATGCGTACCTCCCTGTTACGTTGCTGCTTCCACTCCACTGTTTCTCGTGGAAGAAGGATTGTTGGCTTTTCCAGCTCAATGAAGCTACTACCACCAAGTACCTTGCTAAGCTGGATATGGCAGTTTTTGGCTTCAAGTCGCTTCTCTTCAAGACACAAGCAATTCCTCACATTATCGAGTGGCATGAAAAAGCCCGTAAGGACTTGGGAGAGGAAGACGACCGTTTTAATCTCTTGTTTCGACTCTTGTCTGCTTTGAAGGAATTATGTGTCATATTGGGCCCGGGTGATGCTCAAGAGTCTGACTCTTTGACTTCTCAGAACCATTTCGACATGGGCCTCTTGTTACATCAGATCTTGGAACTTCATAATAGAGTCTTCCCATCTGAAAAGCTCCCCATAATTAGCATCGGGACTGTAGAGAGCTCAGGACATGTTACAAGTGAAATTTGGAGAGGTAAGAGAACGGAAATCGGGCCACAGGCGTCACGGATATCGGAAGATGGCGGTAATGATGGACGTGGCGCAGATCTACATGCAGATTCAAGCTACAATGAAAGCCATGGAGGAGACTATGGGGTCGCTGATATCGACTAAGAATCAAGATGAGAATGACATGGGGTGGATCATCCGGTCAACATTCGGTGGACATCATACAGGCTTCATTAAATATCAAGGGGCTCATAGAGCTCAGCAAACAGAAATTTACTGTGCAATGGTGAGCGCTGGCAATTGGATAGCCCAATCAATTGTTTTCCTCCAATGTGGCTCCTTCGTTTGCATCTCCTTTGTCCAGCGTTCTGACATCATCCCACAAACATATTATTCGAAGTAGAGAAAATATATCAACTTAAATAGCACAGCCTTTTTAATATCAATATTCCCGTACATTCACCCTCTAAAGTTCAGGCTTGTAGAACAATTTGAAGGCGAGCTAGCGCTAGCGCTGAATTTGGTCTGATGAGCTTAGCTATTGTGTTGACCTCCAAATCAAACTCGAACTTGAAATTAACTTTCAAGGCTTCACCTCGAGGATAAAATCTCTCTCTATTGGCGTCGGCCTTGCTCAATCAATACAAATCTCAAGCACTCGCTGCCAACGAGAAACAACACGTAGCAATGAGCAACTTCGAAGAGCACCCTCTCCTCCCTGACGAGCAATCTGACCTCAATTCGCATTTGAACTCGAATTCGAAGACCAATTCTAACATCGAGATCTCCACTATAAGCATAACTTCGAGCGCCGATACCTCAGGAGAAGTAGAGTCTACCATGGCGATCTCAACTCGTAAGTACTCTTCCCCTCGAATTGTATCCCCTCGAATTGCATCCCCTCGAATTGCAAGAACACACTGGTTTCTGTCATCTTCAAGTCGCTGATTACTCGTAGATGCCGTTGACTCTGTCTCTCGAGCAACTTCGAATGACTCAGATACCTCCAACAATACCGCAGAGGCTAAGCCAGCTGATGTCCCTGCCAAGGCAGAATCGATGTCCTTCATCATCTGCTCATCTGGTGTGTTCCACTCCATGCCCCAATATTTTTCCCCAGCTCCAAAATCTAACACTCGCAGATTTCACTGCCATTGCTCGTCCAGCTACGTCAAATACAACTGGCAATCATGTAGCTACTTCCGCCAAGATCTTCAACTCTTCGACTCCAATTGAGAAGCAGTTCACCACCTTCACCCTCTTTCCAAAGCTTGCTCTCGGAATTCGTCGACTTATCTGGGAGGCTGCCCTTCCTGACGGTCGACTCGTATCCTTGCGCTCGTGCAAGCCTCTTGTTCTGGCTCAAGACGACGAAGAAGACGGCGAAGACGATAAAGGAGAAGTTGAAGACGGCGAACATGGTGAGGACGAAGAAAAGAAACCTGAGCCCCAACAAATCAACGATGATCTCTACGAGCCTCTATACCTTCCTATCACCCTCTTCATCAACAAAGAGAGCCGCAAGGTCACTTTGAACCACTACGTTGTCCTCCCTGCAGTGCTTGGCAACGCCAGTCTCAAGCCCATCCCATACGTATTCGCTCCAACTCGAGATATCGCAAACACATCATTCTTCTTCGACATGAACTTCCAAAGTCTCTACAACTGGAATGAGCATTGCTGGCTGTCTGGTCTCTCTTCATCCGAGCTCAGCAGATGTTTGGACCAGGTCAAGAACCTCCGTGTTGAAGTCGCCGGCACTGACAAAGACTTCATCAAAGACATGGCTCACTCGCTCCGTTTGCTCAAATGCCGGGATTCCGGTCACGATGGCAAAGATGACGAGCCCTGGTGCTGCATCTTCCACAAGTTTTCTGCCTTGGAGACCGTCACATTCATCATCAATTCCATCGCCAACCCGAGCCTCGGTCTTCGCTTGGATCGAAAGCAATTCTGTGTGGACGTACAGGAGACACTCGTTAATCATGTAACATCCTTCACTAGTGGATTGACTCCGAACTTTGTTTTGCAGATCCGGGATTCGAGCATGCAATATATTGACAAGTACGATGGTGGTCTCACAATGCAGGATCTTAACGAGCGTCAAGAAGTGATAAATGAGGAGAGGGGTCTTGATATTATTAGAGAGAATGATGAAATTGAAGATGAAGATGAAGATGGTAACGATGACGATGAGGAGGATGGGGATGGTGATATTTGGGGAAGTGGAGAGCAGAGTTATGGAGAGAGCGTTGAAGAGGATCTTGAAGAGGATCTCGACGATAGCTTTGACGAGATCTTTGAGGAAAGCGATGAGGAAGGAAGTGAGGCAGTCGACGAGGAGATTGCTGAAAACGACCTTAAGAACGAGGATGCGGGTGGCGATGAGGAGAGAGTTCGAGAGAAGAGCGATAACGAGTGAGATTCGGAAATGGTTGCACAAAGGGACTAGAAATTTGGTTTGTACTCGAGCAGTATCTGCTAAGTTGCCTAGGAGGCTTTGGGGATTGCATTTGGGATTGAGACTGAGGATAGCTTGTTTTGGTCGCCAAGCGACCTTTGAGAGAACGGCATCTCCTGTATGCATCGTATTCTCGACTTATGATGAATGAGAAATCAATATTGCAATAAAATCTATGCTTTATGACTTGTGATTGAATTCATACCTGAGCCGAACAGGCCTTGACCAGCGACGATGGTGGGACTGTACCCTGTCAGACCATGTTTTACCAGAGAGTCAGTCAGCACTGGTGAGTGGGCTCTGCCAACGGAAAGAACCATCCAAGACAACAGAAACATACCTTTCCGAAAGTCCCGATCACACTTATGAACTTGATTTTCGAATCATCTGTCGGAACTCTAGCGTCTTTGCATTCCACAGATTGCGCTATCATGTTTATCTGTAAGCGAGGGTTGCCTCTGGTTGCTGCCAATTAAGTATGTCATCTGCGTCCTCTTCGACACTCGTCTGCAACGCAATGCGACGATCGCTTCGAATTGGGATTCAACGATTAGTTCATGTTTCGCAACAATTTTATCTCAAAGATCAAAGACAGCACAAATATCCCATGCATCCAACCATGTTACTGTAATAAACCCGGCTCTGTTCGCGCCAGCCGACCAAGTCCAACTTCTTGGCCCTTATGCATTGAACACTTCCATCATTTGTCGTCGACACCATCATACAAAGAGGGGTCCATGATTACCTCACAAGCACTCTATCCTCTCGATATTCATGTCAAAGCTCGGAATTCTGTAGGCCTAGCAAAAGCCGCAAAACGAAATACCTCATACAATTGCGTTCGCTGCGCGATTTTCCGCCAACTCGGTGAGGCTACCAAGACCCCGACAATGAGGCTGAGCTTGAGGGATTTTGATACAACTGGACTTTGGTATCACCTGAAGGAGGTACGGGCCTCCCTAAACTGTCTCCTTGAAGCTAATAATTGGCAAGCGAATGATGGTTTCTATCTGACGGTGAGTTGTGGAGTCTTCATGTCGAGGTGGTCAAGTGCTCAACCAGCTTGATATCACATCAGATATCACCTCCGAAGCCAACACAGTGGAATGCCTCATTATGGATGTACATCCGTGAAGACTTCTTGAGCCAGAGCGAGTACGCTGGAATACGCAGTACGAAACGCGAAAGATGAAGATAAGCAGAAGAAGAAAAAAAACTGCACTGGATGAGCTGAAGGCAATTTTAAGCATTTTCCGCCCTCCGAATTAGCGAAATTGCTTGTTTGAGCCCTGTCAGCATCCAATCTCGATTTCATGCGAAAAGCAAAGGGCTCGCAATGCAGCTCTTCTCCTTAGCAACCTGGTGAAGTTGTATATGCGCCTTCAAACCCCTCCTATCCAGTGCGATAGCAGTGCTCGCATCTGTATTCCCAATCGACACCCATCAATGCCGAGAACAGAACGTGGCGTTCATCGTCCCGTGCGCGGGATATTTGCAGGCAGCCGAGAGGTTATCGTCAACTCCACTATTACCAAAAACAGTCAAGACGTCAGCCATGGACCCCATGCGTCCCCTTATCTGGACGCCGCGCAACATTAGATTTCCAACTAAAAATAGGGGTGGTCCGCAGCTTGAGATTTGATGATTTTCCAACGGTCGTGTGCTTCTTCTCTTCCTTCTATCATCCCTCGATTGCGTTGGGGGCATCATCGAACATCGCATCGAGTGAAATGAAGTGAGTTGCGCTGCCGGAATCGCGGATTGGCTCGGATTCGTTTGGTGGGACAGAATGGATGCTGATGTAGACAGGCTTCTGGTTCGAGATGCTGTGAAACAACTTGCAGGGCGTCCCGAGATAGCGGACGCTACATCTCATTCCATCCTCCATTTCCTCAATGGAGCCCTTTCGGTACTTCTGTTGATACTTGGAGGCACTTTTGCCGGATTGACTTTGGCGTGAGTGCTTCGTGATGGAAACCCGGGGGTTCCGAATCTAATCTGATGTACCTGTAGATTTATGGGCCAAGATCAAGTTTGCCTTCAAGTCATTGCTGGATCTGGCACAGGAAAGGAGCGACAGAACGCACAAAAAGTGTTAAATGTGCTCCAGCGTGGCCGTCACTGGGTTTTGGTATCGTTGCTGTTGGGAAATGTGATCACCAACGAGACTTTGCCCATCATCCTCGACCAAGACGTCAAGGGCGGACTGTTTGCCATTGCAGCGTCGACAATACTCATCGTCATTTTTGGAGAGATCATCCCCCAAAGTGTCTGCGCGAAACATGGACTGGCCATCGGAGCCTGGTCCTCGAGGTACTTGATGCGTCCGATAACCAGAAAGCCTTCTAACGGGTACGCAGATATGTAATATGGGTGATGTACTTATTATTCCCCATCGCATACCCCATTGCAAAGCTCTTGGATCGGCTACTCGGATTTAGTCACGGCACCATCTTCAACAGAGCAGGGTTGAAGACACTTATCACACTTCACGAGCGCCTGAGTTTCTCGCCCACCGAGAGACTGAACAGGGAGGAAGTGACGGTCATCTCAACAATCATCGACCTGAACGCAAAACCAATATCTTCGATCATGACCCCGATCGGAAAGCTTTTCGCCTTAAGCTTCGATACTAGGCTCAGCGAAAGAACGCGTTTGAACATCCTAGCTTCAGGATACAGTGGTGTTCCGATCCACCTGAAAGACCGTCCAACGAGCTTCGTAGGAATTTTGCCTGTCAAGTCTCTCGTTGCCCTCAACTCTGAGGACGACGTGACCGTGGGACAGCTTTCCCTCGAGACACTACATGTCGTTCGCCCCGAGGTCAGTTGTCAACATATTTTTCAGATCTTCAGGGATAGGAGTGTGCAAATGGTTCTGGTGACGGAGCGCGGGACACAGCATGGAGAGCCACTGGGCATCGTGACAGCGAGGGACGTAATGGACGAGCTGATACGAGAGTAAGATGACCCACCCAGCGCTGTGTTCGAGCTAGTAACTAATTTCGGATAGCCCCATGGCGTTCAAAGAGGAGCAAGAATGAGAATTTGAGAGTCTGGTCGACTCCCAGTGGATTTAGCGCATTCGGTTCGGCGTTGGGGGTATCAAAGGAACGGCTGGCGCTTTTCTGAATCCGGCACATTATCCCGCTTGTTTATGGATAATCTGAATATCACTCTCATTTACTTCAGTGAAAATCGTATCAGCAGAATCTCTTGATTTCGGCTCTTTTGGAAGACCTTGGATTCGTCCAATCCCTCCATCGCCACTGATTTTTCGAGCTTGAAGTTCCCGACAATCGAGCTGACATGACCTTTCTTGTTATCTGTAAATGGTAATTTTCTTCTTTTTACTGAGAACATGAGTAGAGCGAGAAACCAATACCTGTATATTTTAAGAGAACCAAAATAAGCCGAAAAGAGCGTGGAGAAGCCTGGAGGTACAGGTGCTCAAGCCTGTACTGGCTCGCCACAGGCATAGAATTAGCGGACAAAGCCTGGAACCACAGACTTTGGCGCAGCAACAATGCCAAGATGGTATGGGTGCATCAACTATCCAAGTACTGCAAGTTTCCATGAGCTTGAAGAGTCATTATTTGTTTGAGATAATTGTGCAAGTCTAAGCTATCATGTTTCAAGGGTGCAGCCCATGACAAGACCTCAATACTGGAAGACGCCTTCTGACTTTTGTTGACATAGCTCCCTGTAAGTGATTGTTTTGTACTTCTGCCCCCTCCCCGAAGCAACCGGAATGTCCAACCGCTCGAGCAAAGTGTCCCCTTTCGGGGTAACGAAGTAAGGGATGGAAAATCGGGGTTTCGTCATTCGCTGCTTGCCTTCTCCATCATAGCTTTCTTCGAGGGGTGGCAAGTGTACTCGGTGCATAGTGGATGTGAGATAATCTGAGAAAAGAGGTCAGCGAGACGTTCCTCTGAAAGATCGATCAGAAGAAAACGTACCATTACTCCACCTCTCCAACGCATCTCCGATATTCATGACAACGGCGCCCTCGATAGGCGGTGCGTCAATCCACTTGCCGGTTCTGGGATGCTTGACCGTCAACCCTCCCAGAGAGTCTTGGAAGAGCAGTGTGAATGAATCAAAGTCTGTATGTGCACCGAGTCGATCTACCTCCCCACTTCGAACTTTCTCTTCGCTGATAGGTGGATAGTGTCTATAGCTTAGCTCATTCTCAATATCGCTGTGGAATTTCAACAGCGAGTCTTCGCCTGAGAGACCGAGACCCAGTGCAAGTGCGCGAAGAATAAGTTCAGATGATTTCCAGCATTCTGCATGGAATTTGAGGGCGAAGTCTCGGAAGCCTGGGAGCGTTGACTCTTTGATCCAAACATTGGGCTGCTCTGGATTACGATCACTACCAATGCCGTAGCTTTCCTACAAGAAATCATGAGCTCAGCTCTCCACCAGGTCAGTGAAATGTACGGTATAATCAGGCACCCCCTCAAACTTTTCACCCTCGACCGCTTGCACAACTTCATGGCCTAATTTTGAATACCCTCGATAGATCATCGAACCGGCTGGATGAGCTGCTGAGGTTCTGTCTTCTTCTTCCAAAGCGTAGAATTTCTTGCTCCAATTGAACGCTTCTTCGACAATCGATGAGGGAATGCCGAAGTTCGTGATGTAAACAAAGCCAGTACTGTGACAGGCATCAACTAGCTCGTGAGCAGTTTCAAGGCGTTTCTTAGGAGATGAAGGGTTCGTCCATGACTCAAAGCTGATGATGGGAATCTGCATAATGACTTCTGGGCTTCGAGTTGGCTGTGAGAGGCAGATATCGGGAATGATTAGATGATCCTACAACTTGGCAGAAGCTTGCAGCTGAGTCAAATGTTGAATATTTGCAGGATATAAAGGTATAAAGAACTGTGCAGATACCTTCGAAAGCTTGAGAAGCTTATCTACAGGATGCAGCTGTCAGCGCTAAAACCATTCAACCCCACCTCTGATACTGTGCTACTGTTGGAGGGAACCCAACGCACTTCAAGCGAACCCTTGACATACCCGATTCGTGTAATTTAGACCCCACTATTTCAATACGTCTTATACCATAAGCTTGCAGCGCTCAAGGCAATACAAAGGTTTCTGTGAAGAAATTCTGAAGAGTCTCCAATGTTGATCACGTGTTCGTGGTCGTCCGAAGGGAAGTGCCTTTTGTGGACGATCATGCTGCATCATATCACTCAACTGAATCGACAGGAAGTTCTAAATCTATTGAACGTCTCCATTCTGACGTCGCAATACAATATAAAGGAAGAATGACGGTTCTGCAAGTCTGCCGGCCAAACGACAGATCTTGGTCGTCAGTTAGACGGATTTGTTGACTTCTCCGAGGCATGATTTGTCGTCCACGGCACTTTGGAGGTATTAGGGAAATTTTTGATCGAGGTTCCCAAGGTTTTCTATGTTCTAGAGAACCTGACACTGGAATTATCACGGCCAAGTAGTGTTGCGAATACCGACTCAAGAAGCGAGCCATTGTTTACATGTTTTCTGGTGTGACAGTTGAGTCTTAGGAAAAGATGCTGCTCTCATTGATTTCATACCTAGCTCATATCTATAATTGGCCCCAAAGGTTTTAAAAAGCTGCAAAGCTCTTAGACTCGATGTGGGCGAACCACGTGATGGTGACAGTCCTTTCAAGTTTTGTTGCAAATCGCGATCCGGCCACGGTCCGGGTTGCCCGCCCAGAGTGGATTTAACACAATATGGGGAGACAACAAAGCTCAAGTATCACTTCGAATCATATGACATCGTTGACTGATGCCGGACAGAAAACGTCAATACCACAAAAGTACAAAGGGTTCTTCAATCAGTGAAGCGAGAAATATACAGACCACGGGATGGTCCCCAAATTTGCGGTCAATTATTCTTTGACCTCAAGGATGAATTTGTCACCAGATGGAATAAACCGTGTGGACAATGACAGGGCCAGTCTTCTCGTATTGTTCGAGACAATTTCCCAACCGGTGCGGTCAGCTTCACCGACAAGAGAAGCAGAATAACTACAAATCCTCCCCCGCATCTACCAAATTGATTGTCTCGGGCACGGAAATCTCTTTCTCGAAAGTCTCATCCAGGACTAGAACAGGCTCGTACCCATCCACAGCCGTCACATGTCTTCCATATGCATCTATTTCTCCACTGGTCAAAGGTCCAAGAAATGAGAACCATTGTTCCGTTGCTCCAATCGTTCCCTCCGCGGGGTCAATCCCTCCAGCAAACTGGTAGTATGTATTATTCCAAAAGTACAGACAGCTTCCGTTCTGTCTTGTTGCTGAGATTGCTGGCACTCCGAATGATTTCGGAGAGGTGAGATACGACAAGATGGAGACGACAGACGAAATTTTCGACCGATCAAGCTCTGCGACCAGGGTTGAGTTCACGGCTGTGGGATCGGCTGGAATAACATAGTCCTGTGCGAAGGATAGCGGGTATGAGAATGAGTTTGTGATTGCTGATGCATCATCATCTGAACCTGAAAAAGTCGAAAGTCCACTCGTGAGCTGGTAGAGTGTTTCATTATATCCTTTGGCCGTGAAGTTCTGGATATTGAGGTACCTCAAGTTTTGGGACCAAGTTAGTTGACGCGATCCAGTGGAAGTCGTGATAGTAGAAGTATGCGAGATGTTTCGTTCTGCCGCCAATTCCACCCAGAGAGTAGTGTTCAGTCCAGACGTTGTCGTGATAATAGGTGTGAAGTTAAATTGTGGCTGTGGTGTCCATGATTGAATGTCCTGTCCAAAGCACATTAGTTTAAATGGCATGAAATCCTCCCACTACTCGCGTAAGTCCACTTTTTTGGACACTTACACTTCCTATTGTCTGATTGCCAGCACTGTCAATCCACAGGAAGATTGATCCAGAAACCCACCAATTGGATCCGACTGTCCCCAGAGTCGTCGCTGAATCGTAGCCTACAACCTTCAGCGAGAATGTATGCGGCTTTCCATCACAAAGCAGCCCTAGCCACGGACTGATGTCGATCTCAAAATTCGGCAGATCGTAAGCGTCAACTCCAACAATCGGCACCCATAAGCCAGGACTGATACCTCCGGTGAATATAGTTGGAAAAGGCCAGATAGCACCAGTCAACTCGCCGTCGATGAGCAGCTGCACCTCGCGAAATGGACTGTAGCCATAGATTGCAGTGTTGTTGAAGGTCTTTTCGTACTCCGTCGGAACATTCGTGAACCAAAATTCCTCAGCACCATTTCCAGAAGCAATGATGCTGACAACAGCTCGCTCAACATTCCTGGGAAAAGCCACGGATACAGAGGCATCTCCATCGGGCAGCGAAATCACAGACGATTGGTTTGCTGGAGATCGCTTAGCTGAGATGGGCAAGATGGTGTTCGCTGGCGTGAAAACTTCCTGATCGTCGTAATACAATGCAGTGACAGTAACCTTAAAGTTCCCAGTGAAGACATCGTTGTAAATGTTGTCCAATTGCATGATGACCTTCTGGTCCGTCCGAAGGAGAGCATCAAAAGCGGTCACATCCTTCAAGAAGTTGTAGAAGATCCCAGTTCGGACGGGCATACCAGTCGTTGTTCGCCAAACTTCAACATCACCAAGGAATAGCAGACCAAGCCGATCATAATTGATGCCAGCAGAAGTTATGGACATGTTGAAGATTACCGTCGTGAAGTTGCACCCGGTAGGTGGGGAATACAGTCCTTGACTCCGTCAGTGCTCGAGTTTTTTGAGAGACAGGGCTACCTACCAACGTACGGCGAGCCATAGCTCGCCGTGAAATCGTGCTCCATGATCACTTGCTTACAGCTCGTGTCATCATAGCTCTTTCTCAGCGGAGCTTCCACCTGAAAGACTTCTAGCACTTCTGTGCTCCCATTCCCATTGACTCTTCTTTTCAGAACTTCCCCGGCTCCAAACGTATCACGCAGAAATCCGACAAAAACGAGAAATATGAACAGCATCATGAGATATTTTGTGGCCGAAAAATTCGGAAAATGAGGGCGCGATGAGGGGTTCATCTTGGGCAATCGAAGAGGCTAAAATACTGCCCAGAAAGGCAGTATTGATGGTCCAATCATGGTGTAACGTTGTCCCTGGTACCTGATAAGATCCCCGGCACTTTGAGGTAACGATCTAGGTGGATTGCGGAAGGTGGGATACAGATGCAGTTGATGAGGGGCAAAATGCCTGGCGATGATCTCTTCTAATAAGACACTCTGCACGTGTCGACATTTCCAATTGGTACCATTCGGCTAGAGCTACTTATTTCAATGATTTGCGTAGTCTCAGCTAAAATTTTAATCTGTAGCTTACATTGCTCACGCTATTGAAGGTTTGCAAAGACTCAGCGGGAAAGAAGTCCGTATTCATCACGTGATTATATTCACTGGGAAAAGACTATTTGGTCATTGCGTTTTGCACTAGGAATGTCCACGCAGGCTCAATTATGATTTTACCAAGGATCCATGAGTTTTTCTTGCTCTGCTTAGGCCATTTGTACTTTGAATGTATCATTTAAGAGCAATCGACTGTTCGAGGCAGGTCAAAGTACTCAGTGATATATGCAGGTGCATTCGATTTTGGGATTGTTCGAAATGTAACTTCTCAAACGTCTGTATAAGTGAGAGGAAGGGTATAGTTGTATGATAATGAGATCGTCTTGAACTAAAAACTGCTCTGTTGATAGAAGTTTCCTACAGGTATATATTACTGTCAAATTGCAAAGCAAGCATCTTAGACTCTAATCAAGAAGTTTTTAAACTCCACAGCTCTCAATGAGCCACAAACACGTCTATTTCAAGTGAATCTTGCTCTCGAACTCTGATAGATTCCCCTAGCCTCGTGGCTTGTGGCTCGAGGATGGTAATTAAGCGAGGACTAGTCCCAGTTTGTTGACGTGACGTGGATAAACAAAGCGCAGTCATACAAAGAACCTTAGATCTCCGTCTCGAGGATTCAGAGCATTAAAATCTAAGCACTCGAGCAGCACTACTTCCAGTGCTCCCACCACCTAACGCTTTCGATTGAGGGCGTCCATCTCCAGATTATCGCAATCTGTGAATGAGAGTATTACTCCGTAAGTTTGCTTTATATTCTACCACGAGGCGCGTTCCAATTCAAAGTTCGAATTGAGTTCAACTTTGAATTCAACTTCGAATTCGACTTCGAGTTCGAGCTTGACTTGGATTTCCAAATGTCTACCTTTCACTTCGTGAACGCGTAAATTCGAGGCAAAGACTGACCTGCGGCAGGCTGCTTGACTACAACAACCTCAACAGGCAAGATGAACTCTCGTTCGAGCCGCCGTGAGCTTTATGGCCGCCGACTCCCTTCCATCAGACTACCCGCTCTGCCCTCCAATGTCCCAGCCCCTCAATCAACCAGCACTGCTGTTCTTCTGGTCTCTGAAGATGGACAGGCACCAGCTGCAATCCAAGTCGGCGCTACCACCTTTACTTCGTTCCCCAGCATGCCTTTGGAGCTGAGACTAAAAGTTTGGGGTTACACCTTCGAGGAGAGAGAGGCTGTTTGCTTGGAGCACAAAGTCTACAAGTCTGATGTCAATGATGATTCCACTAAAGGTGAGTATTTCTTGCTTGCTATTCTCCAATTTATCCCTTAATTCTTGAGATTGTAACTACAAATACTAAGCAGACTTCGATAGCTTTCATCCTCGAGAACAACAAGTATCTGCCAGCTGCACTATTTGTGAATCAAGAGAGTCGGGGCCACGCCGTCAGCAAGCATACGATCGTCTTCCGTAGCCAGATTGCTGCTCCTGTCAAGTTCGACGGTCTCCGACCTATCTGTGCAAAGACATCGGACGTCTTCTGGGTTGAGTTTATCACCATCATGAACACCCATGAAGAGCTTTACGAATGGTTGTCCGCCCTCAAGACTCACAAACCAGGCTTCCTCGACAAGATCACTCGACTGGAAGTCCGCGGCACATTTACCCAAATGTTCTTCGTTGGTGTCTTGACCGGTAACATGAGAGAGTGCTTGCTTAATCCTGGTGCTGATCCCCTCCAAAAGATGATGCTCGGTTCGTTTCTACTCTTCCCGGCTTTGAAGGAGATTACCTTCACAGGAAAGAGAGGAGACATGGACTGGGTTACTGGACTTGGAAGACTTCAACTGGAGCAGCTCAAGGCTTGGATCGTCAAGTTCTTGGAGAAGTGTAAGAATATGTTCACGCTCAATGGCAAGGAGGTAAGTCAACTCTCCACCCAAATCCGCTCATTGGCTAATATGGATTGTGTCAGGCTCCAACCGTAACCTTCCGTCCTTTCAAGACCTTCCAACAGGTTATCGATGAATAACTTCGTGAAGATCCTAGACTTGGCTCTGACTCATAATGTTGGTACTGCATGTGGCGTGATATTGAGAGGCTGTCGCGATGTCTTTTCAGCCCATTGCTTCGGCCACATTGGAGGGATTGATTTCTTATGCTGTCGATTGTCTATTCTTGCAGTTTCGTTGCATTCAAGCTCAGCAGCCATTGGAGGAGAGTCCGCATTTGGGGAGACGTGGTACAAAGGAAACGTGCTTCTTAGAGTCTAGACATGCTCGGGAGTCCAGAAATGAAACACATTTTTGACAAATCCCGCAATATCATGATCATCAACAACGTGTTGGTAGCTTCACTCTCACACATCTTCACAATATTCCTGCGAAGGTCACCTTAATAGTCGAAAGGTCAATCTATAATCATGTCAGAAATTTGAAGGAACAAGCAGATGAAGACAGCAAGGCAAGGTTTTTTCGGTCCCAGGTAACATGAGAAGCACTGCTAGCACCAAGTCAAACCTAATTTATCCCAAACGTGTAGGCGATCATGAAAAGGATGCATCCCAGAGCTTTCAGTATGACAAACTTGTCCCTTCCTGCCTCAAACCACAACCGCGAACCACAGTATTGACCTGCTCCGCTGCCAAGCTCTCTGAATCAATGAAAAAGTTATTCTCTGCCCATAAGCCTCGAACCAAAAGCCAGATCGGGAATCACGCCAGGCTCGAGTCGCCACGTCTGGTGCATTGCCTCTCACGAACAGATATGGATGGCTCTCGAACAGATGGATGGCATCAACCTTGCCCTCCCTCTCTCCCCATTGACTGGAACTGGATCTCCTCGCCCTCACGAAATTTTTTTGTCTCTAGATGCGGTAATAAGAAAATTTTCCCAAAGATGAAACCAGAAATAGCAGTAGACCGTTGTTACCTCCAGGGACAGATCATGTCATGAGGCTGTGCCAGTTCAACAACATCGGATTGTACCGCACATCCCTCAGGTCGAGGTGCTTGGAAGTACGACAGGCGTACCGAGTCAACCAAAGGATTGGACGCAGATGCGGGTCTACCACCAACTTGGTCCTGAAAAGAAAGAGTAGCATGGGAATCCCACTCATCGTAGTCCAACTCATGAGGAGCAAGGATGTGGTAGTGGCGCAGCGTCTCCTGACGTGACTCTCGATTGATGTACAACGTAATTGGGTAGGGACCTAACTCCAGTGGTTGACGGTGTCCCACAGCCTGACCAGGCTGGAGGTTGATAACGCGGTCATCGGGAAATATCATTCTCCAGCACTTAAGTCGAATTTCGAGGGGGCAGTCGGCTCAGCAGATGGAATTCGCGGAGGGTTTGACTGTCGTCAATCTACACGAAGAACTCCTCGTCAGGGTCGGGGAGGTGGATTGTCATGATTTCGAGGGCCATTTGGGCATCGGTGATGGAGTCTGACATGCTACGTCCTTCATTAGTCTCAATGCGTTGGGGGAAGGTCGAGATATTTTACCTTAACAGCCTTGCAATGCTAGATCCTTACGATACATTCGTGCTTGGGGCCGGGTGGTTGTTTCGAAGTTGACTGAAAGTCAGCAGGGAAGTTTTTGTGCAAGAGTTCGAGAAGAGGAGTATCAAGACCACAGAGGAAATTGAAAGTTTTGTGTCGTGATGGAGCTCTCGGGTTGATACGGTTCGAGTCAAGTTGAATATGGAAGAAACCGCGATCAGGGTTCGACTGCTCGAGGAGCGATCGAGTTCGAAAGGAATGATTCGTGAAAATTACAACTGTGGCTTTGACTTTTTAGATATTGCACTTGATGGCTGATGAGTGAATATCAACAATGCCATCAAGTGTAGGACCACTCAGTGAGCAGCGACTTCCTGAACGATATCACCATTAATTCACCTCAGGCATACGGACAGTAATTGAAACGCATTCGGTCATCTGAAATTTCATTCATCATAGAGCTAAAGTTCGAAGCGTTTGAAACCTCAATCAAAGCTCGCAATTCTCAAAACGCCTCCGCTGCGGACGGAACAAAAGCGCTCTTCTCCAAGAAGGCGTCTGTCTAAAAGTATCTTCAAGAAGGGAAATGTAAATTCAAAGGAAAAGGAAAGACGAGAGCCGAAGTCTACTCAAACTCAATCGTAGCAAACATGGTCTGGTGACCATCGTACGTCCACCCCAGGAGAAGTGTCTGGAAAGTGGTTAGCGAGATTTGATCAAAATCTGTGGTCAGAAAAGCACATACCTTCCCGGTTGGATCAATGTCAGGGTACGCGTGTGTGCCGTAGTTGTATGTCACAGAGCAATGGACATCACTCTTGTTGTCATCGCAGCTGAAGGATTTGTAGGCATCGATGGGCTCGGTTGACCATGGCCCAACGATCGATCCGGTGGTCGAATACATGAGTCTGAAGGAACTGTTTCCAACCATCTCATCATTGAAGACAGCTATCCATGTCCCGAGGTGTTCGTTCCAGAAGATGTCCTGTTGATGTTAGATAATACTCAACATCAGTAATGGTTGGTTGCATGTCACTTACCCCAGTGCCGACACCAAAGCCGTCTTGCTTGTACTGGAAAATATTGGCAGAAGTATCTTGGGCGGCAGGAGGGTTCTTGGCCCACTTCTTGCCATCCCAGAAGGTGTACTTGGTCTTGTCTGCGATCTGAGACTCGTCGACCCGAGCCACCTTGAGACCAAAAGCGCCGTCCGGTGCAGCGAAGAGAAAAATATCATTGGAGCCATCCCGGGCTCGTGCCAATCCAAATTGGCCATAGTTGGTCTGGTATTTATACCATAAAGCAACAGCTTCTCGAGTGACAACTGGACCAGTATCTCCCATTGTGATCTTGGCAAGTGTGGAGTAGAGAAAATTCTCAGCATAGGGCACGAAGGTGATGTCGAGGACGTCGGAGACTGTATATCCACAAGTGCCACCGCATGCAGAGACAATGTTTGTATTTGGCCAGATGGCATATCGGTGATTTGGTTTGTTCTCTTCGCCAGTCTCACCATCGATAGGCGTCTTGCTCGTTGCGAATGGCCACATCTGTTTGACCCAAGTATCGTCAGTGACTCCGATGTCTGTGACATGCATGCCATCCTAGATTGAGTTCGATTAACACACGGCTCTCGTGTCAGCTTTCATGTCGACTTACCTCGCCAGCAATTGCTATCGAGTTGGAAGTAAATGGCAGGAAGCCGAATTTTGCGAGAGCATCGCTGTTGGATGTTGTGGTGTCCGCAAAGTTGATGATGTGCTTGCCATCTATCGTCCCCCCACCACCGCCATCTCTTCGTATGGTCCACGGAAAACTGGAAGTGATATTCTCCACTGGAGTCGAGCCCTTGATAACAGGAGCAGGCACAGTAGCACGATAAGCGAGTGGACCGGCCACAGCAAGTTGTGCTAAAGTGAAAAGGTAGAATGTTTGCATCATGACAGCCATCTTGAATGTTCTTGATGAAGAGAAAAGAAGAAAAACATACGGCACACAACGCGATAAATGAATGAAGGTGTCTTACGACGAAAAGAAGGTGACCTGTGAGGCTGTAAGGAGAGGGTGGACTGAAGAGCGAGTGAAGCTGTCTTTAACTGCATGGCTCTAGATCACCTCGATGCGGACACCACCAAGTGCACCACTCAGCGCCATGTGCACACAACGCCGACCTACATATCTAGCGTCGTCGAAACCTCGATGCCGTGATTGAAGGGAGACGGGATGGTAGGATATGACGAGACTTTTCTTCACTTCTTCACATGGCGCCGAGCTGGCGGGAGAGGCTGGCAAAAGTTAAAGGGGGACTTCCAGTGGTGGAGCTTATCTACACTTGCCAGCTGAGAGGAGTAAATAGCCTCAATTCCATGCCATTTTCAGTCAAGGAAGAATGTTTCCTTTCTTCCTGCCCGGACACTCTTAGACCTGGGGTATGTACCCGACCACAGAGCAAATGTTTCAACTTGGGGAAAAGGCTAGACCAGATGGTACTCCTGATAACGAAGAGACTCTCGGCTGGATCTGGACCCTGGTCAAGAAGGTTGGTGGCTTGCAAGCGAAACGTGCTAGTAAAGGCTATTTTTCGGGCCTCATGGTTTAGCGCTGAACTAAATGAGCGCGGATACTCCCCCTCGAATGAGAGCCATTAGGCTTACGGCTTCAATGTTTGGATGTTTCAAGCTCCCGAGTAGTTGATGATGAAGGGACGAACTAGTTGGGTAGTTGCAGTCATGACAGCGAATAGAGGTGAGCCTCGGTAGAGGAGCAAAAAAAAGGGGTTGATCACGTGAATGACCTCCTTTCAACGCATCGCACTACTTCGTGCCCAGGGGTTATCATGGCCTTGCATTTCCTTCCTATGGTCTCGAAAACCTTGAATCGTGCTGGAAGCACGCACTGCCGTTTTTCAACAAAGATTCGTCATCCGTATGTGCTCTCCCACTCGAGCCTCAATCGACTTTGATCTCGGTTGCCATGCCGAACTTCTCTTAGTCCAAATTTCTTATTTCCTTCCTCCCCTCCATAGCTTTCATACATAACCATATTTCTTCCTCGCAGACTGCCACTCAGTTCTTTCTCCGTATATGCACATAGACTTCTGTCTCCGACCATCTTCGTCAATGACTCGCTGATGTCCATGATTGCCCGCCACGTGCCAAATCCTCTATCCTTTTGCAAGAGGTCGCTATGCACTGATGCATAGACGTATATGGCCCATGTACCAAGAGTCCATGCTCCGCTGATACATGAGTATATGAGCAGGAGCTCATAGGAGAATCCCTTACACGTTGTTAGTTTGACCTCAGCTGCTATGCCTTGCCTCTGAAGCCGAGGGCATTCTGTGGTTACCTTACCCAAGTATATATGTCTTTGGAGACGCATTCGTAATTGCCTTGGTGTCTCAAATAAGTCTGATTCCACTCCCCATATGCACCACCGTTGATCACAGGAGCTAATGGGAACCAGGCTTGACAGCTGGGGTCATCGTACATCTTCAGCGGAGACCCACCTCTGAAGTACGTGTAGTGATCTGCATTGTAAAACAAAACGGACGTCGTTGTATTGATGCATGATGAACTGAAGGTCTCTGATACATTTTGTCCATGATTATCTATACGATACAGGCCGGAAAAATAGATCATGGTTGCGTTCGACTTGAGTTTGAAGTTGGCGGTATGATTGTACCATTTTCCGGTTGAATCGTCGAAGTCCATAAAATCAGGAGGCTGATCACGGTTGAGGTCTTGGTAAGCATTTGACGTGAATCCAGATGAGACATCAAGTTTTGATCCATCTGCGAGTTGCAGAACGGTTGCTTGTATTGCGCGATATCCTGACAGGGCATCCACAAGTACTGGTGTTAATGCGATGTATACAGTTGTACCTAAGAGCCACAACAGCATCAAGCGAGTTTTCAGATCCGAGTTGAAAATAGCAGCTTTCAATAAGGGACGAATTCCACTTGTCCCCGTTGGAGTGAGGGAAACGGCGGCGAACAATTCGTATGTAACTGGATGTCGCTCACTGATGTACATTAGGACTGCATAGAAAACCTTGCAGCTAATAAATATCAGGAATGCCTGTAGACCGCGACCAACGAGAGCATTCCAAGCGAGATCGATTGCTTTCGCTTGGGCGAACGCCATTTGTCCGAAGTTCACATCTGTCCCTCTGAGGTTGAAGTCACCAGTATGCCTGCGTGCGAGTCAGTGATGATTGCTCCATAGACTGCCTACCAAGAACTACCTACATGCAGTCATAACCAGGTCGGTTTCCGACTTTCTGGGTCGCCGGATAAGCATACCGCTGTACGAGACAGATCGGTAGCACAACTGCAACAAACATGGCCATGAAAAGCGGGACATGCTTCCTCAAGTCGATGATGAAAGTTGGTGGCCAGATCTCTGCCAGGGGCCACGAGTGAGATCCATCGTCTCTTGTTGGTATGTTGTACCAAGTTTGTTTAGGAGTTAAGAAAGCCTTTGGGGGAAATTGCTCTTGGTATTCATCAAAATCTGGTTTTGCAATTGGTTGAAGCCTATCAATAAGCCGAGAGACACTGTCGAATCGAGACCCCTCGAGCTTGTAGAGGAACTTTCGGAAGTTTGATTTGGAGGCTGTGCGATGTTCAGTATTGTCGCTTGTATCTGAAGGCCGGTTCCCCTTTGTTGAGATGGTTGGGATCGCGAAAAGTGCTTTTCGTCCTCTTCGAGAAGCACTGCCTTTTGAAGGCGATTCTTCCTCGGGGTGTAAGACCTCCTTGATCCAAATCAGCGGAATGACTCTAGCGTGAAATACAAGCTACAAAGCTACCTTTTCGCTAGGAAATAAGCAATCTATCGAAGCATTCCTGTCTCCACGCTCAAAGTCTCCGAGATGGCCTCTATCGATGTCGAAGGACGATAAATTCGTCGACAACGATTCTCTGGTCTCCATCTTGAGTCTGGTCAATATTCCCTTGTTTTTTCAGTTCGACGAGTGCCAGTGATTATATGTATGAATACCCTGATCGTCCGGACTCCAGAGTTACCAGAAACAGCCCTGACAAGCAGATCCGAGGCAGAGATACCTGTGCTGATGCGTCACTATTAACACTCCCACCATATAAGTGCATTTCAGAGGCTCTCATTCGGTCAATCAGCGCTCGGTCTGTCCGATGTAGCAAGGAATATAAAAAGGGTAGAAAATTCAGTGGATCCCAGTGGACAGGTTATGTAGTCAGCATTGGTGCACCTCCGGGGACGTTGTCCAGTAACGGCTTGGACCTGTGTATGCTGACATGAGATCGCCATTTGAAGCCTGGAAGGGAAGCATGCGAAGAAACATTGGAAGGCAACCCTTATCGTCCCCATGACGGCTCTTTCCGTCTTACTGGTGATTTTGTGCCTTGCCGTAGATTACCAAATAGCACCTGCTTCTCTTGGCAACCAGGAATATACGTGATGGAACCCCAGTGTTGTGTGCAGAATCGTAAGCGATGTGAATGCCGATGCTTCTTGGGTCTCGATGTCGACACCCTGTGGAGTTTGTTGTCTTGTTGGGAGCATGCCCAGCGATGGCGTTAAGTTTACAGGCCTAGTGCGGGGTACCGGGGGGTACAAGGGTACATTTGCATCATTTCAACACCCAGAAACAACTCCAGATTGTAAGGAAATTTATCAAAGCTGAGTTCAGTACCATCAATACGATAATCTTTAGTGAAACAAATACGACATTTACACATTATCTCAATATGTCCAAGTGAAGTTTCGGACACGGCGGGGTAGGCGAGTGAGCTTTTCAGGCTAGAATTGCCCAAAAAATCTAACGAGCACAAGCCAAGTACTGCAATCATTTCATGACCAGCGACAGCACATAGATCACTAATCAAACCTATCGATTAAGTCACATTCATTGAGAGTTGATCAGGCCGTGAAGATCCAGCAAGGTGGAAAGTTTCCCATTCCATAGACACGTATCTTTACATAAGCCGGAAGATGCCCTGCAAATTCCATGCTTCATATTCTCAAAGGACACTTGAAAAGTCTGAGGCTCGTGTAAAGTTTTGTGAGATCATCGAGGGGTCCCAATTTCGCGTTCTTCTACGCAACGCCTTTCAACCACTTGTTTTTCTCGGCTGCTCTATACTTCATGAGTCTTAAGAGCTTCCCAAATCTTTTTCCTCCATGTCTATCTCACATCTTTGGACGCCTTTCCAAGTTACAGGCCGCAATTATGGCCGCTTCGTCGAATAAGAGTCTGCTGTCGAGATCCACAGCACGCCTAAATATCGGTCCGATTTGGACAACGCCGAAGGAATACACACCAAGCAAATCATCTGGGGCAAAGGACACTGCCGATATGGCCGTATCTTTTGCATTCAGCATTTAAAATCTGCTATGCAGCTATTGTACATATTTATGGCATTTTAAGCAGCCAGCAGGAGTATGTAATATACGAGATGCTGTTTCTGATTGGCGGAGCGAGAATTCAAATTTCAAGGTACGAAAGGGGGTTTCCAGTGGGTCTCGTTCACCCCTTGTACAGCAGCACGGTAATACTTCCAATTAACAATCCGAATTTCTAGAATTTTCTCCACAAGTTTCCTTAATATGTTAAGGCAGAAACTGGGGGGGGGGGGGGGGGGGTGTGTGACGAGACCCACTGGAAACCCCCTTTCGTACCCCAGACTCTGCGCTACCTGCTGTTCCGTATATGGATCGAGATCTGTTGTCAATTTTAGATTTTTCAGCTTCCGGGGGTTCTGCAAAAGCCTGTCCAACTGGGCAGCCAGGCTGGGCAAGGTGAACCTACTCGGCCTGTACCTGCAACACATTATACTTTTCTCCCCTCGATTTTGCAGTCCTAAAACATCAGTCTTCACATGGGAAAATAACCTCGGTCCTAGATTTTAACACACTTCACAACTGGAAAAATTCGATGACAAAAGCACAGAAAACCCCTCAGAAATGATCACATTTCTCTGCGTGCTAGAATCAAAAAAGCCTTCTCCGTAAAAGTGCGGTGATACCTGGTAGGATGATGGTAGGATTCGGTTGCACAATGATGTGCAGAACAGGATCCAAACTCAGACTTTTGCATCACAAACCGGGTTCGGCACTGGAGTCTTGCCGACTCTCGATTGGCTCAAGGGGTGCTCTGCCTTACAGTTGCTGAGGCTGAGTAATAGGCTAATTATCCACAGCGATAGGGGTGCTGATAGGAGCGCATTGGCATCTTGAGACGGACATCCCACTTCACGATCGCAACTTTGTTTCCTGGAAGGAAATGCCGCTGCTCTGTCCCCTCACCTCTTGTGTTGGCGTCAACAGTCCACAATGTCAACCAGTCGTGCGAAGTCCATCAGTAGCAATGAATCGCACGATTGGGACTCGATCAAGGACATTTTCGCGACGCTGTACGTGACGGAGGATAGGCCTCTGCGTGAGGTTCGGGCCATTCTTGCCGAGAAATATGGCTTCAATGCGACGTGCGAGTCACCCTGCCAAAACCATCTATTTGATACTGATATATAGCAGTGAACGCATGTACAAAAGGAGGATAAATCACTGGCAACTTGACAAGAACAATAAGGTACTTGGTGGCGTCGAATAGCCCCTCTAGCGTGACTACTGACGAATTATGATAGGAGGAAGAGATGCAATTTCTAGCCCAGAAATCCGCCGAGCGTGCCGCTATTGGCAAACGTTCTGCTTTCCGGGTGAGAAATCGTGAGATTACTCAAGCTGCACTAGATCACTACTTCAAGAGGAAGAAGATATCAAAGGTTGGGAGCCGAAAGGGATCATCAGGAGATGTGTCAACGCCCCCTCACATCGTGTGCTACACACCACCAGATACACCAACACCCGAAACCTCAGAGAGCTCCTCTCCAGATTTTGCTCCAAGCGACACTCCAAGTACAGGTAGTGATGAGCCTATGCTAACAGACAACTCTCCCACTTCATCTACGATACAAGTAGTAAGGTATCGACCGCCCGCAGACAAGTACTGGCTACCTGGAAGCCCAAATCAACTGGAGGCCCCAGGTCACTTCAAGTCAATGGAGATTCTGCTGTCTGCAACCCAAGATTTCTTTCAGTCAACACTGATAGCGAAGGATGGTGTCGATGCGTACCACGTCACTCAACAGGCGATGTCATGGAATATGAGGAAATTCTACGTCCTCGCGAATTCCGTTGCAACGTATATGTCCGAGGGCTCATGGCAGGAAGCTCAAACGGCATATGGCCAAACACTAGAGCATGTTGGCCCAGTTCTTCGGGATCGCAATCCCATTCTCTTTGTCTGCCTCTTGCAGATATGCTGCAAGTTTCTCAAGGACCGACAATTACCTGCACTACGACCTCTTCTCCAGTTGGTACGAGGCATGGCAGCTCATGTCCATTCGGTTTCGCATTCCATGCACATCATCTGTGGAGTATTACTGGAATCGATGGACGTACTTGCGGACATCATGACGATGGGACTGTTCCAAGCAGTCGACATTCTTAAACTGCGGCTTGGAATGGAACATCCACAAACATGTGCTGCTGGACGAGGATTACACACTACTCTAATGGTCAGCCATGACTACGTCGGAGCACTGAAAGCATTTCAACCCGTCGCCGATATCGAGGCCAGGCTCGCCAGCGCAATGAGGCTCGAGTCGAGGTTTCGAGTCATCGGGTCTCTGATGGCGATGGGAGACCTCAATCAAGCCGCTATATTGATTGAAGAGGCACAAGTAATGGTAGATAGGCTTGAGAACCCGGAACAGAAAGCACAGCTCACACTGGGTGCGCTCTCAACAAGAGGGGAGTGGCTTCGTCTCAGTCGTGATCCGAGGGCGGTTGCTGTACTTTCCGAAGCGTATGAGTTTGCGAAGGCTCATACGTGGTTACATAATGGATCGTGGAGCCTGAATGCTCGAAAGGCGCTGAGGCTGGCGAAGAATTCCGCTTTATCGGATGCTCCTTTGGTGCCTTTTATATACTGGTTCTGAATCTGGGCAAGGAGGTGGCGTTTCTGGTACTGGGAGTGTGAGCGGGATTTATTATACAATGTCCCAGGCATAGGTATACCTCGGAGTTCTTTTGGTCTGTATTTTATCTGCTGCATTTGGAGCGCGGAGTTTGATACCTAAGCTGTTGGCTGACCTTGAGGCATTGAGGAATAACATGGTGATAGATTTGTTTGGCTTGTGACTTGAAGAACGTCGGATAGAGTATCTCGTGAAGCTTGGCATACGGCGTAGTACCCATGTATCTTTGATATGGAGTTTCAATCTATCAATTCAAAATTCATGTGACTGCGTACCGACTATTAATCCCCTGAAATTTCTGAGGGCGATTATGTTACTTGATTGGGATGAATGCGTAGGATGCGAACAGGATGCCACGGCCAGGAGTGAGTGGGCCAATTGGGAAGTTGCAAGTGTCAGCACTACGACGTAAAGGGTTCACGAAGTACCCGCCGCTGGATAATGAAGACATTGGGGTTATTTGATTGGCCCATACTACGAGTATTCTGGAACATCTCAAGCATCAGCTGCACGGGCTTTTCAAGACCTCTCGTCCCATCCTCGAGAAATTCATCGTGAACAGAGTGAGTTTATTCTTTTCCAACTTGATTTTTCCAGTCATTCTTGCTTGCTCAAACCCCAGGAGCTTCGTACAACAAGCCCACAAGGTTTATCGGACTGTAGAGAGCCAAGTCCTACCCCGCGTCGGCTTCGCGACAACATGTTTGATGAGGTTCTCGACCAAGGAGCGGCCGCCATTCGTTGGGACCTGAGAATCTCTGTGGCTGCTGGTCTTCTATCAATCGTAATTTTGACAAGACTAACAACTTCAATCCGGTCAAAGACTGCTTTGTGGCGTTCAGGCGATGAAAAGACGCCTCCTATTCTGCCATACTTCGTACCTGGACTAGGGAATCTGCTAGCCTTTGCATTCGATACTAAGAATCTGTTGAGCATCATCATGTAAGATCCGAGCCTACCAGTGTTTTGAGTCGAGTAACGAGAGCCAGATGTGAGCTCTTTTGCTGACCATCGTACCGTTGCAGTGAAAAGTATGGACCTAATATTCCGGTCCGCATCAGGGTCTTGAACAAGAAGCTTCATTTCATCTCTGGCTCGGAGAGTGTCCTTGCCATATTTAAAGGCTCCAGGGACTTGACGACAGCCCCAGCCTCGATTCTGGTGCTTCAAAATGCCTTTGGAAGCCCAGCGAGTACCCGCCATGTGTTCGAGAGAGACAATACTGGGGTGTCCACACAACCCCTCGAAGGTTCTAACGATTTGGAGCCACACAACCGAATCTTCGCCATTACTCACAGGAGCCTTCACGGCCATCTCCAAGGAATTGGGTTGAAAGAATTGGCCACGCGATTCATGTATTTTCTCGAAGCCGAGCTTTCGGCACTGGACATCGGTCATGACGGATGGACTGCCATCCCAGACTTCTATGATCTGCTTAAGAAGTCAGTCTTCAGAGCTTCGACGATTGCTCTGTGTGGACCAACCCTTTTCGAACTAAATCCAGAGCTGACAGACGATTTCTGGGAATTTGACACACACATTGCGAATCTTTTCAAGAATCTTCCGCGCTGGATGATCCCTCGGTCTTTTGCAGTGAGGGATAAGCTGAAGGCCTCCATCACGAAGTGGCATTTATATGCGGGAGAAAGATTTGACCATGATGATGAAGGGTTGCAGAAATTGGAATGGGAAGAGCTGTTTGGGACTAGATTGATGCGGTCGCGTCAGGTTGAGTTCGCTGCTATCGACGATTACACTGAAGAGGGTGCTGCAGCTAGCGACTTGGGAATGATATGGGGGTAAGTGATGCATTCTGGACCAATGGGGGAAAGGATACATGCTGACTCCCAATCAGAGCTAATGCGAACATTGTTCCTATGATTGGGTGGTCAATGATCGACACGCTCATTCGACCCGAGCTCCTCGCTCAAGTACGAGAAGAGATCTCCAGCATAGCTGGATCCTCTGCCAAGGGTGCTGATATAGGTGTACACATGCCAAAGCTTCTTGCGAACCCACTTCTCCAATCTATATACAGCGAAGAACTCCGCCTCCGCAACGGTGTCATCATTCAGCGAGTTCCTGTGGTTGACAGGTTCAAGATCGGCAATTGGCTATTTCCCAAAGGCGACATGATTGTAGCTTCAAGTTGGCACGAGCAGCGGGACAGATCAGTCTGGAATGAGGGACCGGTCAAAGGGGAGATGCATTCTGTGGAAGATTTCTGGGCCGAGCGCTTCCTTGTCTATCCTAACGATCCCAACAGCGGACCCGCAAAGCCTGGTCGGGATACCAAGACAAAGGCGAAAGTGGCGGCCAAGGATGAAGACAATCGGCCCAAATTTACCACTGACTCAGTCACTGGATCATATATCCCTTACGGCGGGGGAACGAAGATCTGTCCTGGTCGCTTCTACGCCAAACAAGAAGCTATCGGTTCCATGGCGATGTTCTTGACGATGTTTGATATTGAGTTGGAAAAGCAGGATCTTCCGCAGCCGAACATGGAATACTTTCCTTTCGGCGTTGTTCCTCCTCTTGGAACGTTTCCGGCTCGGATGAGAAGAAGGAAAGTCTAGGCATACGGCCTGGAGTGTATTTGCAGATTCCTCAGAACGTGCTTTGCATCTTATTGAATACAAGCGTCTTGAAATTTCGAATCTTTTCCTTTGTCCTCGTTATTCTCGACTTGTAATGTGTATCGTGGCCCAAAGCTACGGGGTTGACTAAGGCGACAGATTTGAGGGTTGGCAATCCAGGCAGGTGAAGACACTACTGAAAGAACCTCTGGCTCGTTCACTCATAGCTTTTCTAGTGAACAGCTTTCCTATACAGATACACCTCTCAAGCGGGCTTATATCCGGTCCTGATGTAGAAGCTGCGACTCTGTAAGGACGTGATCAGACGCACCTCCCCGCCAAAAAGCTCAAGCATGCCTGACCTTGTACCAAGCTACAATTACCTGCAAATTCCTCTATACATCTTACAATTTATCAGCATCCGAGTCCGCTTATTGCATATCTTACAGTACTCACGGAACTCAGATTCTTCCATGGCTCGACGGTCACGACAGGCTCGCCGCAGGCGACTAGCCATCCGCCATCGTGACAATGTCACGACAGAACCCGCACAGCCAACGGAGCAATTTGCACTTCCCGAAGCCCTTGAACACACTTCACGAGGCAGATCTCCTGTTAGCCCTGACCGGGACTCCGACTGGTACACCCAGTACAGGGTGTGGAAAAACCGAAACAAGTCTCCGCTCACATGGATGCACCAACGCAAACCAGGGTCAGATGCTTCTCAGTTCGATGAGTTCGTCTGCTACTCTCTGAACAAACTCCAAGAGCCTCTGAAGCCGCACCCGGGCCTCGAAAGAAAAATTTTCCGTTCTAAGTCACAAGAACCACTAGAGTTGTGTAAAGAGCACGACACTTACAACGAGGGCTGCTTGACCTATATCAGCATAACGGCTTTGAAATGCCGAGGAAGGTCTGGAGAAATCATTTACACCTTGGAAGCGAGAGTGATTTGTTACGGCACCGAGCGTGAGCCGACATGGTCTTGGGATGCTGTTGATGGATTGGAAGTTTCGGTGAAGGCAGAATGGATGAACGATACGAATACTCCATCTGAGTATGGCTCAGAGAACAAGTGGGATCGGATGGACTTCGACGAGGCTCTACTTTTGCTTCGAAGGGCTGCAAAGAAGAAGTTTAATAAGTTTGGGAAACTGCGCACGGTGAAGGAAGCCGAAGCACCGCCAACCCTGGGTAATCCAGGCTTGACTGTGTGGGGTTTGATGCCTGGCCAGGTCGAAGTGACTTCAGAAGCTCGGAAGTCTGTAGGACAAATAAAAGATGTCTGACGAAATTGACTTGCCCTCAGAGATTCAAGAGTCTGCGGGAGTAAATAAGGCTGGTCGCTCTGAAGTGGTATCAGCGGATCAGGACTCTTCCTCCGCGGAAAGCTCACGGTAAGCCTGAGGGTCTCCTGTGAATGGACTGTTGATTGTCTTCTCACTTGGAAAGGATTCGAATGTAGATCGTAGGGAGCATCGAATCAAGTTATCATCTCTTCTGTGCCGAAGTCAATACTGGTATTACTGATTTATTTCTGTTCCATCCCAGGTGAGGGGCTCTATCCTGTACCACCGCTCGCTTTGTAGTAAGTTTCCTTTGGTAAGCCAAGACTTTACAAACCTTCTGATATGTAATCGCTCAGCACAAGTTGTTCGTGAAGACAAAAACATCTTCTCTCGACGTCGACATTCGATGTTTTTAATGTGGAAGGTATCATTGGAACAACAAGGACACATCTTTGTAGATCTGCACTGGCATATGCATACACCAGAATGCAAAAGGCTTGGCTGCGAGTTGACAACTCAAAGTCATGACATTAATGACTTTATTGTAAAATTCAATTCGCATTCAAAACAGACAACCCGACTAGCATTGCATTAGACCAGCCAAGCAACAACAACAGGTTATGGGGTATATCATATACTTGGTATCCAAAGTCTCAAACCTCAGTCTCAATTCCACCGCCTTTTTCTTCGTGCTCAAAAGCACTCTTCACTTTGCTTTTCCCGTCGCGGACTTTGTCCAATGCCCAATCTGCTGTCCTTGCAGCTTTCCACTGCATAATGCCTCGATGCTTTTTATGTAGATGTTTGTGGTGGGCTTTGTAATCGTTCATTTGGGCTCTTACACCTCTCCTGCCATCATCCGAGTCGTTTTCGCCTAAGAGGTCAGATGCTCGTCCTTTGACCTTATTGATGATACCGCTACCACCATCAGAGTCCTCGCCGGAACTGTTTTGATTGGTGTGTGTTTTGAGATGCCTGCTCTTGTCCTGCTCTGAGGAGTCCGAATCACTGTCACTATCCGAATCGACTTCGCTGTCAGACTGGATATCGTCATTGACAGTGTCGAGAACTTCCATAACGTTGCGCATATCTCCATTCTTGTCGCTTTGCGCATGACTCTTGTGGTACCCTGACAGCCCATTCCAGAACTTGAGCGTCACTTCAATCTCCCCGAGCGCTTTCTCTCCATCCAATCCCTCGTATGCCGCACGACTCGTAGCTTTCTTGAAATTCTCTTTACCTCCTTTCCAAACTTTCATTTTCACAGTTTTCTCTTCATTGTCTGGGATATCTCTGAGCCAGAAGACGGAAAATGCAGCCGTCGAGTCAGTTCCAATCTGGGATTTCCGAAATTCAACGATGAGGGCGTTAGCATATCTCTTAGTGTAAGGAAGAAAGTTAGATTTCTTCGACCGCTTGTATCTCCATTCACCATCCTCAGAAACCATTTTCAGCTTGGCGATATTGGAACGTAGCTTGATCCTGTGGGAGCTGATATCGTCTGGGAGATTGATGGGCTTGATAGGTGATTTGACCTCCAGAGTTCCAAGATCCCACCCTAGTAGTTCACGTGGGAGTCGCAACTCAACGCTTCTGAAAACCATGGAAATGCGAGCCCTACCATACCCGACACCGCCCACGAGTGGGTACACGTCCATGATCTGACTTCGGTTTTGAAATACCTTCTTGAGTGGTAGATAAACAATTCCCAGCAGAGCATCGTTCTCGCGCTCTCTACTGTCTCGCACGCTTATCATGATTTCCGCAGGTCTCCAGTCACGGACGAATCGCTCTGTCCCAGCGTTGAAGAATGGCTTAGCATTTTTCGGCTTCGTCCGAGTCACATAGATCTTCTTGTGGTTCAAGATGATGGTGCAATAGCTGCTTGGCAAATCCGTTCCCTCCTCTTCTTCACTCTCCTTTTCTTCGCCTGGTCCTTGACTGTCTTTCTGCAAAGATTCTACTTCAAGGCCGGTGATGTTGTGAATCTGAATGGATAGAATTCCGCTAGGGTGGCCCGGGTCTGGTGGTGCGGCGCAAATCATTGCATCTTCTTTCTCCTTGTAGTCCTGGGCTTTCTGCTGATTGATCTCCCTGGATTCATCGTGCGCTGTAGCTTCTCGAAGTTTTCGCTCCGTCATTTGGGATACATGCTGCTTCAACTCCTCCTTCGACTTGATTTGCTTATCGATCGTCTGCTTGTTGAGTTGCTCCGTCGTTATTTCGGTCTTCGAAAAATACCCAACAGACCAAGACAGTGTCCCGGGATATTTCTCTTCGGGGTCCTGGCCTCTGAGTCGGTCTTCTCTATCTAAGATTTGGTTTTTCGTTTTCGAAGAGTGCATTAATTCCTTCAAGTCAACTTCCACTCGGCCCAAGTCGTCATCAGCGGTCCATTTGTCGCTGTCCCACAGCTGAATGCGGAGCTTCTCCTCGGCATCAATCTCCTGTGGCGAAACGAGCACGTACGCCCATTCGTGCCAGCTAGGTTCCTGGTCTTCTTTGATGATCCTTGTCGACGACATTGTCTTGCCAAATTTTGCCCAAGAACAAGTGACATACGAGTCACTCGATCCTTTCAGAGGACCAATACCACCGTCGCCTTCTTTGAAACCACTGGCTTTCTTGATAAGGATGAAAATGACACCACGGCTGACAGTGTCCTTCTTGAAGTCGTCCCCGACAAGCATATCCTTCAAGTCAAGCGTCAAGCTCCTGGGCGCAACGTATTCGGCAAGCGCGGCATCAATCGAGGATTGGACGAAGGACGATATCAGAGGCACATTCATCAGATTGGGGAGGTGTTTCGATAAGGGGACGCAGGAGAGATCAGCTCGCGGCTGGCCAAGGAATGTCAACGTGCAGAGGCTGAAAAATGGTGGATCTGGTGTGAGTTGCATCCTTAGCCTGGCAGTACCGATAATTCCTCGCAGCTCAACCCAAACAGGCACAAATATTCCGCCCGGCAGGTAGAACTTCAGATACAGGTGTGCGTTCTTGACCTTGCTCTTCAATGACTTCCCGGATGATCTCGCTCTGTAGGCAAACGCCAACTCCATATTAACGAAGTCCCCCTGCTCAGCTTCCATTCCTTCTCGAATTGCCTGCTTGTCTTCCTCCTTTTGCTTTTCATCTTGAGCTGCCTCACGCTCTTCATCAGAGGAGGCCTTCTCGTCATCAGAATTCTCCTGCTGATTCTCACCAGGACTTGTACGATCATTCTTCTCGTCGTTGGCTTTCTTAAGGTTACCATCCTCGTCCACAGTCTGACCAGCCGCGCCGGTAGGCAGCCACCTAATTCCAAGAATGCGAATAGCCTCGCTACCCTGCCCAATGTCATCAATACTGACCATTCTGACCACTTTGGGCAAACTAGCTTGCATAACATCTTCTAGCATATCAGCCACACTTGCGAACAGATCAGGATTGATCAGAGGCCAGACCGAGCTCAGGAGGCTGTTCAGCCATGCCACTGACTCGGGAAGTTTCCCACTTGTATTATTGAGTTTGGACTCTTCCTCTCTTGCAGCGTCCCAGACTTCATCTTCCCATATTTGCTTGACTTTATTGGCTAGCCAGCCCCGGATCCCCAGAATCGTTGCCAGACCTGCTCCCAATGCAACGATGATTGAAATTGCCAAGGGCAAAAAGACCTTGCGGGGGCTGTTTTCTTGTCGTTCTGTCCAGTTGAATGTCGAGCCTCTCTCAGACGAGCTATGGGCAGATTCGGACGTCAAGAATAGAACAGTCACAACTACCGACGAAGCAAGCAGCACGATCACGCCGACACCTATGCTGAACGCGAATTGGTACGTTCGTATCAACTCGGCATTCGCATCGTTGAAAGAAGGCGGAGGAAAGACTTTTTGCATGCCATCGAATCCGTCTTGAAGCTCCTCTCTTTCCAAGTTCAACCGACTTTCAGACTTAGAGGCACCACTCAAGCCCGTAGCGGTCTTTTGCTGAGTCCCAGGCGCTTCAAAATTCTCAGGTGCGCGCCTCAGGTCCTTGGTCGTCGAATCTCGAATGACCAAGGGGAGATGTGTGACTGGGTCTGTGACTACTCTTCCGCCATCGTCACGCTTGTTGTGCTTCATCTCCTTCCTCTTTTGTTTTGCATCTGTATGCCCCGAAGCTTTCTCTGTCGCAGATAATTCTTTACCCTTCTTGCCCCCCTTCTTGTCTCCCTTTTTGTCCCCATTCTCATCTTTAGATTCATCCTGGTTGCCTTCGTATGTATCCGCAGCCCCGTCGTTATTTGATCTCGGTACAAGAGGCACACCATTGTCCTGCTTGTGGTCGCTGACCTCCGTATCTGTCGTATGCCGATTTCCTGTGGGATAAGGATCACCGGTAGGGTGTTTTTTGTCTTCATCCTTGGCGATTGCTTTCACGGAATTGAAGACGCGTTTGGTCCTCGACTCGTCCTCCTGCCCATGCTGTGCCTCCTCTGCGTTGTTTTGCTGCCCCTCAATCTCCTGCCGATGTTCTCGATATCTTTGGATTGTAGGGATCGGTCGATCTTTGGAGTATGGAGCTCTATAGTCTCTGCGAGCAGTATCTTCGTCAAAATCTGTGGGGGAAGACATCCTATAGATTGTCGGAGCCTGCCTGCTTAGCAGATACAGGTACCTAGCTGTGAGAAACGCGGCGAACTTTGTGGAATTGATACAGAAACAATGGGCTGAACCATTGGAAAATACGGGAATGAATAAATGAAGGAGGAAAGCAGCATTCTTACCGTTCAACATGTGTTGTGTGTTCCCCGCATAAACAGAGGATCCTGGTGGTCCCAAGACCTGCATCGAGATCAGAACTTGGACGTGGGCACACGACGTCACAATCGCGACAGGTGGAACGAGAAAGCTGCTTGGCACGTCAGCTGATGATCTACCGACCCGAATTCCCGCGTCAGAACTTCTCAGGAAATCTCGTTACCATTTCGCATATGTTTTCCATCATTGTTATTATGTCCAATTGCAGCATGGTCCTGTTTCAGGCCTTACGATCAATTTCAGCAGCTTGTCACTTCGCATTTTCCGCATTTTGTAAGCGTTGGTCGATTTCATCTTGAATGTGTTCCACACGTGAGGACATTGATAGGGCATGACACAATTGTATCTGGATAAGATTCCTGGTTCGCAGAGTTTCAGACATTACGATTACATCAGAAACATACTTACTGATCGATGCAACATAAAACGTCTCCAATCTGCTCCGTATCCTCCTTCCTCGAGACAAAATAAGCGAGATGAAAACAAACCCGTCCACTGCAATAAAGGGGAACATTATTGCTCATCTATCAAGAGCCGTTCTTCACTCGCGAGTTCAATAATTATCTTTCAACACAACTGAAGCCTCTGGAAACCTTCCTGGTTCCTGCCCATCCAGCAATGCGCCTCCTATCTTGCCTGCGAACACACCATTCATCCAAGCCGTCGAATATTCCACCAGAATTTGCACCATTCGAGTCGGTGGAATGGTGCCCAACAAGTCTCCGAATGCCGCAGGATCTTGTCCACTCGCCTCGAACAGCGTAGGTCCGTCCGAAAAGGTCAGATGGGTTGTGTTTGCGATGTCAACCCACAGCTTCGGTCCTTTGAGAAGTGGCCACGCCTCTGGCCAGCTGTAATCCGCGTGTCCGTGGCTCATGAGTAGCACTGGCTGGGACAGCTCTGCTGGTAACGCAAGGAAAGTGCCGTCCCAGTTGATGGCACCGCGAAGTCGGCAGTCTTGACCGGCGGCGGTCACGGCAGCTATGCCGCCTAGAGAGTGTCCTAGCATAGCGACGTGATCTGTTGAGAATGCGCGATGGCCACGATGGGGCAGTAGCTCGGCTACAGCGGTAGCGTTGCTTAGCTGGTCGATGATGAAGGATACATCAGCTGCGACTACCGGTATTTGCTTCCTGATAGTATCCAGATTCTGTACAGTATCGTTGTTGATGATTGTATGGCCGTCGGGATATGTAATGATGTTTGCATCACCAGGATGATCGATGGTGATGACTATGAATCCCTCGCTAGAGATTGCGGAGGCAAGATAATTGTAATAAGTGCGAGGGATGCTGTATCCAGGTGAAAAGAGCAGGATAGGGCTGTCTTCATTTGAGAGCGAGCAGTTACTCGGGTAGCCAGGGCACACTGGTAGTTGAGCTTCCAGAAGTAAGGGTGAGATATTGACAGGTACGTCGAAGACCTGTTGAAAGAATGGTCCCTGAAAATTGGCTGTCATGTTCGGCATGTAGGGGATGGATACAGTAGAAGAGCATTTCGCAGGTTGAAAAACTGATAGCATCAATTCCCGGTCATTGCGTGTGTAGTCAGTGAGTGGCCCAATCGTTACTGTGACATTGTATTCGCCCCCAGGATTTGGGACCAGGTATCCCACAGTCGTGGTGACCAACAAGAGAAGTTTTATGAACAATGCTTGCATTGTTGTCGTTTGCGGATACTGATGTATGACAGGACAGTATTCGGCAGACTTTGGGGCACAAAACGGTTCGAAAGATAGTTAAGCTTGATATCGTCTCAATATACATAACGACAGAGGTGAAGTAAGATGCGAAAGAAGAGAAACTTTATACTATGCAATCCCCATTTCCCACGGCACAGTAAATCACGTAAATGCTTCATGGTGACGATGTTGACTGTGCAGAGACAACCGATTTCTCGCAGTCAATTGTCTACTTCCATTCCCATCAGGGCAAAAGTGTACATACGGGACAGAACCAAATCCAAAGGCCGCGCAATACTTGTAAGAGTACGTGTCTCCTAGCTTTCCTGGCTTGGCTGTGCCCTCGCTTCTTGCCGTACATGGCGTACACAGTACCTCAACAGTAAACACATGTCTGCTGCGTTCAATCAAGGCCTCAAATCGACTTTGATTTGTGGGGAGGCAGATGTTCAGACGTGGAGATCAACTCATGAACATGGCCGTGATCACATCAAAGGCGAGTCCAAGAGCTACTTGATACCGTGAAACTCACGATAGAGAACATGCTTCAGATTTTTTTTTATCATTTTCTCGGGCAGAATGGCAGATCGAATGCTGGTCGAATGGCTTTAGCTTCAGACCAATGAAAAACAGTAGAATCCTTGTTTTCAATTCTACTTTCTTCAATTATATCTGTTGTTGGAGGTTCCTGCCCTGGTCGTAAGTCTGATGTTGATATTTGCACTGCCCTGTGATTAGCTAAGTTCGGTGATGTGTACGTATGCGTCTGGCGGAATTCTCATTGGCTGTCTCGCGAACTGTCGGTCAACAAAGTATGCCAAGAACTACTCACTTGAACGAGCCCCGGCACTGTCTTTTTTTTATGGAGAACCTGGAGGATCTGTTTGAGCAAGATGTAGAGAAATTTGTTGACATGAATGGAATGAGCACATCCAATTTTCCTATTCCAGATAATGCGACTAAGGTTCACCAAGTCTGATGGCATGAAGACAAGGCGATAGGTCTATACGAGCGACAAAGTAATCTTGATCGATCATAAAGGCATGGACTATTATGTCCAAAGATCAAGAATCAAACAGAAAAGCGATCAGAAAAGGGCTCTAGAAACCCACGGACTGAAGTTTAAGCTTAAGCTGAATGCCTTTCCAGGTTCACGTCAGAACCCTGGTGCATCAACCTCGTCCCTAATGGGAACACTGAGCTGAAAAAGATCTAGCTCAGGAATTTTGCTGGGTTTAATTTCAATCTTCCCGTGTATCCTGCTGACTGATCTGTGATGCTCAACCTTACTTGACGGCTTGTGCACTAAACGAGGCCAATCAGAACTCATATCCTAAACTTTCCCGCAAGCCTATATTTTGCACCACATACTCCATGCGTAACCTTCACAGGAACATTTCCTGCAATCAAAGTAGTCCATGGACAGATTTGACTCTCAATGAGTACTATTCTCTGCCTGTCTATCATATTCGAAGATTCGCTCTGAGATCGAGTTCTCGGCTAGCTCCAGTATCTAGCATTAATAGGCTAAATCTCCCTATGCAGCCCGCTTTCTCATCACTTGCATCCAATTTACAGCAATACCAAAGAAGTGCCTCACTAATCTGTCGGCCGCCAGTTGTACTACTATTCCATTTCGCTTATTTTGAACATGCTTTTCCCAAGCTTGGGGTTCTGACCAGGCGGCGGGCTGCGAGAGGGACATTTAGCATATTTCGGTGCGTCCCCCGAAGAACCTAAGTCGTATGCGATGAATGTTACACAATCAGTCGAGTGGGAACGGCTTGTCAGCCTTACAATATGGATGATATCGCTTTTAATAGAAGCTGCAGCACCGGGGAAATACTCCTCAACTGTCTTTCGTGTTTCGAGATCTGAATGATTTGTCGGTGCTGCCACATTTTGAGCCCAACCAGTTTGGTGTCTTTATCTAATATCATAGTAGAAGATATCAGGGAACACCAGAACCTTAATTTCCCCTTGAGAATAATTGATCTCGTTCAAGCTTACGAAAGTCTCTATGATTTCGGGAATTCTTCAAATCGACGTGATATTTTGCGCTCTAAATTTCCCATTTCTAGGTAAAAAAGTCTCCCCGCTTGGAGGTCGGCAGCTCGAGAAGCTATTAAGTGTATCACGTCAGTTGCTTGCATATAGGCTGTAGGAATCGTCAATACCATGTAAGTAGTGTTAATTACTGGGTTCTGATTTCCGGGACCTCCTTGATCATTGTCCACTCGAGCGTCAGCTCCGCTTGACAGATATAAATACTTCTGTCTTTCCAGAGAACTCAGTTGTAAGTTTTATTATCATTCAGCAAATTCTCCACATCAAGCTTTGAGCATACAAACAGTGTCTCACCATGATGTCCCTCAAGTTCGCGGTGGTCGCATCTCTGTTCGGTCTCACTCTCGCGACACCCGTAGCATCTCCAGAAGATATCGTTAAGCTATTCAAGCGCGGCGAAGGCGTCCACCTGGTGAACTGCGGAGAAAGGTACTCTGTCGTGCTCGTGAGTGAATTTTTCTCCCCAAAGCGACGGTGAAGTGACCTCCAACCAGTACTGTGCCAACGACGGGAACTGCAATTTCAATCCAGGGCCTGGTGATCAGTGTCTCCCCACCAATGGCGGAGTCCAACACTGGGAAGGTGGAAACCAGAAGTGCACCTTCCCTGGGACTGGGACGACGTTTACATGGAACATAAGAAGCGATGCTCAGCAGCTGAAGGATTACACACAAGTTGGGTAAGTGCTTATTCAAGCATGATATCCATGGGGTAAAAACAGGAGGCAAGATACCAATTCTGACTTCTGATCAGAACTGGGAGCAATGGTTTCCATGGTTTCAACATCTTTAAGGATGACAAGCATGTAATGTATACAGACGGGAACGGAAATCGCTGCAGTAGCATTTACTACTCACTTCCGGTATGAAGCTCTTCCCCTCCTTTAGCCTGTGGTTAATTTCTGTAGAACTGAAGATTTGAGTTCCAATTGGGTATCGGAAGCGCCAGGTAACTCATGTCTCAAAAGAGCGGACGCGCGCTCTACCTAGTAGTTTCTCCAAACAAAATTTTCCAGCTCTTCCTCAACTCATGAACACGACTTTCTCTCTCCGTCCATGCTGGTGATGACAGAGCTTCGTTCGGAATGGCGTTAGTTCTGAAATGATCTTTGGCTATCCGTCATTTATCATTTGTTGTTTCCGACAATTTCCAGGAGGGAGGAACAATCCAGTCTTTGTCAACAAGCTTCTTCGCTAACCTTAGCGGGGCCCAAACAAATGCGCGTCTCTCATGCTTCTTTTCTATCTTTGCCAATCGCACGACAAACATCCCGTTTTGTCAAATGATCTGTAATTTTCTGCGCTTGAATCCGCCTATTAATTCATCCTCTGAACCACTGCCACCCTATGAAGTTCAGCCTCCTCGTATTCACTGTCAAGCGATGACCGAGTAGGGGGTTGCTTACCCCTGAACACGAGACTTGGCGTCCCGGCATTGGGTGGCGGGTTCCACATTCGGAAAGGTGGGCTCGGTTCTTTATGAGGGACATCGATCTTCAACGTCCAGCTCCTTCATCCCCAATTTTTCCACATAAACTTACGTCTTCAAAGCTTTACATCTTCATACGAGCAGGCCTCCATTATCCACCAACTATCATCAATATGTTTCTCAGCCCGCTTCAATTCATCTTCGCACTCAGCTGCGCTACTTCTCTACAAACAGTAGCAGCACAGGAATCCCTCACACCAGCCATCATCACAAATACCTTCTCTGCATCGCCCTTTTCTCTGCCTCCTTCTTTGGCCACCATCGGCACGTCACTCACTCCAGCTATCATCACCAGTACCTTTCCCGCCTCGTCGTTCACTTTGCCTTCATCTCTTGCAACTATTGGTACAAGTACATTAGCCTCATCCTCTCGGTTGTCCACGACTTCGAGTGCAGCTTCTACTTCAAGCGGGAGCGGGACAAGAACGACATCACAGACGCCTACAGGGACGGAATCAGCAGCGACGACGAGCTCGAGCAGTGCGGCCGGAAAACTTGATCAAGGTGTTTGGGTCGGTCCAGTGCTTGTGGGACTCTCGGGGCTGGTGGTGTATTTGGTGTGAGAGTTTTTGTTGCCACTAGCTGGACCTAGATCTTGGAACAAAATGGATGTATCTGCGCCATTACCCTCTTGCTATTTTCTTCTTTGGTTTCCGAACTCTTCTATTTCTTCTGATGTTCCAGAGATGTACCGCTGAGAAAGCTCTCATTGACGGTGGCACGTGAGCAATTTTGGGAAGTCTCCCAAGCGCTTACGCTTTCCACACCAATGCATCCTCGTGAAATAGGACCCTCATACGATCTTTGAGTACTTTGTCAATCAATATCAGTGCCTGGAACATACTCAATAGTATGGGTGGCTTCCCAAGCAATCCTGGAAGGACGCAATGGCCAAGCATTTAAGCGCCAACAATCGTGTGCTCATAGCCAATATAGCCAATACCTCACCCTCCAACACGCCCGGCATCTATTAATTCCACAAGTACCTCCTTACAACAATAGCATTTTGTTAGTCTACACCATACAACTCCCTGCCCTCCTCCCCTCAACTTCCTGTCAATAAGTACGACCAAAATCGAAAAGTTTCCTCGGGTTTTCGACAAAGACATTACCATAGAATACCGACTGACTTTCCAGCTTTGGAATGTAAGAATCGTGTTTAATCTCAGACTTTTCAGGGTTGAGCTATTCAGCCTGGTGGTAAGGAATCCTTCCAACAAATGATACCTGATCGAGAAACTATTACATCCGTTGCTTAAACAGCTTTCATCTTCTTTTAGATAGTTTCGAATACTATGTCGTCGACAGCACCTCCAAACATGCCATCTTAGGATACTATTGAGTCTCTCCGCAGTGAACTAGAGGGCAACATCTTTCGCGGTATTGAATGCTTCTACAACGAGTACTTCAACGGCAAACCCTGGACAGCAACAGCAACTAAAGCAGGGGACATTGGCTCATTTACTCGCAATTTGGGCTCAGATCTGCTCAGTATCACTGATGTCAAGGGATTATCGAACTGGGTTGGTGCGGTTCAGTCCCAGCTCGCTCCTGAACATCCGAACTACTCCCCTCGCTTTCGACGTGAAGCCCACTGATGGGCCAGATGTGCCATCCGGACCAGCATATATCTCAGTCGAGTCAGCAAGCCCGAGGATTCGTCTGCAATCCACGCTCTGCAGGTAACACCTGCGTCTTCGGCGCGTATCGCTCAACGCAGTCACTCCCCGTAAAAGAGAAAGGAAACTCTTTTTTGCATATCCTTGATTTATCCTTGGGCGTGGGGTGTTGGACGGGTCAGCACAATAAGCAGGCGGGACATGTAGCATCTGAGGATAAAAAAATCCGAGCTTTACTGCACATGCCGAGGATTAAATCAAGGTAGACATGAGAATAATTCTAGGTCATTGTTGATTCTAGTCTCGCTCTATTTTGCCACAATGCATTCAATCTTACATTCTCTGTTGGTCTGTATTCCTTTTTGTAGAAGTTTGAACTGGAAAATCTGAAGTCATTCTCAGCATGACCGATATCCATATCCAAGCGCGTTCATCACCGCGTACCTCAACGCCTATCCAATTATGTAGACCATCTAGTCCCCTATTTTCCTTGTTTGTATCCTTCCAGATCCAATGCAGTAGCTTCCATACTGATTTTCATCCTCTCGGGTATCATCCACCACCTTCCTCATCCCCTTCTCCATTCGTTCCGAGAACCTAAGACGACCCCTCGGGTCCCTTAAACCCCAAGCTCAGTCTCCTACTCGTACCCTGCTGCTGCTGACTACTCGACGCACTCGCATTAGGCGGAGGCGCGACTTGTTGACCTGGTCTCTGCTGCTGTTGCTGTCCTTGCGGTGGACTCGAAGTAGGAAACATGGAGTATCCTACACTACCAGGCTGACCCTGGGCTGCATATCCACCTTGTCCAGCATACGCCCCCTGACTCTGCCCTTGACTGGATCCATACCCGGCCCCAGCATACCGCGTCTCCAATTCCGCCTCCTCATCGACCACATCCCTCACCCCGAAACCCTGCGTATTCCTCGGACTAGGCGCCTGAACATTCAAGCTCGGCGTACTGTACAATCCCGGCGACGGCGGCAAATGCTCACCCGGTCTGCGTCTCCCCCTCGTACTAGCGCGCTTGAGCAGCGTCTCTTTAAGCGTATCAATATCATTACTGCGCTTCTTCTCCAGCTTCTCGCTGAAGGCGTCCTCCTCGTCATCGCGTGTAGCAACCCATCCGGCACTAGGGTCTTCAGTGGGTTTCCGGCGATTGAGGGAGTCGGCGGCGCCTGCTTCGGTGGCGGTACCGAGGCCGAGGTGATCGATGCTGCTGGAGGAGGCGGTATCGTCTTTCTTAGGGGTGGGGAGGAAGCGTTTTGCTTCTTTGTCAGCTTTCGCTTTCTCGCGAGCGGCAGCTGCCCAGTCGTCTGGGACAGCGACGCTATATCCTGGGTTCGTTGGGCCGCCGAGAGGTTCGCCGCCTCCTCCTGGAGCATAGATAGGGATCTTACGGAGGGCGAGGACGAGAGCGCACATGAATTTCGAGCGGCGAGATGCGCGGACGGTTTCGTTTGCCCAGTTTGATTTATGTCTGATTTCCACCTTGAGTTGCAGCTTGTCCATGTTGCCGATGCCGGTCGCTTCGAGGATGATGTCTGGTTGGAAGTCGCGAGAGTTATCGGGGTGGCGGACAAAGGCTTCCATTTCCGAGCGGAGGAGCTCGATGTCTTCGAGGGTGGTGTCGAAGGAGATGAACATGTCGAGTTGCTCTTTCATGGCTTTGGAGCGGGTGACGTTTTCGATCCAGAGGTTGTTGAGGACGATGTTGGGTACCTGGACCATTTTCATGGTGTCGATTCGTTTGAACACTGTGTATAGGAGGGAAATTTGCTCCACTACTAGGTAGATCTTTTCAATATCTACTCTGTCGCCGACATCGTAAGGGTGTTTGACGAAGAGGAAGATACAGGAACCGAGAAATTCTTGGGTGGTAGCTGCGAAGACGAAGGACAGTGAGAGCAGCGTGGTACCGGCTGTTGCGAGTGTAGTGACGAAGGATGTGTTTTGGAATGCCACTGTTTGCTGTTAGATATGCCCAACCAAAGCAGGGATTTACTTACCGAAGATGAAGACAATGATCACACACAGGATAGTGACGAGAACTGAATCCAAAACACCAATAGCTTGTCCAACATCCCTCATACTGGCATTGATAGCTTTCCTATCTCTGCCGATCTCAACAACCTTCATGATCATCTCTTCCAAAGAGATATCTCCATTACCATCATTATCCAAAGCACTGAAGATCTCATCTGCCTCCTCCTTTCTTCCAGGACCAAGAACCTCTTCAATATCCTCAGCAAACAAGGACTCTTTTCCTTCAACAACAAAAGACATCCACAATCGCTTGGCCAGAGCCTCGGAAGATCGGGTCTTCTCTAAAGCTTCGATGATAATCGAGTGAGATGAAGTAGGATTGAAGACTTGCTTTCCAGTAATCTCCGATGCGATGTTTCCAAACACCGATGTGACCTTATCACCAACACGACCAATGTTTCCAATGATCCTCATCGGTGTAGCAGACCCAGATCGTGAATGACTAGGTTTCTGACCTGTCGCCTTGGCCAACATGGCCTCGATACTATCATTGATGATGTAATCCTCCTCAATGAACTCAGGACAGTAGACAGGGAAAAGTGTCCTACTAGCATCATACAACAGACCTAACAGATGGATATTTCTCTTCGAGTCCTTGATCCTCCCATCAAAGGACCGTTTGTGATAGTTGATACTGATCAATTGAATGAGCATCTTCTCGACCAGGAAAAGGATACTGGCAATGAGAGCTGGAGCCAGCAACTTCTTCATGACATCGATCCATCCTTTCTGCGGTCCAGGGTTCAATTGTGATGATGTCAAGGCCGTGAATGTGACAAGTGACGTGACAGACCATCCTACCAACGACAGAGGAATTTCCACAGCTCTGAGAATGGTGGCGTATTTTCTCGTTCCGGAGGAGACCACACCACTGAGAAACATGTATATGGCCGGAACGGCCTTCGAGACGAGTTTCGAGACCCAGATACTGAGCCAGATGATTTCAATCCAGAGCCAGAAGAGCCAGACTTTGACTCCTGTACCGGCAAATCGAGCGTCTCTGTCCGTTATGGCGAAGATGACGATGGGAATCGCAATCAACGCTGCTATTGGCGCCACATACATCAGGTATCTGGTAACCACCGAGAAGTTCACAATCTTGTTGTATACTCTTCCGAGCCCTGTTAGGGATACCTCCTCCCCGTCCGTACCCACACGCTTGGGCTTACTATCGATCTTCTTGACCTTGCGTCTTCCTCCTCGGTGGAACAAGCCTTTCTTCTCTTCATCCTGGAATGTGGGTTGGTTGCTAAGATCGGTGTCGTTCATTACGCCTTCACCCTGCTTCCTGGCTCCAGTCGAGGAAGAGCGTGTCTGGACATTGGTGAGGGGGATACCGCCCTCAGTGTCGTAGGAAGGGCCCATATTTGGGTTGTTGGCTGTCGGGAGTGGTTGGAATCCGCGACGAGAGAAATCAGTGGGTGATCGGGGACTTCGTAAGGACATAGAGGTGGGTTATATGATATGGAGTCTCTAGGAGACTTGCAGATGGAATGACCAAAATCGAAGGTTATTTATGAATGTCGTGGTTGGAGGGTGGTGCGAAGGCTATGTCGAAGATTGTAGATGTATGAAGGGCGGGGTCCTGGAATGTTTCTTAGACAATGATGAAGATCTTGATCAATTGGTGGTTTCGAGATATGCAGATTCGAAGATTGATTCGTATCGTGTTCGTCAAAAGGAAAAGGGATCCGCGTCAAGCGTCTTTGTGTCGGGCTCTGCTATTGTTGCTGTTCCGTCAAGGGGGGTAGGTATGATGTCGTTTCCTCGTATTTCTTTCCCCTCAATCCAGTCCAGTACAAACCAATGCACTCTTAGTCCAAGCGTACACAAGTACAGATGCAAAGAGAGGTAAATGATGACTCTTTCGAGAATCTGCGAAAGTAATGCAGATGCCAGGCACACAATTAGGAAACGAGAGTGGTAAGTTGAAGAGGAGAAGAAGTGTCGTGAAGCAGCACAAGATAAAATCATCGGCCGCGGTCGTGGTCGTTGAATTCCTTTCCCCTTGATTTCTTTTGCAGGGCCCTGTGCAGCCCCACAGAGCCCCTGAGATCGGCAGGGATAAGCTGAATGGCGCCTGCAAGGTACGTCAGTCGGGCTGAATGGCGAAACCCAGGCGAGAGAGACTGGCGAGAGTCTGACCTGTAAGAGGCCGCGCAGCCTGGGGAGTTTGATCGCACGAGTTTCAGATGAAAGAGGGTCGTGAGACGGCTGGGAGGACAAGCAATGGAGAGAGATGGAGCCGAGGAGGACGGACTACCTGGTAATTTGATATCTGATATGCTATTCAAACGAAAGAAACAATTTGGCCGGATGTTGAAACAATCTTGGAATGCCGCTGCGTGCCGACTGGATGATGGATAGACCACTGAGTGATACTCTACAGAGGTAGGTAGCAGGAGGTGGTTGTACAGTACGGAGGGGGTTGAGCTGTACTGGAAGAGTAGCAAGCAATTCCGACCTTGAACCTTTCCTTGGAAGTAACCTGGCCACTTCTTCATTTGACATTCAATAAATGCAGCATCTCAAAATAACAGCGCCATCGACATCATCTCCACAGCTATTTCCAGTTGCTGGCAGGCAGGCAGGCATGCAGTTTCGACCAAAATCCAGCTTCTGCACCTCCTCTCATCCAACTAGGTATACTCCGAAAACTTGCCACCATCTAACAAACATGCATGCAGCATCCCATCCCAGTTTTCCCATGCCATGCCATGCATCCACCCCATCCATCGTCCCCTACAGCCCATATCGTACGTGGTATATTTAGTAGTAAGTAGAAAAACCTTCCCATACCTATCCCCATCAATCCAAGCCCGCCCATGCAAGACGAAAAGCTTGCCCAACTCAACGTGAAAAATTCTGTCAGTAGTTGCCGATGCGCCCCGAACCTGTCCCGACCCACGGTTCGTGTTGCTAGTTCCATTCCATCAACTTACGACGTGAAGCTTGGTTGCTGCAAGGATAAACTCTCATGACGGCAAGTTCTCGATCATGAGCTATTTTGGGTTCAATTGGGACCCTAGCTGAAAAGTGAAGACCGCTTGATCTTGTTGGGTATCTTCGCCCGCCATCGAGAATAATGTCGTACCCGAGCCGATCTCCGGCACTTCAGTTTTCGGTGCCCTGAACTTTTCGGGCCTTTGCTTTCGAAGACACTACATAACGTTATCATCAAGCATTGTGTACACAGAACTCTACGGAACTTCAAGTCACGCTCTGTGTAGCAGGGTAGGGTACGATTGCGATTGTAAGCACAGTAACGCCCTGTGAGAAAGTAATTGGCAGAGGGTGAAGTGGGCGGGCTTGGCATGTTGTCTTTCTAGGAGGCTCATCATTTTTTCTCTGGTGCAGCTCTTCCTATCCGTGACCTGAAATGTGTGAGAATGTAATACCACTTGAGGCCTTTTCTTATGTAGACGAGGAGAACACTTCAAGGCTGTAGATCCTATCTTTTTAGCCATACTGGCTGGTTGGGGAGGGGATTGCCTTCCTGCATGATTTGGACAAGAGAACGGAGACTTTCTCAACAGCTAAATTCCCACAAACGCGGATTTAAGGTAGTATTGGAGGTTTCAGAGAGTGCCCTGCTACGGATGAAATGAACCCTTTTCCTTCGTCTTCTTCTTTTTCATTTTGTATTTTTATTTTCACCACACTCGAGAACTGCGAGCTTTGCACCCCTCCTTCTTTGTTGCTGGACTCAAACTTTATGTCGTCAGTAGATTTTCAGTCGCTTTGTGCTCTCAAGCTAATTAGAGGCTCGGTATCTGTGGTGTCGTTTCATCTCACCTTACCAACATTGTTGTCTTTAAAATCTCGCTTACCAAATGGCGAAGTAAATAGTAGGATTGAAAGGAATTTGAGCTTCGCAGAGCTATAGCTAGCTATTCGTAGAAACATTTGCCTGTCTGTTTCTCACCCCCGGATCTTGAGTTCTTGTTTCTCAAAATTTAGTGCAGAAAGATAAAAATTAGCACCGCACATCCTCTATCAATAAAGCCATGTCCCGATATCGAAAAGTTAGGAAACTACATGACTGAGTGTTGAGAGGTAGGCGCCATGCCTGCTACTTGAGGTTTTTAAGCATGTACTTTAGACAGGTACGCTGGTCTCCTCCAAAACAAAAGTAGGGTTCTCAGCACAGTTGAAGTTACTACTCAGAGCGCTGATGCTATCTTGAATAAGAGCTTGGTGAAGATGTTCCCAAACTGCCACGCCTTGCTAGCAATAGTATCACGTTCTCCTTGCAAGAATTGCGGAGCGGTTGCTGACTAACATCCCACCACTTGGCCCGCTCGATTCATCATCACTCAGTTGGAGTTCGAGAGACGCAAGCAGCACCACGCAAGCCCGCGACACCGCCATGAGCGACCTAGCCTGCTCAAGTGCAGGAGAAGTCAACATGAAGATAGACGCCACGCGCGCAAAGAGCCTTGTAGAAACCCTACAAAGCGTGCAGAGCCGCGTGGACAAGGCGAGTGCTGGGAGGAATGTACGTCATGTGACCCCGCTCTCTCCCCAATCCCTCCCTCGCAGAATGAGATGCTAATGACAAGTGAACAGGTTCGATTAGTAGCCGTCTCAAAATTAAAGCCAGCTTCTGATATCTTTACGCTGTACCAAGCTGGGCAGCGACATTTCGGCGAGAACTATGCCCAGGAGTTGATAGAGAAGGCGGAGGTTTTGCCGAAGGATATTAAATGGCATTTCATCGGGGGATTGCAATCTAGTGAGCCTATAAATCTCAAGCTCTATCTACCCGCAATTCCCACTGACCGGCCCCCTCTCTCGCAGATAAATGCAAACCTTTAGCCTCTACCCTTCCCAACCTCTACCTTGTCTCATCTGTCGACTCTTTGAAAAAGGCAACCCAGTTAAACGCCGGCCGCGGCTCCCTTAGCCCACCTTCCACACCCCTTAATATCCATATTCAAGTTAATACCTCAGGCGAGTCCTCTAAATCTGGCGTTTCACCTGGACACGAAACCACTGCCCTCGCAAAACACATTCTAGAGACATGTCCGCATTTGCACCTCCTTGGACTAATGACGATCGGTGCAATTGCGCGGAGTAAGGCTGCGGGTAAGGGAGAGGAGAACGAGGATTTCATTACATTAAAAGAGGAGCGAGATAGACTTGAGAGGGAGTTAGTCAAAGAGGGATTATTAAGTGTGGAGCGGGGAGAGGGAGAGGGAGGGGAAGGAGCATTAGAGTGTAGTATGGGAATGAGTGAGGATTTTGAGGAGGCGTGTAAAGCTGGGAGTGGGGAGGTTAGGGTGGGTAGTACCATTTTTGGGGTGAGGCCCAATAGGGAGGATTTTAGTGTTAAGGGAGATGCGCAGGAGGGCAAATCGTGAGGAGAGGAAGGAGGACCAGCTTTATGTGTTAATTACAACAACCACCGCAGCGCCCAAATTCCTCCATTCGGCCGAGCTTTGCTTGGAAAATGACACCAATTGAAGCGCCAAGATCGATTGTCAGATCTTGTGCGCTTTACCAGGAGGGTGCCTGATGCTATCAGGAATTTCATCGTCATGTCACCCACTTTGATGAGTGGTTAGCCCGTTGATTCAAGTCGATAAAGCATGAAGCTGGAAAACGTTCATGGAGAAACAAAGGTTAGCTGCAAAATCGATGACGCTGAAGACTTTTGCTCGGAATGAAGTTTTGCTTCAGGCACAGGAACCAGAGCTGAACGGGGTTCCTGGAAATTTGCCATTAGCCTTCTGTCTCGGCATGAAATTTGGAAGACTGAGGACATCGTGTCTTGAGATATGCTTTGACTACTAGTCATCCCACCAAAACATGGCAGTCTCAAACAAGGTCACAGAAAAGTTAGCGCTAGACCTCAAAGTAATCCAGACCATGGCTTGCAAATCGATAGCTACTTAGACCATGATAACGAGTAATATAACCTCTGTCCCATAAGTTGTTTTAAGCAGTTCGCAGATTAGAAATTGTCCCAAAACTTAATCTGACCGCCAGGATACATGTACAACACGAAAACATGTAGCCATTTGACCCGCGTATCCTCAAATAATCGTAAGACACGAGCGCTGGTGGGTTTATTGGAAATTCCATTAAGGCCTGGTCAAGGCTTTAGGATGACTTGATAATCATTGCACCCCCTTACTCAACTCGTGTTGTATCCTAAAGCGAGACGATGAAGGAAGGAGAAGAGCTGAGAAGTCAACAATGCAACAATGTCGAAGTCTCGAGTTGATGAGCTTACAGGCCGTGACCGCTGAGCACACTGAACCATCTGCCAACTTCGGGGGAGAAATTTGGGAACTTCTGTTCCTGCCTGCACGTTACTGTTTGGTTAGATGCTAAGCCAATAAGCGAGTCCAGGAACTAAAACTTCTGAAATGGTACAGACGGCACTGCCTCTTGGGACAGATGAGGATCTTCCGATACGCATTGAGTGATTGTAGGACAAACTTGCGCATTTATCGAAAGTGAGGACCCCGTATAGACATTCATGGTTGAGCTTGTCGAAGTTAATGAGAAACAACACCTTGCGAGCAAGGCCAACGATAACTTGCAGTGCACTAGATGGCAAGAATTGAAAGGTGATTGATGGGATGCTCTGGTGTTTGTCGGAACGCAGCCAAGTGCAAGAACTGGCCGGGACACCGGCGAGGCACTTTTAAACAGCATGGCAATCAGAGTAGGAAAGTCAGACAAAACAGAGGCATAAGAAAGGACGGATGAAGCAAATGCGGAATGCAAAGTAAAAGGGCGGAGTCCCAAATCGGAACTAAACAGGCAAGCAGCAAATAAGAAAGGAGGACCCAGAAATGGAAATGTTGCAGAGCGAATTTTGCATATCATTCGAAGCCTCGAAGACCCAAGCTCTCCCCAACATATGCTCCTGGGCAGTGGGATACAACCTCGGTGCTCCATAAATAGCCCAGCCAAGTGAATGAACATAACAATCATGCAAACCATCCGAATTAAACGTCCTCATCCCTCCCCACTCCAAAGCCAAATAGTATCAGCCATGTTTCTTTTATAACAGTTTTCCTCCACCTCGACTTGCAGCAACTTCGTTCCTCCTCCACTCTAGTACTGATATTCTTTCTCCCATCTCTCCTTTCTTGGGTGCTTGATTATTGTATTAGGAGGGTGGTCCTCCTTCTGAAATCGACATCCAAACGCAGTACAAATAGGTTCCTTGCTACCGCTGGGAAACGAAACACTCGGGCAATGATGTCCGTAAATACAAAATTCCAACTCGCAGTCCTGACCGTTCAAACATGGATTCAGTCGGGTCAAGTACGCAATAGCCTTCAAATCCTCTTCCGTAGCTTTATACTGGTGTTCGAAGCAGCACTCGTCGCCTTTGGCACAAGGACCGCGGAGGTAGTGATTATTGCATAACTTGTTGTTTGTAGTCCGGCGCTTGATTCGATCCAGGACAGCAGCATTGACTGTGATCGGGGGATCGAGACCACGAGGGGTTGGTGCCCAGGCCAGCATTGCATTGGAAGGTGTAGGTGTAGGCTTTTTGACCGAAATTGTGGTTGTGTTGCCGTTCTTGACTGAAACCGGGGAAGGAGTTGGAACTGGAGGAGGAATCGAAGTCACTCCAGCCCAAGTTGAGGGAGCTTCGTTGGCAGGCAAACGATCAATCAATTTCTCGGCACGGAATATGTCGTTGAGTTTTAGAATATGGAGCCCGGTTGCTGCGAGTTCTCGGACGATCGGGGGACCTTCGATTATTGTGATTCTGCTTCGGTCATCTTTCGTAACTACCTCGTCGAGGAATGGCGCATAGCCAGCATCGTGGGATATACCGAGGAGAATCTGTTTGCAATTATGGTTTCGTAGATGCCAGCGCATACATTCTGCTAAAGTCAGTCATGATCTAGCCATGGGCTGTTTCTCGCATATGAATTGTGTACCTTTAATCTTTGAATCTGCCCTCTCCTTCCCATGTCCAACGTCGATGAAGTCAAACGAAGCTTTTCCTTGGGTAAATCCTAACGTAAATTCCCTGAGATCATCTGGATTGTCTAGAGATCCATCCCGTCGCATAGCTTTTGAGAGTCCAGTAATATTTGCGCAAACTTTAGCCATAATTTCGATTTGATCGGTGAGATCGTGGCAATTATCAAGGATAGTATTCCGCAGAAGAGTCGCTGCTTGCTTTCCACCTTCGATGCCTTGTCGAATAAGTGCTTCGTTGAACTGCAGGCAAAGTCAGTGGATGTTGGCATCGAGGCTGGAGACACTTACAATCATGCCATCCCCATCAACGAGAACCATGATGTATGGATTCCGGTTCTGCAGATGTCAGCAAGCATCATGCCACCTCCGCAGATGCTCCATACTCTCATATTATCGCAATCAAAACTGAATTGTCCCACACGCTGTTGTGCGTGATTCAACTGCTGTTGCAAATCCCTTCTTGAGCGCCTTGCATCCTCCAAATCCAATTGTGCATCATTCAACTCTTGCGCCAAACGGGTATTCTCCTCTCGGTATTGCGTCTCGATTCCCTCGGCGTAGAGCATGAGATCCTGCAAGTCGAGGTTAGACACATTTCTCAGCTGTCGACGGAGATTGGGCTTCTTCGAACGGACCTTGATCAGTTCATCACTGCTGTCCTGGTGGTCTCGCAGAACTCGATATCGCTGTACAAAATTCATAATAGTTGGTATGGGCGGCGATTGCGCCATGAGGGACATTGTGGTCATCTTGTCGAACGACTGTTGGTGGTGGTAAATTGATTGAGGTGACGAGAGGTGAAGCTCGAAGCTGATCGCTGGAGATCAGCTGAAATTTCCGGGTTCGATACCCTGTCGCGTGTTTTCCAGCGGATCTGCGAGTGTGACGCGCCTGTGGGTCGAACCTAAATAATTATAGCCCAGAGCTTTAATTCAACTCCAGCGATGAATAGAGTAGTGCGATAGACCTTGTGGCTTCATCCCCTTTTATCCTCTTCTCCTCTCTCGCTCTCATGTGTACCCTCAGATATGTCGTTCTCGTTTCCTTCCTGTGTTCTGCTTGTAACGGGGCTAGAGGTCTGAGGTCTGAGGTCTGAGATGCGTTTGGGCAGCCAACAAAGGAAAGGAAAGCTCTTTCAGGTTCAGGTTCAGGTTCAGGTTCAGGTTCAGGTTCAGGTTCAGGTTCAGCTCTTCCCACCTATCACTTTCATGCTCATGCTCTTGCTCTTGCTCGGACTCAGCCCTGCCTGCGCCGCCTATCTTCCATCGCTTTCTTTTGCCCAACTATGTGCCCAGCTGCAGTGCAATGCATAGCTGTGTGTGCCTCATGTCTTCGGTTGGCAACCGCTGGCTCCTCCACAGCCAGTGAGCATCCTATCAGCTGCTTTGTGTTGTGCCCTGCCTGCCGCCTGCGGTGCTGCTTGCTACTCGGCAAGCACACTGTCCAGGGATTCTGTGTAGTACCGCTTAAGTTTGAGCGGGAACCAGGAAGGGGATGAGGCGTACCGCTTGAGAGGCATCCATCCGTCGGTGAGCAGTCAGAGGAGCGAGCTTCGAGACTGAACAAAGTACGTACTGGATCCTCATTGGCGTTTCTGCTAAGTCATCACGTGTGCGATGGACAAGACAGTCACATTCTAAGCATGATATTGCGCTACATTCTTTGGAATTGCGGCCCCATCGTGCTCAGGATTAAGACATCTCATGTTCGGCTCTATAGTTTGTGTCATGAGTTTGTCAGCTTCAAGTGATGTTTGCCCAAAACGCCAAGACACGCGTCACGAACAAAGGACTTTGGTGAGCCAAAATCAAGTGACAAAGCTTGAACGATACGTTTGATCTAAACTGAATCTTGTCAATGTTGAAGTTGCCTCTCCAGCTTTTCCAGTAGGGCATGCTTCAGCTCTGTGCACTTGTGGCTGCCCCGCTTGAAACATCACTTATTAGGCGAAGGTAACTAACGGAGACTATTGACAGACCTTTAAACCAAGCAATGAGGCATACAAGAAACTCGGCATGCACGCAAAAGGACAGCCACTCCACTGCCTCCCCTCCATGGGTCTAGAACTACCAACACGTTCCTAAGAATGTTGCAATCATGAAATGATAGCCACCCCTTGTAAAGTTTACTGAATTCCATCCGACATTTCCATCCTCCCCTGAGCGCTCCTCAAATCAACAGCAATCTCATGAAGTCACCAAATATACACAAAACTTCTTCCCATAGTCGAAGTACGAACTCATCATGTACAGTACATCTCATACGGCGCTGAAAAGCTCCGGCCTATCTTCCATGGCTATCTCATCATCGCCTTCCTTCTCCTCGACATTCTCGGCGACGAATGCCTCAAGAAATACCTTAACTTCTCAATCAAGCGTAGCCGCAAAACCCGCCTCAACTACATGACTGGTTTCATCTCAGGTTGAACCTTCATTTTCAGCACATGGGATCCACGCGCCATCCCCGGCGGACCTCTCCTCGGCTTAGCAATGCTATTCGCCACCAAGGCTCTTGCATTAGCTACCAAGCTACCTCACTCTTTTCCTCTTCTATTTTCTTGGACGGTGTCGGTCTCTTTGGATTCGAATTCTTGGCCGAGCGGCTGGTGGGTCTGCATTATTAAATACATGTCGATAGACCGGAACATGTATAATAGGATAGGCGTATCATATATCTATTCTCTCGACGTTACTGCCAGTATTTGATGCGTTTATACGTCTCACCAAAGATTGCATACCAGTATCAATGTCCTGAGTTGATTTCAGAGAACCAGTCTGTTGTCCAATCCTCTTCAGCCAGATATGCATACTTCCGTCGAAGCCTTAGTCCGATAAGAGTTCTTCCCAGCATTCGATAAAAATCCATGTACTCTGCCCTCCCCATGCCAACCTCCCACCGTTCCATCACTTCCGTGTCCACAAAAGTAAGCGAGCCCCTGAGCAAATCAACACCACACGTGATAGCCGGCTCCACAATAGCCGGCTTCTCGGCAAAACAAGCACGACATCCCCGAACTCAATGACAAATCCACTTCATCACCACTCTCCATCTCATCCAAAGATGGGGCTCCGTCCAACGACAACTCATCAATCAAAACATTTCTTAGCCAATATCTAGCAAACATGGCTCAACCAAGCGAAAGAGGCACAGAAGAGCAGTCACTTGTTCATGAGCAACACACAGAACAGACGCCGCTGCTCGGCGATCATCAATCCGGTCAGCAGGCTGATGTGGACGACGAAGTTGAGAAAGGAGGCAGACCGACGAGTTGGTGGGTATGGAGAGGGTTTTGGCTTATATTCGGGGTTCTTGTTCTTGCGGTCTTTATTAAAGGATGGGTAGATGCTGGTGGAGATGTTGAGGTGCGTCTCCCTGACTTTCCCCCAGAATGACCCCGCTGATAATCAATTTTAGTTCGATTTGAAAGGTGCGCTCAAGCGAGCTCTTGGGGGCGGATTGAGTGGTGCTGCGGCTATGGTTCTGCAAGTTTTACTGTTGATGGTAGCCATTTTCCTCACTATCTTAAGATGGGGCTTCACTGACACCTTTGCAGCCACTTCGTACTATCATGAATTATCAATATCGCTTCGGAACTTCTTTCTCCGCCGCAACCCAGACTCTGTATGCCGATGGGGGATTTATCCGATATTATCAAGGCATGGGTGCTGCTCTTGTTCAAGGTAAACATTCATGATGATATCTATCCCAGGGGTTGATGCGGTGATTGAGACTGACAACTGCACAGGTCCGGTCTCTCGATTCGGAGACACAGCTGCCAATGCCGGAATCCTCGCTTTGCTACAATCAAACTCCTACCTGAAAGGTCTCCCATCACCCATCAAAACAATCTTCGCTTCTCTCTGTGCAGCTTCCTTCCGCATGATCCTCACACCAATTGACACCCTCAAAACCACTCTCCAAGTCCAAGGATCTCGCGGCACCACACTCCTCCGCCAACGCATCAAAACGAACGGAATCGGCAGTCTATGGTGGGGTGCTTTTGCCACTGCCGCTGCGACCTTCGTCGGTCATTATCCTTGGTTCGCTACTTACAACTTCCTCTCTGAAACCATTCCCGCACCACCGAAACATTCGATCGTGGTCTGGCTTTTGCGTCTCGCTTTCATCGGCTTCGTAGCTTCGGTTGTGTCGGATTCTGTGTCGAATTCTCTGAGGGTTGTGAAAACATATCGGCAAGTCAATGACACGCAGGTTTCGTACAGTAAGTTCAACCCAACTGCCACCCCTCTGAAAGACCCTTCGGAAAGGATGCTAACAGGCATCTAGCTGAGGCAGCGAGGTTAGTTGTCCTGCAAGATGGCTTCACAGGACTCCTTGGACGCGGGCTCAAGACCAGGATTTTATGCAATGGGTTGCAAGGATTGCTATTCAGCATTTTGTGGAAATTATTCTTGGATTTGTGAGTATTACTTGTGGAAAATTCTGCATACGGGAGCGTATGACATAGGCTAGAATCGAGCTAACGGATATCTGTAGATGGGAAAAGAAGACAAGTTCTTGATTTGCAGTATCAATCGACGGCATATCGGTGTGAGTGACGATGATAGACTTTCAGGTATGCGAAAAAGTCTTAGAAGACACGAAATTACCGAAGGTGTTAGATTCGTTCTCAATAGTCTCGGAGTTCTGGATATAGTCGAAGAGCTCACGAGCATTCCAGACGATTTATCTCTTTCTAAGAGGCGGAGAATGCAAGATGTTAAGGAATGATCATTACAATGTATACTGGTCTGAATGAGCGTACATATCAGAGTCGTGGAGAATACGCAGCACATTACAGTTGGATTCGATTTGTTCGTAGCATTGTTACATTCAGCATTCGGTTGCATCAGATTCGCTGAGGCCCTTTGCTATCCACCTTAGTTACATAGACCCAGATTTGTACTTTCTACAATTCACTTTTCGTTTCTTATTCTTTTCTTTTTTTGCTTTGGTGTCAGACGCTCGTTCAGTACGGAGACGAACTCTTTCAGACAACAAGACGTAGCCTGTCTCTTGTTCTCCAGGCCATAATTAAGGAGCAAGAAATGCCGGTATATTTCGACGTCTTCGATAATCGCGTTCGGATGACTATCCGATTTCTGAAGGTTTTCAAAGAAGCGCAGTTGAAAGATGCAATAAGTGGTCCCTTCGATCATCTTTCCTGTAACATATCTGAACGGCAGTTACCAGCCCCAGCCGAGCACAGATATCGCCAAATTACAACACTTGTCAAAGAACTGACCAATACTTCCTTCACCTTTAATGAGATCTATGGGTGGGCTCATATGGTACGTAGTAGTCTTATACGTAGCTTCCTTCTATTGTTCATTGACTGCTGTAGCTGGATGAGAGTCGACGGAAGCTGGAGATGCCAATCTTGAAAGTTCGGAACCAACCACAACACATCGGCTCCATGGTGTCACCGGGGTGGTTCATCGACCCAATTCTGTCATGGTGCAACACTCATGCGAGCCAAATGCTCGGCCCATTGTCGAAAATGGTAAAGTCTGGGCGCTAGCGGTGAAAGACATCCCCGTCAATGGCGAAGTCACTTTCGATTACCTCCCCAATGACTGGGCATACGATCACTCAGTTCGTGTTGATACTTTGCACACCGACTGGGATATCGAGTGCCGCCTTTGCCAAAAGTGCCGGACCAGGATATAAATTGCAGAATGGACGAGTTCCGGTAAGCTGATGGGCGAGGCATCCCGGCATACCATGGACGAACCCTTCTGTGGCCCAGAGATTATCGCTCGGATCGATACGTGGATCCCTAGGCTAGAACAGCTGGGTTATGGTCCAGGTGGAGAGTACTTCCCGTTCTATCGTCGATTGTGGTGGATTCGCCTCGCACAGCGCTACGGCGAAAAGGTGTACAGAGAAACTCTTCATGCTTGTCTGAAGCTCTACGTGCAGATTGAACCAGGACATGTCGGTTATGAAGGTCGAATCGAGAGTCTCTACGTTCTGTGCGACTTGGTGAGTTTCTCGCTGCAGCTAATTATATTTTCCTCGTTCTGGACCCCGGCAAAACATCCTTGATTAAGTAAAGCTGCGTGCTGCCATTTTACGTAGCTGGAGCCCAATGCTTGCGATCGCAGAGTCAAAGAGGAGGGTTGGACTGGGATAACAAGCGAGGCAGGCCGCAAGAGGATGAAGAGTTTGCCAAGTATGTCACAAGGGGGCTTTGAAACTCCTCAAACAACTCAGTGCAATTGGAAATACAATCCAATCGTTCATATGCTGTAATTCAGGTCAATCGAACAAGAAAGGCTATTGGGTGCACCTCCTCAAATTGTCAACATGTCGGTAAGCGAGAACATCAGTGCAGAGCATTGTGCACCTCACCTTTCGAGTCCCTCTAGCGACGCCATTCACAGAAGTTTGATTTAAATCAGTCCACCGCCATGCATCTAGCGCTGCCTGCGTAGAAACCTTTTCTTTATCAAATGTCTCCTCGAATTTTATAATGTGCCCAACCACCTTCACACCATCGCGACTGTTAGATCGAACGCCATGGCAGCCACCACGCCTCAGTCCATGAGCACTGAGTACGAGATACCTGAGCGTGTCAAGTCTGACCTTACTCTCCAGCTCAGAACGTCCAACATACCAGGTGCAGGCCGTGGATTGTTTGTTCTACAAGACGTTAAGGCAGGCGAACTGCTCTTCGAGGTCCCTAATGTACTGTTCTCTACCGTAAGCATTATCTTTCTACCGGCCTTACAAAGACTGACTAGACACATAACAGGTGTCCGCAGATTGTCTGGAGACAACTTGTGACAATTGTTTTGTACATCAATCCCAGTATGGCAAGACTGGTGCACGCCCAGATCTGAGCTTTTACCCCTGCGACACCTGCAAGATTGCCCACTACTGCAGTCCTACCTGTAAGGAATCTGCATGGCAAGCATACCACAGATTCGAATGCCCAATAATCGCCAATATGATTGCTTCTGAGCCAGGATGGGTAGACAGAGCAAACCCTCGATCTGAAGAGTTCCGCACCATTATTCGAATTCTTTCCGTACATGACGCTGGAAAGATACAGGACATTGAATGGGAAGAGATTATCGGATTGCAGCCGCAACTGACAGCGACCAGTAGAGGACCACACTTTATTAGGGGACTGCCTGAGATGCTGGAGTTGATTGTCAAATACGAAGTAACGAAGCTGGGTATGGACGATGTTGAGAAGCTCATACGCGCCGTAAGTTTCCCAGACTCTTAAGTACTCCCTGATACACTCGGCTTACATACAGAGAAGTATTTCAACAATCGTTGCTTCATCCAATTGTGGACTCCCTACCAACTGCCTCTACCCAACACCAGACGATACCGAACTGTCGAGGTCCTAGTTGGCGAGTGTCTGGAGCCATTTTATAGCATGCTCAACCACTGTTGCGACCCAAACAGTACTTGGCTTTCCGAAGGGCGTACTCTTCAAATCCGTGCTGAGAGAGATATCAAAGCTGGCGAAGAACTCACCGTCTGCTACCATTGGATGGACACCTTTGAAGATCGTCAGAAGATCCTGTCAGGTTGGATCGGCAAGTGCATCTGCTGCCTCTGTCTCGATCCTCCGCCAGAGCCAAATGGTAACCTCAGAGAGTATGTGACCAGACTTATTACTGCGAGAGGCAGTGCCGCTACACCTTCTCAAGCTCGATCCATCTCGCTCCAACAGGCAATCCGAGAGATGGAACGAGTCGGACTTGGACCCTCTGCGTGGCCGTTGAGACAGCTCTATGCACAACTATTCCAATGTCGATGTGGGCAGTACGACGGACCGGAAATGCTGAAGACCTGGCTGAAGTTGTACTTCTTCGTTGAGCCTGCTATGCGTCCACCCGAATGTTTAGCCAACCGTAACAGATCTCTCGCCATCCTCGCCTACTTGCTCGATCTTAATGATCCTTCCTACGCCAACTTAGAGCCGTATCCAGAAGAGATTGAGAAGTTGGCACCATGGTTACACTACCAGTTGAGAGCTAGACTGTTGCACGATGTCCGTCAGTGTCGCAGCAAGGATTCTTACTGTGTCAAATTTGAGGAGGACGCTTACGAGCAAGATTTTGGACAGCTGGAGAGAGATGCCGAGGCAATGGTTTTAAAGAGCGACAGGGACTATGTTTCGTACTTAAAGAGTGAAGAGTCGAAGTGGGCGTTTGTGAAGGACATGAACGAACTTTTGGCCTGGGCTGGACTTCCTGCTCGATCAGAATCACAGCTTTTGAGCATACATTCTATGTGAGCATCAGATTTTGCTCTCCGCCAGATGGGGCTCTTCGTCTGAAGAATATGGAGGTTTTAAGCACGAGTTACATTCCGGAAGGCAAGTTGCAGCTTTTGATCAATCTCCTGGGATTGAGGGCAGGCCTCTATGTGAGATCCAAATTATCTATCTCTGAGGTTACAGAACGATCGAGCCTGCCCATGTAGCTAGACACTGAACACAAGATTGCAATCAAAGTTCTATGTCTATTAGATTCACATAACTGAAACGCCTTCCTGATGATCAAGAGGATAGATCACGCAAACTGTACAATCGACCACCGTGAAATGCCATTTATCAGCTGCATTTGTCTTGCGTGATTATTTACTGCACAGTGCGGAAGTTCAACTCGATGCTTCTCAGAACTCATGTCTTGCACATCAGCCGGACCAGATATTCTTTTCTTCGCCCAATAATTCAGTGCAGTTCCCAAACAAGCAAAGCCGCCTTCGCGGTTTTCACCAACGCATAAAGTACAAACGGTCCAACTGCCAGAACCATGGAAAAGTGACGTGGAGAAAGAGAAGCTTGCAACCTTTCAAAGCGTTGATGAATAGCCAACCAGTTCAATACAATGCGCCAGCCGCTGCTGAAACCAAATGTAAAGAAGACTAAAAATCGTCGAAGGAGCTTATCGATCTCATTTCTCTGCTCAATACCATCTTGGAGTACTCAATCGATAACCTGTGCACGTCGTTCTTGCTCGGCCTTATCGACCTTCTTCAAGTGCTTGACAATGGCTTTGAATAAAATCTCTGCGATAAGAGGTGGAACAGCATTGCCGATCTGCTTCTTAATCGCACTGCCATAGAAGACATGGTAATGCGGAAAAGACTGAAGCGCGGCTAGTTCTCTATCCGTGAAGCCTCGCTCTCCATCTGGATGCCCACGAGTCCCACCATCACAAGTGATAGTCGGCACTGCCCCTGAAGCATCCCAACTTGTTTTGATTGTACGGCCGCATGCCGCCTCGATATTGTGATTTGGGCAGTCCGATGGGATACTGTTCAGGACGCTTCTAACGCTTGTGAGTGGCTTGAGATTCCTGGAGGTGTTCGAGTGGGTGTATCGAGGTAGTTCGGGGAGAGTTTCACCAGGACTAGAAAATTAGTATTAGTTGTCAGTCAATCAGAGGTCTAGGTGAAACTTACCAAGCAGCGATAATAATCAAGCGCCTACGAGTCTGTGCGAGGCCGTAATTCTGGAACTGTACAATCTCGTACGAGACCGAATACCCATAAGATGTGAAAATTTGGATCAGGCTATTGAACGCTGCTTCAAATTTTGGGTGCAGAATACCGAATGTCTGCTCCAGAGTAATAATACGGGGACGAGCCTTGTGCACTAGAGCATCACAAGCAAACAGTGAGTCAAAATTTTGCTGATCGTTTTTACCGACTCGCGTGTGAACCGGTGAGAAAACTTGACAAGGAGGTGAGAGATGGAGAACATCAACGAGGAGATTTCGGTTGGCGTTGATCGTAGTGACCAGATCGTGTGCCCACATCTCATAGTGGGTAGCGCCTGGAAAATTTGCCTTCCACGTCTTGCCTGCGTTTTGGTCCAGATCAAGTCCCCAAAGCACTTGCAAAGCAGCAGCGACAGCACCTCTGGTCGTTCCTCCAGCTCCACAAACTACAGAAGTCAGTGGCCGAGAATAGTAGATGGAGAATTAGAAGACTTACAGGCATCTCCATAAGTGTAGGTCGAGTAGTTTTTGCGCTTATTTTCAGGGTACAGCGGCATCAGCGCCACTTCTGTCTGATTGTGAGCTTGTCGCATGGGTTTCGGATTCCTTTTGGCAGATGTCTCGTGGCCGGCCAGGTCAATTTCAATGGGCTGGCGATGCTGGCGAGCTCTTGGATGTGATCGACGAGAATGATCCTCATGGGTGTTCTGGAAGTGTTCTAGCAGCTTTTCGGCTCTGTTGAAGCCTTTTCCGCACTGGTGGCACTCGTACGCATGATTTGGTGATTGGTAAAGCTCAGGAGGAGGTGACAGAGTTTCCACACGCCCAGACCCACGAATGAAAGTATGTCCCCGCCACTCGTGTCTTAATGCTGAAGGATCCATGAAACAGCCGGGTGTGCACTCTTTCTCATCAAGACCAACTAAGACTTTCTTGCGGATATTGATAGGGTATTTGAGGGTATTGGTTCTCGCATGTTCGCTCGCGTTGTCGTAGAAAGTCATGAATTTCCAACGAACAACCAATCGCTCGTAGTCCTTGACATATTCCATATTATCGTCTTTGTTATCATATGGAAGACCTTCTCGCTGGAACCCAAGGTGAGGATGAGGGTAGTTCGTCGAGACGACATGACGAAGCTTCACTAGGCCCTCTAACCCGACTTGAACCATTGCCTGTTCCATGATCGGTCTTGAATCATCAAGTTCGACCTCCAACATGAAGCATACTTCATTTAACTTCTTTGGCAAGAGGCCCATCATGTGAGAACATCTCTTCAACATCCATCCTCGAAGTACTACTTCCTTAGTGTAAGTGTTTTTGATGATCTTAGCTATCTTTAGGAAGGTGCCGTTGAGGAATTCGGCTGTCTTGCCTCTTCTCAAACACACTCCATGGATATCGAATGAATCAAGCTCTTCTTGTGGAAAGCAAATTGGAAGGTTTCTTGCAGGAATTGGCTGAGCTCGTGCTTGGATTTGAGAAGCAGGACCGTAGAATTCGGCCTCGAATCTTTCCTCTAAGTCATCGACGTTGATTATACCTCCCGGACCATACTTTAATTCTTCGAAGCCATCAATGTCGAAAGCTGTGGGCTTGTGTCCTAAGTTCGACATATGACATTTAAACCGCTTTGGAGTGGAGACGTCGTTTTGCCGGGTTGATTCCATTGATGTTGTCAGTGGATCGATGATTCGTATGTCAGGATCGGGTCTTGTGACATGCTTGAATGCAACATCCGTTGAATTTGGAGTCGAGTTTCTCAAAGTGGAAGATGAGGCGAATGATTCTGCCCGAGGACGCTTGAGAGGTGAGCTTCGTCCTGGATTACTTGAGCCTATTCGTACTAAGGAAAGAACATCAGCTAAAGTACACGACTGGTATAATGACATTACATCTCCCATCAGCTATGGCAAAGACGAACTCTTCCAAAGTGTAATTTGGCTGCGATGACAGGGGACGATCTAGAGTAAACATACCATCTGGACCAATTTCAAAGTGCCCATCATCTCTTATGACATACAAAGTACCAGGTATGGATGACATGATGAAGGCGTATTCGATCTTCCCTCTCTATCCTAGTAAATAGTTAGAGCTCGAGTCGAATGGGAGGGGCGCCGAGAGATAAAGTGGAGAGAAATCAAGTGCAGTAGAGCAAACATGCCTTGTGTAGAAGTTCCAAAACAGATCAACGACATGTGATGGAGTGTTTGAAATGTCTGAGAACGATATGCGAAGTATTGGAGGAAAGTAAGTTGTGAAGAAGAGACTGAGGTAGGCAGTGGAGCAAACAAGAGGGTGAGATATAGGGAGAGCGTTGAATAAATAAAGGTTAGAGTTCGGCGGCTGTCGGCGAAAGAAACTATTCACTTTTGAAATCAGCCAAAGCTACGCTACTGATCGATCGATTGCCGAGTTCGAGAGAACACGATAGTACAGATTTCACTTATAAGCTCATATAGCCCAACCATGCGCCGCGTTACTGTGGCTAGCCTAGCTCGCTCCACACCTCGATTCTATTTATTATACGTTTCAAACTTCCGATTTATTCTTGCATCTTTGTCGAATATTCTTGAAACATCGTACTCCGCCTCAGAATGGACCGCACCAAGAGATTTTTCGTATTTTTCCGACAAGCAATAAAACACATTCCACGATATTTCGCAGTCCAGCGGCCAAATGCATTAGAATACTCGCTTTTGGCCAAGCTCCCAGCAGAGCTCCTCCAACAGATTGCCGACGACCTTCCCCCCGCATCAGCCGCATCATTTTCTCTATCTTGTCGGCAGATTCATTTCTCGATCGGAAATCGGTATCTTCATGATCTAGCGTCCTCCTCTGATGAAACACTGGTGTTCTTGGACCTCATAGAACATGATCTTCAGGACCAGATCGTCTGCAGCTCCTGCAGGAAGCTCCACAAGATCAAATATGCTAAGAAATACACCCAGAAGTGTTTCCTCTATGATCCAGTGGTAATACCGAACTGCCTGTTCGATGATATGAGGAAAATGATTCCAATCCATATTGACGAGAATTTCAGCACCATTGTTTTCAAAATGGTGATGAAGCACTATCGCCTCTTTGGCGACGACATTCAAGTCCGCCGGCTGTGTGGACTTCTGACAGATGGATTCCGCATGAGCCCCTGGGGTGGTACCTTGATCAAGAAAAGACAATCAGAATGTCGGATTAGAAATGGGTCCCTTTTCATCTGCAAACGCATAGCTTTCCATGGCAATTGCGCTGACGTCAAGCCACACTCTATATGGTTCTACATTTGTCCTCATCTTGAAGTAGAATCCGTGGAGCGGCCTGCTAGTCTCCGTATCATGTCACATTCTGTCTCAAATGAGGGGTGGCTAATAGTACTTCATCGCGAGAACGGTACCAAGATCAAGAAGACATCGTGGGATCTCGGCTCCGAAGTCCAGCAATGTCGATACTGTCGAACAGAATATAAGGCTGAGTTCGAGCATGGTAATGAGTGCACTATGAAGTCTACATTCACCATCTGGAAAGATCTTGGACATGGGCCGGAGACTGAAGAATGGAAAGCACAGATGCCTTCTGATGACAGCTTGTCGGTTCCAGAGCGAATTCAGTTTCACCGAGGAGAGATAGCTTCTTTCTTCCAATAGACAGGGCTGGCGCGGGCCGGAGATGAAGTTTCGTCCTTCTTATCAAAAGGAGCATCTGGCTCGACTTTGGTCATGCATGAACCCAGGGGCTCGAGAGTCACAAAGTTGGTGAACTCAAAGCATTTCTGACCAAGTTAGCTAAAGTCTTGCGTGATCAATGTATATACATGTCAGAACTAATTTACCAACATTATGTTAAACATGTATTCCAACGTAACACATAAAGATCCATTAAACAGAGTAATTACTTTGTAGAAATGATATTTTGGATAACTTAGCTCAAGCCAACGCCCGCTATGCAGTTACATGACCACAAGTTTCTCCCACGATAATTGCCCAGCTGCGACTCGCATTTCCAAAGCTCACATCCATGTTGGTCTTCAGCTTCTGACCCGCTCCTACATGACGACCTCTCATTTCTTCTTTTTCTTATCCTTCTTCTTTCCCTCTATCGCACCTTGTGGTGGCGTTGCACTTCCACCTCCACCGCCCATCATAGCCTGCATAGCAGACAGATCTGGCATACCAGGGATCCCTCCAGCTCCGCCTGCACCACCCGCACCTTGCATCTCCGCCATCATGTCCTTAAAAAAGTTATCGCTGACTCCGCCACCTGTCAGAGCTGGGGAGTAATGCGGCAGTAGACTGTTCATCTTCCATCCTTTGGGAACAGCAGGTTGAGGGTATGGTTTCGAGGCGTCGGGCGGAGGGACTCCTGGGACGCGGACCAGAGAGGCAGTGGCGTTTGTTGATGGATTTGCTTTTAGATGAGCGGAGACGAGCGTATAGAGGTGGTGTTCTAATATATGTCAATTTCCGATCTCTTCAGGGCAGAAACACTGAAATACTGTTCTTGATACTGGTATTCCTTCCACCCTTCAGCTTGATCTTTACCCGTCCCGGGTTAGACCAATCCTTAGGATGTATCTTCGTCGGCTCAAACAGCGTCTCAAGTCCCAATCGTCCGCATGCATTGACAATTTCCCGCGCGAGGGGATTCTCAACTGCCAGTTCCTTACCCACCATCCTGCCCTCGCGCCGACTCCTGCTCACATCGAAGTACACCGGGTACAGACATTCAAAGCTCGCATACTTGGACTGATCCTCCGCTTGGACGAATTGCGTCCCATCTGGGGCGGTATGGGTTCGTGGGCCTGCCGCGGAGGGGATATTCGAGGGATTGATGAGAGATGGTGCAACTTGAGGTTTTGGTACTGCGGAAGGTCGAGCTCGTAGGATTTCTCGCTCATCGAAGTCGTCTGAGACATCGGAGATATCTCCCTCTGAGGGATCGCTGTCGGACACTTCTTCTATGCGCGCGTGCGACATTGTGATGTGCTGCTGGGTATGAACTAGGGAGGAGGTCGTGGTCGTGGTGGGGGTTTGGCGGGGTTGTGCGAACAGGTCAAGCAAGTGTGTCACGTGGCGTGTTGGTCTAGCAGGAGCAAGCTCCGCACAGCATGCACGCTCCAGGGTTACAATTCCGGAAAAAATCGTGGAGAAATCTTCCAAGACCAGACAGAAATCCAGAGAAGCATTCAGAAAAGCTCATTTTTAAGTTTTGTTGGTGGTGCTGCTGGGAATGCTATTGTGCTGCTGAAGTCAACGGTACTGGATGGGTCAAGCGAATTGAGACGAACTCATGAGGTGAACATTTGGCATATATATATTAGATCATAAGGATCATTTTTCGTATCCCATGTTTACACTCGATGCCCCTGAGGCATTGCTACGTGCCAAGCTGTATCATACATTCAGCCAGGCACAGCTTCATCGAACCATTAGAGATCTGAACCATAGAAAATGTCTTGAAGGATCAGATATCGTGGCGAAGCTTCATAGCCGCCAATATGAACTAATTAGAGGATGAAACGAGAGGGACAAGCGACATGAAAACTCTGAGATATATGGTCGTATCATATCACGTATATTTCCCGATTAGGTCGACGGTCAGCCTCGCCTCTCCAAGGTTGACTTCACGCTGTGCTAAGAAATGAACACAGCCTCAGATTCGAACAGCGGATCTTGTATCTTGGCGTTAACCGCACGCTCATAATCAAGACAAAAAAAATGTAAATCCTGCATCTTCATCATAAAAGTCCTCCAAGTCGCCCCAAAAATTTATCATAAATGCCATGCGCGTGAATTCCTATTTCCTATTTTCAACACTCCTTGTTGACTTTCACGTTGCCGCGACGAAAGCCAAGGTCTTGTGTCTTTGCACGTGATAAACTGCTTCTGCGCCAATGAAAAGGCAGATGACTAAGAACATTTTTTTGGTTCTGTTCCCCGATATTTGATAGTCCATTGTCAATCACCGCACATGTCGGAACAACCAAATTCGCAACGCCTCTCTACTATTCGAAGCCGAGAACCGCTTCAACGCACCGTGTTCATATACTCCCCAGTCCGTACCTGTCAAGGTAAACCATTCCAAAACTCTGCACTGGCAGCATGCCTCACGCCGCCCTTTCGATGCCAGCGCCTGGCTTTCAAGCAATCATCCTCTGTGGGCCCGGATCTTCGTTTCCAACCTTCACAGCAAATCCAGATGAGAATCCCAAGGCTCTTATACCGATTGCGAACCGACCCATGGTGTGGTATCCCATTGATTTCTGCTACCGTATGGGCATTACGAGTGAGTCATTTTCTGCGCTAATTCAGTTCTGAATGATTTTGCTTTTATTGATCGTCACATTCTGTGTCTCACTGCACTGTCTCAAACTCGTCATTTATCACGTGCGGCTAGCTCTGATATGTCTTTCCTTTCATCCAATAGCCATGTTTCAATTGTCGTTCATAACAATGTTATCATGTCTAGCCATGGATTTAGTCTCGATAACGCGAACTTGGTCGATGTTATACAAATACTTACGTTTCCCAGACATTACTCTGATTGCCCCACCTTCATCAGCTCCAGCTATCACAACTGCTCTTAACACAAATCCCCACCTCACCAGCCTTCCACTACCCAAGCCAGACCTTTTAGCTCCCAAGGACCTCGATCAGAATACCGGAACAGCCGAGATCTTTCGCTTACCTGAAGTCCGTGCCATTGTTCGAGGCGATTTTATTGTGCTGCCATGCGATCTGATCTGTGAGCTTGGTGGAGAATCGTTACTGGAATCATGGATGGTCAAAGAAGCTGGTCTTGGTGGTGCGACCGGTGGTGGACATGAGTTTACTGGTCCCAAGATGGCCATCGGAGGCGAAAAGGGAGGTCGAAGAGGTGGTCTAGGAGTTTGGTATGAGACCAAAGGAGAAACTGTTATCAAGGGTGAGGAGACGGACTTCATTGCAACATCGCCCATCGAAGCGGGCCCTGTACCTTCGTCGAAGACTTCGCTCCTCAAACATGTCTCCAAATTGGTGTACTCTGTCCCAACAGATACGTTGAACGACATTACTGAGGACAAGAAGAGTCTGCCAATTAGACATAGTCTGATCCGGGCACATTCTCGGATCCGTATGCTGAGCTCACACCGAGATGCTCACATATACATTTTCCCTGCGTGGGTGATGGATATGATTAATAGTAATGAACACATGGACAGTATTGGGGAGGATGTCATCGGATGGTGGGCGAAAGCTGGCTGGCAAGATGGCCTGGGAGAGAAGCTTGGTCTTTCAGAGATCTTCTCAACCTCGCTTCCAGAAATCTCTGATGACAACCTACTCGAAAATAGTCCAGAGCATGACAACATTGACTTTGCTAGCCTCAGTTCAACCTGGACTTCACAGCTCGTATCCAGAGAGAACCACGACACTAAGCAGAAGCTCGTCATTCCTCCAATTTTAGCATACATTCACCCTAAAAATACCAGCCTGATCCGACGAGTCGACACCGCCCCTCTCCTCTTGTCCGTCTCCCTCCAACTGGCCAAGCTCGAGTCGATTGAGGCTGTTGGCCGCGAAGCTTCCTCTCCTTTCGCACACCAAGCTAAGGTGGCATACCCAGAAGGCATCGCGTCGAGAACGACTGTTACCAGACCAGACTGTCTACTGGCAGAAAATGTGATGGTGGAAGAGAAATGCTCGATCAAGGAATCCGTAATTGGGGCCAATTGCCAGATTAAGCAAGGTGCAAAACTCACCAGATGCTTGCTCATGGATGGCGTGGTTGTCGGAAAGGGTTGCAAGCTCACGGGTTGTATTTTGGGCAAGAGGGCCGAGATTGGGGAGGACAGCGTGTTGACCGACTGTGAGGTGCAGGAGAATCTGTTGGTTGAACCAGGAAGTAGGTACCTCTTTTTCTATTTCTGGTGTTGAGACTGGACAAATCGATACTGATGCATGAGTGCTCTAGCCGAAGACAAGAACAACAAGCTCATGAGCTCAGAAGGGATGGAAGCCACGGAACAAGAAATTCAGGAATCCTTCGACAACGAGGACGGTGCACTGATGGATGATGGAAGTCTGAATCTCGGTAGCACTGCATAGGACCAGTCAAGAATCTGCAACTTTTCCAGTGTTGTCACACCGGCCATTGGGGCCCTTTGCAAGATGGGGCATGCATCGGCACATCTCGTGTCACGGCCAGATCGGATCTCATCTACAAATGAGCACGGCCCGATATCCTGAGATCTGCTTCAGGGCTGGGCCAAAAGCCCATACCTGGCATGGAGGAAAGTCAACCAACAATGTATTCCCACCAATGGCCTGACGAACGGAACCTCCTTCCTATCCAATGCATGGCGATTGTGAGAAGGCTGCCCTCGATTTCGGCCGCAGTGGGAAACAGCGTGGTGACTGTTGTTGCTCGGGAATAAGTACAATCAAGGAAATAATATCGCACGCAGCATGCCATGGCACCAGCTACATTTCGAGCTTGGACATGCTACCCCTGCCTTGCGAAATACATGCAGCTTGTCAAATATTCTTCTGCAGCAGGGTAAACAATAACTTCTCTACTGATAGTCAACATTGCCTTCATGAGCGTCATACCGCCTCTCTCGTTTCAATTTTCTCCTCTATATGCTTCTTATTCTGCCCTTACTCCACAATTTACGCACATTTCAGCCCTGAAGCAACCTCAACCGATTTCCTGTCTCGATGAATCAGGCTCAGAACCAGGTTTCTGGGTCCGTCCAGCCAATCTTATAATGATGGCAGACGCAGAGCTCCGGAAATGTAAGAGTGTGGGGGTGCCCAAATCTTAACCCCAGGATGTCAGGTGGAGGGGCATGTTCGGAGGCTTGCTCTATAAAAATATTCGCTGGTCCATTCGTGGGGTAGCGTGTAATTGGCGTCACACTCTGTTGGTGGCTTTGTACGACCAATGGCTCGAAGCTTCCGTTGGTTCGGGGCAGCTTGTGTCTTGGTTGTCATTTACTGAGGAACGAGCAAGCTCCTCAGTTAGGGAGCATTCCGGCTTGGAATTTAAAGGATCGAGCCTTGCGTTGCTTGCGAAGTCGCTTCAAAACCTCGCTTCGTCACAGTTGGTGAATAAGGCGCTGATCACGTCGTGGGGAAACGTGGGGCTCGCTACAGTGCTGTTGAACATTGCGGGTTCACTTTGTTGAAGTCACCCACCACACCGCTGTGCCGTGCCATAGCATGCTGCAACATGCTATCGCATGCCGTCTCTTCATGGTCGCGCCATGCAAACGCAGAATGGAAGGTGTGTACGACCCCTCTTTGCAGTAGCAGCACGTTGGCGTCTATTTGCGTCTCCCGTTCGAAGCTCTCTTCCCTCTCCCTAGCATCCAATGGGCAGATCACTTTTGCTTTCGGACTTCTTCATGTGCCGGTTGCCGGCATGCCAAACTTTCGCCCAATCCTTGTTGCTGCAGAGCCAGCGCTGCCTGACGTGGGGTTCAACATAAGTGCCCATTGAGAGGAAGCACTTGACAGCGGCGGCTACTGGATATGCATCAGCCTACTCATTGGTCCCGTCTGTATGAAGCGGGAAGCTTGTAGAGAAAGCGGTTCTGGCAGAAGAAATGTGGAGTTGCAATAAGTGTGGTCACTTAGCGGCACGGGGAAGTGGAAAATCGATCCATCTCCCCCGTATGTGCCTTTGCTACCCAGATACAGTTTCGCAAGTTTTCTGCCATTCCAGTTGAGGGTGTGGTACGATGGTGTAGGAGTAGATGGCTGCATGGCCTGCTGTGCTGAGAATTGTGCCACACTGTGGTAACGAAGTGAGTTTCTGTGAAGGGCAGCAGTGATGCATGGCGGTGCGTTGAGTTTCCAAATTTGAACATTTAGGATCGCCTGAAAAGAGCGAAGGGTGCTTGAAACTGATGCTGAGCAGATGTTGGTGGGGTCATCTCGAATAGAAAGACCAGAAGAGGGGCATTGCCAGGTGACCAACTCGACTGGTTTTCGCCCGGTTCTTTCGTGCTCAGAGCACCATGGTGCTTGGTCCAGGCTCTCCGGTATTCCAGAACGCAGATCACAGGATTTTCGAGTGAAGGCTATTCAAGACGGAGGAAAATCGGGTCAATCCCTAGATATTGTCCCGGGTAGGACTGGGAATTGGGATTGGAAAAGGCAAGAGAATAGAGGTTGCTTTATATTCATCACAATGAAAGACTTAGTTACATTCCTGAGCCCCTTTCCTTCAAATTTACAGGCGAAAAGAGAGATATCATAGCGTAGGGTTCAGATGCTTTGATTGTTTTACTCCTCACAACGTCGCCCAATTGTCGCTCATCCTGACTGAATCACCCACAAGTGCGACTGCATGAAGAGAACAGTTCCAGAAAGAAAACAATGTCAAAAATAAACAAAGGGAAAGAAAAACCGCTCCCGCATCCGCATCCGCATTCTAGTTACTCCTATCGTGACACTGAGATCCTGCCGTCTTCATGGCCAGTGCCACACTAAGAGACTTGGTACGACTCTGTGTTACCCACCACTTGTGCGGTTGGTGGAACGTCATGACATCGCGACAACGTTGTTGGATGGGCATTCATCGACACCGAGGCACGCACAAAACGGTCCGATGCGTGCGAGATGAACGATTTGAGACAATACTGGCTCGCAGATCTAGGTCTCGAACCGGGTAGGTGGAAAGAGATGCTGTGGTGAGGAACCCTGGCTGCAGATGTGGCTTTGAAGTTGACTTCGAGTGTTGCGTCGCACTTGACTGTCGTTGAGAATAATGCAAAGTGACGATCGTGAAACTTAGAGAAAGGGTTTGAATAGGATTTGGTGTGCCTTCGATGTCATTGAACAGTGTATGATCACCTCTGCGTACGCAGGGGTGTGATGGCGACTTTGGAGGTAGCTTTCATGTCGCTTCAGGTCAGTTAATGATCCGCAGTTTGAATGTTCGTTTTGGGAAGTAATAAACGATCGGAGAGCAAAGTCTTCATACTCAGACTGGTGGCTAGATGCCAACGCCCCCCTTTAGCAGCAGTTTTTGAGCGTTGCCTCCTCCACAGGATACATTCCCCCTTGCTCTGGGCTCACCCCTTCTATTGTATGACCGCAATTTGGATATAGTCCACATCTTTTGATCTCTGCAGCTCCGACAGCTCCACACGACCAGCATTTGGGAATGATTTGCTGGCACATGACGATGTGTGCTGGGTAATTTCGAAGGAGGTAAATTATACCATAGGATGTAGTGTCCTCCGAGATTTAAGGTTAAGAATAATGATATGCAATGAGGCAGAAGTGGGCAAATCGGACCAAAAAAGGCTGTTGGATGTGCTGTTTGAAGCAAGTTTCCCATCAACCTGCTTTATACTTCTGCATCTCATATTCTATATTGCCACTTCGCAGTGGTATCCCTTTTTCAATCATGCATCCCGAGTCATCGGCACATCTGCCTACAGAAAATGGCATTTCCCAGTCAAAAGTCGGAGGTGGTTTGCCGGCCCATACCAATGGCCCGATGTAGAAAACCCAGGAAGGAGTAAAAGTGTCACATCTTCTCGATGCTATTCGACAATTGACACTGTTCTTCTCATGAGCATCGCTTTCATTGTGAATGCTACCTGTCCCAAAAGCACCGCAGGTTACACAACAGCGCTTAACTGGGATGATTCGACACGATGAGCTCAAGACGTTGGAAGAGGGTCACCGGGGAAGCAAGACATTTTCCCGAAGATAACGCATCATCCCCAGTGGCGATTTTGGCCGCACTTCTGAATGGTCTGCTCGAGGTTTTTCTCAGAGAGAACAGGCTTCGTGAACCGCAAGTGTTGCATATTGGCTGGCTTCTTCAGAAAAAGTGGTCTGCCAAGTTCTGCAAGTCAATTTTCCAAGACAATGTTGAGAGAGCTGGAACGATTGGGATTGGGTACCAGCCCAAACCATGAGAGGGGGGCTTGTGATGACATGAAAATGGCCTGATGTCAATCCCAATATTAACGCTCTGCTAGCAGTCGGTGATAGCAGAAAAGCTCATGACAACCTGGATATGCCAGATAGAGCTAGTCCCTTCTCTGGATTTGCATTTTGTCTTGTGGCGTCAGGGAGAACTGCGTCACGGCACATCGAGCTCAGAATGATTGAGCAAGGATTCGGCGCACTTTGTGGGGAAGCGAGTTACCCACTGATACCGGCCCTCCATCCTCAGGCCGTCTAGCAACCCACTAGGTCAGCCATTCCAGTGACTAAGACATGGGAGGAACGGACTAGTGTTGGGATGAGAAGATCTCGCATTCTGGGCGGATATGTTGCCAGAGTGAAAAGTGATGAGGTAGAGACTCGCAATTGTTGACTATGGACAAAGGTGGAGACATCGCTGGAGACAAGAATTCTCAACTTCGAGAAGCAGGAAAAGAAATAGCAAAGAACAAAGCAGCAAAGCATGACGGGAGATGGCTAGAAATGGAATCACATACAGTCGAGCAGCAGACAATTTGCTGCTGCTGTTTGATGTATTCGAGCGGCGGGGTTTGGACCCGAATATATGGTTCAGCCGGAAAGTAGATGGACATCTCAAGAGGTATGATGTGATGTGATGTGATGTGTCCAGCCAGTACTTATCAATTAAATGTGTGCAATGAGCGCCCAGAAAGGTCAAGAGGCGGCCTGAGGAGGCTGAGGAGGAAGAGGAGGAAGAGGAGGAAGAGGAGGAAGAGGAGGAAGAGGAGGAAGAGGAGGAAGAGGAGGACGAGGACGAGGAGGGGTGGTATGGTAGGAGGAATAGGAGACATGATATGCAGGTTGCAGGGATCGAAAGGCCATTCATCACATTACAGTAGAAAGCGGTGCGTGCGGGCGAGGGTGCGGTATTGTTGATCCCTGTGACGGGCTGGCCGTGGCGTTCCACGGTGCCGAAGTGCCCGGCCCGAGTCCCTCGATCTACTCACGCACGCACTATGATACTCCAGAAATGTACTCGCTCGTATCAATGTCAGGTAGGGAGGTAGGCAGGAAGAAAGAAAGAGTCCTAGTCCTAGTCCTAGTCCTACTCCTGCAGTCCTTGTCCGCCTCAATATTGTAGGTAAGTATGGGCTGCTAATAACCTGATGTTACACAAAAACTGGGCCATTTTCTCCGCAGTCAGACACGGCAAAAGACAAGGGTCGAGCACCCGAACCTTACCTTACCTTACCCTACCTTACCTTTCCATAAGAAGAAGAGGGGACCACCTAGCAGCACAACGAACAAGGTTTTATCGATATGGTCTTGGGCCGTTGGTCGTTGGTGGTCGTTGGCGGATGGGATTTTGGCTTTCTCGTTTAATGACGCCCCGTCATTGGCTGGTCATATCTGTCAAGTGTCTAAAAATATGACCATCTTCGTGGAGGAGGAGAAAGTCGAGTATTGGTATCATCCACAGTCACCTACATTCGGCCATTGGTTGTCCATCCGGTCCATTTTCATTTGTCGTGGGTGTCCTGTCTTGATCTGGTCAATGCAACAATCGACTTGTTACCAAGATCTGGGTGTGATCGATCTGAGATGGTGGCCAGCGCAACCCCGGCTGGCAGATGGATGGATGGATGGGTAGGTGCTTCGTACGTTGGTTGAGTGCCATTAAGCTTTGAAACACGCATCGATCGGATGGTGTGCCCCTCATCAATATCTTCTAACTCTAACTCTAAATTCCTAAACCATATCTCAGTTTGTGGCGTGTATCTCAACATCTGAGAATGCGAAATACGACATATGGCGCCATGGCAGCGGGCTAGTGCTAGACTGGAGATCAGTGTAGTAAAGTATGTATCCCTGACGCTGTGCCAATCATCTTTGTGGAGGTAGCCCTGATGTTGGTGGCTTTCCCCGTTGTTTTGAGATCTACCAATAAACAATCTTAAATCATTCGATGCTATTCTTCCATATTTCCTCTTTTAGATGGCCTACTGCCCGAATCCTCCCTCTCTAGTCTGTGCCTGAAAGGTCCGACTAGATTGGCTTGTTTACGTGCAGGCTTCTGTCGTCCCACCATTTTTTCATTTTATATGCTGTAGACGTGGGGGGCAGACATTCCCAGCACTCTGTCATTCCGGGCCTGGTCTTTGGATTTGTGAAAATCCGTGCCTTTGGAATGCGCGATGGTGACCAGATCTCCATCTAACTTTGGGAAATTCCCTGCCACACTTTCCCTCTATTCGCTCGAATGTGACGAGGCTGCATCTACTAACCTTTTGTCATGGGTTGTCTCATGGACAGGCATTTCGCCACGCTAGCAGAGATCTTGTCCAGATCTATAACCTGCAGGAACTGATGCACAATGTGAGATGGTGAGACCTTTCTGATCCTCTGTCTTCGATCTCGCGCAACGAACCATCCCCACATTTTGACCGTGAGGCTGATCCAGCCTGCTCCAAGAGTTCTATCACTCTTCGAGTTTAACTCCAATCAGCCATCTCCTGCAGGAGAGAAGTTTTGACGTTCGTTAAGAACTGGCACAGCCGCCCTTTCCAAGGGATTCCGCAAATCTCTTTGCAAAGCAAGGTCGACTGAACCCGAGCACTCGAAGCCGCCACCTAAGACGTCTCAGCATCGTCAATATTCTTCCACAATCGATAACCCAGAAACCCTTGCTCTCGGCAATTACCTCCTGGTAAGCTCGTATTGCAGAAAGATGGGTGCAGCTCTGAAGAAGTCTGACGGTCTGACAAGGGTTTTGTCTCCCAACACTCTCGAGATTCGTGATATATTGGCGACATTCCTCCACGACACCTTGCTTATCCAAGCAGGAACGCGACTCTGGACGCGATTCAAAGGGATCAGCAATAACCTTCGACCCTCTCAATATTGAGGTGAGTTTTGTCTAACTAATTCACTTCCTGGCCTCATCAATTCTACCTGGAGACTAGTATCTCAAGGCGTCATCAGCCTCAGGAGTCCAAACTTCAAGTGATAAATGGGACTTCTCCCTTCTTACACTTCAACATTCCATCACACAGTCACTCATTCCAGTCTACGTAGCTTCACACAGTCCTTTCAGATTATCATCACTCCTTGTGGAAAACACAGCAAGCTGTTAGTGATCGCCTATACCAACGGAGAGGGAATGCTGACCTTGCTCATAGATTCCCTCCTTACAATCACCCCGCTTCCACTCGAAGCTTTGGTCAACATGTTCGACAATCCAAACATACAATACCTCAATTCAACAGGAGGGGATTGTTTCTCCTCCACCCAGTCAGCAAACTCTTCATTCTCGGATGGGTCTTCGGCAACTTGGGATTCTTCGACGGTTTACACGCCAATGTCAACACCTCGCCGTGGATCTCCAAATTCTGTGAAGTACGAAAATTCTGTCTTTTCAGCACCGACGCCGTCCTCGTCCCCCGACCGCTATGCCACCTTAAATGGAATCTCCGCAATGACATCCATGACACAGAATATGGTGTCTTTGTTTCATGAGCCTCAATCCATTTTTGCTGGAACGCGGAATACCACTTCGACGCCTGACCAAATGATGTCGGGCTTCAACTATGGACCATACCTCAGTCAATCAATGGCGAATTCTTTCCACCCTAATAACGGTCTTCCAATGAGCACTCCAGCTCTCATTCACGACGAACTCTACTCACCGGTCTCGGAAGTGAGTTCATCGCCGCCAATTCTCGAAAACTGTGTCGTACCATCACAGACCACATTTGATGCATACGGCCTACAATCCCCCATGCATCCTGTGAAGTCTTTACACTTCAACATGGACTATGATTGCGCCAATCGGGATTTCGAGACTGGATTCTCAGTTGACGAATCATCACCTGTCAGCATGAGGTTCCTCGCGCCCGATTACCCCGACCACAGATCGGAACACTCTACACCCTCCCGGAGTCCGGCCAATCACCATAGATATCACCAATCGCACGGGAGCAATTCTTTGGGTGACTTACGACATGACTTCAAAGCTGAAGCAAACCAGACCAAGAAGCTTCGGCTTGTCCGTAAACGGTCCAAGGGCGGAAGTCGCCCGTATGAGGCCCTATCAAACAGCATCGGCATCAACCCAAAGGCGTCATTTCCCTGCGACTGGGAGGGTTGTTCGAGGAAATTCGCGAGACAGGAGCATCTGAAGAGGCATCAGAGGACCCACGACGACATCAAGGAGAAATGCGAGTTCTGCCCGAAACTGTTCTCGATATCCCGAAAGGACAACTACAAAACACACATGAGGCTCCATGCTTTCCCACAAAAAGGTAACCGAACACCATTCTTCCCAGAGGCCCTTGCCGTGTGGATGGCCATGGATGACAAGCCCCGCAAAATGTCCTCTACATCATGCATTAAGACCGAAAAAAGGACTGTACAACGTATTGCGAGGTCTCGCTTATAGGCCACTGGCTATTGTGTACCTGGACCCGACCGACAACTGGAAAGATACCCCGAGGCCATAACTTTTATGGCTACATGTGCAATGTGATGGGACGAAAGAGATGAATATTTTTATGATTGATGTCTCATAGATGATGGGGACTTGTATTTGAAATGGGTTGTCACGAGTGGGTTCTTTTGTTTGAATTTTCGCCGCTCCGACGCCAACGGGGCGGGCTACCTTTTCTCAGCCCTTTACTTCTCTTGGTGGACTTTTTCTTGGGGATCTGTATTGAGGACACATGTTTGATGTTTTCCGCAATGAATTTTGCAACGTTTTTGGAGGCTTTCAAGACTACTATCACAATCGTTTTGACAGATGTTTCTGCTTTCTGTATCTCATTTGTTGGACCACCTAGTCTGCGTCGCATATCATGCATAGTGTGTAATATTCTTATCTTGCGCCGTCGTCTTGAAAGGACTGTACGAATTGGGTTGCAACAAGAGTTGAAGTTCCTTGTCTTCTACTTCTTCTGATTTTGAAAGGATCTGTATCTGGTGGGATAGACTTATTCGAATGTACTCGTAGTTTGCGTGCCACAGGCATACTCGGCTTGTTTTTCATCACTCGTTTCAAGCAGACTAGCGGAATAAACACTGAAGCAATTCAAACAGAAAAGGAAAGTACTTGTTTGATGCCAAATTCACACTTCCCAAACAACGCTCGTGAGTAGCTTCGTACGCAGCGACCTGTCTCTTCTGAGTTGTGCCTCCAAATGGACACATGGATGATCAGCCAAGTCCGGGATACGAGACCATGAAGAAAATAATCATAGGAATGACTCAATTGGGATAATTCAAACTCCAGAATAAGCCTTGTCACACTAACATCTGCAGCAGGCCGTCTGCACAAGCAACACCTAGCGGAGGCAAGGAAATAGTGCACACATGACCCCTCGATAGGCCTAGAAGGCATTCCTAGAAAGTAACAGTCAAAGCATGCAGGTGAAGTGCAGGGCGCTTTGTAGACTGCATGAAGCACGCTGCAGGAACCGTTGTGTAACGGATGCATGATCAGGCTTCTAGAAGGTGATCCCTTGCATCAAATGACGGGTTGTCAGCTCGTTGACGGCGCAGGGCCTCCTGACCAACTCACCTGCCACATGGAGCCCCGAAGGAATTCTAGCATGGAATTGGTCGATGAATATAGCGGAGGGGCGCTCCTGTCGTTGCTTATCAGACCGCTTAGTCCTGTGGCTTTTTGAAGACCAACATCTCATGGATGTTCGCCTTCTTCTCTTCTCGCAACCACTTCCTCGTTAAGCCACCAACCACATCACAACATCCAATGCCCAGGACAGAAGGACGTCAACAGCAACAAACGGCATCCTGTATTGGCTGAAAACAGACAGCATGACTTCCACGCCATATGTCAGGCACGAGAAGGATGAAGGCCCAGATCTACCCCGCCGCAGCATCAACACAACGCCAACGCGAGGGAGCAGGGGAACTTCCGCAATTCTGGTCTCCTTCTAGCTGATTTCTAGCTGATACGAGGCAGCAAGGGAAGGGGAAACAGCTGTGCGTTTTCCTATCTCGTAACACCTATTCTGGCCTGCTATACTTCCAGTCCACATGGCTTCGAATCCAACATGACGATCACCAGTGACGGCGGACCTTTCCTCGTGAAACAAGGCATACCAGCCCGATCTTCATTTTAGAGCTCAGAATGTCCAATTTGGGCTGTCTTTGGGACAGGGCAGTCAGGTCTGCGGCCGCCGACTGCTCGCTCCTGGGATGCGTGCGGATCTCAAGCTCTCCCATGTCAAAGCCACAGAGTATCCAGGGAGAGGCACGATCTGCTCTCCATTCATCGAAACTTCCATAGATCGCCTTGATCGTCCTGGGAGAAAAATGCACTTGCTGGTATTGCTTTCTCCACAACTAAGGGTCATGGCGAAAATTCCTGCAGTTCCAAACTTGCCGTCAAACACGCACCGCCAGATCCCGTCAACACCAAAATAGGAACGGCAAGGCAAGGCACACGCATTTCTGAAGATCCCCAAATAACGTCGAAGTTGAAATTGTCGCCACCGAGTACCGCCAGAAGATGCCCCTGATCCAAGCTCGGCCTCGACACCGAGACTCACAATTGATGTCGTGCTCCGACAAGGTCAACGCCCGCAATTTGGCAACTCAACTCCTGAATTTGGCCGTCGATCGTCAGTCAGGAGGCATAGATGGCACATCGTACCATGCTATGAGACTCGAATGGAATGTGTAATTTGGGCACGGGAGTGAATAGACACCCTTCAACACGGCCTGGGATGATCGATGACCCGCAAGCGGCCGCCTGGCACGAGTTTCCTCTCCCGATGAATTCCATCTGATCATCTGTCATCCAATCCGTTTCAATCGTGGAAAGTGTAATTGAAGGTCCGCGTTGGCAATCATGCCGTGTCCAGCTAATCACCGAACAGGAGGCACACTTTTCGATGTATCCGGTGACAAAGGGCTTTTGGATCCGTCTGTCGTCTGCCATACCAGAGGTACTGATACTCGTATCGATGTCACAAGTGAACAACAGCGTGATCGGCAGCAATCCTTGGCACAAGTACGGTGAAGACGAACAGGACTCTGCCCTGTCAGAGGGAGTCTTGTATCAAAATTTTGAATCAGGCTGGGTGGATGTGATAATGGAGCAAAAAGCCCACATATCTCTCTCCAGAGGCATGGTGACCACCAAAAGTGACTTTTTTTTTTTTTTTTGTTTTTTTTGCAGAACTCCGGCCCAGCTCTGACATGCATGTACCAAAGCACCTTCTGCGGCACATCCCCCATCGGCCAGTCATTTAAATTGTCAACAACGGAAGGATATCCAAATGGCTCCTGCCAAATAGTCCAAAGTGCTATGGCACACACATGATTGATACTGTAAGTACGACCTTGCTTCGTATTGACCAACTCGGCAGATTCCACTCAGTGCACCATCTGACTTTTGATTCCACAGGCAGCAGAATCGAAGCTTCAGCTCTTGCACCAACGTAACAGGCTATCAATCATCACATAAACAGGCAGACTGTCTGGCTCGTCGATGAAGCTGCGCCAGAAATCTGCCATCGAAACAGAAACATCCATTTCGAAAAGAACGATGGAGAGTATCGGGAGACTGAGTTTCCGGATTGAAGTTGAAGAAGATGCAAGCGAACATGCCGTTGTTACTGATGCATCGTCTCTCAAATTGGCGTTTCGCTATCGGCCGATATCACTGTTTATAATCAGACAGATAGAAGTGCATCAATCAATCTTCACAAGACTCGTTCCTATCCGTCCATTTCACCGACCTTGGCGGGGAAGCCTCGGATCGCTCTCGAGAACTGTCAAATCGTTACCGAAAGCCGTCGAGACGTCCAGACTGACATCGATGACTATTGCATTTCTATCTTCATGCAGGCTGTTGATGATGGCTTCCGAATGCGGGATCTATTGCATCTGACTTCCAAGCGGGAAGATATGTTGATTGCTACTCTCGCGACCACCGCTGTCGTGCTGTGCTTCGGGATGCAACATCGGAATGTACCTCGGCATGGACATTCTAACAAAGCAGGCAGCTTCAATCCCGTCGCAAAGGTAGAGATTCGCTGTTGATAGCTTGCTTCCCATCGCAAGAAGAGATGTCGTTCAAGCTCAAAAGCAGCGGCGTGTCGTAAGCACTCCCGATTGGCGCATGGCGCTTACAGCATCACGGAACTGTTCGTCTGATGATCCGAGCATAGCCACCAACGACTGGAGCCTCGTATCTTTCCCTTCTCTGTTTGTCTCATCATCCACAAAAGCTGTTGCCTTCTATCCATTCTTGGCATATATATCAATTGCCCAAGAGTTTGCGCCAGCAATGATGCGAGGATCCTCGGACCTCGTGTCTTGGAACTGGTCGCGGCTTCCGGAAGAGAGTGGGATTTGGTGACGTCGAGATATTGGCGAAAGAAGTGTGAATGGGAGACCTGTCTTCCGATCGGGTTTCTTCATGACAGGATCATTTCTTGATCTCGCGGGACCTTGGGCTCTCAGGGTCTGAGACTTTGAAGAGCGTCCTCTGAGTCTCGAAAGAGGAGGCAGGAGGTGCATTCCCCAGCCTCAGCTTGGCGAGAATCCGAGACTTTGTTGGTATGTCTTTCCAACCTTCCCTACCTTCTCTGGCTGGGTACCGGCCTGGGAATTTTCAATTAGTATTCGGAAAGACTCTCAACCAGTCATCTATATCCATTCACGGAAATGCCATTTGTACTCTATTCTGTTCCGATCTGTGGTGGTGTCCAGGTCTCGTGACCTTGCTTGGACACCAGAGCAAGTTGCCGCAGAACAATGAGAGATCTCGAGGTGATGAAGGTTCAAGTATGAACTGGTTGTTTCAAATGAAGCTGACTCCACTTGATTGATCTTATAGTTGAATACTGGGCCAAATCTAGCGCCTCAAGACCCAGAAATCACAAGGTGACGGTCGTAACCAATGAGGCCAGCCCAGACCGGCTCATCAGAGCAACGTTCGACGATAGAGGCATACTAATCATCTAGGCAGCATAGCATCAGCATCGACGTATGAAGGCGACAGCTAGTACTTGACTTGCCCTCCATCGAAAGGATGAGGTCGATGCACCGCTTGGGTACCCAAAGGCAAAAGACGGAAGAAAAGAAACAAAGATCGGGAAGCGAGTGCAGGCCCCTATTCTTTGATGGTCAAAAACTCGCGTCAGCTTTGAACCCGTCGAGTCACAAGCTTTGCTGAAGACTCTAGGTACATGTTGAGTGTTGTTGTGGCCTGATTAGGGTGGAGCACTTTCGAGCGATCTAGGCGACTTTGCTCCCCATGTCACTCGAGATAAACAAAAACAACACGGCAAAGAAACAAACAACTTGCAACGATACCTATACCGCCACAACGTACAACTTCAATTGCTGTAGCTTTACACAATGTCGCTCCCAGCTTATCAATCGAAAGACCAAGCCTACGAGGCCGGCATTGCAGCCCTTGCTCCCTACCTTGATGGCAGCTCTCTCAACTCCCTGTCGCGCGTTAACAGCACGTTTTTCGCGGTTTTCGGTGGATATCTATGGGCAGACCCAATCAAGACCATCTATAGGTCGCGTACTCCGTACAGTAAGGGCACCGATCTACAAGTTGCTGCAAACACAAGACTGACCATCAACGTAGCCAAGGCCATTAAATTTATCTCTCAGAAGCATGCAGAGCGCTGCAGTGATCTCGTCCAGATTTTGGACTTTAGACCTCTCATCAGACTGAAAGATAGCGGCCATTACATCAACGACTTCATTCCGAACGAGCGTCACTTCAACTGCCACTACATCCTCAACGTCCTGACCTACTTCAAGAATCTAAAGTTCGTGGTCCTTGACGACATTCAGAACTTCAGAAACGCCTACTACTACGACAAGAATTGCCCACAATACAACATAAAACCCTTGCTTCTCAGTGTTTCGAGCTCCGTCCTCCTTGACATGAGCGCCGTCCTTGAAGCCGAAATGTTTGCCAACCTGATGTATCTTGACATTTCAGCAACGTACCATGCTCCAGCAGCGATTGCTTCCCTCAGCCATTATGAATTTGGTAATCTGCGCGTTCTAAAAATGAGCAACATGCGCCTCACAAAGCTGCCCCGTTTTGTTCTCGGCCTTGGCTTACGACTGTGGAGTCTGGATGTCAGCCAAAATCTCTTGACAGACATCGATATCAATGCCCTGATCCTAAACTGTATTAAGCCCGCAATCTCCCGTCCCCAGCCATTGCCTCTACCAGTCGCTGATGCATCATTCTTCGACCATCCACCGGAGTACACAGTTCACGGTGATGTCTTTGACGATATGCCAACACGCCGACCAGACAGCACAAGTCCCTTCATCGAAGCCATGCTCAATACCGTCGATGATGTTTACAATTCAATGTATTCCCACACCGGCCTCACTCAACTCTACATCTCAGGCAACAGGCTTACGTCTGTTGGCACAAGATTGCTTTTCAATACCACCAACCGCTTACAAGTTCTTGACCTTGGAGCTATGCAAAGCGACGTGGAGCCGTGGTTAATGCAGGCCGAGCACGCCACCATCTTCCACGCCAATGGACCCGGACTCATGCCTCCATCTCAGCTAGAGAGGATCCGCGTTCACCATTCCTTCGTGACCTACGTCCCCACCTTAACCTTGGGCTCTGGAAACCACTACCACGAAGCATACATTCAACAGGCAGAGATTTTCGCGAAGGGCTACGCCACAGATCCGACGGTATCATATGATCCTCTTCAGAACCACCGCATCACCCACCTCATCCTCACCCATATCCCCACCAAATCATACGGGATCCTTATTGACCACCTCATCCTCCTCATCCGCAAAGTCACAAGACAGTACCAGGACATTGAGAGAGTCCGATCCGCTGCCGTCTCTCACCGCCGCTCTCCAATCCTGCTCCCTGGGTTGCGCCTTCTGCGGTTGGAGTTCATCCACGACGACGGAAGAGGGGGTCCTTCCTCTTCCGTCTCTGGAGACAAGGACGCAGACACGTTCTTGGAGAGAAGTTTGGGGGACTTCTCCTTCTTTGGGGAGGGAGAGGTCGGGGAATCCTCGGCGAAGACAGAGAAGGAGAAGAAGAAGGAGGAGAAGAAGGGGAAGGAGAAGGAGAAGGAGAAGGTCCTTCGGGACGTAGTTGCCGAATTAAAGGCATTTAGAGAGAGGGAGGAACCCCGGTGGCCCGGGCAATTGCAGCTGGTCGTCCCGGCAAGAGCGGTTTGAATGCGGGTGGTTGGGGAGGACGTTGCGGCGTTTGGTTGTGATGTTTAGATACCCTGTTTAGATAGAAAAGAATCAAATCATGATTTTGCACGATGTTAAGTATGTGATCCAGACCGGATGGTGATAGAAGTGGTATTTTCAAGACCGATCCGAGACATATTGGCGTATAGATCTTGGATAAATAATCGAGGCCAGGTAGCTTTCCTGTTCTATTTCCTCGATCATCTCGAACATCCGATTCGTCTTGCGAAGTACCCAAAACAATCTCTTGATATCCAACATCCACATGCCACTGTCCCAAAAATCAGCAAACAAAAGAGTCATCCAAGCCCATTTCATCGCACGGAAGACTCCTGATATGGAATGAACAAGCCGTAGTAGCACAATTGCTGGACTAGGATGCGAATCAAAAGAGTGAGGGGCGAAGATAGCGGCGGTTCGGAATCCGATGCACGTCAAGACCAACCTATGGAGAATCGACCCCTCAAAAGTTGCGAATTTAGGCAGCGAATAAACATTTAAGATAGCACCCCTTCAGCCCCCTTTTTTTTTCCAGATCACCACTTGAGTATTATTGACTTGGCAATCGCATTTCTAATTCTTTGAGAAATTTTATTCAACAGGCACAGTGTACGCAAACGTAACAACGCCCACTGATGAAGAAATTCCATGTAGAGATCGGCCCTCTGAAGCAATCAACAATCCCCCCATCATCAGTCGTGATCAACTCTCTCTATTCAGAAGTATCGCTTCTTGATAATCACATGCTTTCCGAACAATTTCAAGAAACCAGGCCGTTTCAATCGAAATGTCCGCTTCTGAAGAATTCACCATTCTCCGCCTCTCCTTTCCGGCCGACGCTCGTGAGATCCTCCGCATAAATTACCAGTTAGTATTCCTACTGCAACCATTCCAAGACTCAGCAATATCAAGACATTCTTTCTCATATTCAGACGGGTATTCGTATCTTTCACAAATCCGCTCGTGTCTGTACCCAATGACTAGGTTTGCGTGTGGGCTTGTCTACTGATTACCTGATCACATATGCTGACAGCGAAACAACAGAGACTTCCGCATGAACACCAGCAACCCAATCGCAGAAGAGGAATTCATCGCCACCGGTCTGGACGGCGGCTTGATGGTCGCAAAGCTGTCAGCTCCAGGTAATGTAGGGTGGAAACTCGTTCAGTCCTCGAGTCCCAGTAACATATTGTCATGGATCATGTTCTGTCCTCCACAGCCCCTAGACGAGAGGACCGAGGAGGAACAGATTCGGGATCTCAGGAAGGAGATCGATGGCGCTAAGTCTAGTCGGTCGAAGGAATCAATGTTCAAGATGAGGATGGAGTATAGAGTATTGAATGAGAGGTTCCTTGGGAAAGGGTACCAGTCGAGGTTTTGGGAATTGTGGGGTTTAGCGACGGATGAGAAGTGGCAGAGGGGAATGGCGGGTATGTTGGTGGAATTTGGGATGAGTAAGATAGAAGAGATGGTCAGGGAGAACGAGGGGGTAGATGGGGTGTACGTGACTGCTAGCTTGGCCGGACAGCGGACATATGAGAAGGCCGGGTTTGAGATGATCGGAAAGGATGGTGGAAGCGCGGATGAGCCGGAGGGATTGAGTCATGTTTGGTTTGTCAAGAAGTTTGTTTGAGTAAATTGGTTTGGCTGAGGAAAAGTACTGTTGCAGATTGTTTGTTCCTTCGTCTGGTTCCTCTATGCTATATCTTAGCAACGTTTCCTCGCAAGGGACTCGGTCTTGGATTAAATTTGGATTCTTTTGATGTGTCCACTTTTTGGTGCACTATTTCTGTAGGAATCTGCTCCACAAGAGATAAATACGCCTGTCTCGTTTGTTATGTAGTCAAGAAATCATGCGAAATAGAAAGAGATGGAAGATTCAGGGCTTGAGGATGCTAATTGAGTTCGTGGCGCACTTTCACCACCAGATGGAAGGATTTATGAAGATTCCGAAAGCCATGGAAAACAGAATGGTACTCCAGCATCTCTCAAAGTCACCTGTATCCGCCAGCAATTTGTAGATACCGCTAGTGGTGGTATTTTTCCGTGTTGCTGCTTTTGTTTACTTCCAATCCAGGGGTTTACCCAGCATCCTCGCTTGGCACTCGCCAAGAACGACCCCTAATTTCGTGTCCTCGGCCATGTCTTCCGAAGCCAGTGGGGAACCAGCAACCAGGTCAGCATCTGACAAGGAGTGTGGTGCCCGGTTTACAAACTTCCAAGATCTTGGAAACAATTTACATGCAATATAGATCGAACGTTCCGGGATTTTAGCTCTGACATCTTTGGATGGATCAAAGGTCCAGCAGGAGGATGCAGTTTGCGCGGCATTCCTTGGACAAGCAGAAGAATTGGAAAACAGGTATGTGAAGACCAGATTTTCTTTGAAATGCTGGATATGAATATGTGCTACCTGAGATATATGCATGTGAAAAGAATAGAGAAATATATACAAGAATCAGCGATAGGTGATTTCCAACCTCTCTCGAATGAATGCTTTTCCCCTCAACCTCCGCCTCGACACAGACTAGACACTCTCCATCTATGGAGAGACCTTTCCAACACCAGCGCCGGCAGCAACAGATGCAGCAACAGTGCTGGCCTTCTCGGCGGTGTAGGAGTATGGAACTTTGAGTGTGCATACTTGTGTGATGCGGGTCGTGGATGTGCCAGTAAGGATGTTGTTGACGTCACAGATGGAGCCTGGGAGCTTGGAGTCGAGATCGGTGACCATTGCGAGTTTTGTGTTGTCGAAAACATTTGCCTCAACGTAGACCTGAGCGCCCATGCGGGAGTTGATGCCGGAAGTGTCGGTGCCGAGATAGTGGGAGTTGAAGACGTGGGCAGTTCCGAATCGAACGGATGGGAGACGGGAGTTGACCTCGGAGAACTGGTTGTGGTGGTAGGTGACGTGGAGTTTTCCGGTGTCTTCAGCGGCGTTGTTGTCAGAGTGTCCAACAAGGGAGCCCTTCCAATGTCCTTGAAACTTGTTCCAGGAGATGGTGACCCCATCAGAGGCGTGAGTAACATCTAGGAGTCCTTGTGGGAAGTCAGCATCGTCAAGGGGAGCAAGAGCGCAATCTGTACGAACCATCATAGTCATCCTTGCCCCCAACGAGACCCTTGGAGACTAAGTTGTTGTGATCGATCCAGATCTTTGTCGACTCATCAATGGCGAGAATATCGCCCTTGGGTGGTGCTGGGCCGAGAGCCAAATTCTGGAAGATGACATTGGTGTTCTTGCGAACACGGAAACCACCGTTGGTAACACCAGACTTGGTGCCCTTTCCAAAAATGGAAACGTTACTGCCGACATCAACAATGCCACATCCAGAGAGTAGGCCGTCGATGTAGACGATTCTCTTCACAGCGGACTTCTTGTCGGTAGCTGCGATGAGAGCTGCACAAGTCGTGACAGTGGTGGTAGTTCCTCCAGCACCTCCTGTGGTTCCAGCTCCGTATCCGATGGGAGCACCAGCAACGCGAGCTTCAATGGAAGCAGATGGGGCAGCGGAAGCCCAGGACATCAGTCCGAGGGTAGCGACGAGAATTTGAGACTTCATTTTGAGTTTGTTGGGAGGTTGTCGCTAAAGTTGGTGATGTAGATATAGAAGTTGTGTGAAACTCAAAAGACTAGCTTGAGATGGTTTGTAGAATTGTATGTGAAAAGTGAAGAACAGCAATGTCGTGTAAAGAATGAATGATTGTGAATGATGACTAGAAAAAGGTTGTTACATGGCAGATGAGGTTCCTTTTAAGTATCTTCAACGCCACTCTTGGACCTTTCCGGGAAACATCCAACATATCCTCCGCGATCCCCTCATCTCTGATTTCCGATGTTTCGACCCTCCTGACAGTACTGTCATGATGAACGGGAAATTAATTGACCGTCCTGTAAAGAACGGTCTACTTAATCTCTGACGCTTCTGGAGGCTCGGCAGCGGGATGCCAAGTGTGCAATGTAATGACAGTTGCCACATTGGGCAATCTCCTTTTAAATATTGTACTGTAAGCGAAACCTGCCAATTGCCCCGCAATGAACTATAACAAAGAGAATGAGACTGTCATAAGTGCTCCTCATTGCACGAGGGATTCGTTCTCTTTTCAGAATTCTGAACTGCGAGATGATCACTATCAGATCATTGATACTGAGGAGCGCAGTGATTGAAAAACTGTAAAAACGCGACCAGTGTTTATATCAGCCACGGCTTTACATTCCTACGCTGAGAATCGTTTACCGAAGCTGATTCATTTGATTATTCCCACTTGACTTGGTCATCGTATGTGCAAGCCTCTTTGGTTGATCCTGTCCTGTCTAATTGCATCCTTCTCTGCATTTCCCCGCGGATCGCCAAGTGCTTCTCCGCAATTCATATGTCTGGAGTACCGAGTACGGAGTACTAGCGAACCTCTGGCTCGACCATGGGCAGCGTGGGGGACTGTATATCCCAAAACAACTTGAAGGGAGTTCAGCTGACTGATGTTTCTTGTTGTTATGAGCTTTGTGAGGTAGCTTGGGACAACTGTCTTCGCACTCATGAACCCTTTGTAAATGCAAATCGGAGAATTGACTTTCCGACTGTTTGTAATACGGATGGCTACAATAGTCGAGTTGATAAGGTGTCTAGTAACTTTGAAGTCTATCCATTGAGTACTTGGCGATTGTCAGAACAGGTATTATCCCACCAAACGGGAGAGCAGAGCAATACCTATCAGCTGCATCCTCCATTGAAATACCGTCTTGGTAGCTTTCTTGACATATATCTTTCTGCAGCTCTCGCTTAACATCAATCATGAATCGCAATTAGGTCTAGCTTTGACCATCTCATCTAATCACGTTGGCAAGATGGCCAGCGCATCTGGAATCGGACCCGTTTGATGATTTCGAGCAATCAGAAATCTTCGCTTCTCTGGCCCGGCATATAGAGCTGATGTTTGGAGAGAGTCAAGACGGTGGATCTAGTTTCCGCCTATGAAACACCCTGGTGTTTGTCCGCTTTCTCGTGAAACGGGTTGCTGAGTCAGCTTCTCGATTAGTCAGCGAAAAGTCTTTCTCTCTCAAGCTGCCAAATGATGCGTCCAGCGATCTTCTTCGAGAAAAAAGCCAGGCGCCTTACTCTCTTTCCCCTTCCATACATTCTCTTTCCATCGTCTTTTAATACTGATGAGCACAAGTTGTCTGACGAGGACACGTTGTGTGGGCTCCTTACTCGGCGAACTCTTCAGTGCTTCAAGCTTAAACGTGACAAGCGTCTGGAGAAACTGGCATCTCGATACGCCCTGACAGAGAGACACGCAAATAGCTCAGGTTACGATTGCATCCGAAGTCTTGATTGTCAAACTGGGGCAGGCGACGCGGTCTTGGGCTGGTGAGGCGAAACCTTCCGTGCTGTTCAGACCTGCCAAGCTGTCGCGCAGGGCTCAAAGAGACTGAATAGACGACGTTTCAGGTCTTCAGCAAACTTCCAAACCGGGGCTGACAGGGCTCAACATCTGGGTGAAAAGCTGGGCATCTTGGCTCTTGCACGACCTTTCCCATTTGGTAGTCTTGTTATTCTTATGCCTTGACTTTTTCTCGCTTTTTGCCCTGGACGAGACTGTTGATAGTGTAGATCCCGTGAGAAGGACGTTTCGTCCCTTTTCGTACCACGACGCTGCAACCTCTATTTTCGGACGAGTCACAGGGGAGTCTGGATTAATGGAACGTGCCTATCGTTCTGGCCGTTCATCGTCTGAACTTGAGCGTGACGGTTGTTCTCGAGTCTAAAAGTATAAGAGTGTGAAGTTGTCCACAATTTCTCCATTTCTTCTCCAGCTGCGCTCACATTCATTTCTCACACATCCCAAGAAGCAAGTCTTCCTTACGCCGCTTTCAAATTTAATTCAGTAATCTTTTCCATCTTCCAAGACAACCTTATTCCAAACTTACTCCATCCTCACGCCATACCAAGAGATATATCACATCACCAAGCCTCACCCCAACCACATTTCGCCCACCATGCAGTATCTCTCAGCATACTTGGCTCTTCTTGCCGCGACCTCCATCGCAGCCCTTCCCCTCAACATCAATCTTGGCGCATACTCTCCTGCATTGGTGGTCGGTGATGGTGAAATATCCTTCGGCGGCGAAGAAAACGCAGAGGCTCTACTGAACACCCTCGCCGGAGCCTCAGCAGGTGTCGAAGGTGCCGCCGCAGGCCTTCAAAGAGCCGGTGAGCAAACTCCAGCAGCCGAGATTGTTTCTCCAAATCTCCAACCCGTCGCCCCAGAAGCCAGTGCGTCTCCGTCTCCTGTTCCGTCTTCTCTGCCCTCTGGCGCCTTCGGCATTGGGCGGAAGGTCGTCGAGCCTAGAGAACCAAACAATGCTGATAGAGGTGTAGAGAAGCGTGAGGAGGACTCTCCGGTCGAGAAGCGCGACCTCGCTGGCTTCAATGCTGCTCTCAACTTCGCTACCGGTGCTTTGAAAACCAGTCCTGGGGTCGAACTCGGTACTGGCGAGGGTGGATCGGGTATCGGTATTATCGTCAAGCCTGGTGTCGACTCTGGTGCCGCTGCTCCCGCTGCTGCTCCCGCCGCCGCTCCTGCTGGCGAGAAACGCGATGCCCCCGCTGTCACTCTCCTCAAGATTCGATCCCTCGGTTATCAAAGCGGTATCTAGATATCTGGAACAAGGCTATCGGCCAAGCGCTGACTGGAGGATTAGCAACGGCAAGGTTGCGACGAGCAAGAAATGTAATGAAGCGTGGCGTTGATGTTGATTCGGAGGATGGGCTGAGTTTGGATCTGGATGGAGATGTATTATTGACAATTGCGGAAGTCACGGTGTAGTGGGAAGTGAATGTTTATACCAATCCTTTGGACTTCCATAGATGAGCTTAGATTCCTGACAAGACAATACAAAAAGTTCAAGCCCATCTTCATGATCTCCTTCGCATCTACTCACAATTTCGTCTCTCTGAATCGGAAGTCTTTTATTGTGCCAAACAAGCTCATCATCACCACCATCATCCCTTCAACTCTATCGAAATACATTGGCGCCAAAAATCGGGAAGTCTCGGTATTCCATGGCACACCGATTGCCGACGCTAGGCACCCTTCCCATGTCCTCTTGGCTGAGACTACGGTCGGAGGACGTCCAAACACAGATCCACATTCTGTCCTTCAGTTGAAACAATTCCCATCTTGGCAGTCACTTGGCAATCAAAGCAAACACTTCACTCAGTAATGCAGGCAGCACTCCATGTCTGGGGACGACAGGGCGAGATGATCTGAATTGAAGCTTGATGTCGCGAACTTGGTGGGGTTTGGTAACGTTCTGAAGCTTTGATGCGGAAAAGAAGCATTTTCTCCGCGATCTGGTGATTGTTGGTAGCGACGGTTGACAACAGAGGAGCTGATCCTACATTTTCCATGATCGGCTTGAGTTCATGACTGGTGGCGATTCTATTTTAGGCGAGAAAACTTGCCCAGACAATCTTCGTCACATTGATCCAATCCAGCAAGTACGGAGGTATGCGGTGTAATACTGTACAATTGGTTTCGTGTACGAGGACGATGCATTTCTTCTTTTTGGAAGCTGGGAGGGAGGAGAGGGTAGAGGCTTTTTCTGGGTAACAAATTCCATTTTGGTTCGGTTGACATTCGGATCGGAATTTTCATAGTGGACGGATTTTCTATTTCATAAAGCGTACAACTTCGCAATTATGAAGTGGAGTTCCTGTTCGAACTCTGGTACAAAGTTAAGGGATCTATTCTCAAATACTCAACTCACTGATCAAACCATCGCAAAATCCAGTAAAATCCAGCAAAATCAGGCTTCTGCGCAAAATGCACTTCGCAAGCTTAATCGCTTCTATATTGGCTGTACTGTCTGTAATTGAAACTATTTAAGAATCACATCTTGGTAGATATTGAGACCATTCCGGGTGAAGTCCTAGGAACTGATCATACATCGTGGCAAGCACAGTGTGACTGTTTGGACGGAGAAGCAGTGTCATCATTCTGGCAAGGAGAAATCGAGGTTTCATACATCAACTTGGCTGAAGCAAACGGGCGAGAAGGACTTGTCTGTGGCATTCGTAGCCTCTGCTGCGAATCACAACCGAGCTTGCTCAAATTCGAAGCACTCGTCACTGTCGTCAACATCCCCCACTACTCTTTTCCCAAATGCCGCAGTCGGCGCACCATCCAACGCCAACAACACGAAATGCCCTCCAGCAACCGGTCTCGCAATGAAAGGTCCATTAGCAAAACTATTTCGAATCAGTCACTATAGCAGCCATTGATCGCCAAGACACTCACTCTCCAGTTTGTGTGTGGTAGAGATCCGTGAAAGCACGATTGGTTGGGGTGGTATTGATCCAATTGGCGAGCTTGGAGATGAACATATTCTTTGTAGAAGGGGAAGAGATGGCTGCTACCCATATTTCCCAGTCGGCTGTTTTACGTCAGTGTGCAAGTCAAGATTTAAGCATGGAGAGGGTGGTGCACATTTTGTGAAGACATTCCGAGTATCGAGAGGTACGCCGTATGCCTGGGCTACAGTGGGATAGAAGTTTGACTGCATGGAGGATATAGACTTCGGGACGAGGTTCAGACCCAGGAGAGTGTCGGCATAGAGATTGTAGAGGAGCCCTTGGAAGGTCAGATACGGGGTCAAGCAAATAACAAGCGAAATCATCTCCAGAAACATACCATGGGAGTCTGAGCGAGTCTACAGAAATTTCGTGGTCAAGTGCTCCGTTGCTACTTGCCCAGTCTTTGAAGAAGAACTCGACCTAGAACTCGTCAGCATCATCCTGGAGCTCGAGGCGAATGGACGTACCATTCCCAGGTCCGTATTCAGTCTATCTTCTCTTTAAATCTTTCACCTATCGTGATTATCGCATCGGTTTGGGTTTCTGTCCACCCAAGAATGAGTCTGGAGTTCTTTCGCAGCTCCGAGACATCATTGCGAATCGCCTTGAGACATTTGGTTTGGATGCGAACTTCTGCCATCAGAGTCTCATTTGATGGGTACAGTCTTTTGGCGTACGTGGTATCACGGAAGAAACCAAATGATACGAGGAGATGGGGCACACCACAGAGGACCGCGAGTATGGCGAAGACAAGTCCGGCAATGGCCACTTTGTCCGAAGTGGTCAGTTCTGATGCCATAGTGATGTGTTGTGGGGATGAAGACAAGAGAGGAGAAAAGAGGGAAGAATTGGGAGACTAGTGGGAAATGACATGGTAGTTGAGAAAGGCAGGATAGGGTAGTTTGGGCAGGTGCAATAGCAAGCTGGAGATGAAGCCGTGAAAGTCGGAAGGTGCGAGGACACTTTGGTAGGATACCACATGATCCAAGCTGTGCGAGGATTTTTGAACACTTCACCTCCATGCCACAGGCTCCTAGTTGTGTGTTGGATTAACCCATTCTCGATCACTGTCAGTGAAGTCTCAATGAGGTGTCCGATGTCCTCAACATACCTGCAGAAGTATCTGCGTAAAGCTGAACATCGTGTTTTGCACCGTCACGTGAAGCTACCGTCACATAAAGGTATGTTCCAATGATGGACTGACGTTTTAGACCCGTCGGAGTGAGCGGTGATATGAACGTAGCATCCATCGTAAGCTTCCCCGCTATATTCATAATGAAAGTAGATCTCTGGGAAGTATATTCGAAGAAGTCCTGAGTGACTAAGGGAGGAGATGCGCCATTCACATATGCGTCACCCATCCAGGTATACGCTGTTCCGTCAACCTTGATGAAGCCGACCCATGCTGTGACAGCCCCATTTCTACTGGCGACTGGTCCAGGCTGAGAACCACTATTGAAGTGTTAAATGCGGCGAGGTTCAGTAAAGGGTCAGACTCACGCCCAGAATCGCCTGGATGCTGTTAGCTTGAGCTCAACACATGGACAAAAGTTACTGTACGGCCAATATCCTGCAAGATTCCCACCACTTCCTCCATCTTTGCCGACTTCAAGCCATGTGCTCATATAAGGACTCTTGACTCGGTGGTTATCAGAAATCGCCCCTATATCACAGGGGTAGCATACCTGCAAGTGGAATTGCGGGTGGGCGAGCTGGACTGAAGGTCGATGCCCAGGCCAAGCTGACTTGAGTACTCAAAAGAGTTACGAGCAGACTGAGTTTCATCGTATGGTCTTTTAGGCAGTCCCTGCTGGAACTGGATGAAACGATTTTCAGAGTTTCAAGAAAGATGACCAAAAAGGTTTTCAAAGCAAGCTCGGGTCGGGGAAATATCCTGTATGAGAGATCACTCCACGCAGTGACGCAAACGACGAATCGATAAAAGTCAGCGACTGAAAATGGGACTGGTGATACAGATCTGTAATTGCAAAAGATAAAAAAAAAAGAACCCCGTGGTACAAAATGGAGGGCGAACTCGATGCCTCTTGGTAGATCTTGTGTTCGAGATCAAAGCTGCACTTCATTCGCCTAGTCGAAATGCACAATAAGCTCGACACAAATGGCCAAGATCCACCAAACAAGCTCAGGAAGAATCTATCAAGTGATACTAGTCAGCACCAGTTTCTGTCAGACTCATCGCGGAACGGTCTTGGTTGGGGAGGAATGTGCGCCAATCACATGCGCTGTTGATTTTGATCATCCGCACATTCGCCAGACCGCCAGGGACAATCGTGACAAGCTTTTATGCTGTGTAACCGAGCAATTTGCGATACACTTAACAACTCATTCTAGAGTAACGCCAATGAAGCTTGTCGGGAATCCTTTTGCTCCCATGCACGCCTCATCTGTTTTGTCTGTACTGTCGCGTGGGAAGTCCATCCTGTGCATTTTGCATCACAGGCGAGGCAACAAAAGCTTTCTCTGTGTATGGGAACATGGCACTGCGGACACATCAGGAAGCGTGCGCCGAGGTAAGTATTCATTGAGACATTAGCATTATGCTCGACTAATGATAGCTCATGTGCTTTCTAGCATTGACTGAGGATGCTGTTCTGGCGTAGTCTGGCAAGTTCTCCAACCCATCCTCCACCTTCCCTGCTCTTGACGAATCTTTTTATACGGACTAAATGATGATGGAATTCCCTTCTAGTAATAGATCTCTTGATTCGCATAAGGCTCATAGATAGCATTCCTCAGAGGGCTTTCGAATAGGGCACGAATTTGATCCATGTCGTACCCCGCATTAATTCCAAGCTGTAGCACAATACGTGCTTGCTCGGCACCAATGTAACTGGCAAAGAAGCTAAGTATGCCGTCAGTCTTTTCTAAACAGCTCGGGAGCGTGAGGGAAGCTACTCACACAGATCCTGGTTCAGGCTTCGGAACTCCAGTACCGGAAGCGGGTCGAGCGACTGCGACGACTGGAATCCCCTCACTGAACAACTCTGCAGCGACCGCTTGAGTACTAGGTCTCAACTGTGCTGCACCTGCACCCATGATGATCAATCCCCTTAGGTCCAGCAATTAGCATTGCTTGTTGTTGTGATCTCCAACCTTCGGGTGGACCTACTTTGCGCCATTTGCTACAGCAGCATACAGCAAAGAATCATCAAATCCCTCTGATCTTGTCAGCGTACCTAAATCTCAACTGTCCATCTTTGAAACTTACGGTGACCATAGAGGATAATAACAGAGGGAAGCACAGTGGTATTTCTCACGTCGAAGTACGGACGGCCCGTAGGATATGAAGGGCCAAAAAAGTAGTACGGTTGGCCTGCGAGGAAAGCACCTAGGTTGCCTTGCTCGAGAGCTTTGAAGGTGTCCGGAGTGTTGGCGTTCAATTTAGTCGAGTAGTAAATCGATGTGATCCTGAGTCCATGAGCATAAGTCTCATATGAAGCGCAATATGTAGTAAACCAAGACTGAAAAGTCGGAAATCAGGAACGCTTCCAGATTGAAGTGCTTACCTATCGTTGAAAGCAATGAGCCCACCTCGATCACGAGATGATGGCGAGGCAGCAGCAGCAACAGCCTGGTAGAAGTTCGACGGCCCATCTGGTGACATGTAGGTGTTTGGTCTCATCGAACCAGTTGCTATGAAAGGTTTTGAGCAGTTGAATGTCATGTCGACGCCGAAGGCCTGTATCAATTCAGTCAAAATCTATTTCTCGAATTTTTCTCAAATATCCGGGTAATACATACCGTCTCTTCCAATGTGTTAGTCCCATGGAACATAATTGCACCAGCGATATCAGAGTCTTCAGCACATAACTGTCGATTGGCATGTTGAGTGATGTTGAGAAAGAGTGACGAGTTTGCCCCAGAGCTTCCCCCGGACGTAGCAAATCTGACGATAGCAAGTTGCGCTACATCCAAGATTTCGGTGGCATTTCCAATGAGATCGGCGGGAGTTGGACTGAGTCCCGAGCCATAATTGATGTTGTCGATTCGGCTGTAATTTGAAGCCGACAGAATAGTACCTCCAGCACTGTATATTCTGAGCCTGTTAGCGACTTATTGGAACACCACTTGGGGTCACTTACACAACTTTGGGCAGAGATGAGTTAGTAGAGATCCACTCGAGTCCAGCATCGAAGCGTGATGCTGCTGCAAGAGTACTGATTGCCAGAACAGTGCCACCAAGGAAATGGGAAAGCATGTTGAGAAACTGCACAAGAGCGAATGTGAGTACTGAATATGGGAAACGTAGGATATTAGACTATTCATATATACTTTCGAAAAGCGGGAGACATGCAGGGTTGTCAAGAATGGGAAGCCCTAGCTGAGGTTTCCGGTCGAGGGACACCAGCAAATCAAGATTCAAAAGAGATCATTTCACAACCCGAGACTTCTAGATCCGCAGCAATATTGCCTTGCATATGCTGTCGTTCTCGGATCCTCCCACTCTCGGTTTGCACTTTCGGTTCTTGAAAAACGGGAGGATCTCGAGAAGGCCTATTATAAAGTATTCGGTAATCTCTCAAGATATGGCTTCTAATCCAAGCGGTTGTGTTCACTGCAGGAACAGAGCTCATACTGGCGACTTTGCTGGCGATCCTCAGTGTCGAGAAAGCATTATGGAGACTGTATCTTTGGTAACTTATGGTAGCCATTGGCTAGAGTGGCAGATATCCAGAGAAAATGTCGCTGCCGGGGTGTGAATTAGCAAGGTGAAATGCGGTAAGCCAAGGGCCAAGAAGTTCCATATCATCTCACCCATCGCCGATATGGTCTGATAGGCCGATAGTGAGTAATGGCTTGAGGTCGAGAAGACTCTGAGAGTGGGGTAGTCGATCTGGTAGGCGCATGTCGAATACAGGCGCATGGGATGTCCAGCGTTGATCTAATCCTGATCTGTAATTGATCCCGGGACAATGCAATTCATTGTTAAATCTGCACTAAGAAATTGAAGATATAAACCTCAGGACTTGAAGGTGATGGTAGGATGACGATATTTCCGCAATCTGCTTCGCTTAGGCACGGTCAGCTGACCTCAAAACCTTTTCTTGCGCCAGCACAAACTTCAGCTTCGATATTTTTCACAGCGCGACGCGTTCGACTTTCATCCATAGACATGACTAGAGACTCTGTTCTGTTCATCAGACCGATACAAGTCGATCGTGTTTATTAAGAGTATCTCATGCCTGAACCGTCCCGTAATCCTTCCAGGTCAAGGCAGCCTCATCCGTTTGCACCTGCTACAATCAACTCCACAACACCGTCATCATGCCGCCATCCAGAACACCCGGCTCCATGCCTGAGATCTCCGCATCTCGCCCGAAGTCACGAGTAAAGTCAATGTCACCAGCGAGGGCATCTCAAGACGCCACTCCAGAGCCAGATATGGAATCCAACAAGAAAAACGCTTTCCTGAAGCTCCCTTTCGAGCTGAAGCTGCAGATAGTGGGATTTGTACCTACGCGTGATATCCCCAGTATCCGCATGATTTCTGCATCTTGGGCTGCTGCTGGTGCACCATCGATGTTTAGAGATGGCTTTACGGTTCGTCCACACTTGGATGATATGGATAGGTTGCGTCAAGTCGTCACGAAGCCCAAGATTGCCGCGGGGATTCGCTACATAGAATTCTTTGCTGGGGATGTCGATGGGAATCAGCTGGAAAATGCTATAGAGCGGCAAAAGCAGAGTTTGGAATACGCAACGGGCGGACAGCTATCGAAAGTATGGAAGCAGGTAAACGCAATTTTTGATGAAAACCGGTTTCAAAAGCACTGCAAAGCAGATATCTTGGATAAGTGCCTGCCGCTGCTACCGAGTCTCGAATCCCTGAAGATCAATTCTCTCAATTGTCCACTACGCGACTTAGAGAATCCATTCTGTATCGCATGGGCGGAAATGGAGGCAGATTTTGATTTCGAAGACGAGACTGCGAGCCACTTTCTCGAACCGGCGGTCTCTATCGAACGATATTCCAACATTTTGGCATCAGCTATGAAGTGCAAATCGATACGAAAATTCGATCTCGACTGCTTCCCCATCGATTATTTCAGATTGGATGACCAATTTGCAAATCACATCCAAGGGGATCAAATCCTCACTGCCTTACAGCCAGGCCCCAAACTCAAAGAAGAATTATCGCACATCACAGACCTACGGATGGCCATCGTCGGCGCAGGTCATCCCATGGCTTACGATTCGCAAATGGGCCGCATAATGGCACAATTCCTCTGCTGTTTCCAGAATCTCACTTCCCTGGACCTCTCCTACGAAGAAGCCGATGACGAGACCGATGAATGCCTCTTAGGCTTCGAAGACACCTTCTACCGCCTCAAATATCCGCATCTCCATAGCCTCCGCATCTCAGGATGCGACTCAACCGAAGAAGATCTCGGCAAATTCCTCTTCGCGCACAAACGCACGCTGCGCTACTTGCACATCGGCGAAGCGGGCTGCACGCCTGGGGATCGAACTTGGAAAGATGTTCTCACAGATCTACACGATCACATGTCTCTTGAGACATTCGAGCTGTATGTTCCGGAAGCCGAAGGACGCATTTACGATGTTAATTGGAAACCTGTGGTGACTGATGGTGGGAAGGGGAAAATCAAGGATGCAAAGTTGCTGGAGTTGTATGTGCTGGGCAAGTGTCCATGGCCGATGGCGGAGGAGGATCCGAGGGATGAGGGGTGGAGGAGGAAGTTTGGGGCGGAGGATATAAAGTTATTGGATCTCGGGGAGGAGGAATTGAGGGATCTGCTGGGCGAGGAGTGGGAGACTGATGGAAGTGGAGATGAGGATGAGGATGAGGACGAGGACGAGGATGATTATATGGATATGGACGACGAGGATTCGTATGACAGTGATCAATATGTAGACTATGGTCAGTGGGATGATACAGATTGGTTACTTGAGCGTCCTAGCAGATTCAGGGAAAACATTGGAGAAAATATGAGGGATGAGGATTGGGAGGATATGTAGATTAATTGAGATGGAGATGAAGAGCTCACTGCACATTGATATAAAAATGCGATCACTCATGCGGTTATGCTGCAGAGACGATGAAATGTTTCAAGCGTTGAATTTACACAGTTATTGTCCACCTTCCCCTAACTTTAAGAATTTACAGAGGTCTAGAAAATTGATATTTAGACCTGTCGACACTTAGATTGACACTTGAATCATATGAAACTGTCCTCTTGAAAAGTTCTAGTGAGATTCGTCTACTGTCTATTGCGTTGGTCAAATCTATTTACTTCATTTCTGGTGCATCTACACTTCCAGTGATCCGAACTCATCACATGCATGGAGTTGCACGATTGATGAGCTATGTTCTTTCAGTTCTTACTCTAATCGGCATGTCCTACACGTAATTTCGTAATCATATCTAGAACCAGAAGATCTACACAACAAGAGAATGTAAATAGAACTACGAGAGTTCACATCGACCTCGCATCCTTTCCCTGGAAAGCATTTCACCAGTTCACCTAATACATAACCATCTTACGCACAAGTACGCTCCAATGACATGTTTACTCAACAAATTTTGCACATCAACTGAATCCCCACCGAGGAATTGCTACCCTCGTCCCTCCTCGTAACGTCTCTGCATCATCCTCCATCATTACAGGTGAGACTGTAGAAGGAGCAGAGGGCCCGTTTTTGCATCTCGAGGGCCACCGCAGCACTGACAGATCGGACTACGATCTCGTTATCCTCCTCAGTTTCTCGCCCTCGTCGTCATCTTACTCGCCGCCAAAGTTCGAAGTCGCCTGTTCGGGCTAGTGAGTTGTCTGCAAAGGATACTAGACTGCTTCCTCCATTCCATTATTTTCAATCGGCCCATTCCGCGACCAATTCGCTCTTTGCAAAGTCCTCGATACAATCTCTTCGACTGGGACAGCTTTCCGCTTGACAGCAAACAGATTCTCGTACTCCTGCATAGTCCATAGCCCACCTTTTGGTATCTGGAATTGGAAATAGTCTCCTTCCGACTTCGCGAGTGTCGACTGGCTGGAAAATGAAGTGGACGTCGAGAGTGCTGGTGTTGTCTGCATTTGCTCTTGGGATTCAGAAGAGGATGTCATGCGTGCGTAGATGTCACCCCAGCGCTTAACGTCCGCTTCCAATCTATCCAACTCGATCTTCAATCCCTGTCTCTTGACTTTCAGCAAGTGGTACGAACCCTCCGCACTCATTCTCAACCCCGCAATATAAGCACGACTCAAAGACCTTGGCGGTGATATAGTCCTCTCCGAATCAGGTATAGCAACTGGCCTGTCAATCAACTGTGCAGGAAATGTAGTTCTTCGCTTGATCTCCTTCTGCCTCAGCAAATCCTGCTAATCGAGTGTAGTCTGGCTACAGTTTACCTCAAGATCGGCAATGGCTCGTGGAAGGTCGAAAACGCCAAATGTACCTGAGTAGATTTCGGAGGTGATTGAGGAGCGCGAGACCAAGTCTTTCATGCAACGGGAGATCGTGAGGAGATTGGTTCGTGCGACATTGATGCGGCGTTCGAGCTCGAAGATGTTGGCTCGCGTGTGGGCGATGTGTGTGGGTAGGTCGGAGGATTCCTCGGTGGTGAGTTTGGGGACAAAGGGCGCTCGGAGAGCAGATTTGATGCTGTCCATTCTGAACATCTTGGGAGTGTGTCCGAGGGGAAGATGACCCGGAATGAGAGCGTAGAGCAAGAGATAGGTTTGTAGAAAGTTGAAAGCAGGACATAGCATACTTAAAAATCGAGAAACGGCGCCACAAACGGACAGTACTTAGTTTGACCGGATAATCAACTTGTTGGAATTAGCTTCGACCGGGACAAACATCAACGCTTCAAGCAACATACAATACTGACGTAAGGCAGCCGCCCAATTTCATTTTATTTGTCGCCTCCATGCTATCCATTTTGTATGATCCCAAACTCCTCGCTATGCAGACAAACACAAAACCGCCGTTCCTCATCTAGGCGTACCGTCGACGACCCCAAAACGCCTTCGTATCCTCTCCCAGCTACGCCTGCTAGTGATTCCTAAAATTCTTTTTCTGGTAGAACAGATCCGTCCTCGAGGACCCTAGATTGATAATCTTCGGGCACCCGTCTCGATCCTTCTCCAGTCTGGTACATTCGAAGCAGTAGAAGGCGTCTGAGATACCCTAGTAAAATGTTAGCAAGTTGTTATACTGTAGGCGTAGATGTACTGGATACATACCTCACCGCCGCATACGACACATTTGTTCTGATAGTTGCCAAAGCTGCATTCGTCGCAGATTCGTACAAGTGTTGTTGGTCGGACGTAGGAGTCGCACACTGGGCATTTGCCGTCGCACTTATCACAAAGGCGTCCGATGGCGATGCCTGATTGCTTGCGGCACATAACGAGATCGCTGGAGATATTGTTAGTATACTGAAGCCTCTTGTAGTATGGGTAGGAGGGGGTTTGGGAAGTGACAAAGTTTTGGAGGGGCAAGACAGGGGAACTTACGGATGATGACGAGACATTATGAGGTTCTAGATCGCTATCGGTGGTCTTGAAATGTTTTTTGCAAGTAGCTTCAGCTCGAGGCAAGCTTCAGGTGTATATTGAAGGTGTCGGGTAGAAAAGACGAGGTTGATGGACTTGAAGCACTCATAACAAATGTCCCGCCACCATAAAGTTCCAAAGTTGCTTGCTAAGCACGGACCATCACTAGCCTGAATTGGGACAAGTGCCACCTGCTCCGAAGTGAGGTTGCTCAGCCTTTCCTCGATTCTCTGGACAGCACCAGGCTTCGGATAGTATTGCTAAGCAGAGGCTTGAACATGGCCGATGCTGATGGGTATGTTTCTTTTGTCCGCGTTGTCACGCGAATGCTAATATCTGGGCAGCCCAATCGCTTCAGCAGTCGTTATCCCCGAGGCTGAAGCAGTTACAACTCCCTTGAAGCGACGACAATCATCAGCCTCGGACTCGACATCAAAACGTCCCCGGCTATCCGTCGATGCAAGCAGTCACTCTCCTCCTACTCTGCGCGACTCTCCACAGCCAATCGAGCACTCGAAAGCCGAGCTAGAATCCAAAACCGATGACGGGCCGCAAAACAGACGGAAAAGCAGTGTGCAGGAAGAGAAGAAGCGTGGGCAGCGATTATTCGGTGGACTCCTTAGCACATTGAGTCAAAGTACACCGAATGGGCAGCAGAAGAGGAGGCTGGAAATCGAGAAGCGCCAGCATGAGAAAGTTAAACAACAGAAAGAAGCGGACGAAGCGCGGAGGAGGGAGAAGCTCGCGGACTTGAAGGCTATCCGGAAGGCAGAGCAGATCATATACGACGAAGCAGAGGTCAATTGAACCATTCCCGGAGAGATTAGCTTGGCGCTGACTACTAACAGATGCGAACACGACATTCCAACCTTCTGGCTATGGCAAACTTTTTGTGTACAAAGTCAGAACCTAAAATTGTATACTTCTCCCTAACGCAGACGAGTGCTGTCAGATGAGCTCATTGTTGACTGCTAGCACAGTACTACAAGCCATGGGAATTACTACCTCGAGACGAAGAACGAATCAAAACCCAGATTAAGGAAGCCGAAGCAACAATCGAGAGAGAGACGTCACAATTCGATTTGCGGCATCCGAACCGACCTGGTAGGAAAGAGAAGGAAGAAAGATCTAACAGCACGTCTAAGGAGACGGTGGGTGAGCCTCAAGCCGAGTCTCCGTCTGTTTCCAAAGTTGATGATACTACTAATTCCCCCGTACAAATACACCAGTCAGAGCAGAAGGCGGAGAAGCAGGCTCAGGAGGAGCACAATGGCGAAGTGGTCGTCGAAAACGACGAGGACACGGTGATTTACTGATTTCAGCAAGGCCAGTCTCTGATCTGATTTCCGTGGATGTCTCGGCTTTGCTCGAAATGTGCCAGGTATCCATTCTGTGGGCAGAATGGCGACCCGCAACTTTCTTGTACATATATCTGCTCTGATCTAGCGGAAAATTTGTTTCAGCCGTTCAAAGCCATCGGCAAATGTTAAGAGGACTTCCCTCAGAAGGGAAGGAAAGTTGGGTCCCACGTGATACAACTGATTGAATTAGACACAAGATCTGCATTAACACGTCTTGCGGGCGTAAGAACCCGTTGGATTGACCGCCAGACCGATGCTGGGATTGCCCGTACGTTTCCTGCAAATGAAAAGCATAGGGCATGGTTACAGAGCAAACCCGATGGAGTGCCCTCGTCCCACCGCACTGCGGGTCACTATGCATCTCAAATCGCCGAGGTACGGCAGATCTACGGATTCAGCCTTGCACAAAGTATAAAGCTGCCAACATCACCCCGCTTCAGTTCTCAGCCTTGCACCAACAACATCATTCTCTGAATCGGATCCTAAACATGGTTGACAAACTCTCCCCTAACGACTCTCGGGTTCAATATAAAACAGCCAATCTCAACGGTATCAATTACAGTTACATCTTAGCTGAGCCACAGGGCAAAGTTCTAAACACCATTTTCCTTGTTCATGGCTGGCCAGACATCTCATTCGGATGGCGATATCAAATTCCTCATCTTGTATCACTCGGTCTTCGAGTCGTGGCTCCTGACATGATGGGCTATGCTGGCACAGACGCACCAGAGTCTCCATCATTCTACACCTACAAACGAGCGTCTGACGATATGGCTACACTCGCCCAACAGCTTGGTCTATCGAGCATCATCTTGGGAGGACACGATTGGGGAGGAGCCGTTGTCTACCGCTTCGCACTCCACTATCCCAAGCTCATATCAGCCATCATCAGCATCTGCACACCCTTCGGATCACCCAGAAAAGAGTTCCTCGACTCCACTGTGCTCCCCAACTTCAAGTATCAGATCCACCTCCGCGGCCCGGAAGTCGAAGCCGAAATCGTCGGCGAAGAGAAACTCCGACAATTCCTCAACGCAATGTACGGCGGTCGCACTCCCAAAGGCGAACCAGGCTTCTCCACCTCCAAAGGCGTCCACTTCAACGTTCTCCCAGAAATCGGACCAACACCCCTCCTCACCAAAGATGAAGTAGATTTCTACGTCAAGCGCTATGCCATGAAAGGCTTGCATGGCCCTCTGAACTGGTACCGAACCCAGGAGCTCAATTTTGAGGACGAGAAAGAGCTGGCGGAGAAGATGGAGGGCTTCAAGTTCGATATGCCTACATTGTTCATTGCGGGCACGAGAGATGCTGCGTTACCTCCAGCCATGAGTAAGGGGATGGATAAGTTCTTCAGGAGTTTGACCAGGGGAGAGGTTAATGCTAGTCACTGGGCGCTGTGGGAGAAGCCAGCGGATGTCAATCGGTATATCGAGGAGTTTCTGGTTGGGCAGATTGGTGCGAAGGCAAACTTGTAAGGTGTGGGTGGTCTATGAATGATAACAAAAGCCTTGCTGATTCACGACATTTCTTCTGTCGTGCCTTGGGACTCGATTTGTTTGTTGAAAGTCATGATCAATTTTAGTTTTCGTTTATCTGCAAGGTCATGGCAATTCTCTTAGACCCAGAAATAGCACCTTTTCTGAACGGCAGCCTTGTGCAACCACTAATATTCACAAGCGGTTTGTCGACTACAGCTGAGAGCAAGCCATAACTTAGAGCAAAAGGCAAATTTTCTCAGATGCCTCGACATCCCCCCTCTTCCCTCCCTCCCTCGTCCCCGATACGTACCAGCTCCGCTACAGTCCATCGCTTGTCATACAATGTCGGCCGCGGTTATTACCTTGATCTGTCTTGAGGTTTCAAAGGATGGTTTTCGTTGATTAATACTCACAGCTTGGAAGCGAGTCACGATGGTAAGAGATAAAGATGATCAGTTTTGTGATTGGGAATTTTCTTGATTCTGTCTAATAGTCATCCCTGACAATTCCCAATTATTCTTCCAATGCAACAATAGCTCTACAATGAGAAAAGATCACGCTCGCTCAATGGGTCAGGACCAAGCCTGACTCCGATTCAACAAAAGTGGCAAATGCCGCTTCAAGCCCCTCAAACCTCTACTCTGATAGAAGAAATAGGGATCTAAAAATGGATTGTATCGTTGTGCATAAGCACTATGATTGTATCCTGGCACGTATCCGGAAGGTATACCAGAGCCGGGCTGACCGTTTGGTAGGGGTGTTCGTGGAGAAGGCTGAATAGCAGCATTATTAGTCCCTGTGTTGGTCAAAAGTAGGCCGTTGTTACACGCTGGGCCTACGAATACCCATTCGCCAATGCGAAGGCGGATCATGTTTGGTTCTTGAGTTTGTATTTGTTGTGAACTTATGGGGCTTATGGTGTGGCTGTCGAGATGGTGGATGCCTTGATCTGGAGAAGTGTTTGAATTTGGTAAATCTGAAGAAGAGAGTGTTGTTGATTTGAGAAATAGGAATGGGGTCATTGGAACTATTTATGGACCTTAAGACTTACTTTCTAGAAAACATTATTCATGTATGATTGATGATATTGCAGATATGTATTATTCAAACCATGTGTCGAGATTCCGGTTGGTTCGAGCCGTCAAGAAAGGAGAGTACAATCTTGCCTCGAGGGTGAATGGTATCACTAGTTTCTCTGAGCCATGATACAATCACTCGAGTCTATTGACTTGTAAGTGGTAACCTAGAAACTTCCTTAAGAGATATTCTAGTTGAGAGATTTATAGCATCCAGTTCTAAGCGCGCCTTCTGTCCTGCTAACGCACAGGTCGAGACGAGACATTTCGTCTACTTTTAAAGACTTAATTTTTATTGACAGGATCATCGAGTATACATGGAACAAAAGGAAGGCCGTCCAATGTAGCTCTGCTATGAGCGTCAGCTCTTGGCCATTCAGGGGGGGATAAGCGAGTTGAAGTAAACAGATATCACTGTGGGGCCGACAAATATTACTGGTTTTCCAACAAGGAAAGACCGGGCCAGCCAAATATCGAAAGAAAGAAGCTTAAATCTCATCCCCATGACATGAAATCGAAATCAATTGTCGCACCAGCACTCAGGTGATGAGTCGAGTGGAGAGAGTCATCTCGCTAAGCTAGGGCTTCCTCGGCACATTGACTCACACACTAAAAGGAGCATTCCCGGCATTTGACTATTGCCTACAAGTAACCAAATAAGCACTTCTCGTCAAGTCAGCATACAAAAAGATCGCGTAAGTTCACACATCATGTGTTCGAATCAACAACAACTAACAAAGTTACAGTTAGCTCAGTTGGTTAGAGCGTGGTGCTAATAACGCCAAGGTCGCGAGTTCGACCCTCGTAGTGATCATTGAAAAATTTCTTCCTTTTTGCTCTTTTGGGTTATTGGTTTCTCTTATAACGCTATCTGGGTACACATGTTTTTAGTATCTATTCTTATAAAGATATGCTGCTCGAAGTGTTTTTGACTCCGGCTAGAGATATTCTAGTCTCAATTTCAAGCCATGGTGGGGTTATAGCGGGGTCGCTGATTTATTAATATTTTTCACCATCATGAGCATAATCCCAGACCACATCTACAGCTGATCTTCCACTCTTATCAGTACCTCTGAAGCTGCTAAGGCATTGCTCTCTGTCTACTCAAAGTTCTCTTGCTCGATGCTCATCCGAGCAAAGTCGAGTAAAAGGAGAAATCCACGCACTTTCCCCCAAAAACCAGTCCACCTCTCCATCCTCTCCCTCGCAAAAGTTCTCATCAAGCCTCTGCCCATCCTCCCAATTCGCACATAATTGATGGACATCTCCTGGCTTGACTCGTAGTCTTTGAGGTACCATCTGGCCGAAATCATCAATACCGAGCAAGAGTACCGCCCCAGTCCGACAGGCTCTCTTGTCGATAACGACTAGCATCAGGCGTTGCTTTCTCACTCCTTGTCCACCAAGGATGTAGGTTTCATCGCCTTTTCTTAATCCGCCGCCCGTCTCAAGAATGTCGGGGTACATCTCGAATATCCTTTGGACATATGGTGGCGTGACTCCAGTGACCGTAGAAGCCGCAATTCGATCAGCCAGCAACCCTTCGTGGTCTTCGAAAGCAAAATTGCCTCGAATGAACTCGCCTGTATGCTCAGCTGTGTGCTCACATACTTTTCTGTATCCCTCATCTGACATCTCTCTGCTAATTTCCTCGTTGCCGTACCATGTACGCACCCATATGGTTTGGGGACACTCGTTTGATATCTCGGAACGCTGTTGTGGTGTTTGAAGAGATGTCGGTACACCAGTGGGAACATCAGGAAGATTTACTGAGTCAGTTGACCAAACAATTGCATGTGAGTGGTGATATCTCTGGCCGCCACTCAGTCAGTAGTCCAGAGTACGACGGCGACCATGGGAAGATGCATGGGCGTACCAGCCGCCCTTGACTGCCTAGAGCTAGCCATGCCTTGACCAGATCGGTTCTCTGAGCAGCCTCGCTTTTCGTGCTTGCTACATCCCATTCCTCCTACAAAGACAACAGGTCATTGTTAGGATTGATGTCTCTTGTGGCACTACACATTATGAGGTATACATACCAGAACGAAATGATCAAAAGGAAGCTCGCCGAATTTTGGCACTTCTTTTTCACTGTATTTAATTTTCTCGCCAATGAATGAAGGAGACATGGTCTTTTTGCGTAACACGATTTTCCAGTATGGCCGTAGATTGGAAAAAGCCGAAGACTTGAAAAATAGTACCAGTGAGTAAGAATCTAATAGAACTTCAGCGCTGGTGATAGCCTGCTGACTCGGCATGGCTAAATGTCCAAGAGACTGGTAACCAATCAAAACCAAGCATAACGAACGAAGTGATTTTATCCGGTTGGAACGGAACGGCTTCTGTTGAAAATGACATGCTTCGAAATCTCCATGAAATCAAGCTAATATAGACTCAAAAAACGAAGCAAGTGAAGAATTTTACGAAAGCTCCATTCTTTGTGCTCGGTTGTGTCCAGTGGTGAGAATGAAGGAGCTGGAACAAGTTCCACGGTGAAGAAAAACTGATAGAAAGTGTAATGGAAAAGTTTTGACTACGTCTTATTATGACTTAGTGTTTCCTACACAGGATTTATGATATGCGAAGGAAGCTCATTCAGTTTATATGGGGAAGATCCGCTCAAGTGATATGTCTCTCGTCCGCCACTCGAGGATTATGGAACACAGTATGACCCAGCACAAATTGAAAGTGATGTATATTTGAACACATGAAACGCACAGCACATTACCAATTTATCAATCTTCATACCTTTTTGTAAGCAATGAGACTTTTCATGTCACATGTACGAAGAAGTCCTTTCACTTGACACGTTATGAGCTGTCTCGGGCTAGGAAGGAGTGCCTTGAGAGAGGCTCCCTGGCTATGAAAGAAAGGTTAAGAGACGATATGTGACTAGATCTGTGTATACGAATACCCGGCAAAGACTTCGCAAAATCATGAACAGATTGAGATACTGACTTCTGGACTGATGGTCTAATCTAGGCAAGTCAAATCAACTCGGGCCGTACATATCAGACCATTTTGATATCTTTTTTCGTTACGAGCTCGCTTTTCGTCCCGGCAAGAAGGTTACTGTGTAATCCGAGCTGTCACTGCCACTGCCGTTGGAATGAAAGTGGTGTGACAAAATACTGCTTATTGCCTGCCGAGAGTGCCCAAGCCACCCGCCAAAGTTGAAGCGGGGGACGGCGACGCCAGGGTTCAGCTGGCTGGCATGAGCGGCCCACATCACTGTTTACTGACTTTTCAGTGGACAGCGCCCTGGAAAGGAAAGTGGCGTGGTAATCTGCACTACAATTCAACGTCTGATCATTGCATCCCACGACTCCATGAGACGGGTCAACACTGCTTGAGTGACACCACCACGACGCAAAGGCGCATCTCAGCCAGATCACCCTCCAGTGAACGCCACAGATACGATAATGCTGCGCCATACGGGATATACTCTCACCGCACTGTACTTCGCGACAGTACATAAGGAAGGGAGCTTCTCACGATCATGTCTTTTCTCCCGACAGGATCAAATCCAATTCAATATCCAGGATACTTCAAACACAAACCACAAGCCAAAGAGAACCCACATCTAGTTCTCATACACGATATTGTTCGAAACATAAAGACATTACATTTCATCATCAACACTTCTGAGCCAATCGGTTCCAACAGAGGGTACCTCACATCAATGAAAGGATACCTCGGAGTCATGACACTCAGCGCTTGCAGCTCGGGCGACCTCCACGGAAATGGAGAAAAGGTCCAGCTGGAGGACAAACATTGCTTATGGCAACCAAAAAACAGCACAGAGACTACGGACGAGCCCTTGTGGCACCTTCGGGTCAGCGTTTTGAAGGACCAGGAAGCAAGAGGTGACTGCCAGAGTCGCAGATTCGTAAGCTTTGTTCCCGAACTTTAAAGCCATTGTCTGGATGAACGATTCGTTAACCGGATAAACAGGCATTCAAATCATTGCATCACCTCACACACGTGGTCAACCAACTCGATGCAGCATTCGGCAAAACGCTCGACATCAAGAAATGCGGTGTTGAAACTCCGGATGCTATGGGAGGCAGAATAAACGATGGACGGAGCGAGAACATTACAATTGAGTTCGAATCAGACACGTCACCAGAAAGTTGGAAGGAGTTTCTTGCAAGGCTGAAGAGTTTGGAGGATGAATGGGATCATGAGGGCATGAGTGTTCTGTAAGAGAATGCATGGGATAGGAGACGCACATCTCACATTTCTATTGAGGCGAAGCTGCGTGAACCGTTTCTGTTGAGAGGATACACAATGCGATGCTGCGTTGCTTTAGAACCGGAAGAAAAGGATGAATAGACTGGAGATAGAATGGGCAGGAAACTGTTTATGGGTTGCACCGCTGGATACAACGAATGGTAATGGACGGCATTGAAATGAGTAAGGTGGCTTGGAGTTTCGTGAGCATTTGTCGGCGTCTTTGGGGATTGGAGTTCTTCATATATAAACAGGGCGATAATCCAATAGCGATATGATCATTAGATTCAATTGTGTCATCCAGTCCGAGCACTTCAGTAACTTCGTCAAGAGACCTCTGTAATCGTTCCATTGGTGCATCAGAGGGCTGAAGGTGCCAGGATGTCATAGGGCGATGCTTAACTCAGAACCCCGGCTGAATTAAGACGCTTTGAACGGTTGGTGAAACGTGTGTTGAACTTCTCTCAAGAACTCATGCCTAGCGTGCACTTGCTATAATATGGCTCTTCTTGCTGTGTATAACATATAGCATGGTTGTATTGAAAGTTCGATTCGTTTTCGCTGCGAAGCTTTCTTGTTTTTCCAGTCTTCAGGGGGCTTTCGGCTGTGACAAAGCCTAAATATTGCAAGCGAACACCCGCTAAAATTAGCGAAGAAGCCTATCTCAGACGAAGAAAACCCCGCAACCTTCAACCACCTCACGATATCATCAACGTGGTACCAATGTACAGCACCCCTTTCATCACCCATATGTCCAATTTCATCGAGCCTTTCAGAAGCTGCGAAAGCTTGGACTGTGCAGATACTCGTCTGATTTTCTCGTCCGATGGACGGCTTCACAGCTGTCAGAAAGAGTGAACGGAGTGACAAGTGTACCAAACGGGCTGCCATCGCATGAATTCGGAGCTCGGATCGCAAGCTCTTGAAACTCACAACACAACCAAACTCCACCAACACTGGCCTATCTGGGTCTCCCGTGGCCCAAAACGTCATCTTGACGGTTTGCAAGTGCACATCTAGACCCGGTGGTCTGTATGATCACCAATGCATGCATGTTCAAGGTGCATCAGGTGTCCGGGTGCGGCAATGCCATAGTAAAACTTCACGATTCTGGGTACAACGAGCGAATGTAACCCTCGGACGGTGGAGGGAAACGGTGGTAGTAAGGTCCGCGATAGAGTTTAGATCTTACCCCATCTCTTGGGTCCCTCCCTCGTATTGTGGATTCTTTGATCCTTCACGGTTTTCTTTTCCCGCATGTCCCTAACCATCTCTTCGTTCCTTCCGATGCTCTGCAGGCCATGACGCCCGTTCACGTTCATTCCTATTTCTAATACTTCTTTTAATATGTCTTTGACTTGACTCAAGGCTGGCCTCATGCGTCTCGACTCCTCGCTGGAAGAGGGCCCATCTTCTCTTTCATATTCTCAAAGTCAAATGGACTGGCCAAGGAGACCCAGCTCATCGAGCATTCCCATGCGATTGGAGCCATCGTCAACTTCAATATTGCAGGGAAAAGTTCAGATGACAGAAGAGCAAAGCGCACTGATTACACCTCCTCCAGAGCTTCGACTTCGAAGTCCTATCCCTGAACCTCAAAACAACGCGGATTGTGGTGAAGCAAGTCGTAGTGCATCTGAGGCCATCCGTCAAGCGAATCAATCGGCATCACAGTCAATACAGCAAGCAACCCAACAAGCTTCCCAGTCCATACAGCAAGCAAGCCGAGAAGCTTCGCAAGCTGCGCAGCAAGCGTCCCAGTCAGCCTCGCAGGCTATACAGCAGTTTTCGAATCAAGCCTCACAGTCAATCGCAGCAGCTTCCAGGAGTGTTTCGAGTGCGATATCATCTGCAGATCAAGCGATAGCAAGCGCAAAGTCTTCAGCAGATGCTGCTGTAGGAAGAGCCAATGGATCGATGATAACTGCGCAGGCCAGCGCTTCTTCCGCTCAGGTATGTTATGAGATTGCAGGGCAAGCGATGAGAAGTCGGAAAGAATGGTTTTGACGATTTGTGCGACGATAGGCAGAGGCTTCCCGAGCAGTTCTACAAGCTGGAGCTGCAGTTGCAGCCGCGACAGGTATGTTCTGTTTTCGCATTTTCGAATATGGATCATGGATGGTCGGATGCTGTGATGATCCGAAACTTTGTCCATTTCAAAACATCGAGACAAGTCACTGACCCGTGCATTAGGTTCTGCCGCCGCAGCAGGTTCATCATTCCTAGCCGCGGCCGCGAAAGCTACCCAGGGTGCTCAAGCATCTATATCAGGGATTAGTGTAAGTCATTCCAAATCCAGTCCAACAAATACATCTGACCCCCTCAGGCTGCAGCAGCTTCGTTTACATCGCAAGCAGGCGAGCAAGTGAAACAATCACAAACGGCAGCAGTGACAGCCACACAAGCCGCACTTGCTATTGTCGGCAGTATCATTGCTTCCACTCTTATAACTATCCTCATCTATTTCCTCGTCATCCGCCATAAAAGGATTGCCAAACGGAAATCACATGGGACGAAAGCACCCAATAACGATTACTCCTCAGATCCCAAGTTCCCTATCTCCGATCAAGTCGGTACTACTATCGCTGCTTCTAATGCGTCTACGACATTCAACGAGACCAGAAATGGACCTCCAACAAACGCCTCGGCATCTTTTTCGTTATTTCCAAGGACAACTGATAAAGCCGCTGATGATGGAGCTGTCAAAACAACAACCGTAGCATGGAATCCATCTAAACCTCCAAAGGCGCCAACTTTAGCTCCGACACTAGGCTCTTGGCTCAAAGTTCAAGACACTGTCTCGCCATTTGGCTCCATCAAGTTGCCCGATGAGAAGTCTCCGTCCCCTCTTGGTGGCCAACTCAAGTCACCACTTCAAAGTATCCCAACAAGAAGGTCGCCACCAAGTCCAATAGAAACGCCAATGATGACCCCAGCCAATATCACTTCAAAGAGTCTAAGCCAAAAGACTCCCAGACCAAAGAGTCCCCGAGAATCCAACATCCCCACCGCAGTCTGGAGTCCCAAAGTCGCCAAACTTATCACCATCGGCAACAGCAAACGAATACCACCAGCGTCAAGAATACCACGTAGTCCCCTGACCCCGAAGAAACCGGACATTCTTCCCCGTCATTCAATCGCAGACAAGAATTACCGAGAAAGCAAAGCCTCTGTCTGGACCGATGATGTGCCATCACCTTCCCCGTTCGCATCACCGCCGCTTCGATCGCCACCTCCACAGCAGCAAGAACCCGGCAAAGTCATACCATCATCTGTAAGACAGTACAACAACATGGAACTTCCGCCTCCCATGAACCCCGTCCGGAACACCGCGGAATGGTTCGCAGCACGGCAGGCAGAGCGGACATCGGTGCAATCCAACCAACCAGATACAAATCCAAGAAACAACACCAGCAACGAAAACCGAAAAACATTTGGCTTACCTGGGAACCCAAGACAGGGATTGCCGTCGAGGCCAGGGCCGAGACAGGTTCAGAGTATGGAGGGAGAAGTTGGATATGTGCAAGGTCTGAGTAGGTTCCTTAGTAACAATAGAGGAAGCCAGATCTCGAGGATGGGAAGTGATAAGAGCTCAGGGAGGAGTACTATTGGGACTCCTGGGGTGGGAAAGGCGATGTGATGTGTTGCATGGAAAGTGTTTTAAGACATTTAAATGCGAAGAAGTGAGGATACAGAAGATGAGATCATACTTAATATTCATACATAGCGTTATACCAAGAATGAATTTTTTTTAAAATATCTACTGAGAATATCTTACCTTGTCATCACGCCTAGGATGAGTTTAAAGGTTGTTTCTCTTGTCTAGGCATCTCAATCAGCAGTTGACTAGTAGCAGACTTGGTTCAGCTTACTTCATATGAGCCCCGATGGTTCCCAAAACGAAGATGCAACCTCTTCTCTCCCTACCTCTCCACCACAACCAAACTCATCACAACCCGCTTCTCACCCTCCAATCTACCCATTCCATCCTTAAATCGCGCATCCGATGATTCCGATCCAAACCCACAAACCATGTGCTGATCAAGAAGACGATCCAACTTCCCCGTTTCGAACACAAGCGAGATCCTGATACAACGGCAGTAACTTTATCCGGTCCGACTTATCAGATGAGAGGAATTGCTTGTGATATGCTCGGCTTCCTGGGCTAATTTCTGGGCCGTTTGGATAGAGTTGTTGCTATTGCCCTTGGCTTTCCCGAGAGAATTGCAGTGATCATACAACAGAGCACTAAGTGATATTCAATTTCAACAGGGGCGACCAGAGTTGGAGTCTACCTAATTGAAATGAAAATAAACGATATCTAACTTTGATGGCATAGTTACATTGAAGTTGACCTGTACACGCTCAATCTACGAAGAAACCTAGATGATTGTCGTTGAAGCAGCTGTAAAAATCCTTAGCTGTGTAATCTTCGGGTACCCCCACGGATGAATCGGCGATGTTGGCGATGGGCCGTGGACGCTCGCAGGCGAATGGACCCCAAGTCATCGCCGTGAAAAAGAGGGCAAAGGAGATAGACATGGTAAACTTCCTCATCAGATAAGGAGCAAACTCGCAAGTCAAAGTTCAAGCGCAGGATTGGAAAGTGATGCAGAGCTTCTCGAGCGAGAACCAATGCTGAACCTCCCACTGCCGCTGTCAATCTGAGTGCGCTACCAGCGGTCCGTCCCTAAACTGCTTGCTAACCAGTCTTGGGACTCTTGTACAACCCCCCTTCGCTTCAACCTTCACCGTCTCCAAATCCCCGAACCTTGAATAAATAGTCAGCCCACATTTCTCAGAGATTGACCAGATACGGCCTCGCAATGGTCATCGCGTCCACTCTTTTGGAAAGAATAGACCAATACCGAGGTCTGCAAGGCTGCGGGCCAGCATCCGACGCAGAGACCCCAGCGCCTGCATTTCTTGACCCTGGTGCAACAGATTGCAACCTGCACACCTGCAAGTATTTTGAACAATGGCTTTCTCGTGTCCTTCGAGTTTGGTTGCTTTCCCCTCTTTCTTGGGACGACATCTCGGTCCAGCTCTGTGAACTTTCTGCTCTGTTGTGAATTGCTCCTCCGCCCAGACAAGGAGCTCTCAAGATGGGGCTACTTCTTTTGATTCCTGTAGCATTGCTATTCTATAATATCTATGGCATTTATTACCGTCTTTATTTAAGTCCAATTGCTCACATTCCAGGACCAAAACTTGCTGCAATAACCAGATTGTACCTCTCCTCCCCCCGCTCCTCTACCCCAATTTTTTAACACCACATCAGATACGAGGCCTATTATGATCTCATTCTTGGTGGTAAATATACATTCAAAATCATCGAACTTCATAAACAATACGGGCCCATCATTCGCATCTCGCCATGGGAACTCCACATCTCCGACCCTGACTTCTACGACACAGTGTACGCTTCCTCCGCCTCTGGGCAACGAAGAGACAAGTATGACTGGTTCACCAAGAGCTTCGGAATGGATAGTAGCACGTTTGCGACGCCTGAACATGATCTGCATAAGTTGAGAAAGGCGGCTCTGGCGCCGTATTTTAGCATGCAGAGTGTGAGGAGGCTGCAGCCGGTCATTCAGGAGAAGGTTGATCTGTTGTTGGGGAGGCTGAAGGGGTTTAGGGATAAGGATGAGGTTTTGATGGCGAGTTGGGCATTTGCTGCTTATACGAATGGTGAGTGTCTGTAGGTTCTTGAAGAGGCTCTGGAGCTATTACTGAAGGAACTAGACATCGTGATGCAGTATTGTTTTGGGAGATGCGATAATCGCCTCGGTAAAGACACTTCCAAATTTTTGACCACTGAAAATGCTGACGGGTAGCCTGCTTGAAGAAGCAGAAGATTTTGACCCTTCGTACCGTGATGCATCGTTCTTTGGGTCTACGGCCGGTAGTTTTATGAAGCATGCCCCTTGGGTAAACAACCTCATGCAGGCTCTTCCAATGTGGGCAGCTGCCTCACTTCATCCAGCGATGGCCTCATTCATGGCCCAGAAAAGAGTAGTTATTCAAGTTCGCCAAAGAGATATCATGTACTAAGCCTTGACAGGACAACCTCGCACAAATAAAAGACATTCAAGACAACGCCGTCACCCTAGAGGACTCCGAAATCCCCACCATCTTCCACTCCATCCTCTCCTCGAAACTCCCACCCCAGGAAAAGACCGTCGCCCGCCTCTCAGACGACGCCCAAGTCCTCACCATGGCCGGCACTCTGACAACAGCCTGGGTCCTCGAAGTAGTCATGTACTGGCTCATCCGCCAGCCCGCCACCCTCTCCAAACTGAAAGCCGAATTAACAACAGCAATTCCAAATCTAGACATGATAGGCACCCTCCCACTACCAGTCCTCGAACAACTCCCATACCTCACAGCAGTGATCAAAGAAGGCCTCCGACTCACCTACGGCGTCAGCTGTCGCCTCGCACGCATCGACCCCGACAACGCCATGCTCTTCACCGACTCGGCAACAGGAAAGACATGGACCATCCCGCCAGGAACACCCGTCGGACTCACGAGCGTGCAAATCCACCACAACGAGCAGATCTTCCCCGACTCCAAGAAGTTCTCTCCGGAGCGCTGGCTGGACGGCAAGAATAGAGTCTTAGATAAGTATATGGTGAGTTTCACTGGAGGGAGCAGACAGTGTTTGGGGATCAATCTGGCGCATGCGGAGATGTATCTGGGGTTGGCGGCGATTTGGAGGATGTGGGGGAGTAGGGAGTGTAGAGGAAAGGATGATGTTGGTGTTTTTGAGCTGTATGAGACGGGATTGAGGGACGTCGAGATTGAGAGTGATGCTTTCTTGCCGATTCAGCAACCGGGGACGAAGGGGATTAGGGTGAAGGCTTTCACGTAGCTGTGCGGAAGTTGGTATCATTTGTATGTTGGTACATTGCCACCGCAAATGGCTGGATATATAATCCTATTGCTTACGAGTATGCACTCGCTTGGTGTATTCTTCCCATTGCCCATCCTGTCCATGTCTAACCCTCTATTCCCAATGCCAATCCTAAACGCCAGCCGTGTAGCTCCCATATCTAATATCCCTCCCCAATCCCGTCCGATGCAGCCATCCCAACCCATTGCAAACATTCGAATCGTCATTCATCCTCAACCCAACCACCCCTTCATCGCCATCTCCTTCTCCAACTCCTCTCCCTCCCCATCGCTGCTGCCACAGTCTCCAACCTCCTTAGTCCACCACGCACACTCCCCCATCCTCGCCGACCTCTCCCCCGCACTGCTACTAGGTCTCCTCCTCTCTTCTCTCTCCCGCCCCTCTCCATGACATTCCTCCTCCCCAATAGGCAAAGGCGGCAACGGCTTCTCCAGCACAAATCTCACTCTTCTCTCTCGCTCCCCTTCACTGTCCCTCCACGCACTTTCTAACGATGTTGGCAGAGGCGGTAATGGTTTCTCGCCGATGGAATTGTAGAATATGTATGCGTATGGAGGCGGAGATTCACTGTCGTATTTGTAGGATGAGGAAGAGGTTGTACTGGATGTGGAGGTATTTGATATGTGTCTGCTGTGCGTATGGGTGTGTGGATTTGCACGGAGAGGATGGGAGTGGGAGTGGTAGCGTTGCTCGTAGGCGGCCTTTTCGTCGTAAATTGTGAACATCTTGTTTCTTGGTAGATGGAAAGACAGATGATCAATATATCGTCAATGGAGTAAATTCCTCGATGCGTGCCGTGAGTGAGGTAGACTTGTATGCCTTCAGACAAACCGACTTCAGCAATCGTCCATCAGGTCCTCTGTCCCTATATATCCATCCCCTCTCCTCCCCATCCCCCTCCCCAAGGCAGAATCTCCCACAAATAACATCATCCCAAGAATAGATGCAGGCGTCGATCCGATCGAAACCGGCTGTTCTGTGGTACAGTAAAGGATACCTGTTCGTAGGATCTGTTGCTCATGCTGCGCATCAGCGCATCAGCCCAATGAAATTGGTGCGAGGCGAGGTTTCCAACGCTTGCGCTTGGCACTACTCAGCCTTGCAGAGCAGACGCACCAACCAACCACTGCCCTCACAGCCTGAAGTTACCCCTGGAGGCTGGACAAGCGAGGCAGTATTTCGGATGATTGGTGTGTCCCTGGCCCCCTTTTGACGTGAGATTGGGCTGAACTTATTTAGGTTTGGGGGTGATTAGTCGTGCTATTTCTGGGATTGGGTTGTTTCATCTGATGTTCTTCGGGGTCTTGTTAGGTTGTTGTTTCTGATTGCTTTGTTCGGACTTTGGAAGATGATTACTATCGTAGTTGCACTGGGGTATTTGGTTGGTCTAGAATGTGGATTTGATGTGTTTGTCTGAACGCTGGAACGAGTGCCTGGCTAGCGGGAGCGAGGTCGAGATGCTCAAGCTTAGCCGAGAACAGTAAATAACGGATTCGAAGCGTCATGGTGTCCAACTGTCAACGACAGAATGGTAGACAGAACTTTTGTCCTTATCGCTTTTCTTCCCCTCTTGCTCTCCTGATTTGCTACGCCCAATTCTCTCAATCCGATAATCCGACTTTTATCAGCCATGGAAACCATCTGCTCTTTTGCAATCAGCATCAAGGCCTCCTCGGTCCTCAATTCAGCTGCCCAAAAACTACACAAAGGAACGCAGGTCTTCAAGTCTCACCCCTAACTATGCCCTTGGACCGCCTGCCATTTCTCGACCTCCATGTTCAAGTCCGCATACCAATGTACGCATACCTTGTCTCTAACCTCGATGACTACCTATGGTCTAAAAGATCTCAAGCATGTCGCAATCACGCCATGTATCGCGAATTCGGCGATGTTAATCGCACGTGGTATACCTCTTGGTGTCTCCAGGTAACGCAGGCGGGACAGTACCTTATTTTGCGATATCATGAATGCCTTCCATCGTGAAGTTTGCAAGCCGTGTGTGTCCGATCTTGGAGATAAGGAGGATAGGCAAGACGATCTCGATTCGCGGAGCACCTTGGCATACACATGTTTCGTTTCGAAGCCGCTCAATTTGAATCTCTTTGGATCCGAGGTGGGGGCTTTTGTGGCGGGTTTGTTGGAGAGATATGGGTTCCGTGGGGCCTATGTAGATGCGTTGAAATCGGGGTTGGTGCTGAATAGAAGGTTATGGGAGATATGGCAGAAAGAGTATGAGGGTACGAGGGAGTTGAACTTCGAGTTGGAGTTAGATCAATATAGGTACAGAACTTCTGGTCCGGTGAGGGGATGAAATGTCATCCACAGACACTGTAACAATGCTGTACCAAAAACAATAGATAATGTGATCTGTGGAAATGCAATATCTGAATGCCGTATGGAGGTGGCTTTGCCGTCATTCCGGCGGTTCAACGAGCACAGTACAGTCTCACAAGCATTTAACCTCTTAATATCGCTTCACCCCATTCGCCCCATCTTTGGGTCTCGGATAGACTATGGTCTAGGCTAAACCATTGGCATAGCCGTGTGCAGTAAGAAGAATACCCGCACTCCACGTCCGTGTCATCATCAGCAGTGCATTCCCATCAAGTCTAAACACTACCGGCATACAGTACGCGGCTGGACCAGAGTCCCGGGGGAGCGAAAACGTGGCTCCAGCAGAAAGCGTGGTAAAGTGATGACAGCTCTACTGTAAATGCGAAGTCTCATCCCATCTTTGACTACTGGTCTTTCCCATTGGTCCTGCCGAGGAGCGAGCAACTTACAGAAGCTCAATGGATATGTAAAGAATGAGAAACGTCTAGTACATAAGGGGTAAGGCTACCAAGCACAAATCCACAAGGATGGAATCCGGGGAAGGTAATTACTCGACTAGCTTAGCTGGGAGTAGGAGCAGGAGGTAGAGGGGAAAGGATGTTCGAAGCTTGTGCAAAATATCATCCCATTCTTGCCTTCCATTGCCTTGCCTTGCCCTTGAAGCAAGCTACAGACACCGTAGCGAGACGGGAACGGAACAGCAAGAGGGCCAAAGCCAAGTCTAGCAACGCAAAAACAAAACTCAGACCAACAGGAAAGCATCCCGGAGAAAGGAAGCCCTTAAGATGAGTGAATATTCGTGGACTCATAGATGGGATGAGACGAGAAGATGAGGTGAGGTGAGGTCTGGGCTGACATGTACTGTAAGGTTCGTACCTAAGTCACACCATCCCATTCTTGAGGAGGGTGATCGAGCCCTTTCTTCTGTTTTCCAGGCTTTGCTTTTAGTACTTAAGAGTACTGGACCCCCCATATTCTCACCAACACCGAGAGGTCACAACACTTGTCAACATGCCAAACTGGATGCCGGACGACAATTGAACGGGACTCGAGAACTCAAGATAGGAGGTTGAAGTCACACTTCCTCCCATCCACGTGATGACGATTTCAGGAACAAGAACGGAAATTCCGCCCTGCCTTCCTCTGGCATCTGAGAGCTCCGCCATCGCAGCTGAGCTCTGAGCTCCTCCCAACGATTTCCTATCTCTCCCTCGAGATGACAAATGGGCGAACGATTGCACGAACGAAACGGCTGTACGTACGTGTCCGTCAATCAGTCATGTAACGTCCCACGACACCAACAAACGGAACGGCCATCACATCACATCACATCGCGTCGCAGCAGCACACATCAAGCTTTCTGCCTTTCTAGAGAAAGAGGGGAACCCGTCCCTTACAATATCATTGCACAGGCACGACTCGCCAAACTCGCAAAAAGCGGTCTCGCGTTCTCCTACTTGAATAGTGCGTCGAACCCCGAACGACCCAGCGGCTGGCGACCGATATGTAGGGCAGGGGACGGAAGATGTCCGAACGGACAATGGCCGACTATTGGGGCAGGGGGAAGGCTTTCGTGTTTGGGGATGATGAACGTAGAGGGAAAGCCTCCCCGACGAGGATTGGAGATACTCCCCGAGGCCCAAATCGATTATCGATCTCCATTATTTTCCCCACAACGCGAACGCCGCCGAGATATCTCCTTCTGACTCGCTTCGGTATTTTTTGTCTGGTCTGCAGAAAGCCAAAGCATTCAAGGAAGATATCAATCATTATCTTTCCTTCAACAACAAACCGACAACTCGAACTCGGCCGGCCAAGCCAATTCTCCCCTGGTATTTCTCCGCATCAGTCGGTAAGTCGCGGCCTAGGCCAAACACATACTCCATGCGGTAGGTTTGGCGAGCTCCTTTTTTCTGTTTGTTCTCGTCCTTCGCCATGTCATCATGCACGCCCTTCCTTAGAGAGAAAACGGTCAAAGACTCGATCAAAAGATGCAGGCAGGCTTGGAATGCAAGCCAATTAATAATATTTCCGCCAGGTCCTTCTTGGCTTTCGACGCCCATCCCGCTTTCCAGAAGGATTTAAGATTTCTTTATTTCCGTGCTTTCTTGACAGTTTAGACTTTTGGATGATCTACATGGCTGGCTTCCCTTTTCTGGAAGTGTTGGTTCTGGAATGCCGAGATGGCTGGCTGCCCGCCCTGTACAGGACCGGGTAACTAAGTCTGTATGGTTGTTTTACTTGTGGATGGCTTCGGGTAACGGGTCATTGATGTATCGAGCCGCCACCAAGCTCTGCATCGTTGCGAATTACTGTTTTGTTGCAACCATAGCAGCAATTGTGACTCGAGAATAATTGAGGGGGGGAACACAAACAGCGATGCTGTGTATTCAATGATGCTACTGCGATGGTGGGCATGCTCATGGTCATGCAACAGAGCGAAAATCGGCTAGATAGCCTAGAGCTTCAATCAACTATTTTGACCTGCTTGACATAACTACTTCAGCGTTTACACCATACCCACGACCTTCTAACTTCGTGATGAATTATTAGACAAGGTGAGGAACGGTAATCTAATCCCGTAAGTGAGTGATAGCTGAGTAGCTGACTCAGTGGAGCGGAAGTCGAACTCCCGCAATGATGATGATAATGCCGGCCATGCAACTCGCACGATCTCGGCCGAGTTTCAGTTCGTCACTTCGCGATGTCAAGATAGTCAAGTTCGGATGATGGCCATGGCGATACAAGCCTCGCAACTTGCTCATATCTTAGTTGCATGCATGTATGCCTGCTTGCAGGTTCATGCTAGGAGGTAAGGTAGTTAATTCGGTTCGATATGCAGCTCCAAAGCAAGATAGGATGAAGAAAGTGTGGAACGTAAGCATAATTTGGAGACCGACGATTCATTCAGAATGGTAGTAGTGAGTGAGCCGGAGGAGACACACATGGCAGCAGCAGGCAAATGAAAGGAAATGCCGGCCGGCTCTCGGCCATCCCTATCAGTTGTAATGGCGGGTCGGAGTGACTGTCGGAGTAAACTCAACTCGATGCCTATCAGTGCCACTTACTCGCCTTTGGACACCGCTCATTGGACCCTCCAGCCTCCAAAGCAGACGCACATTCGCCTAAGAGAGTCCTCCCGTAGGCGAATGTGCAGAACGCCGACGGCCTTCTCTCCGATAGCAGGAGCAGGGTAAGGAAGGTAAGTCGGCAGGTGAAGAAGTGTATTATTAATATCATGTTGAACAAAAGACGGTAGCGCTGCACCCTGCAGAAGATGTGCATTGTTGCTGTGCTGTGCTGTGATGCGAACAACTGGAGTGTGCATGGCCATGCTAATCTAGAGGCCTTCTAGAGACAGACCAGAGCCCAGTTAGTGCACTGTCCAGCCTGTAAGGTGCTGTGCCGGACCCGAGATTTAGGCCGCGATAAGCAGTCGTAGCCGTCGTGGGAGCGGGATTGCATTTCTGGAAGATTGATTGCACGATAAGGGAGATACAATGGCGCTCGCCGTTACTTCGGGCAGGGGACTTTAGTGCTTCGTGTTAGGGGTGTTAGGGAGGGGTATTCATGCTGACCAGTCAGTGAGGGGGCTTGCCAGGAGTGCCACAGAGTCAGGTTCCTTTGTGGTGGGCACTTGGTGGCGTCGGTTTAGTGTTGTGTGGTGGGGGATGGAGGGGTAAAATGCCTGGCTTGGGTCGGCTGTTGGTCGTTGCAGGGTACGTGAAATATGGCTCTTTGTGGGGGCACATCCCAAATGTGTCCTGGCCATCCTCGCTCGCTATCCCACGAGGCGGCCACGGCGAACTGGCCTATGGACGGACCCTGAATGCCTTCCCTCCCTGCCCGGCGGGGAAGGAATTGGCCATGGGATGATGGATCAAGCTTGTTGCTGTTGAGCTTGCTGCCCAATCATGGTCTGTCTGTTGTTGACCACTGTGTGTAGGTATGCCGAGTTAGGAAGTTCAGAAAAGATATCGAGAACGGTTGAGTTAGACTTGCCAGGTGAGGTAGGGTAAGTCCTAGATAGATAGATATGGTGGTAGGTAGGTAGGTAGTCAGTTAGCTGTGATTGTGAATATGACTACTACCCGTAACGGAGTTGAACGCCGTGAGCGTCTTCATTATTCAACGGCCGGCCTGCAATGCACTCCCTCCCTCCCATGACGCCTCATGACAGGTGCCCGGGCCAGAGAACGGGTCTTGTCAAGGATGTGCACGCCCGATCATCGGTGGCTGGCAGGCAAGCTCCAAGCTAGATGGAAATTGTTCCGCATTGTTGAAGTAACTTAGGTCAATTAGTTGAGTGACTCGCTTTCGTAGATATACTTGTGCCCCTCCAACTTTTCTGACAACCCCTCTTTCCCCCATTCCTAATCTTCAATTCAAACAGACAGAAAGAAAGCCAGATCGACATACACTGACAGAAATTCCAATCGTCTCTCAATCACTTCTCTCACTCTCGGCACATCTCTCTAAGCTCAATTCACAATGGCTCCAACCAGTACCAGATCGTCGTCTATCTCCTCGGCGTCAACCACCAGCTCCAAGAATTCGGACACCTCTATCAAGAAGAAATTCGGATGCAGCTTCCCGAACTGCGGAAAGTCATTCTCCAGATCTGAGCATCTTCATCGCCATGCTCTAAACCACAAAGATGGCAACAACACATGTCAAAGATGTAGCGCGCATTTCCGTCGCCGTGACCTGCTTGGTAAGTGTGACTCTGATCTGACCCGAAATCTGGGTATTTCCCGCCTGAACTCAATTCTAATCCCCGTGCTAGACAGACATATGGCTCGCCACAAGGAAAAGGATGACGAAGCTGGAGGAGAAGGCCTGGGAGTTTTGGCAACCAGAAAGAGACTTTGGAGGGACTCGGATGGAAATATCGTCAATGCCAGAAGACCCTCGTACACGCCAACCCAGGACGGCACCAAGAGACGCCAATTGAGTCAGAGCAGCAGTCGAAAGGACTCGACCGCGAGCTCATCCAGCTCCTTCAGCGATGAGGACTACAAGCTGCCTCAATCCAGAGGAAAATCCACCCTCCTCACACCAACAGTCCCAATGTCGAGAACAGGCTCAGCACAATCCACAATAGTCGTTGACACCAGTTCGTCAGGATTCGCAAGGAAGCAAGAAGAAGACGTCGACCAGCCATCCTGGCTACGCATGTCTACCCTCCCATCCCCACCAATCTCCGAATCACAATCAGCCGGACAGAGCCCCAGTTCCGAATTAGAGGAGCTCGACACGCTATATGAAGACTCGTGGCCGGTCATGCACGAGGGCCTTCCTGAGATTGTCAACAACAGTCCGGTTATGGGACGCCAGTCCGAATACCCCGCTAGTCCAACCTGGGGACCTCAACCGTTCCAAACGTTCATGGGAGCTATGGCGGAGCTGCCCTACGATGACATTTTCAAGCCCGAAACAGGCTTATACGATTGGCAGGCGTGGAACAGCCAAGTGCTGATGTCTAGGTGTCGGGAAGAGAAGTTCGAGCCGTTTGAGAAGCGGGGTGAGAGGGAATGGAGTTCTTCATACCCAGCACAAGAGGGGGCTTTTAGAAGGACGTTTGGTTTGAGTACTTGTTAGTTTGCCCATTCTGGCAGGTTGGCAGAGGCGTATTGGTTAGAGTCATCAGATAGAGCATCTAGAATCAATCAAAACATTGAAGCCAAAAACATTGCAATTCCAATTCCCAATCCCTATTCACGCCCGATCATTCGTGGTATCATCTTGAAGTGACTCTTTTAGGCCTCATAGACTAATAATACCTGCGATACTGTCGTCACCGAGAATCCAGGATCAACGTTGCAGACTTGAGATTACCAATTGCCGTCGCCGACGGCGCATGCGGCGTATCGACCTGCCATCAAAATTATCACCTCGAGACGACACGAGTCTCGTCCGCTGCACTTCAGTCTTGAGTCGCGCGTCATCGCCGCAGTCGGCATCCAGGGTCCTCGTAGTCCTCCACAAACACGTCCCAAGTAGGTACTCCGTAGGTAGGCTAGCACAACGGCAAGATAAGCAAGACAGGGAAAACAAGCACGCAAGACACAACCTGGCTGAAGCTTTGGGGCCCGCCCGTTTTGGGGCCATCCCAATGATCGAAATCGTTGCCCGTGCACGCTTGCTCGCTACCCCACTTGGCCTCGAGAGGAGGATCGGAATGGGGCGATACGTTAATTAGCCGGCGAGGGGGAGGCAGGGTTTTGGTCATCGCTCTCGTGGAGGTATGGGCCAGGGATTCTCGAGGGAAGACAGGAAATATGGGGTTGGATATGTGCGCATGATTCAAATCCCGGCCTTTAGATAGGGTGTCGAAACTATCGGACCGGCGTTCATCGATAGCGTCTCGAATTGGTAACTGATTAGGTAGTATTGAAGATCTCTCGTGGTCGTTTCAAGATAGCTGTTGTAACGTTCTGTTATCATTTGACGGCATTGCACCTCTTGTCAAGAATGTATCTATTGGATGTAGAAGTAGGCTGGCTGGTTATTGTCTATGATCCTCTTAACGGGCTTGTACTTGAATCATGTGTTGACAAACATGTCTCCTTTGACTTTGGAGAGTGAAAAAACATTGACGCTCTCAACAGATCAGACATCCATGGTCCTCCTCTGTTCCGAGGAGCCAATATCAAAGGGGACAGCGACTAAGAGTCGTACGTTCCTCCCTCGAGACGATAGTGGAAACTTTTGGTGGCATGCTCACTCACCTCTAGCTCAACGCCTGAGCCGAATGCTACTGAGAGCTTCTCATTCACATATCCGCGAATATCAGGATGCTTTGGCTTGGACCATCGGTTCATATCTTTGTTTGGAGGGCATCCAATACCATAGACATGAAGTTCCTTGAGTTTTGGGAAACTCGCGGACAGGAGAGTCGGAAAGAGATGGTCTATGAATCTGTCTTCCATAGGTAGTCCGTATTGGAAAGGCCCCCAACGACCGCGACAATCAGCTATATTAGTCGCAGTAGGTTCTAACCCTTGCTCAATCGTCAAGCACTGAAGTGTCAAGCAGGTGGACAGGATGAACGATGCCCATTCCTGGTATCTTGCTTCATCGATAGATGGTGACCACCTCGCGTTGTCTTCTTCATCTTGGCCCACGCTTCGAAGAATCAGCCGTCTGAGGTTACCGCATCGTCCCTCGAGTCGGCGTAGATGACCCCTCATTGGGCCAGGATGTCTGACTATAGGGTTTCCTTGATCATCGTCCACCTCAGGTATCAATGACAGGTCGCCCATGTTGTAAATGTCATTGTCATGGAACTGTCCATAATCCTGCAAGTTTTCGACGTCGAGCGAAATCCAATTCTCTGGATTGGATGAAAGCAGGGCTGCTCGAACGAAAGCATATGACATCTCGCCAATAAGCCGAATGTGCTTGGCGCCAAGAAACAACGGAGGAGGAGGGATCAATTCCGGTAGCCACGCGGAAGATGCAAAGTCCAAGTACTTCACTGATGTGCAAGGCTTCCCGTAGAGGCTCGTCGCTGGGTAATGTTTCAGCTACTTCATCCCAACGGTCAAAATATGTCCAAGTAAGTCGGACGACTCGCTTTCCTAGCTCTGGATGCAGTTTGAGAGCCTCCACGAACATGTCTTGTCGCTTGTGGCATGTCTGTCGCCTGTTGCCCAAATGGGCGTAGGGGTTCTCGGAGATGAGGGCAACCGTGGCCCGGGTTGATGGGAACAATCCTGGCAAGTTGTGGACGCTGATATCAACATCATAGTAAAGAGCATGAATCGCGAGTCCATGTAGCGAGGAGCAACTCTGGGCTATCGTTGTCAGTCTCAACGTCTCCGATTAAGATGTGGCTGCCTACCAAGAGCCAAAAGGTCATGGGCATCGCAGTTGCGTGCAACCTGCTCTTGAAGCTTAGGCACTAGGTTCATGAATTGTGGGAACGACATGGCCAGCCATTGTAACTTGGTGGTTGCGTTGACGGTGGCGAAGAGAGTTAATGGTGAGCTGAAGGTGTAATCTTGTAGGCAGCGAGGTTGAAGAGAGAAGAAAGCGATGTTAATTCCAACGAAAAGGATATAGGGGACAGGACACGTGATCGCGTGGGAATGTTTACCTGAAAGGTCGTGCTGGAAATTTGTTGTAAGCAAGTCTACGTAGAAAGGGACATTTCCATGACCGATGAGCGTCTTGCGCGATGTATAAGAAGGAATGTACATTGAAATTCCGACCAAATTAAAGGGTAGACTGTGTTCAGTGCCGTAGTATGATGTACTCGGCTGCGCTATGCTTCCTCCCTGTCAGTAATGAATTTTAACTTAGAAGGAGGGGTTGAAAGTCATCTGTTTCAAACCTTGGTAATGGTGAGAAAGTAGACATGATAGGAGATCTGTTTTTGACTCTCATCAAAAGTTGATCATAATCCCTCCCGGGGATCACCTACAATATTCGTCGTTCTATATAGAAATCCCCATTGGCAACGCCAAGCCCTTTGAGATTATCATTGCAGCTTCCAAACTTGGTTCATACTACAGCACCGACCCAAAGAACCGTTCGACGGCTGCCCTTATACAGCTCACTTGCTCCTTTATACCCCTTCGATATGCTGGGTACGCACTCTAAGATGCGTATGTCTGCAAAGGCTCAAGAGTCCGCTTCAGGTTTTGAAGGATAGCCACAGCCTCGTGTCAGTTACTTGCTGATCCACCGATGCTATCGAATGCCGGGATGAGATTGTACGCGACTTTGATGGCACACGCACTTCGTCTTGGTGAGGAGGTCGAGGGCGAGACGGTTCAAGATTCCCGTCTCGTAATGGTGCTCTAAGTTCGGCTTATCCAATCGAACATTCTGTTAGTACCCAGATCCGCGAGGCCCATCCTCTGAGTCGGTGAATTTGAACATTGGACTCCTGGAGCCGAGGGGAGGGAAGTCTGAAGACAGAGTTGAAGCTAGCCCTCCAAGGATGAAGGTGACTAAGCTTCAAGGCTAGCCAATGAAATGCCAAAGCACTGTGCAGGGGTGTCAATACCATCATCATGTCTGTCTGGACCCCTCCCTTTCTGCTCTTCATCTTATAACGAAAATCGGGCTTCAGATCACAGCTCTGATCAAAGTATTTAAACGCTCTCCGTACAAGCAGAGGCCAGCATCTCATCTTCATTTTGCCCTTTGTAGTCTCCACCCTTCTCCCAGCGTGGACGTCTCGAAAGAGGATCAGAGACATTTCCAGCCACTAAATTATCAACCACAAAAGAGATCACTGTGTGAGATGATGAGCATTCCAATTTTGTATACAGTCCCCCATTCTCGATCTCATCACTTTCCTATACAGGATAGACGGAGTGCTCGTGAATTCAAGTCTTTCACAAGTGGAACTGAACCCCAAACTCCTCGCCCCTGATGCCCAACGCAGAAATGCCCCCATTAAAAGCTTCCACACTTCTATCATTCCTCGCTGCATTCATGTGGCCTTAGCAACGCCCCTGAAGAGGCGCTGTTGTGTGTTCTGATCGTGGTCTTTTAACACCAAATGCTCTGAATTCTATTCGTTCTTCATGGTGTCCATTTCAAATCCTCTTCCTTCACCACATATTCTCCTTATGCTCAACCTTCACAGCGTTTTCTTCTCGCCATCTACACTTTCCATTAGTTCCAAACTTCTGCCTCTGCCAAAGTGTCAACTCACACAGGACGACCAGCATGATCATATGTCAACCCAGGAATTCCACTTTCCGTCTCCCTCCTATCCAATGGCGAGCTATTCCCCGAGCAAATCTGAGCAGTCTTCTTCCTATACATCGCTTGTTGTGTCTCGTCAGGAACATACGTTTCGGGCCGTTGCGGACCGCACGATTGCCAGTTCCCTGCTCTGGGTGGAGGTGGAACCATTTCGGCTTTCATACGGGTCATACAAGATCCCATCGTGAATGGCTGTTAGCAAGGCTATGGAAGTTGATCTGGGCTGTTTGTGACTGAAGCGAGGTAAAGATGAGTAAACAGCAAGATGACAACCGCTTTGAGGGGTGACAAGGTCTTTAACCGGAAAACATCGTGACAAGGCCACGCAAACAAGAAAATAAGGTGAGGGGTTGAGAGGCACAGAGAAATCTAGCTTTTCCCTTGGTTTGTGACGCGGTGGCAGTGTGGGGTCTCGGAAAACGGATAGATGGAGGGATCGGCACTAAAGGGTCTGGGGAAAGGGTCGGACCCCCGGATCTCAACTTGAAATGGCGTGGTTTTTGTGGAGGAACCAATGAGGACATCTAAATGTGAGAAATCGTTCGGGAGTTATCACAAGCTTCTTACGCGGCGTGTTTGCGTTTGGTCAAAGGGCTTGGCTATCGCTCTCAGGCGTACTTCCGAAGAGGCGAAAATTGAAGCTTTTTCACGGTGCACGGGAGGCGATGAGACCGAAGGTCGAGTCAACAGACGTATTGTTTTGGGTTATTGAGAAATGATCAAATTGACATATCGAATACTGGAGAAGCCATTTTCAAGTCAATCAAGTTAAATTACACTGCACAGCTCTCGAGGAAGCGGACCACGGGTTGCAGACAACTTGATGCTGACGACCCAGATATTCCGCACGGTTCGAATCTGATTTCAAAGACCTCCCTCAATACGAATAGTCGTGCGGTTCCATTTCCCATTGTTGTTCTCACTTCTAGTTGTCCAATCTCAAATTTCTTGTAAGACAAGTTTTCAGGTCTCCTTCGCGCCTACACAAGGTTGGTCAAACACTTCCAGTGGGTTGTCTTTGTTATCAGTGTGTCGGAGTTCAGGACGATTGGCCTTTTCCTGCGTCCAAGCACTTCGGCAGAATATTACAAATATTGATTTCGCTGTATACCTATCTATACAAACGCTGAGGTTCAACAACAAACTCACGCTAAGAACTACCTTTGCCTTTCTACGCTTCAAGTTGCCATATTCCGCTCAGTCTTCCTTGTCCTTCCGTGGTTTCTTCCAGGTATCAAACCCAACGGATCTTTTAAACTTTCCCAGGCAGCCAACCTCCTCATTGCCTAGAGTTTCGATACCATTCCTATGTTCAATATCTTCCTCATGCTCCACGTGCAGGGCAACATCCCCACCTTCCTCACTTTCGCTCGCATCACTGCCATTGACGTCTTCCACTGCTTCAAGCCTGGTCATTCCCTCATCATTGTCAAGATCAGAACTGTCCACCACCTCTTCTGGCATAACCTCCTGACTCATGATTGAGCCGCGTTTGGGAAGAGTCATTACTACCTTCTTTGAACCAAGACCCACAATCGGACGTCCGTTGGCTGTTGTTGGCTCCTCTCCCGGTGCGAGTTCTCCTACGGAGAGTCGACGCATCCCATACTCTGTTGGCTCGCGCGCAGCTTTGGAAATCAAGCGCTTACTGACTTCCTCGCACCCTGATTTTCCGACGCTATAGGCGGGAGGATCTTCAGAGGCTTCCGTGTTTGTGGGAACTGAAGAGTTTGGTGCGGTTCTCGAATCTGCTCGGTCCTGGCGTGGTGATGGTACATTACCAAACGTTCTGGATGTTGTGTTTGCTCTCTCGGGAATTGCTCTTGGTTGGGGGCCTCTTGAACCAACAACAAATCTTCCGACTCAACGACTCCTGGAGTTTTGGTCAGTTTGGTAGGGTGGTAATGTATGGAGTAGAAGTCGTGGTATACTTGTAGAGTGGCTAACTCGGTTAATGGATATCTAGTGGTAGGCCTGGTGATTCGATTCAAAGCGAATGGGATGTTGATACAATAATTGGACGAGGTATGGAACTGGTAGCGACTGTGTATATGGATCTTGATGTTTAGAAAGAAGACTAGCTTTTGTCAAACTACAATAATTTGGATGACGTGGAACGCCTCGTTCTTTTCTGGCAACGACGGAGCTGAAGTGAGTTACTAAGGAAGGAGCGATGGCGGACTCCTATTGTGCTTGCTAAACTTCGACAGAGGTATCGAGATGACATGCAAGGTGCATGCCTCGCAATATACGCCAAAGGCTTCCATTTCAGACATTTCCAGTCCTCATTTGAATGTATCGATAGATTTGTGCAGTGATCTATTCTCTCCCAAAGGAAATTACGACATGTCAAAGAGGTGATGTTCCTTCTCAACCCCACATGCTTCTTCGATTCTCCTATTGAACGGTAACTTCACCAAACCTCGAAAAAGTTCAAGGCATCTGCTAGAAACGGGTTTCCAAGCTGTGGGGAGGAATATCAGGGACAATTAGAACGGTAAGAAAGGTATTGATCTTTGCAACACGTGAAAGTTTTGATGCCGGGAATAGTTCAAGAATTATTCATTGAAACCCAGAAACAACGTGCATTTCATCGAACATGTGAGTGTTCTAAGATTGTCGAAGTTCGGGATACATTGAAGTATGGCCTTACTATAGCTCATTTGGCTGGTTTATCTGGTTAACACTGTCACGTTTTCAGAAGCGAGGGTGAACAGCACTCTTCCCTTAGCACACGATGCCAATCGAGTCAAGGTGAGGCCGTGGTGTTCCCTAGGACCCTCACAAAAGTCCCGCACTTGGAATTGCATTTCAATGTGCTGGCAGTAGTGATGCTGCCAAGTCTAGAGAAACAGCACTGGAAGGCACACTCACAAAAACTTCTCCCAGTGCAAAGCCACTGACCTCTGAAGTCTGGGAAAGCAGGGGAAGTTCCCAAAGTGCAATTATAGAATCTCTAGATTCATTGAAGACGTAGTGAATCCTTCTATTTCAAGCTGAGACTGGCAGGAGAGAGGTCCTCCGCCTGACGATGCCCGACGGCTGAGTTCTAGTCTAAGTATAGTCCAATTCACCACATAATTTTCGATTATGAAGGATCCAAGCCGTTCATGAGGACCGCATCGGCGAGGATTGTTCTCGAAAATGAATTGTGAGCCAAATAAAGCGCTACACCTCCTGCATGGTGATCATAATCGTGGCTTCATGATCAAGGGTGGAAGCGAAAGAGACGGACCAAAGTAGATTCTGCCCAAGCGGCCATATCTCAGGCCGTGTCGGGCGTATAACCTCAGCTGGAAGACCATGAGAAGCATCAGATGACAATAAAATTCTCAGCCATACGGGAAGAATCGTAGTCTATGAAAACCCTTGTCCCGTAGAGGGGCAAATACGATCCGATCTAGTGACAGCCCAAATTCCTCGCAAGCTCCACCAAGACCTTTGAGTGGACGAGAAGCAAGCCAAAAACGCCAAAGATATCATTAAACAATTGTGGAAACTATCTGCCACTAGCGAAGATGTGCTTTAAGGCGGGAAGGCACCGCAAGGAGTTTTCACTGGTGTCAACCATGTTCCTCACAGCGCCCTGGGATGTCTTGAATTCTGTGACGGAGTGGAGCATGATGACAATTTCAGAGAAAGAAACTCGCAGGAATCGAGGTATTCCGTTTCAGAGAATCTAATTTTGGGGTCTGCTTCAATAGTCTGATGTATGTTTGTGCCAGGGAATCAAAAAGGCTATGACGACGAAATGGCTGCCACCCTTTCAGCCCCTATTCGCAATGGAGGCTACCGTGCTCGGATGATCCCATCTCCGGGTAAATCAATAGAGACAGAGCAGGAGGCCAACGAGTGAAGTAAGAGCCCAAGTTCGTCGAGGCTAACAAAACAAAGAAAAAGGCAGACGAGGACTGCGCGAGAGGTTGGGAATCGTGACCTTAACGCCCATAAAACTTGCCGTGTTGTTACACGGCTCGTCTCCACATGCACTTGCAGTTCGTTCAATTCTAGTCTCATTCGCCCAACGAGAGGACGAGGGCCGGCGTCTCAACCCAGTCCAGAAGCACACCACTTCATGATTGAGGCACGATGAGAAGCCTCACTAAGGCAAGACCGAGCTCGGTTTCAAGTAGCCGATGAAGATAATTGTCTTTGCTGCAGGCAGGCCTTGGACACAGACCGCTGTGGTTGCCCCAATCTTGGGTTTTGGAACTGGCTCGCCCTCTCTCCTCCCTCCTAGCAAAGAATATTTGCAGATTGACATTGTCGATCGCTGGGGTGGCATTCGTTCAACGCGTACTCAGCTCTTCCAGCCACTGCATGGAGGCTTCGGCAAGAGGCTTTCTGTGAACCTCTTCGACACCATCCGAGCTTTGACGATGCAGAAAATAGCCCCCATGACCTGAAAGAAGTAAGCCCGTTACCAAATATCAGTTCAGGGACGGGACGGCAAGCTGTTGATCTTCTTGGACGCTGGGACACAGGGATTCTGCTCGGTACCGTTGAATGACTGGCATATCGACTTTAGGCAAAATCGTGGGCTGCACAGCAAAGGATCAAACGTCCCCAAGTTGGACTGCGAAATGCTAAAAGTCTCCAGGATGGGAACCAAGCCAACGATATCGACATGGGGATCAGCATGCTCCGCAACGTACGAGGGAAAGCGTTCATCTGAACGGCAAGTCGCCGACCTCATGTGTTTGGACAATGAACGAGGACTAGCAATCGGACAATAAATCCTTCAGACGGATCCTCCCGGAAGGTGTCCGCTGCCCCTGTGGTTCCTATTAATCGATATGGTGGTGGTGTCCGTATTGTGTGTCATCGTCCTAGATGAAGTTGACGATTGATGATGGGATGAGGTTGAGAATGTGGTTGATATCCCTTCCTGTGCATTGGGCTCGAGCAGACCAAAGCGCAAGACCTAAAGTGGAAAGGCTGCCAAGAAACAGAAGCTAAATATATTCCACCTCACCTCTCATGCATTCATGACCTGCATCCTCAAATTCCACGTGGGGAAAGTTAATCTATTTCGCTGTCCATCAGCCGTCTGTCAGCAATGGATATCAAACAGGGCTACTTGCACGTCCATATGCGAGATATGAGTGGCCCGTCGAAACCTGTCGAAGCCTCGTCCTCGTGTTCTTCGAGAGGCAGGAGATGGTGATCTGGACCACAGAAGAACACGTCGACACGGCAAAGGATAGGATTACAAATGCCCAATGTCTGTATCAACCAAACGGTCCAGCTTACTCGGTCCCGGGGATACCATTCTTCCTTCGGATACTTGTCTAGTTATACAATTGCGCCATTAGCCTGTGCTATGTATCGACCGTACCGCTCATATTCCCCGCCGTTCCATAGGCTCCGAAATCATATTCTGCCAATTTGGTATCCCGATCAGTATCGCTTTTGCGGTCCTGTTTCTGCAGGGCGGAATTCGAACTATTTCGTACCCCATCAAGGCTTTTGAGAACCTTGCTTGGGTCGCGAGGTCAACGGAGAAGGTGGTTGGCTCTGGAGCCTCGCCCTTGTCCTTTCGGACATACTAATGAGCCGTCTATCATCTCATGTGCCGTTCGAGTCAGATTGGTGGTTGTGGTGTGTGCCATTTGTGGTTGTCGACCCGTCAGCTTGCTCGATGACTTGGAAACTATACGTCCAGGGATAGCCAGGCTTGTGCTCGAACTCTCAGACTTGATCACACCATTTCTTCTAACGCGAGTATTCAAAACCTCTCATTCGAAAGCATGATGACAGTCTTGTAGCTTTGGCTTTGTCAGAGGGGGTTGATTGACAAGGTTTCGCAGGTCGCCGGTAGGTATTTCGATCCGCGGCCGGATTATCCCACTGTCTTCCGTTGAACACACCTTATTACTTTCATACAGAGCGGTATATTGTCACTTCCCATCGGGCGATTTCTCGCAAATGTCTAACATCGGTTTGTGGAAGAATCTTTACGGGAAACGTGTAAGTGCATGTATTCCTTCCTGGGTCATGCCAAGCTCCCATCCGCGTCAAGTGGCGGTCAAGGGGCTGTTCAGGTAGCTCTCAGTGGCGTTTATATATTATACCCTTGGATGCATTTGCTTCGACATATGGCTTCGTTTTGATTCTGCACTTTCCGTCCTCAAGATCGCGCTAGTTGCAGAACAACATGCATGATCATCCCATACATGCCTCTCAAAGGATAGATCCAGTCGTGGAGTCAAGCAGGAACGGATGTTCTGCCCGTCTTCGCGATCAGCTTCGTCCAAGCGTGCAGCTGTACATACGGGCAAGCTTAAAAGTTTCTTGCGTGTGGACTGGACTTTGGTATCTGGGCGAAATACGGCTGGATTTCTTCCTCTCGGCCCTACAAGGATTCCGAAGTCCTATTCAGAACAAGATCTTCATGTCTATACTCTCGCTATACGAGAAGCAGCATGGGTAGCTGATTAGTTGGGCTTGAGGAGGCCTAAAGGGCCCGTTCTGTTGTCCTCCTCATAAGTTGATAAGTGGCAGATAGCCCCCTCACTCTCTCTCAACCAAATTCAACAATTCGATCTTTTCTTTCACCCAGATTAATTTGGATCAATGGCTTCATTAACCATGCGCTCCCTGAAGTTCATTACCCTACTGCTGGGCCCTTTGGTTGCGGGTCAAGGTAAGGCTTCAGCTTCCAATGCGGTATGCCTAAAACTAACTTCATCTCTAGCAAGCTATCCGGAACTGCCACCCCAATACCTCCTTACCACAACCCCTGTTACGGTTAGTGGCAGATTTTTCGCTTTTGAGTCAAAATCATGATGCTCCATGGTTAATGCTATATGAATGCTCCCATCATACGCTGGTATTGCGTACCGTCAGAGTGGGGTAGCTCCTCTTCTGTGCTGCTCTTTGTTCGTGGTGTGGGCTTTATATCCCAACAAATCTCATCTGCATACACACATGGCGGAATTTTTCTCTCTTGTCTGCTTTGTGAGGGTTATTTGAGCAGTTCTGATCAGCGTCTAGCCTCTCCCTCAAGGCTTTCCTTGGGGCGGAAAGACCGCCAACAACACTAATGCATGTGAGTCTGATTCTATCTTCATTCCAACCTAACCATGCTAACACCACCTTAGACAGTGAGTTTCAATCCGATGCCTTGACTAACATCATTCTCTAACAAACAATTTTCTCAGCCGGTAAGTACCTCTGATCCGAGTTCAAAGGATCGTTCTTGCTGACTTGACTCAGATCCTCCTCACACTGGGTATTATCCGCTTTCTGCCATGCCTAGGGGCTTCGTACTGACTGTACGCAGGGTCATTCGAGCTTATGACTTCGTCATCACGAGAGGATGGGCAGCCCCAGACGGATATTACAAAGACGTCATGCTGGTCAACAACCAATTTCCAGGGCCACTGATCGAAGCAAATTGGTGTGTATCTTTCCAACCATCAAGCGTCCTCTATGCTCAACCCTCACTCTCGCTAGGGGCGACACGATTCAAGTGACAGTCCACAATCAAATCACAGCCCCGGAGGAGGGAACTGCGCTCCATTGGCATGGTATTCTGCAGAAAGACATGCAGTAAGTACTCGTTAGTATCATAGTACTTGAGCTGAAACTCGCAACAAGATGGATGGATGGTGTTCCCGGAGTTCAACAATGTCCAATCGTCCCCGGAGGCAGCTTCACCTACTCATTTCTTGCGGACCTTTATGGGACCACCTGGTACCACTCTCATTACTCAGGCCAATACGCTGGAGGCGTGGTTGGTCCCCTCGTCATCCATGGCCCCAGCACAGTCGCATACGATACAGGTTAGCAGCACAATTCTATTTCAAGTGGCGTGTTCTCATTCTCTGCAGATGTCGGGCCAGTCATTCTGGGCGATCACTACCACCGAGAATACTTTGACATCGTAAAGGACACTATGTCAACCGACATCAACAAAGTGGTAAGTCTTTCACCACATTCAGCAACTTGCCATGGACTCAAAACAGTCACCAGATCCAACTTTCCGACAACAATCTCATCAATGGGAGAAATAACTTCGACTGCACAACAAAGGCGTCTGGTGATACCCGACAATGCTTCAGTAATGCTGCGACATCTAAATTCAGATTTTATCCTGGGAAGGTCCACCGGCTTCGCTTAATCAATGCCGGTGCCGAAGCAACTTTGATGTTCTCAATCGACGGACACACCATGAAGGTTATTGCCAACGACTTTGTGCCTATCATACCTTATGATAGTAAAGGTCCGTATTTGGCAATATTCACTATTGGACCCGCATGCTAATTCATGTAGTGGTTACTCTGGGCGTTGGCCAAAGGACCGATGTTCTGGTGACAGGGCTGGTGAGTTCTCGGAGCGGTTTCTTCCTATCTCAGATTATTTTGAAAGACTGGATGTCATATTCGTTTCCGGCCATGCTCCTTGTCTAGCCATCTCAAATATATACTCGGAGACGATACTAATTCGGAGATCTTCCTTCAGGCGGGGACACCGGCCCCGGTTGTGATGCGATCCTACATAGCCGCCTGCTCACTTTTCAATCAACCGGTGGCGAAAGCGATGGTATATTATCGGACTCAGGACGCTACGGCAGCGATGCCGAACACAAGTCCATGGCCAGAATTCACGTCCGCAGTCGCTAATCAATGTGGCAATGTATGTCAACTTAGCCGTTCTAAAATAAAAACTCCTCGCTGATGCCACTTTAGGATGCCTTGACTCTGACAAAACCGTGGTATCCCATTACACCAGCCGCTGTTCCATCTACAACCCGCAATGTAGCCATCAATTTCGGTCAGAATGCCTCGGGAAACTGGCTCTGGACAATGGATGGATCCTCCTTCCGCGTCAATTACAATCAGCCTGTCCTCCTCCTTTCCAAAACGGGCAACAATTCCTTTCCAACAAACTGGAATAGCTACAATTTCGGTTCCAACGCTACGGTGCGCATCCACATCCAGAACCCAGGCTTTGCAGCACACCCCATGCACCTTCACGGCCACAATTTTTGGGTTCTAGCCGAAGGAACCGGAACATGGGACGGAACAACCATTATCAATGCTGCCAATCCACAGCGCCGCGACACGCAAATAGTTCGCGCTGGTGGGTATCTCGTCATTCAAATTAATCAGGATAATCCGGGTGCTTGGCCTTTCCACTGTCACATCGCCTGGCATGTTTCTGCGGGTCTGTATATCACAGTTCTAGAACGTCCTGCTGATATTGCTAATCTTCCAATTCCATCTATCATGGCCCAGACCTGCAGAGACTGGGCTTCTTATACAAATACGACCGTTGTAGACCAGATCGACTCTGGTTTGTGAGTAACAGTGTCGCGTCGTGGTTTTAGGAATGAGGGGGCGTTTGTTTCCATTCATCAATTTGGGCTGAGAGAACCGCAAGTAAATGATTGGGAGTTACAATTGGATGCGTAAAAGCAACCTATCCTTTGGTACACAAGTTTCATACAGTACACACTTATCTATCGCCATGCATTGTAATCAGGCCAACTCGAAGCATACCTCGTGATCGGCTGATCATGTGACTTCTACTACACCTTGCACGCCTGTCTCAGCTTCGCCGCTCAACACGTCCACAGCCTTGGTTCATGTTTTGCACTCTTTAAGATCTCCTGTTGTCCAGGAGTTCTCTATTCTCCGCCGCTCTTCCATTCGATAAGACTTGCGATTAGCCTGCCCAAGTAGTGATTTGAGTAGCTGGTTGTGGGTCCGTGGCGCAGCATGACCGCAGGAAGCAGTCACGGCTGTGACTCTTATCGTTCGAAGTCTCCCTGCAAAGTCACAAGGCATTATGTACGAAGTAACAATACGGATCGTTTAAATCTTTGAGATAAAATCTACAGTCCTTAGAAGCAGATGACGATCCCCCGTCGCCTGCTAACTACCCATCATTCTATCTTGTATTGCCAGCCCAGGTAGCGTGAAGCCATCGATCTTATGTCTTCCACATTGGAGCTTTTAGTTCCAGAACTTCTGGATCTCATTTTGGAAAATCTGGAAAGAAAGAATAAAACCCTCAGCCACTTGATGAGATGCAGCAAGTTCCTTCACAACCGCCTCCAGCCGATACTGTATGGCTCCCCAAAATCTTTGGAGCAGGCCATGCGGCGGGCTTGCAAGACTGGAAACACTCAGACGATACGATTAGCTTCTTCGTATGGCGCTAATGTGGGGTTGGTTGATGCCCGTTACAACTGCTGCTCAACTCTCAAGCTAGCTGCTGAAAGAGGGCACGCTGAGGCATTCGACCTGCTGTTGGAGATGGGAGCAACTTTCGATCACCCCAATGTTACACTCAGTCCTCGCTTCTCCAGGAAGTTGTGTTCTCCAGTCAGAGAAGCAGTTCTATTCTCATTCCTCAAAGCCGGTTTCGCATCACTCAGAACTATCGAACTATCTCTCCCGTCTGTCATTCGAACTGGAGGATCTCCCGAGCTTGTACGGGCACTTCTCGATCATGGTGTCGATGTCAATACCCATGAAAGATTATACGGTCCCAAGCAGCATCATATCATCGCAACTCCCTTATCAACTGCCATTCTGGAGAACCGGATGTCAATATTCGATGTATTGATTGAGAAAGGTGCCGACATCAACGGCACGGAACACTGCAATCCCTTCCACAGGCAAACCCCCTATCCGTTCAGGCAACCCTTACACCTCCCCATTTATGCAGCAGCAATTTCAATGGCTAAGCATGGTATGACAGCCATGATGGAACGATGCCTCGATCTGGGCGCCGATATCAACTTCATCTCCCGCAATAGAGAACACCCAGCAGCGTTCGCCGTGCTCACCACCCCAATACTGACCTATCTTTCTGCTATCAAGCAATGGGACGAGGATGCAAAGCTCCACCCGCTTGACGGGCTACAGTTCTTTCTACGGCACCAGGCTGAGCTAGAAATTCCTCTCAACTTCAAGAAGCCAGGGCTCGAGAAGGAATACGTCCAAACCGAATCAACTGTCGAGGTGCTCCTGGATAAGTGGGGTATCAACAAATTAGGCAATCCGCATTTCTTTGCAACGATTGAGTTTCTCATTGACAAAGGAGCCGGTAAGGATACATTCAACAGGATTTTGACCAAGTATAAAACTGCGGGAGAAGTCGTTCCCCTCGGTCTCCCGCAAAATTGGACTCGCCTCGCCAATCTCTTCATCAAACGATACTGCAGCGGCACAGATCCAACAATAAAGAATACCTTGCTTCGGACTGTTCTCAGGCGATATCCTCCGCACGATTTCGGAGGGTTTCATGACATCGATCGTTGTACGGTACGCAGTGTCATCGCCGCAGGCGCTGACATCAATGCACACAATGGCGGCTCTACTATTCTACATGAAATCTGCGGACACCGTGACCTGGCTACATTCTCTCATATCTGCGGCCATGAGGATATCTCTGCATGTGGCTATGTCCGCCGAATGTGCTCCTTCTTCACCTTCCTCCACGACATTGGGGCGGATCCACGCATCGTCATCAATGGAAAATCTCCAATCGATGTCTTGCTAGGGCCTACACAGCAATCCTTTCGGATCTCGGAGTCAGGAGAGAAGTATCTAGTCAGATTGGGAAATATTCTGCTGGGCGAGCTGGACAAATACAGTCTATCTGACTTGAAGTCGTTGGATGTAGTTTCGAATTCTGGGAATGTCCAAAATTTGGTTTGTGGCCGCAGTGCCTAAGCTGCTGACCTTAGTTTGACCGCCTTCTCCGTCCTGGACAAGTTTCCTCGGAGACAAACGAGACAGTGAAAATACTCAGTTCTGGGATGGGTGTGCCCAAATATACCGAAGCACAAGCATTTCAAAGCACGAGTTGCCCCGCCATCACCCCACACTGCGGGCATCAATTCACCTAAGATCAACTTCGCAACGAATTTGACTCTTGCCAAGATTAGATACATCTGGTTTATCAACTCAGAAAGGCTTCTTGCCAACTTTCGACTTACGCATTCCGAGACGACTCAGCTAGCAATCCAATACGAGGTTCATTTGCCCCTCCTACTTGACTCACCTTCAACACCGCCACAACTGTCAAGAGAATCCTCAGATCTACATCTATAAAGCTCATGATCAATTGTTGGAACAGAAAACATCCACAATCTGCTTCAGCCTGTAGTTCGATATGGCTTCTACCGAAGCGCCAGCCAAGACCATTGCACTCATCCACAACACTGATCTACCACGGCCTCTTAATGTCCTCAGCACCGCCATCGCAGAATTCTCGAAGCGAAACTACTTCGCCTCAAGGGTCCCTGACTATGAAATTCAAATCATAGATATCGCATCATACAACCTCTCTCCGGAAGACTCGTCTTCCAGCCCTAAGACAGACGAGACAAGCACCACTCTACTGAAAACTCCATCAGACTGGCAAGCCGAGATAGCAAAACACTCAGCCTTCATCCTCCTCTTCCCCTATCACACCTGGTCACACGGCACCTCTCTCAAACATGCACTCAACACTCTCCCATCACACTTCATCCATAAGCCCACTCTCCTCCTCGGCTTCGGCAAAGAAGAGCCTTATCACCCCAACGAGTATGAGCGAACATGGAAGAAGAAATCATTTGGCATGATGAGGGATTTTCTTCTCGAACGAGGCGTAAAACTGGTTGATATGGAGAAGGATGGACCTGGGGGCTGGCCTAAGGGAGGGTGGCCAGAATTCATGGTTTATGCGGATTATTGGGAGGATTGGATTGCGGGTGGGTATAGTGCTTTAATCGGGGGACAGCAGGCGGAGGCTTGGGAAAATAGGGCCGAGAATAGGTGTGCGAGAGGTGTTAAGATGTTGGTAGCTGGTATTGAGAAGGGTAGGAAATAACGATTGGAATGTGAGCTGTCACACCCCATCATGATGGACGTCAAAACCAAAACCACGATTGAATATCAGGTGCTTAGCGGAATTGTTGATATCCACTCGAATCAGCGTACTTTTCATTACCCCCTGGATCATTTTCATTCTCAGCCACTCAATGCCAATGATTGCCATGGTCAAGAGCCTCTCGCTTTGTCACCGTAGCATTGGGTGCAAAACAAGTCTTGTATCCCCTTGACGGGCTGTACTCCCTGACGCAGCCATTTGGGCACGGGTAAGACTACCAAGCATGTAAGTCTCAATCTTGGATCCACAATGGAAAGACATACCTCATTATACTGCCACGAAAATAACGGATCAGTCTCATTGGTCAAGATCTGCCCCAGCATACTTGTCTGGTACCCAGGAAGCTGCCTGCTCTGCTGGAAAACGTCGTAGGATGACAAGGTCATGACACCCCAGCCCACGTTGTAGTTGTGCTGGATGGTGGTTCCGTAGATGTATTCTGCGCAAGTCAATTCCGTGTCGAGAAGCACATGCGTTGAGTCTAGACGTACCTTTAAATCCAGACCATCGGATAGCACTGGCACACATTGGGCACGATTCAGCATTCGTGTAAATGGAAAGTTGGCCCCAAGCAGCGTATATCTGCGACGCCGTCATGTTCTTAGCGATGAAGACAGCTGTGCATGCATTTATCGCTGAGATCTCGCCGTGAATACTATGAATGTCAGAAACCCATTCTGAAGATACAGTGATGGACGTACGTAGGGTCTCCAGTTCTGAAGTTTGCACCCTTGCAGACGATCGCATCTGCGGTGTGGTTGACGATGATGGTTCCGTATGCAGCGAAAGGACATGGACCACTCTGTTCGTAGAGAGCTTCATTTGCCTCGATGACCTGTCACTAATCGAGCAAAATGTGGATTCGCGATGACTTACGAGTCGCATATACTTCACACGTGTGGAATACGGAATGGAGTTGACCGTCAGGCCAGTCATATCTTGATCATCATTAGGGACTGTGAAAGCAGCCGTTATCGAGGAGGCAAGTAGGCCAAGAATGGAGAGCGCTTTGAGGGTAAACATTATGAGGGCGTTTCGTGCAAGTGACAGGACAGTACCTCCAGAGCACGAGCGACAACGAGGTACTTTTATATCAACACATCGGTACCGACAAACTCTAGCGTTCCATCCTCACCGCTCGTATTCCTTGACCGCGACCCGAGTAAAACTAATATGTTGCATCTGGAACTGCATGACTGAATTCATTCTCCTTATCTCCTTCCCTTCCATCGTTCATGAGTGGGATGTTCATCACGATTTCGAACCGGTCGGCTATCGTTCTTAGCCTTCTTGTGCCTGACTAGTTAGTATTGTCAACAAATTACCGGTACAACAAATTCGCATCTGAAGGCGAATTGGTTGATTGCAGCAAAAGTGGAAAAGCATCATCGTTGCTCGAATCATATGTTTTCATTCATGACTGTCAGGGGAACCTGACTTGTTAGTGTCGCTTCGATAGGCAATTCCGGCGCCATGGTTCCAATCTCGTGGAAGTGCCTTGGCGTCTCCGCTCCCAAATTCTAGAATACTAAGAATTACAGTTTTGCTAGGATTTGGGTTTTATGTGACCAGTCGGTCATAATTGATGATGTGTTGCAGCTAAACCTGAATACCTACAAGCAAGCGTCGGAGACACGCAGATGTGAATAGGAAATAGCAATTATGAAAAGAACATCAAGAAGAAATTCTAGCCTATTTAGTTCAAACCTCGATACTCACTACCGTTCTTTCAAAGCTTTCGTATTATCATTAGTTCCTGGTGGTTCCATCCCACTTTCGACTTATGCCTTGTATATTCCCCGCGATTTCCCATCGGATTTTGCACTGTGGATAGTTGGTCATTACCTTGACCATGTAACAATTGCCTGTCGGCCATTGGCAAGGCAGATTCTCTGTCTGGAATGACAATGTGAGGTTTCACTCTTTTCAATCGGTCTCGATTTCCTCATGTTGAAGTCTTCGAGCGGCTTGGCAGCATCCCACCTTCAGAACTCCACCATAAACTTACTTCGAATCTATTCCTTGGCAAGGCCGAAAGATCATGCCGACGTCCCAGTGATAAGAAGAGATTTCTCATTTTCATATCATGTATTGACTGGCGAGTCCAGTTGTGTTGAACTGTAGCTGTTTATGGGGATGCGGGGTGCTCCCCACACTACGCGAGCTGATCGAAGGTAAACATCCGGTTGAACGCCAGCAAATTCGACGTGATCCTCTGTTAATCCTCTTAACGATATTGCATACGAATCTGAAGAATTTGTTCTTCCTAGGGGACGTCGTGCTCCCGCCAGACCATCTTTTTAGAGGACTGGCAATTTAAACTTTGGGTGATCCAAACAGTAACGGTTCTCTTCCAGGCCATAAAGCACGGGATGCAAAGTCATCGATGAGGATTCTGGGCACTATCTCGCACATGTTGTATATAGGTAAACATTGTCCACTTGGCCATTCGTCAGAATGAACTCCATTTCCCCAAAGGAGAACATCCAGAGTGACGTGCATGAGCTGAATGGACAAGCTTGATGCGATCAGTTGCGTGTGCCAACACGCAGTATTACAGTACCATTAGTCAATTCAGAACTGTTCAAGAGACGGCAGAATTAAGATACCCATAGCTGGACTCGGATACTAGTAGGCAGCGCATCTCCTTATTAGATCCTGTCAATATGACCAACGGCCCAAGTATCAAGTTCCAAGCTGATCTGGTCAAGGCATCTGTCAAGAGGCGGCAAAGCAGCAGCGAACTCCCCGGATGAATGGTACTTTCGTTTACTGCCGAATATGATAGGCGATACTTAATTTTTTTTGGGTGAAGTGAAGTCGAATGCGGTCACTAGACGTATATTTATGCTCAGTTATTGCAAATGCAATCGGTAGCGGATGGGAAGTGCAAATTGAAACTGGCATCGTACGATGTTAGTGTATGGAACTTGCAAAGAATCTGAAGCTGGGAGGCAGTGTTGGTAGAGCGGGTGAGTTGCGCAGGGGAATCAAATTTTGATCGGCATAGGACGAGAATGTGACCGTATCAAGAAGAGGCTTGGTTTTGGTAATGGTCTGGATAGTAATCAGCCGTGACGACAGAATAAAAAAAAAGAAAAAAAAACAAACAAACAGTAAGATGCAGAAGAAACAATCGCTTCACTGATTTTCAGTAGGGAGAATGCGTTCTGGAGAAAATCTGTTTAGACCATCTGGACTCGTTGAAACTTGTATGTTGCCTCCAAAGATTGTGTTGACCAGGCTGGGAAAATTGGGGTCAACGAGCAGTGTCTAAAGCAACGATAAGACCTTTTTTTTTGGGGGGGGGGGGGGGGGGGTGGGTATTGTATCGCTTTTCGATCTGAATAAATCTCAGGGACTTGGTGGGATGCAAACAGTCTGTGAAGTCAGCCTGAAGACAATCAGGTGCTTTTGGGAGATCCTCGCTGCAAAGCGACAGGATACCAGGGGCCAGAGGAGGCGTGATAATCATAAGCCCGATGTTGCACGTGGAGTGAGATGCAGGTGTTTCGGAGTAGACCTGAGCATGGAGGGATTACCGCTGACATGCATGATGCGAAGCGACTTGGGGGGAGGCTGACCAAGAAACGTCCGCATCCAATCCGATGGCGGAACACTTCACCCGTCGTGATCATCAATCCGTGATCATTCGGTGAGATGGGACAGATGAGCCTCAAGTACAGCACCGCAAAGCCAGGTGGTCGTTCTTCTAACTCTGTGTGAATTCTTTCGTTCGACCGAATGCATGGAGACACTCTTTTGGCTCATGCCAGCTCTCGAGGAACAAGAGGAAGCTCCAGCTGGAAGGGATGGCCGATAAAAATCCCGCGGACTCTGGTACCCTGGAGAGCAGGAACGAAAACAAAGGAGGTATGGACCTGCAATTCGTCAACATGAACACAACTTCCCAGCTTGAAAAGCAGCGGAATAAGAAAGTTATTCGGTCCATGGCAATGAAGAGTTTTCGTCGTAAGCAGACGTCGAAGAAGGCTCCAGAAAAGACAGGAAATGTCAGAGAAGTCAGCGGAGGCAGCTCGGTACCGTTTTCGTCTCAGCTTGGTCCCCAAGCTTATTCACTTCTTGATGTGGTTACCGAAGAACCGTCACCCTACATGGCCCGCGTCGAAGACTTATCCTCGGAGACGTCTCCGTCATTTTACACATCATTGTCTTCCAGATCTTGTAGCAATAATGGTGAAAGCGATTCAGCATCGGGTTTCGATGAAAATTCTCTCCAGAGACGACTTCCTAGTCATTTGTCGACTCCAATTCCGTCCATGATTAGCAGTCCAATAACGCCTCTTGGGGCGGGAAGAGTAGATCCTTTCAGAATATACCCGGTGGGTGGGAAAAGTAATATACCAGAATTATTCGACCACTGTAAGTCAATAGCCTCCCATCAATGTCTTCTTCTAAGAGCAAGTCACACTGTTCTGACTTCAGTACCAGCTGTTGCGATTTTATGGCCAGGTCTTGGTCCCCAATCTCAGATGGCAACAGTATGGTTCCGTAAAGCATGGGAAAAGCCAATACTGATGCATGCCCTCGCATTCGGAGCCATCGTCCACATGGACGTTCTTCGAAGTCCACGGATCAGCCTTGAAAATCCTCTTCGCCTCTTCCACAAAGTACAGACAATGACTTTGCTGAAAGAGGAGATGAAGAAACCTGATGAGACAGCTTTAGATGATGTGATACTCGCTATCCTAGCTCTGAGTACCAATGAAGTCGAGACAGTCGCGAATAACATGAAAGAGAAGGTTCGCTCGCCTTTCAGCTCGCCGCTCGCGAGTATCCAGTGGCTTGATGTGTATGGAAGTTTCACACACGTAAAGGCACATACACTCGCAATGCGATCTGTGATTGCTCGTCGAGGTGGCCTGGAACAGGTAGAGCTACCAGGATTGGCAGAGACTTTATCGCTGTAAGCATGGACCTTGTAATTTTACAAATTCTAGAAATTGAAGACGAAACTGACGTGATACCTTGTAGTTCAGATGTCCTAGGAGCGACTCAGAATCTTTCCAAGCCACACTTTCCTGTTCTCCTCGCCGCCAAGAATCTTCCTTCACTCGAGGTTGACCGACTTCTGAGACTTCCATTGAGGAACCTAGGTCAAGGATTTGAAAGTTTGAATCCTTTCGGAATTAATGAGCAGGCACTCGGAGTTATACGAACAATGGTGGAGCTGAGCATGGTCATCGATGGCCATATGAGAGGAGCCAGGCCGATAACAGACATGGCAGCCTTTGTACTCAGACGAAATGCTGTCCAGCATAGTCTAATGTCGCTACCGTCTGGCCAAGAGCTCGGAGTCGGGGAAGTGAGCAGTATCTGTCTGTATGAATCCATTCGCCATGCAGTCATGATCTACAGCGTTGCTGTAACATTTCCATTACCGCCTCTGACAGGCGTATTTGGAAAGCTGGCGACGGCTTTAAAGAACGTCATGGAGACGTCGAAATTCGATCCCTGCTGGCAGCTGTGCCCCAAGACGTTGCTGTGGATATTGGTTCTGGGCGGGATTGCGGCGTCCGACACAAACGAAAGATCGTGGTATGTTCAAAATGTGGAGGCAGTTTCGGGAGCTCTGAAGCTGTCAGAATGGAACGATGTGGTTAAAAATATTGAAGAATACCTATGGCTTGAGAGTGCCTGTGATAATGGAGGAAGGATCCTATGGGACGAGGTGGTCAACGACAGGTTCCTTCAGATGAATCTCTAAGGAATTATGTGGCATTCGAAACAATTTGTATCAAGGCAAAAATTCTGACGACGAGGATACGATAGAAGAATCGGGACATACAAGAATGTGCTGACAAAACAATTTAACGGCACATAAGGCAGGAAGAGGTTTTCGTGCTTCAAAATATGAGATATGTCGTGTAGTTCAAATAAATTTGGTTGGACTCTAATCGGTCATCAATTACCAATAAGAACAGTACCACACGTATTGACATGCATGTCAGCGGGGTCGATTTCAGGACTGAAGACCAGGATGAGCAGCATCCCAATCAGGACTAACCCGAAGCCAGGATCAGCAATGTCTCTTTTGGGCATACCTCAGATGCAGCTCGAGGGTAGCCCCCACAGAGCAGCTTAATCATCTGTGTGGCTGATTGGAATTCCAGTCTCTCGCTCCACACTCCATAGCAATATATATGGCCCTGATCGAGTAGTGCAAGAAGTCATCAGCCGAGGCTGAACTAGGAAGATCTCAATCAAGTCTCCCAAAACGGACAAAAGAGCCACCTCACACTGAAAGATGTGTCACCTTAGTCGGGAAAAGGTGAGAAAGAATATTGGACAGTACTGATCACAGACGGTGACCGTGCCAGATTAAGCTTTCTGGCTTTCGGCACCTCTTGCACAGTTCTCTTTCACTATGTACTTTACTGGCTTGAGCCTGGTCCGTTTAGAGAGCCTGCTGAATTACAAGTTGAAAGGTGCAGCCCTACAGTTGACTGAAACTTTAATATAAATGACATTCATAGAAACCAAGCTTTTGTGATCGCTTTTCAATCTATTCTCCAGAGACTTTGATTGCTGCAAATATTCAGTCTTCGCGTAGAACTATCGATCACAACTAAAATCGCGAACTTGAGGATCATGTCAGACATGGCTTACAACCACAACACCGAAGAAATATCTTCATTTGACTACAATGATGAAATATGGCAGACTGGGACTTCTTCATCAAGCTCAGACGTCTACTCACCCAGCGGGCCCATGGTATGGATCACGAACAACTGCCCAGAAAATCACGAGGATACTGAATTCGGCCCCTTTTAGGATCAATCCGATGCGATGGTGAGATGGGCAAACTCCTGCCAAAACTTACTTCCATTCGACTACGAAGCGTGGCAATTCGGGGGGACAGTTCCAGACTCCGACACGAACCATCGAGAAGAGCGATCTTCGGTGAGAACTCACCCAGCTCAAAGTCGAAGTATTGAATCACTACTAATCAGTTCTAGGCTCCCATCTCAGTATGGGAAGCATCAGCCCAGAGTATGGCAAACGAAATTTCTCGCTCAGCCCAACAAGTCCCAAGAGGTCAAAAATCGAACCTCCACCAGTCTTCGTCGCTATCTTACAACCAATCACCGGCTGATTCACCAGCTGGCTCGGTATCGAAATCTCCTCACTCACGCAAGCATTTGAGCGAATCAGCATTGAACGTAAGAAATTCATACCAAGTCAGAATGGCCAAGGCTGATTGCTTCATAGAAACGACGGAGTCAGAATCGCGAGTCACAGCGATCGTTTCGGGAAAGACAAAAACTTCATGTGGTGTGGCTGGAGGACCAAGTACGTGGTCTGAAAGCAAAATACAACGAATTGGAGAAAGATTACGTTCATCTGAATTGCAAGTATAGAGCACTACTCGAGAGGACTGCTGTGAACGAAGAGGCGTATACCAGCACAGATGAGATAGGATCCTGGTCTGTGGCACCTGGTTTGGAGAATTTTACCGAGCACACTTATCATTCCTCGTAGCTGTTGGTGCTGGAATTGAGGCAAGGAATCTCGGTTTGGGGTTGCTAGAGGGGGAAAGGAGTAGGGACTAATTCAACTTGCTAGAGTATAATCAACAAAGAAATCAAAGATACAACCGGAACCGCTGGAGAAGTAATGAAAGGTCAGAATAAGTACAACATCACTTGTTATGTATTCATCTACAAGGTAATAGTCTCAGTCCATCGACGTGCATTATTTGCCAGCATATATTCAAAGGTCTTTGAGTAGGCAACGACGTTATCCGATACTTCGTCTTGTTGTAAAGTAATCAAACCCACAAATTCGTGACGATCGTCCAGCCAACACTAGAAATCTGCATAGCCAGTGGGATTTAGTCCAGGAATGTATTCGGGTCTCTTGTCATGATTAGCAGTAGCTCGCTTGAAATAGGGAACAAGCAACTCACCCTGGACTCCATCCTGGAATCAAAGCGCCACCATCAAGTACCTTCAATTCCTCTCCAGTCTTACGACTCGTAATACGGACTCGTGGACACTCCCATCCCGGATTGTTTATCCTTGCACCTTCAAAGTCTCTGGTAAGTATCGCTTTACTGTCGCCTCTCCAATCCGTAAGAAGCCCCTCGGCGGTATTCAATTCCAATTCCTTCAATCGCGCCATACCCATGACGACCTCCATGTTGAAATGTCCAAAGTACGAAGCATCTGCCACCTCGAGTATCATCTTCTCAATGCTTCCAAGTTCAATATTATCAATATACTCCAGCAGATTGTCACTGCATCGGATTGTGTCTTGGCCAAACGCAACATAGATGTAGTTGGGCGCCTTCAGGGTCGTATGGTGCGGCGTATAATTGGACTTGAAAGTTGCGAAGTATGTTTTGTAGATAGACAGGGCTTCGTAACGCGATTCGCGACACACGTGTAGAGTCGGGGGAATCGGGGTACGGGAGAGAAAGGCTTTGATGAAGCGCGTTTGCTGTTGGTTCGACTTAACGACGCCTTTCTCGCAATTGATATCGACGATGCGAGGGCTAGAGTGGACGATAGCCCAGATCTTGAGCCGCAATTCGCTGGGCAGGGTCGGGAAGAGGTGGAACTCTGTGAGGGAGGTCATTGTCGCGTCTTGGGACGGTCCCTGGGTACGAAGTCAGGGCTAGCCAAAAGAAAAAGGTAAAAGGAGAGCCATTACCTTCTATATGATCGAAGCGGGCTTCTTGTTCGCGATCAGCAGAGGTGTTGTCTGTAATAAGTTGTTGTGAAGCTTTTGTTTACGTCGAAGTTTAGAGCCTAAAGTGTTTGTCTGCCTGATGCTGCAAGGCTGAGGCGAAGTACCCCCGCTAATACAGTTCTACTTATTTTTCCACAGCACACAACAAGGTATGAAGGACACGGTGTAAATACTTTGCTCCAAGATGATCTTGTTCATAGAGCACCTATTTTGGGGACAGATGTATTGGTCACCGCTGGCTAACGGGAAGTTCTTCATCGCAAAATTATCGGCATCAGCAGCGATTACCCACTTCAGAAGCTCACGCTCGAAGCGAAGCCCCATCTCATACGCGGAAGTTTAAAAGCAAATACTGCGGCGGACACAGCAGGGCAAAGGGAGAAGAACTCGCGAATAACGATAAGATGAATGGCTAATGATGGGTCTCCTTGGTAATGGCCCACCGGGGCTTTCTGCTAGATTCAAGTCGGGAGGAAATACTCACCTCGAGCACTCCTCTATGCACATAGAGAAATCGCAGGCTGAACGCTTCGTCTGCTTTGCAATCCGCCTTTCTGGCTTCAAAGGATTACTACTACATGGCTTTCTTACCTGTCAGATTTGTCTGCTGCAGGTGCTGATCACTCATCACCCGAACAGCTGAAGGATGCCGATGGCACATGTCATTTCCCCGTTTCGGAGCTCTGTTCTTTTTGGCTCTCGCGAACTATTGTCTGGTGGAGAAAACGTGGCAGAAGCCAAAGTGGTTCTTGTTCTGACCTGAGCTATGATTTGCCGTAGCTGGAGAGCAGTCATATCCAGAAGTCCATTTAAAGGTCCAAATTCCATCTGCCATTTCTTTGCTTTGCTTTGCCAAAGAACGAGCGAATGCCCCTCCTCCAATCTTCACAGCATCTGCATGTGCGAAACAGTTGCTCCGTATTTCTTTTTGGAGTTCTGTGGCATTTGCGGAAGGTGCGCCGAGATGGACAGAATCTATGGACAGATTTCAGGAGGTCGGCCAAGACTGAACTTTATGTCACCCCATTGTCACTGTCGGCGTGTCTCTATCACATATGAAGAAGTCTCAGACGATCCTTAAAATATATCGTCCATCTAGCTTTCTCACATTCCGATCGATCTGAGATTTGATGGCATGTAGAATGTGGATACCATGGCATTGTAGAAAACAATGTCAGATCAATACCTGGTTTGGTCTATTGTGGGTTCCGCAGAGTTCAAATATCGGACTAGATTGCAACGCCATTCCTCTCTCACGGTCCCGTTCTTTGTCTTCAGTATGATCTCCACTTTCGACTCACCATTAGTAATGCTCGCTCAGCTTCTACTTGACGGCACTACTGTGCGTGCAAAGATCTCCAAGACTAGCGCTTTGGTGGCATGTATTGCAAAACAGGAGCTATTACATTGAGGCGCGGCAGCTGAGATGGAAGACGATATCAGCTCATGATTGGTCAGAGTAAGCGAATAGCCCTGAAGCCAAAAATCTAGCTCCGATGGTCCACCAGTCAATGAATAGGTACAGAAAACACTTGCGGCTTCGTATACATTGGCCGGAGCGATAAAACGAAGTGTCGTTCAAATCGACATTGAGACGGAACATGCGCCAAAATTGAAAAATATCATGGGTGATTACTATTCATTCAACAAGCGTTCACAGGAAAACATGGAGCATGAAAAACAAATACTCGCAGCCACCATGCAATCTCACATGCAGCACTGAAGAGATTCGGACAAGTGCTGGTGGCTGGTACAGTGATGATGTCAGTGGGCGAGCTATCTAGAGATCCAATACACCATCTCAATCAAAGATGGCGCAAAGATCGACACAAGAAGCGCCAGGCGCCAATTGAAGGGGAAAACAAGCGACGTCAGATTCCGGGGAACTCCTTCAGGATCTCCGGCTTTGTAGTGTTTATGTTTGGCATTGTCTAAATATGACTTGTCAGCTTCACAATTTTCAGGATGAGAATCTCCATGAAAGTGGCATGCATTTTCAATGCAGATCAAATGCATCTGCTCGTCATCGTTTTTGCTTTTCCGATAATCTAGACTGCGAGATTCTCAACAAGCTCCAGCGACTGTACTACGACACGACAGCCGACTGTCTTCCCCTTTGCGGTCCGAGGAAAAGGATTGTTATCGGATGTATCATTTGTGCCTTGTCGTTCATCGGGAAGTCTAGACCTGAGGGGTAAAATACCCCGCGGCTTTTGCTCCTCGAGTCTCATGCCCCCAATCTGCGTGGCGTTCTCAGCGGTGGCCGAGGAATGTGCCCTAAAGGCTTGGTATTCAATAGGGCGCTGTTCTGAAGCTTGTCGTCTACGGCTCTGCCCCCGATTGGAGGTCAGAAGCGAAGAGGTCATACGTGGTTGGTTTCTGCAGCAGAAATTCGAGCAGAGATCGTCTCGATTGCACAACACATGTGAGACTTTCCAGCTTCAACTGTTTTGCTCCGGATATATTCGGCATCAAAAGGCCAGGGTAGACCGCAATGGTACGAAAGGGGGTTTTCAGTGGGTCTCGTCCGCCCTTGTAAGACAGTAAGGTTGTTCTTCCAATTAAACGTCTGAAATTCTCGAATTTTCTCCATCAATTACCTCAAAAATGAAGGCAGAATACCTGGGGTGGACGAGACCCACTGAAAACCCCCTTTCGTACAATCGTTTCTTCGGAGTTGCTCGATTGAAGAGGTGGCAGTTTGCAATCGCGTGCCGCAAATGGCGCAGATGTATATGCAAGTAATCTCTTGCATTTCGGATGCACAAGTCACGATGAAGATACCACTGCCGTGCTGGGCCGAAAGTCGTCCGTGTTCCGAGATAACTGAGGACCTTACCAATGCTCTGATCCTTTCTCTGCAAGCGCTGTTGGTCTTCGAGAGGCACTACTGTACACATCAAAAACTTTAAGCTTAAGATTGAGGTTGTTGAGACAAGATTCGCGCCAACCCCACTGAAACACGGCGCCACCGCCCTTGACAATCATAGCTCTTGCGAATGCAACACTACTGATGCAGTGGGCATTAGGCACATAGCCTCATTTGACCAGGCTAAGCTGCAGACGTATCTATGTTGAATGATGAGAGTAGCACCAGATTCAACATCAAGTCGGATGGAAGTTCCGGTTCACATGAGCCAATTGATTCATCAAATTGATTCCTCCCCTTGGGTGTAATAAGCAACCTCACTCATAGCGACAATCCTGCAATCCTTACGGACAATGAGGGCCAAACTTGTGATCGTTTTTGATGCAACAGGGGTCGACAGGCTGACTTTCGTATTTCTCGTCCCTGGTCCCAGGTCGGTCTCCGAACAGGAGACCAACAATCGAGCGCTTCAAGCTTCAGTAAGCCAAGGTTCGGAAAATCAGTAGTGGGTTGCACAGCAGTTTTCTGGTCGTACAGAACCGTCGGAAGAGAGCCTCGATCTCGCTTTTTATTAAGCCGTTTTCGTACCACTATGAGTTGGACCACTCCGCATTTTATCTTCTTAATCTCTCGAGTAAAGAGACAATATGTGCTCTTTTGATCGATCTTTGTCTCTGAGGCTCTGAATTTATTTGCAAACAGAAGAGATACAGTAATTGTTCCATGCAGACAACATTTTTTAAATTGCAATGCGAGGAATAGATTAGCCTCATATTGGTGTGGGAGAATCGTCCAGTTCAAGACAGGGTATTGAGATCTCAGGCCAAGCTTACCGCATGCGTCGAGAAGTCTTGTGTTTGAGCCCATTGGCTCTCACTGCGAATCGAGAGCAAATGAGATGTTGGCCAACCCTGGTTGGGCTCTTGGACAGAGCCCCATTGGGGGTTGTTGGAGAAATGCTATATCAAATGACCCGGCAGACTGGTAGAATGCACCGAGTGAGAACTCACAATTTCATTCTGACCAAACTTTCGATATGCGCGCCTCTGATACCTACACACCATGTTTCTATCACTTCTCATTCATCTGGTCCACCCATATCTCTGCAAGCCTGTGGCATCCACATTCCAGAGGTCGTGTCTCCAGTCTTCCGTGTCAGGTTGCCAACAGCTCTTCTTGCCATGGCAGTCCCAGGACTATGGGTCTGGTCCACGAAGCTATATAAATGTTGTCCATAGCCCCAGTCTGTTGGTTTGTTGTGATTTCGAGACGTACGTGCATATTCAAAACCCGCTATCAATTCGTCGCGCTTGCTTCAAGACAGCTACCCAACCTCCTTGTGTGGAGAATCAATATCACTACGCGTTCCCTTCTCCTCTTCCCGATTCTTTAAATCTGCACTCATTGCAGCAGAGTCACTTGTGGAACGATCTTTTCAGCAGATCGAATCCTCGAGACATCTCATTATGAGGAATACCCAATCTGCGTCAACGCCAGCAATGTCAATAGAGATCAACCTAGACACTTCTGCAAGTCGGAATCCAATGGACCTCGCAAGTCTCCTCAATCCCTTACTTACCCCGCCAACATCAGAAAGTGAGGCAGATTGGGATGAGGCTGGACAAGAAGTTCACGAGTCGGCAAATGGCTTCCATACTTGGTACTCTGCTCCTCAACCCATGGAAATTGACGGCGAGCTGCCTACGAATGTAACCTGGGAGCATTATGAGAGGGATGTGCCAACACTACCACCAATACAACTTGCCCCGTGGTCACGACAGCTCATCAATTTGGCTCATCGACCTGCGCAAAGCCCTCGCACAGCCCAAACTGTCCAGAGAACAATTGAGAGCGACTCAAGAAGAAGACACTCTTGTGTGACGCCTCGCTCACCTCATCGCCGTCATGACCTTCACGATCGCCGTGGTTCATATCCCCGTCTAAGCATTGCTTCGCGTCCAATGGCATCTCCATCACCGTCATTGCAGTCCGAAAGTTGTCATGAAGGGGAAGTACCCCCAGCTTGGGAAGAAGAAAAAGAGGAAGCCAACTGGAACGCACTCCAACAAGCCTTATACGCAGGAGCAACTGCATTGGCTTTGGTATGTCTGCGAAGACCGTGGCTTCAGGTACCCAGAAATGTACCGTGCGTGGAGGATTCAATTCCCTGGCGAAACCCGAGTACCAGGGCAAGCCTTCTCCAGTCGTCTGTACCGTGAGAACTTCTATCCGATCCTAGATGCCAACGGCAATTTCGTTCGTGGCCGTGACGGGAAGCTGAAGATCAAGGCAGTCGGAAAGCGCCGGCGAAACGAAGAAGGCAACAGAGACTATCCTTTCAAGTTCTGGGACCATAGCCCAGAATGGGCCCTGTATTGGGACTGGGTCTTGCCAGAGCACAAAGCGATGGCACAAAAGATCCTCGAGGGGCGAGACTTGGACGAGGCTCAGCTTCGTAAGATATCCTAACTTCTCTTTACTTCAGACATTACTAACTTGGTGTACAGGAAAGGAGAAAGTCCGTCGAGCAATCCGCATACACGAGGCGGAAAAACCGGTGAAGAAAGGATGGTTCTCCACACCAGCTCTTCATGCCGCCGCTGTCCGGGAGGCGAAAGCAAAGAATGAGACAACGCGGTTCAGCACTTCCCCTACACCAGAAGTGGCCACTGACCAAGGTCGAGAGCCAACAACCACCTTACTGAGCTCAAGATTATGATCCCGATCCGAATAAGCACAAATTTGAATCGGACATCATAGGAAGCGGGGGGATAGCATGCGGATTGGGACTGTCAGGGACCGAGTTGAATGGCTTTTTGGAATAACTCGACGCGAAATACCCCAGTTTGTACATGTTTGGGCAATATGGAGTTAGAGTCAGTGCGCGAAACTTGTTGGAACCAGGAGTCAGACTCCACGGTCCTGCTCAAAGTCGGTTGGCTCAGTCATTAAAGTGCGTTTATCTGTAAATGACCACAATTAACGACCTTGTACAAATCATCATTGAGTGGAGTGGAAAACAACTTTCATCTTGTCATCCCTAATGCGGTATATGCTGCCGTCCCAAACATAGAGGTGACTGAGGAGCACGGAACAACCTCACGTAGCACAGAGGTCGAGTGGGCTGAAGCCCAAAATCGACGAGATTATGCAAAGGGACTTTTGATCGATGTTGTTGAGTGTACCACAGCATTCACGGGTCTACGCCCATTTTACGCCCATTTTCCATCCCTTGGTTCGCAGCCACTCCTCCACCTCCTTTTGTCTAGAGATCGGCGCTCTCAGCTGAACCAGCAGCTGCCGTTGGGGAAAAAGCAAAATACAACCACCCGACCTGTTACAATAACGGGCATACATGGGCCACCAGGACGCGCCTGGATCATGCAAAAACCCCGTTCTAACTGCACCAACATATGACAAGGGGTTCGGCGTCGGCGCTTACCTGGTTCGATGTAGCCAGTTCTTCAGCTGCCACGTCCAACTCCCAAAGCCTGTGCTGCATATATGTTCAACAGGTACCGAATGCTCGGGTTCTTCATGGGACCGAACCCAAAATAGTGGATTTACAAAGGGTTTTGGCTGGGTGTCCCTGTCTGCTTCCCTGTACAGGTCCCGTCTCAAGAAAAAAGCCAGCGTGCCGCAGGCCGTGATCCTTTGCTTTGCCGAGCCGAATGCCTTGTCATTTGCGGGAAGAAAAGCAACTTTCAAAGCCATCGATGAGGGCGGCCCGAAGCCAATATTGTTGGGTCACATCCCGGTTCGTTCGAACCGATTATTGCGCTTCATGCGCGCAAAGCACATTGGCTGTATGGCCGTGTGGCGGAATAATAGACATTCGGAGACGTCTCTGATGAGATCAGTGCCTGTTCAGATTCAGGGCTTTCGAAAGGCCATTTGTGTGTTGGTATTCTTCTGTGGGGTCGCACTACATGAGCATGTCACTTGAGAGTATGCAGCGAAAAAAAGATCATTGCTCTTCGAAAAAATCGTCATCAATAAATGTAATACTTCAATCAAGTGCTATTGTTGTTTTAAAAGATTTCCATTCAATGGACCTGGCAATATCGTCATGTGAAAGCGGGCAAGAAACATGGGAATGTTGAATGCCATATTCAATCTCGATCGTGTTCTTTGATCGTGCCACACCTCGACAAAATGTGATCGATGCAAGCATCCTGGAAACGACTGCAAGAGGCTTTAGGAATTTCTGCGAGGGATGAATCCCAATATCGGTGGCGTGTAGGGTGATTCTCCTTCTTGGGATTATCACGTTCAGAACTCTTGTCTCAATTTCCATTGTGTCTTCTCATGCTGCAACTAAAACCAACCTTCCCCCATCTTGAAGAAATCTCTCCCGCCCGAAAACAAAGACTAGACCCATCTCTCAACGTGCAGCAACCAAATAGAACCGAAAATACCTATAATTTCAACTTGATTGCGTGCCCTTAAGCAGTGCTCCAACGATCCAGGTGAGCTCAAACAAGCTTGAAGTCCCGAATATCGACGCCCCTTTCTCTCAATCGCTCAGGCGTCAGTGCCGGATTGAAATAAGTTCGGTCGCCAGTTTGCACGTTCTGGAACCACTTCCGAGTAAGCTGGTTCTCATCTTCAGGCTCAGGCTCAACCTCGAGGGGATGCTCTTGTGTCCCGAACATGATTCTCCAACCAGATGGAAGGGCATTTATTCTTGGATCCTTCTGAGTCTTGATATTGCCTTGCTCGTAAAGAATGAAGACTCCGTTATGCCGCCGGATTTTCCGTTTTGTCCATCCTAGGGGAAGCTGACCCAGGAAGGCTTCTGCGTTCATGATTCCTGGAACCTAAAGGGTGCGACAAGAGGTCAATCTGCTGACCCCAGGTATCTCAAACATCGGAGATTAATACGGCAGACAGGAAGGGGAAGTGATGGTACCACATTGAGATTCGCCGCAATAGAAAGGTGTTTGAGATTTGCACTTACGTGGCATTCTCCTACCACGTGAAATTCATGCAAGCAATCCGGTCGAGGACGTAATATCAAGGGCACGCTACACCCCAACAAAGTCACAAGAATATCGCCACATTGCGCAGAATCCGGACACATTCCGATGTGACCTCCATCTGTGTTGAAAAACGCCCGCCCACGTAACATACTTCGCAATTCTGCCATTACAAGCTCTCTATCTGACCCATCTGATCTGTGACTTTTTCCTGGTTCCTCAAATTCCTCTGAGGCCAGGAGGACATGCTTACAAGTTTGTGTTGTCGGGGATCTACCGGATTTCTCTGGTAATGTCTCCTGTATGCGTCCGCCCATGATGGCTTCAATGAAAGCATCCTCCATTGGAGAGCCCGTTACATATGCAGCTGAAAATGGCAAATGTTGCTTCCAAGCACGGCAAATTTCAATGAGCTCCATATCTGTGCTCTGCCTTGTAAATTCTGTCGCCAGAACCTGTATAACCTCCGTCACTTTCACGCCATGAACTGTAAGAATGTCACCATTTTCAATGGAATGGCTAGAGTCGGCTAAGCCATCTGCCTCGTTGTTAAAGATCACTTCTGGCAAACCTTGGAAAGAAAAATCAGGAATCCAAGATGGGAGTTTCATATCTGACGGCGGGCTTTGCAATACACACCATTGCAGACTACCTAGTCTCATCTGGCTATTGATCAACGAGATGGTGGTGGCTTTATAGACGTCTTCTGTCCGTAAGGAATAGTCAGGTTTGATGTGTTGCCGATCTTCGACACGGAGAATATCGCGGATGCCAAAAAGCCGGTCTCGTTTGTCGGAGCACGATGCCATCCTGGTCAAATGCAAGGCAGACAGTAGAAAATTTTCCATCGTTAGATTCCTGTTTGAGATCTCTAAAAACCCCTCGAGACAATTCGTTCGGGGATTCTCGATGTTTGGTGCTCCCGGTAAACTGTTAATGCGGTTAATCATCATCCATATCCAATACACCCCAAGTCTAAAAAGCTCCCAGTCGATATAATACTCCCCCACAACCACTATTGCGGATGAAGCCAAGGCAATTTCTTGGAACACCCCTACAAAAATTGGAATCAACAACGACACTTTTGACGCTGCATACGCATTCGCATTTGCTGAGGGCGTTTACTTACAGAGTCTCTCAAACCACTCTCTTCGTAGCAGACTCCCGATGGCCACCCAACTAGGGAATTCTGCACGCAAAGCTTGCTTGTCGGATTCCAAAGTTTCGGCCCAGGCTTTGGTGTTATATTCGATGTCATGATTTGCTGGATCATAGACGACACCTTCCCCTAAACGAGCCAAGGTCTTCAAGGCAAGAGTACTATCTTGCGAACTAGGTCCTAGCCAAACAACAACATTCTTCGCATTGCTGAACACCGCACCCATCTGGAGCACTTCCCTGCTCTTTTCCGCGTCATTCTCTTGATTAATGCAGATAGCATCTACCCAGATGACCCTTGTTTCCTCGGCTGTTCTGAGATGCCGCAATGCGATGGTGAGGTTGTGGGCAATTGGAAGCACCGAGAAGGAATCAGATATCCCCTTTTGCTCTTTCAAGGACATTCGATTGATCTCTTTCGCAAGGTGATCTGTCTTCTCTTTCACTTGAACGGAATCAGTTTGTTCCGGATCGCCCCAAGCGTATGACAATGCTTCATACACCAGATCCGGTGCTTTGATGGCATGGATCATCTCAACTTCGATCTTCTCGGCAGCGACGGGTCCAGGAAACAGCCTGATCAGACGAATCTCGTCCTGACTAAGGGGAGAGTACTGATAACGAGGTCTCACGACGGAAAAGGGTCCCATGATGGTGCCAGCTAAGATTCGGTCTTCATATCGACGGTGGTGATGTGAGCAAATGGTGCAGAGGCGAAATAAAGAAGGAAACCCGCCAGCTGGCTTGCAGCCGAATCTCAGCCTCATATCCACATAGAGACTAGCGCTGCAGCACAACAGCAGTCGAATCAGCATCAGGCCTTATCACACGGAGAATTGATACCTGGTTTCCAAATTGATTCTCAAAGAATGCTTGATCTTTTCAGACTGACAAAGGTCCCATGCTAATCCACTTCAAGAAAGTAGCACCGAGCTTTAGCGAGCCCTTGGAGTAAACAAGTCTCGAATGTTAGGTAGGCTCGCTAGTCCGCCAGAGCATGCCATACTCTTTGTAGTAGTGGGGAAGGAATGATCACTGTAATCATTACAGCATTTTCTCGCAACCTATCACCTGGCTCTGACGGAAACCTTGCTGTTCAAGAAGACGAAGAAAATACTCGAAGCCTGAATAGATTGGAACACCAGAAAAGACAGAGGCGGACAATCCCCAGTACTAAATTGTACCATGCAGAGGACAAATCAAATCATTTATCAAGCACTGGGAAGTTCCCATTCCAACAATTACTCGAACAGATTTTTACCAAAACGCTCAGGAAAATGCCCACAAATGCCAGCCCCAAAGCAAACCAAATATCCGATCTAACGCCATGCCAATGCTGATGCTACCCATCTAGCCCAGAGCCACGAACTCATACATGTACTGTAGATCTCTTCACAAAGGGGCCGCCCATTCCATCAAAATATAGGCATCAAATATCAACGGGCGGCACCCTATCCAGCAGATTATCCCAATTCCCTTCCCCATCTCCTAGCTGCCCCTCCTTCATAACAAGCAACTGCCTAACCCCACAATACCCACCCCTCTTCGCCGTCCGCTCATAATCAACATAATACCCTTCAGTTCCCCAATATTCCTTCCCTCGAACTTTTCCCAAGGTTTCCCTCCTCTCTAGCCCTCTCTCATTCTTCACACCCTGCTTCTCACCCTCTCCATCATCATCATCATCATCAAACCCCCACCCCTCCTCCGCCCGCCTAACAGCCTCCTCCTCCGTCAAATTCGAATGCACCGAAATCCACAACCGATCCTTAACATTCTGGCCCTCCTTCTCTGTCCGTCGATAATTCCACCTCGGCATATCAGCCCAGTAATTAAGCACTCTCTGGACAGGCGAGAAGAGGCGCTCGAAGCGTTTTGCAAGCCAGATGTAGCGGTGCGTACTGGCGGAGTAGGATGTGCGGACGTAGGGGTTCACTAATAACCTTGTTAGTGCCTGTCTTTGCATGAATATCCCAGAATATCAAGATCGAATCTTCTCAACTTCTCAGCTTCTCGAGAATCTCAACATCCCGTCGTTCCGAAGAAAGGGATACCAAAAAAAATCAAGAAAGACCACTTCCCTCCTCCACCAACAAACCAAACCAAACCAAACCAAACCAACAAATTGAAATAAAGCCAAAACTTACTATAAATCCCCGTATCCCAGCCATCCCCATCCCCTTCCTCACTCTTCCCCTTCCCCTTCCCCGACGTCGTCAACACCGAATCCGAATCCGGCAAAGCCATAATATCCGCATGGATCAAGCAACACTCGCTCGAATCCCAGAACGGCTCCGGCTCGCTCCTGAATCTCAAAGGGAGGCTAGGGACGCCGATGCCATTATTCGCTTTCGCTGCTTTGAGCTTCGCGATTTCATTGGCTTTTTGGGCGGGTTTCTTGGGGGCGTTTTGTGCGGGTGGATGGACTGCGATGATAGGTCAGCTGGGATGTCTAGGTTGATGTCGTAGAGAAGAGGGTAAACATGAAGAGAAAAAAAGACTGCAAATCAACAACTCGCTTCCAAAAAGGGCAGAAATGTGTGCCTTCCCGGCAGCTCTTCCCAGAGGTGACATACAGCACACTCGTATTAGTACAATGCTCAACACTAACTTTTCTTCCACCTTCAATACCCCCTTTCGAAAAGACAAAAATCTTCACAATTTCAAAAATAAAAATAAAATACCCACCATCAGCACTCATCCCCCCTCCCCAAAACCACCTCCCCTCAAAAGCCACCATCCCACCCCAACAACTCCTCACCCTCACAGCATCCCTCCCCTCAAGGACATCCCTCCTACTCCTGCCCTCCCCATCCGCCACGAACCACGGGAAAAGCGGCACCCCGATACTATACCCCTCTACATCCCTCGTCGCAAACGTATCGTAGAACTTCCAGCTCCGCACGAAATCGACCGCGCAAACGGCCTTGTAGCGAGCTACGCCCGTGGCGTCGAGGTTCGTGCCCCAGAGGAGACGGAGGGCTGAGCTGGGCGTGAAGTAGATGTCGTTTAGGAAGAGGAGTTTGTCGGGTTTGAGCATCGCTCCTTTGTAAAGAGGTTCAAGCACTTTATTCCTCACCTCCGCCAACCACGCAATTCTCTTAACCCTCCTCTCCCCAGTCGGCAACACCGTCCTCCCCACGCTCTCCAAGTCCACCTTCTCCTCCTCCTCACTCACACACCACACCCTCTCCCTCTCCACGCCCACTCCCCCACTCCCAGCCAACCTCTCCTCCAAACCCCTCAACGCGTCCACCGGCCCCCCATAAACACTAACCCACACCCTGTCTTTCCCAATCCTCTCCACCAGCTCCAGCAGACTGTCGCCCCAAGCCCCGGATATCAGATCCCCATCTATGATATTCGCGGCTATGAAGACCGTCTCGTTGGCGCTCTTGCTAAGGTCGAATGGCGGTGCCGAGGAGAGGTTGTACGAGTCGTTGAAGAGCAATTGCCAGGAGAGGAGTACGGCGAAGAGGAATAGGAGGTTTAAGGGTCGGCAGAGGAGTCGGAAGAGGCGGATAGGTAGGCTTCGAGATGCGCAGCGACGGGTCTTGCGCAGGAGTTGGCGGGGGAAGCGAGGGGGGAGGAATGATTTGTTTCTGAGTGGTGGTGGTGGGTTGTGGTGGTACTTGGAGGAGGAAATTGACTCGGATTCGGATTCGGATTCGGATTGTGAGCGTTCGCTGGAATTCGATCTTCGAGGAACAGGATCGTATCTCGAAGTACGGGGAGTATTTCGTGTAGGCATCGTGTCGTTCCCCTCCTTCCTACCTATGTTTCCCCCTCTATTGCCGCTCGAAAGTCGTCGCTATCCCGCGGATTTACCGATTATCTTTTCTTAGCCTTCGAGAAAAGAAGGACATGGTCATAATGGACCAGTTTCGAGTTTGAGAGTGCAAAGTTGGGGAGAAGAGAAGACATGGTGTTGTTGATTTAACCATGTCCCCTCAAGCCACAAGCTACGCATGTGCAAAACACGCGGCGTCAGGCCGCTGTGAGGCGCCCTGTCCTGTCATTAACAGACTGTACCACATGAAGGATAGGTCGAACCTTATTTGCTGCTTAAAATTCTCTGAATCTTGAGCTTGAAATAATTTACCTACTTCTATTAATGTTGTGTATTTTCTCCTTTAAAGAATACAGATCTTGTACTGGTTTTTGCTGCCTACTCTTGAAGTTTTATTTGACAGGCGTAAGGAGTTGAATGGATTCGCAACCGGGCCGCGGTATCTCAATGTCGTGGACAGCATTCGTGGCATTCCGAGTCAGACCCAAGATACTTACCAGAATACAAGAATGTAAGCATCACCAATTAATCAGAATGTGTACAGAAGCTCAATTTTATTTTTGTGACTTCAGCCCTAAGCTCATATCATACAGGACTGCCTCGTCGCCAATGCACGTATGCCCAGTAGCAAAGCAGCATTGATCAACCATCCATCAACAAGTCCATCATAATCATCAAAAGCAGTGGAAACAAAGACGCAAGCAATGCCATGCCAATACACTCAACTTGATCTATCTATGATATGCGTAACTTGAACCCGACTATTCGAGCCAAGTAGAAATTATACATCGCGGGTGCCGAGGCAAGAACTGCAAGTGCACCGATGGCCCAAAGCCTGCATGTTGATCTGCTATCAGCATTGTCGACGAGGGGTTTTGAGACGTAGGAAACGTAGTCGCAACATAATGCGGATGCTAGAAAAGGATTTTGGGGGGAAGTCTAATAAGTTGTGAGTATCTTACGTTTGGCGACCTCTGCCACCATTGCTATTGACGGGTTAGTGTTCGGAACTCGCAAGGTCTTGTGAGAAAATCCAGAGGACTTACCAGAGGCGAATGATCAATCCACCAATCCACTCCACAAAGACTACTCTCCAGAATGCCTTGAGGAAATTCCTAGACTGTTCCTTTCCACGCATAGAGCTGGGCGTAAGTGGTCGATCTGGAAGAGATTTCGCGGGCTGCTTCCGAGACTTCATCTGAGTATTGTTGTTATCAATCGCCGTGGATTTTGCAGTATCCAGAGGATTCTGGCCGGCAGCTGATCCTTTAGGTGTTGCTGGATGGACTTGGATACTAGGACCTGAAGGGATTATAATCTTCTGGACCTCATCCTCGTCATGCCCAAGTTGACGATTCCCTACAACAAATGGCGTGGCTGGAACGCGGGTGGGTGATACTGATAATGGGGTACCCTCCATGGAGCCATCGCTTGTATGTCCCAGATCAAGCTCAATATTTGGACTTGCAACTTCTTCTGCGGCTGTTCCAGCTTCAGCGTTCGTGGGTCCTTCAGCACCATCCAGGAAACGACCAATCGGATTCGTCAAAACCGGCTCAGTAATTTGCTCCGCGACAGCTGGAACTGGTCCCTGAAATGCTTCTTCAACCTCTTCCTTCAAGTTTTCTCCTTGAAGCAAGATTGGAGGGGTGGGAGCAATCTCCTTTTTCGTCTGGACGGGATCCTCGACTGTCTCCTCGACTCGCTCTTTGACCACTGTGACATTGACTTGCGTCTCCTTCAAATCGTCATCATCAGCCTCCTCAACCTTACTCAAACTCGTCAATCCATCACCATTGACATCCTCAGCAATTGGGAGTAGCTCCTGATCCTCATCATTCTCCTCTGTGATAGAAACGAGCGATGGGGATCGATCCTGGAGTGGAACATTGACACCAGGTGATATGGGCTTTCCTGGACAGTGAATTTCTTCACCAATTGGAGAATCAACACCACCAACACAATCAGCAGTGTCGGGTGGAAGACGTTGCTGCATTAGGGTTAATTGACGCATAATCCCTTCACGGTCTTCCGGAAACCGCTGAATTGTTGGATCGTTTGGATCGAAGACTTCGGGTTCCTCGATTCTCGACGGTCGGCGTTGGGTATCAGAGGCTCGGTGTCGACGAGACTCTTTACCTTTTGGGGGAGATATTCCACCCTCATGGGGAAACAAGGGTACCTTCTCATTTGGTGGGGTTTCAGGGAATACAATACTCTCCTATTGACGAGTTAGCAGATGCCGAATATAAGAGACATATCTCAAGCTCCTGTGACACTGGGACTTACATCATTGATGATCTCAAAGTATCCACGGGCCTCAAGAAGGTCGCCCTAAATGCCCGTTAGCCAACGTCCTTAGCGTCACGGTAGCGGTTTACTTGCGAGATCCTGCTGATCCAGAGTAGCAGCAATGTCCGCAACCTCAGCAGCTGTATCCGCAACTTCTGGGATTGGGGTGGTCGACATTCGACGATATCCAGTACGACCAGCCTCTTCGTCCGAGATAGGTGGTGTAGGAGCATCTCGGTCAAGGGTTTGCGCAATATCTGCAACTTCAGCTGCAACATCTGCGAGCTCTGGGGTATGTGAGTCTTTTCGAATGGTGGCATAATCTGGCTCTACATCTTGGGCTCGAAGGTTTTGTGCTTGTTGGCCAACTGTAGCATCAGGTCCGAAGTCGTCACCATGGCTAGGGACGTCATCAACCTTCACTACAACGACGGCAGGAGTTTGTGAGGATCCAGCAATCTCCTCCTCCTTCTCCTCGACGTGTTCGATCTGTGGCTTCTCGACTTCCATTGGAGGAGTTGGAAGAGATTGCTCCAAGCTGACTTCAGGACTTGGTGCTTTTGCAGGGACGACGCTCTCAGCGGAGTCTACTACCTTGCTACCATTCTCCCTTGTATCTTCCGGATCCTCGACAGGCACGAGTTTGGTAGATTCCTCCTTAATATGCTTCAGATCCTCCTTCGCAAGCTCGGCTATTGTCTTCTCCATTTCGACAGCAGGCGTAGAATGTGGTTCCTGTGGTTCAGGGGTCATTGGCAAGCTGGTATCCTTTGGTTCCTCGATATCCTTCATGATCTCGTCGGAGAATAGAACGTCAGATGTCTCTCTCGTACCCATTGCCTCCTCGATAGGCTCTGGGGTTGCCTCTTTTGCATTCATTGTCTTTTCAAATGGCTCTGGTATTGTCTCCTTCGTGTCCAGTGACTGCGTATGCTTGCTTTCCTCCTTCTTGGTTGTATCCTCGTCTCGACTATCCTCAGTAGGTTTCGTACCAATTGTATCGTCTGTGATTGGCACCGAAAGGACGTTATTTCGATTTCCTGCGTCGTCGGTTCCTAGTCGACAATCTGTCAGTTGATTGTTCGGGAGGAAGAGGAAGAAACGGGGACGGCAGAAAAGACAAGGCTATCAGCCTCGCCTGCTCAGAAAGGTAGACACGGGCACATCGCATACCGGTAGGAGAATCCTCATTCAATATCCACCAATCTCCCGGACCAATGCGAAACTTATATTGGTATTCCTTTCCCTGCTCGACATTCACTTCTTTGAAGAATTCATGCTCGTTATTCTCGTCCGTCGTATATTGCATTTCTTGCGGCTGCCATGCTGGATCGGAGAAACTGCCTGCGAGGTAGATGGGAGGCTGTGTTCCTGGCTTCGAGTACTTGACGGAAATGGAGACTTGTTTGGAAGCCATGGTGGCGTGATTGTGGGTTTATAATGGTGCAATATTGGATGAGTGTTTTCTTTCGCTTTTTGTTTTGGTTCGTGTTTTGAGTATTGCACAGGGAAATATATCTGCAGCGCTTTGGGAGACTTCGGCTTTCTGCCGTAGACTCAAGTGCAACAAACGAACGGAAGGAGCTGTTCACTTTAATTAGTAGAGAAGATCTGGAAAGCTCGTTCCTGAATCGACAGGCTCGTTAGCAAGTCTCCCGTCCCGTAATAACATTCAGAGAAAATGAATGTCCAAAGCGGATTGGGGACATTTAAGATCCCGGATATCATACGATCAAAGAGGGTGTGCTGCGTACCCCTCACAAACTCAAGCCGTGTAACCCCTCCAAGTCCAAACTTTCCTGCAGGATACAGTACAATCCGCCAAATTCTTCTTCAGTCAAAAAGATGTAGCGATGTCAACTCAGGTCATTCCTCCTCATCGGATGGCAATGCTCATCTGATTTACAATACTGCTTGTGATGTCAGACAAAGAATGGCGGAGCTCTGAGGTGTCGTTGTTTCCTTGGATGGTCCCGCTACAGGGCTGTACAAGGCTGGGATGATCGGCACGGTGAAACAAGCCACAAAGGAAGAGGCCTTGATAAGACGGGCAGAATCCCAACGGTTATCCAGAGGAGGATGCCAATTAGGATCGGAATCTCGAAGGAGAGACGAAGGAGAGAAGAAGGAGGAGGAGGTAAGGTCAAAGAAGGGGTAGAAGTTCAAGTAAGAAAAGGCATTCAGACCTATCTTCCGTCTCTCCCTTCTCATGCACTGCAGCCACCACAGGTTCCGTGTCCAGTCCAGTCCATCCCTCGCCATACCTGGAAACAGTATCACACAAACCCAGTATCCGCCATTCCAATTACCACCCTCATCTCCTCCCCCACACCGCCAAACTGCCTTGGTAACCGTCACACCTTATGCAGCACCATCTCAATCCCAGGCAGAGGCACATGCCAATCCTCGAATGAGAGATATCCAACCCGGTTTATCTGCGCCACAGAGGAGCTCTGAGACTAGCGGACGAAGCTCCAAGCTCACGCCACAGTTCTCGGAAACGAGTGACGTGTGAGCAACGGAAAGGGATGGGAATCTTGGATAGGAAAATTATTTAAATTGAAGAGCAAGCAAGCTCACTCTTCTCAAATTGTAAATACCTCCAATCTCCCAGATCCCGGTTTCACTCGAAATTCCATCTCGTGGAGGAAGAGGAAAAGGAAGGTCTGGAACTTCCAGGTTTCTGCAGGTCAGCTTCAAGTCTTATCGAAGCGATCCTTATCGAGGGAGAGGAGCTTCGCTTAGAATATTTTGCCTGATCGATAAGACATGAATTATCAGATCGGACTCTTGCTGAGCTCCGGTCTCTTGGCAAAGATGACTAGGCGAGACCGATGTCAATAAATAGCAGAGCTACTGGAGGAGCATTTCACTCGGCATCAAAATTCTTTGCAACCATAGAAAGAAAAGGACGACTATGTGAGCATCTCATCTCAGACGGTTATATAAAGGAATGAACGGACCTTAGATTAATCTCCAGGTAGAAGCAAGTAACGATAGCCAAAGTCTCTTCCCATTAAAACACCTATATCAACATCCAAACATCGCCCAGTCTACTCTTCCCCCTTCCCCCCCCCTTTCCTCCTTACCCCCCCTCCTCGTCCTCTCAGCTCACATCAAACCCCGTGTATCTACACACCAGTAATCCCCCCACTAACAGAAATATGCTGCCCGGTAATCCAGCGACTCTTCTCCGAAACCAACAAGAGCGTCGCATCAGCAAGATCCTTCACCTCACCCAGCCTCGCCTCAGCCCTCGTCTGCGCAAACAGCGACTTCTGCATCTCACTCGGACTCCCATCGGGATTGACCAGTACATATTCCGAGAGGTCGGTCAGGATGGGACCTGGTGCGAGAGTGTTGACTGTTATGCCGTGGGTGTGGCCGAGCTGTTGGTTTTTCGATTTTCATCAGCAGCGGTTTCTCTCATCATCGAATCTACGGCATTGAGAAGTGGAAATTCTTGCAAGACTCGAACATTTGAGAGAGAGAAAGGAAAGGGAAGAAAATAGGCAAACTCACCTCCCCAGCAAACAAGGTAGTCAACGCATCCATCGCCGCCTTGGTCGTAGAATACACCGTCGGCGCCACCAGCAACTTCGACGCAATCGTCCCAATATTGATAATCCTCCCACCCTTAGGCATCTTGCCCACCTTCACAACAGCCTGCGTCATATAGATCGTCCCAAAGACGTTGACCGAGAACTCGTACTCGAGCTGTTCCTTTTTGACCTCAAGGAGCGTTGCGGGCTGCGAGGCGGCCGCGTTGTTGACTAGTATAATCTCCTGGTTAGTTCTACTCCTGTCCAACTTGTCGTCTAACTTTAACAACCACACCCACACCAAAATCAATAGCAAGGTAACAAAATCAACTAACCCAAAATATCCACCCTCTCACTCCCCAACCCTCCAAGCACAGCCCTCACCATGCCCTCCGCCCCCTCCAAACTCTCAATCCCACCACTAATAACCACCGTCTTCGTCCCAAACTCCTTCTCAATATCACCCGCCACCTTCTCCGCCCTCGCCTTGGAAGACTCAGAGACGTAGTGGATGGCGACGTTCGCGCCGTTGCGGGCAAGTGCTCGTGCTATGGCGGCGCCGATGCCGTTTTCGCGGCCGGAGCCGGTGACGATGGCGGTTTTGCCGGCGAGGGAGAGGGTTTCGGGGGTCATTTTTCTTTTTGTTTTCTTTGCTTGGGTGAGATTAGGGATGTGGATTGTAGTAGTAAAATTGGTTGTTCTGAAGAACGGTTATTCTGAAGCAGAGGTGTTAATGGTAGATATACACACAACCTCTCCCCAGTCCAGTCCCAAACAAAACCCAATTGCTTTCAAATCCCACCTCCCCAATCCCGATTTCTAACCTTCCCCGGCTTCTACAAATTGTACAATTCCGCCAGGAACTTCCACTTGAATATTCCGGCATTTTCTTCTCAAAAATCATACTAGGTGTGTCCGTCCCAGCGGACATACGACGGTGGTTCGGTGGAGCAGGAGTGTTGACGTGTGCTGACAAAAGCATCAAGCTCCTCGCTTAGCTCTGGGCTTCGCTAGGAGTGACATTCCAATCCATACCATGCCTTACCTTGCGCCGTCTCCATGGAAATTATATTTATTATCTTATGAATCAGGTCAATCTTACGAACGATTAAATTAGGATGTATTGGTCAAACTTTCCAGCTAGCGTTGGCGTCTAATCAGTGACGGCTGCGAAGTCACTTCATCGCCATAGCTCCTTTGTGATATTGTTCCACTTCCAGAACCATATCTCAGCTCAACAGAACACAATCCTCCCTTTAAAATCAACATTTACATCTTCCAGTACCAATCCCATTAGATCCTGTCACAAATCACAAATCGAACCCACCAACGACAGAAAAGGGGATCCCACCCCGATGGCGTGGGCTCTGACGTCTCCCTCGTACCACTCACTTCATGCAAAAATAGCGGACGGAACAAAATGAACAACACCTAAACACTCTCTATGCTTTGAAATCCACCTCCTTCAATCAAACCATCGACGGTGTTGCATGCTATTACGAATCGACACCGTCGGTAGCGGAAAGGCAGGGAGGGCTTGGCGATCCGACAAAGTTATAAATATTTCCCGACTGCTTGCAACCAAACCAAACTTCGTCCACACCCCACCACGCCCCCCATTCCCCGCACCAACCCACCCACATCTCTTTACAGCCCTCCTCTTTATCTAAGTCAGAGGCAGCCTGGAACCAAGCTATGCTACTGCATTAATTTCTTTGCAGGCCCCCGTGCTTCGAAACGCATCCATCGCATAGCTGGTAGCATCTTTGATCGCCTGTTCAGGATGGAGGGAAGTAAACACATGCCACCATGTACTCACCATGTGCTTCGAGTTCAGAGCACTTGAGCATACAGTCACTTACAAGGATGCACAGAGAAGACTGAACAGATATCCAGGAAATGAACGAGTGTGTCCGTTCAAATTCTATGATGGATCCATCGATAGATAGATCGCCATGACCATGTCATAGAGTCCATTTCACCCAGCAGCAGTACTTTCGTCCTAGAAATACACGTGCAAGCGTTGCTTCTTGCAACTCTCAACCTAGGCTACCGCCTTTCCTTCCCCCTCTCTTCATTGGTTTTCCTCTCCTTAATCCTGTTGTCACTTCATCTCATCTCTACCACGAGGGTCCATCATACGCAAAGCTCAATACCAAGCCAGACCTTCACCCGGCACAGGATAAAAGCCAAGGCGTCAGACAGAACCCAAAATAACAAGAAAAACAACAGCCCAAAGAGCAACGAATGAACGAATAGCTGATGTCAAAAAAGATAAAAGCTTCTGCAAAGAAAGAAGAATCAAGATGAACGCAGATGAATGAAGCTGAATCGAAATAAGCAGACACAGTGAAGAAGGAAGTTATTACAACACAATATCCATGCAGGTATCCAAGCTCCCCAAACCCCCTAACTATCGTCTCTCCCTTGAGTCAGCCGCCTAATTGCCGACAACCTCTTCCTCTGCCCAGCCGTTCAATCCATTTATGTTCATGCCCGAGTTATCTTGAATGGCAAGTCCATAGCCGTTCGAGAAACCGTTACCATTACCGAGTCCTGAGAAAGAGCTTTGGTATTGGTGTCCACGTCTCTGTTGGTCTCCATTTTGGTTTCCATTCTCCTGCTGAGCAAACACTGGCAGACTGACAGCACGGTTGTGTTGACTGCGAGCTGGTGCCAGAAGACCGTTCATGGTTGGTGCGCCTGATTGTCCATTCTGGAAACCGTTGATGCTTGCAGATTGCTGGTGTCCCATTCCTTGGCTGTTCGGGATGTCAAGTGCATCCAGGCTCTGAGAAGCATTGCCATACAGAGCGTTCTGTTGGGCAATGAGAACCTGTTGTTGCTGCTGTTGCAGTTGAGCTACTGAGTATGGATCAAGGCTTTGCTGTTGTTGTTGGTGAGCTTGTTGTGAAACTTGGTTGAGGTACATCGTCAATGGGTTGTTACTTCCAGCATTGAGAATTGTTGATGGTGTCTGAGCAGGGAAGTTCGCGCTGCCAGTGGCAGAGCCCGGGGCCTGGGAGTTGGTGGGCGAGCTGCCATTCTGACTGGGTTGAAGACCGCCGCTGTTTGGTGGAGGCGAGTTCACACCATCATTGCGAGGGGACTGTTGTGATGGCTGAACTTGACGGGGAGGGTTGCCACAACGATCCTTGCCAAAGTTGACCTTGAAACGTCTGTAATCATCCTTGCCACGAACTGCCTCAATTGCCTTGATGGCATTGGCAATGTTGGTGAAATTGACGAATGCGCAGCTCTTCTCTCGGAGAGTGTTGACAAGTTCAATCTCACCATACTCGGAGAAGTCCTGTCTCAGCCTCTCCTCGGTCCAGGATTCATCCAAGTTTCCAACATAGACGTTTCTTGAAGCACCACCGCTAACAGCAAGAGCGATAGCAGCTGGAAGTGCGCCAGAGTGCTTTCCCCACCCAATCTTCAATCTCCTGTTGTGTATCATTAGACCCTGCAAGTTGCTCAAAGCGTAGAAAGAAGCTGCTGAAGTAGGATCAATAAATGTGACAAAGCAGATGTGCTTGTCGGGTATATATCGAATGTGATGCAAAAGTCCACCACGGACAACATTACAAATCTCCTCAATCGTGGTCTCAGGGTGGATGTTTCCGAGGTAAACGGTCCTGTTTCCAAGATTGTTGATTCCCCCAGCAGTTGTGGCAACAGCTGCTGCAGCTACTGATTGTTGAGCCAGAGCGTTGGAGATCAAGTCACGATCAGCTCCATTGAGTACATGAGCGTATCCAGGTGCAATACCAAGGTACTGAGCTGCATTCTGCTGTTGTGTCTTGGAGACATATGCGCATCGATCCTTTCCATAGTACACACGGCGTGGTGATTGCCACTTGGACTCTTGGGGAAGTTGAGCCACAGCCTTGATGGCGTTACCAATGGAAAGGAAGTGGACGAAGCCGATTGCCTTTTCACGGACAATCTTGACCGTATCGATCGGTCCAAATTTGCTTAGATCCTCACGAAGCTCATCCTCGGTAACAGTCTCCTCAAGGTTGCCCAAGTACACATTTCTGGAAGCACCTGACTGCTGAACAGCCAGAGCAACAGAAGTTGGCACCTGCGAGGGTTTACCCCATCCAACCTTAATATCCTGACCACGAATGGAAAGCTTCTTTAGGATAGCATCAGAATGGAAATGTGTGGCAGAGCTTCCATCCAAGAATGAAATGAAAGCACAGTTCTTGTCTGGCAGAAGTCTCACAGACTCAATTTGTCCACTTCGCACATGTCCCAAAATCTCCTCTGCAGATGTCTCCGGAGGAATGTTGCCCAAGTATACTGTCCTACTTGTGCCTGAAGCCAAACCGGGAGACATTTGGACTGGAGAAGATGGCTGGATCTGCATCTGACCCATCTGGTTGTTCAAGTTTGCAAATCCACCTGTTGGGGATTGGGGGTTGTAGAATTGAGGAGCGCCATAGGTCGAAGGAGAAACGATCGTCTGGTAGAGTTGAGGGGAGAGCGGGCTCATGTTTTGTTGTTGTGCCTGCTGCTGTTGTTGCTGCTGCTGGTTATGTTGCTGGAACGAGGCGTAGTTCTGGAATTGCGGGCTCTGAAATGCGGCTGGCGTACCTGGCTGGAACGGAGATCCAAGCAGGAGCTGGGAGGGAAGCAAGGGAGTGAACTGCATGTCGAAAGCGGTACCGGGAGTAGCCATATCGTTCTGGCCCTGCTGGCTCATAGGTTGGGTGTTGATGGAAGGAATGTTGGCTCTCCGCGGATGTCTATCACCATAACCGCCCATCGAAAACTGGTTAGAGCTGTAAGCTCCGTGAGAGAATCCGGTATCGCTATTTGAGGGCTTTGAAGCGTGGCCTGGAAATCTACTGGCCGTCGCAGCACCTGGCCCATTCTGGGCATTCTGAGTCTGTATTTCCTGCATCCCTAGAAGATGAGGTGGCAGGACAGAGCTGTCCCGCACAAGTGATGATAATACAGCCGTTTTGAAGGATTAGGAGTGCCAAAGGAGGCACTAGTTGAGGTATTGAAGGCAACGAGCACTTGTCGCGAATCGTCAGGGTGAAAGAACGAGGGATCGGATGCAGGGAGTGCAAGTATCCGTTCCAAACAAAACAACTTTACGTCCTTCTCGATTCGTGGAGTTAATTAGGGATCGAGGGTCGTCAGCCGGTAGAATGTTTGATATAGACAAGTGCTTGTATAAATTAAGTATCCAGAGTATGTATACAAGTATCTCGAAATAGGAAGCGAAGAACACGGCGACAGTTTTCTGAAATGGAGTTCGAGGGCTTGGGACTTTCGCAGACTTCGTTCGATGAGGACTTTGATTGAAGAAGGGTTGGGTTTGATGCAACTGTTTGGTCGAACAAAGAACAGGGGACAATGTGCCGAATTGAGCGAGCGTGGTGGTGGATTGGGGAATCCTGAATAAAGAGTATATGTAAATTGGCGTGCGAAGAAATGGAAAGCAGCAGCAAAGAAGAGCAGCTAATGAGTGTGTGAGTGACTACTTGAAGCACCAATAGCCAAAAAGCAGCTGGAATGAAGCAAAAGATGTGAAGGAGGAGGAGGTAGAGGAGGAGAGTGAAGAGGAGAAGAAAGAGAAGGAGAAGGAGAAAGTTGGTCTGAGAGTGAGGAAGGGAAGGGAAGCAATACGGAATTGGGTGAGGGCGGTTGTCCAAAAAGGGAGCTGCAATTTCAGAAGGTGCCAGGAGAGACGGCGCTAGCTGCTAGTCGTGCAGGGATGCTGGCCCTGGGATGGCACCTGAGTGTTTTTAAAATAGCACCGTATCCAATCAGCGGACTTTGGGAGATATCTAGCATCATCAATTGGAACTTTGGACTTGCTACAAAGTGTAAAAGTTTATACAAGTGCCATTGGGAATACATAGCTTTGAAATTAGTAGATTTGTGTTGACTTTGGATAATTCCATCAATCACTCAATCAACTAAAATATCCATGTCTTTTCTCCCCTCTTCAAGACAGGGGCACCGGCTATGTTTTAGGAACAGATAGCACCAATTACAGGGCTCCACCAGCGTGATTAATTATTTATATTGGGGCATCAGATCACTCAAACCATGATTGCAGGCACAATTACTTTCCTTGGGATTGAAATGCTCATTGTAAAGACTGAGATATATTCTTCATTTCCCAATCATCAACATTGAGATTTAGTCCTCAATCCAATTGCTCTAACAGCACTGAATAGAAATCCAAACCACAAGCCAGTTCGTTCTCTCGCTGCAGGAATGCCCTGACTCAAGAACTCCTCAACCGTGCCTCGTGCCTCACGCATCGGCTCGCCTGAGGGACGACTCACCTGAAGTCGCCTCACCTCACTCACCTCACTTCGCTTGCCTCACACAACAGTATGTATCAGTATCATCCCATCTCACGAGACAAAACGTCAAGTTAGACATCATCTCAACACATCCAAGCCAAACCATTCAAGTCAGACGGAAAAGCCCATTCCCGTCTTGACAGCGCTACAGAATCATGCGAAGCCATCATCTGAAGTCTTGTCTCTCAAAAAGTGCAGACTTATCTTCCTGTCAGAGAAACTTCATTCCCAATAAACTTCAATCATTCGCTTACACTTTCCAACCCCCTTTTCCTCCACTTATCCCATCAGGTATACAAGTAAGTATAAATATCGCGCCAATCATATGAAAATCAATGCCTTATCCAAACAAAGTTATTTCGTTTGCCACTCCGAAAACCAAACAAGAGAGATTCAAAGCATATGGTAGGTCAACCTCCTCTGCTTCGCATTCAATGTTCGACGTTTCAAGCTCTGTTCTCAGCCCCTCATCGATCTGAATCCAGCCCCTGACCCCCTGCTGACGTTTCCGCTTGCCAGACAAGACCCTACTCGTCCAAAAGAACACAACCCCAGAACGAGCAACTGCTAGTACATGCTTCCCAAGCCCCAAACATCCTTTCTCTGTTCTTCGCCAGTTCCATCATCCCGTCTCTCTTTACACTTCTTCCAATTTATCACACACCGGCTTGGCTTCATATCACACAAGTAAAACGCACATACATTTCCTATCTACCTGATCTAATGCCACAGAAAAGAACCGACTACAGTACATTCTGCACATACTCCCCTCCCCTCTTTCCTTTCCTCTCCCCCATCACAATCGCAAATCTCAAAGGTGGATCACTCTCCATCTCCATTCGGGGTTCAGTACTTCTATATCTCAGACGCGCAGCCGCGCCACCCCTGTCCTGTTCCCATCTATCTACCCTTGGCGCTAAATTCGCCTGAACCCCTTTTCCCTTCAAGATGTTTCCAACAGAGCACACACAAAGAGGGGGAGGTTTCGATCGGAGAATTGTCTTATTCCAGTATTCCGGGACCGATCGGTGCGGACGGACGGTTTTATCGAGATGCTGGGCCGAGATAAATGATAGATCTAGAAGCCTTTTTCGGGAGGGAGGCTTTGCATGTGCACGTTTATGCCTTGGATGTTTTCATTGATTATGCTGACAGGAGTTCACGATGTGACAGGATCTTTGAATCCACGATGAGCATTACAATGAGGAAGGACGATATGTAGTAGAGAAAGCTTGAGATGATATCATTGACGCTATCCCGAGATATAAAGCAAAGCAAATCTATCTATCTGACTGACTGATTGAGGCTGATTATCTCCCGCGAAGAGAGGGACGTTCATCGGCCGCGCGTCAAAACGAAATCACACAAGCAGTGTGTAGTAAGATATCTACGGCTTGCAGCGACCCATAAATCGAGGATACAGACAACAGGTACGAACAGAGTGCTGCTTGCAGATCCAAGCAATGAATCTCTCCAGACCCAATCCGTAACCACCATGAGGAGAAGTACCATACCTATCATTTGGTTAGCAACTGCATGTCTTTGAAGGAAGGGAGAGAGGAAAACTTACTTTCGCTGCTCAGTGTACCAGTAGTACTCCTTTGGCGAGATACCTTCTCTCTTATACGCATCCATCAACTCCTGATACCCCTCCATTCTCATCGAGCCTCCAACAATCTCCCCAACACCCGGCATAAGCACATCAACACTTTCCGTAACCCGTGGGTCCAAGGGATCCTTCTTCATATAGAAAGCCTTGATCTCGACTGGGAAGTGGGTGAGGAGGATGGGTAGGTTGATGATATCGGTCATTCTTCGCTCGGCGGCCTCGGCGATATCGTCTCCAAAAACATGGGGGTTGCCTTCTTCGTTGAGGATGGGAGGGTCTTGGGCGTTCAACCAGTCGATGGCATCAGAGTATCTCATTCTCTTGAACGGTCTGGAAGGAGGTTGGAATTCGGGGTTGAGCTCCTTGATATAGCCAGCAATCTCCTTATCCTCCAAGATGGTGGTGATGACTCTGCTGATCATCTCCTCCAAGTGATCCAGCAAGTCGTCGAAATCAATGAAATCAAGCTCGGCTTCGACGTGGGTATATTCGGATAAATGACGACGAGTCAACGACTTCTCAGCACGGAATGACTTCTCGATGCAGTAAACATTTCCAAGACTGGGGATGCCGGTCTCGAGGTACAGTTGGGATGACTGGGTCAGATATGTTTTCTCGCCATAATAATCCAATTCAAAAAGGGTAGATCCGCCTTCAACTTGTGTTTGCACAAAAGCCGGTGGACTGATCTTGGTGAAGCGAAGCTCCTTGTATGCCTTCGCGAAAGCCCACTCAACAGCTGATCTAACCTTCATAACCGATGAAGCTGTATCTCCTCGAAGAACCAAATGGCGGTTGTCCAACATTGCAGAATCCCATTGATCTTGTTGAGCCGAGACTCTGTTGGTGATAGCATCCGCATCTGAAGGACTTGCGCCAATTACCTTGTAGTAATCGACGTGAAGCTCACGGCCATCCGGAGCAGTTTGGCCTGCCAGAACCTTTCTCATTTCACCGTACAGAGTAAGGGAGGTACCCTGGGCAAAAGTGAGAGCTTCGTAGGTCTTAGTCAAGTTGCCGGAGATAACACATTGTAAATGCCCATACCCATCAATCAATGTAAGGAAGGTTGCTTGTTTTTGTTGTCGTAGTCTGTGTATGCGTCCGGAGACCTTAACTCGCGTGCCCTTGACATCTCCCTCGCCCAATTCAACGTTCTTGTCCCCAATTGTGATCTTGACAGCCTTGGGCAGACTCGAGTCTTCAGTGAGGACAATCTTCTTCGCTTCTTCGAGGGTCTTTAGGCGTGCCTTCTCCTTCTCCTCCTCCTGAGCGGCTTGCTGTTGTTGTTTCAGGACTTTCTTCTTGTGCGCATCCAATGCGCTTGCAGCCTTCTTCACAGCAGCTTTGGCAGGTTCTTTCCATACAAGTCTCTCTGCTGGATCACCGTCTGCACTGACTGGACCAGTCACAGATGCGCGCGATTGGTATGTCTTCCCATCACTTCCACCCTGTTGAATGTATGCATATGCCAGCGACTTGTATGGTTTTGACTCTTCTCCAGTTGCCGTCTCGTCGTCTTTGCCGGCATCTGTATCGACATAAATGGTATCCATCTTCACTCGACTTGCGAGTTCTTGTACTGTGGCCATGTTCGTGGAAAGGTGTTATGTTGTTGTTCTCAATTGACAATTCTTGACTTTTTGGTGGGGGAGATACGCTGTGGTTCTAAAGACTCACCGCTTTGAGTCACCCCTCAGGGTGTGTCAGTATCCGAAACCCCTGAGATTTTAGTGGACTGGAAGCCATTTACGCGGACTCAACGCGCCGACGCGACGAAGCATCATCGTCTTTGTCCCGCGTGTCTCCCAAGCTCGGTGTTTTGATTTCTTGATTGCGCTTCTTCCTTTCTGCCAACTGTAACACAAATCAACAAAGCGAAGTTAAAAGAACGAAGTAGGACTTCGAATCTGCCTAAAAGTGCTACTTTTCCAACAGCAAGCCCGACTGTTGCCTTCAGGTAGCAGGCAAGCTAATCCTCATCTCTCTTCGCCATTCTCCGATGAACTCAGTCTTCTACAACCACAACCTCTTCATACTTAATTGTGGCTTCTCAAAGATTGATCGGCACACTCTTTACGCAGAAATTGGTTCTTAGGTCATTCAAGATGCCTCCCAAACAGGCAACACTGGGGTACGTTAAAGATTCCCAAACCACCTTGGGGTGGGTCAGACTTTCGTATGGTGAAGGAATTTTGCTAATGCATATTTACAGTAAATTCTTTGGAAAACCTAATGGCACAAATGCTCCAGCCAAGCAGTCGAAGCTCTCTTTCTCTACCAAACCCACAAGTGTCACCCCTAGTTCCAGTGCGGCCAAGGAGAACGAGGATACTGAGATGAAGGATGAGGAGTCAGATACTGAAGTTAAACCAAGACCGAAGAAAGAGGAAGTCATTGATTCGAAGCAGAATGTAAAACCTGGAACTGGTAGGCAATTATCAGCTAGAACGTTGTTCTGTGCTGACTTAGTCGTAAACAGAGACGAAGAAGCGATCAAGATCCCCACCACCTGTAGAAGTCAAATCGGAGAAGAAGGAAAAAGTCAAGACGGAAGACATCGAGGAGGAGGAAGACGAAGATGAGGAGCCGGTTCTGAAGCGACCTCGCCGCATTGCGGATACGAAAAAGGAAGTGAAAATGGAAGAGGAGGTTGAAGAGAAATCCGCGCCCAGATCCAAGTCAGAGCCCAAGACCAAAGCAAAGGCGAAGGCAGCCCCTATGAAGGCTTCAATGCCGCCACCAGCGAAAAACGGCAAAAAGGCGGTCAAGGAGGAAGATGAAGATGACGATGTTGATGAAGTTAGTTCAAGCTCCACGAGAAGAGCATCTAACGCTTCTTCAGTTTCTGAGGTCGAGGAAGAGATGGAGGAAGATGAAGAGGACGAAAAGCCCGAAGTTGCGGCCAAAACCCGTGAGAAGATTCAGACAACGCTTAAGGCCAAGGCGAAGGATCCATATCCAGACTGGAAACCTGGAGAGCCCGTACCGTATGCCGCTCTCTGCACAACATTTTCCCTTATCGAGATGACTACGAAGCGACTGGTCATAGCAGCACACTGTTCGCTTTTCCTTCGTCAAGTTCTCAGATTGACACCAGACGACATGCTGCCAACCGTGCTTCTTATGATCAATAAGCTAGCTGCAGATTATGCTGGAATTGAACTTGGAATCGGCGAATCGTTGATTATGAAAGCAATTGGCGGCAGTACCGGGCGGAGTCTGGCAATCATCAAGGAAGACCAGAAGCAAATTGGTGATCTTGGTTTGGTCGCTGTCAAGAGTAGAGCCAACCAACCAGTGATGTTCAAGCCGAAACCATTGACAGTTCGAGCTGTGCACAAAGGACTAATGGATGTTGCTACAACATCTGGAGACGGAGCTCAGGGCCGGAAGGTTGATCTGATCAAGAAGCTACTTGCTGCAGCGGACATAAACATGTCTGGCAAGGTTGACATCAATAAGGACAAGGGAGGAGCAAGTGAAGCAAAGTTTATTGTACGTTTTCTTGAAGGAAAATTACGTCTTGGTCTTGCCGAGAAAACCGTCCTTGTTTCTCTGGCACAGGCCATGGTATGCCACGAAATTGAGTCTAAGGGATCTGGAAAGGTTCCAAGTACGGAGCAATTAGCGACGGGAGAATCAATACTGAAGGCTGTCCACAGGTATGTTAGTCCTCTGAAATTGTCCTTTTTATACTGAAGTTTGTAGTGAACTGCCCAGTTACGATGTGATCATCCCAGCAATGTTGGAACACGGTATCTTCAACCTTCGGGATAATTGTAAACTTCAACCTGGCGTACCACTAAAGCCCATGTTAGCCAAACCGACCAAGGCTATCACAGAAGTATTGGATCGATTCGAAAATCAAACCTTTACTTGCGAATACAAGTATGATGGCGAGAGAGCTCAAATCCACTACGTAGCAAAGGACTCCCCCCAACAATACCGCGGGCCTGCTTCAGCAGCTACCAAAACAGAAAGCGGGGGACTCGCCGCAATCTTTTCCCGCAACTCCGAGGACCTCTCCAAGAAATACCCCGATATCCTCGCCAAACTTAATACTTGGGTCAAGCCAGACACGAAGAGCTTCGTTCTCGACTGCGAGACCGTGGCATGGGACCTGATCGAGAAGAAAGTCCTTCCCTTCCAACAGCTGATGACTCGTAAGAAGAAGGATGTCAAGATTGAAGATGTGAAAGTCAAAGTCTGTGTCTTTGCTTTTGATCTCCTCTTCTTGAATGGAGATGCAGTAGTTGGCAAATCACTACGCGAGCGTCGGGAGCTTCTGCATGCATCTTTCATGCCTGTGGAAGGAGAGTTTACATTCGCTACCAGTATGGATGGGCAAGAGATCGACGAGATACAGCAATTCCTCGATGAGAGTGTCAAGGCTTCTTGTGAGGGTCTTATGGTGAAGATGTTAGATGGCGCGGAGAGTGGATATGAGCCTAGCAAGCGCAGTAGGAATTGGCTCAAGGTATGTCTCAACCGCTCTTTACCTCTGATCGCTCATCTGGGACGAAGCACTACTAACTCCCACCTAGATCAAAAAAGACTACCTCTCCGGAATAGGCGACTCCCTCGACCTCGTCGTTCTCGGCGCCTACCATGGTAAAGGCAAACGCACTTCCGTCTTCGGCGCCTTCCTCCTCGCCTGCCACAACCCCACCACCGATACCTACGAAACAATCTGCAATATTGGCACTGGCTTCAGCGAAGCCCTCCTCCTAAGCCTGCACGCGGAACTCTCCCCCTTAATCATTGACCGCCCCAAACCCTTCTACTCGCATTCTGCCGGGAGTGCGCACCAACCTGATGTCTGGTTCGAGCCTAAGGTCGTCTGGGAGGTCAAGACTGCGGATTTGACGCTTAGCCCGAGGTATAAGGCGGGATGCAAGGAGGCGCTTGAAGGAGGAGGGGACAAGGGAATCAGTCTGCGCTTTCCGAGGTTCATCAAGGTCCGCGATGATAAGAAGCCGGATATGGCGACGAGTTCGAGGCAGGTAGGGGAGATGTACAGGAAGCAGGAGAGTGTGACGAAGAGTAAGGGCCCGGCCGTTGATGACGACTTTGAGTACTGAGTGAGTATGATGATTCGACTGTGCGGGATTAGAGAAGTGAATATGTGCTGTGCTGTGCTGTGCTGTATGGGTCTATTGATTTGTTGTTCTTGGAAGGAACACTTCTACTCGCTTGTTATGGTTGGTATGGTTGCGGATAAGGGCAGGCGAAGCGAGACCCTCATCTCATCTTTTCTATTCAGATCTGAACGGGATGGGCAATAGTGCAAGGAGTGCAAGGTTAGGCGTTACAGGCTTTGCTTTCTCATGAACCACTCTATCCGGCTCGCTGGGGAAAAGTGGGCGATTTTGTGTGCGGAGAGGGAGACAAATCATTGTATCTGGCTCTTGGCTGTATGGATGGGCATAAATAGCTTCAAAGACTTCACATCGCTTTCTTGCATATGTTCTGTCCTCGCTGAAGTTCCAGTTGCAACGTAATGCACTAAGGTAGATAGACAGCTGGTTAGCTGATTAGCTTGATATAAATAAATGACTATTTGTGTTCAGAATGTGAATGTGAATTTAAAAAATACAAGTCTCCATGTTCACTCACATATTTCAGCTCAGTCTTTACATTTACACCTCCGTAGTTGATCTTACCTGACATTATTGAATACAGGTAGGTAATATAACGCAAATGAGACCACGGAAGGAATATCAGGGTTAAATTTTTCTTCTCATCTCAGTATCATTTCACTAATCTACAACCGGCCGGTATCTGTGAATTTCTGAAGGTCTTAACATGATTGATTTACTGGAAAACCATGCAAAGAACACGCCATTTTTTGGTTGCATGCCACGCTGCCTGCATCTGCATAGCATTGCGTAGTGTAGTATAACATAGCGTTACTGCTGTGCCTGCATTTTTCTACATCTACACATATGAACATCCATCTGTAGTGTACTGTATCTGCTCCGCAGGAAGTAAGTACAACATGAAGCCACAGCTACCGTGCTCCGGCCCATGCTAAGTCGCATATGCCTCGTTGGCACAGCGGATGTGAGTTGCAGAGATGTGGGAGTCGGGATACAGCAGGTATTCTCGGTGTGTGTTGAATGGAACTGAATGTTGGTTGTATGGGCCAGAGGTTTCGGTACTGGAAGGGGATATGGGCTGATTCAGTTGGGTTGTTTTAGTTTGGGTTGAACGTGAAGTCGTACAGAATCAACACCCTCTTCTAGTCCTCCACTCTTACCCAGCTTGTCTGTGTGTATATTGCGTTGTCTGAGCACGACGTCTAGATATATTGGACTAAGCTGTGAAAGGCGATTGAGCTGAGAGTCTGGACTTCATGTCGTCATGTCCGTACATGTATCTTGGCCTCGAGAAGTTGGAGATCGGTACTTTCTACCAAAGCAAAAGACATGATCCGGAATAGTCAGAATAAGTGCTTGCCGCTCGTCGAGGTGTATATGCCGGAAAATTCGGGGCCAATTGGCTACCTTGGTTTTCAAAACCCCCATTGTAAAGTCCATAGTTCATCTCCTCGACTCTTCAATCCTTCCCCTCGTTCTCGAAATGTCCACCACTACTCGACTTCCCCTCATACAGCAACCGCCTCCTTCACACCCTCCCTCACAGTCCCCGCCTCCGCAACCAATGCCTTCGCCTTATACTTCCTGGCTCGTCGAATCTGTATCTCCAGCGCTCGCATCTGCAAGCTAATACTCGCGAGGCGCGGGATGGAACTCTCGACGACTTGGATGGAAGTGGATTGAGCTGTTCGGAGAGCGCTGGGAATACTGAAGCCGAACATGCGGATTGGGTCTGGGGTTTTGTTTTGGGAGGGAAGAGGAATTTTGGGAGGCGAGTTGTTGTCGGTGTCTGGTGAAGTGTCCTTCGAGGACCGCGTTCCGATGTTGACCTTCTCCATGCCTTCTGCAATATCTTCTGCCTCATCCTGGTCGTTGACATCTTTCTCAACCTTGTCCTCTGCCTTGTCTCCTGGAGCATCGCCCATCGCTGCAAATGATTCCGCTCCGACCTTCACAATCTCAAAATCCACCGTCTCGTCTTCAGCATCACCCGTCACTCTGCATAGCCTGCCAGGCGTCATAGCCCTGCGATCATAAGATTCCCTCCCATAACTCACGCCTCTCTCAGCCTGGAAATTGGCTCGAGCAATATTCGCGTAGACCTAGAATACAGAGCAAAAGTCAATATTCATTCCAGTAAAGTAAAGCAGAGTAAGCAGACATAGTGCTGAAGAGCAAAGACTAAAGAGCAAAAAGGGGATCAAGTGCCGCAAGACCCAGCCGCAAGCCGCATAGGAGAAATTTTTAGAGTTTCCGGGGAATAGGGCCATACCGAAGACTGGAGCGAGCCAAGAGAGCCACGAAGAGAGGTGTACTCGTCTAACAGGGTGAGATAGCGGACGAGCAGAGAGTCGATCTCGTCCGAGAGGGCTCGAGAGTCTGTCGCCATTGTTCCTGTTGAAATGCTGCGTGTCTAGAGCGGCTGGAGAGTTTGCGATAGGATGTGGGATTGTGACGAGGGCTTGCAGGAGTCTAGAATTGAGGGAGGTGAGCTTAGGTTCGTGATAGCTAGCGATTGGCGTGTTGGGCCACGCGAGCGACGCGTTTGTGCTGGGATGTCCGTGTGGGAGGTTGAGAGGAGGGATTGGATGGAAGTGAAGATGAGTAGATTCTTAGAGGGTAATGGAGGATGATGCGATGGAATGTCCTTGTAGGGGAAATGAAATGAAGGTAGCTAGGAGGGAGAGGAGAGGAGAGGAGATATAAAGTTTCCTACATAACGGTGTTCTTCTCTGAGTCTCTTCTCCATACATATCAAGAACTTGAACCCCACAGCCCACCTTTTTCTCCTTCCTGCACTGCCCTTCTCTCATCACTCCAGCTCACTTCACCGCCTTTGATATCATATCAATCCACCACTATCAATTGTGGCTGGAACTCAACAAAAGGATCATCTTGTCTCATTTCAATTCTTTAATTCTTACTGGACTTTTTCTTCGCTATCGAAATTGCCCTGGATCTAGACAGTCCGTTGTTGATCTCGGATACTACTAAGAATCCCTAAACAGGCAGCCCTCGATCGCCGTTCGTTTCACGAGCCTCTTTCTGCTGCAAACCCTTGGATCCGCCGATGATCCCTTGATCCTGAATTGTCCCGATCAATCAATCAATCAATCAATCAATCAATCAATCAATCAATCATCAATCCCGGAACCTGCACTGTACACGAGCCGCCTTGTATTGTACCAAGGACTCTGCATATCGACTGTTGGACTGCACCAATCTGCATCAACTGTCCCAGCTGCACTGTGCTGCACGGCGGCACCTGCAAGCCATTCAACAACACTTCCAACCCCCTGCCCTATCTGCGCAGCCTCCCTACTCAATACAGACAGACTATTGTCGCCTGGCTGCCTCAATTATTTGTACAATACGAGCACTGGACGCGTTATCGCTGCACTGCTGCGTCGACTTCCTTCTTTGTCCTCCTCCTGTTCTGAATCATTTGCTGTCTGATCCAGGATTCCCCCGATCCACTTCTCTACGCTTTCAATCCACTCGACCGGTCCCAGGAAACGACAATCCGTCGCCCGGGCCGCCTCTCTCCTATCCAATCCTTGCGACAATCAAATCAAATCAACAACCAACGTACCTCCGTACCTACCCTACTGGACCATACCGTAACGAATGACATCCTGATCGATATTCAACCTCACCTCCTGACCTGTCTACACTCGATCCCTTCTTGTCTTCCACCGCTCGCTGAATACGGTCGCTGAACTCCCAATCCGGTCTGCTACTTCCTGCTGTGCTCAAACGCTGCTATTTTAGCCGCACTCCCACTACCTGCAGTCCAATCCCATCCAGCCCAAACCAGGCCAAACCGAAAAGGGTCAGCTCAGCTACTTATCGGCCTGGATAGCCATAACACATCTTCGTCTCGTCCTCATCCGTCGTAACATCCAACGTCGCCCATCTCCCGAACGATCTCCCACCGACCCCCGAGTTGACCTCTCCGTGCGCAGTCAGTGAGCAGATATCACCCAAAGAGTGTAGCGGTACTTGGTTTGCGCAGTGCAGCGTCATCGTCTCAGCTCGGCGATCGAACGAAGGAAGGGTAGACAGCGGAACAATGGTCGTCGCAACAATAAAGTGTGTACATCCCAACATCTGCGACTCCTCGGACGTGCCCAGGATAGCTTCAGAATCATATGATTGCAATGGGGATGTCATGAACACAAGCTAATGGCAAATCTGTAGATGTGTGGTCGTCGGTGATGGTGCCGTGGGCAAGACTTGTCTTCTCATCAGCTACACGACAAACAAATTCCCTTCCGAATACGTTCCCACAGTCTTCGATAACTATGCCGTCACTGTAATGTGAGTTGATCCATCTGCTATCTCCATTCCTCCCGTCATTCCCCATCCCAATATCTGAGTGTGCAGGTCTGATACTTTGATAGGATTGGTGATGAGCCATATACACTAGGACTCTTCGATACCGCCGGACAAGAAGATTACGATCGACTACGTCCATTATCATATCCCCAAACTGACGTCTTCCTCGTCTGCTTCTCCGTCACCTCACCTGCATCCTTCGAGAACGTACGGGAGAAATGGTTTCCCGAGGTCCATCACCACTGTCCCGGAGTTCCCTGCCTGATCGTTGGTACGCAGACCGACTTAAGAGACGATCCTAGTGTCAGAGAAAAGCTGGGGAAGCAGAAGATGAGTCCGGTCAAGAAGGAGGATGGTGAGAGGATGGCGAAGGAGTTGGGTGCGGTAAAATATGTGGAGTGCAGTGCTTTGACGCAGTACAAGCTGAAGGATGTCTTTGATGAGGTAGGTATCGATTGGAGAATGGGGGATGGAAATGCTGACATCACATAGGCAATTGTTGCAGCTCTCGAACCCCCAGCACCGAAGAAGAAACACAAGTCTTGCTTAATCTTGTAATGCGGTCCGATTCAGTTATCCAGTCCAGCCCTCGACGAGCGATCTTCCTTCTTCCCATCCCAATCACAAATTAGAAATCCGCTACCGATCTGTCAACACTCAATCCGTCCATCCGTCACATTCCAATTCAATACAATTCCACTTCACAAACGAAAACTTTTTTTCCGAATCCTTCAACATTCCGGAGCAGGGAAGAGTTGGGGGGCTGCAAATATGGGGGTCTTGAAGGCGATACAGTCGCACAGCAGGGCGAGTCAGTCGTGAAAGGAAGCTCAGGAGTTGAAAGCTAGGAGGGAGTGGAAGTCAAGCAAGCAAAGTTCGATCCAATTAAATAAAGAGAGTAAGAAAGACAGAAAGCAGGGAGTTCCTGGGGTCCATCATATTTTGATCTGTGTTTTTTTTTCTTGCTCTCTTCTCCCGTCCTCTTTTTTTTTGTTATCTTTTTGCATTGGGGAGTGAATTGGGTTTTTGGGAGTGTTTTGAAGGAAAGAAAGACACAGCAGGCAAGCAAATAGGGCTGGTGTGTATACAGACTCAGGTGGTGCTGGTGCAGAATTGGAATTTTTACAATTTCTGGGTGTTCTTTCTAGTTTGTATTTTTCTTCTCGAGAGGCTATGTTTGAGATTATGGGAGTAAGTAGTCGGAGTTGAGATGAGGGTTGGTTTTTGAGGTAGGTCAAGTTTTCTTTACACTACTTTTGTTTACCTGTGGCAGATGCTTCTCCTCGATGCTTCTTGGTCCTTATTTCTTAGGTTCAGATCTTCATTGAGAATGGTAGCAATCGAGCTGTTGGTTCCTGCTCTAGTCGGGTTTGCTTTTGCTTTGCTCTGCTTTTAGGGAAGTAGGTAAGTATTTCCTCTCAACTTTCCGTGGCAGAGGTAAATTTAATTTCCTGATACTATCATCATGTTCTTCATTATCAATAGCTGCGATATGACATGGCCGGTTGAGTGATGGGTTCAGCCCATCTTTTTCTCTTGTTTCGACTTTTCATTCGATCTTTTCTTTCCTTTCTCAATGGTGTTTTCTTAAACTTTTTTGGTCCTTCCTTCTTTCTAATAGCCAGGCCATCTCATAGTATCGTAGGTGTGGGTGAATGGTTATCGTCCTGTATCCGTTGGAGGCCTGTTGAAGGTTGAAGTTTGAAGTTGCGGAAGATATTTCTTAGTAGAGTAGAGGCGTGGAAGTGGAGTAGCACAATATATTTATACACTTACTGTGGGTGATAAGTAGTAAGTAGTAATTAATGATACTAATCTTCTTATTTATCGGAATCGGCATGCGGTACCGAAAAAGTAAATCCACCTGTAAGTCGACAACATCATCGCATCATAACGGCCATCGGAATACCATACAAATAGCTCCATCTCGGAATAGGCGTTCGCTTCAGAGGCCAATTCTTGTCTCAAAAGTGGGAGATACAGTACTGCCGTGATGTCTCTTACTGTACAGAGTGAGTCGGCATTCGATAAGCCATGCCCGGTGGGCCAAGTCAGTCTGATAACGTAATCGCTTCGACATTCTTTCTTCTCTCCTAATAATAACATCCATAGCTCAACACTTCTGAAATCTTACCTTTCCTCATATTCATTCTTCTTTTCGTCCTGATTTCTTTGAAGAAGATGAGGTTCTCGCCCCTCGTACTGGTAACGGTCGGTGCGGCTTTGGTGAGCGCTCATGAACACCATTACCACGGCGGAGAAGAAAAAGAAATCCCGTTGCATGAGAGGGAGTTTGTGAGGGACTCGGCGGAGGAGTTGGAGAGGAAGTGGGGGTTTGAGGTTGGTCTTTTCACTTGTTATTCTACTTCCATTGTATTATTGTTTGGAAAGTGTTTTGCAAATAGATCGGATTATTTTCGCGCTTAGACTTTTTTCTGTTCGAAGGTGGGGGCAGAAGAAGTCTTCAAGTTGGGAATTCGGAGCGGGATTTCGTGATTTGTGCGTGTGTTGTTTGTCTTCTGGTCAATGTTGAGATCTACCTACTGCAGACTGGGATAAGTGTTATTTGTCTGCGCTGGTTCTATGATATCCATCTCTTTTTCTTTATCTCTTGGCGAGAGTATGAATGAAAGATTCAATGCATTTGCATAACTGCTCTGGGTTGGCTTTGGCTATGTTTACGAGCTCGATCCAATGCTAGAAAGTACCTGAGGATGAACAAGCGGTGTTGTCATGTATTTACATATTTATTGGTCGTAGATAAATTTCGCCGTCTTGGTCTCTCACGAAGGATGGAAACGGCTCCTGATCTTGCTATTAGCACTTTAGGAGAGAAGTGAACATCCCAGTATCATCTTTGCGTAGTGGCATGTTGACTTTTGAGCTCCTCAACGCCCCTTTCCTCTCTAATTTTGTCTGAGTAGTGCCTAGTCGAAGCACTCACTGACAGAATGATCACTTCCAATTTTCTTGTGATTTGCTGCTCCGTTACATCTCATTTGCAATCTTCCAACTGTGTTTGTTCACTTCAAAGATCAAAGACTAATGTGAAAGGCAGTGGGGTTTCAACGGCGTCAACTCATTCGCACATCTAGAACATGTCAAGTGTCTCACCAAACCAGAGACACAATTTGATATCGGTATCATTGGAGTTCCATTCGACACAGCTGTTAGTTACAGACCAGGTCCGTCCTCTATCATACTTCCCCTTAGTCTTTCTAACATCAACAGGCGCTCGATTCGGTCCTCGTGCGATCCGAGCAGCTTCTTCCCGCCAAACATCTTTTCGAGGCTTCAATGCTCGGGCAGCAATAAATCCCTACTCATCATGGGCCACTATCCTCGACTGCGGTGACATCCCCGTCACTCCCCTCGACAACGCCATGGCACTCACTCAAATGACATCCGCCTACCTCGAACTCGGACACCGCGACCCCCTCTCCTCAACCCTCAAATACCCCAAACTCATCTCCCTCGGCGGCGACCACTCACTCGCCCTCGCCGCTCTCCGCGGCCTAAATAAAGTCCACGGCGGCCCTATCGCAGTCCTCCACTTCGACGCCCACCTCGACACATGGCACCCAGCAAAATACCCCTCTCCATGGCCAAGTGACCAAGCACAGTTCAACCATGGCAGCATGTTCTGGATTGCTTCCAACGAGGGGTTGATATTGAACGGCTCGTCCGTCCATGCCGGCCTCCGCACTCGCCTCTCAGGCGACGACTGGGCCGACTTCGAAGACGACACCAATCAAGGCTTTCTGCGCATCTCTTCAGACGACATTGACGATCTAGGTACGAAAGGAGTTATATCCTCCATCTTAAACCGCATCGGCACCACAACACCCGTCTATCTCTCCGTCGACATCGACGTGCTCGATCCAGGCCTCGCACCCGGTACCGGCACGCCCGAAGCAGGCGGCTGGACGAGTCGCGAACTGATTAAGATTCTGAGGGGCATTGAGGGGTTGAATGTTGTCGGCGCGGATATTGTTGAGGTTGCGCCTGCGTATGATGGTATTGGCGAGCAGACTGCGTTGGCGGGCGCGCAGGTTGCGTATGAAATTTTGACGAGTATTGTTAAGAGGGGATTGGTGGATATGGGGAGGGAGAGTGAGGTGAGGATTAGAGATGGAACGGGGATGCTGGGGACGGGCGAGGTGGTGAAGGAGAAGGTCGGCGGCAAGGGGAAGGATGAACTGTGAGGAGTGGAGAGGTGGGAAAGGAGAAGATAGTGCGTTGGAGTGTAGATGGCTGATGAGCATCATACAGAAAAGGAGAGGTGCAAGTATTTGTAGACGAGCGGAGTTGCACTGGGTAAGAGAATATTTTATTTATCTGGCGTTTGATGATGAATGGGGCAGGCCGACAATAGTAACGGATTACGATCTCGATGACTGTAAGTGAGAACGACAGCAACGTCTCGGACAAATTCTGGAAATAAACTAATTTATTCAAGTATCTCCGTTCTCGCAATCTTCGGTATCAACCTGTCGTAAGTTATTTTTGGCTTGCCCTTTGCTATCTCATCTGTCTCTAGTCGCTGGGAAAACAGATGAAGTTCTACAAGGCACTGCCCAATCTCTCAAACTTACAAGAATTCTTCAGAGACTGCTCAGAGGAAAAACTACAACATAATTTTTCAACTGTACTGTACTCTTGTTGTAGAAATTAGAAATATAAGTCGCATCTTCTTCGAACAAAGAGGAACGAGACTTGTCCTACGTCCATCGGATAGAAGCTGAGTGCAGCTGTCCGTTTGCAATCCTCGCTTGCGGCATTGGATGAAGCGGGCGTTTGGTACAGTAAGTTGCCCGAGGGCATTATGAGATGCAACATCGACCCACAACAGGAAGCAAATGTTCTAGAAATAAGTACTGCTGTCCTCCACCGGATTTGCGACATGTTCTGCCTACTGTTCTCTTAGACACGTCTGTCAAGTAAATTTCCAATGTCCGTCGAACCTTCGAAATTTCGAGATCGTATTGAAGCGAAACATGCAGTACCAAGAGACTCACCTGCTCTTGACACAACAGTCATCGACGAAAACCTCGTCGCCTCCATTTCCCGGCTCCTGACTGACCACGGCATCCCCTGCATTTTATGGGGAAATTATCTTCTTACAGTTTATGGAGTTCCGTCAATTGTTAATGTGAGTGCTTGACTTTACCCTATCTAGACCCACGGCGTTGACTTGATGTAGTCCATCGATTTTATGGTTCCCGATGAAATGGTTGCGGCATCAGTATCAGCGCTTTCAAATACTGGGTTAGCGACTTGCAGTGAACCAAAGACATGCACTGTTGTGGCTGAATCACGGGCATCGCCACCTCCCGCAGCTCATTACCACATCATCGACTCGGAGCTTTCAGTATGCATATACCAGAAATCGTCGGCATTTTGGTTTCTCCCAAGCTTAGAACTATCTTGCACATCGAAATCTCAGCCGGCAGATATCATCTTGGCTTCTGACTCCCGCCTTCCAGGTCCACGACCGGGCAGGGGACATGGCCGTTTCAAAGCAGACACCTTCCCTGTATGCATTCCGAGTGCGCACCGTCTTTTAGAAGCATACCTTCGACTTATTGCGAAGCCACGAGAACCCGATTACGAGTGTTTCTGGATGTCTATGGAGATCTACATTGAGGAATATGTGGACAGAGATGGATATTTGGATGAAACTGCTTTGGATAGTCGGTGCAGACTGTTCTATTCAGCCTTCAAAGCCGGCAAGAAACCCATTGAGATTCTTGCAGAAATGAAGGCTAGTCCTTTATCTGTGGAATGAATGATATCTTAGAAATTGTAACAACTTTCACCATGATTCATTGGTATCGCGGAGCCGAAAAAGTCGCAGCGTCTTTCGAAACAGGCACGGTACTGGCATTGTGAGTCTTCATTTGACATACTCATGCGTGGAGAGTGGATATGAAAGGTTTGGAGGAAAGAAGATAGGGAAGGGAGGATAAACAATTAGATATAATGACTAATATCCTGAATCTCGAGGTGATAGAGGGCAGCAATATTAAAGTATTTCAGAAAGTGAGAATCAGAGAAGCTGTTCTTGACCAGACTTGCTCTTGGCTTTCCTGCAATCTACTAGGGTCCTGTGCAGGAATCTGTGGCCGCCACCCAGACCCTGACATTACTACATAGTAGACTTGTTGAATAATTACAGAACATCCAAGCGTAGTAAAATGAGTAAGATAAAAATCATTATATACTATATCTACTTTAAGTAAGATTTACAAGAAGGTCGCGGACGTATTCAATTGTTAGAAGTAATAGAAGTTTGGGGCCGGCCCACAAATTCCGGCTGGTCCCAAGCCAAGAGCAGGGGGGGGCGACACTTGAAAAATTTTACTGAGTATAATAATTAAAATAACAAACTTTCTGCCACAAATCAGCCTCTGACTCGCTCAGTTGGCTACACCCTCGGTCGTCTAGTTGGTTTATGGCGTCCGGCTGTAATTGTTCAGTCTCACCGGAATGTCGCGCGTAAGTGCCACATCCACAAAATACAAATTTCTCTCAGACAGCTGTTAACAGTTGTACAGGTTCGACTCGCGCCTGAGGGACATCTCTTTTTGGATCTTTTTGGTTTGGCTGGGCTTGTGGGAATCATCCGGCAAGCGAAGATGCTTTTAGTGTGGTGTAGTGTGGGGGTGTACCAGTGAATTTAATGGTCAATAGTGGGTGCATCGGTGGCGCAGCTCAACCTTCTTATCCGTGGGCTTGATCCCTCGCTAAAGTTCTTGGGTCAACCTTACTGTTTACATCCATTTGGAGAGCTACTAGCGGCTCGTCTATCCTTCTATTTGCTATTCTTATAATTTTGGATACTCATAAGATTAAGTATAAAGTTAAATAATCCATGTTCAAATCTATGATTCATCTCAGGTCCGCGAGGATATTGCTCGCAGTGCAGCACTGTCGGGACTATCCATTTATGATGATCACCAATCCTATCGTAATCATCACAGAACAGACAAGGAGCATCCAAATACAGATATTCATCTGCTTTGCTTCATCTTACGTTGCTCCCATAGTATTCTGACACTGCTATCCCCTACTCTAACTGATTGTCTCACGGTCACAACTCACAAGTCATATATCAAACAGGTCCATTGAATATATATCTATTAAAAGGTACATACTAATTTTTGGCACCGCGTCTACGATACAATACCCGAATCCTCGCCCCTCGCAGACCGCCTCTTCATTACCGAGAATTGCAACCACCGCCCCAATCCTATCCTCCGACCACCCCGCTCCTCCCTAATAATCTTACCCTGCTGCCCCTTCTCAACCGTCCCACCAATAACTCGTCCCTTAACACCCTGTTCCATCTTATCAAGATCATAATTCCTCATCAGCAAGCTCAGCAAGAAGATCGGCACTGTAACGCAAATCGCGATGACGAGCAGTGTGTGCATCGTCTCCTGATACGCTCTATTGATCGCCTCGCGCTCAGGCGAGCCCATAGCATACACAACAGCATTGTTGATATTGTTGTAGATCGCTGTTGCGTTGCTCTTTACCGCCTCGGGAAGATACTGGTTCAGTTTCGTCGGAATGTTCTTACTCCAGATTGCACCGGAAATTGCTGAGCCAACTGCACCACCGAGCTCAACGCAAGTGAGGAACACAGCTGTGGTGACAGCGACGTGCCGATGGTCTGTGCTGGTTTGGACTCCTAGTTGTGCTGGGACGTTGATCATGCCTCCGCCGATACCAACTGCAATTTGTGTGCCGACTAGAGCGCCAGTTGAGACACCCATGGTCCGGTATCTGATCATGAGACCGATGCCCATGATGTAAATGCATGTGCCAAGTAAAACATATGGCTTGTAGTATTTGGTGTATTTGATAAAGAAGGAGATGATAATGGAGGAGACGGTTGAGGAGAAGGAGAAAGTTTGGACGATTCGGCCGGCGGATGTGACGGATTCGCCTTGTACGACGATAAGATATGAGTAGAAATATGGCTGAACGGAAAGGTAGAATACCACTACATGATGTCAGAAGTGGAGATTATACAATGCAGCGGAACTTACTGAAGTAGAAGAACCCAACACCACAGCCAGCACTGCAAGTGCGAGACTTGAGGAGATGCATTGGAATCAATGGGTGCGGAGCGAGCGTCTTAATGTTCTCCCAGAATGGAAAAACAACGAAACAACTTATCCCGATGACAAGCATGGCGATGATTTTCCCGGATGCCCATCCAAATGACTATCTTGATGCGATAGTGAGGGATATGAGGATGAGTGCAAATGCTGCACTCAGAAGAAGGATACCGCCCATATCAAGGTCGAACCACAGATGCTTCACGACCTGCCACGCGCTCATGCCCTTGAATTGAGATTCGGTAGTCAAGCCAATCTTTTTTGCTTTGCGATTATTCAAAAACAAAGACAGCGCAAGCGGCATAAACATAACCGGCAAAATGACACACCAGATTCCATACCCCCATCTCCACGTCGTCGTGCTCAAAATATCATTCCCAATCAGCGACCCAATCCAGACCGTGATCAAGAACGGAATATCCGGTAAACTAGATCACAGCGCCCTATTCAACAGATCACTCGTATCAGCGATGGAAATCTGCTGCAGGATCTGCAACCCCGTGCTGCCTGCCGAGTAGAAGATCTGGGCTGCGGCGAAGGTCTCGACGTTCGTGGAGACGGCCATTTGGATGTAGCCGGGGACGTAAAGGAGGATGGTGCAGGAGAAGGCTTCGAGACGACCGAATACGTCGGCTACTTTGGCCATGGGCGTTTTGATCACAGCTGAATCTCGTAAATATTTGTAGAACATAGAGAGGGAAATAGTAAGATCGCACCATTAACCACTCCTTGCACCACATAGACGGTCGAGATCAAAGAATGTGTTTGGAAGGAACTCGTCGCGAATACCGATACTGACTGAACTTGCCCTTCCAGAGACGTCGAGAATGCCATAAGGAAGATACCAGCAGCAGTCAGTCAACCTATCAACCAATCCTAGGAAAATGTTATTCAAAAAAAGGAGGAAAAAAAGGCACGAACGCACCTGATATAAGCAAATATCAAACCCCATTTCGTCCATGTCATGGCCACGGCCTCCATATTCCTCACACCATTCTGCGTATCTTCATCTGGTGTACTAGCCCCAGGGCTATGTATTGACTCGGCATCGAAATTCTCGACGTCTTTTTGATTAACCTGTCCATTTCCGCGGTGAGCAGTACTGCTTCCGCTTTGTACAGAAGGCTGGCTTTCGGATCGGCAGTCAGAGAGAGTGTCCATCTGGACATCTTTCTGTTCGCGTGGTGTGGGATCCATCTTATGCTAACCAAACCCTGATTGACTTCAACAAGTAATCATGAGGACGAGAAACAAGAAGTGCAGAGATACATTTCAGAAAAAGAAAAGAATGTAAATCTGATTATTGTCTGGAGATCTGATAAGATGGGTGTGGAAGGCCCTTAGTGCTAGACTAGGAGATCGTCATCCCATCGGTCCCAAGGATCTGCGAATTCGCGCGTGCAACTGCGTGCAGAGTGGTTTTAGTGATGGCGCCAGTTCAGTCCGTCGATTAGACTGTTGCAGTTTATGACGGAAGCCAACGGGAATGGCGGCAAGGAGGAAGATTGGAGGAGGGAAATGTCGGACATCATCACTGTCGCGATTTGAGACTGGGAACTTTGAATGTTGACTTGTAGGAGCGAAGTAGTAGTCTCAAGGAATCAAATAGTGCTACCTCAATAAGTCATTGATTTGACGAGAAAAAATAAAATGGTTTGGAGGAGAGGCAAAAGGGGAAAACATTAAAGTTCATTTTGAAGAAAATAGTGGGCTGGGCTGCGGTACGCTTAATTGCCAACTCCCGGCACCATGGTAGCAAGCAGCCGTCCATCATTAGACCCATTAGTATTAGCCACGATACAATTCTGTCTTTCGTATTTCTTTCCAAGACTTTCTGATGCTGGAAACATATGTGGCAGAAAAAGTCAGAATTCAAAGAAGACTCGTAAAAACCTAGAAAATGGAAATGTATGAAAAGAAAAAGAAGACTTTATGGGGATCATTAAACGAGAATCCAAAAGCTACATCAACACAGGAGTTTAAAACAAAGAAACCACGCGTTAGAATGCCTCAGAGCACCTGCAATACCTAGAACAGGCTACCAGACTTAAGAGGTGGAAGTGTCTATCTATAAAAAGTCTATCAAAGTCTTCAACCCCTCCTCCCACGCTTCTTCCACACATAAGGCATGATATCCGTCTGATGTATTCCATGGAGAATATCAAAACGACAATTCCACCCAGCCTATCAAAAAACCACCATCTCACAACGAGTACCTAAAATACGGATTCTTCACGTCCGTCACGTCCCTCTCCCCCATCTCCCTCCCCAACCTTTCCATCTCCTCCAAACTAATCCCACTCTCCCTCGCCATCCTCTCCCTCTTCCGATTCTGCCACATATACCATCCCCTCCACGCACAAATACACACAAACTCCATGCCCAAACAGATACTCGCCCCGATCGTCCCGGGGATGTACTGCGGCGCGTCCTTTGTCCGGAAGATCTGACTGCCGCACATGTTGCCCACGCAGTAGCCCAGGAACGTGCTGGACGAGATGATGGTCTTCTTGGTGCGGCCGGAGATGTTGGAGGGGATAAGGGTCCAGGCTAGGAAGAGGGAGAGTACGGTGGGCACGGTCATGAAGTAGAGGCCCCATTTTGTCCATTTTAGGGAGGGGGAGGAGGGGAGGAGGGAGAGGGAGAGGAGCCCGATGAAGGGGGGAAGGGTGGCGAGGGCCATGATGTACATGCGTCTGTTGGGGACTGCGCGGGTGTAGAAGCCGACGATTACGAAGAGGATTAGGGACATGACTGTGTTGTGTTAGTTAGTTCTAAACTAGCAGACTTGCGAAAGAATGTAGATATGTGCGTACCAGAACGTGGAATTCCAACGAGGAGGACTTGGAGTTGTGTGAAGCCGAAGGATTTATACATCAGGGAACCGAAGGTGGTGATGCCACTATCAAGATCTGTTAGTTGATTTCATCTCTCTGACTCGGGAGGAGGATATACCCATTTGGAACGGAGCTCAAGAAAGCGTTGAGCGTGGAGAAATACAAAACAGGGTCCTTCAAAGCCTCAACAACCTGATCCCAATTCCACTTCGTACCCGTGACATCGCGGCCGGCTTTATTACTGACGATTCTCGCAGCACTGCATCTCAACTCGTCAGTCTCCACCTCCCATTTAAAACGAAGAACATCAAAGGGAAAACACAATCGGGGGGATACGTACGCCATTCTCTTCTCATCCTGATTCATCCACCGTACCTCCTTCGGACTCCCCAACAACAAAAAGCACACCAAAGCAGCCACAATCGTCGACGCCCCCAAAAACAGCGAAATGCACCTCCACGCCGCAATGCCCCCGTACTTCTCCGCGTGCGTCCCGATCCCGTACATCACCAGATCGGCGATGACGCCGAACCCGGCATTGGCGGATTGGAAGAACAGGGAGCGCGAGGAGTGCTCTTCGGTGCGGTACCACGTGCCGATTACTAAGATGAAGCCTGGCGAGATCGTACACTCAAAGAACCCCTGGAGGGTGCGCAGGACCATTAAGTGTGTCCAGTTTTGGGCGGCGGCGATGCTGATTACGCAGATTCCTGTGGGAAAGAGGGGGTTTTAGTGGGTTTGTTTGTTTGTTCGGATGATGGGATGTTAAGCGAGAGAGGGGGAGGGAGGGAAGGAGGGAGAGGAAACGTACCCCAGCAGAGCATGTAGATGCTCAGGGTTCGGCCAAGAGCCCATCGTTGGAGGAGGAAGTTGGAGGGGAATTCGCCGCAGAGGTATGCGAGGTAGAACCTATTCGGATGAATTGTTAGTGGCTGGCTCCTTTCTAATCATGCAATATAATTTAATGGTACGGGGTAGCTCACATGGTAGTCAGCCATTGGTATTGCTGGCCAACTAGATTTGTGTCTTCTCGAATTCCGAAAAGCTGGATACATTAGCTTCTAGTCAAAGCTTGAGGAGTAGGGCTTTTAGACATACCGCTTGGGTTCCGAGGGATGTCTTGTCTGTTTGCTGGATACCGTAGCATATCCACCTATTAATGTCAGAAAGTGTTTGGTGATAAGAGGAAGTGGCATACATGAGCGGCAGGAGATATCTGTCGATCTTCTTGAGCAGTTTCTTGTAGTCCTCCGGAGTGTAGTCTTGGCGGCACGTCAGCTTATATCGCAGCTTTCAAGCAAATTGTAGAACTGAAAGTAAGGGGGATGCGTTGATTGGACACATACCGGACTCTCTGATTTCATCCCCATCTTCAACAACGACAACATCGACATCGCCTTCCGAAGAACTCTTCTCATGCTTCTCGTCAATCGGGTATTTCTCATCAAGTGACGGTTGCTCCGATTGTGTTACTAGCGTCACGCCATGGTTATCTGTTGAAGCCATTGTGATTGCTCAAATACAATCAAGTCAATTGACAAAGTCCAATCACAAACCTAGAGAAGAAAGTTCGAAAAGACGACAAGCAGTAAACGACATCCCAGCAACTCTTGCTGGGTCATACATTATATACGCAGACATCTCACCACCCTCGCCCTCGCCATCGTTATCAAAACCCAGTCCTCCAACTCCGAGATAGCGAGGATATGCCCGTAACGTAGCCGTTGCCAAGCTGATAATATGTACGTTGCCCGCCAGCCAGGCCGTCACCGTACAGCTGAAGCGGAGGCAGGGACTGCCAGGGAGGGGAGGATAAGAGATCTTGTGGCTGGATGGCTGGCTGGCTGGCTTGGTGGTGTTGAACAGGGAGGGGTATGATCATACTATGATGAGGGTCCTTGTTATCACAGCTATCTCGATGTGGAGACCCTGTAGAGGGAACAACAAGAACAGGGCTGGCTACCACCCCCACCATCCTATCATGACCGGCAGTTTGTGTAGGTACCCCATTCTTGGCGCTAGAGTTTCGGAATTCCCGCCTGCAATTCGAGGTCTGTGTTATGTGAACAGAAGGAGGGGTGAGGCTGCAAGGGTGCGAATAAAAGAATGGCCGCGGCGTGGATTTGTTTGGGTCCCGGAGAACTTGCTGAATGGGATGAGTGACAGGTGAAATTGTGGGGATAGATGATAATAGACTTTAGAGAAGTGATGCGCGTCGCATCATGCAAAATGTATAATGGAGATAAGCCTTTGGTCATCACTTGGTGACACATAGAGTAGAAAGAAGGGAGAGAAACAACCGCGGCTCCCACATGCGTGAATGCTTAGTATTGGTATTGGTACAGCCTGTCGAACCGCAATTCGCGGTTCGCGACCTGTTATATTGAAACTGCAACTCCCAATCCTGTCTTACCCCCGAAACACCATGTCATCCGTACCTTTCTCTTGATATAATACACCTGTTCCAAATCCCAAAGTGCTTAAGAAGCACTCGACGCCGCATTCCGGTCTGCTGCTATCCTGGCATCCACCCTTTCTCGATGTTGACGATTCTTCAAGTGGACCTCGAAATTCCCAACTGTTGTTTCTGGCCCAGGCGTGTAGAGTTTGCCTGGACAATCGTGGCATCTGATGCGTGGGAGATACATCCACTTTACTCCGTCCGGTGTTGTCCCCGGTGCAGGAGCGGGGCAAGGCATCTCTGTGGCGGTATTTACAGCTGTGTACCGCATTACGCCCTCGAATCGATCACCGGGGTACTGAGTGAGAAGACCGTTAAGGCCAGCTGTAAGCCAGGACGGAGGAGGAGGCTGGAGATTGTTAGTACATAATCGAGAAATCTTTGGATGTTTTCTTTGACCGCAATCACTTGAATAGCTGCATTCGTGATAGCGAGTACTTGGGACTTAGACAAATGAAAGGATCTTGCTCACAGGGACGTGGGGAGGTTGACCTGGCGGCGGAGGAGGTGGCGCATCGACTCGGCCAATTTGGCCGACTGGCACAGGAGTCGACGGATTCTGGATCGTTTGATTCTGAGCATTAGGAGTCGAGGGAGGGCCCATGGAGCCAGGTGGAACAACTGGAGTAGCGGCAGCAGGAGTTGCTGGAGCACGAGTAGTAGGCGGCTCGGGTGGTTGTGAGGTCGAAGGACGGCTTGCTGATCTAGTGACCTCGCGATACCACTTCCTCATTCTTTCTCTCCCTGGCTTAAGCTTCACGACCAAAGATGGAGGCTCGCTGTCGTCGCGAGTATCACGACCACCAAATCTTCTAGCAGAAGTCCTCGTTTCGTGATGGTGGAGTATGGCTGCTTCGGGCGTCTCTGACCTTCCGATATTCGCCATTCTTTGTTGGGCAGCCGTGGCAGCTCCACGCATATTTCTGGTTCTCGCTGTTCCACTCTGCAGATTTGACATTGCTGGAGATTCGGGATTAGAATCTTCGCTTTCTGATTCTTCCGAAAGATCGCCATCTCGAGCTCCAGGACGTTTCCCTTTCCCTCCAGCGCCTCCGACTCTTTTGTACAATCGACTGTCCTCAACCTTCTCAGCCGATCCAGGAATGACTGAAGATACCACCAGTGTTCGTACAGTCCGTTGCCTGTCTTTCAAATCCGGTAATGTTGGTCCACCTCTTCTGTTTACAGAGCGTTTCTGTCGCCTCTGCTCTCGTGAATATATAACTTCCCCACGCTCCAGATCCGCTTCCGTCAATTCGTACAAGAAAGGCGTGTACTCTCGCGCCTGCTGCTGTGGTCTGAATACGGAAGGTAATGGAGATGGTAAAAATCCAGCAATCAAATCCGCATCTTCCAATGGCCGTCCATCGAACGGATGCCCCACGATGTACAGACTCCTTGTAAACAATTGGCACTGCTCCCGTATCGAATGTGCAATCGCGGTCGTGAACTCTCCTGCTAATGATAGTTCTCGAGCCAAACTCTGCGCAAACTCCTCTGGCGAGTTCAATGGGTTGTTGATCTCCCATTCAAACTTGTCTTCCAAGGTATGCGGACCGATCGTTATGTTCAGCTTGATGAGGATTCTCATTTCCTCGTTCTTGTAAGCAGAGTATGGTAACTCTGGATCCAGCGCCTCTTCCCCAGCATATAATTGAGGATAGAAGTCGACCAACTGTTCGCGCAATTGGTGTTGCACCTGCTCTAGAACCGGGCCGTGTGCAGGAGGAGTTAGTCCGAAATCCTCAACCATCTGTGCCGCAAAGATCTCGGGACTTATGATTCGGTCGTAATAATTCCAGGTGAATGTATCTCGAAGCTTGATCTTGTCCCAATCGATTTCCAGCCGAATAGGCACCAACTCTTCCTCCTGTTCTGCCTGCATTGCCACATCTTTGCGCTTGATTCGCAACTTTGGGGCCTTCTTGTGCCCTAGTCTTGGTTTCTGGTGAGGATACACCACATGCGCCGGCCCATCAGTCCTCCCATTTCCATAGCCACCATAGCCAGGCCCGTAGAGTCGACTAGGGGTGAAATACTGCCGGTATTCGTCGCGAACCTTTTTGTAATCCTCTGCCTGCTGATTCCTGAAATTGTAATCTTTCTCCCGATTGGCCTGCGTCTCTAGCATCGCAGCAGTGTGTAATAAATCATGATGGATGTGGCTTTCGAGGAGGATCTTTTGGAAGTCTTCTTTTGTCCGCGGTCGATGGGTTAGAGAAGAAGAAGGGGTTGGATGAGCGTCGACGGCATCGGTAACCTGGGTGTCTGAGGATGCCTGTGGATCTGGAGCCATGGCGAATGCATTCGCGACAGCTATGCGACACTACACTGTTGAGGTGGTAGGCGATAGAGCCCTGGGGGATGGGGATTGAAGGTTGGGAAGGTCGAGTTTAGATTTAGAGTTGAGTGAAGCGCGCCATGCCATGTTGACCGCATCGCGACAAGCAAGAGCCTGGCTGGCCTGGGCGTTGCAGCGGCTTTTGTCACGTGTCAGAAATCGACCAAGGACAAGACTTGGCAAAATATCCCTGCTCGCTCAACTGAAGGGGGAATGGCGGGCGGCACGGGAGAAGCTCAATGCCAGCCAGCCAGCCAGCCAACGAGTGCACGCTCGAGTCTGCCGCAAGGGACCACCACAATCATCCACATCTTCCAGGTCTCTGTCTGGCCTTCGCTAATTTCAACTTGCCCACAGTCTAACCCCTCCTTTTCCAAACAATCGACAACTTCTTACACTCCTTCATTCCATACGCGAACCCTTTTCAAATTCAAACACTCGACGTACGACACAACCATCATCAATCATGGCAGACAAGAAGGAAACCGAGGAGATTGGTGAGTTGATTCCACACATTCGTTCTTCAAAGGAGGGGTGTTTTCTATTTACCCCGCTATCAGCTTCGGGAGCAGCACGACGACAAAGCTTGAAGATTATTTACTGATACATTCACGTCTAGACTACACTCTCAACAATCCCGATACCCTTACCAAATACAAGAGTGCTGCTGCCATCTCTCAGAAGGTTTTGGAGGCTGTTACTGCTCTTTGTGTTGCTGGAGAGAAGATCGTCACCATCTGTGAGCAGGGTGACAAGCTTTTGGACGAGGAGATTTCCAAGGTCTACCGTGGAAAGAAGATCTCAAAGGGTAGAAGCTCATACAATACTCGTGCCTTGAACAGCTCTGACATTGTCCAGGCATTTCCCACCCGACCACCGTCTCCCCATCTTCCTTTGTCACGCCATATACCCCACTCAAGTCCGATGAGGCCGAAGCTGCTGTCACATTGAAGGAAGGAGAGGCTATCAAGATTCAGTTGGGTGCACAAATTGATGGCTTCGGAACGATTGTCTGCGATACCATCATCATTCCTACCGCCAACAGTAAGGATGTGATCGAGGGTCGGAATGCCGATCTCCTACTGGCTACATACTGGGCAAATGAGCTTCTATTACGGTTGATGGTTCCACCTGGACTTCTGGCTACTGGTACAGATGAGGAGAAGGCAAAGGCTGCAAAGGTCAAGGCCCCAACTCAAAGCAAGATCACCAGTCTGCTAGAGAAGGTTGTGAAGAGCTATGACTGCAACTTGGTAGAGCACACCACCAGCTGGCAATTCGAGCGAAACGAGATTGAGGGAAAGAAGAAGATTATTCTCTCTCCAGGCGACGGAACCAAGGGAGAAGGCATTCCGGAGGTTGGTGAGGTTTGGGGCGTTGAGATGGGTGTTAGTGCCGGAACCGGAAAGATCAAGACCTTCGAGAACAGAACCACACTTCACAGACGTACGACACTCACATACGCTTTGAAGAGACCTAGCTCCAAGAAGGTCCTCAACGAAGTTGTCAAGAGATTCGGTGTCTTCCCATTCAGTTTGAGACAGCTTGAGGATGAGAGAGATGCCAAGGTTGGTGTTGTTGAGTGTGTACGAGGAAATGTTCTTCGTGCATATGAGGTTGCAGGAGATAAGGATGGTGCTGCTGTTGGTAGACTGTTGACCACAATCGGTATGTCCTCCATTTTCTTTGATTTAGCGAAGAGATCAATGCTTCCCGGAGCTTGTTTATTGTCTGGAGCAATCTGAGGACATTTCAGCAAGATCCTGAGCTTTCATACCGTTTGAGTCGACTCGAAATGATTACACAGTCCTGTTGTAATCTCACTGACACCACCCAGCAATCACCAAGAACGGTCTCCAAAGAATCGCCGCCCCACCTTCCCCAGACCTCTCCATGTTCAAAACCGACAAGAAAATCACCGACGAAGAAGTCCTCAAAATCCTCGAGCAGCCCCTAGCCAAGGAAGCCAAAGCCAAGAACAAGAATAAGAAGAAGAAGCCTGCCAAGAAGGCCGCTGCGGCTGCTGATGACGATGATGAGGAGAGCAGTGACGATGAGTAGGTGGTCGGGATGAAATGATTGCATGATTTGACATGTGGGATGGGTACGGATGGATGAATGGATGGGTTGGGAAATGGGCTCTGATGGAGAGCTGGATGGGATGGAATGGACTGGGCATGGGCTATTTGCACGATCTGGTCTGTTGATGTAGGTGCCTCTACCTATGTGTCAAATCGAACATCGTTCATTCACCTGCTCGCGGTCGGCAAAATATCATCCAGGCATGCATCTAATCTCGTCTTACTTTAGCCCTTGACACACTGATCTGTTAACAAAATTGTAAAAAATTCATATTGGGCATGGCTCAAGAAACTGACTACCATACCACACTCCGAATTCAGATCTTAACTCGGTACTGACGATAGATTTTCTCTGTATTGATGAAACCATACTGGCGTGTATTGTCACTTGTTTTCACGCTAATGTGCGGAGGGCTGTTGAGCTGGGCGAAAGGACGGATGGCTATGCTAAGGTGAGTATGTCGCTGGTTTGGAAAGTTGGTGCTGGAGATGCATGGGATGGGGAGGAGATACAGAATTGATGGTTTTGGGGGAAAGGAAAGGACGGTTGGTATTATAGTTGTGTGGAAATCTAAACTTCAAAGAGCTAATTGCAGCAAAATCTAGAATGAATATCTCCATGAAAAGTCGAAAATCGTTACTTCGAATTCGTATGGCTGTGTATTTCCTGACTCGTGGTCAAAGTGCGTCCCTGTGTCCGGAGACAAAAGAATCGGAAAATTTTGCTTGTTAGGTCTATGAAGCTGTTGTTAAAATATCAATTTCTTCCATGATTTCTCAACGAGGAGACCCCTTCGTAATAAGACTGCGGTTTGATCATGCAATCGATCGTTTCAACCTCGCTGCTAATCGCCGCTTCAGATGCCCCCCCTCCCTATATCCCGGTTAGTAAAGTCTTTTATTAACATTGGTATTAGGAGCACTTAGGGAAGGATTGTTAAAGAACATGGCCTCAAGTTTTGAGGGCATTCAGCGATATAAATAATATGGTCCCAGAGTGTTATCGTGCCAAAGGAGGACTTATGAACGCCACACGTTTTAAGGTCAAAAATTTAGCTTATCAGAATTGGTCAGACTCCTCAGGCATTATATATGTGGCATGTTTATCAAGTGCGTGAAGTAAGAACAAGTTCTCGAATATGCCTCTTCGTCTGAGGAAAAAATGGCTGATGTTGACTTCTGTCCTCAGCTTAATCGTAACATGAATTACTCCTACACCGTCGGGCTAAATAAATTCAAAACTTGACGGTACAAATCTATGGCTATTATTGAGCGGATTTCTAAGCTTTCTACTAGTTTCCAACTCTTCGGTGTTGAGTATTAAGAAATGACGCGGTGTACACACTCACCTTAGATTCGTTTGTCAAAATCGGTCACCTTTCTCTCCGACGGACAGTTTGCATGCCATGGCAGCGCCGCACTGGTGCTTGAGCGCTGTAAGATGATGGAGAACATATAAACAAGTACTCTGGCCGCGAAGATTTATTCCATATGACTTTTACTGTTCATGCAAAACCATCTTTGAAACACGGGAAAACAAACAATATCGAATCTCAGAATGAGCGACCGTAAACGACCAGCCACTTCGAGTCTGAAGAGCAACTCGCCGCTCTTCTGGGTCGCTCTCGCGATACCCGTGGCCATCATTGGAATCGGCGTCAACTTCATCCTCAACCCCGTCGGAGCCTCGACAGGCTTTGGAATCCCAATCTACGATCCTGCCAGTTTCCCATTCATGTGGATCAAGGGGATCCGCGACATCTTTTCGGGCCTGGTCGTCTTGTGGTCGTTTTGGAGAGGGGATAGGCAGATCATTGCAGCGCTTTTTGCTATGGCTACGCTCATTCCGATCGGTGACGGGTTTATCATTCTAAGCCATCTGGGCTTCGCGCTGCCTATCTTCATTCATTGGGGCACTGCACTCTACATGGGAGTTGTCACTAGACTCCTGTTTCGAAGTACTTGAGAAGCATTTGGTGGGGTTGAGACTGAGAGTCGGTGGTTTTTACGCGACTTCGTGTATGAGTATTCAGCAAGGTAGGCAGTCACATTGCAGTCATAATTTTTGGAGTAATCGGGTCGGGAGTGTTCGGGAAAGGCAGATAATGTATTTGATTAAGGAAGCACAAGAAAATCGAAGACGTTTAGAAATTTAAAGCTGCTTGAGTTCAAAGTACCCTATTCTGTATCGCCACAGGCGTCTCGGGACGCACGGACGCAGGTTATGATGATTATTCACAGTTCACTCAGCAAACACTTCTACAGATCTCGCTAGGAATAGAGGGTTACAGAGAATAGTTTCTCACTGGAACATATGAACGCATTCAAATGATTAGTCTGATAAGTATCCTACCGTGATCACATTTTCGTTCTCACGCGCTAACTGGTAAATGTTTTCTCGCGTTATGTGGCCTCTGGCCTCCGTCATGGCCGCATCATCACATCACAACAAAGGGCCAGAGGCGAGCTTGAGAGGCACACTTCGCCCCAACACAAGAGTATATGAAGTATTATCGCGAGCAAGATATCGACAGACAAACGTGTATATATCGATATTGATTACTGATAGAGTGGTATGCAAGTACTCGCGCATCGTGTTGTCTGATTCCGAGGTGAGTGAAGCACAGCTCGGCAGATTTCGGATAAAAAAGGGGAAGCTTTCAAGGGTCTCGCGAAGACAGACATGAAAGAACTTGGGAATTATGGCATCAGCACAAGCAAAGAAGACGTGAAAGTGGTTACAGCGTAAATGGTAGATGCGCTGAACTTGCTGGACTGAGTTTGGGTGTCCTTTCGCGCGCCATAACAAATAGTTCTACGCTGGATCGGGGAGAAATCCCACAGTCGAAAATCTCAGCAGAGCACAACAAAAGACTATCATATCAAGCCCACCATTTTTCACATAGGATATACCTGTCTAATGTACTCCGGTATCGGCAAAAGGAGCCCTCATATACCAAAAGCCAATGTAGCTGATATACTTCTTACTTCGGAGATGGTGAATTCCTTCTGTTGGTCGCCCACACCCAAGATAGGGGTAGTGCAAAATCAGCATTTCTGGTGAGTCAGGAAGGAACGCCACACTCAGCTATGGATCAGGTAGATATCTAGCTTTGAAGGAGAGTAAATACTCAGCATAATACCGTCATTGTCAACATAGAAGGACACGGAAGCGATTGGGGGTGATGCAATGCGAAACAGTTTGGTATTGGTTTAGGCGTGACATGGTTTCTCGTTTAATGTGCTAGCCTACGCCCAGCGCTCTTTGAATGCTCGCCTTCTCTTCCATCGACACAACAACTTTTCTCCAACACATAACACGACACCAGCATCGACACACAACATCTGAGGCTTTTTGACCTCATGCTTACGTGTCGCTGAGATCGTATTCATCTCGACAACACATTCACCAAAATTTTGGCCTCCTCGTAAGTCAACATCTTCGAGCGGTCTCGAGTTGCTGGATTTCTTGCCTCCCGTTGGTGAGCAGGTGATTCAGGAGCTTAAGCGAGAATCCCGCCAGCTTCGAACCCAAATCCAAACGGAATCCACAACAACAACACGCGCCTTCAGCCCTCCCAACCACGATCAAGTATCGTGTGCACGCCGCTGGGGCGTAGAGAGGTACCTAAATTATAATCCTCCAATTCAACCCCTTAGCTGACCAGGCGATAGTCGTGCGCTGCAGTCGCTCGGGCGGTCGCGATCTCGAAGACTTGAAAGGAAGGGAGGCCGAGCCTCGACGACATCAACATGAGTGCAAACAGGCCCACGCGGTCGCGCATCTCGAGTCCAGCCGTTCCAGCGCCCTCGATCGAATCATCCGAACCCGCTACCGATGCTCCGAATGATAAACCAAAGACCTTCATGCAGCGCTGGGTTGAGCCTGCGCCTGCCCTGCCTCGTCCTTCTTATGCTGAAGCTGGCCACGAGCGTCATGGCGTGGTTCTGAACATGATGCCACTGGGAGTTGGACCGAGTGCGAAAGTTCTGAAGGCACTGGCCAATGTGGAGAAGCCAAAGAAGAGCATCAGTTCAGTGTCTACACCTGAAGTTGCGACGCCCGAACCAGCGCCAGCAGAAGAGATTGCAGAAATTGCAGAGGAGGTAGCAGAGACGATCGAGACACCACGACAACAATCCATACCACAACAAACAATTGAAGAGGAGGAAGTGATGCCAAAGACTCCCAAGTCGCCTGGCAGTGAGCGGAAAAGTGTGTCGCGACCGAGTGTTGGCCCTCAGAGTGCCGGGCAATCAGTTTTCGCCTTGCAGCAATCCCCTACGGCTGCATTCACGCAAGAACCAACACAATCTCGCTATCTTCGGTATCCCTCTGACTCTGCGACTCCTGAGCCTGCGCTTGGTCCTGATGGTCTTGCAATTATCAATATGGATGTTACAGATAGGGTGGTTGAGTATGCGGTGAATGAGGCTCTCGATCGCCACAAATGGCCTACTGCGTACGCTCTACGCACCCTTTATGACGACGGCAGAACAAATCCACGCATGGTTCGAATCTTCGACGCCGTCTACAATGGGTGGTCTACCATCGACCAGATGGATGAATTTCAAGAAAAGATGAGAAGGAAGAAGAGGGAGGGCAAGAAAGACCGAACTGCTGAATACTATTTTAATGGTGAAGATCCAGCGCCACCTCGACCTACAGGTCACTTCAGCTCGATGAGCGCCATGCAAGGCCCAATTTCTACATATCAATCTGTCTATCAAACTCCTTACACGTCGTTACCACCGTCCCAGCAAAGCCCAGTTACCGATTCCTCTCAACAAAGGGCTTCATCTATCGTCTCGGTCCCGATGGCTGTGTCGGCTTCACCTCAACCAGATCACGAGCATATTAGCAAGAAGCAAAGAAGTAATAGCTTCCAGCCTGCAAATGGCCTTGTTCTCAACGGAAATACGTCATTGAACGGTACGGCGAAAAGCCAGTCTCCGGCAGTATTGGCCTCTTCAAGCGTTGGGCCGTCTCCAGCACCTGAGCCATCGCCAGCAGCCGACCCAAATGGAGACTCGAAGTCATCCCTGGGCGGAAAGCGATCGCGATCCAATTCGACCTCTTCTTCTTTGTCCTCGGTCAACGAAGATCTCATCGAAGACGCATCAATTCTGTCACCAGCACGACCTCTCCCAGGCGCAGCCAAAGCTCCAGCCGCAGCTCCTATGCCTGTGTCTGGCCCCATCTCATCAGTTCCCAGTCATCTGGCTGCCAAATATGGGCCTGTACTAGGGCTTGGATTTGGTCAAGTGCAGCAGGCACCCCGTTTTGTGTCTCCCTACGCCTCTGCTGAAGGCTTCCAAGCCGTCGCCCTCTCGGCTGAGGCCGCCAGACACGCGCGGCCAATCAGCCAGCCAGCAAAAGCGGGCCCCAGAACATTTACCTTTTCGACAGTCCCTGCTTCTGCTTCGGCGTCTGCCTCTGCGTCTGCTTCACTCGCTCGTCCTTCATCCGCTAGCAATCCTCCCCCTTCATCCACACCTGCGGCCTCGTCCGCTCCCACCACTACCACCACCACCAGTGAGCCGCCCACCAAATCATCCATGGCTCCCACTGCACTCGTTCATTCATCCTCAAATTCTTCCACTACATCAAATAAGAAATTCCCTGCCACTTTCAGAATCAAGAACACGGCAAAGGCTCAGCAGGCCCAGATCCAAGTGTCGCAGGAAGAGGTCGACGCCAGCAACCGTCTGAAACGAAAAGCCAGAGACATCACTGGCAAGACACCAAATACCGAGAGCAACGAGCGGCATGAGGTGAAGACTGCAAAGGCTATCTCTGATGTTGCTGAAGAGACAGGCAATCAATCTGATGGTGGTGATTCCATCGCTGTCAAGCCGACCAAAAAGCAGAAGAAGCTGCCCAAGGTGCGCCTTCTCAACAGAAATCGCGAGACCCGACAGAATTCTCGTTATGCTTCAGATGAAGGCAGCTCACCTACCGAGCTGGCCTTCAAACCACCGTTCCCACCAGGAGATTCCCTTCCATCATCTCGTGCTGGCACACCGACCGCAGCCAATCGACCAACGAGGAAGCAGAAAACAGGATCGGGTCTACGTGTCAAGACATCGTAAGTCATCAATTTTTCACATCGCTGCATCATATCATCACTCGAAGCTTTGAGATGCCTCGAGAATTGTGCTTTCTATTCTATCCCGCCCTTGTCCTCTCAATTTATTGCTTGCAATCTTCGTGATTGCTGTCGCACAATCCGAAGCACAATGCGCCCGAGCTTGAACTCAGGCTTTCCGCGTTCATCCTCACCTCATCAAAATTATTTCATCAGAATTATGCTAATACGAAATCTCAATTACAGGCCGATGAAGAAAAAGACTGGCACTTCTGCTGGCATTCCAAAGGATATGCGCAGCCCCATCAGCAACGGCGGTCCAATGACACAGGTAAGCTCAATTTCCCTTCGCGCCCACGTGTACTGTCTCTGGATGACCGCGGTCATCATTTTGAGATCTCTTGGATGGTATCTTGAGCTTTTGAGGAGGTGCTGGACTCGATGGATCAGGAGTTTGATTCACGATGCTGCGGTGGCCTGAAAAATGCCAACGCCCGCCGGCAATCTCTGCATTCCGCCCCTACCGGCGCCAAACCTTGCCAACCCCCCACATCCACGCACGTCCACCCTCAAGAAGCTCCGCCACACGTTTCCTTTTCTGGCGCTCTCGCATCCTTCATTCCAAATTAAATTGCATGTTCTCATTGCTGACCCATGATACAGGACGGCGAGAACGATGACTTCTGTTCAGCATGCGGAGGTAACGGTGACCTGGTCTGCTGCGACGGTTGTACGAGATCATTCCACTTCAAGTGTGTTGATCCCCCTCTTGTTGAGGGTTCCCAAGCTCTTCCAGACGATTGGTACTGCAATTCTTGTCAACTCAAGCAAAACGGTCCCTTTGACGATGACACGGGCGGAGTGTGGGGTCCGTTAATCTCTGAGCTCGAGGATAAGAACCCAAGATCTTTCCGCCTGCCCGAGCCGATTCGTGAGTACTTCGTGGATGTCAAGACCGGTGCAGATGGCGAGTATGAGGAAATTATCCCGCCGAAACCCAAGTAAGCCCCCCAAACGCCGAATTTGATGCGATAGAATCTCTGCTGATCATTTCACAGGAATAACAAAGCAGGTTGGGAGGAAGCACCTGATTATTTCCGGAAAAAGGATGCCAAAGGCAAGATTATCCTTTGTCATCGCTGTAATGGCGAGGCTTCGGCTCCTGATCGCATGATTATTCCATGCAGCTTCTGCGGTCTGTACTGGCATCTGGACTGTCTCGATGTTCCTCTTGCGAAAGAACCTGGAGCTGGCCGACAATGGCGATGCCCTGCTCATGTCGATGATCTCCTCGCTGTTCTTCCTGCCACTTTGGCCCCGGCTCATCGATTCCGCAAGATCAAGGGTGCATCCGTCATTAAGCCGGCTGCCACTCGAGGCTTCAAGAACAATGGGCACATTGAGATTGAGAACGATGCCAGCGAGGACGAGGAGGAGCAAGGCTTTTACGAATTGAGAGAGTTTGGTCACGTTTACAAGCTCCCAGAGACCAGTGTCAAGCTCGATTTCATCTCCAGGTTTGTCTCCCCCCCTCCCCCGTTCATTGTTTATTTCTAACATGTTTCCAGGGTCAAGCAGATGCGTGGCAAATATGTCCCATCGCTGTACAGCTCCAAACCCAGACCTCAGCCAGCTGCCAAAGCAGCCCCACCAGCGGCTTCTGTGCCATCCGCACCTGGCTCCGACAAACTATGGAACCAGCGTACGATGGAAGAGCAGCAAGCAGCGCTCAACCTCGCATCTCTCCTCGTTAATACCAATGACCCGGCAGTGGAAGATAAAACGGGACTCTTGGTCAACGCTCTTCTGGTAGGTTTCATACTCCAGGTTCCATGACGTAACTAGTGTCAGATTTGGCTAACGAGTCTTGCTTTGAATAGTCCGAAGCTCCACCCGCTGTGATCTCCATGGTCGCGCAGAGCACTGCAGAGAAGATGACTGCGCCTAAGTTGACCAAGAAGGAGAAGAAGGGGATCCAAGCATTCTTCAACTTCCTCAAGGACAAACTTGATAACGCGGAGAGTAGTAGTGATGAGGACGACGATGCTGCACCAGTCACTCCACCTGAGACAGTCGACGAGCCAGCTGCTGTCCCAGAGGTCACGAGAGCTGTTGACAATTCGAAATTTGCGACTGTTGAATCTGTCGAGGATGAGGATGCAGAGATGATACTCTGATCTGCATCTTCCCGCATCGCCGATTCCCTCGCTGAGTTTTCTCAGCTCCGACAGGCCACACGAACCGTTCCACATTTAGCCCAAGCGCTTGGCAAGGAATAAATGTCACGTGTACGGCAACCCTCTCTCCAATCACAAAGTTCGTGTTTCACGGCCTGTCAGCCACCTCAGCTCAAGCTGCTGACCGGCTCATTTCGTTCGTTGTACCATTTATTCGGCTCATCTCTTACGAATAGGAGAGATTGAGCTACGAATTACCATTGGTGTTGTTCGTCTCGTTTTTTAGTTTCTCTTTGCATGGATGGGCAGAGGAGACAGACCATGGAGAGATGGAGTGTATAATATTACCATCATCGTTCGTTTGTCTTCTTGCGACTGGCGTTTGGAGTCATTGGAATGCAGGAACTGCAGACTGGATATATTCGCTGCGCCTGAGCGCGAATTTGGGCTTTGCCTCGTGGTCCTTTTGATACAGAGGCTGAGATGAGACAGAATGGAGAGACCAGAATAGTAGTGGTTGGTGGTGGTGGTTGTGGCGGGTGGAGAGTGTCGTGTAGAGAATGATCTGAGGGAGATGCACCTGAGCAATCACGGTCCAGAGATCAATCGATTTGGCTAGTAAGGATTGATATCCAGTAGCGCTCACTTGTTCTTCAATAGAGTGCTCGCAGGAGGAATTCCTAAATACCTACCTGATTAGATGGTAGCAATTTAAGAGGAGCGTGTTGAGCACGGGGAATTAAACACCTGTAAAAACGTTGCATCTTCAGATCGTGAGGCTGTGATGAATCGGAGTAAAGGGGTAGCTATCTAGGTGTGCCTAATACACCTCGGTCAAGAGCTTCCTGGTAGTCCGGGAACTTATTAACTGCCATAAGCGGTCGTGATCGATGGTCTACCTACCTGACTGACTGGCTAAGCAACCGGCGTGCTACAGGAATATCCCAACTCACCATACGATGGGTTTTCCACCTCTGCTGCCTGCCTTGGAGGGTATTGGATTATCTGGATCGGATTGTTTGGATGATTGATCAAAATGAGATTCTATATTACTATTCATGCAATCATACTCACATGTTCAGTAATAAAATGGGATTCGCCTCCACTAAAGGAAGAAATTTTTCTTTTCCGCGCCCCCAGACGACCCTTCTTTCCTTTCCTTTCCCTTTTCGTCCTCCAAACTACCTCGTTCATTCATGTATTGCAAATGTCCTCCGAACTCCTTCCACGGCATAAAGAGCTGAAGTAAAGTACAGCGGACTTGAAGGGAGCGAGCAATTCAGTCCTTCATCCACCCTCAACCTCCTCGCCCCTCACAATCCCCTTTAAAAATCTCCTAATCTCCCCTTCCCACTCTTCCTCCTCTTCCCCCTTCCCAATTCCCTCCCTATCCTCACTTCCCTCCCCGTCCCCGTCCCTGTCCCTCTCTACATCCATACAATCCACCTCACGCAACACCCCCCTCCTCCCCAGCTCCCCCCAGAGACCCATCAACAACCCTCTCATCTCCTTCCTCGTCGCTTCCAGGAATGCGACCTGCTGTCGGAGTGAAGTGATGGTCAGTTCGCGGCGGGCGCGGTAGGTTGCTTGCGAGCGGCGAAGTTGGAGACGGCGGCGCTGGGAAGGGGGGTGGTTGTGTTAGTTTTAGTTATACCAAAAAAAAGGGGGGGAGGGGATGGGAAGATGGAGGGAGGAGGTGGGGTGGGATGGGAGTGGAATGCGAGGACTTACTGCGAGGCTGTCTTCGTCGGAGAGGTGTGGATGAGAGGGTCTGCGAGTTGCTTGTTTAGGAGTACACTTCCTCTTCTTTCTAGGACTAGATTCAACGTCTTCGTCCTCATTTTCGGTCTTGTCGTCGTCGTGATGATCTTGCTCGATTTTGAGTTTCGGTAATGCTCTTGATCCTGAGCTTCTGATTTTTGACTTTGATATTGGATTCATGTTTGATCGTAAAATGTGGTCGTGGTCAGATGTGCTCTCTTCTGGCGGAGTAAGTGGAAGGGTTTGTGTCAGTTCGAGGTCGCGCATTGCTGTGAATCCTGTTTCCTCCTTCATCTCATCACTCTCATTCTCAGCTTGAACCTCATCGGTGACATCCCTATCTCCATCTCCACTCTCTAGTCCTTCCTGTTCATTTCCACCTTCTTTCTCAAGCATCTGGCCAATCACTTCTGCATTTGGATCTCCATCTGTCTGCCCCTTTCCCCTGTCAAAACCAACTTCACAGCCAGCCCCAGATTTCACAAACACTCCACAAAACTTTAATTCCAGCCCTAGATACGCCGCACAAGAACTCTCTGTTCGAGAGTTTAGCTGGATGTCGCGTAGTACCGGCCTAGGTCTAGGTAAGCCTTCAAGGTGTGGAGGAGGAGGTGTTGATGTGGATGGGTAGAAGCGCGTGTGGTAGTTGTCGGAGCTTAGGATGGTGTGTATATCCATGTCTAGAACGGCGGTGGTGCGAAGTGGATTTTGGGGGGGGGGGGGGGGGGGGGGGGGGGGGATGGTGACTGAAAGTACTGCTCGTTGAGGAACAATAGAGTGATGTTCTGGAGTTGATTGCTGTTTCGTTCTTCCCAATCTCAATTTCAGATCTTTGCTACCTCGACAAGTTGATCCCAAATTGTCAAATGTTGTGGGCGCCCAATGCTAGTGTCCCTGTTTGTGTTGAGTTCTTGGTCTAGAGATGGCAAGCTGTTGTGGAGGTCGCATCGTCGTCGAATCATCCATCAGTCCACAAAGTCAATTCCTCATGTTCCAAATCTGATTAATTCGAAAATGAAGCCGACCAAAAGCTGACAATGCTCTTCTCTCTCTCTTCATGCTGTTGGAAACAGTAGAGACATTTCAGAAAGTTCCAGCTCCACGACTTATACAGGACGTCAGGAAAGTAAGCTTTCCAGTAGTATCCGCGACGCAGATATCCATGTTCGTAATAAACGGCATAACGCAACATCTCCAAACAACCATTGGTCTCTCAGTAGATCCTGTGACGAACTATAACTCGTTAACTTTTGAAGTCCCTGGTCATTGGCAGGGCGGAGTGACAGTCCTCCCGTCCGAGCGATGCCAAGAGCTTTTGCCGACGCGAAGCTCGGTTCGGATTTAGGATTTGAGGGAGGTGTTGTGACTTTCTTTTGACTTTGGTCATGGTCGGCAGAATTCAAGATGAGATTTTTGCGGTTCCTGTGATTGTTGATCGTGCCGATATTCAGAATTGAGAAGCATTCTCTTGGATGGCTCAATCATGACCTGCGGGCTTTTGCTGCGACGCAAGTCTCGTGACGTCGATCAGATGAGCTTCAAGTTCTGGAAAAGATGCCCTGTAGAAGATTGTGAGAATTGTCTTCAGTTTGAGTAAATGCGGTATTTCATATCTCTTGGAACATCTGGTACTGGAAATCTTACTAACCATTCATTGAAATCTATCCCACTCTGACCTGGCTTTTCCTCTTCTTCCTCAGGAGCTGGCGCCATGTCCCAATTGTTGATGGGAGGGAGCATTGCACTCCAATTTTTGGTGAATAGGGACAATCCAGGAGCATTGCGTTGGTGGTCATATCTGTGTTCTGCCGTTGAGTTGGGTTTAGAAATTCGAGGGACTTTTGACCTAGGAGACTCGTCTTCAAGTGCATCTTGACTTGCTGTGTCTCTGGGCGTCCGAGACTTCTCAGGTACCTCAGGTCTGCTTGGTCTCTCAGTGGATATAGCTTTTGGCCCAAAAGATTGAGTTCTGGCAGCTGCACCCCCACTTTCCGCGGTATTCAGCAACATCTTGACCGTGACTCTCGTCTTCGGTAGCATCATCTCCGGCCGCGACTGTTTGGCCGTGGGAAATACTCTCTTATACTGCCTTTTGGCAGCGGTCTCCTCGCTATCCTCGTCACCATGGAACTCCTTCGTAGCAGCTTCGAACATATCCTGGAATTTCTTCTCGCTGAAGACTTGTTCGGAAATCTCGCTCATCATGCCTGTGATAGGCCAAGTTTGGGATAGCGCACTGAGGATTTGCACACAGGTGTTAACTTTACGTTCGATTTGAAGGACGAGGGATGGAGTTGGAGAGGTTATGTTGAGTTGTTCTTTGATGACCGCAAGGGCCGTAATTATGGCGTATAGTCTAAAGTGTGTCAGCGAATAATGGAATATGTTTGATACACCCTAATGGCTTGGAATGCCTACAGTGATGGTGGTGTGAATTGAATCTGATCATGAGATATGAGACATTCTGCTGTAGATAATATCATGGACACTGCCTCGGATGAGATTTTCTGAGAAGTAGTTGGATTGACCTTTGTCGGCTTCGCCCGTTGAGGTCCGTGGAGGAGACACAAGATTGTGCTAGGAAGGAGAATTAGCCTTGTCAAATGAATTTCGGGTCTCAAAGGTCACTTGTAGGCATAATGAAGTAGACTAGCCCAGAACTCATGTCGTGACTGCTTCCATCGCATCACCTCTGGGCAATTCAACAACCACCTGTTCAACTCATATTCACTTTGAGCAGCTTCGGCTAGAGAACCACCCCGCTGATCAATAGGTCTTATCATCGACATGTGTAAGATCTTTGTAAGTTCGACATATTGAAGGAAGAATTGGACATGTACTGGATTTGGAGTATGTCCCTCCTCAACAAAGTCGTCTTCGGTGATGGAATCCACGTTGGACTGGTCTAGCCAAATGCTCGTTGGACGACCATATGCAACAGTCACGGTTCGGTCTCGTGTGAAAAGGGTCCACCAGATGCGTTTGTAAAGGCGACGTTCAGAGTGAGTAAGGTGTGTCAACTCGGCACTAGACAGTTAGGGTCTGTTTTGGGTGGGAGAAGGAAACATACCTTCGATACATGTCACACTCCTGAGCAACAGCTATTGCGAGTCGGCTGTAGTAAAACAAGCCATTCTCGGTCACATCTAACAGGGTTAGCGAGACTTCTTTAAATTCTGGTGACGTCTCTGACCTTGGGGTCCATGCCAATACCAACCCATGAGAACCAGCGATTGGATAATCGTCACTTGATCCTGCTCATAACCCGCATCATACAAAGCCTTAGCTCTCTTGAAGAATGTTTTCGTGTCTGTCTGTTGACATTCTTGCCCGTAATTAGACAGCGCTGTGCGTGGAAATCTGGACACGGAAACGAAAATCGACTGCAGCAGTAGAATTGACGGTGAGTTAAGCGGATCTCGATATCTTCGGAGGAAGTCGGCTTCTTGGATAACGGGTACGATGGGTGCCACCCAAGTGAAGAAGAGGCTGATTAATTCATCTTGAACGTCCCGTGGGGGAAGTTCGAACGCCCCTTTCTGATGTAGGATATCGATTTCGAAGGAGTCAAGCCGTTGTGAAGTGTCAAAGGACATCGGAAAGATCGAATCGAATAATTGACAAGGCTGCTTTTGATGCTCGCAATTCATCAACTTTGAATGGCCATATGATTCCGTTACACACTCTTTTGACACTTCATCAATCTTTTGGTTTTGATGAGGTTGGCGATGCTGACGTGGGCAGTGCCGAGTGACCGCGGGGCACGGCTCCAAAGCAGATCTCAAGGGTTGCAGGCTGCTAATTCCAACACATAGTCTAGCATTCAGAGATGGCGATGTGCTACAGACTCATGATTTAATATTTAGATGGCCAGATAAACACTTCAGAGAGTGCCGAGTGATGTTAGGGTTCAAAGTCGTAAGTACCGTTGCAGAATGTAGGCTCCCACGATGACAAAGCCATAGTTTCCCTGCCCCGTCTCCTCTCGCATACCAGCGAATCAAAACATCCACATCGGTCAGTCCATTTCAAAATGTTTTGCGACGTGCAACAAAAAAAAGTCGAAGTCGCTTATCATGTGAAAATGAAGAAGCAGGAACACGTGCAAGGATTTCCTCAAAGCCGTGAACGATTGGCTTAACTATTTGGATATCAACCTCTCTCTCCAAAGTGCCTCGATATCAGCCTCTGTCATTTCCTTGATGCCAAGGAGCTCATTGTCCAACTGCGGAAGGCGACCTCCATATCCATCTTGAAACACAGCCAAACCGAGATAACCAAAAATCACAGGCCTAGATGTATAATCGCCCTCTTCTGCTTTCTTTTTGAGCCATCTCTCCTTCTCATCCAGACTAACTGTCACCGGCAACCAGTTCCTGTCAGGCGCAACCTTTCTCGCCAACTCGAGCAGCTTCTTTTGAGAGATGGCTATATCATGGACATAAACGGATCGGTTCTTTGTCTCCTCAGGATGGCTCAAAACTCCAACCACAGCTTTTCCTACGGTAGCAAGCGTTGTCGTACTGAAGTCAAACTCTCCGCCGTTGTATAACGGTGGCTTAGGAGACCTCCACTGGATGAAAACAAGTCAATAAATGTATCAAGATTGGTGCGAGACTCGGATTTCTTGCAGTACATATAGACTAGATTGGCGACATTGCATTCCGTATATCACTTACCTCCAAAAGCATCTCATAGTCCAGACCCCAATCAAGAAAGATGCTGGAGACGACATATGAGTAGGTTATGTCCGCTCCAGCAGCGACCTTGGCCTCAATATACTTCCTCACGTGAATTTTATCAGCGAAGGGTGGTAAAGTAGCTGCCTTGGGATTATCCAGATCGCCTGCATATTCAGATGGAAGTATGCGTTTGACACCTGCTGCAATCGCAGCATCAACCAGGACAGTCTGGCCCCGTACTCCTTCTCGAGCAACAGTTGAGACGACAGCATCTTGGCCCTTCAGAGCAGTCGTGAGTTCGTCCACGGCTGTAGGGTCTGCCCTGATGACTTTGACACCAGATGGAAAGGTTGATGTTGAGGATGGACGAGTAATAACTGTGATGTTGAATTCACCTGAGTCAATGATAGCTTTCAGCACAGGAGCTCCAACTGTCCTGGAGCCCTAGGCTATATTAGCATCTGAAAAGAAAGAACGGATTAAGATATTGCATACCCCGAGCACTGCAATGTTCTTGATGGTGGACATCAGGAAAAATTTGTGTGATAATGATTTGGAGATGCTGAGCGAGTAAATATATAGCAATGATGGATCTGAATTGATGAAACTAAAGAGTCGACTTGGGGATAAAAGGACTGTCTTGAGAGATTCGCACTGCCTTTTATCAGACTTACCTAGCACTTCTGAGTAACTTCAATCTCTAATAACGTACCGACGTCAATCGCATTATTGTGCAACAGAATCAATGATCACTAAACAAAAATCTGACGTTGCCCTGAGTCTCATCCGACTCATGGCATATCCACAAGTGAAGGCCATTTGTGGAGTAGCTATCGAGACATCCGAAGTTTATGACGTCGATTGCTCCATGCCACGAATAGTGTGGCATATTGCCTTGCATGCCACAACTACTTGAAGTCTACTGCCGCTTTTGGTCTGTCAATGTTCGTAGCATAAAATGTAACAATCTCTAAGTAATAGATGAAACATCAATATGGCTTGTATTGATTGAAAAGCTAGCAAAGAGTAAGTCAAAAGTATACTAAGCTTGAGGTAAAATGTCAAGTTAAAAATTCTCCTTTCATTGATCGAAAGGTGGACGTACGCACGTGTACCGTGAGCAAGTTGTCTTCTATAAGTCCTTTTATAATGAAGCTTTCTAAATCTACATGAAAACTTGGCTGCTGAGGCATGCAAATCAATATATTACAAAAGTCGAGGTACGGAAAATTTATTGGCTCCTCATGAAATCCATAGCACTCCACGGTAAGTCGGTTTCTTAGCTCCTCTAGGTAGTTTTCTAGCTTGCCAAGAACCTCCCGCTTTAATTACCGCTCTATTTGAGATAGATCAAAAATTACAAAGTCTCGGACTGGAATTTACGCCGAATAAGCGCATGGCTACGTCCAAGCTCAATAGTATTGGATCTGCTGGAAGCCCTGAACCTCATGATGTGATTCTCGACGAAGAGCATCGAATATACTAGAAGATTTGCCACTCTTCTGCCTTGCAAGACATCAACAATCAATTCTAGATGATGATGAATTAGCTGACTCTCAGGCTCGGTCTGCGCTTCGGTCGCATGATGACGATCTACTATCATACGAAGAGAAGAGAACAATTTCATGGAGATATCTGGTGGTCAAAGCCGCTTCTGAACATATGTACAGATTCTTGAGGTTACATTCTCCGCATCTTCCTCGCAGATACCGTAATGGCTTATGCTATTCTTTGCAATTCCTCCGTTTCCTCGTCTATAGTCAAGGACTACCTAGAGCCTAATCACAATCTTTCCTTGATGTTTGGTTCCATCGTAAAGCGTGTCGAATGCAGCTTGTGAATCTTCGAAAGAAAATACGCCCGGATCCACAATCCCTTTTAAGCTAACCTTCTTTGCTTCCAAGAAGTCGCAAAGATCCTGGTGATCTTTCTTGGATCCTACCGCTATACCCCTGAGAGATTGTATCTATTAACTCTTGCAACTACTAGGTCTGGGGTCGGGATTTGGACCTGACTTACTTTACAGTTAAGCTCTTTGTCAAAGTTGGAGTGAACAAATCTGGGATCTGATCCAGATCAAAACCTCCTAGGAAGCCGACTAAAGAGAGCACTCCTCTTCTCGCAAGAGCTGCCAGGCTTTGAGCAGCTTGTGTTGGTCCGACATTGTCAACCACAACATCGACTCCGCGGCCATTCGTGAGTTTGAGAGCCTCTTCTTCCCACTTGGGATGCGCGCGGTAGTTGATGGTCTCGACCTCGCCCGGATTTCCCGCTGATTTTGCCAGGTCAAGTTTTTTGTCCGAGGAGGAGGTCATGATGGGTTTGATGCCCACAGCCAAGCAAATTAACAATGCGAAAGAGCTCACGCCGCCCGTGCCTAATGGTTTGAAATTAGTGCTGCTGACAAAGAAGATAATCGGACGGTACCTTGAAGAAGGGCAGTCCCTTTATTTCTCGGCATAGCTAGAGCATTCCATGCTGTCACACCAGCGCAAGTGATAGTTGAGGACTGAAAAAAATACCAGTTTAGCAGTTCTGAGGTGCCTTCGCATGGGCAAAAGCTCCACTCACCTCCTCCCATGAAAGATGCTTCGGAAGATGAAACAAGACACTACGGTCGAACACGGCATACTCACGAAGTACACCATCGATGTCACCTCCTAAGACTTTGCTTCCGTCTTCAGTGCCGTCGAGGTTGTTATTGTCAAAGATCGGAGCGACTCGATCTCCAACTTTAAAGTCTTGAACTTCGGATCCGACCTTCACAACTTCGGCCGCGCAATCACTGGCTGGAACCCCGTGGTCAATGACCTCAACTGGGTACTTTCCGTGCATCATTGCCACATCTCTGTAGTTCAATGACACTGCGTGAATCTTGATGAATACATCGCTTGGACCTAGTGTTTCTGGGATTTCTTCGATAACTTGCTCGAGTGTGGTGGGAGTGGTACCCACTGTGCGACGGAAGGCCTTGTAGCTCTTCGGGAGTAATACCATTTTAAATATTTCCTGAACAAGTCTCGAGACGTGTAGAAAGAAGCTGTTGTGAGAATTCAGGTTGTGTATTCGTATCGGTAGCGTCCATCTTATATACTTTGGAAGTCTAAAAATGCTTGACGTAACGACCAAAGACCGTGGTGAAACTGTTTTGCCGAGTTCGGCGGAGGCAATTCCGAGATGAGAACGAAATTTTGCGTCCTGATTACCAATAATTCATGCATTATATCGTTTATGGCTAATAAATTCCTGGCACAACTGGTTGGCCTTTCTAGCGGCATATGAACCTGCCGATCTCTCCACTTTAAAAATAACGAAGTAGCAGCCATCCCCCGCTAACTTCATGAAACTTTTTGAATCAATATCACGACATCTCATATTTTGTGCCAGGCCGTCTATCGTGACATGGCTCGATACCACAGCCCAAATTCCGACGGCGGGGTGAAACTGTTTTCGTTAGATCATGTGTATGGAGTATATATTTGCACCTGGAGCATTGGTGAACTTGGAGGACCTGAAACAGATTCATCACTGTTGTGCAGCATATCATTACGAATAGCAGGCAAACCTCGTCCATTCCTCCTTGCCAGGACTATGCGCTCTCTCTGTTTGGGGGTAGCTAGGAGAAGGGGATAGACAAGGAGGCAGAACAGCTCATTCCATTCTAAACCTTCATCAGTGTCGTACCAAAATCGGGCTCAAGAAACACCAAAAGTTGCCTTCCGTGGCCCATTCGGCACAGAAGAATTGTATATAGCTCAACTAGGTCTGGTCAGTGCGTTTTATACACGGGGCCAGGTACCCTCGCCGAGAAGAATGTCCATTCGATAGACGATGATAGCCATGGTGTGACCATAACTCGGATAAAGAATCTATCTGAAATTTGTAGTAGCAATCCCTAGAGTGTACTTGCAACAGATAAACCAGCTAGAGACTGCGTCAAGAATCCCACCTCAGATTGCATAGCAGCTTCGAAATCACCTTTAGTACTAACTCCTATGCTACTAGGGAATGGATCAAAGGCACTGATCTGACGAAGGACTGTAAATTCTTCTAAGACTGGCTAGAATTGACAGATGGACTTGATTTGGCATTGTTTGTTAAGCAGGAAAAGACCTCATCGTGTATGCTCTGAATGGTCATTGTAACTAGAAATGACGATGCTTTCGAAATCACATAATATGAAAAACAACGATGGGCTACGGGTGTCTTTCCAGAACTCCAGAAGCTAACAATACAGACTATTCTCCCAGGCATCTAGCTTTGAATAGCATGGCTGCTTGTAGGATAACCCATGACTCAAACATGAAAAGTTCAAATCATGGAAACGGAACAGCTTAAAAGTTAAGCGAACACCTTTGTACCTTAAGTGTATCACTATAGGTAGACTACTAACTTTTGGTAAGCTTTAGCTGATGATTAGATAATGTTTCTGTTTATCATTGTTGTAACGACGCAACGCGAACCTAGGGCATCAAAGTTTGAGAGCAACGAGTAGCCAAAGAGTAGTACCTTAGGTCTGTTACAACGGCAAAAAGAAGATGAGAAGCCGAAGGAAGGGGGGGGGGGGTTGGGGGGAGGCTTCCTACATATACCATTTTTGGTAAATTCCGAAGCTAGGCGGACCGAATCTCCATAGATGTCGTTATAATCGTCAAGTGTTGGTGTTCCTTAACTAGACGAACATAAATTCCTGAAAACTAATATCAACTCCCCGCTAGCAGCGCAATATCACACGTTACAATCACTTACATATACTCTCATCGAACTCTCTTGAGAGCTATGATGTGCTAATGCAACTTCGACCGAACACCACATCTTGGTGACCTGCTCAGATCTCAGCACGCAGCTAATCCACATAATATTAGCCCTACAGCACACACACCCCATAAGCACTCATAGCTGAGCCAATAGCCTCATCTCGCACCTGCATACATGTACCGGTAATCCGTACATCTCCACCCGTCAGACGGAACCAGATAGCCGACGTTAAATCTCGCATCTCGCATCTCACGACCCCACATCTGACAGCCGTCGCTTAACTACGAGCTTGTCAACACCAATCATTTCTTGGCAATCCTTTTTGTACGTCTAGTCGTTTTGAACTTGTTCGGGTATTGCTTATTACCGATAGATGGAGAACTTTTGAATCAGGGTAGTATGGGCCAATGATGTAAAGTCAGTACAGATGGGTGGGGCGGGTATTCCGAGGACGGTGAGAGTAGTCAACGAGTTTGTTCTACAGTATAGTCACCAATTTATCAGCATTATATCTTCTCCAGTCCTTCAACTTCCGAATTACAAAGTGGGAAACTCAAGTCGATAGAATATTAACACACTTGACATAACCTGTCCAAACTGTCACCAAGTAAACGTCATAATGCAGGCAGAAAAGTACGCTGCCACGCATGCTGACGGGTATCAGCTTTGAGCCGTGAAGCTTGAAAATAAGTCTCGGGAAGTCGATGTCAGCTTTGCTCTCCTAGTCAACATCTCAAATCCTTACCCAATTTCTCTAGCTCCCTCCCTCTCACTATTAAAAGCAAGCTAAGTCTTCTTTCCTCGTTCTCTCTCCAACTTCAGTATACACATCACTCAAAATATCCCAAGTAAAAATGCCTCACTCAAAATCCCCTCCCACCCCCAAAGCCACGCCCACACCACCCCTCCTCTCAGAAACCCACGGCTCACCCCTCCCTGTCCCCAATAAATCAGTCTTCGAGCTCTTCCAAGCCGCATTCCGAAAACACGGTTCCAAGAAAGCATTAACATGCATGCATCAAACGCCTGATTATCTCTCTTCACTCCTCCCTTCCGCATCACCAACCTCGCCAGAGAACGACTTCCTCCCCCTAACACCAAACGGCAAGAACATCGTCAACGGCTCAAGTTCAAACCACCACCATCATCCCGCTGAAAACCCTTCCCCTTCTCCCTACCTCTCCTGGACATTCACCACCCTCTCCCACGCCTCCCACACCCTCGCCCTCTCCCTCCACACCTCCGGCATCCTGCCCCACCAAACAATAATCTCTCTTCTCCCCAACAGCGCCGCCTTCCACGTGCTCTCCTTCGCAGCACTCGAACTAAACTGCGTGTTTTCGCCGCTGAACCCGAAGATTGCGGCTGGTGGTCATGTGGAGGAAGCGAGGCATTTGTTTGCCATGTTGAGGCCTGCGGTGGTGGTTGTGGGGGATGGAGGGGTGGCGAGGGGGTTGGAGGGGGTGTTTGGAGGGGAGGATGGGGAGAAGGAGGGGATGGGAGGAGTGAGGCTTAAGTTGGTCGCTGGTAGTGGTGAGATTCAGCATGAGAGTAAGAGTAAGATTGTGGGTGAGAAAGACGAGGATCTCCCCAAATGTTGGCAAGATCTAGAAAAGTTCGTAGCAGCCAATGCCCCTCGTGGAAACTCATCTTTCGATCCCCTATCCATCCCAAGGAAAGACTCAGATGTTCTCTTAGTCTTCACCACATCCGGCACAACCTCCCTCCCCAAAGGCTGTCCCTGGACCGCAAAAACCTACCGCTCAATCCTCTGTTCCATAACCGAGCTCCTCGACCTAGGAAATACCAACGTCGCTCCCCGAACCGCATGCTTCCACTCCCCCGCCCACCACATACTAGGCTTCATGTTCGGCGCTCCCTACCACCTCCCTGGTCTGCACGTCGTCCATCCCTCCTCAACATTCACACCGCAGTCCACACTCGCCGCCATCCGCCAAGAGCACGTCTCAGACCTAGCAGGCGTGCCGGCCCTCTTAAACGCACTTGTCGAACACCCTGACCTTGCAAAGACAGATACCACGTGTCTTAAATGGATGCTGCTAGGCGCTACGACCATCTTACCTGAGACGCTGAAGCTCGCGTACGAGAAACTCGGCGTGGAGAGGCCGGCCGAGGGGTACGGTATGACGGAGACAGGACCGGCTAACACCCCTCGCTTTCGAGATATCCCTCTCTCCCCACCGGCACGAAGCGTAGCCGGTCAGCCAGTACCAGGCGCGAAATCGCGAATCTGCGATCCTGAGACGAGAGAAGTACTCCCGCGAGGAAAGGCGGGAGAGTTGCATTGTGGCGGAGACTTGATCATAAGCGAGTACTGGACTGCAGGGGGTAAAGTAAACAAAGACGCTTTCTACACCGATGAACAGGGGATCTGGATCATGACGGGCGATCAAGCTGTTATGGAAGAGAATGGGGATGTGAGGATTGTGGGGAGATATAAGGACCTGATTATTCGCGGAGGAGAGAACATCTCGCCTTCATCTATCGAAGATAGATTCCTGTCGAGATTCGACATGACTGCTGAAGTCGTAGGTGTTCCAGATGAGATAGCTGGCGAGATTCCCATTGCTATCATCAAGAAGAAAGCAGGTCAAGAATTGGACCTCTCAGCGCTTCGAGCAGCGCTCATCAAGGATCTAGGCCCAGCATGGGTCCCAGAGGAGATCCTAACGCTTGAAGATCTGGGTCTGGAAGATTACCCTCGCACATCATCCGGTAAAGTGCAGAAAGTCAAGTTACGTGAAATCCTCCGCGAGAAACACACCCAGACTTTCGGGGGCGTAGGAGGCGAGAATATGCTCGATATACTGTCCCGAGTCTGGCATAAGTTGCTCAGCCTCCCGGCTGGAACACTGACACCTCAGACCTCAGTCCACGATTGGGCGGACTCGTTGATCCTCGCTCGATTCTCGGCTGCTCTGCTGAGAGAATCAGGATTGCTAATTAGCTTATCCGAATTAGCTGAGCATGCTAGTATAGAGCAACAAGCTCGACTGCTCTCCTCTCGCGGTACAGCACAAGCATCATTTGCGGATATCGTGCCAAAACGTGATGGGCCGCCGACAATCAACGATATTGCTCACGTCCATGGCGATGAAGAGAGATACCAGAGGACAATCCAGCTGTGCAACGAGACACTTGCACCGCTGGGACTAGACTGGAGCGATGTCCAAGACGTGATTCCCATGAACGGCACGCAGGAGACATTCGTCAAGTACCGCCGGCCGCAAACCTCGAACCATAGACACGCATGGCTCTGTCCAGGAACCAGCATCCAAGAACTGGAAACTGCCATCATCGGCGCAGTAGCCCACCACCCCATGCTCCGCTCTATGGCCCTCTACTTCGACGATATCACTCCTATACACGCAACCATCCGCCCCAGCCCAACTTGGTGGTCCCACTGCCTCACAACCGTTCCTCCCATCGCGCAAGCCTCCGACCTCCCTTCCCTCGTCTACAACGACCCAAAACTAGACTTTGCGTGTTTCCCTGGCCCCATGTTCCGCTTCGTACTCACGCACGTCGAAGAAGAGAACTGCGCAGGAATGGTCTACCAAGGACAGCACTCCGTCTTCGACGGCGTCTCTCTGCCTATCTTCATCGAAGATCTAGATAAATTACTCGTCTCCCCGACCGCCATCCTCAAACCTCACGTCCCGTACAAAGCATGGGCAGATAGCATGTACCTGCTTCAAGACTCGGCACTAGCGCGGCAATCAGTAACATGGCAAGCCAAACGCCTCCACGGCATCTCGCAGCACCCCGAAGCCCTCTTCCCGAAACAGATCGCCCCGGAATGGTTCAAAGGAAATTCAGAAGGCTGGATCGACATCACGACAGGCCAACCAGGTCCTCCTCGCAAACACCTCGACGCCAACCCCGTCGGCGTGAAAGGTGTTTCCTCCTCAGGACAGCTTCCCGACATCCAAGCCCTGAAAGTCAAGCACGGCGTAGAAGGTTCTCAGATCGTAAAGGCCGCACTCGCGATCGTCACAACGCGGTACACCGGCGCCGAGTTTGCCATGTTCGGCCAATCCCAGGCTGGACGCTCGTGGCCGTTCCTACTAGACTGGCAAGTCGAGCGCATGCCTCCAGCCATGGACGTCGACGGGCCCGCAGTCCAAGGCACACTCGTCCGGATCCCAGTGCAGAGAAATGAGACGGTCCTCGAAATGATGAGGAGACTACAAGCTGAGCAGAAATTCCTGAATAAGCATGCGTATGCGCCGATGCGACAGCTTGTCGCAGAGATGAATGAGGCTGTTCCTGGAGAAGGGGATTTCTTCAGCGATGCGTTTAGACGGCAGATTTTTAATTGGTTGCCTGTGGCGCCGAAGTGGGATATGAAGAGGTTGGTGAATATGCAGGTAGAGAGTCGGACGGATTGTGGGGTGCTGTGGAACTGTATTATGATGGATCAGACGATGTTGAAGATGAATCCCACTTGGGATGATGCGCAGTTGAGGAGGGTCGATATTGAGAAGATGATGGCTGAGATTCTGAGGGTAGCAGAAGCGTTTGCGAGGGAGGAGAACTGGGGCAAAACTGTGTCCCAGTATGTTTGACAGAAGACTGATGTCTTGTTGTTGATGAAACGTATCCTATATATACAATTCGTTAATGCCATAATGCATGCCTGCTTATTAAAACATTATCCATAAACCCTGAACCCTTACTGCCCCATAGCCCCGTTTCCGTTGCCTTTTCCTATCCCGTTTATTGTTGCACAGCACTTTACTTGCAAGTGGTGACCTTGTACTCCACGGTATCATTACCAGTCTTCCATATCTTCGGCTTGAAATCAAGATAAACCAACTGTATCCTGTCAGCACATTCCTATATCACTTCCTGCGAATCTCTCAAGAATCAAGGATATTACGTACCTCGCCCTTCTCAGGAGTCCACTCCCCATTAGTATCACGGTAATAAACCATCTCTCCACTCCCGGCATCCTTGACCTCGACAGTGGTATGGCTGATCGTACCCTCGGTGCTCCACTCAATGTTGTAGCACGTCGACTTGCTGACGAGGAAGGGCTTTGTGCAGCGCTGGTTGCCATCGGAATCGAGGCATTTCTCGACGGCGAAGTCGAGGATCTTGCCCGATGATACGGTGTCGCCTTCTGTATGGTTGTTAGTATGTCAATGGTTTGGAGAGGAATGGGTGAGGGCAAGATGTGGCGCTTGGAATTGAAGGAGTTTCACTTGGGGAGCGGAGGGCTGGAAAGGACGTACTCTTGAGGGTCATGCAACCAGTCATGGCAAGACTAGTTGTGAGGATCTGTTGGGCGGATGGAATGTACATTTTGTCTGGATGAAGGTTTGATGGATGAGATTGTTGATGTTGACAATTGTTGTATTGAGAAGAGATGGAATTGAATTAATAGATGACTTGGAAAGTTGAAGCAAAGAAAAGTAAGTAAGTGAAAGGAAACCGCCCGCTCACTTACATATCCTCCTACCAAATAAGGGTCTTCTACTGCCCGTCCGAGGCAACAGCAAACAGACGTCGTTGGGTTCTCGGTTGGTCCCTTAACGCAATGACGACGGTGGCTACAACGGGTAGTCGAGACTGATGATCATGACGACGAGAGTTCTAGCCTCCCGGACACGTGATGCGTCTAAACTCACCTACGTTAAGCTGCACAGCCTCTTTACTTCTTTCCGTTCGTAAGAAACAATCGGTTCAGCGTCCTAGGAATAAGAAACAGGCGCGATGTGTAAATCGGGCCTGGGCGTGGACGTGTTCCTTGGAATCTTCGAGCTATGGGCGTGGGGACAAGCCGAGGGTTTGGACAGCCCACTCAGTCTGCTTTTGTCTTCAACACTCGCTTATCCGTAAGTACGGAAGTACGAAAGGTACCATAAGAGCATATCTGACAACGAAGATTAAAACAGGAGCGACGGATGTCATGGTACAGTCCGTTATCCATCCGGGGATTGAAATCACAAAATCCGGGGGAACAAGGTTCCTGCATTAGCCTGTCCAGCCACACCAAAAGGGACAAAGATGTTCCGGTGCATTGGCGATGTGGCTGCTCAAGCAGCCAATAAGTTACAATATCTGCGTGTCTTCGGATTCAAGGAGTGCCAGTTCATCCGCTTCTGAAGATAGGGAAAACATTGTTTGAAATGATATATATGTAGCAGTTCCCTCATCCTTTTGGATCTCGATGACCTGTTGTTCTACATTTCGAAGGACAAGCGCATTGGCAATCTGCAGGACCCGTTCTACCTGTTCCTACCATCAAGGCAACTGAACCGTACCGGGCTATCTGTTGATCTTGCGTTCTTCACCACATCACGAAAATGGCTTCCTTCCTCAAATCCCAACTCTTCACCAAACTCCCCTACCCGACCAAGAAATTCACCTCCCAAACAATCATCGTAACCGGCTCCAACATCGGCATGGGCCTCGAAGCAGCCCGCCATTTTGTCCGTCTCGACGCCGCAAAAGTCATTCTCGCCGTCCGCAGCACATCCAAAGGCGACGCAGCTAGAAAATCAATCGAAGAGTCTGAGAAACGCCTTGGTGTTGTGGAAGTCTGGGAATTGGATCTCGCGAAATACGAGTCTGTCTTGGCGTTTGCTGAAAAGGCTAAGGGGTTGGAGAGGCTGGATGTTGTTGTAGGTAATGCAGGTGTTTACCCTTTTGAGTTCGAAATGGCGGAGGAAAATGAGTTGACGATCACGGTGAATGTTGTCAGCACAATGCTCTTAGGCGTGTTGATGGTGCCGAAGTTGAGGGAGACAGCGGTCAAGTTTGGGACAGTGCCGGTTCTGACTATCACGGGGTCATTTACCCATGCGCAAACCAAATTTCCTGAGCGGGAAGCTGCGAATATCTTTGAGAAATTGGCGGATAAGAAAACCGCGAGGATGAAAGATAGGTACGAATATTGCGTTTGTGAGATCCAATATAACTGACAGCGCCTAGATATCCAGTGTCGAAATTAATACAGCTGTTGTGCGTTCGCGAACTAGCGAGTGAGGTTTCAAAATCCAGCAAGGAGGGACGCATCATTGTCTCCACCATCAATCCTGGCTATGTCGACACAGCTATCATGCGAGAAGCAAGCTTTCCATACTCGATGTTTCTCTTCGTCATGAAGCATCTGCTGTCAAGAACGGCAGAACAGGGTGGTAGAACACTAGTCAACGGTGCAGAGGGTGGAGACGAGACACATGGTCAATATCTAGACGACTGTCATGTTGGAGAGTGAGTTTTTCCGGTCTTTACAGTAGAGAATTGTGCTGATTATCGTTTTAGAGTCTCGTCATTTGTGAAGAGCGAGGACGGCATGAAGACTCAGAAGCGACTCTGGGCTGAGTTGTCGACCAAGCTACAGACAATCCAGCCCGGGGTTATGGGCAGCATCTAAGGTCCGCGTCTTGACGACGGGTATGTGTGGATTGGGTTCGCATAATTAGAAGAGAGCTGTGGACCAAGGATTATGTTTTCGTAATGCACGATCCGTTTTCTGTCGGTACCTGAAAATAATTCCTCGAACGGCCTAGTAATGTCAAACCGCAAATCGAAATTCGTGCAGGCACAAATCCCGAGACTATCCACTCGCACACCTGTCGAGACTCAATGTGCCTTTCAATTCTTTCAATCAACACAGAATGTCTCTTCTTGCCGAAATTCCCCGTCGAAGGTATACCTATCTTCGGTACCAGTATCTAGCTCGTCCCTCTCCTCAGCAAGTCCATTCCACTTTCGTATCATGAGATGTCTTCGGAATCGACAATAATATATCCCGTCTCTGAGAACGAGATCGTCAACAAGAACAGCTTGAATGTAAGAATGAAATTTTGATCCTAGATAATTCAAAATCATTGCCGCATTTAGGTATGACCCACCACGTTTCCCTTGATTATCGTAGTACAGGAATGTGATGTCGGGACCCTCCCGCACGAGATAGTCTTGAATTGAATCAGAAAAGTGCAAGTCGTCCTTGAACATGACGCAGCTTCTCCTGATGCGGAGACCGTCCTCCATTAGTAATGCAGTATCATCAGGACCGTCGTGATAATCATGAGAAACTTGATTCAAGAACGTGCTCGGTGCCCATCGGAACCCTGGGATGTCCAATTTTGGATTTTCGAGAAATAAGAGGTCCGGTGGCAAGACTGAAAGTGAACGATAGATGTCCACCATGCTTGGATAAGCCTTGAATTGCTCGAGAGGCAAGTCTAACATTGTTGCAAGACATATTGGCTCGTCCGTAAGGACAGTGACACTTCGGTGGGCCATGTCGATGGTTAGATCCCTGCGAGTATGACAGTCAGCAGCTTGATATCTATGTTTGTCTAAGCACCACTTATGCGAGGAGAATATTGTCCAAATCCGAAATGCATGTTGTGGTCACTGCTTAATGACTTACATGAATCGCCTTTTCAATTGCTCTTGATGAGCGAAGTGCAGGCGTATCGCGAGGCTCGCCGGCCGGCTTATGTCTCCAAATACAAAATTATCAACTTGGACCTCATCGACATCGCAAAGGTCCTCCACGGCTACCGCTTCGTGACAGAATTGTATGTATAGGCGAGTTGCAAGGCGTCCTTCTTGGAGCGTCCAGAGTCGTCGCATCCATTCCGAACAGAGCAATTGAATTTTCCTCTCCAGGACATTGTGGCCGACACGGACGAGGTGACGGTCGATTACTAATACCCCGTACGCCTTTTCGTAGACTGATCTGAGTTTCGTGATTGCTATTCTTTTGTATTTGAGGTTGGTTGGTACTGCAAGAGTATCGATCCAGAGTATAACATTTGGCGAGCCGATATTCTGGATGTATCGGAAAAGTCGTTTTATCTGACACATCGGAAGTGAGTTCTGATTCGGATTTCCGAGTCCATGCGACCACACATGGGAAATCGTAATGTAGTCCGTCCCCGTGATATCAACCACTTCGAAATTAACAGCACTTCCCTCATTTTCGATACACGAAAGCCCAGGCACACCTTTGGAATCAAGAATGTCAATAAGCTTCTGTTCATCAACAACTAGCACTTGACAGGTTCCATCGCAAGTATTCAAGTCATGCTGGGCATGCAGACTGTTCACATTATGGGATTGAAGAGAACAGGAGATTGTACCACAACCAATGTGCGGAGTCGATTCATAAGAGGGCAGGACACTTTTGAAATACAGTGCAATCATATCGAAGGACAAGACTGAATTGGTACGAGCGGCGCACCAATTTCCTGCCATCATTCGATCCCCGAACCGATACATATAAAACTCAAAAAATGAAGCCTTGATATCCATAGATTCCTTGAATATGTTCAATATGACATATATGAGACTATCACATAATATGTCGATCGAAAAGGCAATTTCAAGTCGGTGAATGGTATCGAAATGTATCAAAGCGGGTCTCATCGTTCGTCGTACCTCTCGCAAGCAGTTCTCAAATCTGGAGAACCGATCCCTTGGTCGTGGCTTTTGGTATGTCTCGGATGCCATGACCAAGGAGATGAGACTTTGCAGTGATACATCTTCATACGAAGCAGTAGAATGGGATCTGGTGGTAGATGAGCTGTGTCGTTCCTTGAGGTGTACCGAGTTGCCAACATCATGACCCCATGGAGCATCACGATAGATGAGCTGCTTGATTGCGACGGACCTCACATACGGTAGGAGGGATTCGGTATTGATAAACTTTTGCCCAACGCTCCCTATCTTGATGAAGGTACCCATGTCGAGAGGAATCCCACACACGAGCGCAAACTCATCTAGCATTCCGAACCAGAGCCATTCCTGGAAGAAACTCTCAACAAATTCCGGGCCGAAAGGGAGCGCTTTCGCATTTTCGCGCTTTAGGAATGATCTTCCACAATAATTTGATAATTGCTCTGATTGGAATCCGTGGCGTTCCGGGAATCCAATGAGACCTTGCCCATCGTAATGTGGCGCGAGACCAAGATATGGAACAGTGAGGCCTTTCGAGCGATGCTCCTCTGGTATGCCGAGGTGATCCATATATACGACTGTACACAATGACCTGATGACAACGAATGGAAACCGAAGGCGCAGGAAGAGAACGTCTAGAGGTCGATGCCCACCTTGAACTTTAGGCTATGACCTGCCACTGCCATGCATGCTGCAGCGATGCGGCCGCAATGGTAAGTGGGGTGGGAAAATCCATCAGTCTTTTGCTGATGCAGCACTTGGCCTTGTTCTTGTATTCCTTGTCACAGATACACGCCAGTGCCTTGTCATACGCCTTTTCAATCTGCTCTAGGAAGGGACGAAAATATATATGATACCGTCAATCAAGCAATCGTACGCACAGCGTTGTGATCGATTCCCGACGCTGAGGTACACGTAAGCAGGAGTTCAACACCAAAGAAGACTCAATACTCACAGCGTCTGCAAATTAGACACCATGTAGTATCGAAGGACCGGAATGGCCATTAGCCCATCCAAATGCAGCTTACGGAATCCGATGAAGGCAAAAGGTTGCAGTCGACAAGATTGCCAGATCAGAGTGGTCAATTGTACAGGCCTTTGACCACGCACGCCTGGAAAGAGCTGTTGATAGCGACAAAGAGCTTTCAAAATGCACACTGACGTCGATCGTTGAACACGTTGTTTTCTAAAAGCAGATATGAAGCTGCCTCGAAGGAGAGCCAGGACGCTAATTGTTTAGTGCGTTGAGCGTAGCGAGCCCCTATCTGATTCCTCTGCGAGGCACGCAACTCTCCACAACAACCAACCCAGACTCAACAGCAATCTGCCACAGATAATCTTGCGCCTGTGAGCCCAGCCTATTAATTAGTACATACATCATAGTATGACATGTACTCAAGTCTATCATGATGCGCCATTTTGGGCTTGAAAAGCCTACCACTCAAAAGTTGGGTCACAACACCCAGTTTTGAGGCTCTGGTAAGTTGAAGAGTGCAATTTCTCTCTCAAGTTCCTCTTGCGCTCCGTTATTTGTGCATCTCTAGAGTCAGGTCCGCACTGCGGACGTTGTGATGATCGTCACAGGCGGAAGAACATTCTTTGGTCGTTCTGCAGTCTGCCAAAGTTTGGTACCGGACTGGATGTTGGTTGGCCCAACTCCAGATAGTCTATCAAGCGCGCACAACCATTATGAACGCACTTCAGTATGAAATGTATGTCACTGCGTCTGTTTCTACCCTATCAGAAGTTGTATCTGTACTTTGACCAATCATTATCATCTTTCCCTACTTTTCTCTCAATCTAGCACAATGCATCTCCACAGACCAAAGCTCTGCCAAGTCATCATCAATTTTATACGAAAATTTAAAGAAAGAAGGAAACGCAGGAAAGAGATAGAGAGACGCAAAATGGAGGTTCGCCTAAAAGAGTTAAAGGGATATATCCAAGATCGAAAAGATTGGCAGCAAATGGAAGTTGAAATGACTTTCCGGTATATCGATGCATTTGTCAAGATATGTCCAAGATGCAGACACGGCATTGAACTTGAGGATGATTGTCCATGCTTTCTCATCAGATGTATGTGCTCCGTCTGATTCAAGATCTCAGCTAGCACAGCTTGATGGGCTGTTGCTTTGAATTGCGATAGCTCAGCTGACTTTAGTCTAGGTACATGTGGACAGCAATTTTGCTACATATGCAACGCGCCCTCGGATGCCAATGGACCAAGAAGGCACTATGAATTATGCGCCTTTCACCCTGAATACTACCTCAGAGGATCTCTAAGTGTTTGAGCTGCCGAGTACGAAGCGAAACTAGAAATCAACAACGTGGAACCGGCTTGACCAGTACCCTTTTCCCCTGTGTCGGGAGCAAAGGGCGGCGCATGTACAGCCAGAAGGGGCGTGAGATCCTTGTGTGGACTACGTCAGAGATCTAGAAGTGCTCTAGAAGGAATGATCAGATACAATCTACCAGATCTTAAATGTGGACCGGACTGTTCGCTACCAAAGCTCACCCACAGTTCGAAGCGAGTCTAGCGAGAATTATCCTCTCCACATGAGGACTCTCTTAATCGAACAATTCGTATCTTATATCATTCTCGAGGCCACCCCACATCCAAGACATCTTGATCAGCGCCCTCCTCAACAGTCATGCCTTTCTCACAGCTCCTCAAGTCTCTTAGGAACTCTTCCAATGGAGAGACTAAATAGAAGCAGGCAAGGCCAGGGCCAGTCATCCTCCCCGCCGATTGCGAATCTCCCAAAGAAACCCAAGTAAGACTCAAACGTCAAAAGAAACAAGCCAAAGCCTTAGAATCATACTTACGTCGATACACGAAAAAGTGTCCCAGATGCCACTGGCTCCTTGTTAAAACTGGTGGCTGTAGCTACATGTGCACTGCGATCTCTCTTTTTGTGACTCCAGACATGAGTAATTACTGACAGATATCCCATACAGGTTACTGCGGATGCCATTTCTGCTGGGAATGTCTCGCCCCATATCCAGCACCACTGCCTGATGGTTTTGCACCCGGACACAAATGCAGGCATGTTATCGACGTACCAATCCACTGGCCCCCACACATGTCAGAAAAGATACGGGCACGACTAAAGTGTTCTCGATCTACTGCAAATGATCAAATCTAGGATTGTCAAAATTATATTGTAAACGAGTAGAGTAGTGCCGTCAAGTGCACAGTAAATAGGGGGAGTACTCCGCGTGTAGACCAATCAGGTGGCAGAAGTGAGAGGAAGAAGATGATGATTACTAGTCTAGCGACGCCGACTTATCTACCTACAGTCGGAACGGAAAAACTAAAACCCTCGCAGTGGGCATTCAGCCCCACCACAATATTCATTAAGGGCAGAATATTATACATAATAGCAGCCTTATATATTAATAATAAAATATAAAAAAATAATAAAAGTGTTTTAAAATTTATAATTATAAAATAAAGAAAATATAAAGGGAAAACATAATATAATAAAAGAATTAATCTCATCTCGCTTAGCGTTGCTTAAGCGAATACTTAAAAATTGCTCTAAAATGGAGTATCCACCTTAAGGCTCTGCCGTGAGGCTTACCGTTATAAAATCGACTTTCGTCTTAAAGATTAAAATTACTAGTCGATCACAATGCCAAGAGAGCCTTGTGTAACATTAGGCCTATTATAGCTAGCCGATCTATGGCAAGAATAGGGCGGAAAGACCACACCTCAGTATCGCGTGTATTGAAGATCGCATAATACGTGTTAGAATGGGCCTAGCGCTGAACATATAAGCTATGCGATAAGCGGATCTCTCCATAGGAAACTCAATGTAATAAGTCTTCAACAAATCACCGATCGAGATATGTGCCTTGCCTTTCACCATCAAACCACCAATAAGAACTTGCGTACCAATAAGGTGGAAATGCCCGTCCATCCCTGTCCCGCAGAAAGGCTCATTCTAAGATCAGCTAATCAACACTATCCTACGTTTCAGCTCCACGGTGCTTCCTCCTCCTACTAATTCTGACTTAGGAATATTACTATAAATTGCTTGTATGCAACACTTCCAGCAGATGGAGTCTGGAAGGACAACAGTTCTGTGTCCTTGCGCAACGGAGATACTGGCAAACGCGAGGCGCGCTAGCCAGTTGCGGTGAGCTCGAATGATAAGAATCTGGCTTCGAGGCGGGTCAATGAACTCATCCCAGTTGTCAATACAGGTCCAGGAAAGGAGGGAGTGTAGATTACTAGCGTCGTGGGACAACTGCTGAAAGGCATGTTTGGATGTGTGGCCAAGTCCCTTGCATGAGCAAACCGGTCTTTCCAAGGCATTGTGAGAGAGCTCATGGAGCAGTGTTGATATGTCTAGATCTGCGACCCAGGATCCTCGGTCGTGGACAGACACTAGGGTTTCAAGTAAAGATGCAGGTCGGTCGATAGTATGTCCACTGTCACTATCTACGTTCAGTGGCATTTCATAACCAGTGAACGAAAGGTGGATAGAAGTATGCTGGAAACTGTTCTCCACTTGACCGTCGAATTCGGTGTGGTTGATCTGCGTCCAACTATTATCATCGGGTTCTCGTACGGCTGGGTCAGCAGGTGGTATCAACAAAGAGACACCCGCGCGTCCAAGATTTCCAATAACACGTCTGATATTTGTGTCCTTGGTCGATTGATATGGGTCGCATAGCATAGCCTCGGCCACATAGATAGAGCTTCCTACAGACAAAGCAAACACCTCCCCTAGTGCTTTAGGATCCAAGTCACATGCCGCAGAGTCAAACATCGAAATGCAAGAAAACGCTTGCGGGCGGGACAGCGAGTAGTACGGCAGTGAGGCCTGATCCCCAGGCACCCACCTGGAGCGCAGAAGTAGCTTTGATGAAACGGTAGCGGAGACTGTAGCATTTGTGAGGTGCTTGAAAAGGTCTGCTGCGGCTGCAAACGCCTTCAAAGACCCGCAATAAACCTCCCAGTGGCTTCCTAGGCGAAGAAAATAGTCCTTGAATCGACTTGCGTTGATATTTTCACCTCGTAAAATGGTTTCCACTTGAGAAGGAAGCAACTGGGCCCTCGAAAAGGTTGGAGGTGGGTGCTGATCTGGTTGGCGTAGAGGAGGTGCTACTTTGATCTCCAGTATTGCCGCACTCTCCGGATCACCGATAACAAAAGAAAATTCTGCGTATTGCTGGGTCGGAGAACCACCCATATCGTTGTAGACGTCTGGTCGGAATGATTTCAAGTCGGTCTCAAAATCAGTGCCTTGACCAAATCTCAAGTATCTGCTCTTATTACTGTGGGATATTGACTGGTCGTGAAGTGTGGTCTCGATCGCCAACCGACACTTCTCGCCCAATCTCTTGATGATCTGAGATCTCGCCCAGAGATGTTGCATTCTGGGTGCTGAACAATGTGCGCAATAGCCAGTATGCAGGCTGTGATAACATAATGGACAAAGGGTCTCTGGGCTCAAAACGCAAATGTGAGATTTTTCACAAGAGTCTGGGGTGTGCAGATAATCCCGACCACATTCCCAATCTGCTCTCCGACAGTGATAAATAGCACTCATCGTTTCGATTGGGATAGCGACCCAGCGTATCAGAGGTGCTGACGAGTTGACATTATGCTTTGGCGATCCCGAACGAAACCTCTTAGGCCGAATAGTCTCCACTTCGCCAACAGTTGTATATTCGTAGTGATAGCCATCACCCTCTTCATCGGTGTGATATCGGATAACGAACTTGTTGTTTGGCAAATTGTACTCTTTGGCTAGGCGTCGCAAGAACCCTATACGAAGCTCACAGCTTTGCATCATTGGCAACAGTACGGACATATTTGACAAGCCAAATAGTGGTGGAGGATGCTCTAGCTGGCCCGACAAGAACTTTGGTCTCCGTTCTCCGAGTGCATACAACTGCATGGCGAATTTTCGATCGATTTCGTCGCATCCGCGGAGCCTGTTCACAGCATTCCATAGATGAGATAGCCAAAAATGTTCCGAATGAACTTCTTCTACTAGAGCGAACCTGTTAGGATCTTTCTTCGTTACTAGTTTCATGATGCGCTCGAGCCACTGGGCACCTTCTTCAAAAGAGTTGGCGAAAGCTCCCCAGCCCCCAAAAACACATCCAATAACAATGTAAGCGAACTCGTCCATCGATACTCGGGAGTTCTCTTGACCAACGGAGCGCAGCGTTTTGACAGGCTTCCCGTAGAATCTGAGATAAGCCAGTGGGAGGGACCAGGAGACGCTCTTCTGGGACTCATTGATAACGCGTATGCCCAAAGTTATGACGGCTGTGTCCGGGAATATCTTGTCTCTTTGCTGAACATCCGTCGTCCCCAGCCCACATCCCAGGACAGTCAAATTCGGGTACAAATGCCACGCGGAAATGGCAAGAAGCACGGCCCCATCTTGAACTTGTTGCGGTATGCCCTGAACTAGATCATTCATGGCTTTGAGAGCTTCACACCAAGCCTTGGTCACGCTCTTGTAGACGTTTATTTCACTGTTGATCGGCACACTTGCATTGTCGAGAATAAGCATCAGCTGCTTATGCTCGCGGGCCTTGACCAAGTCTGCACTTTCAAGCCAAGATCGTGCGCTTGCATCCCATTTTCCGAGTTCAGTCCTGGAAAGCGCTTGCTGAGCTGCTACCAAAGCTGCATCATACTTGTTAGGGTAAGTTGCCCTGCCGCTTTCGTGGCGTATCCACTGCTTCTGTGTTTGAACGAGTTCGTCCCAAATGGAAGTGGCCTGCTCTATCGTAAACATCCTAGCCAGCATGCATCCGAGGAGATGTGCGGCAATGGATCCGTCACCAGAAGTCACGGCTGCCCAAATGCTAGTACAGTCCGCACCAAGCTCTTTGGTGAATATACCATGTCTGCCGGAGGCTTGTGGGGCAACAAGTTCCGACTGCGATATCTCCGAGACTCGTTGACCGTACGCTCGAAATAATGCTGGAGTCGTGGGTAGAATGATCTCGAATAGTGCCCCGAGTCTCCTTGCAGTCCTGTGCAGTTCTCCATCCTCCGCGTCCAACTTTCTTCTCCCAGAGATCGAGGTTCCAAGTCCGTTATATTCCTTAGGAGGTGGCAATTTCACAAGTGTGAAGTCGAAATTAATATTTGCCAGGGACAAAGAGTTCTCATTGTGAACTGTCGCAACAGCTGCGGTAATTCGGCCAACTGCAGCGCTGAGCGGACTCGACATTGTGCTAGAGTCTTGGACGCCAGGCTCAAGGCTCATACGACGCTTTGATATGAATGCTTTCTCTTGGCAGTGCTTCACAGAGATACACAGAGATGTGTCGATTTAACATCCCTCGATCGTCAATCAACTTCCTCTTCATCACGCAACTCGAAGAACAAGATGGATCGAGCCTGGTGAGGCTGGAGATTTTCGCCTTAGGCACAAAAGTAGCTCAGGCAGGCAGAGAGTCAGGTGGAAGCCGATTTCGTTAGCGACTTTATTTGCTCAAATTATGCTTTTCTATTTAAATTTAAACTTTGATAAAGAGGGACCTGGGGGAAGCGATATCTCTATACTAAGTTTGCAATCTTCTAAAGGTTTGTAAAAGGTTGGAGTCTATTTCATGGGCGTTATGCTTGGCGCCTGCTGGGCACATGATACTACGGCTAGTCACTTCTGGTAGGTGGGGCTCAGAATCTTTAAGCGAGTGTGAAGGGGAAGCCGATTTTGTAAGCGACTGTAAGGTACGAAAGGTACCAAGTTCAAGATGTGTGAGAAGTCTGGTTCCTATTCCTTCTACGTAATCCACCCCTTTGAGGGTAGTGCTGACTAATGGTAATGGTTCCTTCCCTTCCCGTGACAGTTTCTAGAAAAACATTGGGCTACAAAACCTCAACTTCACCTGATCCACAATCGATAACCACCTGCCCGCGTGATGCTTCCACAATTTTGAAGCCATCAGTTGAAAATTTAGCTTATAGTTTCCTTCTCCCTTTGTTGTTGCTTGGTGCTTTGGAAACTTTATACTTCATATGTCTTCACATCTGACTCTAATACCAAAATGCCCTTAAAAGATGCCCGTCACTCCCCAAGCTTTTCCGCTCCAAGACCTCAATACCAACACCATCATCAACTTCACCATCTCCTCAACTTACCTCAACCCCACCTCACCTTCCATACTCAGCACCCTCTCTCACCCCCCAAAATCCCCTCCCAAAACTCCCCTCCGACCGACCACCACCATACACCATCCTCCCCCTCCCCCTTTCCACCAACGAACCCATTGAGACTGTCGAAGACATATAAGCACGCAGAGCCCTACAGCTAACAGAAGAAGTAGCTTCTGAGCGGTATATTCGACGTTATACCAAGACATGTCCGAAGTGTCATGTGGCGGTGGAGAAGACGGAGGGGTATCATCATGTGGATGGTATTTTCTCACCTCGCAACTTTCCAAATTTTCTCTAGCTTCTCAGTACCATTGAGACTGTCACCTGCCCCTACCCACTCTTGAACTCCATATCAGATAGTGAATTCATTGAAATTTAGAGCTCTTGTCTAACGAGAAGATCAACAATGTCGCTGCAACCACTCCTTCTGCTGGCTCTGCCTCGCCAAATGGGAACAACCAATCCACCAAACCTTCCACCTCCCAACTTACGCTCTGAATCCTCCAGCTCTCACACCACAAGTCTCCCAATACACTGATCACCTGTTCAGCAACATTTCTACTCTAGCCTTAACCACCTTCCAGAACCATGGACAGGACCAGATTGAAATTAGGACGGGGACCTTGAATCCGGGAGAGGTTCAAAGCCAGATGATCTTTAGGGACAGTGAGTGAGCGAGGATTGTTGAGAGGGCGAAGAGGGTGGAGATTGAGAGGGATGGGAGGGTTGAGAGGGAGAGGTGGAGGGAAAAGGGGGAGTTGGGCAAGGAATTGAGGGGTGGAGATTGAGAAATGGCTGCTTCAAGGGTGATTGACATTTGAGGATAACTATGAGCGATGATTTAGAGTGGAGAGTGTTAAAGGGAATCCAGAAGGCGTATGTGAGACGTTCAGCTCGAGTTGTGATAGATAGCTTGAGTCCGAGGAGGATGGTGGTCATAGTGGAATCGGAGGATTGAGATGCTAGAAAGGTCTGTAATGAACTAAATGAATGATTTGATTTCACCTGATTATGTTGAACTATCATTTAATGATTCTGGAGAGATATCCATGGCCCAGGTAAGTTGCTAGGTTGGAGATCTTGTGACAGTACTCAATCGTCAACTCAACGCCGCTTATATACCTAGCAATGTAGCATTCATGCTCAACTCAAGACCAAAGGAAATCAAAGATTCATGTTCAATGCTTGGGTCCATCACCATGTTACAACATTCAAGCCTCTTGAACTCCGAAGACTCGCGGTCACGTTCACCACCAAGCCCTCTCAATGCGGAATTTCAACCCAGATTTTTGTTTCTCTATCTAACGCACTGCCCGGGCTCCTTTCGTAACTTTTTTAACTGTCATTCTTCCTCTACTTACTACTCCTTCACAAGTCCTCCGCCGAGATTCGAAAACCGCTCGCCTTGCACAATCATGACAGACACGATCTCAAGCTCGCTACGCAACTGGAAATCAATACAGCTTTGAAGCTTACACTCAGCGCTTGGACGCCACCACCAGGACATATAGATCCTCAGCAAACGATTGCTTAGCTAAAGCTTTCCTAAGAACGTTTTCAGGTGCTTAAATATGTAGATCAGTCAGCAGGTGACATAGTTGGCCAGCCCGCATCATGCGATATTCACTATCGGGGACTGTGATTGTTCTCTTCGAGAGAGAACGTCCGTATTGAGTTGCAAGATCCTTGTGCTGTCATAGGAAGATATAACTACTTATGCTCTCAAGTATACTCAAATTTCACATGCAGGATTTTCAAGCCAGTGAAACGGATATGCCATGGATGTGATATGGAGGCTGCGAGTTGGGCTGAGTCGGGGCGACTCTGACTGCGATATTTAGGTGATACAGTATAGTTAGGATCAGATGTTTAGATGGCACATTGTTTGTCTACGAAATGCTCTTCACGTAATGGGGAGTGTTGCCAAAGTATTCACCACTGTCGTTAATTCAGCAATTTGTCTATTGGTCGGAGGAGGGGCACAACATATAGCAGTACCAACCACCAAGGCTGGCTCTTCATCCTCAGATGTATACTTAGAGCCACTTCTGGTTCAAACAATAAACATTATTCTATCCAATTCAGGAATTCAAGTCAATACTCGGAGTCGACCTCCCACTACCCCTTCCCCTCTTAACCATCTTCGGTATCCTCCCCAAATACACCCAACTCAACACACTAACCACCAGACACATTCCCGCCACAACAAGATTCATATTCCCATACCCAATCCTATCCCTCAACGCCCCAGACATTACAGGCCCAGCCGTCAACCCCGCACTAAACACCATACTACTCACCGCATACAACTGCCCATAGGGACCCTGCTCGCCAAACAGCTCCTCATTAGCTAGGTGAAACTGCTCAACCACATAACTCGCTTCCACGATACTAGGCGATGATAAGGTCGCCATGCCGATGCCACAAAAGGCGAGGATGCTGGCCATCTTGGCGATCTCAGAGGAGCCTCCTGCGTGTGGGATTCGCAGAAGGATGAGGGGAATGGAGAGGTAGAGGAGTCCGAAGGTGGCGAATATTCGCGCACCGTAGCGGTCGACGCCGCGGCCGGCAATGGGACCTATTACCAGAGGAGGCAGGATCAGAGGGATGAACAGCAAGCCCGCTTTCAGCGAGTCGAAGCCGAAGAGTTCCCAAGATTCGATAACGATCGTGGAGTCAAAGACTGCCAGGAGCGTAGCTTGCGTGAAGGCCACCAGTTGTGCCACCAAAAGTCGCGAGTTGCCCATACAGTATAATATTGGGAATTTCTTGATCCATGTAGGTTGTTCTTCGGGAATTTTCCATTTCGCAAGTTCTTCTTCCTTGGTGTTTCCATTGTTGAGGAGTGGTGAGGTCTCGCCATCTTCGGAATCCGTTTCTTCGCTTTCACACGAGTAATCCACTCCATATTTGACCGCGACTTTCTTCTCAACAACCGCCAACCGCATCAAGAAATCAATAACCAGCAATCCAAACGCCGTACCAAACACCGCGCCTGCCCCAGCTTTCTTGAACATCGATCCTCCGAAAACTGGCGCGATAAGTTCTCCGACGCTAATCAAACTGAATATACTCCCGATGGTAACACCCAACTTGCCACTCCCCACCGTGTCCATCACCATCGCCAGTCCTATCGTCCATACCACACTTGCACTTATTCCCTGCAGCACGCGCGCCAACACCAGGATCCAAATCGTCTCTCCCAGAAACAGCATCGCCGTGCTCCCAAACAACGCCGCCAGCCCAACCAAGAAAGGCGGCTGCCTCGACGGCATTTTATCCGCAATCACGCCCGCCACGATCGAGAAGAGGACTTGCGAGCCTGCGTAGGCTGCGAGCAGTAGGGAGGTGTAGTATTGGACTTGGTCATGCGGGACGCGGATGCGATCAATGAGGATGAAGGGGAGGATGGGCACGATTAGGCCGTAGAGGAAGAGGTCGGTGAACATGCCGATTGTGACGGTCGAGAGGATGAAGAGGGTGCTGGAGCGCCATTGTAGACCGCGTGGTGGGTGGGAGGGATCTGCTGCCATGGTTTCGGAGGGTAGAAAATACTGTACAAATACCCGCAGACTGCAAGATATGGTTGAGGTAGAGAGATAAAGGTGGGGTGGCGGGGTTCAGGAATGCCCGAATCAAATAGAGGAAAGCAAGTTATAAACTGACGTAAGAGAGAAGATCCAGATCCAAATCGCGCCTCTCGATTCTGCGTCGCAGAGACATTGATTTCCAATTGTCAATGTGGCCAAAAGGATAGGATACACCAAGACAATCGAGTCGTGTTGCGGTGAGCTCCCAAAATTTATCAGAAGGCGGGATGAAAAAGTTCCTGTTGGACGAAAGTTATTTTGGCTTCGGCGAGCCGATTTGGGATGTGTGCGTCATGCATTGGCTGATTGGATCACTCGGTTTCAGTCCGACGCGGGACGAGCCGCCGCTTGACTTGAAGAAGCAAAGCGCAATCTGGATAGGTCATATTTGTAAACTTTTCCTGCGATTCTGTATTTCTATATCGCTTATTTACGGATGGAATCATGTGTAACATGTAGTATTACAAACATAATAACGTTTTTGAGATCAAATGTTGTACCGTCTTACACAGCTGAAAAATCCCCGATGTCACAAGAACACAAGCTTAAACGACGGCAAATCGTCGGAATTGACTCATGCCAAGAGGACATTCTTTGATGATCATGATCATCCCCACATGTCAGCAAAATAGCGGCGCGATACTCCCGCCTCAGCCCCCACTTCTCTCCTCTTTACGGTCTGGGGAAGAAAGAGGAATGGCGCGAGGAAAATAGCGACGGATATAAAGAGGACTGGACGTCACATCCTAAATCGTGAGTTTTTCTTTATCAATCTTCTGTTTCTTTTTCTTTCCTGTTCAGCCGTCATGGCCACAATTACGATGACGCAAGCCGAGGCATCGACTTCTGGTAGCAATAATGCCATCGAGCTTCAATCATTTCCTCCTTCGCAAACGCCCACTGATAGAAAAGTAGGCGTCTCAGACCTAGAAGAAATAAGAGAGGACTCTAATCCCTCAATACGAGCAGTGGATATCAAGCAGCGATGGAATTCTCCCGGTGGCAACAAATGGAGAGTCTTCGCCACATTCTGGTCTTTCTTCGTGGTTGGTATGAATGATGGTTCATTGGGCGTAAGTCCTCCCATAATTCCATTGTTCAGCATAGATGTTAATGGAGAGTACCAGGCTTTGCTCCCACACTTGGAACCGTACTACAATCTCAACTACACCATCGTCTCTCTCATCTTCCTCGCCCCCTTCGCGGGCTACTCCATCGCCTCAATCGCCAACAACCTCGTCCATGTCCGCTTCGGCCAGCGAGGAGTAGCTGTCGTCGGACCACTCTGCCACATCGTGGCCTACGTCGTCGTCTCTGTCCATCCTCCTTACCCCGTCCTAGTAGTAATGTTTATCTTCGTCGGCTTTGGAAACGGTCTCATCGATGCCGCGTGGTGTGCATGGCTAGGTAATATGGCGAATGCAAATGAGGTGCAAGGTTTCCTGCAGGCTTCGTACTCACTAGGAGCGACGGTTTCGCCGCTGATTGCTACGGCGTTGATTGAGAAGACTGCGGCGGGGTGGTATGGGTTCTATTATATTATGGTAAGGCTTGAATTTGAGCCAAATCAGCATTGAAGATCAACATGCTTACAAAATCAGATCGCTGCTTCAGCGCTTGAGTTCGCTACCTCGGCATCCACATTCTGGAAACAGACCGGTGCAGTGTACGAAGCAGAGAATCCACGCGATCCCGATTCGAACACAGGACGAACACGTGAAGCACTAAAGTCGAAAGTCACTTGGCTATTCTGCTTTTTCGTGTTTGGTTATGTCGGTGCTGAAGGTACGTCTCCTTTCCTCTCTCCCCTTTCTTTCATGCAACCTCAAGCGAGAACGATGATACTGACAACAAACAGTCTCCCTTGGCGGCTGGATCATAACGTTCATGACCAAAGTCCGCAACGCCAACCCCTTCGCCTCCTCCGCAACATCCACTGCCTTCTGGGCCGGCATGACAGCGGGCCGTCTCCTCCTTCCCTACCTCACCTCCCGCCTCGGCGAATACCCCTCCGTAATCATCTATCTCGCCCTCTCCTTCGCCCTCGAGCTCATCTTCTGGCTCGTCCCCTCCCTCATCGTCTCCGCCATTGCCGTCTCCCTCCTCGGTTTCTTCATGGGCCCCATGTTCCCCACCGCCATCGTCATGGTCACGAAACTCCTACCCAAGGATCTGCATGTCGGTTGTATTGGGTTTGGGACTGCGTTTGGCGGGAGTGGAGGTGCGATTTTCCCATTCTTGGTGGGTGCCATTGCACAGAGTAAGGGGGTGAGGACGCTGCAGCCGGTTATACTGGCGTTGTTGGTGGCCATTGGGATTCTTTGGGCGTTGTTGCCCAGGAAGAGGGGGAAGGGGCATGGGGGTGCGGAAACACCTCCAGCAGAGAGTGAGATAGAGCTGTGAGGGGGAATGCTGAGGTGATGGTAACGGGTCACGACTGGAGGTATTATAGGGTGGAGCCATTGAGACGAATTTTAGTTGCCAGAAATGGAAGACGTAAAGGAATCGTCCTTTGCGAGCAGTGCTGGTGTTTTGCACGTCGCCGGTGGCAGAAGACGACCTCTATATGGAGAATGTGGCCTTCAGAATTTCCGAATTCTCAATTGAGGCATCTATACCACGCACATCCGAGAATTTCTGCTCCTCAATGCCTCCTTCCGTCATTCGAATCCATTTCAGTTTACATTATACTAGTTCCCAGAAGGGAATGTCCCAGCGCGAGAAAGATAGGGGTTACGGGGCAGATCAGGTATCCTTTTAGTTGGTGGTTTTTTCAATGTAACTTCCTTCCTGTCTCGTCTTCTTTTCCTTCAGTTCTTTTCTATGTTGTTAATTTCAGTCATAATGCTGTGCCGAACAGCTGTCGCGATAGCGATCTGAAGCAACCCCTTGTTCAAAAACTTTGCCGCAACTAGCGCCCCATTAATGTTTCGGACTCATGAAGCTGGTGGAGCGTTCAGTAAGTTGTTTTGAAATGCTGCTCAGAGCCTGGGGTACTGGCATGCTACCTACCATCTTTCCGGCGGCAGCTCCAGCGCAATGTTCAACGTAAATCAGACTAGGACGTGGAGATTCTAAAACTTTTTCTTCTCCATAAATACTCTGGATTTGATTTTCAGTTCAAGTGCCCGAAGATGTACTTGTCGGTCTGCGCGAGGCTGGAAGCTCTAGGCTCTCCCACCCAGCCACCACATCCCACTCGATGGTCTGTTTAGTCATTGACTTGTGACACCACATCCTGCACACTTGAGCCTCCACATCTCGGTGAGCGAGTACATGCAGCTTGCTATCACAAAAGGCGGCCGAGTCCCGCCCAGCTTTATCTCGACAACATTTCTTCAGCCCAGTATCCCTCCGTCGAAGTATACGATTACAGAAATAAGCCTACCTGCCCTGCCTCTTACAGTATCCAATTTATCAAGAACTATAATGTCGCCTCACTGGTATAGCTTTGGCCGGGATACTTCAGATTCCTCCGAAAATACTGCGACGATTCCTACGTCGCCACCTGTTGCAATTGCTACAGCCGGTCCTAGCCAGGACAGAGCCTCGGCGGACGAGGAGGACGAACCACCTCCACCATTGATCAAAGGTCGTACATGGAGAAAGCAGAAAGGTCAACAACAATTGGTAAAGCAGTTCTACAAGCGATACGAATTGGACTGGTCGAAGCTGCGGACCTGGTTGAAATCGAAGTTTCCTGACTTGGAGTTCACGGAGGAGCTGGTTTGTGGATATGTGACCTAGTCTGCCTCACAGAACGCTGATTGAGATAGGATGCAACGAGAGACTTTTTCGTCTTTCACACAACGAGAGAATTAACCAAGGTATGATATATTCTGATGTTCTCAAGGGAGATACCTGCTGATCATCGGAATTGAAGGATGAGCGAGAGGCGATTGGGAGACTTCGAAATGACTACCGGGAGGAATGAAGCCAGCCCGCCCCAAGGCAGGCTCAGGGTGAGGAATTTTTTGGTTACGTGTATGCTAGGATTCTCGAGATTAGACATTGGAATGTAGTCTGAACTGCGTGTTATACGTGTTGGCCTTGATTCGTTCACGAATCTCATAATCCCTTCTCTATTCGTGGCTATACATCAGAGGCGAGATTTCAGTCCCGACCTCCAATTCCACCAAAATGGACTTCGTCGAACTCGACGTGGCAGTGCGTGAAGCAGCCCTGTGTCATGCCCTGGTTTGGACGGGCGACAAGGAAAAGTGACGTTCCGCACAAGTCGTCCATATGGTTTGCGGTACAAGGCGCCGCCACCACCAGTGACACCCTTGGATCTCGGTGAGGACTGCGCCATGCATGTCACCCGCCCACCATCTTCCGACCCTTGAACTCAAATGAGATCAGGCTCCGTGGCAGGCTTCTGAGACGATCAGCTTGGAACCAAAAGTGCGATATAATCCTACGATTGAGGAATTCTTGCACTGTAATCCCTCGACAAGTATCATACATCTTATCAGCCAATTGCCATCGCAATATAGCGACTTGAGAATAGTTGCGGATGGCTGTTGACTCGCTTGCTTTGTTTCGCACATCGTGGACCCGGGCAGACGAATACCCCCTCAACTTGATCAAGCTGGGAGCGAATATCGGTTCACTAAAAGCGCATAAGGACTTGCTCAGTATCAATGCACCGAATCTTTTCCATTCAAGGAGTAAAGTAAACGTCCTGGAGTACAACAAGAATGGCTTGATCCAAGGGCAAACTCGAGGTATACACATCAAGCCCGATTATTTCTCCCTTGATTCTCCAGGCTAATGTTTTAGAAGTCGTCCCGAGGATAATTGTCACTGATGCCGAGCTTCTGAATTGGCTCGGTGTTCCTTCGCCAACTCCGCCAACATGGCCCACGACCGCAACAATATCAAATGTCCGGTGTAGATTCGTGTCAGTACATCTCATTGGTAGATTTGAAATTCGGCTCTGATGATCATTAGATTCTTTCAAGCCCCAACAAGCGAGGCGAAACTCAGCGTGACCCGAGATGTGGCATCCCGTATTCTGACTTACTTTCAAGTCATGCCGAGCTATATTGACTTTCTCTCGGTATTTGCAGTCCATTTTGGCCAACAGGTCGAAGCCGTAGAGTTGCGTTTCAGCGGGTTCAGGGAACGTGTCCTCCTGTCGACTGAAGCAAGAGGATTGCAGCTACCCAGCGCGGCTCTGACTGGGCAAAATTTCCAGCTCTGTTATAATTTGAAATGCGTAGCTCTCAAGTATGGTACTGGTAAAAGGGAAGATTGGTTGTGGTCTCCCCGCCAGGCAGCTTTTCACCATCAGTTCGATGCTGGAGAGGGAACCACATTATGGATCATAGCATCTGCGCGAGACGAGTTACAGAATCGTGTCGCAGATCTGACGGGATCAGAGGGGAGAGCCGAAGACAGAGCATTCAGAACTCCTGCTGAGAGTTTCATTTCAAGTCTTTCGGTGCACTTGATGCTAGCTCAGTGGGCCACTGAAGACTGGAGAGGCTATATTAGATGGCTGGAGCAAGTATTGGAGGAGAAGGTAAGATTTTGAAAGGTCACCTCTCAATTGTGAGACGACTGACTTCACTAGACAATTTACGCACTTCGCTCCAGCGACTTTGTGCCTAGCCCCGATGATATATCATTCATTCAGAAGAAAGAGGATGAGACAAATAAAGCGATAATGATGCTCAACGCCAATGCAGACATTCTGGAATCGCTTGAGAAATTCTACTCTCGGTTAATGAAAAACGCACATTTTCCTCTCCGAGGTGATGAAGATTGCAAAGTTGCCATCGAGGACTTCTCGATGCAATTGCAAGACTTCCGCCAGGAATTCACAATGCATGCTTCGCGAGCAAAGACACTGGGTCAAATTACGGCTGATAGGAAGAACCTGGTAAGACCATGAAAGAAGCATAAGTGTCTCAAGACTAATTGCCTGGGACAGGTCCAGCAACATCTACAGGCGCACACTACCAAACAGATGAAGACTCTGACGGAACAGGCACAGAGAGAAACAATCAACATGCGAGTTATTGCAATCGTTACCTTCCTGCTTCTCCCCGCAACATTCGTATCCGTAAGTTAGATTCACCACCTCCCAAGCGGATGTGAGAGCTGATGCAAAGCAGACTTTCTTCAGTACCGATGTGGTGAAGTATCAAGGGGGAGATAGCAGCAACATATCTAACGCTACGGCATCGCAGGAGTCCTTTTCCCCCCTCGCGTTGCAAAGATGGTTCGAGGTGACTGCACCACTTACATTGATCACTTTTGCTTTTGCGGGCTGTCTACTGTTCTGGTCTAGGGTAAAAAGGACGTGGTTTTGGCTCCTGAGATTGTGTAGAACTTGTCTGTGTCTTTGTAGAGGACATGACGGCCAGCGGGAGAAACATGAAGGTGATTGAAGTGGTCGGCATGTGTTCCGGCCTAGATTGAGTTTGTGTGCCAATGGGTGTGTGGATCTGGAACGGAGAATTCCATCGGATTGCTGTGTTGACACAGACGGGGTGCTTAGCTCCAAGAGCTTGTGCTTTTCGATTCGAACTAATTACTTAATTCTCTTTTGAAGATAGCATTGCCAAGGCTCCAATACCAACACCAACCCCGGAGACCAGGTGAGTGACCATATTCGGCTAAAAATAAGAGATAAAATCGAACAAAATTGATTTAATCCGAATTGAAATGAAGCAAGCGAAATTCATGATATTATGTCTGATACCTCCGTCGAACGGAGATCCACTACTTTAGTTCTCGGCCCGCTCCGTTGTGCGGCGGGGTTGGGTTGAACCGAGTTGGTATTCTAAGTTTTTAACTCAACTTCCTACCTGCATACATTGATCATATTGGAATGATGTCCCTGCAGATTTACGAATGGGCAGAAGTTTGGAGTCAAGCTTCAAGCTTGACATTTGGAGAGCAAATGTATGAATTCAAGGTAGCAACACAAGTGACAACAAGTGGGGAACACATCTTTAGAGTGCCATCCCTGCCCCTCCCTACCCCTCACTGGGGCTCAGGATGCTTTCGAAGGCACAGCCATATGATGCTGTTCTTTTCATTGTCCGAAAGCTTATCTCCAGTTCGGTCCCTGGAAAGACACAGCTCATCATTTAGGTCTTGTGCAAATTTTATTGCAGCTGCCAGCAGTCGGTTGAAAGCTCATGATATTGATTCCAGATACCGAAGATGGATGGTTGGATGGTTGGATGGTGGATGCAGCAGCCAGCCTTGCCTGCGGCTGAAGATCCCTCTCCGTCTTCGATAGCATCCGCAACAAACGTCCGCCATCAATGCATCTACCCTCCCGCTGCCACGCCTTTTCAGAGTCCCAGACGTTGCGAATCCGACTTTCAGGTGCGGCTTGTGGCTCCACGGGAGCTGTAGATGTTCGTCTCATCTCACTCGAACAAATCCTGGCAGAAACGACGATCCTCCTGATAACCTCACGAAAGTAGCCACGAGCCACGGCTTCCTGTAATAAACACCAAACAGGACATATTTGTTTACATCAGAAGACATGGCAAGCCTACACCCCATGGCTCTGCCAGCACGGTCCCGGCTGCACGATCCATTAGAGGAATTTGAGGATGTGCTGGAAGCTTGCAGGCGCGAATCGGTCATCCACGATCCCCCTCGCAAATTCATAATAGCGATTCGGCTACTTGAATGGTTTCGGAGCGAATGCGAACCAAATAGAACAAATGCTGGACGTATTTTGATGGCTATACACCACTCGTACCCTCCCAACTTTATCAAGAACTTACTCAACACGATGGGGCCAGGCGAAGAGTGCTGGTTGAAGGTCTTCACAATATTGCTGATGTTGAAAAGGGGAAAAGATATTGGCACGTTTTTGAAGATGGGAATTCTAGACAAAAGACTTCCAATCACCGAAGACCATCTGCTTGAAAAGCTGCAAAATATCCTCGGTCGGCCACTGAATGAAGGGAACAGACAATTCGCTACAGATTTTACCTCTCTCCAGTACCAGCTTCTGACGACTGACTCCTTAGACTCCGAGAATGGGCGTGTCCTGGATTCGAGAATAATTCTTCCCGTCTGTAGGTACGAGCCAATCAAGCCAGATGGCTCAGAGAAGATCTTCCAAATCGAGATTCCATGCCGATCCATACCATCGAAAATCCTGAAGAACGTCAAAGCCAAGCCGAAAAGAACGGCAGAAGATGATGACGAGGTATGTATAGTTATTCTCGCTATTGGATTTTTTCTCTCCAAAACTTGAAAGTGTGCTGAGCCAACAATATTCTAGAAATACCACAAATTTGCAATCAAGACACTAAGGAATCCAGAGGAGTACCACCAAGAGACATTTGCCTATTCAGCTTTGAAGGGAAGAGAAGGTGTTGTCCAGTGTCTCGGCTTCTGGGAGATCAAAAGCCCATCCGGGGAGTCAGATTTCCACCTGCTGCTGGAGTACGGAGAATATGACCTCCATGAATATTTCGAGAACTTCCCGCCTCCTTCACTTCCTGGAGACATCATTCAGTTCTGGAAGGGCCTTTCGCATGTGGCAATTGCCCTCGACAAGATCCATAATATGGAAATTAAGTATGAGCAACGCACGGATTCTTGGTTTGGGTATATGTCCCTCCCCTCCTTCAAATTATACTACACTCACGTAACACTAGGTGGCACCTCGACATCAAACCTGAGAATATTCTATTTTGTAAAGGCGGCTGGAAAATTGCAGACCCTGGATTTGCTATATTTGTTCAACACTCGGATGCTCGGAGGGATGAGAATGGCTTGCCGGTGATCTCATTGAGAGGTGGTACCACAACGTACGGTAAGAATCCATAGCAGCGGATTTCTTCCTATAACCTGACATCTCCTAGGACCTCCAGAACAGTTCATAGACCGTGGAAAGCCTGTGACTCAACGATTCGATGTCTGGTCCTTAGGTTGTGTGTTCTCTGAAGCAGCAACTTGGCTTCTCCTGGGAAACAGAGGGGTCGAACAATTCAGACTTGTTCGCAAAAGTGTTGAAAACGGTAACAGCAAGAGCATATCTTTCAACGAGCCTCGAGGCGATGACTGTTTTCACAACAAGGAGGGAGATGTCTCTACCGCAGTCATTGCTTGGCACAACTATCTCAGGAACAGTTTGCGTAATGGCGACTGCATCACAGGCCGGGTACTGGATGTCGTTGAGAAGAAAATGCTTCTCAGCTCAGTCAAGAATCGAGCGTCATCCCGAGATTTGGTCAAACGCTTGAAAGACATCATCGACATAGCCGAGAAGGATGAAAACCTAAGTAAATATCAGCCACCCAAGTTCTTCCTCGAAGCTTTTCAAGCGGAACAGAGAAAAATCGGCGAGGAATGGGCAAATCCCCCACAGCTAGCAGTACGTAGGAGCAATCGCTACAAGTCGATGAGATTCGAGGACGTACCTACGAATGATCTTGCAGGTCAAGGAAACTCGGCTTATGATCAAGCCAACATACACACTCCATTACTCACGGCTCCTTTGCATGGTTCAGACCGCTTCAGAGATCATGGCCCCCATCGCGGATATACCACGTCATCGCAAATGACTCGAGATTCATTGACAGTTACAACTCATGGTATCAATCCATTTGATGTCCAAAGTCAAGAACGAACAGCACTTAGGGTAAAAGACGAAAAAGAGCGTTTCAACTATTGGGATGCTCTGTCTCTTTTGGAAAGTAGAGGATGGGTGCAGAAAGGGACACTTGAGCGACCACGTGAACCGGGTGAATCCGAACGTCAAACCCTACCATCACCACCTATCAGCAAATCGATGTCAAGTAGCGCGCCTCGATCATCTCAGGTCAATTCTTCGAAGAGCAAGTCTATCCTGGCGAGTCTACTTCCTAGACGAGGTCACAAACGCCCAAAGAATCTCATCAGCCCGCCAAATCAGGACGAAAGTCCCACAAACCCCCGAAGCCCACGGGCCTCTTTTACTTCTCCTTCCCACCAAAGGGCTTCCAGCGATTCTACATCAAACCTTGAGGCGAATGCAAAGTATAAGACCACCGACTTCGACCTCTATTTTAACAAGCGAGATATCGTAAGGCCAAAACAAGTGATGATCAAAACAACAGTGGACTAAATTTTACCTAGGTCTTTCTACTCGACAATGGTTCTACGATGGCAGAACACTGGCCCCGAGCCCGAGAGCTTGTTGCAGTTCTCGTTGCCCTCCTCCACGGTCAGGACGATAACGGCATGGAGATGTATTTCACCTCCTCAACTGAGAAATTCGGCCCGTTTGTCGAGCCTAAGCAGTTTGTCGATATCATCAATCTCCCCGACGTAAAACCGAAACAAATTCTAGCAACGGCAGAGCACGACAAGCAAGATTCAACATCTATTAGCAATGATCCTGCGAACGACATCAGAAAAGTCTTGGATTATATCCTGACTATGGTGGGGAAGGAGACGTATGATCGAAAACTCCTTCTGATCATCCTTACGGATGGAATATGGAAAGATATCAGTGACAAAAAGACTGTTGCCAATACGATCGTGAATAAATTGGCAATGTGGCGCGATTACAAATTTCTCAACCAGATGATGGCTGATCGAGGCTTGAGCTTGCAGTTCGTTCAGTTTGGGAATGACCCAGATGCCACGGAAGTGTTTGAGTATATGGATAACGACCTAAGGAACTCGAGCGGGGCTAAGCAGCCGTAAGCATGCAGTCTCTTTCATACTCCAGGCCAAAAATGCTGACCAGAAGCAGAGATATCATCGATGTGGAGCCTGCTACTGGAAACATCAAGAAAATGATTCTTGGTAGCCTGTCTGATGAATGGGACGAGGGTGGTCATACAACTGTGGCTTCCGACGACTCCCAATCGGTTATTAGCCCCCCTGAATACCGCACCGGTATGAGTCCCATAAAAGGTACCATAATGAGTCCGACAGCGTATCCAGATTCGCGATATTCAACGATGTACGAGGATCCTGCTGAGTATGCCTCTCCTGGTGGTCAGAAGTTCAACTTCAACTCGGACGGAGATCCTTATTTCGGTACAGGCTCGCAGTTCGGCATATCGTCTAACCCGATGCCAAGAGGTCGTGTGACGACACCACCATCTACATCGGTGTCCAGGAATATGATAGGAACAGAAACACCGTCGGGGTCTGGTACAAGGAAGAGGCAGGGGACCAAGGATTCTTCGAGTACCGTAATGGGCGGGATCCTGGGTGAAGATCGACGATGATCAAAGACAGAAAACTTCAAGAGAACAATTTATTGGCATCGCACCGCTAGGGCACACTTTGTATCTGAAGCTCTTGCCACAAAAGACAATTGCCGTACTACAAGTCGATCGAATGACAACATACGGATGATAGTGACCGGCACGACTGGTACGTAGGCTCCAAATCGGTATTCGGAAGGCGGGCGGCGAAATGAGGTGGACGGTGGATGTGAAGGGCAATTCTGATCAAGCCCCACGAAGTATTAGACTTCTCTCATCATAACGATATGGCCTCTGAATTGCGGACCTAATAGAATATCTGCTGGGCGGGACCTCCTTCCAGCCTTTACTTTCATTGGCTGGGAACTGCACTGGGGAGTGTTGTTGCTTGAGGGTTGAAGTTGCTGAATTGTGCAAAATGTAGATACCAAAATACTACCTTACGAAGAGCCATGTATCATATAACAAAGCGTACTTGTCTCGACCTGTGGAGCTAGAAGCTGACACTGTGCTGATGGTAGCAAGATCGCGAGTGACAGCAATCATCAATGACGAAAGAAACGATAGTGAAACATGCTCCAATGTATCCATGAACTCTCCACCGTCATCAACTTCGGAATTAAACATATGTGGGTGATGGCCCCGCCGAGCGAAGAAAACGGTCATCTTGCACAAACGTCAATGCTCAGCTCCAGTGCCAACGTACAAACGTGTTCGTTGGCTGCTAATCTGTCACTTAATTCCATTTATCAGAAGTGAAAGGGCCTCCATTATATAGCCCTTGGAGTGAAAATTGGTGTGTTCTGCATGTATTAGGCTATTTTGTAGGTGAATTGGGTGACCGACTATCCGGGAGTTGTAGATTGACTTTCGCTGTCCTCCTGGATCATAATCTAGGTACCAGGTTGAGAACTCTGGCGCAAGGAGGGTCATAGCCCCGGCTCATTCAGCTTCCCTGAAAGAAGCTGAGGATTCTGAGCGTCTCATAAGAGCACCTCTGAGCAGCTCAACTGAACAGCTAACATTATCCTTCACAAGATTTCCCACATTTCAGCATCGAGGCAATAATTCAATTAGAAGTTTCCAAGAACGCATGGGAGAACTGCATTCACTGTTTGTTGTTCCTTTGGACTGTCTAAGATGCTCAAGTGCTAGTCACATCTGTGGTTAAAGGGAAGTCGAAGTAAACCATACGCTTCCTACTCGTTCACCATCACCCGAGCATGACAGAAGTCACTGATAGCAGTTGCGGTAAATTTGATCCAGTCACCTGCAATGATATTTTACACCAAATAACAATAAACGTACACCACTCCACTTCACTTCACTTCACTTCACTTCACTTCTCGTTCGATACATAGAACCTCACAGCCCAGTAACGTTCACCCATCATAGCACAGTCGCACGAAGATCCCTCTATTGTCCTTCAGTATTTGGAAACTGGTGACGGAAGGCTAGCCTTCTCACATGTCCACATTTTCCATATAGATAGCTGAGCGCGCCGCACCAATGCTGAATCCTGCATTCATGGAAGGATTGTGCAGATGGAGCTTTCTCACAAGTCTACCGGCAAGTTTCAAAATGGCCAAGTCCTTTCTCCGAATTGTTACGTTCGAGAAAAAGATTGTCGAGTACAATGTTGAGGATTGTTCGACGTCTGTTTCAGGTATGATCTCATGTTCCAGACAAAAGGTACCGGCTGGAATCTCGACGTCCGCAATCCGATCATGTTCACTTATTAATGAGAGCACCCCGTTGAACCTTTCTCCATACATAATCAAATCTGAGGCGATAATGTATAGGTTATCATGCTCGGAACAGTAATAGGTCGGAGCTAAGATTGCAAGTCTTCCGAACTCGGGTCCAAACGCCAGGCGGAGTTGTTCCACTGCCTCCTCATACTGGCTCAACTCTGAATGGCAGAGTGCCACGTTGACTCGGTATTGCGCAAGATCGTTGTGAGAGATGTAGATTTCGACCATTTTCAACCCTTCAATTAAGAGAGGCAATGCCTTTCCGTTCCTTCCTAGGTGACTAAGAGCAGTGCCCACTAAAAACGATGCTTCTACAAAATGGCGATAATCCACCTCCGTCCACTCACTCAATTTCTGGATCGCCGCACCAACAAATCTCTCAAATTTCTTTGGGTCTTCAACACCTCCAGAAACATATTTGAGAGCCAATGATGCAAGAATATTGTAGACCCTGCACCCTACGCCTCCAAATTCTTTTCTCGCGGAGATCACGAGAGCAATAAAGAAACGTGCATCTTCATAATTGTCGATCTTCTGGCTGAGAGGGGCAAGTAATCGGACCAAAGGATTCGACGAAGGGCATCTCAGGATAGCAGGGGACTGGGGGATGCTGAAATCGGCAAAATCCCACCACCAGTCGAATGGCTGCAGAGGAGGAGACCGAGGTGGAGATGCAGGAACAAGCTGCATTGACTGTTGTGAATATTCTGCTGAATTCTGTGGGAACGAGGCGCTGTACCGCACGGATGGCAATCTGTGAAATGGGAGAGTGAGAGACTCTCGACCTAGTGATCCACTGCCATGATGTTGAAACTGTATAGTGCTACTTGAGTTTGGCCTCGGATGTCCGACACCATCTGGTGACGAAGGAACAGCTTCTTCGAACTTTGGAGTCCAAACTTGAAGATCCGGTGGGGTTGCTACACCAGAATTGCATCATCAGCACATGTCAGGAATACAGTTCATATCAGCTCAAGCTTACCGACTTGTGAAAATGTATCTTCCTCGGTAATTCGACCATCTTTCAGAGCATCGGCAACGTAGCGGGTAATTTTAGCAGAAGGGACGACTTTGCCACGGAGACCGAATTCGCTAGCTCTGTCAGGCTGTTCCTCTTCACGGCGTCGCTTCAATTTCAATATGGCTCTGTATTCGTCCCTTTCCGTTCTTTTTTTGAATCCCCATTTCTTAAGCTGGGACTTCCATTGTTTCTTGCTAAAAGACTATTAGTACGAGGATGAATGCTAGAAAAGTACGGATTAGGATGAGGGATAGTGCAAATAAACGAGCATATGGAAGCGCAGCCAGAAGTTCACTCACGTTGCGCGGAAAGCATGACGCTCTTGCATGCTGTGCATAATATGCTCCAGGGTATTGTGACGATACAAGTCTTCGATCTCAGATTTGTGTATCTCCCAGTCTTGAGGGCCCGTTGGATAGCGAGGCTGCACGGATGGAATCATGATCATGGCAGAATTTGGTAGTTGCTCCATGATGGACCAAAGTAGGACTAATTTGGTCGAGATATACTGCCTTGACGAGAGAAGAGAATGCAAATCGATAGTTGCTGCCGATGCTCTGCAATATTTTGAATTGATGAAGCTCCAGAGGCCTTTTTATACAGCTTCTGCTCAACTGTCCCGAAGCCTAACTTATGACTTTGGCGGCACTCTCGTACCTACGTAAGTTCCATGCATGAAATCGCAGGGTTGCGACCTATTAGAGATGTCCAGCTGGCCGACCACCATCAGCAGGTTCCAGCCACGACCCCAATTTTGAAAGCAGCTCTGCCCAATCAAGCTTACGGCGCACTCGAAAAGAATCGTAATGCAAGTTCCACGCGTCTCAACCATGTCGCTCCGCCAACAGATGAGCGCGATGTCAAATCATTTGAATATGGTTCTCGAGGAAATTCTCTCTGTTTCTGCCAACACCATAAATTTCATTCTCGGTTCAGGGCGCGGCGCGGCGACATGGCCTTAAACGTGAGTGGCTACGCCGTGCTGCGAGGAACTTGTGTAAAATATGACCAGTCGATCTCCATCCTTAATTGGACTCGCGACCCCCAGACACAATAGCTCCTGGGGCGAATTGGCACCCGCATCCGTCTCGATAAGCAGAAATCGGAAGATCCTCTATCTCCTCGTGGCTTCTAAGGTAAGGCTGCACGGTTGTGTTCTCGGTGTTGATTGGCAACCAACATCACCCGATTGCTGTGAGTTTGTGCCTCCTCAAACCACTCAAGAGAGAAACCGAAATGAATTGCGCACCTGAGAACGCCCTCGGTAAAGTGTACCACCAGGGGGATACCATTTTGACGGTCTGATCGATCCTTCCTTATCGTAGAATTCATCTTTATAAAAGAGAGCGAAAGAAGGAATTGCCCAAAGGGCTCTGTCGGGTGTAACCTGGACTTCACCGCATTTTACACCGGCTTATCTCGGCCCATGTCACTAGTGCCTCCTTTGAAGCCCGTCCAGCCTCCCAAACTACTTCCTAAAAATTCGACACAGAAATATACATAAAGGATGCGAGTTCGCTATAGAAGAGAAGTTGTCCTTGAACCAATCAGATGAACGCACCCCTAAAGTGTTCGATTTTCAGGTTCGAAAAGAGAGGTACATCACGCCAACCACGTTGTTGAAAAGTGTGTGCCAAATTTGACGAGAAAGAGGATGTTGAGTCGTTGAATACCAAACTAAACGTAATCGTCGAGACGTCAAAAGACTCAGTGGAATGACAAGAGAATTGACATTGACAGCAAGCGGTATTGCCGAAAGGGCGAGATAGCGGGATTTATGTGAGAGGCACAGTTGCACCCTGTCAAATTCCATGATGGGGAGTGTCAAACCCCGTGAGCGATTTGCCATCAACACTTGAAGGTTCGGCCCATCCATGGAAACAGCATAACAGAATGCCTTCACATATCTTTCCCAAAGTTCCTCCGTAACTATTTCTGCAGAAGCAGCATCATGTGTCAGTAAGTTTTATACCCGTCACTTTGAAAGGACATGAGAATACGGATTGATTTGAGGAGCATGAATCAATTGATTGTTCTTTGTCATAAGTCCAAGCAACACAAAGTGAATGATGAAGATAAAACCGAATAAAAAATTGGTATATCGCGACGCTCCTAGCTACTGATACAATTTAATACCCTCGAACCCATAGCCCAACCGAATGCAGAAGTTCAACCGAACACCGGAACAAATGCGTCATGAATACTACATTCTAAAGGACAAATTTCGTGCACCAACCAATACAAACATATCACAACATAGCCAAACCAGCAAGCAAGACCGCACCAGCCATTCCACCATTGACAGCGAGTCCAGCAGCCGAGTTACCCGTCGAGCTTGGGCTTGCGGAGGCAGAAGTACTGCTTGACACCACAGAAATCGCAACGGTCGTTTGAGGCAGAGCAGTCGTGTAGGTAGTACCATATGTGCTTGGGTAAGTCGTAGTGTAGGTGCTCTCATCCTGTGTTACAACAGCGGTCACGGTAGCCGTGACTGTAGTCTGGACGGTTCTCGTGGAAGAGATAGTGCTGAATAAGGCACCAGAACCCGACGACGATGACTCCGACCCATCAGCTAGCTTCAAGATGCCACCTACTGCTCCGCCAGGTGGAGAGGTTGATGCAGTGGCATTCTTGGCGAGGAGTGCGAAGGCTTCGAATGTGTTGCCTGTTTGTGGAGCGTTGATAGCAGCGACCATGCCGGTTTGGCAATGATTACCTTGGCCGCAGTAGAGCCAGATGGGCTTGGTGTCTTTGACAGTGATGGTGAATGTGCTGCCTGAGGGGGAGTTGGCTGTTGGGACGAAGGAGGAGAAGAAGCCGTTCTCGAGGGGGTGGCAGGGGTCTTTGAAGGAGGATTGAGTTACGGTGTGATTCTGGGATGTGTTAGATTATGCGGAGGAGATATATGATGGGGTGAAGTGTACCTTTGGGAAGAAAGAAAACTCAATGTTGGTGCCGACTTCAGCTCTGATGTTGTTTGGCGAGTAGACGAGACCACCCTTGCCGACTGTAACTTGGATCGTCGTACCTTCTTGCGCGATGGCGGTAGATACCGCGGCAGCAAAAGCGAAGAGAGTTGTTGAGAAATACATTATTGCAGAGAATATGGGAGAAAGTATTCTGATAACAATGAAATGGAAGCTTCGCTTAAATAGCTGGGTATTTTGAACGTAGAGCTGAAATTGTGATTGTGTAGTGTGAGGCGAATGTGCGTGAATGGATATGAGAGAGAGTGAGAGAATAGTTCTTGGGTCAAGGACGTCCTTTATACACCTAAATAGCTCCTTGAATAAAAGACAGGAACCACACCGACAACAAGGCAGTGAGATCCAAAATAAAATGTTCGCAGGCCAAGGGTATTTTTGAGAAATGTTGCATCAAATGGCTGGGCGTTAGCGCTCGCTTGCACAGCCTGATGCTGCTGGTGTGGCTGTTCCAGGGGTCTGGTCTTTCTTTATCGCCGGATGTAGTGAGGCCCGATGACTCTGAACAGACCGGGAAAGTGGCCGGCTGCTTGCCTATACCATCTAGGATTAGATGTGGAATATGGAATTGTAAAGAAAGAAATGACATGAAAGGATCGATAGGGAGAGCTGATAGGGGGAAAATTGTTATCCAGTAAGCTCATCCCGTTCCATACCCAGCGATGACATGAAATGATACCATTCCATCGACCCCGCACTGGCGAGTCAACTTCTCACGATATATTCTTTGTTTGTTTGTTTATGCTGTCGTGACATCGCGATGTTGCTGGACAACAAAGACTTCAGTTGGGACGCAACCGGTCGGAAGCAGCAAAATCTAAGAATAATCTTGAAACAAGCGAGGCTGGACAAGGTTCCAAAATAGAATTTGTTTTCTGCGTGGCGGGCGGTCAAAATAAAACACGCGCGCCTATTTAGCCAGCGGCCGCCTTCACGTCCAATCATTTCGCGATTGTTTGACAGGGCTCAAACGTGTTGTCATTCAATCGCGTCAACGAGGAAACGAAACTAATGCCGGCTGTTGCTGCAGATGGCAACGTGGTAAATCTGCGTCTGAATTCCGCAGAGTGGAACCTTTGTAAGGTGGCGGAATGCTGTAGGGTTGGACAAATCACGTGACGCATGACCAGGTTATACCAGGGAGGTTTGTATCTCTTTGTTTCGGCAGGGCGAACGGATCGCACCAATCCGACGGCGGGAAGGATCAGGCTGAGCTGGATGAAATGTCTTCCGGTGGCTGTATGGCTGGGGTCCATGACCCTGTCCTGCTGAGAGCCTCGTGGAGTCGTGGTCAGATCATCAGCGTTGGAATTTCATCCAATTCGGCGCATAACATGATCAGGTCAACTTGAACCCCTTCCGGGAAAAAATGGTGGTCTGTAAGGGTTCAAGCTTCCTGGTATTGTCCTAATCGAGCACGCGAGATTTGCATCTCCTTTTCAAGTAGCCGCTCACTAGTGGCCATCTGCTTGGTGAAATCGAAATCGAGTGACAGAGACCGCCAGAGCAGATTTGGCCGTCACATCATGCCATCTTCCTTTCCACATCGAATTCATTGCCCTTGATCGCTCTGGTAGCTCTCTACGATAGGGAAGAGCTCATTCAGTCGAAGTCTAGACTTCCGCACACGTAGCCAGCTCGTGACATGTAAGAAAGCAAAACACTTCGAATGAAGGTCGAAGCCCAAAACATGTTGATAATAATCCGTATTTCTTAATCCGAACATTATTTCAAAGCCTTTGGCGTCTTCGTTCTGGATTTTTGGTCCATTTGAAGGAGGGCTCATGAACAGCCAGAAGAATATTTCTTATCAATTTTACATTTTTGGCACTGTTGCCATTCATGTTTACGTTGTCGTTATCATTTATTTGCTACTAGTTTCCACGTTCTCTACAAGACTACAAGTCCATCTGCGGGGGTAACTCAGTGACTGGAGTGCAGCCAGCGCAAGGGTATAGTTTCGTTCTGTTGACGAAAACGCCGCCCTCGGTTTCCCACTCATCCCCATCCCTGGTGTTGCCTCGAGGTAGACTTTGTTACTTCGATCAATAGCGAACGATTCCGGATATATCTATATACACGTATATTAAGGTCATTCACATCCACCTCAATATCAAAGCCTACTACAATGACACCAATTCGAGACTGAGCGAATCCTGCTTTTCTAGCTCAACAATGTACTGACTCATGCGACGCCAGAAGGACGATCGATTGTACAAAGTAGATTGTGAGCAAAGGATCGACAAAGGAGGAATAAGTGGCAGATCCAATTTTTCCCTTATGTGAACTTAGATCAGGCAAATTCCGCCATCCAAACAATAAGGTACTTGCCAACTCTTAGCAGACTTGCAAAAGATCAGCTTGACTGAATTTCTAACATCGTAATAGTACTCATTCGTTGTGATGTGGTGTGGCCATTTGTTTCGAGTTCAAAAAAAAGTTGGGTGACGATTCAAAATGAGATGACTTACTTTGCCCTTTGCTAACCACATTGGCACAGTCATCGAGACAGTTGAAGAGAGTAAATCGTCTATCAATTCAAGTTTGAAATTTATCATCAGATCCATAAAAGTGAGAATGACCTGCATAGATGCTGTTCCCAGAGATTTCCTTCAACGAGGTTCAATCATTAAAAGTCTCCAGCTTCACCGAGAGCGTAACGGGTGTGGTACCGTAATAAAAAGAGCATTATTTGCTATGGAATCAAAAATACAGCGTCTGATATTGAGACAAATTCGATGTGAAACAATCAGGTGCAGAGGACAAATAAATTCATGAAGATACAAAAGCGACATTAAGCGATCCGAGTAGAATTGAAAGTAAACAAATAGGAGATCATGTGAAATGCATCTTAAGACTTCTTGAGTGTTTAGCTAACAATTTTTCATGGCTTGGAGAGATATCCGTGAACAAATCTGTGGGCTATCTGGAGCATGGAGAGTGCGTTCGGAATTGCGGGAGGTCATGAAGCTTAATCATGGGAGGTGGCCCGACTTGGCGCAGCCCCTGAATCGTAATAAGCGAGGTAATAATGGATCTGGGGTAGAATGCGTTATTGGTTGATTGCGTATTGCTATGGGCGAGATATATGATCGTCCAGAAACTGCGTTCCTTGAGCTTATGGAAGAGTCGGTGAGTAAGGCAAGGAAATCTGTGGAGCGAGGCATGGGATGGTTCCCGGCAATGCGGGTCACGTTGGCGCTTTACCCGATTCGCTCAAGCGAGTTGCCAACGAGTGCTCTTCGACCAGAGTCAACCACTGTCAGCCTGAACGCTCAAGGTATCGACAAGTCCATAGAAAATCAACTCTTTCTATCCAGACAGGACAGAAGCACATGAGGAATGATTGCGCTCGGTCTCGTAACATCTTTTATGCCCTAGGCGAGAGCTCCTGAATTGTTATTTACAGATGCGAAGAACCCCCCCTTACCCATCAACAGTGCCATTCAACACTTCAGAGCCACAACCACCTTACTTTATGATCATACTTTACGTATTATTCAATGCCTCGGAAGATTCTAAAATAATTGAATCGCGTCATAGTCGTTTTCAATATTGTCTAATCAGAAGATACCCCTGAATTGAGAATCGAGGCAGATTCTCAAAAATGCGGCTCCCCGTTGTTTATTTCTTCAAAAGTCCGTCGCATGCATTGCAGTGTATCAAAAGTATACAAATGGGTACTCGTTCGAAAGTGCTGATCCGGCCCATATCGAGTGCAAGAAAAGGTTTCTCTGACACCGTCATGGTCGTGACTTTCGGGCGAAGTAAGAAAGTGATGGGGAGTTGTCCTGCTCGCTAAACACAGCTTGTCCACTCCCGCACTTGCGGTACTACCCTGCTAGCGCGCATCCATCTCCTTCCCGATGGCCAAAGTCCAAAACTCTTCCTCTTCTTTCTTTATCCCACTACCCAACGCGTCGTGAACAACCACCAGCACCCAGCATCAACCCCACCATTCGCGGCCAGGAACTGAATGCGCCTCGCATAAGTCGCTTCGAGGACAACAAACGCGTCGAGAGCCTCCATCTGTAAGTGCCACTTGATATACGACCCACGGCCACGAGGGCTACGCAATCGGGCCTGGGCACTCCCTTGCGATTCACTCCCACTCTCTAAATAATCCACCATTCACTTTCACCATCTTCCCGACGGCCAAAAGCTCTACAGAGCTAGTTATAAGTTCTGCGGAAACGTACATCGAGTCTGACATTCCACTTTACCCCAGGTTCCCCCACTCCGGTCAGCGTTCTTTGAACGCAACAAGCCGAAAGAATGGTACAAGCTTCTCCTTCCGGCCTTTTCAAGGGTGTTTACTGATATATATAGGTCCTTTTCAAACGGAAACCCGTTCAATACATGTCCCCGCCGGTGGTTGAGAGTGATGATACCGAGGTACGGATACTTGATCTGGGAGGCGGCGCAAGAACTGATGTAGGATACAGGTGTGGATGATCAAGGAGACAAGAGAGATTTTCACAGACTACGAGCAATATCTGGCAAGGTACGTGTCCAGGCTGCAATTAGTATTGCATTTACTGACGTTGCCCCAGAATCGACTTTTACAAGCAGGTCAGTAAAACAGCATCCGAGACGCGTCGCAGACAGCCTCTAACAATATTCAGCGTCGATTTATATGTCAAATTACTGGTCACTCTGGGCTGAGTTTTTTCGAGGCGTTGAAGAGCGAGGTAGAGAACTTCCCAAAATTTCGGCGGCCCAGCGCAACTAACGTCCTCCAGCTCGCAGGTGCACAAGAAGTTGAGGAGGCTTTTCCAGAGGCACTCAAGGACCCAATTCTACGACGTGTTCAATTTCAAACCATCTCTCGAATCGACACTCTTGTCGACCTCATTTTCGACGAGTTCCGCTCGGATTACTACCCAGGCGAGGCTGTGACTGTGCATGTAGTGACGGGCGAGCGACTTACAGGCATCGTTAGAGATAAGACACGTTTTGGTCCGAAACAACTCCCGGATGGTACTGTCAATCCACCGTTCTCAAGATACTTTGTAAGTCTCGACAATCGCCCGACAGAGGAAGCTGTGGTAGACGATGCGCATATCACCCGGGACCGTAAGATCTTCACCAAGCAGGTCTTGCGGTCATTTATCAAGAAGACAGTTACTCGAGAAGCATGGACTGGCGCTCCTTGGTTGGTCAAGCCAGAGGTTGCAGCAGTCTACCATATCGACACACGAGTTCCACCTCATCTTCGCTACGAGAGCAAGGCTGCCGAACGGAAACAAAAGCAAGCCCAACAAAAACATGCTTCAGATTACGAAGGAATGGTTGGGAGCTTCCAAGGAAATGGACCTCGACTTCCACAGTTGAAACCTGCCCCGAAAAGCCACAAGAGTAAGCAGCAGCAAGGTCAGCAGCTGGCTAAGAGTAAGCAGCAAACGTTCTTGAATTACGCTCCAATTCCAAATCCTCAGAATCCTCCCCCATATTGTCCTCCTCAACATCCCTACGTATCTCACACATTCCAAGCTGTCGGACCACCACCACATCCAGGTCCACATCAACACCAATTCCACAATCAGGCATTCACGTTTCAGCAACTTGCGTCATTACCACCTGCTCCTCCACCACCGCCACCGATCAAATATCCAATTGAAGACCTGCAAGTCGTTCTCCGCCACAATCCTCCCGTCAAACCAGCACTCAAGTACTTCTCTCAAGATACTCCCCTGGATGATGGGTCGACCAAGGGCGAAGGAAATGGTATCTTCATGAAATCAGTTGGACCATTACTTGAGACATGGGATACTTTGAATGTCTACTGCGAAGTCTTCAAACTGGATTCCTTTACTTTTGATGATTTCGTCGAGGCCATGCAGTTTACTTCGGAGGATGTCGATTGCGAGTTGTTTGTAGAGGTTCACTGTGCAGCTTTGAAGATCCTTGTTAGTTCAGAGGCCGATGGTGGAAAGGTTCACGTCCAGCTACCCGACATAGATGAAGATAGCGAAGATGAGGAATCTGATGACGAAGCCAGTGCACCTCGGACTCCAACCCCGGAACCAGAACCAAAGCCACGAGGTCGGGCTACCAGAAGCAGTCTAGCAAAGGCGGAGGCGGAGGCATTAAAAGCAGAACCAGAACCGGTAAAGGAACCAACACCTGAGCCCAAGTTCACCCACCGAGCAGCTGAGATGCAGCTGGAGGTTGGATGGATGGATCGTCTGAGGAAGCGTGACTTCAAGAATGGTGGATGGCAATTCATCATGGTCGGCCTCTTGCATCAGCTCTCGAAGAATCCTCGCCACTTCGAGACTTGCGAGACGCTGCTGAAGGAACTCGCGCCTCTAAACATGGATCCAACACCAGAAACCGCTCGCCTGCAATACGCTAAACTCGACGTGAACCTTCGAATTCAGGCTCTGCAGATTGTTTGCATGCTTACGGCTGAAACCAAAGCTATCCGAGCATATATGGAAGAATGCGCCGAGGAGATGACTGGCTATCGCAAGGAGAAAATCAACCACCAGAGAAGGAAGAAGGAATTGTAAGTCGTCACGTGATGTAAACACAGAACCATCTAACGTTGAACAGGGTCGAAGAACTTCGTTTGCTGAACGAGGAACGAAAGATTCTACTTCCAGCTAACATGCCGCCTTCGCCAACTCCAGAGAATGCTCAATTAAACGGCGACGTCGGCATGCAGGATGCTCACCCGGTCGAGGAGGTTCACGACTCGATTGATGATGATGTCGTGGACACGGATGAAGATCCTAAAACTGGCCGCTCTCTCCGTCGTGGTCTCGACCGGGCTGCTGATAGAAAGCGAAAGCGTGATGCTGAGCAAGAAAAGAAAGAAAAGGCCGAAGCTGAGGCCAAGGTTCCGAAGCAATCAAAGCAGTTCACGAAGCTCTTGAAGGATATTCAGAAGAAAGAGGATCTAATCAAGGAACAAGAAGAAGAAATCGCCATCTTAGACAACGATCTTCGAGAGAATAATTGTCCGAGAACACTCGTTCTTGGCAAGGACAGATTCTGGAACCGTTACTACTGGTTTGAGCGCAACGGTATGCCTTATACGGGTATGCCAGACAGCTCTACTGCCGATGCCGGATATGCCAACGGCCGCATCTGGGTTCAAGGACCCGATGATATTGAACGAGAGGGTTTTATTGATATGAAACCAGAATGGCAGAACGAATACAAGGCGAAGTTCAACATGACGGTCCCAGAGCGAAAGAAGCTTGAGGATGGTTCGAGCACTGTCTTTAATGCTCACCAATGGGGCTACTACGACGAGCCCGAGGAAGTCGATGCATTGATCAAATGGTTGGATGTTCGTGGAAAGAATGAGTTGAAGTTCAGCAAGGAAATCAAGAACTATCGGGATAGGATCGTCGAGCACATGACCAAGCGCAAGGAGTATCTCAACCCGTCTGAGGAGAAATCTGTTGAAACGGGACCCAAGCGCATGTCAACGCGTAAGAAGGATCAGCATGTCGACCACACCGCTCACAGATGCCTAGCCTGGCACAACGGAACGGCAATCAATAAACTGGGTCACCTACACTCAGAGCAGCCTCGCGCTCGAAAGCCTGCAAAGAAAGCCGCCCCACCTCCACCCGTCGTCGAAGAAGAACGCCAGACAAGAAGCGAAGCCAAAGGCAAGAAGGAAAAGGGTACTGGTCGTCAAGGCACACGTTACAACTTTTAGACTGGACATCGAGGATATTTTATTCACTACCATTGGGAGGAGTTTTGTTAGAATATTGAGACTCGATTGGGTTATTCAGCATGGAGTATGGATGGGTGGAGGTCACGTTGCCATTGTTTGTTAAAAGGAAATGGATGGTAGCGGGGTGCATGGGATTGTAGTGTTGTCTTAATAGCACTGTTACTGGTCTGGCTTACATTAGCTGGCTGGACCTCTATGCCAGATGGATGGATGGAACTATTGCATATGCATATCACAGTCAATACTGTTTAGCGTAGAGCAAGAATAAATCAATGTTTTAAGATATGCCTCTTTCTTCAGTCAATACTTCGAATGATGTGAGGAAACAAGACATTACTCAGAAGAGCAGGAAATCTTTGATCGTCGGCTAGAGAGAAAGCTTTAATTAAGTACCTGGATACGCAATCTGGGGCTGACCTTTGCACAGATCCCCATTGAAGAGAAAGAGTTGGGGCATGGTCATCATTTCCGTGCGCTGAGTTCATGAGCTTTCTCACGCTTCAGCCTGCGGAAATCGAAGCTCTGGGATATATTTCTGAGAACATACTACTCATATCGGCGGTATTAGAGTTCCCAACATTGTGCTGGAAGTAACAAGTTGAAGGGCTTATCGTTGCGTTGACAACGGAAGTATCGTTGACAGCAAAGACTAAGCATGGAGGCTCACGAACACAGCCCGCATGGAATGAAAAAAAAAAAAAAAAAAAACAGGAGATGTAGGCCAGTCTTCCCTGGTCTTCGATTGCACCGGGGTTTTGGCTTCCGGAATCTGAAATTTCCAAGAAGCTTACATTTTTATATGCTAAGAACCCCCACTACGCCTATGCTGGACTTTCTCGCACCTTTGCCAAGCTGGATACAATCCATGAGGGGCGGCGTTGGCCTCTTTCACCATTCTAAAGAGTGACAGCGCGTACCGGATAGATACATAAAGCTGAGCTCCGTAAGAGGACTCACTTCTCTTAATATGAATATTCCAAATCCCCTGTATAATACGGACTATATATTGATGATCGATGGATGTCGACCGTCTGGATATTATAAGAAGTCAGACTAACCGGCCTATTCGTTCTGCATAGCAATGCTCGAGGGTCCCGAGACAACAGAGACATTGTGGCCAGGTCAGACTAGTCATTATGGTGTCGCCGAACTCCTATGGCAGATCACTGAAAGGAAGCGCAAATTCATAAGTACGAAGGAGCTTTATGGATTGTGGATCACGAAGTATGTACATAGGAGGATTTTGTGATTTGAGAGATTAAGATGGCAGCAAAACGGGATTTGACAGCACTCACAAAGGATTTTCGACATGAAAAGAGAATGTTTTGATTGAAAATTCACAGACATAATTCTTAAAACTTTGGAGAGCGGTACGATACTTAGCAAGGTTCAATCATGGCAAAGAGTCCACTTAGCACAGCCTTTGTTGCTGGCATTTTGTTGCTGGCGGCATTTGGTTGCTGATAGCTTGCCATGGACAACGCCCGTAAACAGCACAAATTTAATAGAAGCCCTACCTACCACCCTCAAAACAATCCTTCAACCAGTTCAACAACCCACTCCGCACACCCAACACTAGCCTGAAACCCCCCACTCCCAAGCCCATAACTATGCACCACCCAAACACCCCCAATCTTGTCCCCCTCAACCTCCACCCTCGGCCCTCCCTTCCTACCAGGCCTAAACCCAACCTGTTGTCTCACAACCTCAAACCCTCCATCGTCGCCAGTTCTCAACTCCTCCGCCAACCCATCCCCCCTCACCCTCTCCATAATTCTCTCTCCCATCTCCCCATCAACCTCCTCCTCCCACCTCCCCACCTGTTTACACCCGCCCAAAACTGTCATCCCACCCGGGCGAGGAATAACATACAACATCTCATCGTCTGGGACCGAGGGGATAGATACATAAGTATATGCATCTTTGGCTGTCCCTTTCACTACCACGGTCTGTCCACGGATGGGGAAGAGTTTAGCTGCTTCGAGAGGAGGGAGGAAATGTCGGGATGAGAGGCCGCCGCAGTTGATTATTGCGAAGACATTATCATCATCATCTTCTCCTCTACCGTCTTCTTCCGTAGCCAGTTTCCGCATACTCTTAATAACACCCACCAGCCCCTCCCCTGTCGCAATCTTCCCTTTCAGAACCCTCCCTCCGAGTCCCCTCACCCTCCTGAGTAAGTACTGTAGATACACCACCGGGTCAAACGTCACCGTCCTAAAACTCGTACCGAATACCGCATCTCTAGGTACAGGTCTCCCCTCTCTGCGCTCAGCTTCCAGATCAAGGATGCGGAAATCCTGGGCGAGAGTGGAGAACCATATCCCCGAGCCAGAGGGGTGCGTTCGTGCACAGTGAGAACCCCAGAAATAGCGGAGGGTGGTCAGATGAAGTCCGATATTATCGTTCTCACTATGGTCATCTGTTTCAATTTCCACGTTCTTATCTGGCTCTTTATTGACTTCCACCTTCTCCTGCTGCGAAGTCGAAGTTGAAGACCGAGAAAGTAATTCCATCCACGCCTCATAAGTCCTCCCATCCCACCTCCTAACATCCACATCCTCATCCCCCGTCGAAGCATGAGAGTGCCAATCGCCGCCCGCCCACGGCGACGTGTATTCTGGTGAGAGATCACCAGGGAGGCGCGCTGCGATGAGGGTTATCTGGAAGTGGGATGTTGATCGGGTGGTGAGGAGGGAGAGAGCGGTGCTGAGGCCTGTGATGCCGGCGCCGAGGATGAGGATTTGTTTTTGTGGTTGAGGATGTTTGGGTTTGGTGGTGGTGGTGGTGGTGGACATGATGGGATTGTGAGTGTGTAGGTGAGATGATGAATGTTGCGAGGGAGTTTGAGATGTGATGGAACGGTTGATAGGTAAGGCTAGCGAGAATAGATATTGATTCTCGAAGAATAAAAAAGGAAGTAAAGGATCTTGCCCGGTATCTGAATGTAATGACTTGCTTTTATCTGGCGCTTGCCGAATGATTCTTCAGAGAGGATCAAGATGAGAGGGATAAAAGGGAAATATATATGTACAATCGGGGAAGTGTAACTTGAAATACGGTGAGATATTAGTCCGTCGACAATCTCCTTTCAACTCACCTGAACGCTGCAATTCTCTCCCTTCACTGAGCGAAACTCGCAAAGATCCGCGATATCGGCCCGCACCCTACAGCTAATGAAGTTGTTACATTCTACAGATCATACAAATCCGGCGCTACCTATGCTATGCTACAGTACAACTCTCCACGTATGCACTCCTTCCCATTTTGTACATTAATCCCAAAACATCTCATCTATCTATCCGCCAGCATATTCTGCACATAGCTCCAATATCTAGTCGAGACGTGCTTCTTCACCTCCTCTTTCGTCAACCATTTGAAATCCGTCAAGCCGAATGCATTGGCCGCTAGATCAGCCTGTCCAGCCATGATACGGCCTTTCATGAAAAAGGTCTTTGAGCCAGGGTGTTGGAGCTGCGATGTTGAGGCTTCGGGCTCTGTTTTGGTATATGTTGGGGGCACGACATGATGTCCGATGGGGACGTGACCGATGATCCAGGTATTCATGTTGACGCCTGCTGATTGGACGAGGATGCGTTCTGCTGCCTGTAATACCCTTAGAAAAATGTAGAGGAAAGAGGAAATGGAACATACCTGATGCAGATTCTCCCTGCCCTCCAGTCCACCCTGTGGGAATCTCCAAGATCCCTTCTCAGGCTTGACAAGCAAGTACAACGTCCTCGTCAATTGCCTATCCAACCTCCTAACATCCCCCTTCCTATCACTCTCCGTCACTCTACTGAGCGGCTTCTCAATCTTCCCCTCCCCAGCACCCAGCTCCCCCTCCTTAACCTCCACCGCTGCTCCATCTTTCCCTTCCACAGCTCGCACCCTCGCATCCTTCACCAAAGTCTCAATAATATACTTCGGCTCGGCAATACCCATCTTGCCAAACGTCTTTGTTGCATCACCAGCCGCGTCCGTCTCCCCAGACAACAACTCATCATTCCAAGCCTCCTCGCCAAACGCTCTATACCCTCCCAGCTCCCTCGCCGCAGCCCAATTCCTCTCCTTCTCCTTGATCTTGCGATCTGTATCCGCAGGCGTATCTTTCTTAAAGTAGAAGTACCTCGCGTACGGCATAGCCAGACGCTCATTCAGCCGTTTCTGGTAGAAGTAAAAAGCCTTCTCGAACGACGATTGCGGCGCTGTGAGGAGTGGCGCTCGTGAGAGCAATATCCCGGCTTTGGGGATGTATTCGGGCGTTGTGGAAGATATGGGTTGCAGGTTGGAGAGGTGTGGGAGGGAGGAGTTGGGTGCCGAGTCGTTGGTTTTGAGAGCTGTTGCTGCGACCGCGTAGGGTCTTTGAGGGATGGGTATGCATGCTGGAGATGTTCGCGCGCGGATGTGCGAGATACAGTCGGAGCAGATGAGGGGATGAGAACGTCGCGATGATCCTGGTGTTTGTCAGTTCCGTATTTCTTGTGGATCCTGCCGGGCTTGAACTCACGAAGAATTGAAGCAGCAGCTCTGCTTCCTCTACTGCTTGCCGTCATCTTGAATGTGTATTGAATCGAAAAAGAGTGTCACCCCCCTTTCCCGTGTTGTCAATCTTCTTCAATTCAAATATAACACTCGTCTCCTAAACTCAGGGCATCAACCCATGAAGCTCCAAAATTTCCAGATCTGCTTACATAATATTGTTTCCAACCACACCAATCCCAAGACAGCCTAGTCTGCTCTTCACACATAAGAAAAATCTCACGAACTTGAGAACTCTCCTTCTTTCAATATCAAGGCATCCATTCTTATCACCAGAACCCGCTTCATCTCAGAACGTTTTGGCCATTTACGGGTGCCTAGAGAAATACACAGGCTTTTTTCGCTAACGGAACCTTCTAATCACTGTTTTCGCAGTGGTTAAACCCAATCCTAGTAAGATTGTGTCCCAAGGGAATCGTTAGATAGCTTCTGTTGACAGTCCTTTGTCTTGATTTGGCTGTAAGAGAATCGCAGGCGAGGGGGAAATAGGTATAGAGGGGGTAGGGGAGGAAGGGACAGATAGCTTGTAGATGTGCTCGGTGGTGTGTTGAGATGCTTCAAGGTGTGGCTCGAAACCTTCGTGAGATTTTCACCGCAAGCCAGTCGTCCAGCCTGCCAGATCTATCTTGACTGCTCCCTACTCTGAAGCAGGTACCAAACATTTGCACTGACGTCTCGTCCTCCTCGAGTGCTAAACGGCAGGTCACCAGCTGCCGCCTCTTACGCCATGACCGAACCAGGTTTTGAGATGAAGAGAACCGTTGCCTACAAATATGATGTCTTCCATTCGCGACATGCTCGTGCTTTAGGATCTTCCCTACAGTTCAAGTCCAGTGGCCTCAGTAGCAGCAATATGTTGGAGGTCTTGAAAAATCATCGTGTGCCGAATACCGTATCACTATCTGGGTCTCGGTTTCCCATCAGACCACTTTCTCTCGCAGCCACTCGAGATTGAGCACAAGGCGTACAGTAAAGCAGAGTAGCACACAGAATTCGACGCAAGATATGACGTTGATGGGTAGCAGAATTTTAGAGCAAATAGTAATTGAATCCATTCATCTATGCACAGTAAAAAGCATTCCATGCAAATATCTCGCAGAGAATGCATCTGTCACCACAAAACGCCCTGGAAATGCTAAATCATATCCAGTCGCTTGATAACAAATATCTCTCAATCCCCTAAATACGCCAGTCAAACATTCCCTCCCAATGCCTTTACCGGGTATCTCTCGGTTGCGCCTTGATGAAGTTCCCCAAAAGCAATCCCAATTCGCCATGTTAGTCGTAATGTACGTGTCGTCTTTCAAGTCGTCAATGATTTCACAGCATTTGCTACCTCTGTCGTAGCGATCTTTCCTAGCTCATGGCCGGTGTCGTCATTGATTCGTTGTTCGGCGGCGATCTCATACAGCTTTCTTGATATATCGCGATTAATGTCGGCGTATTGTTCTTTGGTCAGTGAAGCGGCTTTCCAATGCGGTGCAAGTGCAGACTTCACGATCTTGTTGATGCTTTCTTTGGCCTCGATGGACATAGCGGCTCGAACAGGTGAGGAATCCTCAGAGCGAGGTAGTTTTACAGTTCTTTGTCTTGGTCGTGGTTGGCGGATTTCGGTTGTTGGTGAAGAGCATTGATGATCATTTTCGGTTTTATTGTCCGGCGGCGATCGGTTTGGAGAATAATTGGCGGGAGGAAATATTGGTTCGATATGAGAAGTTAGTCGAAGTGGCGACCTTGACCGATCAGTAACATGTGGAGGTGGAGTGGTAGACATCGGTCGAGGGGTGTGGTATGGTGAGGATGAAGTGGGCGAAGCAGCCGGAGAAGAGTAATCAACGGGGCTGGTGACTCTGTTGGGGGCCGAGATAGTGGTTGAGGAATACGTAGAGCGCTCATCATCTGAGGCATGATGCATTTCCACCTCTTTCAAAAGCGACGAGAGAAATGACGGCTGTCCATTCGCGTCGTTCATATTCCTTGTACTTGGCGATCCTGAGCGGTTGCTGATAGGACGACTCGAGCTCGCAGCCGAAGGCGAAGCTGCTGACTCTGGTCTGTCCAGAACTCTCCGAGTACGTGGGCGTTTGAGCTTGCGCTCTGGCTCTGCTGGTACTGATGGGCCCTCGGAGGGTGAAGCTGTAACAGATCTCGACTTTCTTTTGCGTCGGTTGGGGCCGGCCGTATCGATTTCCTTGGCTTTCTCAAATGCTGACCATGCTCTTGTTTCCTCTATTGATTCAACGGGAGTTTCTGGGCGAATACTTGACGGGACAGCAGCACGAAAGGCATCTCTGGCTCCTTGTCGGGTCGCGATATTAATCCGCCGTTGCCACTGATTGAATGCCCTTCTCTCATTGTCGGTCCTATGTTGTGCTGCTCGGTAGCTAGACAGATTTTGGTCGTCGTCGGAGAAATCCAGATCCAATCCTGTCACATCGTGGATTCTCCTACTCAACGTACTCCAAGCACCTTGCCAGTGATCTGCTCTCGTTCGGTGGCGGGCCCTGCGAACTGTGGCCGTTGTTCTAGGTCCCAATCTTCCTGTGAGGGGTATCCCAGATGGTGACGCAGCTCTCTCGTAGGCGCCTTCATGTTCACATTCCATGCAGAACCAGTGACCATTCGGGACGCGATCGAGACCAGTACAGTGTGTATGGTAGGGAGCATCGCATGCATCGCAGAGCAAAAGGACCTGTAATTATCGAGTCAGTAATTGTTCAGGGATGGAAGTTGCGCAAAGAGGATGTTGCCAAGTATTATTAAACGCCAACCCTCCGCACAGCGACAGTGATATTGCAGAAAATAATCCATACCTCTTCTTGGTCTGCCTCTCCGCAAACTGGGCAAGGGCGTGCTGGTTCTTCCTCCTCTTCGTCTTCAATCCAAGCACTGGGATCAAACTCGGCAACTTGTTTCTTATCCTCGACCTCGTATTCCGATATGACAGTACCTGGTGAAAATAGTTAGCATTTGAAATGGTTGTAGCTGAAAGTGACAATGCCCCTCCTTTAGCTGACGACCAGCTGCAGCGAGCGACTCAGCCCTGACAAGTAAGCCCTTCAATACAGAAGGACAATTCTGACTCGGAGAGGCCACTTGCTAAAGGAAAAATAATTCGCAGATTGTGCGATTGCGCTGGGAAATTGTTTGGGTCCAAGGGGTAACATACCTCCAACCTTAGCTAAGACCTCGACCAGATTGAACGCTTGGCGGCAAATAGGGCAACTATTTGCCTGCTGGGACCATTCCCTTAGACATTCGTCGTGCAGAATGTGACCGCAGGGTTTAATCAGAGCGACTGCCAAATTTTTGGTGGTTGTGCTGGGATGTGGTTGTGGTAGGTCCAAATCAGAGTCCTGTGCCGCCACTTCACCCGCGGCATGAAGATCATCATGAACGGCTGGATCAGGAACGGCGTCCAAGTCCTCAAGACAGACAATGCAGGAGTCAGCCATGCTGACGAATGAATTTGCGAAAGTGTGCGACGATGGGATGGGAGAAAGTCATGAAAAAGGTTTTGAGATTTTGGTGGAGTGTTTGAAGTTTTGGGGGAATTTGCGTTTATTCGCGAGGTTGTTGATTTGTTGAAGGCGAGGCGATGTGAAGGATGAATGAAGTTGGAGAACCTGGCCGCGAAGCTGCGGGAAGGACCTTGGTCGGTCGCTTACTAGCTAGCGTCAAATGGTCGTGGGAAAACCAATCAGACCAATACTCTTCACCCCGCTTTCTGACGGGCTCCTCTCCAACCACTTGGAAAGCGGTGAAGTGGTTGGCCCCCCAGTTACGGCGGAATGTGATCGTGGTACGGAGGCACTGGTGGTCTCGCTCGAGGGCTGCTACGTTCTGTTGCTGTTGTAATCAAGTGACTCGTATTGAGGCTATTGCCTGTTGTGGGGGCAGGCTGTCTAACGTGGCAGCAGAATGTGACTAATGTCTGGTCTGGTCTGGGATGGTCTGGGATGGGATGGTCTGTGCCTGTGCAGGGCGGAGGATACTGTTTTCAAATCCTCGATAACCCGAGCCAAATCAGGACCGACAAGCCGAAAAGTCAAAGTGCTTGCTGCACAAGGTGCATATGACCCAAGGGAGAAGGCAATTCTGCCTAGAAATGTCCGCATTGGCCAGTGGAATGAAACAAGTTGCGGTATCTGAACTTCGTGGTCTAGACCATAAGTGGTGAAACTCGTGAGGTGAAATGGAAAAATGGAAATCTTATATCAGCCATCCAATACGCCCCATCAGGTGACCCACCTTGTTGTCTCTATCCCACGAGGACTGGACCATGAGAGTGATGCAGCAGATGGACAATCACTATGAGAAGCGTGAGTCACGAGCAGGAGGGTAGAAATGAAGACTCAGCGGCGGGGCCAGCCTCTTAAATAACCCAGTGACTGACAAGGCATCCGGAGGCTACGAACCGCCCTACTTTCTCGATCGGGGTGCCTCCTGAAGGCAGGAGGCTTGCGTAAAAGACGTCCAATTGTTTGGGGCTGTCGTCCCCAGCCTCACTTTGTTCCATGTCATTGCCCTGGCCCGGAAAGGTGAACAATTGTCACTCGATACTGTTGCGTTGGAACGTATTCCGCCTCCGAATTGACTTTAGAGAGACCCGAATCGAGAAGTGAACCAGGAAAAAGGACAGCATAGGCCAGGCAGACTTCGATGGATAACATCCATGACTGTTGCCTACAAAAACACATTAGGTAGCATTGGCACCCAATGCCCAATCACAACCACTCTCAAATGTCACGAAATGAATTCCGGCTCCACTCATCGCCATTCAGATGTAGAGGAAGGAAGGAGGCGTGCTTTTTAGAATTGCTTTATTTTGTGCTCGAGGGAGCAACTTCGTAGTTCGTACCCGTCATAGAGTGCGATCCCAGACACCAGCAAATGCCAACCGAAAGAACCCAGCCCAACCCTCTAAACCTCCGCAATCTCTCTCAATCGTCGAAGCGTCGATCGCATGGCAGCGGCGGCGGGTGTTCTATCGTGATTGTCAGTATTCCTCCTCGTAGATCGATCCTCTCCCCCAAGTAAGACTCCGTCTCAGTCCTGACAGAAAATTCATTCAAAATATCAGTGTAGACGTACGACACAGTGTATGCTCCTCCAGCGACAGTCTTGTGGCACGACTTGCAGTTCCAGATTCCGACGGAATGTCTCTTGACGGTGGTTTTTCCGCAGAATGTGCAGACGTATTTGGCGTGTTGAGTGATTTCCATCTTCTTGACTTGCTTTCGGAGAGAGGCACCGTATCTGAATTTCGAAATAATTGTCAGCGCTCTGCCACTTTTCCCATCCCATTCTCCGCCTATCCATTGCGCGCGGTGCCCAAACTGATAATTTGTCGACATGGGAGAGTTGATTGTCGAAATTGTGCTCCTGGCTGCGCGCAAAGCCGTTCGACGCGATCGAAGTAGATTTATGTACGTACCTAGTACCGTACTTTCCGGTAACACCGACCTTCTTGGTTCTCTTCGTCATCTTGGCTGAGGTTGCTGTGATGAACGGGTTGGGAGTTGTGTCGTTCCAAGATGGAGCCAAAATTTGAGGTTCTTTCTTTCGTGGGTGGTAAGCGAGCCGGTGCCCTACGCTAGTGGAGCTCAGCATTCAGTATCATGTGATCTTTGAACTAAACTTCTTTAGGTAGCTCATTTTTGCCGAGGCTTTTCCAGAGAATGTTGAACATCCGCTTGAGCATCTGAAGAATGTCATATGTTGTTCATTCCAGCATCAAACAGTTGATTTGATTTGGTCGGCATTCAAAAAAAAATCTACACCAAATTATCAGCATTTAGTTCTGAGACCGAATATCGAAGGTCCCTTTTCGAGCTTTCTTTCCAATCTCCAAGATGTCATCACGTCAATATGATTTGGTTGTTTTTGGCGCCACCGGTTACACTGGCAAGCTCACAGCTGAGCACATAACAACTCATTTACCAACGGACTTGAGGTGGGCTTTGGCAGGAAGATCAGCAACGAAATTAGAAGCTGTAGCAGCAGAATGCAAGACCCTGAATCCTGATAGGATCCAGCCAGGTAAGCACTAGGTAGTCAGATCACGCATCCGCTCCAGCATCTCAACTGATATCCTCTAGCCATCGAAGTATGTAAACTCGATGATACGGATTTAAGTGCTTTGGCCAAGAAGACCAAAGTATTGATTACAACCGTCGGGCCATATGGCATGTATGGTGAGCATGCCTTCAAAGCATGTGCTGAGAATGGAACCCATTACCTCGATGTTACTGGAGAGATCCCCTTCGTCAGAGACATGATCAGAAAGTACGAAACGACTGCGAAGAAAAATGGTTGCATCATGATCCCTCAAATTGGAATCGAATCTGCTCCAGCCGACCTCGTCACGTGGACTCTGGTAGACATGATTCGGAAGAAGTTATCTGCTCCTACAGGGGAAGTTATTGTTTCGGTTCACGATCTCACGTAAGGCCTCCGGATATATATATATATTTTCAGGCTGATATTTCAATAGCTCTTCGCCATCTGGTGGAACACTAAACTCAGTCCTGTCCTTGATGGACACCTGGAGCCTAAAAGACATCGCTACAGCTCACGAACCAGGCAGCCTCTCACCCATCCCCGTACCAAAAGCTCAGTCCTACAAATCCATTGTCACAAAGATCTTCGGCTTCCGCTCCGTCTCAGATCTCGGTATCTTGACCAGCTCTCTGGGAGGAACAGCAGACCGACCAATCATATACCGCAGCTGGGCACTCCTCGGAGGAGACAAGACCTATGGCCCAAACTTTCACTTTTCAGAATACATGAAAGCACGGAACTATCTTGGTGCCATTGCCATTCATTTCGGTCTCATGATCGGCTCGGTGTTACTCGCTATACCGCTGTTTCGCACGATTGCTAGAAAGTATGTTGTCAAGCCTGGCGATGGGCCGACCAGAGAGCAGTATAAGAATGATCGAGTTGAATATCGTGGAATTGGGATTCCAGATGTGCAGACCCCGAATCCACCCAAGGCTTTCTGTAGAGTAAAGTTTGAAGGTTCTTTGTATGCTTGTGAGTACCCTACATGGCGTTGAGCGAGCCCAGCATAAGCGAGCTTTCCCAGGTCTTCTCCTTGTCTTTTTACAATTCATGGCTAACTCCTCCCAGATACTGGCCTCTCCGTAGCACAAGCAGCGGTTTCAATCCTTCGCGATGGACACGATCTCTCTGGAGGCATCTATACTCCAGCATGTCTAGGTCAGAAGTTTATTGATCGGCTCGACGAAGTTGGGTTTCAGTTTGAGCGGAAGTTCTATGACAATTAGAGACTAGTAGCTTGACGAAGCGCAGTTTCAGATGGAAGTCATCTTGTATAAATATACAAAAGAACACAATGTCTCCCGCAGGATTCCATTTCCTTACAGTCCAGCTTTCCGCAAGTCTCGTCTTGTACATAACCCTCCAGCCATCCTCTCGGCCCGAAAACCATTCTCTCTCGGACATGATCTATTACAGTCAACTTCTCAGATTAGAGTATCTTTTCATGTCAATTCTCACCTCAACCATTCAGCATACACCACCATCCCACCTGCCCTTCTGTCTGCCAAACCGATTTCTCGGATTCTCCCAACTCAAATACACGCAAGATCTCCTTTCCATCTCTATAACACAACCGTTCGTTAACCCACAAGTCCCCTCCAAAATATTCATGCAATGCAGCAAGCACAATATTCGGATCATATTCCGCTCCATCCATGACTGACCAATTGCCTGCCCAGGCTTCGATCTTCCTTCGCACTCCCCCCCAATCTCCCTGCTTCCCGTGCCAGCTATTGTACAGCATCTTAGCAACCTCATCAAATCGACTTCGATCAAAGAAGAAATCATGTACTAAATCATTGAAGTGACTCTGACTCCCACAAACACTTATCGTCAATGTCCTTAACGGCCCTTCACCATGTAGGACCCAATCATGAATCGTGCTCAAAGCCTCAGCGGTGTTGCGCATCCTTCCCTTCTCAATATCAGATCGATGTTGATCAATCCATATATGCTGAACTCTCCGGCCCAGCCATCCATGAATCTCACGATAATCCATAAAATCTACAAGGACGAATGTGTTACATCGATACACGTAGTCCTTTGCTTCTGCGTGTATTTGTTTGCACGTCTGGAGAAGCGGGAGCGCGATGCTCGGATCCCGTAACCAGCTGCTGAATAAAAGACCATGTTCCTGATGGACAGAGTCGAATGTAATGCGAGACTTGCGGAGGCTGTTTTTTGGTGAATGGATCTCCGGGAAGAGGTACCCGGCGGGGGCGGAGAGTGCGTAGGTGTATATGCGGTTCCTGATTTCGAGGGGGAGATCGAGGATGGGGAAGGGATGCCGCTTGAGGGGTGCTGTGAGGGACTGTGAAGATTGTTGTGCTCCCATTTTCACCGGATTGTTCTTGAACGAAGTTGCGCGTTGTGGTGAGTGACGTTGGCCAACAAAAGGATGCATCATGCTTGTCTTGGCCTGCATGCCCTTCATAATAAATCACAACACGCCTCAAATCCATCCGAGTGCGATGCTTCGCAATTCGAATATCGAGCATCCTCAAGTCATTCCACAGTTTGGAATCGGTTTGGATTCAATTTGATGCCAAATTATCTCATTACGGATTCGCTTAACTTGGAGATGCACGTCTATCGATTAACTGATAGTTTTTTCACAGGTAGACAGGGAAATATGCATACAGATTGTACACATCCAACGATTTTGGTTTAGACGTGTGTATTTCTTGACTGACTGTACAGATTTTCAACCGACCTCAACTCTAGAGTATATAATAGACGACCAGCGCCTCCCCTTACTCACCATACGAAACCTCTCCATGACCGTTGCTAACCTACATAACATCACACGCCCCACACCTCTCATGCCCACAAACAGCACAGGACCGACTCCACTTCATATTCGTATTATGGCCACAGCAACAGCATACCATGATTCTGTTACAGGTTTTAGTACCTTCTGGTGTGTCTGTGCTGCGGACGGGCATGGGTATGACTGCGAGGAGAGCTACGGGAGGGAGAGTGGGCGTGGGCGTGCTTGGACTGGTTGGGTAATCCATTTTGAATGAGTGAAACACTTGGTTGGTGTCTGAGATCGTGTAATAAATGTAATCAAGTACTTGAAAATAAGCGCTTGCTGGTGTCTGCTGCCGTTGATAGTTATCAAAGTGATGCCAAGGGAGGCAGCTGGTGGATTTTATACTTGAGATGGAAGAAATGTTCGAGCATGCGATGCTTTTTCCTTCGCTGCAGACAAAAAAATTCATGGACGGTCATAAAGAATTGGAATCGGAGCGTTGTCTGAAATAAAAGAATCGCAGCGTTGGATGTGATGTAAGCGAGAGTGTAAACAAAGAGCGCTTTCAGACCTCCTGGATGGTACAGTAAGGTAACACAATGACCTTGTCTGATAAAGAGACTCATTGGACACTTTCCAGCGATACAATTGAACTCCATTACGCACTTGAAATTACAAGCCAAAGGATTCAAAATGAAGGACAGGAGGTTTGAGTGCAGCAAAATGTGGGAAGATCATTTCATTGCTTGTGATGGTCAATTTGGTCTACTGAAATCATCCCTCGGTGAATGATACCAGCGACCTTATGAGGATAATCAAGGAAAGGCTGTCATCAACACGTATGCACCCCTTCCAATGCTCGCTTTCCTCCCATTCCATCCCATCCTTGGGTGCCAATGCCGCTAGTCAATCCGTCCGTCACTCCATCCATGCACAAAACGCCACCATCCCACAACTCCAATGCTGATGCAAATCACGATCGTTACGATTCATAGCAAGGTAATAAAATCATCGCCCACGAATCATCAAATTTGACGCAGCCGCCGGCGCAGCCCATTAAGACGCTCATCATCTTCCCGCTCGGCCAGATCGCAGACACCCCCGTCGCTGGCATTGACGCGCAGCTTATTGACGTAAATCTCCCAGAACTTATGGTTGAAAGCAGGAAGCCACTGCTTCGAGTCTTTCTCTTTGTCTTGAGGAGGGTCAAGGCTCAAGGCGGCGTATGGGTTGGCATTGAGTTGATTAGCGTGCCAGCCAGGTGGGAGGGAACTGCTAGAAGAGGCACGATCGGTTTCGCTAAGACGGACACCACCGCTGGAGTAGTCAGAAGAATCTTCAGAGTCGGAATCGGAGTTTCCGTTGGCTTCGAGGCGTTTGGAAGCAGCGAGCTTGACGAAGAGTTCGGCGGTCATCCAACTGTCGAAACCGGCTTCGTGCTCCTTGCCGAATTCAGCTCCATAGGTAGTGTGTGATTCATGAAGGAGGATGAGAGGAACATGGGTCTTGCGGAAAGGAGCAAGGAGTTCCTTGAGATTGAATCGTGTGCTCATGGCATCGGCTCCATATGTGGCAATGTATTTGGTGTCGATGACATATGGGAAGAGTGCGTGGATATCTTCTTGGAAATGCTTGACGTTGACAGGCAGGTGTCCAATAAAGGTTCGGAATAGGAAAGCCAAATCAGCGAAGAGGTTGTGACCGACAATGATATGCTTCTTGTTGCGAAGAATCTCGGTGACTTCAGCGAACTCTTTTTGGACCTTGAGCCACTGCTCCTCAGAATCCTCGGCAATTTTGCTGTGGAACCACTGAGGATCAATATCGGATAGCTCGCCACCACTCAAAGCCTCGAAGATCCATCTCAAGCCTGCAGCTGTCAGCACATGGTTGTTTATCTGGGTGGTGACCGTTACCTTTCTGCTTTGCGACGAGCATGTCGAAGCGAGCATCCTTTCTCTTCTGGAACTAAGAGAGCAGTCAGATATGTTCTAAAAGGACGATTTTGGTATCTGCCCACCTCTTCTTCCTTCTTGACATCCAGACGCTCAATTTGCATAAAGTACCCATCATTGCGAGGGAATGTTCGGAGTGTTGGGAACTCATTCCGTACCATTTGGTGAATAAGTCGGCGTTGATAGCCATTCAGCGCGCCAGCATCACTGCCAATATTAACGAAGTCTAGATCTGGCTGGATTGAGTTAGCGAGTGACTTAAAAATAGTCTAGTAGCCATACCTTGGGATCATTGACCCAATCCTTGATGGTCTTGCGGGCAAGTCTGCTGAATTCAATGGTGGACAAATCCTCCGGGCCAACAACAATATCAGGAATCGAAGCATTCTTCTTAGGTCGCTGCAAATACTCTGCACGACGCTCATCTTCCTCATCACGGGACAGGTACGGAACGCCTTCTCTGAAAACCTTGCCAAAGTCGAAGCCATTTTTGGTCAAGAAGTCGCATGCACTGGTAGAGAATGTGAATGTCCGGTCCAGTCTCAAATCAACACCTTCGGCCGACAATGGGTTGACGTTGAAATTGTATGGTCGGGCAAGATAGAATTCTGATATTGATTAGTATATATCAGAAATAAATAATTCTACATACCCTTCTCGCGATCCTCCTCGACGCAAGTGATACCGAATTGCAGAACTTGGAAGGTCTCAGCAGCACTTCTCATATCATCATACTGCTGTTGCAAAGTGGGCTTGCCAACATCATGAGATCGATCTCCAGCTGAATACTTGGGTCGAGTACTGATACCGCTCATCTCCAGATCAAATGTAACAAAGGCTGCGTTAGCAATGTTCTTCAATATGGGAAGCAATTGACGACGGAAGTGTGCTTGATCGACCTCCATTCTGGCGGCTGTCCTTGGTTGTTCTCGAAGGAAGTTTCTTTGTTGGAAGGAAGAGCATGGAAGTTAGGTTGGTAACTGAGCCGACATGTGGAGTTGAGTGAAGTCGACTAGTGAGGAAGGAGATATTGATTGTGATGTCAAGAACAACTTCGAGGGCAAAACTGAGCGAGATGCAAGCTTGCAAGTAGTGACATGCGCAAGACTATCCTGGAGGTCGTGGAGTCTGGAAGTCAGGAGGAGAATGTAGATGTACCAGGATGAGTCCTAATGTGGGTGGGCAAGGGGAGGTGTTGAAGAGGACGAGAAGACGAAACCCTGAGGAGATCCAGGAGAATATGAGGTGTCAATTACTATGCAACGTTTGTATGTCCTGTTTCCCTTACGATGGCCGTCCTCAAGTGATGCGATCAGCCATGATTGATTGATGGTGTTGATTGAATGTTTGTAGCCTCGCCTGCCCTTGCAGCATAAATTATGCATGTTTACCCAAATCCCAGCCCGATTGACATTTACTGTATGCAGCCAATCACGAGCCCCGCGCTGAACCGAGGCTCGAGTCTATCCGTCCGAATTCCCGTCTCTTCAGATGTCAGGGCATCGCGAAATACATTCCAGCCACGACAACGCTCTCCCCTTTTCCTTCTTTTCTCCTTATTCGTCTCCTCTGGCCCATTCTCTACCATGACTTCAAACGGGTCCATCGCGACGACCCTTGCGCCGACCAGAGAGACTCTGTCCTCATCACAACTCCTCACGTCCTCCATATCCTCATTAAACTCTACATCTTCGCGGCAGGCGACCTCGCAAATATCCAAGATCTACAGACAATCATCTACACTGTTCCTGACGCGTCGATTGCCCGAGTCGTTATCAACCATCATTCCTGTTATCACGCCACCTCCTACAGACGACACCAATGCTGATCCGGAACCCTCGCCCATCTCGAAAGCTGGAAAGACAACGCGGGTAAAAGTCTGGAGTTTATACCTCACGATATTGAATGCAGTAGTTGAACTGGATCCAGACGAGGGGAAACAGGCGTTTGGGAGCTCGGAGTGGAGGGGTTTGGTTACCAAGGTGCGGGACGGGGAGGTCTGGGAGGAGGTGGTCAAAAATGGGTATGGAGGGGTGGAGGGAGACGTTGATTCAGATGTTGTGATAAACCTGTGAGCTTTTCTCTTCTCAACTATAATAGGAACCAATACTAATACCCCTCCAGCGCAACGCTCCTCCTCGCCCACGCCCGCTCCCAAAAGACCAACCAACAACGTCTAGAAAACTACCTCGCCTCCTCCACTACCCCGAACCTCGATATCTCTTCCCGTCTCCAAACACCCACATCGCCCCGTCGAGGTGCCAGCCCAAGTAAACCTACCAGCGGAACCGACACTCCGCGAGACCTCAACGCGCGCGTCAAGATCCTCGAACTCTACACCCTGCACGTCCTCCTTCGCAACAATGAATGGGACTACGCCCGGGAATTCATAACCATCTCCTCTGTCCTCGATGAAGAGCGCCGCGAGGCCTTCCTCCAAGCTTTACAAAGCCTCCAAGACGAACAGAATGAGACTGAACGCCGCGAGAAAGAGGAGCGCCGATACCAGGAAGAGCAATTAAAGAAAGATATCGAAGACGCCAAACGTCGACGGCTGGAGAACGAAGAGCGCGAACGGAGAAGAGAGGATGAAGAACGTCTCAAGCGAGAAAAGCCACGTCCTCGGTCCGTCGCAGGAGGTAGTGAAGTCGACTATGGTGTAGAGGATACGCCTCCCCGACCAGGAAGTTCGAAATCCCGCTCTTCAGCACGTGGTGGCTCGGGATCCGCAAAAGGCTCCTCCAAGAAAAACTACGATAGATCACACCCCTCCTCCTCCCCCACAGCCCGCAGCTCTGCAGCGTCCAACGCACGGAAAGTCCCGCCTACGATACTCACTCGTGCGAGTAATGTCCTAGGGAATGTGAAGAAGTTGCTTGAGGGGATGGCGGTGCATTTCCAGACTAGACCGCTATTTATACTGCAATTTTTGGCGTTTCTAGTTGGCTTTTTGGTCGTGCTTAGTAGGCGCGATGTTAAGGAGAGGCTGAGGAGGTTACTGGGTGGGAGTTGGGATAAGGTGAAGCGGACGGCTGGGATGGGTGTTAAGGTTAGTTATATTTAATTCGATCGGCGGAGGATGAGAGGGGAGAAGTGGTAAGGAAGGTTTCGGAGAAGTCAAGAATCGCGGATGAGGAAGTGTAGGTGTACATTATAATCTTGTAATGCAAGAGTGCGATGGTTTGGCATTCGTGGCGTGTTGGGAAAGGAAGGAATCGATGAGTTTCAATCCAGATTTATGACATCCATGATTCTTGAATGTTGATTGATGCGCAGAGATTTACCAAGAAATATCTTTCGTAATGTCGGTTTGTTTACCAAACCTCGGGAAAATCCCTAAGACAGCGACCGTGTTTGTCTCCACAAGGCAAACATCTATCCTCTGTCGCGGTGTTCGGAATTGTGATTTTTGAATCTTTCGTTGTATTCCTACCTTCACCGTTCGTGTATACACATTCCTCGAGCGTAGGATTGTCCTCGCTTGAGCCCCTTTTCTTCCCAACTCTCCACTTCGCTTCCTCCACTCGCTTCAAAATCCCAGGCCAACCAAGCATCCACTGATCTCTATCCAATCCAAAGCTATAATACAGAATTTCCTTCTCCAACACGCAGTCCACATCTCTCTCCTCCCCACTCCTCTCACTCTCTCGTTCTCCAGATCAAGGATCCCGGCTCTCATCCTCCACTCACAAATACTTCATATGACTCCCCGCCCTCCTCCTCTTATACAAGAAATACGCCCCAGCAAGCACAACCTGACTCCCCACAACCACAACCACAAACCTCCCAATCCCACTCCCCTTCTCAATCCTGCCCGTCAGACTACTATGCGTATCCCGGACCTCCCCCTGAATATTCGCGACATGTCTATCAAGCTGATTATGCAGATCGCTCTTCGTCTGCCTGACATCCGCCTGAATCGCATCGATCCTCTCACGCAGACTGTGAAGTTCTCCTAGTGAAGCTTCGATGCGCGCTAGGCGTTCGGCGAGCAGTTCGCTGGTCTTTTGAGCTTGTGTTTGCCAGTGCGCCTGGTCGCGGCTGGTAGCGCTGATGTGCTTCATCATGCTTTGGAGGCGGTTATGCAGATCAGCGAATTGCTCGCTGGAAGATGTGTATTTCGACGCGGCTTCGTCAACTGGGTCGCTGTACGATGGTATATCTCTCCTCGGCTTATCCTCTACGCGACCGTGAATATCTGAGTTCAGGATCTGCTGCGAACCGACGTTGCCTTGGGCTGGGTCGAGAATATCGGGAGTGTGTGATTCGGTTGTGGTAACGAATTTGAAGACTTCGAAGGAGTCGGGGTTTTCAGCACTGGCGGCTGTGAGGCCGAAATTGTTTCCTAGGGGAAGCTTCACTTTGTTACTTTCGAAGCAGAGGTGACCATCGACAGTGACTTTGAAGTCGCCGCTTGATTGCTGAATTGCTAGTCGGGATGGGCGGCCTAGATTGCGAAAGGCGTACTCGCAGTGCCCGAAGGCGAGGCTGTCGATGCTATGGTGGGATTTGTAGTCTGTAGATCCATCATTGAGAAATCCTCGTATGTATCCTGCCTGTTTCGCTGTTAGAGTTGCTATGTTACTCAGGTCTGTACTGGGTAGAGGCGAAACGTACCGAACCAGCATATTGGTCAATGACCAACACCAACCCATCAAATTTGCCCACTGTATAGATACTGCTCGTTCCTACTACATTCTGCCCGTCCTTCACATACCACAACTGCATATTACCTCCTGCCCTCTCGGGCCCCGTAGCACGGAAATCCAGATCCACCGTCCAATACTGATGTTGTAATTGCTTCTCCGACCATACTGCTGCTCTCTGATTGCCTGGTGCTGGAGGAGTGAGGACGAGTTTGTTGGAGAGGATCTCTGGAGGGTCGGGTTTCCCTATTAGGTGCCAATTCGGTATGGCGCGGAGGTTTGGGGAGATTCTGGGATGTGTTAGAGAGCTTTGGGAGGTAGAAGCAGAAACAACTTACCTGTCTTGGTGACCAAAGCTCAAGTCATTGTGTAGATATGAAGCTTGCGCATAGGCAAAGAATAAGACAGAAGCAGAAGCAAGGGATGAGAGAGGCGCTGTGAAATGCATGGTTGCTAAGCTGAGCTTTCGAAACCTAAAGCTCCTGACGAAAGCACACGCAAGCAAGCCTCTGTTCTAATGTACTGATCCAGCAGCAAGCATAGAAAGCTCAATTCGCGCTCGATCGCCGCTCAATTGCAACGTCGTCAACGTCGAGATAAATAAGACAGTAAAAGAAAGTCGTGTTGAAAAGCTGCGACAATCTGGCTTTAGCCGCGTTGTATCAGTTCAGTCCTTGTCCTTTGTGTCTCCTCTGTTTCCACTGGAGCTCTTGAGGACAGCTTGCAGGGAACCACGGACGATATCACCGATGCAATATATTACAACCGCGGCAAGTATCACGTTGCGAATGGGTCTGCCTAGATTGGTAATGGAAGGGCCAAGCTCTAGGGTGAATTTGTGAGAAACAAAATGTTTGACTACAACTTCAGACGGGATGAATGCTGCGTCCATAATAATCTGATTGTTTGACCAAGATATCAAGAGATGATGGAGCTTTGGATGTTGACCAATGATGTCTGTAGATAATCCCTGGCAGGGCGGTGGACAGCGGCAGTACTTTTGGACTTTTGGCATCACACTGGAAGCAAGCTCCTCGGACATCAACCATTGACCACGCACAAGCACCACAATTTTGCGCAGAGAGATGTCTAAATGGCGGACTTGTATCCTTCGATAGCACAATGTGCGGTAGTAGCAACCGCATTCAAATTGCTACTATTGCCCGCCTAGTGAGTTCACCATCCTTCGTTCTAAGGCCCCACTGACAGCCTCATAGCAAGTCCACCGATTTCGAAGTCCATAGGAATTGGCTGGCCATTACCAACAGTCTACCAGTCCAAGAATGGTACTACGAGAAGACTTCAGAATGGACTCTCGACTACCCTCCCTTCTTCGCATATTTCGAATGGCTCCTGTCGCAAGGCGCAAAGCTGACGGACCCAGAGATGCTCAAGGTGTTCAATTTGAGATATGATAGTTGGCAGACAATATACTATCAGAGAACAAGTGTGATACTTACGGAGCTGGTATTGGTCTTTGCGCTCTATCTGTAAGTCTGCGAGACGTTTCTGAGAAAGTAAAACTGACTATCAAGCTACGTTCAATCCTCCCCACCAGCTTTGAAAAGAGCCTCCCACGCTGCTTCTCTTTCGATCCTTCTTTCTCCTGGCCTCTTGATCATTGATCATATACATTTCCAATATAATGGGTTCATGTACGGTCTCTTGATACTTTCGCTAGTATTGGCAAGGAAGAAGTCAACCACATTAGCCAGCGGACTACTTTTCGCAACTCTCCTCTGCCTAAAGCACATCTATCTCTACCTGGCACCAGCGTATTTCGTCTATCTACTTCGAGCATACTGTCTAGGACCGAAGTCAATTTTCCACATCAAGTTCGGAAATGCATTGAAGCTTGGGACGGGAATAATTGCAATTTTTGGTGCCGCGTTTGGACCGTTCGCGTATTGGGGCCAGATACCGCAGCTATTGAGCAGACTGTTCCCCTTTTCCAGAGGATTGTGCCATGCGTACTGGGCTCCGAATGTTTGGGCGATGTATTCTTTCACTGATCGGATTTTGATCTATGGTACGTCACGTCTGAATTTTAGCACACAAAGACTAACCACAGCAGCCGCTCCATATCTCAAGCTCTCCGTCAACCAAGAGGCAATCAACAGCGTGACTCGCGGCCTAGTAGGCGACTCCTCCTTCGCGGTCCTTCCCGAGATCACTGCACGCATGACCTTCGTCCTCACACTAATCTTCCAAACAATCCCTCTGATTAAGCTCTTCTTCGACCCAACCTGGGACACATTCATTGGCGCCGTCACCCTCTGCGGTTACGCATCCTTCCTATTCGGCTGGCATGTCCACGAGAAAGCCATTCTCCTCGTCATCATTCCCTTCTCCCTCATCGCACTCAAAGATCGTCGATATCTTGGAGCTTTCCGCCCGCTTGCCGTTGCAGGCCATGTCTCGCTTTTCCCGCTTCTTTTTACGGCTGCTGAATTCCCGATCAAGACTATCTACACTATCTTCTGGCTAGTCCTATTCTTGCTCGCGTTCGATAGACTGGCGCCTGCGAGTAACAAGCCAAGGTTTTTCTTGCTGGATCGCTTCAGTCTTGTGTATATTGCTGTTAGCATACCACTGATCGCTTACTGCAGTCTGCTGCATGGCATTATCTGGGGTGAGAAGTTGGAGTTCTTGCCGTTGATGTTCATGAGTAGCTATTCAGCCGTGGGTGTTGTGGGGAGTTGGCTGGGATTCTTGGTTGTATTCTTCACGAGCTAAGACTTAGCATGTCAGGATAGAGGGATAGTAGAATGATACCCTCCTCTTGTTCGAGGCTGAATCTCCTCTTTTGACGCGATCAGCCCTCTCAAAGATTTACCAGCCATGACGCCTTAATGGTGAATACGCAAGCTACCGCAGATCAATCTCGTTTGTAAGCATATAGATAAAGTCAGCGGCACGAAAGTACCTAACATCAGACTTTCCGGTAGGAAGAATTCGGGTTTGACATGGCGCCGTCCATATCCAGCGTCAGCTCAGCTTTACCACTAGAATTTCGCAGGCGACTTCACTGCTTTGCCCAAGACATGGACGATAATTCCGCTTTTCGACAGGTTAACACCGATTCATCTCGACGGTCCCTTGTTCGCATGGTCTTCAGCTAGACCAGTGCTGTCACTGTCAGTTTCGCGGTCATCTCGGATTATTATGTCATTTTCTGTTCCATTTTCGCATCACTTTCTTTACGTCCGAGTTTAAATCATGACTACACCAACTTGATGTATAGTCTTCCTTGGTCAATCTCAAATACCCGTACATAAATCCCTCGTCAGCCACTCAGCCCTGGCGGCGCTCAATCAGTCCAACAAAAAGCACATTTTCAGTGCGAGTCGGCCAGCTCGCTGTCATTAGACGAACCGTTACGCTGTCGAGAAATCTTTATAGTTGTGGGCCATGGCAAGGCTCAGGTCAAAGTGGGTGAATGGCTTTCCTTGACGTGAGAATGTGCTTTATGTCTGTATGGAGAAGTTACCCAGGCTGAGGGGATGCGTCTGCCAGAGAGACTGAGTTTTAAATAGCACCTTCGGCCTCCAGTTCAATCTCATTCAATGCAACAAGCCAAAACAGTACACTGAGTACACTCTTGTACTTGTATACTCCCCGTATTCAGACTTGTTTCCAAACTAATGTTCTGGCTTTCTGATCCCATTACAAGTTCTCTTCAGTGATGCCCTCCTCCAGATGTATTGCGCCGGGATTGTTCAACCAGGAGAAAATTGTGTCTCAATATTGACTGTTGTCGTTTTGAGATCTACCATCATCATTGCTTAAATCGCTGAACTTTTCCTTTCACTGCACTCACTTCTCTCTGTCTCTCACCCACTATCTCGAGAATTTTGACAATCGTCCATTATCTATCCAATCGCCAGCACTTCGGCTATGATTAACACCAATACTGCTCTCTCTTGGGTCTCGAAAAGAGGATCCATGTTTCCTCGAAACTGCACACTCTTGCTTCCTGCGTTCAAAGTCATGGTATAGATGTAAGTGTTATAGCTGGTCAGAATAGGGACGAAGGTGTATAAGGAGGTCAATGGTCAGTTAACAAAAATTCAGATTATTCAGAATCTTTTTGGGCATTCACTGACCAGGATACTGAGATACTAAGCTCACGAGAGAGAACATAAGGGCAATTGGGTATATTAACGAGGCTACTCTCTTCTCTTCGAACGATATCAATCGAACTGAGACGAGTACAAAGAAAAAATTCCTTTCCTTGGTGGTGTCTGCAAGCTGTTGTCCTCAATCAGGAAATAGCAAAGCATTACTGCAGGTTGTGTTCAGACTCCCTACAGCATAGTGAGAGCCCAATCTAGACTTTCTCTTACTATTGAGTTGCTGGGACGTTGTGCAGAATCGATCGCATCCAAGTAAGTATTGTCAACTTAAGCTCTGTTGTCAACCCTTTTTGCCCTTTGAATGGCCGAGATATCTTTCTCTTTCATCATCCTATTCCTACTCATGTCAGCTGGTTTCATGTTCAAATATGATGCTGCGTACTAATTGTCCAAAAATATAATTTCCTACTGCCAAACTCGCTGCTCATTGGCCTTCTTAATCCTGTTCTTCAAACAGTCGCTCATCGCATCAACAGCAGGCCAAAACGTACCGAAATGTCCGCTCCGCAACCTACTTGCAACCTACCGTATCTTCTTACTTACCCTTGCCTGAAAAGTCACTGAATATTCGGATATTTTCTATATTTCTTGCCATGAGATCAGGCCAGAAGGAGAAGTGTCTTGAAGTTTGGAGTGGCGAAGTGCTATGTTCTTTGTCATTCGACTGGTCATTGTCATTCTACTCGTTATTATGCTTCCGGTTCTCGGTATCCTCTGCTTGGGACGAGACCTATTTCGAAAGAACTCCACCAAATGAGAGGAACCCAGGTGAACTCGAAGCGCAAGCGCAGTCATTCTGGCAGTGCAAGAAATATGAGGCGGAAAAAGTGGGGGAAAGGTTGGTTGATTGCTCTAAGAAGGCTCGGAGCTTAAGGCTGTTCCTGTAGCTGACTAAGGTATGTGTCTTCCCTAACCGCTCCTTCTCAGTAATCAGCTTCCACAGTGCACATGGCTACCAGAATTCGCCGTTCTCCCTTATCTGCTATCAAGCTTTCCTATTCTGTCTATCGTGCTCAAAGTAGTGCGCTGGTCAGTCTCTTGTAAGTTTCCTGACCACGCAAATGGCTGCGAAGCATGATATTGATACGATTCACCTCACCCTGACGAGGCGTCCCCAAAAGTTCAAGGAGGGCAGGAATCCAATAGCCTGAGGTGAGGGGTACATAAATACCCACCTTCTCATCTATGTATGCTTTCTGTATCACAGCTCACGCGGAGGTGCAAAAGCACTACAGAAGATCGAGCAATAGAGAAGGTTTAAGTCTTGCGTTCTCGTCGCGGCTGATTCTTCGCATCGGTCTCTAGCTTCTCCGCGGATGTAAATGTCATCTCATGACGTCCTCTGATACTTGTCTCTTGTAGGAGATGGTCTTCCTTCTTCTTCGAAATGCTTGCTGTCACTGGAAGGTCATTGTCGGAGCTTAGGAATGGCGCAAGCATTCTCGAAGTCACTTGCGTCCGTTCGTCCTGTTTGAAGTGTAAGCGAGGGCCGACCTTTAAGCGAGGGTCGAAGTCTTTAGCGAGAGTCGAACCTTGGCATTCGACGGGCTCGACCTTTTGAGCGAATCATATGGCTCGCTGGACTGACGTCCTCACCTACACTCTCGCTTGCGACCACCAGGGTGTGTAATCGTATTTCTAGATAGACATGCACACCCTCTCGATTGTAGCTGTCACATAATCTCTAGTCTCTGGCCATTAGTCGGTGCCGAGGAATGCGTTGTTGTCAGAGCGCAGCTTGATCGCATTTCTTGGAATTTTCAGTACTCTCATACTTTCAAAGCCAGTAGTTTCGCGGTGCTAGCCATGCAAAAGTCGATCTTTACCACACCACAAACTCTACCCATTTCACTACATCTAATCTAGATTCAGACCGGTCCGCAAAATAGGGTCTTGAGACGGCTCTGTCGCTGGTATCTTTGATTAATTTATCAACAGCCAGACTGAATCTACAGCAGGTATTTATACCGACAAACACTCAGACTATCAGAAATGCCCGTTCGCTAAACTTCATCTGGAAAGATCCATGCAAAATTACTGATGAGAAGCACTTATAGTGAATCATATCAGGTAAAGGTGTTGCAATACGTAAAACGCCCGCGCTTTTTTCGAGTGATTCGCCTCAGTTCAAGCATGGTTGTAGATAGCAAGTGCCATCAATCAAGGTCGCATTCACAACCATTATCCTATTTCTTGACAGTCTGACAGATGAGCCTTCCCTGAAATGTAAAACTGAGATATAAAAACGCGCCCTCTCGTGTTCTAAATATAGAAAGAAATTACTTTCTCATCGGACACGCCAGGTGCGTTTCGTCCGAGGTCTTCTTTTGATAGATCGCTGCTTCGTAAGTCCTACTAGAGATAGTCTGTGATCCAAAAGTTCGATTTGTACGATGAGTATCTCATGGAAATCCGACCCCTGACGAAATGAACAGGATCGAGGGAATTGCTGCCAACATTTTGTTCGTTGCCGTTCCACTTCAGCTCTTTCCGATCTCTCTTCAAATTACTGAGGAAGTCGATGAACTGCAGCTGCACTTCAATTCTTGATTAAAGGATAATTCACTGTCTCAGCATCTTCAAAAGAATCACGAAACACGAGTACCCAAGCCATCTCCCAAGTTCTTTTATCTTGAAACCGTTTCACTTTCGACTGATACTCCAGCGGTATAAAGACTAACGATTACGAGCGCATCGCCTTGCTATCCATAATCTCCTGATCTCTGGAAGTTTACACTCGCTTTCGATCCTTATTGAAGTTGGTTTTTATCCTTGTTTTAAGATACGCATACGACTTAATCTCGCACTTCAATACTTATTATAAGTAACTTCTTGTCTCCTACTACTAAGTACCGTCACACACGCCCTTTGCGTTTATTGCACATATACTAGACCGCGGACAGATGCTGTGGTTGCACGCCTTCGAGCTCTCCCAGTCCATCACAGCTCAAATCCTACAACCCATCACAACAATAAGTCTTCTATCGAGGCAATACACCAATAGTGACACGGTATTATAACGAAATCAGAGTTCATAAAGAAAGCGCTCACGAACCTCAAATTCCTAGTGAATAAGAAGGAGAAGAACCTAAAGATTCGGCTCACGGCTAAGTATAATATAGATACACTTCAACGAAAGATTCGAGAGCTCTATTAGCGGGATTACTAATGCTAAGAGAAATTTAGGTATCCCGCTTTTAATCAAACGTGTATCTATAAATCCTATACCGAACCCATCGCTCGCTGTAACATCTTAATAGGCAATAAATATTTCGACTGATCTCGTAGGATAGAGTAGTGACTCGACAGATCTCAGAGGATATGATAGTAGCTTTCAAGATGCCACTAATAGCGCGGAGTTAAAGCGCATCACAACTGCTGATAGGGATAGCAGAGCGTAATATACGTCCTCCCCTCTCTGTGGATACTATTATTCTAGTATCTGACTACCGGCTAGCTCAGAATTCGAACTCGACTGATGCAGTGAGAGATTCTGCTTCATTGACTAATCAGATTATTACTACAGCTACATAGTCCTCGATACCAGCGTTCATATACGATAAGTTAATAAGCACAAGGCGTATTATAGCAGCTAGTAGTAACAGGCTTCTCTCTTGACCAGAGCAGCATCTCAGTTAATAGCCTGAAGGAGCTCAGATTCAGAGCGGGACCCAGTCGCGGACAGCCAAGATGGCTTTGTGTGGCGATGGGGTGTGACATGTTGCGAACATGCGCGGAATTTATACTCTCTGCTTACTCGTCAGCAAAGAGCTTTCGATACTTCTGAATTAGGTTGGCTGGCTGGGAAATGAATGTGCGAGGAATTGTTAAATACAATGAATAACAGAGGTCTAATAATTGCACTCATAGTGGTACGGGATTTGTACATTGCGAGTTGGTTATTCTTCGTGAAAGGTGAACGAGGTTCCTTAACCGGTGACCCTCGTCGTAGCCTTGCAGCCATGTTCCTCACATAATCAAACGATTGAGAAATGTCAAGTCTCTCAATTCATGAAGATTTCATGGGACGCACATTAACCAAATGATCAGAAGAGAAAGATCAGACTTTAGAGTCTACGCTAGGAACATTTAAATGTCTATTTATTTTTTATTACAAAGTGTTCCTTTCAAAAAAACAACCCTAAGGCATATTCTCGCCTTCTGTGAGTGTCCCTCCAATCTAATATCTAAAATTGGTATGGTACTATACAATCTATCTCATTTGAAGTTCCATCCCATCTATCAAACGCCACACCCCGTCACCGACGCCATATATACAAAAGAAATCCAAGGTCGAATAGAACCATGTTCATACTAGTGGAAAAGGCAAAGGGGAAATTGTGAGAGGGAGGAGATTGAAACGAGGAAATCTACGACGCAGTCTTCGTAGCCTTGGTCCTCAACTTCATCAACAGATACACCATCGCATAACTGGAGACCGCAAACAGCGCCACAATCGCCGCATCCCTCCACCCATAATAATACTTTGGCAAATTGATCGTTGCGAGGTAGTCCGCTCCAGTGCGATACACGCATACCTTACACCCACTCGTGGCATCCGGATTCGTCAAGTTCGACATCGCACCCATGCCTTGCATGTATCCCTGGAGATACTCCCCACAAGTCTGGTTCGCACCGGGCGTATCGAAGATGGCGAATTCCCGCTCCTTGCATCGAACAGGCTCGGAGTATGTCGTGAAGACGAGGAGCGAACCCATGAGGTAGTTGAAGGGATTGAGGTAGTACATCCAATATCTCCAGAACGGCTGGATCTGCGCGTATGGTACAAGGACACCGCAGAAGGAGACCAGCGTCCCGATGATGAGGGGGTTGACGAGCGCGGCGAAGACGGCATTGGGTGCGTAAGCTGCGACGAATTGCCCGATTCCGGTGTACACGAACTCGTACATGACCATCACGAACAAGACTGATGCCGCTTTGCCGCTGTCGTTTGGGAAGCCGACGGTATAGTACCAGCACACGAAGTACAAAACAGCGCAGACGACGAGGTAGGGCAGTTCCGAGACGATGAGACCGGTCACGAAGGCGATCCAGGAGTACATCTTGGACTTCTTCTCACGCGTCTCGTAGATGTCACGACGGTCGAGGAAGAGTGGTTGGAGCTGTGCGATGACACCGGGTGCGACAAAGATAAAGTTGAAGACTGTGAAGAGGCGGAGCTGGAGATCTCCGACGCTGTTCCCGATTTGCCAAAATGAGAAGCCGTTGAAGAGTGCGGAACCGATGTGCAGTGCCATCTTGTTGTTCACGTAATCTGTATTACGCCACATGGACAGGTTGGCGCGGGCGCAGACAAGCTTGATCTGGTCCCAGAGTGGCATGGCGAACTCGAATCCATCTTCTTTAGTACCTGGCTCCTTGGCTGCTGCATCAGCGATGATGTGGTCGAGTTCTTTGACGGTGTGCTCGTGTTCTGGGGAGTCGAGCCAGACTTGATTCCAATCCTTTCCGAGTGAGAGAGATCCGGATACCACATCGATCATGTGTTCAGCTGGATTAGCATCTGGAGGACAAGGTGCGTCATAGCGTGCGAAGTATTCCTTGATAGTCGAAGCGTTCTCACCGATATCGCCAAAATATACAGTCTTTCCTCCCTTGGCTAGAAGTAAGAGACTATCGAATTGTAGGAAGAGTTGGGCGGAAGGCTGATGTATGGTAACTAAAACGGCTTGCCCGACATCTGCGAGCTTACGGAGGAAACGGACGATGTTGAATGCAGCCTGGCCATCGAGACCGGACGTAGGCTCGTCGAGGAAGATCAGGATGCTTGGCTTTGAGACGAGCTCGACACCGATTGTGAGACGTTTGCGCTGCTCAACCGACAGACCTGCACTAGTTGTTCCGATAAGAGTGTTCTCAATGTCGTGCATCTCGAGCAAATCGATGATGGTATCGACATATTGGAGTTTCTTTTCCCTCGGTGTTGTTCTTGGCTGGCGGAGGAGAGCACTGAATTCAAGGGCTTCTCTGACAGTCGTAAGAGGTTCGTGGACATCGAGTTGTTCGCAGTAACCGGCAGATCGCTGGAAACTAACCGATAGAGGGCGACCGTCGACAAGGATCGATCCTCTGATCGTGCCATCGGTTTTACGTTGGGCAAGAACATCAAGAAGAGTTGTCTTTCCAGCGCCTGACGATCCCATGAGAGCTCCCAACATACCGGGCTTGACCCATCCCTGAACATTGTCCAAGAGAACACGATCGCCAGAAGGGGTCTTGACAGTGTACGTGATATTTTTCCAGGTGAAGACCGAAGTGTTGCGGATCAATTCTTCCTCAACTCTAGTCTCAGAGGAGCCACTCGAGGTAGGAGGATCCACCTTTCGAACAGCTTGTGTCTCCTCGTCCTGAGTCAAATGCTTCGTCTGCTTGGCCTTCTCTCGAGGAATCAACAGGAAGCCACTGTTACCAGATTGTGATTTCCAGCCATTTGTCGCGATGATGGTGATGGCGACAAATAGAACCCACCATGCCCAGAGAATGCCAAAGTTTCGCCAGATATCATCAGCAGAATATGAGAGAGACGCAAGGTATTGTTCGCCAGTAAGACTTGTTGCACCTGCAGTGGCACCACCAACTCCTGAGCAAGCTTGGAATGCGGCATCGGCATAGCCTGGGCCATTTGGTATGAGATTGATACCAACACAAGGGATGATGGTGTTTTTGAACTCGTTCGCCAGAATAGCAGAAAATCCGTACGCCAGAGGATCTATCCAATAAATCCAAACGAACCAAGGGTGCATCTGTGGTTTCTGAATCATATAACCAGTGTACATGATGAGCGCCGCGATCAAGAATCCAGAAACCTTACTCGCGCCATCAAAGGTAGTGAAAGCAGCTCCGACGGAACGAAACAGTGCAGTCATTGCCATGGCAGTAGCGAAGACAATGACCCAGAATGTGAAGAACGCTGCGGCATCCATCTTGAGTCCTACCATGAAGTACAAAATGATAGAAAAGGCAGAGACTTGACACAAAAGTACAGGTATGTCGGCAGTGATCTGTGCTATACAAAATGCTGCAGGGTGGTATAATGCGAAAGACTTGTGTTTTGCGAGGACAGGGCGACCGGAAAAGGACTCGGTTACTTCCGACATAGCAAGCAAACTGTTGTACAGGAGGGCGAAGAACAAGGCACCAGATTTGGAGAAGAGACCAGCAGAATTATTAGGGGCATTATAAAAGAGCGAACCGGCGATCAAGGCTTGCATGATGGTCGCAACTTGCTTGATGATGAACGACGCTTTATCACCCCACAAAATTTGGTACTGGCGGATGACGGCTGCCCGGACCTGAGTGGTGAAGCTGATTGTGAGGGGCGACTTCTTGGGTAGGCTCTTGTGCTTCTCATGCGAGACGCTGATGCGAAAATCTTCGGTATTGGTCTTCGCTTCATCAGTTGTCGGGTAGTTGAATTCGCTTTCCATAGATGTCTTGATGCTAGACTTCGCGTAGCATTGCTTGATATCCTCTGCTGTACGAGGGAACGACTTCTCGAACTCGGGCTTGATCATGCGCTCAGAGGGAACGGTGACACCAGTCAAGAAATCAGCGACGTTGGCTCCGTCAGCGCAGATGAATCCTAGGCTTTCCATGAATGGCTTTGCTTCTTTTCGTGGGCCATAGTATATTTGCTTTCCCTCATCCAAAACGAGAACCTTGTCGAATTGGCTGTAGATTCCATTGCCGGCTTGGTACAGGGTGATGATTGACGCCAAGCCGAAGATGTCAGTGATTGCTCGGATGGCTTTGGTGTACTCTAGAGCAGTGCTTGCATCGAGACCACGAGTCGAGTTGTCCCAACAGAAAACACTGGCTCTAGTGGCGAGGGTCTCGATGATACTGACTCGCTTCCTCTCACCACCAGATACTGTTCGTATGTCAGCAATGCTCTTCTGCCTCTTGCAATAACTTTGACTCACCTCCTCGCACAAATTCGTTTCCAACTTTTGTGTCTTTGGTATGCGAGATTCCCATAGACTTCAAAAGGAAGGCGCGAGTTTCTTGTTGAAACTGCTGAGGACTCGAAATGTTAGACGGTAGATTGGCCGGTACCTGATTTAGTCAGCAAGTAACTCTCCGGAACCATCAGCTTTGTCACGGTTGGACATCCAGTGCAAGCGAGAGTCTAAAGTGAGTTTCGAGAGACGGGTCGAACCGATACAGAGCGACAACATACCTTCATCCTTGTTGCAAAGTCGATTGTCTGTCCAACAGTGAGTGTTGGGAAGAAGAGCTCCTCCTCCGTATTGATGACAATTTGGCCTCTAAACTGCTCTGCTTGCTTGTGATCAAGCGTTCCCCAATGGACATCACCCTCCACCTCAGCATATCCTAGACGCTTGTTGGCAAGCATCTTGAGAAGTGATGTACATCCAGCTCCTGGTCGACCAAGCACTAACAGCATCTCTCCAGGCTTGACACATCCATTAGATCCCTCGATGATGGTCTTCAGTGGCGCAGCATGACGTCCTTCTTTGATTGCTCTCAGCGTGTTGAACTGCGATCCGACGTTCTCGCTGATAGCAGCATCCGCTCCAATACCCTTGACAACCAAGTTCGTCCAAGTAACACCGAGTTTGCGACCTTTAACTGCATCCTTCTCTCCCTGAGCTGCAAATGCCTTGATCTCCGGCATCATACTCCAATCACTTGAAATCGGATCATCATCGTTCTCCTCGTCAGATTCATCGTGGCCTCGGTTGCTTCTCCGTCTGGACATAAATGATGTATTGGTGAACGAACGTGCCACCTTGTTGCTCCTGGTACTCCTGCTTGTCTTCTCGCGAACGATGGGCGCGAAGCCCTCGGTCTCATGGTCAGCCATCTTGGCTTTCTCAAATCGATGATTGTGTTCCTCGATTCAAGTTACAAAGGTTAAAAAAAGGAAACGAGAATTAGAAGGAAGGATATGAGATGGTCGAGAAGGAAAGGTGGAATGTGAACGACTCAAGGTGATGAAACAAGCTATCAAAACCTCTTGGGGCCCAGCAAAGTATTATAAAAAGAAATAAACAAAAGCGTTCCCTACGTCTCATTGGTATCCACCCTAGAAGGCTAAAAAGCCGAAGCACGACCCCAATAGCCCTACAAAGACCGTGCAAAGCCCCCTAAAGCCTACCTACCCGGATGTACGTTCAGCCTCCGACCCGTTCTCCAGGCATTTAGGGGCGCCCTCGGCCTTGAGTTGAAAGCCGAATCGTCGAGCTTCAGATTAGCGAATGCGTTATTGTGGACCCGGGAGTGCGTCAACGGCTGTTCTGGGCCTGGATATTCATTCCTGGTGGGCCTGGTTGGCGTTGGGACAAGTTGTCGTTTGGAGTGGATTTGGTTGGTGAAGAAATCTCCTGCGCGGACATTTTGGACAGCGCAAGTCCGATATGAAGGCGCAGAGTTGCAGCGATTGGTTGAAATGATGTTGATATCGCTTAGTCATCGCTACACGACGGACACAACCGTTCTTTGCTCTCCGACATCACGGAAAAGCCAATGCGCGCATGTCGACATTCCTGGCCTGGGCAGACGACATGTGTCAATATAAGATCACACTGGTCATCGTTTACTTATTCGAGAAGACTCAAGACGGTCAAACATCCCTCCGACATACATGAGAATCCGTATATTCCTTCCCAATCCCTTCTTTGTTCCAAACATACTGCCAGCCTGCCCTGCATCCAAAAAAAACTAAAAAAAAACTTGATTAATTTGCTCTATTACTCTTCAGACTAACGCTCGGGCTCTTCCGTCCCAAGTTGCTTGCATCTACGTACAGTACCCACAAGTGTGGTTCATGTGCAACGAATGTATCAGCTAATTCCCTTGCTTCGCGTAGTTTGGGCTCGCAGTTTTCTATTTTTCCGATGTTCCTCTTTCCATCCTTCCCTTTCGCTCCTTTCACATCCGATGACCGAAAATCAGCGCTTATCCTGCCAGATGCAGTATCTCGTATCCAACGGTATGAGAAGTCTCCCGTCCCGAAGTCAACCCTTGCCAACACAATCTAGCATCGCTATTGTTTTCCTTCACATTTTGGCTGCGCCACGATAGGAGAGTCTAGCTATGATTGCTGTGTTGATTAATCCTTATCTGCTTGATCTTTTTTCTCGTTGGCTGACTCTACACCGAGGTGTCGCTCGCTTGCTTCATCAACTCTCTTGTTTATTATCTTGTTGACACTGACCCCGGCGAGTGGAGTTCAACGTAGGTTAGAAGACTAGGCCGTTCCCTACCACGGCGCGAGGTGCCTTATCACAGTTGAATATTCGAAACATTCATTTTTAAACCAAGATCAGTAAACGTTTTTCGCTATTACAAACAATTCTCTTATTTGCACATCTGTCTCCAACAATATCACTTTATCCAGCCTCGACCTTTTACCCCTAAGTCGATCGGATGCCCCCCCTTCATGTCTTGATAGTCTATTCCTCGACACTCCCTCGCTCTCAATGTCCCAAGAATATCGATAGTAAGCAGTACCTTGCATCGCGGACAATTCTTCTTTTCATGCTATTATTTTTTTGACAATGTTCCTCTTTCCAGCTAAAACACTCCTAAGTTGATTGAAGCCCTTCCTGCATTCCCTGATACCGTATGCCTCGAACCTCCCTTCGCCCCTCATTGCCTCAGAGCCACCAACATCTCAAGCAGGATCTCGAATCGAAGCATTGCGATGCCGAAACGATCATGCCCCATACATTGCATCCTAGCAGAATACGAGGAACAGTCCACAAAGTAGGCATCAGCGGGCCGTACCACGATCGATGGGAGGTTACATTACTGCTTTCGGTTCAAGATCAAGTATTGATTCAGAGGGATACGCACTGCCAGCATCTCGTCCACAAACTGATGGGAAACGATATCTAAGTGACAATAAGCAAGGTAGGGTGGATGCCAGCTACCCTCGACAGGGGAAAATCGAGGTGCTAGAAAGAATATCGTACACCTAATGGTCAAGCCGGTTATGCTTTAAGTGGTTTTTGAATTGTTATTGGCACTTTGTCGTATCGCATCTAAGTATCCAAAGCAACACGGATGCCAGAGTTAACAAATCTTCACATGTGAGAGGGCAAGCAAATCCTTCAATAGTCGCAATCATAGCTTCATTTCAGGACTATGACTATTTCATATAGACAGTCTCGCTACGTAGTCGTTTGCTATGTGGGAATATCCATCCTATCTACCCAGATAGGTCCTTGCAAATTATTCCGGAGAAGAATCCTCCCAAGCTCCATGCCATATAAAATCCATAGCAGAAGCAAATCAGCCCCTAAAACCTTCCTACGCAACCTGCACAACCGCCAACCTAGGCCCAACTCCCCCCTCCTGCTTGGGCAACTCCCAGAAATTCTGCACATGGGGCCCATTCTCCCCATGACAAGGACACCCTGCAACCCCAAAGTACGCATTCCTTAACTCCTCGCTCCCCTTCCCCTCACACAGTTTCTTCAGCTCCTCCTCTGAATACCTCTTCGGATCCGTAGCTTCGATCTCCTGTCCCTCTAGCACATCCGCCTCATCAGGCGCCACATCATCCTCATCACCCATTATCCTAGGCGGTTGCGCAGCCGCCGAACCAAAACGTACAAGCCCGAGATCCTCTTCTTCCTCATCATCAACATCAATATCCTCATCCTCCTCATCAGAATCGCTATCCGTGTCTTCCTCAAGCATAGGCGGCTGCGGCGGCGGCGGACTCCTCTTCCTATCCTTCTCGCTCTTCACGCCCGCCTTGCCCGTCTGGAAGCTCACTCGTCTCTGCATACCCTCTGGTCCAGGCACAGCACCGCTGCACACCGCGTGCTGGCGACCGTCATCTTCAGGCTCAGAATCGGAGTCGCTGGAGCCGCTGACTTCGATCTCGGCGATGCGGAGGCGTAGCTTGTCGAGGGTGAAGGCGTGGCCGAGGATGAAGCGTAGGTCGCGGTCGGGCCGGTCGGCGGCCATTTGAAGCTTGCAGCGCGCGGTGTGAGCGATCTTGTAGGTTTCGCGGACGGACATTGTGGTGTTTTGTGATGGGTGGTTTCAATTGTTGAAGGTACGAGGTAGCTGAGAAGACGTGAAGCGCGGGGTTGGTTGTTCAACCGCGGGGTAAATTGAGGTTGTGCGATGCGATGGTTTATTTGGATCTGATAGCCACGATATCAAGTGCAACGGTCAAGGAAAATTGCTTGATCGTGTGCGACGTGAGGAGAGAGAGTGTCAATTGCGGAGGTATGTGCAGGAGAGCTTCTTCAAGAGTTGTTGAGTTGAACAGAGTGAGTCAGCATTAAGGGCTCAAGTTGACAGGTTGCGGGGTCCAGTTCTAGTCTCGTGTTGTGCCTGGTGAGTAATCAACCCCTGATTTGTAACAACACTCCAAAGAATCTGGCCTTTCTCGATATTATTAATGCAACCAAGACCGCCTCTCTCTCTCTCTGGAAAGCTAAGTCTAGTGACTGATGCCATCGAGATAATGAAAATGAGAATATTGGAAATCAAGTGATTTGCGGATTTGATTCACCAGAAGCCGCGAATTTCTCATGGTGAATCTTACTTCCCCTTTTCTCAGGCTTCTTTCCAGACTTGCTCAGGCTTTTTTATTGCTGAGTCTTTCTAATTTACTGTTCATACTATTACTAATCCTCCTGTTGCTCCCTCTTCATCATTTCTGGGCCACGAGCTTGTCAATATCACCCCTTTCTGCAGCCCCAACATCGACCAAATTCTCGTCTCGGCGTACATCTCTTTGTGAAAGCGTTGATCGCATTCTGTCCTCTAATGGGTATTTGCACAAAGTCAGCGTTGTTATTAGTTGACAACAGAAGTAAGAACGATAGTAAACGTGTGTCGAACCCGACGATGGCTTCTGGACTTTTCCTGACACAACACTCGTCCACTGAGAGCTGGAGGAAACTTCTCGGGGTCCTCTCCGGGTCCTCGAGACGCCATGTGATATATTGATGCATGGGCAGACAATCCCAATCTTTCTCTAGAATAGCTCTGTTTTTTGCTTGGAGACTTATGACATTTTCCTCGGCCTTTCTACACATATCATAGCTCCACTCGCATCGTGACTTCCGTATTCACTTCCCATTTCCCGTTGCCGGTTCATGACAGCATTCCAGAGTCAGAAACTTCGGTTTTCCATTCACGAACCGCGTAGTATTCTTGTTACCTTTGTTCGAAGACGAAAGCGAGCCTAGATGCAAGAAATATGTTATCCCTAAGGAGAGACAATTCAAAAACACCTTGGGCTAACATCCCGTCATGTCTCCTATGGGGCAAGCAGTACCATCCCAAACATACTTTACGCAACTCCTAGTCCACGACCATCTTGTGAAAAGAGTACAGAATATCTCACTACTTTCCTACCCTCCAAGAACTCGTTCCTCTCATCCTCCACTGAACCACGAACCAGGGGGTAATTCGGCTCCACAACGCCTAAGCGACACGCTTACAAAGCAATGTTTACGACTTCCCAGACGATGCAATTGGCTTCTTCGTACATTTGCGATCTGCAACAACATTTTGAGTAATCTGGCCAAGAAGGCACTGCCTCTTTCCACTCAAATCTGTCATTCATGGTTAGAGAGTGGAGAGATGAGGCCGTATCTTGAAACAGTAGTTGCGCGCCGATGCGAGGAATGACGGCCGGGTAACTTTGATAACTTGCTCCTTTTCTTCTGGTTTCTACTTGAAATGCGTCTTCACCTGTCATTCAGTATATGCTGATCTTTACCTACTACTTATATTTGTCGGTCTTTCTCTATACTTACACAAAGCACCTTTTCGAAATCTCACCGAGCCGGCCTCAACGATCCTTCCTTGAAAACAACATGCGTTGTTCATCACTTTCTTTGATGTCCCCTCTCATTCTCTTCTCTGCATACTCAGGTCTGGCAGCATCTCTTCCTACCATGGTCTCGGTCCTCATAACCTCAACACACGCCATCCTCCATCCTCGCGTCGACATCACCATCCCACCCGTCATCATCCCCAGCATCACAATCTCCGAGTTCAAATACACACACTCCAAATTCTCTCTGAAATCCCTGTCTTTGAACCTCCCAACACCAACATGCATTCAAACCAGCATACCCGACAAGAACGGTCACGTTCCGCCCGGAACCTGCAACGCGTTGTGGAATTACTACCCGAGTTTCGTGGCGGCGGTTGTTACGGCAGGGATTTTCGGGGCGATTACGATGGTACATATTGGTGAGGCGACATATTTCAAGACTGTGAGTTCTCATTTCTGCGTCGAAAGAATATACTGATGTAATTGATCAGAGTTACAGCTGGGTAATCAGCATGGGCCTCTTCTGGGAAACCGTCGGCTTTATCTTCCGCGCGCTCAGTGCAAAACATCAACAATCAGAAGGCCTCCTCACCGTTTCGCAACTCTCCATTCTTCTCGCACCACTCTGTGAGTCTTCCACCACTCCATACTCCATCAGAAAACATCACACTGACAAAACCCCCAAGGGATGAATGCCTTCTCATACATGGTTCTCGGCCGTATGATCCATTTCTACATCCCAACCCACCGCCTACTCCGACTCAAAGCCAGCACATTCGCAACCAGCTTCGTCCTCCTCGACATCATCTGCTTCATCATCCAGCTCGTCGGTGGCGGCATGGCAGGCGTCGGCGCGCCTCCCGAACAAATGAAAACAGGTCTCGAAATTTACAAAGCCGGCATTGCATTACAAGAAGTCTTCGTGATCCACTTCATCGGTCTGGCCGCCCAGTTCCAATTCACGATGCGCCAGCTCGAACGCTCTGATACCTTGCCTGTTGAGAAGAGGACTTGGCGAAAGCTACTGTATGCTGTATACGCTTCTTTGACTTTCATCTCGGCAAGGATCATTTTCAGACTCGTGGAGTTCACTCATGGCACGACGTCCGATAACCAGATACTAAATGTTGAGTGGTACCAGTACGTGTTTGATAGTATACCGATATTCTTCGCGGGCTTTGTGTTTGTCGTCAGTCACCCAGGGATGTTTATGCAAGGTCCAGATTCGGTCATGCCGGTTGCGACGTGGAGGAAGAAGTGCGCGGCGAGAAGGCAGAGGAAGAAGAAGGTTGTGGATGAGGATGGATATGATGCTATCTTACTCACGATGAAGGCGGATATTCCGACGGGTAGTTGATGATATGGGGATCCTGAATGTTTGAGATCGTGTAAGAAAGCCCATTGCAAAAAGAGGAAGGCGGGAATCAAGGATAGCCGAGGAGACAAGAAGGGTCACGTGTGTAAACAAAGGGAATTTGGCGGTAATTAGCGTTGCATTGTCTTCCAGGCGTCTTCCATACGGTCGTGCTGCCTGCAAACTAGATTTACAAACGTTTTCCAAAGTGCCAGAGGAGTTCAGCGAGGACCAAAAAAACGGAGGAAATACTCACGTGTTGCTAATAACTGCCGTTTAGGCCGCCGTACACTTTCCATAAGCTTTCGGACCGTCCTTCAGAGATCATCAATTCCATGACACCACAAAATCAAAAAATTCGCCTCCGCATGTCAGCAATGTAACAACCAAATCCCGCTCCACATTTTTTCTACATCGATTCAAGGGCAGAATTCTTACCAAAGTTGTCAAGAGCATCAAAGTGTTCTCGCCAAGTCAGCCAAGAATCCAAGAATCTCGTCGCCTTGTTTTTGAAGCTTCTTCCAACTTCCGAAGATGGCTGAGATATGTTTATCCAGAAGTCGGATGACACTAAACCTTGCAACAATACCAAGAATCACGTCAAATCCCTCTAGTGCAGTGGGACAAATAGAGCTCTCCCTCGAGCACGCAATGCGCGCTATGAATTCAAATGGTCAAAATTGGTGGCATGCTGAAAAGTGTTCCATTTTCCCCTGCACTTTCGCGCGTTCAAAAACAGATCATCTGCACAAAACAATGCTTCTCTTCCTTCTAGAAGCTTTCTATTCTCCTTCCTTCCATTCTGTCAGTTGCTTGAAACTTTAGTGTCGACTAGTTAAGTACCCGGTACTTCTACTTTACTTCCCCGCTTGTGAACGGCAGTCTTCAACATCCACAATTCTTGACGACCATGTCGAACTCACCGGGTAGCGACGTCAAGGTGACCCACCATAGTGACAACGACAAAGATATCGAGGAGACCACTCCTCACTATGGTCTCGATGGCGAACATCATGTCGTCGCCGATAGACTGGCGCGAAAACTATCTGCAAGGCAGGTGCAGATGATCGCCATTGGGGGAACCATCGGTACGGGTCTATTCCTCGGAACGGGGAAATCACTTGCGACTGGTGGTCCAGCATCTATGCTCATTGCCTATGCCATTGTTGGTGCGATCGTGCTGTTGACGATGTTGGCGTTGGGAGAAATGGCGGCGTATGTTCCAATTGCGGGGTCTTTCTGCACTTTCGCCGGGAGATATGTTGATGATTCTTTGGGGTTTGCGTTGACTGTAAGTCTCTCTCTGTTCTGTAAATAGGCATTACTGACACGCGAAATAGTGGAATTATTGGTTTAACGATGCCGTTTCTACAGCTGCTGATTTAGTAGCCTTGCAAATCGTGTTCGAGTATTGGGATACCAGTTTACCAGGATGGGGCTTGAGTCTCATTTTCTGGGTGTTCCTTGTCCTTGCAAATATCATCACGGTCAGGGCATACGGTGAGGTAAGTACCCTTGACTTGTACAGTAATAAATGACTGATATCTGTATAGCTTGAATACTGGCTGAGTCTGTTGAAAGTCGTCACGATTGTGGTAAGTGAGCTCGGTGACACCTCAATCTCCTCAGCTAATTCAATCAGATATTCATTATCCTCGGCATTGCTGTGAACTGTGGTGGCAACACAGAACACAGATATTTAGGAGCGGGTAACTGGTATATTGGTGATGCGCCATTCGTTGGAGGTGTTGGAGGCTTTGCATCCGTCTTCGTGACAGCTTCATTCGCCTGTAAGTCTCCTGCTCATCTCCAACTCCTCGTCTGACACCTCACAGACGGCGGCACAGAATCTATAGCCATCACCGCAGGAGAAACAAAAAACCCTACTAAGAATCTTCCGCGGGTGGTCAAAAATGTCTTCTGGCGTATCCTTCTCTTCTACATCCTGTCCGTCCTCATCATCGGTCTGAACGTCCCGTACACCTACCCGAATCTCTCAACCAAGGAATCGTCCACTTCACCATTCACGATCGTCTTCCAAATGGCTGGCGCTAAAGCAGCAGGCTCATTCATCAACGCCGTGATCATGACTTCCGTAATCAGCGCCGGCAACCACGCCTTATTCGCAGGAACGCGTCTAATGTACTCACTCTCAGTGGATCGTCACGCCCCGATGTTCTTCGCAAAGTTAAATCGGAACAAAGTCCCGTGGATCGCTGTGCTCGCCACAAGTGCAATCAGCGGTCTCTGTTTCGGCGCTTCATTCATCGGAGCTGGCCAACTCTGGACTTGGCTTCAGAACATCGTGGGAGTGTCGAATCAGATTGCATGGACAGCCATCGCAGCTACATCGATTCGCTTCCGCGGCGCAATGGAACGACAAGGAAAGACCCATCTCCTCCCCTTCAAGAACCTCACCTACCCATACGGACCCTGGATATCCCTCGTTCTAAACATCGTCATCATCTTAGTCCAAGGCTGGAGTTCGTTCAGTCCTAGTTTCTCGGCAGTCGATTTCGTAAGTTATTATATTGAGATTCCCATCATGATCGTTATGTATGTTGGGTGGAAGTTGTGGAAGAGGACGAGGATTGTTAGTTATGAGGCGATGGATCTGGAGACTGATGTTTATGTTGTTGATGAGCATGATTTGGCGGAGACTGAGAGGGAGAAGAGCATGAGGGGGAAAGTTGAACGGGTCATTCGGTGGATTTTCTAAGGTCGCGAAATCGGTACAAGAGTTCCCATTGGAGTATCATGAGACGAAAATGGGCTATAGTGTCTAACTTGACCTGCTGAAAACATTCGGAGTGAAAATGCCTCCTAGTCTCTTTTCCACTTAGACACGCCAAGCTTGGACCATCGCGAATTGGTCACGGATGTGGGATGCCATCGTCCATATGCAGGGACAGCCCCACTGGCCGGCCGGTTGTAGAAGGTGTTGTTGAGAAATAGAATTGCCAAGGCAAAGATAAGCCCAATGGAAACCAGAACCAACAGATAGTAAGCATCTATTGGCAAGCTTAATTTCGCCCCATTAAAAAGCGTCCGAGAAGGCAACAATATTCGGCTACGAGCCGCCCGGCCATAGGTCGTACCCAAAACTTGGGAAATTTGATGACCATATTCAGATGCACGTCCAAGTTTCCACTCACCAGCTCTTGTATGTGGGTATACGGAAGTACAGGATACATTATTAATTTCCGTACTCGGACGATGTGCGGCGTTCTCCAAACGCCTGCGAGGTTTTCTCGTACCATAATTTGCCAGTGAGCGAGGGAGCCGATCCTGGATCGCGCATTACAGAACGCCGCGCTTCCCCCCAGTTCGCTTCAGATCTATATGCTGAAGCTTTCCGCAGTACTTTCGCTACAGGTTCTGGTGTGCTTCATTCACAGTTTCTTTGACTTGACTATCTTATTCGCGTAGCAGAGGCGAAAATGACCTCGATCATGCGGCAACTATTATGGGGTTTTCTGTGGATAATTCCTACATTCGTTGCGGCAGGTTCGCAGCCCAATATGCCATACGTATGTAATCCTACCTTAAGTTTCTTCTTCTTTCTTTTGGTCTCAGATCAAGAAGTGTAGAAGTCTTCGCATTACTTCAAATGAAGCAGCTTCTTTACCCTTTGAACCTTGACTTTCTATCATTGCTACTTGTTGATATCATGCCGAATTTGACATCAAGTCTAGGACAGTACCACTACAAAAGATTGCACTTGGTGGTATGACAACTACGAGGGACTCACCTGCGATTACATCCGAAACGCTTTTCGGATCAGTATCGAAGATTTTGTGCTTTGGAATCCCTCCCTCACCAGTACTTGCGGCAACTGGAAAGAGCGCTCCTACTGCGTTGAGGTCAATGACTTCCCAACAAGTTCCCCGTCTATTCAATCGTCAACAGCCAGTACCAGATCCAGCACCACCTCCTCCGCTATGGCTACAAGCACAGTAAAACCGCACTGGACGCCGCTTGGATGTTATTTGGACTCCACACCACCCACTCTGTCGACACGGACAGACATCGTCGGTGGTGACAGTGCAATGACAATCGAGAACTGTCAAACGGCTTGTTTTTCAAGTGGTCTGACGTATGCTGGCCTTGAGGCGAAGTCCCAATGCTGGTGCGGCGATTACGTCGCAAACGAATTGGCAAACTCGACGGACTGTAACATGCCTTGTGCAGGCAACTCGACTCAAATTTGTGGCGGTGTCGGACGTATCAATGTATACAAAGGAGTTATACCAAGTTCCAGTACTTCTAGCTCCACGATATCAACGTCAACATCAGCATCTAGCGCCAGTGCCCCGACTTCCACCTCGCCGGTGAGTTTCGATGGACTGTGCGGTCCTTCCTCTCCGAAAAGTGCGACTTGTGCGGGCAGTGCTTTTGGGAATTGCTGCTCGAACGCCGGGCAATGCGGATGGAATTCGTCATTTTGCGCACCAGCTGTGTGCCAGAACTCTTTTGGTACATGCGACGTCGGTCCTCCGGTCAATCTTGATGGGAAGTGTGGTGCAGCAGCGGCCTGTGCTGGTAGTAGTAAGTGTTCTCTGAGTTCCTTGTTTCCATCCGCGACAGTTTAGAAAGACTTGAGGTCGGGAGCCATCCATGGCGGATACCTGCCTCATATCTTCCGTGAATTTTCCTTCTCCTAATGACAATGCTGACATTGAGTTGCCCCCACGTCTTCGGTAAATGCTACCTTATCAGGGGCAATTGTGGTACTACACTTGACTATTGCGGTACTCCGGATGGGTGCTAGAACACGTTCGGTTCTTTCACTCATGTAGAAATCGATGGCAAATGCTGTTCTGCGTCTTCTACGAAACATCCTATGCATGTCCTGTCAAGGAAAATTGTGAGAAATCAGCAGTTTTTTGTGCTGCCAGGCTTCTCGTGCTGTTGAAAGTGCCACTGATGAGATCTTTGGAGTCTGGTACTTGGAAAGAAGCAGCGGGAACCGGGCAGTCCGACAATATCACCTTCGATTGACCTGCATCGTACCTGGACTGCAAGTATTCCCCGTTGTATCGAGCAGTCCGGTCTCCAAACACAATCCAAGAAGGGTCGGTTCCATACTTCTTCGCTAAAAGAACCCCTAAATGGCGATCCGGCCCGGATCTCGAGCCAACGACCTGCCTAGCTAGGCGAGTGAGTCGCTTGCAGGCCCCCGCGCTTCGAAATAACCTACTCTACTTCTCAACTATGCCTCGACTGTAGATCTCCAACCTTTGGCAACTTGCAAACTACATCTACATTTACGCCTCATTCTCAAAACAAGTAGCATAAGATCCTCGTCCTCGTCCGCAATCACACTCTTCTCCCGCTTCAGACTCAGATCGTACGATGTCAGCCACTCGACCGCTGACCACTTTTCATCCCTTTCTTCGCGTTCCTAAGGAGATCCGCCTCCAAATCTGGAGAGCCCACCTTACTTTCTTTGGGTCCAGGACTGTCACCATTCGCTCCGATTGTCTTAACGATTGTGAACGGCCACTTCAATACTTTCGCTCTTCCGATCCAGTCCCATCTGTTCTCCATGTCTGTCATGAATTCCGTCTGGAAGCACTATCGTTCTATGTACCTGCTTTTACGAACGGTTCGAGTCCGCGCTTCACGTGGATCAATTTCTATCACGATACTATCAACCTTCATGATGAAGATCTGTGCAAAGTTAGAGCGCTTGACAAAAGCTGCATACGACAATTGATAATCGACACTGGCAGCCCAATGTACTTTCATGGGGACTGCCTAGGCGAATTCGAGCCCATGGTGAATCTTACCAAACTAAGAATCATATCTCCTCAATCTTACTATGCTTGGGACACCCTGGTACGCCACATGCGCCAGAATTTTACCAAGTGGCTTGCTCATATTCCCGGATACGAGTGCCCGGAGATACGGATCATACAGAAAGGCACGTAATAGGGGTTGAAAGTTCATAAGTACGATGGTTGGGACAGAACAAGGTCGATTCGCTTATTCAAGAGGAATGCGAGGAGCAAACCTGGACAGGTTTCGGATGCGTGAAAAATCGATAGAGATTCGGGCCAAAAGATGCCTACACCATCCTTCCAAATGCTTGCTGTGTTTTTGGAAGTGTCAAAGAGGAAGGGTGGTTTTGTAAGTGGACAGAGATAAGCACAGTGCGGTGCATCTCGGTGACTACCTTGAGCCTGGCAAATAGTTCGAGTTGGTCTCCAGTCGTGTTGCGCGGCTTAGCGACCGAGTAACGAGGATGGAGATGTTGTATACCATCCGAGCCTCTCCAATTACGGCGAAAGAGATTCCAACTGAGAAGGCTCGTCGATCGTTTCCAAATGATAGCCGAATCTTGACTTTTACTTTCCTCAGCCGGTGAAAAGATACTCAACATTTTAAATATTACTATTCTCATGTATGGCACTAATGATGTGCTTTGTCTCGCTCTTCAATTAAAGGAATCCTTTTAGCTGCTGTGCATACTAATAATTAACCTTGAAAATATGTATGTGCATTCATCTTGGAATGAAAGCACTTTGCTGTCGATTTGTTGACTCGCAAAAGCGAAGCTTGTCACGCCCGAGCTTGCCAGGTCTTCAGCCCGCACGCCAACAGTCCGTATCGGCTCCTTTACGACACAAGATAATTTCACAGGATTCTTCACATGCACCCAGAAATAGATGTCGTACAACTCCAACATCCACCAAATATCAGGGTCGGCGCCGGTCTTTCGGAATGTATTCACGTGAGCTGACTGCGACTTAAGGTTTACGTGAAACCACCTCTATTCCGACCTCACTGCATCACGCCAATATCAACAAGTCACCGAATCTCAAAACACAATACCGCAATCGAAAAAGGAAGCCAAATTCGCCACTTCACTCCGCTTCGCTTTCACTCCACAGTCCACTCGCGTCGTCACTCGAACACATCACAACACAACACAACAATCCAAGCTCCTTCAACCCAAACAAGCACCATGGCCACCCCCAAATCCATAACCCACATCTCTCTCCTCTACCGCCTCTACTTCCTCTACTGGGAGCCCTTCGGCGCCTTAGCAGGAACATATCTCTGTATCTTCAACCCCCAACGCTTCCTCTCCGGCACCGTCCCCCTCCCCGCCTACCTCGCCCTCTCATCCCCCTCCACATCCCCATCTTCCCCAACTCCGCGCACCATCCCCCTCGAACCCCTCCTAACCATGGCACTAATCAACATCGCATCCCTGTACGTGCTCTTCGCCATTACAGAGGGGGTCGTGCTCCGCCTGACGCGCCAGAAGAGCGTGTGGCTGGCGATCATCACTGCGATGGCGTGTGCGGATGTTGGGCATTTGTATGCGGCGTGGTGGGTTGCGCCGGCTAGGATGGGTGATGTGGGGAAGTGGAATGGGGATGAGTGGATTAATTATGGGACGCTTTTTGCGGGCTTGGGGTTGAGGGTGCTGTTTTTATTTGGGGTGGGGAGGAGATGAGGGAGGCGGACGGGTAAGGAAAGGGATGGGAAGGGAAGAAGATGAGGCGGGAAGTGGTGGAATGGTGGAGATTCAGGACCCTGGAGGAATTGGAACTAGAATGGATGTTTTGATTGCCAATGATACATTAAACTTGTTTAAACAAACACCACGAATGCCCTAAAACTCCTGCAATGCAGCCATGCTTCTCAGCACCCTCTACCGGAACTCCACCCCATGCAAGTAAATATAAATGCGAAAGTTTCCGTATAATCCCCACCCGCTCCCCTCACTCACAACCCCGAATCAGTCTTCGTCGGCGGCCGCCCATTATACCACTTGTCCCAGGCCTTACAATTCTCCTTAACCTTCGCCAAGTTCATACTATTGGGAATATCCTTCTCCCTTTCCAAAAACTGCACCGCCAAACCCTCACTCACATGCCACGCAATATGGCAATGCATCAGCCACGCCCCAGGATTATCCGTCTGGAAAGCAATCACGAGCCATCCATTCGCCGGCAGCATGGCCACGTCCCGACGAGTCGGGTTGTCAAAGTTCAGGTCCTCGATGTTGTCTGCTGTGAACAGGGTAGGTTTGGCGGTGCCGTTTACTGGCGGGGGCGCGATGTCTGCCGGGTCGGAGATACCGAGGATGAACATGTCGTGCCCGTGCAAGTGGATGGGGTGGGCGACGCCGTTGGAGTTCTGTATGACCCAAAAGGTGTACTCGTTCTTGTGTGGAATCTCGATGATGCCGAGTTCGGGATTTTGGTGGAAGGAATTGTCTCCTTCATTGATATATTGGAGGGTTGGTTTGTCCCAGTTGACGTTGATTGAGTTTCTATACATGTTAGTCTGGAATACGTACAAGACCATGGTAAGAACATACCCATTGATGGTCCAGAAGAATATCTTCTTCTCGTTCTGCTTCAATCCCACGGTCAGAGTGCTGGTGCCGTTGTAACCGTAGACTTTCTTGAACTCGTGCTTGGGCACACTCTTCTTCAATACAGGCTCGAGATCGACCTCGTCATCACAGCCAGCAGTGTAATTTGCAACAGGCTTGGAAGTGGGAAGAGCCAGAGGAACACTCTTGTAGTTGAAGATGCCGAGGATTTGTCCGTTGTTGTCATTTTCACCACAACCTTTCTGAACTTCGGCACGGAACCAGTAGTTTGCTGGCTTTTCTGAAGCAGTGAAGATGACATCATATCGCTGTCCAATGGCAATGAACAGCCAATCAGTCTCATATGGGACGATAGGGACGAAATCAGCTTGGATGACTGTGAACTCATGAGAGTCAAGGGACGCCATGAACGCATTATCGACTGCAGTATTGACAAGACGAAGACGGTACTTCTTGCCTGGAATCAAGGTAGTGTTGAAGTAGTGACCGCCTGTCTTGGCGACGTTCATATTGGCACCATTGATCAAACCGTTGCTTGCTGATGGAGGTCCCCGTTTGCCCGGAATTGGGGTAGTGCCGTCGGCGACACGTCCGAGTTCCCACATAGATTTATAATAGAAATCAGTGAGCGCGACAGGGCCAAGGTCGATATCGTAGTCAGCTGAAGCAGGGCCATTGATCTGTATGGTCCCGACTATCCCATCTCCGTATTGGTGAGAGAAATGGCTGTGGTACCAAGTTGTCCCGTACTGTGTAGCTCTGAAAGAATATCTGCGGGTGGCTCCTGGTGGAATTGGACATTCAGTGACGCCATTGACGCTAAGGAGGTCAGCACTTGTCAACTGATGGTTGGCATGATGCTTACCCATCCTCAGTGCTTGATCCGACTTGTGTAAAACCGTGCCAATGTATACTAGTTCTAAGGACTGTTAGTAGAGCAATCTACATCGAATCAATGAACTTACCCATTGTCTTGCATGCTGTTGGTAACATCAATCTCGAGCATATCTCCCCAATCTATTCATGTCAGTAAGTCGAGAGTTAGGAGAATCATGTGACTGACCTGCAGTGAGCAGCGGCCCAGGATACTGTCCATTGATTACCAGCATCTGCCTGGATGTGCCATCTGGTGACAAAGTCATGTTTGAGATGTTGAGGTCGAAGTGAACAGTCTTCCCAGTCTTCGGCCACCTCTCTTCAGAATCCGTCTCAACTGTGTAGTCACCCGTCCAACAACTCCTCGACTTTGGACCATTCTCACAATTTTTCTGCCCCCATCCTCCATTTTTACCTCCATGGTAATTTCTGTTGTCGTTCTGTCCCCACCCTACTCCTTTATGCCATCCATGTCCGGACCCAGATCCGGTGTATTGACCTCTTTCTTGAACATTCGATTGTGGAATTATCGATGCAGATCCAAGTCCAAAAATCAGAGCACTAGAAAACAACGTGGCGAGCAACATGATGAAAGAAACGTCCTCCTATCCGAGGAATGGTAAATTATAACCAAACAGATGATTGCGTGTACAAGCCAACGAAAGATGAGTGACGAAGGAAAACAAGCAATGCCGTTATACAGAGAGCGAATGTGTATGATCCTTCTCATGCAGAGGGGAATTCCGAACCTCTTATATTAAAAGACATGTATCCAACTGAAGGAACGTTGCATGGGATTCAAGCTGCCTGGTTGTTGGTAATTGAAGTCAAAGATATTTTTACTGGAAGACTCACATCAGACACACAGCCTCTTACCCACCAAAGCCTGTAATACGCTGACTCTTAGACTACTTCCACGAGGCACAGCACTAGTGGAGGCTGAGAAGCATTCAAGTGAAGACTTGGCTCCCCACTGGTACGAGAGGTTCGAATAGGCTTCTATTGCAGGTCGATTGATATTAGGCAAACTCTGACCGAGAACAGGCCCCAGAGATGACTGCTTGCAAGATAAACAAACAAAATTGAGCGTCAGGCGAGAGAAAGATGAGATCCAAATTGGTTTCATCATTTTATCCGTCCTGGGAACCTGCCAGATAAAGTGGAAAGCGATGGTAGAACGTGGTACGGAGATCCAAGCTGCTATACCGCCAACTGAGAGATCTCACCGATACGATAACAAAAAGACCCCGGCTCACAAGGCTGAGAATTCCTTTGGGGCAGGGTTGAATGGGGGAAGGTCGCAACTGGTCCGAGAGCGTTGGTTCCATTGGTGCAGCGATCGATAGGCGAATTCGGTAAGCTTAATATCGGCCCAGCCCCGATCCACGTATCGGCCAGTTTAAAGGTTCGGCCAGCAACAACATTTAAGGTTAATGGTACCTCGTACTGATCACCTCTTCTCTTGCCGTCCTGGTAATTCCTTGTGATGATGATGATCGTAGAGCTCATAAATAAAGGGCTCGAATTGACGGACAAGATCGTTTCTCTTGGCATCAACCCTCAACAAATTCTTTGTTGCCTTCTGCTGGTAGACAAGAATACGCCTAACAAAAGCGTGATTCTGGAGCATGATCCATGGACTGGGGCGCAATACAAGCGGTTGGATCCTAGGTTGTGTTATTTTAAGTGACGCGCTTACGCCAACCATGCTGTGCCGCTCATTGGTGGCGCCGTAATCGGATATTCTGCTGCATCCTAATTCTCAGCATACTTCATTTTGGCAGGGCTGAAGTAACCTTGATCTGACTACAAGCCTTTCTCATCTCACGAGGTGGTCAACATAACATCAGACGATAATTTGGCTTCTCAGCAGTCGGAAATACCCACCGTCCAAGCTCCAATCCAGCTGCTGGGTTGGATACAGAGACGCTGTGCCACTGCAACTCTTGTGCAGATCCTCATTGCTTGATGTTGGATGAGGCTGACAGGGCTTGATTCTTCTTGGCCCACAAAAGTCGACACGAGACACTGCATGAGCCTGCTCCAGGATCGTCCGAGCATCATCATTCACCGCTGCGCTCAGATATCGATAACGTGAGACCACATTTTTGAAAGAAAGTATGTTTCTCCATGGCATTTCGTGAATAATATGCCGTTGTGGGAATTGTTTATCGTCCATGATTCGCAGTTGTGTTATCAAAGCCCGTACTGCACCACTGATGATCACAAGCTTGACGCCCGAATCGGGTATCGCCGGACCATCGCGATGAAGAACATCTTCTGCTGATCTGACTTCAGACGAGGCACCACCGGACGTCCGTCAGATATCTTGATCAGACGAAGATCATCTACCCAAGGGTTCAAGAAAGGGAAAATAATAAATTGTTATTCGGATTCGCCGATGCAAATGGTGCGAATAAGGCAAAGAACGGCTCGTATCATTTCCACAATGAGAATGAACTTTGGAAAGAAACGCGGTGAGCCTGTCGACGTCTTTGCGAAAAATGAGATGAACTTGTGAAACGTTGCGTCCACTACGGCCAGGATTTTCAACACGTTTTGCTTGCTACTTTTGCGGCTGTTGTAACTCAACAGCTCAGCCAAAGCCACCGAACCGAAAAATAGGTGCTAGAGATGTGACGAATCAAAAGCAGAACTACTGGACCCGAAGCACGACAGAGCAGACTCTCATAATAGAAGCCGGATCCATGCCAATAGTTGTCCTTGTACTTCGTGTTCTTTCATTGCGAAGATCACGACCTTGAACTATCAAGTATGATTGCAAGGCACTTCTGGAAGCCAGAACAAGCCGAGGCACCTTGAGTTCTCAGCCAAGTGGACGCCCATGGTACGGCTCCGGCTGAAAGTTCGCCATTCGGAAAATGCTTCATCTGCCGAATGTGGCAATACAGAACAGGTGCCAAAGTGCTGAGAGCACCATCAGAGGGCTAATTTTCGTACCACCTTGCACTCGGCTCTCTCGTACCAAATGGTATCGCTGGGTCGTTGCAAAGATGAAGCACCTCTCCCCGCTTCAATCGACCGCGTATCGAACGGGGTAGGAGCGCTTCTCTGGCTCATATCTCCAGTACTGCACCCAAATATGGTGTCATATCTGCGCGACGGCTTCATGTGGCGTGGCGATCGAACAGATGTTTGATGAATCGACTGGAATGTATCCTATCCTCTCGGCGAGTTGTCCGCATTCAAACGATTTCTATTCGCTCTCGCTGATACATAAGCGTCCGGTATTCGAAGGTTAAAGGAGTTTGAAATCAATGGAGCCTCATTGTAGCCAGGTGTCATGGTTTGGCGCTGTTGATGTTAGGAGCTCGCGCTCGGAGTTCGGTATCGAGCCCACTCCACTTGCTTTACTTTATCTGTCGTATCGTATCCGTAACATGGACCTCGATATTTCGATAATTTGTACTTATTTGCCGCTTGGGTTATCTTTCGAGAGGGTAAGCATCAATGACGCTCTCGGTTTGGAGATGTCCGGGTGTTGACTCTGGAGCGGCCCGAATAAAGTAGCTTCGATGACTCAGCAACTGCCAGTAACATTCTTGGTTCGGGCACTCAATATAGCAAATAAATTTGAGACATATCTAGTGGAAATTTTGTAATTCAATCAGGTATCTAGAACTCACAAAATGTTTTGGGGCAATTGTGTCTCGGTCCAGCAGCAGCTACCCGGCATCAGATTTTCAGGCTTTTACCCTGCATTTACAGGGCCATCCTGGCCAACACCGTGAATTATTCGCTAAAGTTTCAGGGGTTCTCCATCAAGTGCGGGGTAATTCTGTCCCCTGAATTCGACGATTAGTCCTGAAAATACAGTTGGCTACGCCTAAATGCTCCCTTCAACGTCCAACACAAGTTTAGAAATTTTGACATATCAGCTGTGTAGAGGAAAAGCACTACTCCGTTCAGGGTTGCTCAAATATTTGATTTAGCTCCGCATCTTGATTTAGGTTCAGGTATGGTAGTCGCTGCCTTTGTTAACAAGCTGCCGAAGAAGCCTTGTTACCGGCAAGAACTTCAAATGACCTCGGCAAGCAGTCCATAAGGTTTTGAGTCTCATATTTTATTCAACTTTGGTAATGGGAAAGTCACTCATCTATCTAAGCTTGCCTTCATCAAGTTACGGAAATGGCTCCTTGGAGTATTCTCTTCGACGCCAAAGAGCGCGATCTTGTGGCAAGGATTCAGGCCTTCATCGATGGGTACAAGAAGAGGCCAGACTATGAGGTATTTAACTGCCCTAAGAGGAAAAAGCCACGAGTCTCACAAACAGCCACTAATCTAAATCTAGGGCTTCGACGGTCCCCTAATGAAAGCCATTAAAATAGAATCAGCCTCAGTCACCCAGAACAGCAAGACTTCCACACCAACAGCCAAAACCACATTCTCCATCCTAGTAACCCCCAACCTCCAAAACCCACGGGGTGCCATGCATGGTGGAGCGCAAGCTCTCCTAGTAGACATGTGTACAACGATGGCAATCGCGCCGCTCTCTACGGAGGTGTTCTGGAACTTTGGGGGATTGACGAGGACGTTGAATGTGACTTGTTTGAAACCGGCGCCCGGTGGTGAGGTTGTTTATATTGATTGTGAGGTGAGAGGGATTGGGAAACGATTGGGTAAGTTTCCTTTGATTATTTTTGACGGTTTCTAGCTGATGCTTCGTAGCTCACATCACCTGTACTCTAAGGAATGCAGATGGTGATGTTCTCGCACTAGGTGACCATGGGAAGGCTGCGATACCGATTGGACAGGTGGGCTCTGGTAGTAAGATCTAGGTCTAATTTGATCTAATACAGTTTTCGAAAATTGTAGAAAGGAATCAACATTCATCTGTTCCTGATGGCCACGGCTCAGAGATCAGACAACCTGCGAAGTTTTCCGTGTTGATATCACAGGCCATCTTGGGACGCGTGAAAGGTCCAGGTGTGAGATATATACGAATGAGTGTATGAAAAAGCTCCCTTTCAATGATTGAATTTCTCCCAAAGGGCCCGTCCATGTGGACCCTTCGCGACTTGTTTACATCTTTCCTCGACGCCCACAATTTCAGCTCCGTCGTTTTGAAATTTCAGGAGCGCGTGGGTCGCAGTGGGCGACTTCAACAATTGTCTGCGAATCATTCGATACAGGCCACTAGCCCTTACGCCATTTATAGATTCGTGGATGTGATAATGGAGAGACGAGTCGTGGTAAACAGTCGAAGTTATCAAAACGTTGTTGTAACTTCTCACAACTTCTCTTTGTATTCGCAGACGAAGGTGGTGTTCGGAGAGCAGTCATGATTCCTCCCAACAAGGTTGCATCTCTAAAAACGTCGCTAGGCGGTGGAGATCAGCTTGCTGCTAGGTAAAAGAGCCGGCAGCCCTCTGTGTCTTCTCCAATCTCCCTATAATCTCAAGGATTGTACATACGTCCATCCGAGAGTACGAACTGGCTCATTCCTGGTTCGCAGGGCAGCGTCGTATCCAAAGTCGCAGGCTTAGTTGAGAACGACGTCGTCGTGGCTTGATCAATGTGAGGGACGGATGGCTTGCTGGAGCACTCGCAATAGAAAACCACCGGATGACTAAGCACGAGCAAATCTATTCACACCTCCCGTTCAGACCCAACCTGCGAGATATGGACATGGCTTTTCTGCAAGGTTTCGAGACACGGAATTACTCATTTGCTTTACGATTTGTATCCCGCATTTGAATCGATTTTGCAAGTCGCCAGCGAATCTCGATGATCAGGCAGTGCGGCGCAGCAGCTCCTTCGATGCTAAAGGTGGGAGCCTGATCGAGTCCTCAACTGCATATCCAAAATCTAGATTTCTCCTTCATCACCATTCATAAAATATACTGCATTTACAGACATAACCTATCGTCCAGTATTTGATATCCCACCATCTGTCTGAATCTTCCCGGAACCATCATCAACTAGATCGTCATTGCCTTGGGCATGGATTCAGACGACAGCCATGGGTTTGTTATTGTGAATGATGAGGATATTAGCGACTACAACGTCGCGAGCATTACTCCACAGCCTCCAGATATTCTTTCTAAGATAAAGAAATGGCTTGAACCCACCGATTTCGATTCCGAATCGAGCGAGTACCACAAGCATCTGAATTCGTATCTCCCAGGAACCGGAGAATGGGTCCAAGAAACTGAAGCTTATCAAGAATGGCACGATTCATCCGCAAATGGTTCCCTCTGGCTGAAGGCAACTGCTGGGGCTGGAAAGAGTGTTCTCGCTGCCATGCTTGCTGATAAATTCGCGAAAATCGAGAAGATTCCGGTGCTATTCTTCTTCTTCCGTCAGATCATCGCCACAAATCATGACCCGCACTCAATGGCCAGAGATTGGATATCTATGTTATTGAATTATTCTCCTCCCCTTCAAGCGCAGATGAAGAAGTACATGGACGAGCGTCGTAGCTTGGAAACCATAAGTGCAAATGAGTTCTGGCAACACCTGGTTCATGCACTCATCTCCATCCCAAAAGTGTACTGCGTTGTTGATGCATTGGACGAAATGGATGTCGACAAACAGGATTTCTTCGCCAGTCTCGTCAACCTCGGAAAACGAAAGCCTTCATCTATCAAGCTTCTGGTTACGAGCCGACCCCTGCCCCGAATCGAAGCCTATTTCAGGACATCATCAGTCCTGCAAATCCGTCTGGAGCAACTCAAGGTAGACAAAGACATTGCTGTCTATGTGGACCACCGCCTTCAGCTAGCCAGTGTTGAGGGTGACTTGAGGATATCTATCAAGCAAGCTATCGGAGGGAAGGCTCAAGGTTCATTCCTCTATGCCCGTCTCATGATGGATGAGCTCCTCGATCACTTGGAGCAGATGGTACCGGACATCAAATACATCGAGCGATCTTTGACATGGCTTCCGCTTACACTCGAAGATATGTACAACGGCATGTTAATTGATCACTCTCTTCGATCACGAGTTCCACAGGATCTTCAGCTCACTATCCTCCAATGGGTTACCCACTCGTCTCGGCCCCTTCGTCTTCTCGAACTCGCTTTTGTCATTGATTTGCAAAGTGGAAGGGATAGAGGCGGCAGAGATACCAAGGCGATCGCTCGTGCAGCCTGCGGTCCCTTACTAGAGATTCTTGAAGACGAGACCGTCTCAGTCATCCATCATTCTTTCACAGAATATCTCATGGACGGAAGCCGGAGATTCAGACCAGCTGTGAATAACTCTCATCCACAATTCCCAGTGATCGATTCTGCCACTGCACACAGATCAATGGCTCTCACTTGCTTGAGGTATTTGAACTCGGGATGCTTGAAAGATTGGAAAATCACTGAGCGAAAAGAATACGACGAGTTCTACTGCCCAAAGGACGCAAATCAACAATCCATTAAGATGAAGCACCCATTCTTGGATTATGCCATGAACAACTTTCATGTTCATGTCTGCAAGCACGGACTGGATGAGTCACTTCTTGCTCACTTAGATTCATTCATGAGGAACGACAATTCTTCATTCTCTGCGTGGGTGGACATGACCTGGGCTAATACCTATGACCTCGCAAAGATTTCTCCGTTGCACGTTGCCGCATGGGCTGGTATGGCTGACTATGTCGAGTATCTCCTTGTTTCAGGTGTTGAAAGCAACAGTGGCGATGGTCAATTACGGACACCGCTGTCTTGGGCAGCAGCAAAAGGCCACACCGAAACTGTTGCATCACTCCTGAAAGTTGTGACGGATCCCGACGTGGATGATGACCATGGATTGAAGCCTATTCATTACGCGGCTCAAGGAAACCACCACAAGGCTGTCAAGCTCCTTCTTAATTACGGTGTTAGTCGTAAGTACCTCCTATCCATGCACCTGGGAACATTCTAATACAATCATTAGCCTTGACTGGAAAGACCAAAGACTATGACCGAAGATGTGGCACTACTCCTTCTAGCATCGGGGAAAGTCCATTGATGTATGCGTCACAGTCTGGTGCTGTCGATTCTGTGCGGGAAATGATTCCTTTCTTGACGCCTAAAAACCTTGTCGATGCGTTGTGCTGGGCGGCAAGGACTGGAGAAGCGCAGGTTGTAGACTTACTTCTAGCCGTCCCGGGCGTCCCCGTGGATCCCCCAGAACAGCCTGATACTCCTCTGTTTCTCGCTGCAACGGGACTTCATTTCGAGGTCATGCGCTCATTGCTGGAGAAAGGAGCCGATCCGAACAAGATATCAGAGAACGCACGTAACAGGCATGGCTACACTATGTATGACCTCATTGAGAGACAAAAGACCGGCCCTACACCACTCCACGGAATTTGTGGAGTGTCCAATGGAAGTTACACGCAGCAGAATGACAAAGAGAACATGAAGAGGTGCTTTGGCCTCTTACTCGAGCACAGATGTGACATGAAACCAGTCGACAAGCACGGGAAAACGCCACTTCATTACAGCGTCAAGTACAAGGAACTGAATGATCTTTCTATTCTGCTATTGAAGAATGGAGCAGATCCTACGATAAGGGACAAACTGGGCAATACCCCCCTCCACCTGCTCAGTCTCCATGAAGATTGCGGCCCACTCATCGAGTTACTACTCATTAAAGGAGCACACATGAGCGACCGCTCGTCCGATGGTCGAACACCTCTCCACTGCATGATCAACACTATCCACGAGCTGACTCTTGATCCACTACTCCCATATGCGACTGACTGGAATGTGGTGGACTCGAAGGGCGATACACCACTTCATGTACTCCTTTCTCAATCATACCACCCTAAAAATAGTTTGCAGCTTCTCCTCAGTGCTGGGGCGGATGTTCATCGTCGGAATAAAAAGGGCGAGGTTCCCATCCATGTCTTAAAAGAGCTTAATCCAGGACATGGTGGCTCAGTTCTCCCTTCTCTTCTAGCAGCTGGAGCGGATCTTGAGGCAAAAGATCATAGTGGCCAAACCGTCTTATCTAGACTGACAAATGCCCATTCTCACGACTTCGAAAAGACTGTTCAACACTTGGTCGAGTTGGGTGCCGACGTTAATTGTCGCGACTACGAAGGCAACAGTATCTTGCATCGAATTTGTAAGATGTCTCCCGATTTTACCGCGGTAAGTTGAGCCAACTCTCCTGAAGCTATCACCCGAGACCTCTCAAACACATCGGGGCCTGCAATTCTCAACTTAAACTTCGAAGGCCGAGAGGTCGAGCTGATATACTACAGATCAACTTCTTTGTCGAAGCTGGGGTAAACCCGCTCTCTGTCAACAATGCTGGAAACAATCTTTTGCACGAATTACTATCTAGTACAACTTCAGTAGAAAGGTTACCTGATGTGCTAGCAATCTTGCTCAAACTTAAAGTCCCTCCGACAGCGAAGAACAATTCTGGCAGAACACCTCTACATATCATTTGCAGTCAACTCTCTCCTTATAGCTCAAACAAAGATACCCTAGATCTCGTTCTTCGGTCTCCGATTGGAGCGAGCATTGATATCGAAGACAACAATGGAATTCGCCCCGTGCATCTTGCTGCAGCGATATCTGAACAGCTTATTTCGAAGCTCATGAATCACGGCGCTGATGTTCGGGCAGTAACGTACGAAGGGTTGAATCTGCTTCACATTTCTTCGAGAGCCAGACAAAGCAATATCGTGGGACTACTCATTGAAAAGCTCGTCGCTAGTAGTGAAGAACGCCTGTTGAATGGTGTAGATGATGATGGAAGAACGCCATTGCATTATGCTTGCCGCTCGGGCAGGCCAGAAACCGTCTCACTACTGTTGAAAGCTGGCGCTGATGTCAGTATCATGGACAAGAAAGGCCTCACGCCGCTTCACGCCTGCGCAGAATTTGAAGAAGAGAAAATTCTATGGGCCACAAAGCCCACTGGGACGACACGAGCCTACGGCATTTTGCTTGCCGATAAATCCAGACCAGATCCAGAGGGCCAAAACATGCCTTGGGGCCCTCATCAATTCCTCTGGGAATATGTCCGCCCTGGAAACCAAACGGCAAGGATTCGAGAGATCATTCAACTGTTGATCAAGCATGGCGCAGAGATTGCTTTCTTCGGACGAGTATCGTCCCCTATCAATCTTGCTGTCCAAAGAGGCTGTGCCGATATGGTCGACGAGCTTCTCCCCCTCATGGAGCCAATCTACGTCAAAGCTAGAGAGGAGAATGGAAAATATGGGGAAATAGGGACAAGCCGGAACCCCAAATTTCAAGAGAAATATCTTCTCGGTCTCAGCAACGTCAAGGTACGGGAGGAAGATCTGCAAAATCGCTCGACACACATATCACTTTGTAACAATCTTCTGAGCTTGGGACACTTGAAAGCTCTCGAACAACTCCCGAATCTCGGTGTTGATTTCTCTCCAAACAACGACAGCTACTCAGACTTTCTTACGACTCTGGTCAAGTGCGGATATGCAGAATTGTTTCAGGTGCTAGGAGATTCCGTCACTACACCTGGGTGGATCAATGGGATCATTTCTGCCGAGCACGGTAAATCCCTTGACCCATATCTAGTCAGCGCTGTAAACAGCGATCTTCCGAATCTGGACATTGTGAAGATTGCAGTTGAGAGATTTAAAGCAGACGTCAACATCCAGCCTGTGGTAAAGTTCTATCCTGGTTATAATACCGGCGATGACGCTCCCGGGCCAAGTCCTCTCCACATTTTAGCCAGTGCAACCAGATGGTGGCAGACTGACGCGATGGTATATCTGCTCGGAAAAGGCGCCAACACAGAGCTCAAGAACCAAATGGGTCAATCAGTTCTCAATTATGCCGTCTCGCCCAGTCATTCATCTGGAACTTATCGAAGAAGAGAGACTGTCAAAATCCTCCTGGAAAATGGCGCAGATCCAAACAGCTTGGACAATGATGGGATGTCCTGTTTGAACCATGCTATGTATGATTTGGAGCTTGTTACTCTGCTCATAGAACATGGTGCCGATGTGGCGATTGGAGAAAACCCCGTACTATTTTCTGCGATCACGTCTCTTGACGTCGCTGCAGTCTCAGTCCTCTTGAAAGCTGGTGCAGACTGCAATGCAAAGCAAAAACCAGTCGATAAATCGAAGCAATTACGATATCTAGGACCAAGGGTGCCTGACGCCGACTCAAGTCCGCTTCATCATGCCGCAAGCAACAAATTCAACACCCCCGAGGATCACATCACCGCCATTGAAATCATTAAACTGCTTTTAGAGCATGGCGCTGATCCATACTTGACGGTCTGTGAGGACGCGACTCTCGTGCATGACATCTTCAAGACTGGTGGCATCATTCAACCGTTCTTGGATTTTGAGGGACTCGACCTTGAGCAAAGAGATCAAAATGGCCGAACTGCCCTTCTTGCTGCTTCCCAGTCTCGCTCGGGAACACGAGAACCGTCGCAGATGCCTAACCGCCCCGGAGATCCTAGGACCTATGAGGCGAGAATGGCGAAAGTTCGAGCACGATACCAAGGCGATCTGTCGGCATTTCTCTCTGTTTACCAACGAGGTGGGAATTTGGAAGCTGTGGACAACGAGGGAAACAGCGTCTTTCATTTTCTTGCTGAAATGGGTCCAGACCAAAACAAAGAGCGATATGAGCAAGGATTCAACGTTCTCGTCGAAGCCGGCCAGACAATTATTGATCTACCTAACAATAAAGGTTCCACTCCTCTGCACGTCGCACTTGCAAAGTCAAATTGGTGGGCTGTCAGGAGACTCATGGATGCCGGTGCAGATCTACTTCTCAAAGATCCTGACAAAAACAATCCTCTCCATCATCTCGCATGCGCGAATTTCCCTGATCATATATCAAAGCAGCAATGGCTCAATGAATTTCTCGAACTTGGCGTTCCTATCGACGAGAAGAACAACTTAGGCCAAACTCCTCTTTTCAAGTTCTTCACTGGTTTCCCGACTGTAAAAAGCGAATCTCAAGAGCCATTCTCGTCGTTCTTGAAAGGTGGCGCGGACATATTCACCAGGAATAACGAGGGCGAGACTCTGCTTCATGTCATGGCCAAGAAGGTAAATCATACCAGTTGCTTCGATTTCTACGTGTTCGGCAGGGGCGGTCCAAATGCAGACGGATTCAAGTTTTTGATGAACATGGGACTAGATCCTATGGCAGAGGACAAAGATCACAAAACTCCATTGGCAAGTCTTGCTCTGGTACATACGATGTGCAGTTCTAACCATTTTGCAGGATGTAGCGGCAGCTTGCAGCAATAATCTCGTTTTGGATCTCTTCAAGAGGGACAAGCCCCCTTCGCCTGAAGTGGTTGTTGAGCAGGCTGAACCCTTCTGGTTCTGGGAAAAGTAGCTTGGGATGAGAAGTCACATGGCTCAGATCTCATTTGATATTTTGACTCTGTATCTTGAATAACAAACGCGCACGCCAGAACTACTCGAGAGGCGGCAGCAAGATCTGGCTTTCCTCTTCGACAGTAGATCACCATCACCACGGCACACCGATCATTGTGGTAGTGAACGAAAATGACCTTTCTGCCTCACGCAATGGACCTTTCAAGAGTCTAACCTTGTCGAGCCGAATCTCGATGTCGCTTCAAACACTCCCGTTGGCTAAAGATCACGATATCTTACCTCATATCAGAAGACTGCACTTACGTCACAATTCCTTGACACTCGAGTCATCACAATACCTCATCAAAATTCGCGGAAGTGCCGGAGCGTTTGCTCCATGCGCCCAATCATTCGTTCTTTTGTGCTAGAGTTGCAGCAGCACCTGCAGACTACGGTATCTCAAAGTCGGCATGCGAGTGGAAAGCCACAAGTTACCCTCGCACGGCATTAGTAATGCCTGTCCTCATGTCGGCAAATGAGTCGATCGTTTACTCTCCCTTGCGGGATGATTGGTTGTGTCTCCAATTGGAGAGGACAACGTTTCCGAGGATCCCGAGTCACAGTCCCCAGCAAAAAAAATCCTGACAACCAATAACATCACTTCATATGACAGTGGCACCACTCCTTTCATCGTCGGTGCCGACGACTGAACTGGACGCCAATAATGCAGTGAGATGCTGTCTATCCTTACCGGAATAGCATCATCACACGGTCCTCCATGTTGACTCTGCCGCATGTCATCATCTGACTGTGGGGATTTTCGCCAGAAGGATCGCAACGACGTTGTGTTGTTCCAATGATTGGTGTTTCTTTTGTGCGAAGGTTCGAGACTCTAGGACTTTCCTATGCACGTCAGCCTCTGAATTCTACTCTGTGCTGGTAGGGCGTTTGTCAGGTGCCGACGTTCTCACAATGATCTGAGATCACAATTCCCTCAGAATGCCGTGTCGTTGAAAAGTATATAGCTCTTGTCGTCAGCCTCTACTTTCGAGTTTTACCCCTCAGTCACAATCAACCTCCCATCTGAAATATCAAATCCCACCCACGTCATCAAAATGAACGTCCTCATCGCTCGCACCAATGATGCTCTGAATATCAATCCTCCAGTGGGAGACTTCCATCTTGTCGTCAATGGATCTGATTGGCTCTGGGCTGTGACTGCCGTCTATGCTCTGTCCCTCCTTGTGGTCATCGTCCTCACCTACTTCGCTAAAGCTGGCGAGAAGATCTTCCACTACCTGTTTACAATCTCCCTCTTCGTCGGAGCGATCTCCTATTTCGCCATGGCATCTGATCTTGGGTCGACTCCCGTCCTGACATCCGTCCAAGACAAGGGATTACGACAGATCTTCTACGTCCGATACATCAACTGGTAAGTTGAATGATTTCCATTTCATAACGTCGCGTCTAACATGATTCAGGTTTGTTGGCTGGACACCGCTTATTCTCGCCGTTGGTCTCGTCTCCGGCGTCAGCTGGGCAACTATCATTTTCAATGTTGCCCTTACCTGGATAGTATGTACATTTCCTCCACTGTAAATCTGTAAGATCTCGGATCTAGGATCAAAACATGTCTTAGGAACCGAGATCCTGATATTCAGATTCTCAATTCTACAGCGCTAACACTCTTGAAGTGGGTCGCCTCTTGGCTCTCCGGTGCCCTCGTAGACACGACCTACAAATGGGGCTTCTTCGTCTTCGGCACCTTCGCTTACTTCCTCGTCTCCGCATCCCTCCTCACTAGCGGCCTCACAACCGCTAGGCGCCTCAACATCACCAAATCCTACCTCAGCATCGCCGGCTACCTGGTCTTCTTCTGGTTCCTCTACCCGATCGCATGGGGTGTCGATGATGGCGGAAACGTCATCAGCGTTACATCCGGCTTCATCTACATTGGTATCTTGGATCTATTCACAGTGCCATTCTTCGCTTTTGTGGTCTTGTTCTTGACCACGAGGCTGGAGTATCGCGACTTGAATCTGTACTTCACTCAGTATGGTCGTGTTCCTCCGACTGAGTACCCCGAGGGACCGGCTGGTGGAAAGGTCAATCCTACTACCACGCCAGCTATGGCTGAACCAGAGGCTCCAGCTCCAGCCCATACCTCAGAGACTGTTTGAGTTGAGTGAAGCTGGCAAAGCGAAACAGGCAACACATTGGGTAGGGGGGTAATGGAGGGGGTTATGATAACGGTGCCACTTCGAATCTTTGTTAATAATGTTTAATTATCTTCTGGATGCTGTCTCCAAGAAGTGAAGTCACTCTTTTGCGAATTTTGACATGAAAAGGATGTCGGGGAGTGGCTCTGTTTAGCGAGATACCCAAGTTCACAGTCAATACAAGTTATACCCACAACCACCTCTCAAGCGCCTTGATTTAATGTTTACATATAAATCCACTGCTCCTCGGGCACCATCCGAGAGAGCAGCCTCACAAGGTCCCTGCTTGGCCGCCACTTGCCCACATGCCACTCCAGCCTTGCGTCCGCTTCGCCAGCAACAAATCTCAAGCCCCACCGACAAACAATATCCCATGATAATATCCCCATCCTTGGAACTCTGATTCGTTCCAAGCCCAAGGACCTCACACAGCTCTCATCACTAGACTCAAAATGCAAGAACGTGAATAGCTCCCCAGACTCAAGAACCGGCATGACATCCAAAGCCTTGGCAAATGCCCCCAACAGACTTTCCACCTCTCCATCGATGGGTTTCGTACGGAACATATTTGGAGAGGTGTTCTCGTACTGTCCACTTTGATCGTCCCATTCATCATCTCCCTCTTGCTTCTCCACAGGTGGATAATGCCTATCCTCTATTTTGAAACCCTCATCGGTTCTGCCTTCTCCTTTAGGTCCCTCAAAATACCACCTTCCAGACGGAGCTGCTGAATGGAATATGACTTTGAGGATTCTCAGTCGTGGCCAAAAAGGCATCGATCCTCCCTCATCCTCACCAGGCCAAAACAGCGTCTGGTCCACAACGCCCAATACTTCCCAAGTAAACAAGTTCTGCGAATACACCCTGAGCGCCGCACTCAACGGATCACTTGTCAACGACATCACAAGGTCAGGAAGAGCAACACCCTGATCCAACTGGACCATCGCACCCAGAGTTCCAAATCTAATAACCAAATTCTTCAAAGCCACACCCACGCCCAGCCTCACCATCATCGCCGCAGCATCCCATCTCCCATCCCTCCTCGGGCCCTCCCACACCCGGCTATGATGCCTATTCACCTCTGCCGTGTACGGATACTGCATCCCCTCAAACAAATACTTCACATCTAGCGTCATCAAACCTGGCATCTTACTCGCCATTTAGAACATCACGCAAGGATCGATAGGTCGTTCGCACGCCGCGGGCGACTCAAACATATCCGACCAGAAGGTCGCGTCTTCACCGATGACGAGGGTACGGATCGAGGAGAGCAAAGGTAAAGAGTCGGGGGCGAGCAGATGTAACTTCCAGCTACTGAAACGTCTGTGTTCGCAGATGTTGGGATGGGTGTCTTGAGTCGGAGAGATGATTGAGAGGGTTCGCTCTACGAACCGATTTCCCAGTTCGAGTTCTCGATCCTCGATACTTAATTGCTTCAAAAAGCTTCGATGTCTGATCCGTGAACATCTCATCTTTGAGTCGCAGTTCAGAAGCTGTCTCGCGACATGGTACAGGCTCGAATGGTCCTTCATCCCCGTCATCAGTGTCTGGATATACCATGTACTCCGTGTACCCAGGAGGCCTCAATTCTGGGAACTCGAAAGTGAAAATGACTTTCTTTAAGAGACGAATGCGGTGGCCTTGGTATAAAGACAGGAATTCAGGAATGGTGCTGGCTTTCAGCTGGAATGTGCTGTCCCAGGCTACTTCAACGGCTGCTTGGGTTGCATAGGAGGCGATGAGGAGGTTTGCTCTGGTGGGTGTGGTGCAATGGAGGGCGATACTTGTGAGGATTTCATGGGGTAGATGCATGTTTTCTGAATTGATACCTGTGCTTATAAGAAAGCTGGCTTGGATGGTGTGTTTCGGGTGTGCTGAGACCGAGTGGATCGGCGTTGAGTATTCTGAATGTTACGGAACCGAGGCTTGGCAAACATGCCTTGTTATCACACAGTGAGATTTGACATGTTCAGAGACATGACCGTTTCTGCCGCCTGCTTGATAGGAACTGTATCGAATCCCTTTAGGAGAATTAGAGCTCCAACGAATATTCTTCAGAGTTCACTCATGGTTTCGACTTGGGAGATTCCCACAGGCTCCAAGCGCAGTCTCCACATTTCCTTTGATCCAATATATCACAGACTCACGAAGCCCACGGCAAATGGTATGTCAAGAGTATTTTCCTCCATAAGACAAAGCCAAATGCTAGCTAAACCATAAATACACCAATGACGGTATGTGCATCATTACCGCTACAACAAAAGCGCTGCAGTCATTTTCTGGTATCATATCATATCCATGTCTCAAGACCCAGTCCATCCAGCGATCAGTAATATCAATAGCTGGTAGCAAATATCCATCTCTGCACACCCACTACTATACTCAAACATCCCTGCTCGATCAAAGAATTATGAAGCCGCCTTTCAGTCACTCTCATCCATATCAAAAATATCTTTTTCCTTCACTGCCTTTCCTTTCCCAGCTTTCTTCCCTTTCGCGGCTGGTGCCTTGGCTTTCGGCTTTGCGGCAGCTTTTACTGCAACAGGACTCTTCGCCTTCGGCTTGGCTTTGGCCTTCGGCGCTGCCTTTGCCCTCGTTGTTTTCGCAGGAGTGGCTGCTGCCGATGATGTAGGAGCAGGTACTTGTTTGCGGCCGCTTGAACGTGAGGGGAGAGATCGCTTGCCATTCGATGCGGGAGGCGTCGGTTCGACTTCTTCTTCCTCCTCAGGCTCGGGTTCTGGCTCCGGAGAAAGTGATGACCCTTCCTCTTCTGCTTCAGGTTCCGAAGCACCCGCATTTTCTTCTTCTGGCTCCTCGGCTTCCTCATCTACTTCCATCGCTTCCTCATCTTCTGCCTCAGATTCAGTCTCGGGGCGAGCGATTCGAGGTTCCGCTGATCCATCCTTACTCAGGTACTCCCACTCAGCGACACCATCCCACATCTCCTTATCATCGTCGCTATCGTCCCGATCGGCGTAACTCTTTCGTGCACTAGCAGCACGACCGCTCCTCCTTCTGTCAATTGATGAAGGATCGGGTGAGCTAAATGCTCCAGCAGCTGACTTCTTGGGCTTCGGTGTCTTCTTTTCACGAATCACTTTCTCTTTCTTGGGCGCTGGAACTTTGATCGGCCGAGATTTTGATTCTGTCTTCACCTTCTTCGCTGGATGGCCCTCATGGTCGTCGGACTTTCGTTTCTGCTGCAACGTTTGTTAGTAGCGCATAATATCAGTTGATGGAGTACAAACCTTCTTTTGTTCTGCCCTCCTGACAAGCCCATCAAGCAGTTTGTCCACCTCCTCGGGCAAGTAGTTCTTCTCGGCAATTTCTTGAGCAACGGCGTGACTTGGCAGAGCGCCAAACAAACCAGCAGGTATGCCAACCTTGCCTGGGTACGTCTGCATACTCCATCCCTTCTTTTCTTCCCACTTCTTGATAAGAGTCTGGGCAAGATCGCTGAGTATGTAGATATTATCTTCATCCCCGGGAATCAAGTCTCGAGCTTGCTTGACACGTTCTGCGTACTTGTAAGTCAGAGCAAGACTTGGCTCTGATGCAACAGTGGATAAGTAGTAGATGATGTATTTTCCAATGTCGGCCAATTCCGTGGGTTCCGTGCTGAAATCTGGATGATGTGCCAGAAGATGAAGTAGTCGAGGGAAGAGCTGTTCGAAAAGGGTGCTCTTCGTATCGCGACACAATTTGACTCGGGAACGGATCCAAGTCATGATGGAGTTCTTGAACTCGACGACCGGTTCAAATGCAGTGATGAACATGATCGTTGTGAATCTCGGTGGGTATTTACCCTTTACAATATATTTCTGCAACTTCTCAATGAATCGGGAACGAACATTGGCCAGTGAATCCTGGGCGACGAGTGCCAGTTGATTGAACTCAACAGGAGACAGAAGTTCATCAAATATCTTGATTTTGCACAACTTCAGCATTTGTTGTGCTGCGAGAAGGCGTAGACGGGATCTGTGGTGTGCCGGGGTATCATTTTGCTTTGATAACTCTCCCTTCTTGACAATCAATTTGTTCAAAAGCTTGTAAACTGGCACAGCGATATTCTTCGCAATTTCAGGATCGTCGGTCGTTCGGAGGCGATTCACCAAAACTTTGATGGCCCAGCATTTCGCTTGACATTCCTCGTCCATATCTTCGTCGGACTGCCATTGCGGATCATCGACGGATTTTGGAGTCCGAGTCTTCAAGAGGATCTGTTGAGTGGTGATATCGATGATTTCATCATTCAAGTCTTCTAGGAGCTTCGGGTCCAGCAGATGTAACTGGGAGACGGCAGCAAGTCTCGTCAGGAAATGATCCTCGCCATAGGTCCAACCACCTAGAGCTTTATCGACCAGATCTTTCATATGCATCTCCTTTCTTGACGGTTCGATCGAATGAAGAATAGTAACGGCGTACTTTGCAACCTTTGCAGGGGTTCCGTGTAGCGCGAAGTTGATCAGAGTCTGCGTGAACTTTGCGGTTGGATCGATCTCGCTTTTCCCTTCTTGCTTTGATTCCTTGGCGAAAGAGGCCAGTGCTTTCAAAGTATCAACACTTCCGGCGTCATTTACGCGTGTTTTAGATGGTGCCTGTTCTTCCAACGACTTGCAAAGTTCCTTGACGCTTGCCTTGAAGATCTCCGGGTGTTTGTCTGAAATCTCCTTCATCACACTGCGAGCTGTCGCTGCCAATCCATTCTCGTCCGTCCGGCCAAATTGTAGAATGACTGGTTGATGACTTCGATTATAGACCAGGGATGCCGAGCGGTAGATGATTGGGATGAGAGTATCGAGAAGACCAGCTGGAGCATTAGGTGCAGCGTTGATTCGCTTTTGGAATTCCTTGATAGCTTTGAAGACTGTGTTGAAGTCGCTCTCTGGAGCCATGGCAAATCGGAGCAGCTGGTAGGATCGTCTGTCATGAAGCTTTGCGTACTTGTGCAACTCCTGTGTCGTTCTCATGGGATCCGGCAACAGGTTTGCAAGCCACTTGATGGTCGAATCGAGTTTATTCTTCACATCCTTCGCATCTCCCTCAATGACACCACCGTTGAACTCCTCACACCGCTTGAGGAAGGCTTGGAGAACTTGAGAATATGTTGTCCTCCGAGATTGCATAGCGTAGAAAGCCTTTTTCGCCTTTTGATCCAGTGACTTGACGACCAGGAGAATACGTTCCGTACGAATCTTGTCTGCATCGAATGGGCCATCTCCGTTCGCCTGGGCCTGTGAATCTCCACTGGGTCCTTTTCCCTTTTTTGCGGGCGGATAGCTGAGTGGGATCAGCTGCTCGAACATGACATGATCGAGAAGAACATTGACTTCTAAATCATTGACATAGAACGAGTCAAAGATCTTGGTAGGAATACCTCCTAAAGCATCTGTCACGCTTTCGTTCTCCACAGCAATCTCGCCTGCAGCCACACCCCATATTCTGCCAAGAGCAGTCATTGCTTCAACTCTTACAGCGTGCTTTCGGTCTCGTGCTCGGTCAGCGAGATTACAGAGTACAGACCCGGACTTGTTGACAGAGCCGTTTGGAGCAAGCTTGGACATGATATCGTAAAAGCTAAATCTGCTCACAGCTCTTACTGCCGCAAGACGGACCTTCTCATCCGAATCGCAAAGCTTTTCACCAAGCCCCTGAACCAAGGATGCTTCCTCGTGCGGACTCAAGCCAATACCTCCTGCTGAAGTAATGAGAATGCGACCAACACCCGTTGTCCAAGCAGATCGTATCGCGGAAGATTTGTCGTTTCTCCTGCCCATAAAGCTCTGGTAGACGCTTGGATGCGTCTGGACAAATGACTGAGGCGAGATGGGTGTGGTGAGGATGCTGTCAGAAACGGGATTCTGAGGATAGTCTTCCAACTTTGCCGGAGGATAAGCAGCTGGATCCATGAGTGGAGGTGGAGGTGGTCCTGCTGCACCAATTCCAGAAATAATGTCTCCAAGAGTCTCAGTGGCCATAGTCCTCAACTGTACATTGTCGGCAGATAGTTCTGCTTCCAGCTGTGGAATGACGTTCTGCAAAACAGCGGGTGATGCTCTCCACAATTCCCGCAAAAGTCTATGTGCCTTCGCCAATTCTTGTAAATCTGACTCGGTCGGACCAGTAGGCACATCTTCATCATCCGAATCTGCTGCGTCGCTCGTTCTTCGGTGTCCATTGGGTTTGGGAGGCGCTCCAGTTGAAACCTCCAATATGACCTCGTTGAAGTATTGACTAACATAACGCGCCATCTTCTCCGGACAATGGTTGCAAATGCTTTTTGCCATATTGTAGGCTTCTGGAAGCTCTTTCGGTAGTAGTGTTGTCTGCTTTCCATCCACCTCCTGTTTACCCTTGCCTCCTGGAGTCGCAGCTCGTAGGAATTGCGCTACAATGATATCCACCACATTTGCAGGCAAGCTTTGCGCCTCATCTACCAACGTTACCAGCATTTGCGTCATATGGTATTCCACGTCCTTTGCAATGGACTCTCCCGTCGAAGCTTTCGTAGAACCAGAAATCATGTCGAAGAAGGAGCTGAATAAATGGAGGATCAAGGAGTCGGAATTCTGGATGTCGCAGAGCAGAACAATACTCTTGACTTCCGCCAGTGAAACCAAGACATACTTGTGCTGCGCATTGTAGGCGTGTGAAGGGTCGGAAAGTGCTGGGAGGATAGAAGTAACGAAGAGCGTGAAGATATCCTAGGCATTGTTAGATACTGACTCCCGAGCGGAGATTCCATATCATACCTTGAGCTGAGTAGGAGTGAACGGTGCATCAGGAGCGCAAAGTTTCAGAACATCCACCAAGCAGCAAGCTGCGAATGCGCGTACACCTTTATCCTTATGTCCCAAGAGATTCTGCCCCGCAAGCTCCTTCGCGACTTTGGTGAACGAGTCCTTGTCAATCTCCTCCTGATCCATCTCTCGAAGCTCATTTGCAAGAGTATCCAGTCTTCTTAAGAGCTCCCCTGTGGGAATCGGCTTTCCAGCGCGCCATGACAGCGGTTCGTTGAAGGTCAGTCTCACGAGGTCTTGCTCTGGTTCCTCAGACACAGCTTCCGCTCCGCGGCGCGGGGCCATTTCGAATTGAAAACTCCAGTCGCTGTATTGAGGAAATGGGAATAGTCGCGACGGTGGAAGGAATTGGATATTTGGCGATTTGGTGGGTTGGAGCTCGAAGTGGCGGCGGTTAGATGTGGTGTTGTCAGCTTCGCGCGTCGCACAAGTGGTTTCGATGGAGACGCGTTGTCGAGGTCGAGGTCCCGCTAGGGAGACGACTTCTCCTAGATTTCACTCGTCATGACTTTTGATACTAATCCACCTCAGAGAGGAGCAAGGCATAACATACTATCTACTTTCTACACTGATCAAAAATTTAATGGTCAAATGCCTTCTTTGTTTCTCTCCCTGCAAACCAGCTCTCCAGGTCAAGCTTTGATGACTCGTCAACTAAATGACCATAGTACAAAGTATTGCCGTGAGTGCTGGATGCTTCTCTGGGCCAGTGAATGGAATGTTTACACACCTTTATTTACATCTGCATCGTCTATTTTGCTTCTTCGATATCTTACATGTGGCATTTCCATATTCTTTCACTTTTGATTCTGGTGGTTTGGCCTGCTCCGTTTCTACAGCCGCATCATTGTACAGAGTCTTGATTCGTATCCGTATGCAAGGCCAAGTGAAAACTTGGAGGTCGACAAGAATTCTTTCGTGAAGCTTACCTGCGGTTCTCATGGCATGGCAAGCCAGAGGCGCTAACAAGCTAAGTAAAGTCGCGAAGTGCAAACATGGACTCGATATGTGAAGATACCACCAGGCTCAGGTGATCACAAGCTTCCTAATAACTTCATAATAATCTAGGTGGTCATTCTAAGAAGTATGTGCAATACCCAGCGTTTGAGTACAAATGAGCTGGGCCAGATGATGGAATGATTGGAAATGACTGTACTCTGAATCATATTTACTTGCAGCCCTCTGCACAATTCACACTTGACAGACACTGTATCATTCTCCCACAATTCACTTCTCTTTATAGTATTCAGCCTTACAGGTCGAAAAGGTGGTTTAATACTGCTCTTTTCTCTTCTATTGCTTGTCAGTCCGCCTTTGACCCAGTCGTCAGCAACACCTAAAGGCCGTGACTCCTCAAACCCTCCCTTTGCTCTTCATGTCCATCACCATTTCGTATTCTTCGAGGAAAATTAGGACCCTTCTCATCATCAGTCACCGACTTTGCGACTCTCTACAACATCAAAACTCATTCCTCCAACATCTTCTTCAATATGAAGTTCTCATCGAAGAAACTATGGCTGGCAGCATGTGTCGGCACAGCCTTTGGCAAGCTTGATCCACAGAACATCTGTATGTCTTCCTATTTATGTCTTTATTCCTCCTCTAATGATATCAAGATGCCCCATTAGAGGTTCAGCCCCATCAGCCTTCACACATGTACGCCTCCAGTCATCGTACCAGTTGCCAGCACAACGGCAAAGATGGGTCCAACATCCACTACGAAGCCAAAGACCGTCCCGTCAGCTGGTGGATATAAATATCTGGGTTGTCATGCCGAAGGTATTGTGGTTCGCGCTTTGGGGGACGCTTTCTTCCCTGATGATGAGAATACAATCGAGAGATGTGTTACGGCATGTTACCCGTTCAAATACGCTGGAGCCGAGTATGGTCGTGAGTGTTGGTGTGGAAATGAACTGAAGGGCGCGTCGAAAGTCAGCGACACTGATTTCTGCAACATGCCTTGCGCTGGGAATCGTGAGCAGTATTGTGGCGGCATCGTGGCCTTGAATGTTTATGTAGCAGAGGATCCTCCTTCTGCCTCCTTAGTTCCTGTGACTACGTCCGGAACTGCGATTTTGTCTGGCAAGACGTCGTCTACCTCTGTTCCCTCAACTCCAACCTCGAGTCCGACCTCAAGCTCACAACCTTCAATAACCCAGGCTGTCGTACCATCGACTTTCTCAAGCTCATCGTCTACTGTATCGGCAAGTACATCGAGCGCAATTACTTCCTCTAAGGCCAACTCTGATTCTCTAGTCTTGACAGCCTCCTCGGTTTCTTCCCCAGCTCGCCCGCCGGGTTCAAGTACGGCCTTTTCCACTGTCCAAACGACACTTGTGACATCAGCTCAAGCCGTGCTGGTGTCAATCGTCGCGGGAAGTGGCTCCACGATGACGACTTCTCTGAACACGCGAACAAGAGCTCCCACAACATCCACGACTATCATTGCTTCTTCGAGCTCGATCACTCCTCAAAATCCTCCATCCACCAATCTACCGAATCCACCAAAGCAGACGTCGCCACAATTTCCCGCCACCACTTCCCCCACAATTCTTCATTCACCTACCAGCCAGAAGATAGCGACCATCCCAAGCATCGTCACAGAGATTCACACCGTTACGAAGGACTCCGTCCCCACCGCATTGCCCATGCTCAATTCAAGCAATGTGTCACCACCTACCACATCATTAAGCACTTCACCAACCTCAGTACTCCCCCCAACAACGACGAGCATCACAAGCACATTTTCTCTCCCGATCGACTCAGACACAGGCACATGCATTCCAGCCTATTGCGCCACAACCATAACCTTCCTCACCCCAGGCCCGTCCACCGACCCTAGCATCACAATCAGCCCTCCAAGGAGCTGGATCTGGACAACCGTACCGCCACCCCCATCATTCGTCGCAAACGAGACACCATCTAAGATACAACCCACAGCTCCCCGTCCAGAATCACCAACCTCATCCCCAGCGAAAACCACAGACCTCTCTCCCGCCGCTCACCCTCCACAATCAGCACCATACACTCCCATACATTACACCCCAGTACCACTTATCGCACCATCCGCAATATTCACAGCCTCCAACTCGCCTGCCAACTCAACAATCGCCTCCCCAACATCCGCCAAATCGTACCGCGCGGTAACAAGCTACACATACGCAACCAGCACCCAACACCCACCACCAAGTGTCGTCACAGTAACGAGTTTCTTGACTCCAAGTACACTTGTACCTACATCTGGGGCTTTGATCGCACGGGTCATAGAACTCAAGATGATTGCGTGGTTGGCTGGGGTGTGGGTGTTGACTTGCCTGGTTTAAGCGAACATTGATTTGGCGGAACGAGTTGAATGGGTTCCGGCTAGTCGCTGATTTAGAAATTTATTCCTTATCCGCAGTGTCTTTCTGTAAAAGCGCGCGAGGGCACTCGGGCTGTATTTCGGCAGACGGTGGCCGGTGGTCTCGTTAGAGAGGCAAGCAGGATGATTATTCGTAAGGCTTTGGAGGTAGCCAGCCCAATTTCCTTATCCCACAAGATGAATTTCTCACATCACGTCAATGCGAAGATTTTTGAGATAAAAAAGAGAGCAATATTTTCGACTTCATGAACTTTTCCTCTCGTGACGGCAGAAGTTATGATATCCTGATACCACGGAATCTGTGAAGAGGTATCATTTCTCATTCAGCCGACTAACGTATCTACCATGGCAGTAGAGGAAGACGCCAACCCGCAAACTTCCACAGAGGGAGATGACCGACCACCCAAGCCCATCCTTCTAGACGAACCAGGCCAGACTCCAAAGGAAGCACAGAGCAAATCAGAGCAGATAACAGCACACCACGTATTAAAAAGCTCCCTCCCACATTGAACAATTCCTTATAGGTAATTGTATGCCCTTCAGCGAGGGACTTCCCTTCTCCAAAGACGCCAAATGACGATGCCCATACGTTGAGATTAAATCCACCATGAACAGCCAGCCAGCCAAACGAACGCCGCACTCCTGCAATACGCAGAGAAGTAGCAAATAGGTTAGAGCCCCCGCGATATCCAATTCATTCCCTCCCTTCCGATCTATAAGTTCTCGGTCCAAACTCAATCACTTCACTTTCCAGGCGGTCCAGGGCTCGGCCTCCCAGGACCTTGTTCGTCCGCCTTCCTCTTCGGCGGCCCATTACTAACACCCGTACTCGCGACGCGTTTCCGCTCCTGCTCTTTCTTCTCCCTGCTCGACTCCTCCGCCGCCCGTCTCTTCCACTCATCTCTAATGCCCTTGGCAGCCGCAATTAGATCCTTCTCCGTAACTCTGTCCGTGATACTCTCGATCACGCTGTCTACCGTACTCGTGTGGTTTGCGTTCGTCTTATCGTCTCGGAAACGCATGAACCGCCACCTCTTCTGCGAATCCATGAAACACTCCACAATCCTGTCATTCAGAGGCTCCTGCCGGGCTTTCATAGCTTCCCATTCATCCTCGTCCAGGTACATGGTGCTGTAATATGGATCCTCCCTGCCATCGCCTGCATATACATGGAGATTACAAGTTGGTAGGGCATCATAATCGGGGTATGGTTTCGTGATCCCTTCAGCCCTATCCTGCCCATCTGGCTGTATTTGTGGAAAATCCAAGCGTAGCCTGAAGTCTATCGAGTTCTCTAGTTCCGGCTTCCATTTTAGGATGTTCTGATCCGTGCCATGCTTGTAATCGGTCATTCGACATGTGAAAATCAAGCCATCGTTTCCATGCGGTAGTTGTGGCAATATCTGTCGGAACATCATCTCCACTGCGTACGAGAACTGCATGGCTTTCAACTCGACTATGAAATGCATGTATTGCTTCTCTTCCGGGTATTCCTCCAACAGATGCTTGTAGGGGTCAAAGATTCGTTCCTTAAAGTATGCGAGCCGTTTGTCGAGGGTGCGGTTCATCAGACTGTTCCCGTCGAGAACCATGCAATCAAAAACTAGGTATTTTGGTTGTGTGCCTCCTCCAGGTACTTTGTCAAATACCAACTCCCCGTCTATCAAGGTGTTTGTATGGAATGCTTGTTGGTCGCGAGGTACGGGGAAGTGTAGAGCTCCTGTAGGAATGAACCAGTAATCGTTCTTTCGGTCTATGAGGTAGTGGATCTCGTTTCCTTCCTGATCCGCCGTGAGATATAGAAGATATCGCATCCCATCGGACTTTTCGCAGACGTAGTAGCTGTGCAGAGTTAGACCTGAATTGCCTACTGGTAGGGGAAACATACTCTTGCTTTGTCAACGCTTCTAGATGTCTGCGAGCAAAACTGACAGGTTGAGCGCCTGGGAAGTTTGTGTTTCTTCTGTCTAGGAGACTTGCTACTTCTGAGCGCATGTTGTAGAGCAGCTCCCCTTCTGCCTTGATTCCAGGCGCATCGAGGGAAGCTACAGGGCCCGTCATTTTTATTGCTGCAGCTGCGGATCTATTGCCCAGCACACAAGACCCGCCCCAGTTATTGGTGGCTGTTCAAGTGAGGTTGAACCAAGAGCAGAGATGGTTGTGTTGGTGGACAAAGGGTGGTGGTCGTTGGTTCGCGATAAAGCTGAGAGCTGTCTGGTGAATATTCAGCTAGGATGTAGGGTATTGTTGATCGACGAAGATGCGCGAGAATCCATTCACTTGATGCTGCAAGCCGTGCAGCTTCAAGAACGTATCGCATTTGTCTGGACGTTGAGGCGCATTGCTTTTGAGGATTTGACTCTTGACAGGACGACAATGGCGATTGAAGATCTGAAGACAGTCACGTGGATGTGGGGCGCCTTTCTTGCCTTGAGCTGATTTCAGACGGTTCACTATCTTCCAAAATCCTCAGCTTTTGCTCGTCTATAGTATTGGAAACCCTGTAGAAAGCATTCGAGAGAAAGATTCAACTATAACTAACCGCTAAAGTTTGCTGCTATGTAATGTATCGCCAGATGATGCATTCTTTACCGTCGCCACTACCACCTCCTCCCCCTCCCCCTCTGCCAGGTACTACCCTATCTCATTGGGGATACGCCTATTCTAACAGATTTTAGCTTCGGTGCTTGCTTTGCCTCCTCCATCTCCACCACTACCACCTCCTCCTCCATACAACATCCCTTCTAGACCCATCTTCCCATACCGAAGACAGGGTGTCAATCGGCCTGAAGAGCAGAATAAGAGAACAGCACTACTTGCAAATCTCCCAACAATGCTGTTGTAGGTTTCTTCATCTTGTGTCTCGCATGGACAAATATCTTACATGAAAAAGGCTGGAACAGCTAAAACCATTCCCTTTTCTCGAGCTTCCTCGTGAGATTCGGGTCATGGTTTATAAATATCTTGCACCAAACACTAAACCGACCGACTGGTGTGGCAAGCCACAGAGGCATGATGGACCTTGCTATCTAGAAATCCTATCAGTATGCCACTCAATCAATGATGAAGCCCTCGATATATTCTACAACCCATCCGTCTACTTTGAAATTGATATCTCAAACAACGGAATTTTCTTCTTAGGTCGACGCTACCTCCTGAATGCGCCCAACGCGCCTCTACCACCAACAGTTAGGCTGGCTCAGTCCATGTGTGCCCGCATTCAACTGGAATGGCGATCTGCGAGACAACAAGATTTCAAGAATCGTATTGAAGAGATCTTCCCGTCTGAGAGCCGACTGCGGAATCTTCGGGTATATTTCCAGGCCACTAGCCCAGCTTATATTGGACGAGCATCTACACCCGAGACCGTTGTCTCTGCACTGGACAGCACCTTATATCCACTTCAGGTCGTTAGTAAGAACCTGGGCTCAAATTTCTACATCAACTTCGAGAAAGATATACACCAGGGTCGTTTCGGCCTTGGCATGGTGTTGCACGAGGTTGTCCGAGAATATTTCCATGAGCACAAAGCATCAGCACCGCGTGTATTGGAGTTACCAGTCTGAAAAAAACTATGAATCAAGTATGCCTAGCTACGAAGCATTGTTCATCGTGAGTGTGCACAATTGCATCTAGAGCTCATTTAGTACGCCACAGAATTGCGAGCACAATGAGCTTTCTGTCCCATTCTCAACTCCACCCGCTGTTCATCGTAGACCGTCCTCCGAGCTCTCCACATCCAGCGATATTTGCCCCGAAGTCCACCAATGGCTGTCTGTGTCCACTCTCTAGTGTGCATGTGCGTGTCTCTTCTCCTCCTGGAGTCCAATTGTAGGTGGTAAGCCACCAAATTCATCCTTATGTTCCTCAAAGTAGTTGACCAGTGACAGGCTGCACTCTGTGTGGAGGACCGGTGATTCATCAGAGCTCCAGTTCCAGGTGAATGTAATCTCCTCCAAGCTTGTGAGATGCAAGAATTTGTAACAGTATTCCTCTCTATACATCTCCATGATATCATCGTCGAAGTCTTCCAACTCGTCATCGTTAAGACACTTGATTCTCCTTTGTCGGACCTTCAGATGCTTGATCGATGTCATGAGTTCTGGATAAGAGTCTCCAAGGCACTCGAACCACACACAGTTGAGTTGATTCTTGAGGGATGGCAGGGTGACATAGGGTGTATCTAGGTGACGATTGAAGCACAATGGAGGGCTACCACCATACTCTCCGCCGAACTTGATCTTGTAGCCAAGCAAATACTCGGGGAAGAACGATGATATAGTTTCTAAGAGTCACGTCTCGGCTCTCGCTATTGATGAAGAGAGTTACTGGTAGTTGAGCCTTGTCGTTGTTGCGCTTTTTCTCGGCGGCCTTTCCCAGTGGGTGCATTGAGAAGTCGGCATGGTGGTGGACCAGTTCGAGGGCGATGCTGACTTCTCGACCACGGGGAAAGCTCAAACGCCAGACCTTGATCTTCACTCGATTGGCAGGTTGGGGAAGCAGGTGAAGGTGCGAAGTGGCTTGCCAAGCTGGATGAAGAGCTCCTCTTTGAAATCGGGGAGGCGGGACAGCATGATGAGGGCTTCCCTAGCCTTGTTGTCGGACAAGGTGTTGGAGGACAGGACGGCAGACATAGTCGCGGGCATCACTGCGCTGGACATGGCGGAAGATATGATGACGAGGATACAAATCGACCTGCGCATTATCAGCAACATCCTTTCCCATATCTTTAAAGTGTTACGTACTGTTGAAAGCCTTTCTGAATAGGTTGAAGGCGGCCGTAAGTTGAGGTTCCAAAGTCACACTCGTCTCCAGAGACTCTTCTTTACTGCTCTGAAATGCGACGCCAAGGGAGATCGGTTGAAGATGGGATGTGGACGTTGATTCTCAACGACTTGTTCGTCACCCCAACGTTGGAAAATAAATCGTGGTGTCGAGAATTCGTTGTTGATGGAGCGGGTTGAAGAAGTGCTCGAAGTCCACCTTTTTCGAGGAGTTTCGTTATGGGGAAGATTCTCACTTTCAAAAGCGACTGAGGGCCTTGCTTCAGGTCGGAGCCTTGCCCTGGCCCAGGTCCGCTGAGTCCGGTGATTTTTCAGTACTTTGACACCTTCTCGGTCAATGTGTTACCTTTCAAGTATGCTGCGTGGCTTTGTTTCTATTTGAGGACTGGCAATTTATTCGTAGTCTCAAAAAGACGCAGTTGAGAGATCTTCGAACAGCATCTAGATCGGGTTGATAAAGAAACTGAACTATGTTAGCGAGGCAAACGGCGCTAATGACATTACGATCCGAGTCAAAGTGACAGCGTGACATCTTGCGACACCTCCAGGTGCATTCGAGTGCTTCACTGTGTCAATCTTGAGCTACAGAAGCTTCTGCGAACATCGCGCTACGTCCTGATGAAAACCAGAGTTCAAGTCCTCGAATCTGGACCCCAAAATAATCTGTCAACCACACACAAACATGTCTGTCACCACCTCGATCACCTGCTCCTATCCAGGGCTCACTCGGACGGAGATATGCACAACAGATCCCAACACAATATTTGTCTCCCAGTAAGTAGTTCAAAACCCAAGTGACTTGATTCTCTGTTGACGGGCTCATCACAGGCTCTCCTCTTCCTCCCTTCCAGCCGCACACATATACTCTCTCGATCTCGCAGCAGAGCTTCCAGACCTCCTTCAAAAACTCTTTATTCAGCTCGGCAAGGATCTTAATACCTTCACGTATTTCAATAAGCTTTCAATTGAGCTCATACTCATGATCTGGCGCCCTCACATTCCCTCGCGGTCGGCATGCCAACCTCAACGTCAACATGGGTGATGCTTTCGGACCGGACTTCGATCGAACCGTTGGAATTGAATCTCACTGTCCTCTCCCCGTCACACTCTATGTCAATTCTGAAAGTCGAAGCGAGACCCTGCACCACTACATTATCATCAAGAGCTTCAGAACGTCTCACAAAACGCTCTATAAGCGATATCGACCGTTCTGCTACAATCGAAAGCTGGATACAACTTTTACTTCATACAGTGAAGGAGAAGATCTTGTGGAGTGGCTGAATTATATTAAGGTCCATTCCCCCAGATTATTTCACATGATCGATCTCCTTGAGCTTCGCAGCTGGGTAGGATCTGCCCATCGTACCAGAAATACTTCTATGAATCGCCTGTTCAGAGGTTTCGCGACGGCTGGTTCATGCTCCCATGTCTCAAACATCTCAATTTCGTCCTGTCCCATTGGAGCGAACCAGATCCTAGATCATATGCTTCCATGCGGATGGAGGATGGACATGAACAGTTTAGAGCCGCAATGACAGACTATCTGAAGTATTAGGGTTCCTGGGAAAGTGTTCCTACAAGGTCTGTTGAGCCATGGTACATGCTTCGATCTTAACGTTGTGCGGATTTCTGCGGGCTGTATCTAGTTTGGCTGCGGCCCTCCAAAATTGGTTATTGTAGATATGCTCCCTTGTGTGGGCTTGAAACATGCTACTAGATCAGAATTCCATCAGAATGGCTCAGATCCTCAGAGGAAATGAAGAATTGTACCTACCTCATTCGGTGCGCCACTCGATAATGATCAACGCTGCACGTCAGCGATACCATCGATTAACTTTAAAACGAACCATATAGGTGCATGCATGGGTGAAGCGCGCTTTTTCCTGCCTGAAACATCATTGGCGGGCCTAGACTCGCCTCCAGAGTAATTACCGTCGACATCTAGACATATCTCGCCCTCATCTTCGATGTGTTGACAAAGGATGTCGGCAATATTGGTCAGATCATTTAAAGAATGAAATCTCCAAGGAAAGAAGTTCAAGTAACAAGAACCGCAAAGCGATTCTTGAAATGGTGATCCTCCTAGGAAGTGACTTTCGAAATTCCCACCTGCTATCCAAAAATACCCAAGCCGATGACCTCACAGTTACACTGTAAACATCGCTTAAATGCCCTAAATAAGCTTGATGCAGCGCTCCTGTCTGTGCCGCCCGAAACATTCCTGAACCTCCCGACTCACTCATTCCTCTATTTCTTTTCACCCTCCTCGCCAAAAGACCAGATCAACTACCGACCGACATCAGTTGAAGTCATCTTTTTATCCTCTTGTATTTACGGCAACAACTATCCTCCTCAGTCTCCCAATTCAAGATGCGCAGCCCTCTCATCCGCGCCGCAGCTCCCTTGCGCGCCTCGCGTCTCCGGCTTCCTACCATCCATATCCATCAACCACGCCTCCACCAATCATTCCCATCACCAATCTCTCAGTCTTCTCACTCATCCAAATCATTCTCCACCAATGTCCGCCTCCACGCCCAAAACTCTAGCCCCTCCAAACCACCACTACCTCCAAATCCCTCATTCGGCGCAACCAGCTTCAAAGAACTAGGCGCGACTCGAACAGTAAAAATCGTTGTTTACACCGCTGTCTTTATTATTGGTACTGCGGAGACATTTACCTGGTCGAAATTTCTGTGGGCGAAGTTCGGTCCCAAGGAGGAGGATGCTGTGGTGGAGATCGAGAAATGAGATGTTTCGCTGAGTGGAGGAAGGATTGTTTTCTTCTGTCTTTTCATTTTTTGAGCTTTTGTGAGCTGCAGGTGTGGACTTTGATAGAGGGAGTTCTTTTGGGAGTTTGGGTGGGAACTGGTTGATGCATGTTTTGTTGTTTATGATACCCCGCTCTGGTTCTTTGGAGAAGAGACAAATCTCAACTTTTCTATTCATGGTTTTTAACTCTTCGGGTCAGGAGGCCAGTAAAGTCCCTAAATCAGCTGGGATGGATGCATTTTAAAAGGCTTCATCACCGCGAAGCATCCTTTGCGAACCATGGCCGTGTCGACAAATCGTTGTTGAATGTGATTCAAACTCCCTACTCCTTCTCCACCCTAGTCAGATAGCCTAATACCTTCTCGGCCAAAAACCTTCTCGGCTCAGCCTGGTCATCATTGCTGAGAGCATGGCTCGCATTTGGAATAATAGCCGTAAACTCCTCATCCCAAACCTTGCCTCTCCCGACCTTCTCGGCGCCCTCATCAGCAGCCGTCTGCCACCTCTTCATCAACGCTTCCTTGTCCACATAATCAGGTACGCTCTGATCCTTTCCCGAGTACAGCACCATCAGTTTTCCCTTCAGCAATCCCCTTTCAGCCACCATGCCAAACGTCGTCTTCAGATGCTCGTCGCTTAGATCGGAACTGAACAGATCGTCGTCCCCGGGCTTCTCAGGACTATCCGGACTACACAGACTCAAGAACCTTCGAAAGCTAATTGGATGCGGGTATATCACACTCGACAACCTCAAAGGTGCCATGACATCTTCCTCCTCAATCTTCGCCTCTCTAGCAAGCTTTGACAACTCCTCGTAAACAGCCTGCATCTCCTCCGGCGTCTTCTCCCCAAATCCCTCCTTACAAATCCAGTGTATAGCCTGGCGATCACTAACCGGTGCCTGCATGATCGCACCATCCAGCACCGGTCTTTGCACATGCACCAGCTCTTTATCAAAGGCATACGTTCCCCGGTGCGGATTCTTGCGATGCAGGTAATGCAGCACGACCTGACTCCCCGTCGAATGACCCATCACAACCACCTTCCTCTTCTCATCTACATTTTGAGACAGCGACGCTTTATACGCTGAGATGTACGAGACGCATTCTGCGAGCTCGTCGGTGTCGCGGTCGAGATGGCCGGTCCCCCATTGCCCGTAGGAGGAGGACAGGTTGAGTGTGAAGAGGGACCAGGTGGTAGGGGAGAGGGTGGTGACGAGATCGCACATGTAGGAGGTTGTTGCAAGGCCATCGCCCAGCCCGCCGATGAAGATTATGGCGTGGGGTTTGGGGACAGATGATGTGTATTCAAATGTTACAAGGGATTCGGTCTGAAAGTGTTAGATTTGAGATGAAAGAGAGAGGAGAGAGGTACGTAGTGGTGGAGGATTCCTGGGAGGCCGCCTTTGGGCCAGAATTTGGAGCCCATCTCGATTATTTACAAGTCGGAACAATCAATTGATGTCGAGATCCCAGACAGAAAGTCGGAGAGTGTACTAGCTCTCGTGTCAATCGATAGAGAACTCTGTGCTTGAAGCTTCCTCCAAAATCAAGCTCGATGGAGGGGGGTGTCCAGCTACCCAAATTTCTCTCCTTCGCCAGACACAACAATCTTTTCTCTCTCGATTATTTGCTTCTTCAATTATGGCTCCCAACAGCCAGGATCTTGGAAATAATCTAAAAACAGAACATTGAAAAGTGACGACGACGGTGATGACAGCAGTGGATGTCCCTACCTCGTGCCTGACAACAACTACCCCTCCATCCAGAATCCACCCTACCACCACCGAAATCGGCAAAGTTTCCTCATCATCATCGGATTTTCTTCACATGCCTCTCCAAGGGTCCCCTCTCACCTTCCACAAGCAAGCATGAACATGGAATCCAGCTTCGGTAGTAACGTAATGCATACGACAACACACAATACCCACTCCCCCACTCAGCGCTCGGTGAAAAATCTGATAAGATCGTCACACCCCCCGATAATCTGATCTGATTAGATTTTTCACTGGTTAGAGCGGCAAGCGAGCTCGCCATCGCTATCCCTATCCTTGTTCGGCTCAATTAGCCAAGCCAAAAAAACAAGTGTTTCTCCTGTCCCGTCAGTCCATCTGATTAGATTACACGCACAAAGGCGGCGAGAGTCCGCTTCTTTACAGGGTGCGTGTCGTCCACTTCCTTGTATACATGGGACGACGGCAAAGGAGGGTCCGTATGCAATGGGAAGAGGAAATCAAAGCCGAGGATGGCCGGGGCAAAAGAAATGGAAAAGGCGAGATGAAAAGGTGATGCGTTTAGTGTTGAGATTGAGCTAACGCAAAGGGGTATTTGTTTGGTTTGGTAAACCTTTGTACCTGCCCGGCTCCTCAGGTAGTGATCCCAACACCGGGTCTCAGGTCTCGAAATATGGGAGAGCCTGAGTTTTGGGTGGAATATATGATTGCATTTTATGGGATGGGATTGATTAAAAATCATGCCATAGGTATATATGTCTGGTGAATCGATCGAGAATCGAGATTCGAGGGAAATGTTCGGGGTCGTGAGAAGCCGTCCTTGAGTTTTAAGCGACGGCTCCGAGGGCTGCGTTGCAAAATTTTGATGAATTAAGAATCTCAAGAATTGACTTCAATTACTTGCTTCTCATTTGATTCATGTATAGTTTCCTCTTTACAAACCAGTCTCTTTCTCACTCCGCAACAGTCTGATGCATGACGTTCGCCCTATAACTCTCACTCCTCTCAAGTAATTCTTCATGACTCCCCTTATCCACACACCGCCCTTCCTCAATCAAGAATATCACATCCGCCTTCCTAATAGTATGCAAGCGATGCGCAATCGCAATAACTGTGATCCCCCTCGCGGCCCTACTCAACCCATCCTGCAACAACCTCTCGCTCTCCGCATCCAGCGCACTCGTCGACTCATCCAGAATCAGCAAACTAGGCTTCCTGACCAACGCCCTCGCAATCGACAACCTCTGCTTCTGACCACCGGAGAACTGATTCCCGTTCGGTCCGCAGAGCGTGGAGTATCCGTCTGGCAGGGCCATAATGGTGTCGTGGATGTTGGCGAGCTTGCAGGCTTCTTCGATGGAGGCTCGACTGATGGCCTGACCAGGTCGCACTCCGAGACTAATGTTGAATTCAATGCTGCCTTCGAAGAGTACGCTTTCTTGGGGGACGAGGGCGATGTTGTCGCGAAATGCCACGGAGCGGTGTTTGGTTACGTCGACACCGTCAATTAGAATCCCGCCAGAGGAAGGAGTGTACAGTCTCTCGATGAGGGAGATTATTGTTGATTTCCCTGCGCCGCTGGGTCCGACTAGAGCGTAGAACTTGCCGGGTCTCATGTCGATGGACAAGCCATTCAAGACTTTGATGTCAGGACGAGCTGGGTATGAGAAATGCACGTCGCGAAGCTGAACATTCGATGCTTGCGTGATGGGTGTGGACGATTGCTTCTCGCCTGCAGCTTCAACGTCTGCTGTGGCCTTGCCGATACTTCCTTGCATTTTATCAGATCCAATCTCGATCAAGCTCAAAATCCTAGCCATTGCTGCCCGCGCACTAGATAATTCAGGCGCGAGCGCAAACATCTGACTCCATAACAGAGCGCTGACCAGAAGCGAGAACACCACTATCAAGAACTGCGTCTGTGTATAATTGCCCACGATGATTTGTTTGGCACCCCACCAATACGCCAGAGCATTAACGAGGTTCCCAAGGAAGTATGTGACTGCTTGCCAGAGACTTGCTTGTACGGTAACTCTAAATGTCTCTTTTCTCGGCCCTTTGAGCGATTTCCGGTAGGTTTGTAGCGTCTCTTCCTCGAGAGAGAAGGAAGCGATAGTTTTGATCGATGTGATTGCTTCGACGCCGATATCGACTGATTTGGTATATGCTGTTTCATGCTTCTCCTCGAATTGACCGAGAACCCGAAGTTCCATCAGACCAGCTCCGAGTAGGAGTGGCACTAAAGCCAAGCAGACCAGTGCTATCCTCCAGGCGATGATATGTGTCAAGATGATGGCTGCGATGAGGTTGACTGTAATGGAGAACAATGTGCCAATCACAGAGCCGCTCAATCCAGCTAATGCATTGCCATCTCTAGTGATATATGACAACAGCATCGCAGGAGTTCGGCCTTTCGATTGATGCCATTGCAGATCCTGTTCCATCAACGACCTGAACGACAGAACTCGAACAGAGTAAACAGTCTTCTCCGAAACCCAACCAAATCCCGCCCAGCTGATCAGATTGGCAAAGAACTCTATGATGGCCAGTACGAAGAACATGAGTCCATAGAATTCGCCTCGACTGCGGATACTGTTTGCGCTCTTGCAGGGATTCAAGCTTCCGACTGTGTTTCCGAAGATGACAGCTTCAGCTGAAAATGCACCACCGACTGCTGTGGAGCCAAGAAGGGCGACGAAGATCATAAGTAGATGGGGTCTTAAAGCTGGTCCGTAGCCTTTGACCAGTGACCAGAGTGTCTTGGACGGGGTCTCTGGTTCTTCCTCCTCGGGTTCGACTGCGGCTTCGCTAACCACCAATTCGCCCTTCTCCACGTCAAGCGACAAACTCTTCTCAGTGTCCATGTCGGTCGAAGAGTCTATGTCAGACTTGCTGACGCTGTCCGCGCTAGATTTGGCTCGATTTGATCCCATGGTCTGTAACCTGACCAATTCGGCGTACGATCCATTCTTGGCCATCAATTCTGAATGAGTCCCTTGTTCTAGAATATGACCCTTGTGCATAACGATGATATTGTCTGCATTGGTGATTGTGGATAGACGATGTGCAATTGAGATCATGGTTCTACCGCTCGAGATCCCTGCAATGGCACGCTGAATACGCTGTTCACTTCTCGAGTCAAGAGATGCTGTGGCTTCGTCTAGAATGAGAACAGCTGGGTCCTTGACGAGGGCCCTGGCAAGAGAAATTCGCTGTTTCTGGCCACCACTGATCAATCTCCCACTTGATCCTACAACTGTGCCATATCCATGTTGTAATGCGACGATAAACCCATCCGCATCAGCAAGTGCTGCAGCTTTTTGCACCAAGTTGACAATCTCAACGGCGTCTCTCCCTGCTTTCGCAGCAGCATCCTCGAGACTCTCGCCCTCTCTGACTGCACTGGCTAGATCTGCAAGGGTAGAACCAAGAAGTGTCGGCTCGAGATGTGCATGATTTGGATTGCTCGAATTGATCAAGCCATGCGCAATGTTCTCGAGCAATGATCGATCCAGAAGTGAAGGTTCCTGCTGGACCAAACTGAGGAAGCTCCTCAAGTCATGAACATTGACATTTTTTAGATCATGACCATCGAATAAAATTTGTCCCTCCGTCGGATCGTACAATCTCCCAACCAAAGCTGCGATGGTTGACTTTCCGCTGCCGGACTGCCCCACGATGGCTGTGTGTTTATTGGCTGGGATACTGAGGTTGATCTTGTCCAGAACCGTAATCTCTGGCCTGGAAGGATACGTGAAAGAAACATTCCTGAACTCGAAACCGGCTTCTGATTGTGTGAGTCGAAGCCCTGAGTCGCTGGTACCGTCGATGGAGGGAACACGATCGATATCTCCGATCAATTTGTGGTATGAAGCTACAGCTGCCACGAACAGGTGGAGAAATGGCGCGACTTGGCTGAGAAGAAGGGAGGCTGTTACATATTAGCAATGCAAACCGAAATTATCGATAAACATACCTTCAACCAAGATAAAGATCACTGTGAAAACAGCTCCAACAGTAGTTCCTCCGTCTCCTCGACGGACGGCAGCCGCAATTTGCTTACTTCCCTGCCAGAAGGCCAGACCATTGGCGGAGTATGCCACGAAGTATAAAACTCCAGATTGTATTCCGACCGCTGTAGCCTTTTTCAATCCTTCCTGCTCGGATGCTTTTAGTTCCTTGGAGAACTTCTCCTCCAATCGAGTATTCGCACCAAAAGCCTGAACCACCACGATATTCGAAAGAGCTTCTGAAGCAATGGACGAAGCTGTCGCGGCATAATCTGACATAAGACCAGAGTACTTCTCAATGTAATGACTTCCAACTAATGACATCAGGAAATATGCCGGGATCAGCGAGATGAGCATCGCTGCAAGCTTCGTATCCTTTATGAAGGCTACGATATAAGCTGTAACGAAGAACGAGAAACTGGACAAACATATTCCGACCTTCTCAGATGTACCAGATCGAATTGCTTGAATGTCAGTATTAAGACGAGATGCCACTTCTCCTGCAGGCAGGTTATCGAAGAACAAAGGTTCTTGGCGGAGCAGGTTCTGCAGATATGTTTCTCTCAATCTCTGAGCCAGTCGAGCTCCGGTCAATGTCCAGCATAACAAGTGAGCGTAGATCAAAACGAACTGAGCGATTGCGAGGTATACGATCAGGAGGATTCTGTGGTTGATATCCTTTTGTTCGTCGCCTCCCGAGCTCGTCTCAGCTTGATCACAGGTTGCGGCATTGAAATCGTCAAGGAGTTGACCAAAAATGATTCCGATGATTGGGAAGGGAATTCCTGATGCGATGGCTGATACGATAGCTATCAGAAGAGTTCCAATGTCGCGTGCCGATGGATTTCCAGCGAGAAGTAGCCTGGGATAGCCTGCGAGTTGCTTGATGAGGGCCATTGTGATTGCACCACTTTGGTGTCGAGTTCAAACAAGACTCTCAAAGTATCGTCGAGCTTCAACTGAGCAGGATCCAATTCCTCGCGAACAAGAAAGATCGACAAACTTTCCAAACCAAGCTTCGTCCCAGAGACCCATTGATCGATCGTCCCATGACTGTTTGGCTAGGCAAATGCTTGAATAGACTTGGTTCTCACACTGCTCGGTACCACGGTACCAACTGTATGCATGAATACCTGCATCTAGCTGTTGCCATTTCGACCAGTTGATTTACGTAAAAGACCCCTGATCAAACTTCCTTTTTGATTTCGCCGAGATGGTTCTTAGGGTGTCATGCATGCATCATGCAGCAAGCATCTGCCCAAAAACACACCATGTGTCCACGCCATTCGGCTCAACTAGACAGATTCGATGAAGCGCAAGAAAATTTTCATCTGATAAGATTAGATAAAATCCAATCGCCATCAACAAGTGGGTTACATTCGGATGCACTGACCTTCCTAACTCGAGAGAATTACCGTTGGAAAAGCAAGGTGTGCGAGGAGAGAAGCTTCAGGGGTTGACCCGTTTTTATCATTGCGATATCGGATGTATCTAAATCGACAATAAGTCGTGGGATTCAAGAATTCGAAGGATCGTGGTAAAGCTTGCCGCTTTTGATTTTCTTATTCTTAGGCTTAGGCAAGTAAAGCTTCACTAGTGAGCTAGTGGCGACAGGAAGTTAATTGATAGTGAGGTAGGTTCGGTAGGCGTGCTCATAAATTGTTCTGCCGCCCACAGCGCAGCAGGATGCGATTGCTGGAGCCTGCCTATGGCAGTAGAGTCTAGTAGCAACATGGCCCGGCTCAAGTACCAGGAGATTAGGTATCTGTCTGTCTGTTTAGTGGTGATGCGATGCTTGTTGACTTGTTGTGTACTGGTAGAAAGCAGGAAGAAGGGAGAGGCGAGTTTTGACATGCTAGATAGAAGTTCTGCTACTGTATCTTTTAGCTGGCTGAGAATGTGACAACAAGCTCTCCTCTAGTATTGCTGAAATAGAACAATTTAAAACTCAAATTGATATCTCATGCTAGAACTTTATAAACATAACTTCGAAAACAGAACTCCTCTGATATATAAAAACATAGCCGTAAACACGTGACCCAGATAGGATCTCGTCGCCGTCCTCCTCTTGTCCCCGCAAGCATCATCGTTGGAGCATCTCAGCATCGTCTACAACCTCAATGATCAATGCTACGCGCATTTGTGGCTAGACAGCTCGCCGAAATATCTCCTCACCAAGCAACACGTGGTCACCCCTCGTCGTCAACTCCTCCACGGTCTTTGCCAACTCGTCCAGGGTCGAATCAACAAACGCGACATCTCTCTCACTTCCAACCACACCAACACAAGTCTGTCCATCCCGAGCAAACGAAACAACCTTCAAAGGATAAGCCGCATCGCCATGCGGATTCAAGATCTCCACCCTTGCCACACCTCCCGCGAAAGGCATGGTATCGAAATCCTCAAAGTCCTGGTGATGAACAATCGAGTCAAAGAAGTGAGCCTCGGGTGACCACTCAGTACACTCCTTTGAGATCTTATCGAATCCCAAGAAGTCCTGTGCTGACGACTCGGCGCTTTGTGTCTGTACGAACTTCAGAAGGTCCATGGCTGTCCAACTCGACACGAACACCACTCGAATCGGCGTGAATTGGTAACAAGGACCCATCACGTTCTCGATATTTGCTAGATCGATGTTTCTACCGGAACTGATGCCACCGAAAGTTACATCTGGCTTCTGGAGACGTCGAGCAAGAACCAATGACCATGCGGCTGTGAGCAAGTTCGCCGTGGTAATCTCCTCAGGTCGCTGGGAGATATTGACGGGTTTGGTCTGGAATATGGCCTTGTCCGTTGGTTGAACTGAGGTTCCCTCAAGTACGGATAGCATTGAACCACTAAGAAGGTTGCGCCAGTACGAGATCGCCTTCCTCTGAACCCTCTCATCGTCAATTCGTGCCATGTATGAGGAGAATGGTTCAGATTCGACGACTGAGTCTCCACTGTACAACGCCTCCAAATCCCGAAGGACCATTGGTAGAGAATTTCCGTCATATTGAGCATGCGAAAGCCCAATGATCAGGCATTCTCTCTCCTTGCCTTCAACATGAAGTATCTTCAAGAACGATGACCCGAGCTGGAACTCTGATTCAATCTCGGCAGTGCAAAGCTCGTTGACATATTGCTCAAGATCTCCTTCAGTCTGGTGCCTGGTCACAGGAGAGTCCAGCTGCTCTACTACAACCTGCAAGAACTTCGAGTCGTGTTCGATGAAAACCGTCCGCAGAATATCATGAGTCTCAACCAGAGATTTGCATGCATCGAAGAGTTTCTTTCGATCGATGCCTTTCCCGAGATACAACATCGTATATTGTATCGATGTACGCAACTCTTGAACTGTTCCTCTGATGTCAAGGGCTTGCGAATCTGTAACTGGCAAAACATCTTGGATAACCCAGGCCGGGTCTGCAAGTTTTGGCTGTACAACTTCGGATAAGAACGACCCGACCTCGGAAAGCCGAAATGTTGAAAAGGGCTTGTAGGGCTGAACCTTCTGCTGCATCACCTGGTTGACTCTCAAAACTTTCGCAGCATCACCAAGGCGCATATGATTGAAAATATCTGCTACTGATAGCGCATGACCTTGAGATCGAAGACTGGACGCCAATTTCATGGCTAGGACTGAATCACCACCGAGTCGGAAGAAGTTGTCCTCCACGTCGATTTGTTCTGGGCTTGTGCCCAGGATATTTGCCCATGCAGTTCGCAAGATATCTTCCGATGCAGTCAGATTATTCTGGGCTGTTTTCAGCCAAGCCTCTGTGAACCCTACAGCCAAGTGTACGAGGACATTTTGGGGGATTTTGGAGGCAAGTTGATTGAGCATCGCATGGTCAATCAGCCCCTCAGTTGGCAGTCTATCGACAACAACGTAGGATGATGGGATCATGTGTGACGGCAGAGATTTTTCGATGGACTTATCCAGCCTTTTGATTGCTTCAACAAGACTGATCGAAATTCTGCTCAAGACCGTAATCCGGCAGCCAGAATCGCTAGTCACTTCGTGCGGCGCCGACAGAAGTTCAATTTCTTCCATGGTATCCTGCCGCTCGAGAAAAAGAATCAACTCTGGATCCTCCTGGTCTGATGGATTGCGTTGAGCTGCGGCAGAACGAACGCTTGGCGGAAGATGTCTTACGACATGAGCTTCGAGACCAGGGATGTCTACAGCATGGCCGTGGATTGGGATGCTGTTGTCTTTTCGACCGACGAATACCAAAGTCCCATCTTCTCGTAACTCGACCATATCACCAGTTGACTGGACTTTGCCAGTTCGACCAGGATAATGTGAGCTTCCTGCCAACAGCCAAGCGGGAGACTCAACGCCTTCACCTGGGATCGGCCCCTCCAGCCAGAGTTCACCTACGCATCCAATGGGCGATAGGAGTGACGGATTTTGTGGATCGCATACCCAAGGAACAATTGCTCGTGGATAGGTCGATCCTGGCTGTACAGATACATGTGCTTGCAGTTTTGAAGCATTCAAAACCAACGGAGGCGTCTGGTTCCACTGCCAAATTCTGTTCAATTCTGCTTCGGGCAAGCAGGATACCTCATCCAGTTTTCTTGACAGGCCTTTTGTCAATTGAGAGCAAGCCACTTCAAGCTGAACAAGGATGCGTTCCATCGTAGCAACTTCGATCAGATTGCTGTCGAAGTTCGCGCAGACTCTCAATCCCCCCTTGCGGGTCCCGAAAGCAACCATGAGTGGGTACGGATTGAAATGTAGTGCTTCGCGTACGACATCTCCATACTCAAACCCAAGCTCGCTCCCAGCATACTCTGGCTCTGGCTGAATCACCAGGCCTGTACCTGCTTCAGACGCATGTTGGGCATCTTTGCTGACCTTTCGGATATTCTGCCAGCCCATATGCTGGTATGGTGTACGAGCCAAAACACTCTGCTGGACAGTCTGGAGATATGACTCAATCGTTGTCGAACGATGGATTCGAATGCGTACAGGAACAGTTGCGATCAATGGACCTACGATCCCCTCGACTCCAGGGAGTGGAATATCTCGACCAGTCAGTGTCTCGCCAAAGAGAACGTCGTCGCTGCCTGTGTACTGTGATGCCACAAGAGCCCAAGCACCACGAATCAATGTCGCCACTGTAAATGGTGAACCAGCAGCCGTTTCGAGTGATATTTTATGCTCAAGGAACGAATCAGGAGTCGCCAAATAATCCCTGAATGGGAGACGCGGGAATTGTGGTCCCACAGCGCCATGCAATTCCCGTCGCCAGAAATCCTGCATCGCCACTTTGTCTGTGTCCTGGACGTACTTGACGAAGTCTTTCATCTGGGCTTGCAACTCAAAAGGCTGGTTTTGTAAAGCATTGCTCACATTTTTCAGCACCAATGGTTCCGACCATCCATCGTAGAGAACATGATGAACTGTCCAGACCATGTATTGCTTTCCGTCGGAATTGATTATGGCATACCGAGCGAGGTCTTGCCCAAGCTCCATTCTTTCCAAACGGTCATCTTCGAGGTATTTTGCCAAATCAATTGCGGTCCTCCAAGACACGCTTCTCTTGAGGACGACCTGCTGTAGACCAGGTTCTGAAAGTTGAGCCAAGCGAGTCCGTAAAATGGGAGTTGCTGCAACGACATCCTCCCATGCTTTCTTCCAAGCATCGAGGCTAACTGTCGAGGGTATACAAGCGACACGTTGAGCAATGTAGGCTTTGCTCGACCGAATTGAGAAGGTGAACAGAGATTCTTGGGTAGGTGTGCACGGATGGATATCTTCTACGGCTAACGGATCTGATCCACACGCTTGTGCTGCTTCGATACATGCGCTCTCGACATCTTGAGATATCATGGAGAATGCTTTTGTTTCTGCTTTAGTCTCGGGATTGCCGACCTTGACAGTGCTTGCCATCCCTTCAAGTGTAGGATTACCGAATGTACTGGTCACTGAAAGGTCGAGGCCTTGCAATCTGCAGACCGACACCAGTTTCATGGCAGTCAAAGACTCGCCACCAAGAGCGAAGAAGTTGTCGTCTAGCCTAATGGTTTCCGGATCGATCTTCAATGCCTCGCCCCATCCTTGGCGTAGTCGCTGCTCGAGCTCATTCAGCTCTCGAGTAGGAGTGCTCGATGAGTCTTGGTCGAGCTGCCTCAAGTCCACTTTCGCTCCGAATGCTCGCAGTCGTTTCCTGTCCGTCTTTCCTGAGATCAAAACAGGTATGTAGCTCGGTGGGATGTACGCATTCGGTACCATGTATCGTGGCAACGTCTCTCTAACGTCTGCATCAGCTTTCGCCAGTGCGAGGCGTAATTCTGCGGACAATTCTCCAAGCTTCAATTCATCATTCGCAAGTCCCTTTGTAGATTGAGGTGCGATGAAAGCTACCAAGGCTGGCTGTCCTCCTGTTCCCTGAGGCGTGATAACCTCTGCAATCACGTTCACATCTGCGGGAAGTCTCGCTTTGAGTTGGCTTTCAATTTCGCTCAGCTCAACGCGCTGTCCACGCAATTTGACTTGCGTGTCTTGTCGTCCAACAAATACGATATTTCCAGAACCATCGGGATCATACATGCCAATGTCTCCAGACTTGTACAGCCGACCCCTTCGACCAGGGAACTTGTCATGACCAGCAGTAAGCCACGGCGGATCAACGATAAACGCAGCTGCCGTTTTTTCTGGATCATTCAAGTATCCCTGTCCAACAATCGGACCCTCAACAAGCAATTCTCCCACAGCACCGACAGGCATCAATCGATTATGATCATTCGGATCAACAATCCAGATTGCCGCTCCATTACCAGGTCCGATTGAGATATAATCTCTGCCAGTTGCGGCGCTGCTATTTACTGTACATCCAATCGTACATTCACAAGGACCATATCCAATGATGATCCTAGTTACTTGACCCCAGTAATTAACATCTCGTGGCGAAGCTGCTTCTCCTCCAAGACCGAGTCCACTAAGCGAGGCAATAACATCTGGTTCCAATATGCGGGCGACAGAAGGCGTTAGGCCGGCATAATTGACTCGCATTCTTCGCATCGCTCCATTGATATCATTCAATCGATCTTCGTCTGATGGGATACAGAGACATCCGCCGTTGCCGAGGGTGAGCAGCATACTGTCGATACTGACATCGAATGCGTACGATGCGAAATCCAGCACTCTAGATTCCTCCGTGTATCCGACAGCTTTCGCCCTAGGAATCGCGCTACTTGTATACGTCTCATGGGAGATCTTAACACCTTTGGGTGTGCCTGTACTCCCAGAAGTGAAGATGATGTACATCAGCGCATCAGATGGGACCTCTTCCAGCGTAGGTAACTCCTCGTCTTTTGCGAACGCTTCTTCATCAATGATCAGCATCTGTCCTTCCGACAATATCTCTCTCGCCAATCTTTCTTGTTTCCGCGAGCACAGAATCATCTGCGCGCCAACCTGGTCCCGCATATTCTGCAGCCTTGCGACTGGAAGTGACGGATCCATCATCACCATTGTTGCGCCAGCTTTCATCACTGCCAACACAGCCACAATTGTCCACCTTGACTTTTCAAAACACACAGGCATGAAGTCGTGCAACTTTACTCCCATATCTCGGAGTCTTCCAGCAGTAATACTCGAATATCGATCGACTTGGGCATAAGACAAATCGCCATCCCATGATGCGATTGCTGTCTTGTCTGGATGCGATGCTGAGCGAGACGAGATCATCGTGTGCATGCAGGAATTGTATGTTGGTGGTAGCGGTGATGTCCAGCTCCAGATCGAGGAGAGATCGCTTGGTGTTGGACTGAGAAGTGACGATATTGTGGCTGTTGGTGAGGAGATACAGGCGTGTATTGTGTCGACCAGTGTTGATATGTGATGCGAAATTGTGAAAGGGAGCATATTATTGGGATATCTCACCGTTCGTATCTCAAGTACGCCAGCTCCGAAGCGGGTTTCAAGTTGCAAGCCCTTCAGAGTGAGCACTTTGTCAGTCGTCTAGAGGATTTCGCTCACCTCTTTCTCTTCATTAGCCAACGAAGTACTACTCAGCAGTAGCGAAACATTCGTCGCCTTTCTGTTCCACGGTGTAACATCCAGAATATACCTCGAAATCGCCGCACTCGCCTCTTCAACCGTAGTTTCAAGCCCCGGCATTATTTCCTCCATCTTCAGACATCGCATCTCGGTTTCTTGCTCCACGCCATCTTCGCGAGATACATATGTCCAGTCGAAGTTCACAATTCCTTCGCGTGTGCGGAGGAGAACGATGAGCCAGGACAAGAGAATGACTTCTTCGCGTGTGTTTGTTGGTGTTGGATATTCACTTGCAGCTGTGAGCCCGTGGATCTCGATCGTTCTGGCGGTTTGGATGCTTGGAGATTCATCTTCTGGCCGGGTAGCCAGTTCTTCGACTTGAATTGAACCCATGATAAATGCAGTACAGGTTGTTATTTTTCTTCCTTTCCAGGTCTTTACAATCGTTTCGTTTCGTTCGTTTCCTTTCAATTCAAGTTCCCGCAGGCCAATTGCAAGCGCAAAGCATCGTACATATAATCAAGCATCTATTACACATCAGTCGGTGGCATACTCTCACTCGCCAACCAAAATTCAGGGCGGCAAGTTTCCCAGTTTCCAGATGGCCGTCGTGAAAAGCAAACATAACCAAAACATTGGGACTTACCAAGCAGCAACACCAATATCTATTCCTCCAAAAGCAAATAAAAACAAGTTCCCTGATAATAGCACAGTCAAAAGCGGGCAGCTATCACCTAGCTTTTTTCAAGTAGCTCCTCCATCCCAGCGGTCCTGTCCTGCATGAGGGAATGATGAACCGCTCCGATGACATCTGACAAGGACCCCTCACCACGATCCGCAGTACCACCTCCCTACCTAGGTAAGTACCGATCGATAACTAGGCTACCTTGCCAACTACCTTGGAGGTGGGTTGAAACTGCATTTCATAGCTGTTAAAGCAGCATTGGATCGTCAATCCGCGTAGACTACCGAGCTAGACACCCGAGCCGGAGCGGACTCCACTGTGATGCTGGGAGGGATATGCTGCATACGCATTGGTAGACTATTTGTGATCCTTGTTACCTGAGCCCTTTACTTATTTCTAACCCGCTTTCTATTTTACGAGGGACTTGATGACAAGAGTGCGAGATCGGTGGCGGGTAGAGACGGGGGCATTCTTCTTACTCGGTGGCCATTATCAAAAGAAAGCCTTCTATACTTGGTATCCAAGATCGAGACCGACAAAAGAAACTGTTGCCGACTCACAGTTCGGTAGTGAAGTGGACTCCAAATGCATGTGGGCCGCCAGAAGTGGAGCGAGTATTCGAGTTGCCCCTCGTCCCAAGTGTACCAAGACGTCCTTGAGAACACTTGGAAGTTCGCATAGCCAGCTGCACAGTCACCAGTGGGTCTCCCACGCAATCCTTCCACGTCTCGCAGATCGAAGCTAGACACCAATCACTAAAAACAAATCACCAGCAAAACCGTCGATCAAGAAACATGTGGACTTGGAAAGTGCGGATGCCGAGCAAAGCGGGTAGGGCCTCGGCGCACGGCAGAAGCGGATGCACGAATTTCAGCGGGATCTGATAACTTAAAAGATTGATCTAATCAGATTAGATGGCAGGCATCGATTGATGGAGGCAGGGAGTGTGTCCAGAGAAGGAAGCTCCGGTGCGTGGCCGATGCATGATGGAGGAGGGATGGAGGGGTAGTGAAAAATTCTGCTTGCTTGGCGTGAAGGGAGATGTTTTTGGAGAAGTGGAGATTGCAGGCTGGATGCTTCGAGGAATGTAATTCGAGGCAATGACGGGGCCTGACAGAAGGAACTTGGAAGATTTGTCTTTCGCCATATTCTCTGCTGGTCGAAAGCCCGATTATGCTCTCCATCCTCTGAATCTTCGGAGTATCTGCATTGATTAAGGATCGCTAATTTCGAACGGCAGAACTGCGTATACGGTACCTGCCACACCTTCAGATGCGCTTCTGCAGCCATCGTGAAGATGGAGGTTCGCTGTTGCATCCCTAGGCATCATGCAGCCGACGGCATGCATCCTAAAAGTCAAGAAGAAGATATCGAAGACGGGAGCAAATAAACGGCATCCACATCGAACCACTTTTAAAGTGGACGCTCCCTGCAGGCGGCACGAGCGGCATCATCTAATCAGATCATCTCATCTTATCAGATGACCTTTTCCCCTGGTCAAGAAAAAAAGCAAAGCTTGTCGGGAACACAAGCTCACCGAATGATTTTCTTGGGAAAAGATGAGCGGTGCAGAAGCTTGAATCCCGTTAAGCAATCGCGCGTCTGTCTATCATCGATGGTCCCAGCATCCCAACTTGCGGAATTTCAAAACAAATGTTCGGTCCACCAGCAATTCTCGGCTCAACTTCAAATCCAGTCTGGCGCGTGAAAATATCACATCTGATTAGATAAAAAGTTACCCGTTTCTAATAGCTCCCCCACATGGTCCATTCCCACCACCAATGGACGCAACCGAACGAGCCGTCCCTACTTGTTGGCGTGTCGTTCTCGGGAAATACTCTTAATCCGTGCAGAGCCTATGAAATACAATTGCGGATCGCCACAAAAGCCTCATCACATCTCGACAAACCAATAGAAACTAAAATTCAAACCAACAACCAGCCTCGTTTGAATTCTACGGATGGAGTACTACAGATCCCTGGATTTCGGTCCCGATCTCGGATGTCCATTTCCTTTTCTTCACATGGCTTTGTTGGTTACCGACGGCAGGAAATCATCATGCAGTGCAGTGGAGCTCGTCCCAATATTGTCGATGGGTCTGCTATCGACCTACTGCGTCTTGTGTCGCCAAGTCTGAGGAGTACTAGTAGCTAAGCTCCCCTGCCTTTCTCAAAGCTTTGCTACTTCCTTCACGATTGACAACATCGACGAAACAGCCATGTCAGCTTCAACTTTCTCGAGATTCAAGCCGGATTTCCTTCGCAAGAAGGAAGAGCCTGCTGCTGTTGCTATGTCATTGCCAGCGGACGACAAGAGTCCTGCTACTGTCAGTGATGGTATTGCTCAGGCTCAAGAGCCAGCTAGCGATGATCCCGAGAAGGATGTTGTTCCTGCTGAGGATGCTCAACGGGGTGTTCAGCAAGTTGAAGCTGTCACTTTGACCTGGACGAAGCCATACCTCATTGCCGTTTTCTTCAAGTAAGCTTTAAAATCATCATCGAAACTCCAGAACTGACTGGCTGCAGTATGTGGATGTTGTACTTTGTCAACGCCATGCAATCGTCCATTCTGTACAACCTCGTACCTTTCGCAACCAGTGCTTTCGAGGCCCATTCCTTATTGACCGTCATTTATATTGTTTCCAACAGTATGACTGCAGCCATTTACATCCCACTCGCCAAGATGTTGGATCTTTGGGGTCGTGCAGAGGGGTTCCTTCTCATGGTTGGATTTGCGACCTTGGGAATGATTCTTATGGCTGCAAGTAATGGACTTACCACTTTCTGTGTTGCTCAGGTAAGACTCTCACTCTTGAAGCGTTTTTCCGCTAATCAATTAGGTTTTCTACTCCATCGGATTCGGAGGGTTGATCTACAGTGTCGATGTCATCACAGCCGACGTATCCAAGCTCAAGAATCGAGGTCTGGCATATGCTTTTACCTCGTCTCCTTACATTATAACCGCCTTCGCAGGTTCCAAGGTCTCAGATGAGTTCTACTACAAAGTCAGCTGGAGATGGGGATTTGGTGCCTTCTCAATTATCCTGCCATTCGTCGCCGCTCCTCTTTTCTTCATCTTGAAGATCCATCTCAAGAAAGCGGAGGCGCACGGACTTGTGGTTCGTGAACGCAGTGGCCGGTCTTTGCTTCAGAATATCTGGTTTTATGTCCAGGAATTCGATGGTAAGTCTTTTGTTCGTTCCAGAGAATCTGGCTGACTGTCCTAGCCCTCGGCGTCTTCCTCTTCGCCTCCGGCTTGACAATCTTCCTCCTTCCCTTTACTCTAGCAGATACCGCACCACACGGCTGGAAATCCGGCTACATAATCGCCATGATAGTCGTCGGCTTCGTGCTTCTCATCCTGTTTGGCCTGCACGAATCCTTCCTCGCCAAACAACCCTTCCTCAACGTCAACCTCCTCACAAACCGCACCGTCATCGGCGCCTGCTCTCTCTGCACCACCTACCAAATCTCCTACTACTGCTGGAACTCCTACTTCTCCTCCTTCCTCCAAGTCGTCTCCAACCTCACCCTCGCCGAAGCAGGATACGTAGGCTCCACCTTCGACGTGCTCTCCGGCGCCTTGCTTCTCGGCGTGGGGCTCCTCATCCGCAAAACCGGCTACTTCAAATGGCTCCTCTACTTCGCCGTCCCGCTGTACATCTTCGCGCAGGGACTCATGATCCACTTCCGCAAGCCAGATCAGTACATCGGTTACATCGTCATGTGCCAGATCTTCATCTCCGTTGGCGGCGCCATCATCATCATCTGCGAGCAGCTCGCCGTGCTCGCCGCCTCGGACCATCAACACGTCGCAGCTGTGCTGGCCCTGCTCTACGTAGCGGGCAATATCGGCGGCGCGATCGGCAACTCGATCTGTGGTGCTATCTGGACGAATACGTTCCCTGGGGCGTTGATGCGCTTCTTGCCTGAGGAGGCGCAGGCGGATTTCGATACCATCTATGGGGATCTGGATACACAGTTGAGTTATGCCGTGGGGAGCCCGACGAGAATTGGGATTCAGAAGGCGTATGGGTATGCGCAGGAGAAGATGCTGATTGCGGGGACGTGCATTATGGTCCTTTCTTTCTTGTGGGTTTTCTTGATTAAGAATATTAATGTTGCGAAGATTTCGCAGACGAAGGGAACTGTTTTCTAAAAAGGTGGTTTGATGAAATGGGAATACCGTACCAAGAGTTGGAATGATGATCCGATGTCAAGGGATGAGATGGACCGAGAACGTCTCACATATCGACTTAATGTCTCGTCGTAGCTAGATCACCAATGAATGTCGGTATCATGATATTTTTTCAATTATGCAATACTTTTGCTTATGAGAAGAGAAGTGATCCCAGCTCTCTCGACAACAATGCAAGTACCACTGCTCCCACCTATCTACATCTTCGCTGCTACTCCCTCACCACTCTCCATCCCCCTCCGATTTCCCAAACATTACACAGCTCCAACCCCAAAATCGAACCCTGCATTTCCATGAAACTTCCAGCCCGATACGCAACCCCCATGTGCTAGGTTAGACGTCGAAAGTTCACATCGCCGATCGCTGAGAAATCACTCGTCTATTCAGTTCTGAGTTTCCTAAAGTCAACAAACATTATCTCACTCTCTTCTCTTCCTCAACTTCCTCCTCGGAACAGAGAATAACAGAAATGCTATAGTCTGAGATGGATTCAAACCTGTGTAATGAACGTGCAAGTTTTCAAAATTGGAGTCGAAACTAAAAGTCAGGTTTGTTTTGCTTTACGAAGTCGCTCTGTCGGGCAGGCACTGCGATTGACCAAACTACTTACCTATTCTGGTAAGGTGGAGGAAAGAAAGAAAAAAAAGGAAGAGAGAAGGCTTCGAGTTAATTTCAAATCGAACGATTCTTGAAGGAAAAATCTGCCAGACTTCCCAGAAGGTGGAAGATCATGCGTGAAGTGTTTCTCAGATTGCCTTCTACAGGACTCGACGCATCTCTCGGACGCAGATCAACTTTTTTGCAGCTACGACTCTCCAGGAGCGACACCTTTTGGATCAAGGCATATTATTGATAGTTCTTGGATATCCTGGATATAATTCTCTACATCTGAATCCAGATTATAGGAATGGCGGTGAAGTGTTCGAGGCGAAGGGAATGAAAGTCGCATCTAAGCGACCTGCGTCTATACCGACTACTCCAAAACGATAAAGGAGGACAATACATTGAGTATCCTTTTCGATCGAGGTAACTACAAAAGCTCGAAGCCCCAGCAATTGAAATCAGTGCAGCCCGGTTCCCTTCGAGAAAAGCAACCGACACCGACACCTCCAACGCCCCTCCACTCACAATCAAGTCAATATGTCCTGATCAGTATCCCACCTTCCTCACAATCCCTGCCTTCCCAACCACTCATTAACCATACCAAATCCCTTCCCAGCACTATAATGCAACTGCCAACAATGCCCAGCATCCGACACAACCAGCCCCTCAAACACCATCGCCCTCGGAAACAACTCCCTACTCTTCCCAAGATATCCCGTCCTTGGATCCCCGCACTCGCTCTGCGTCCCCAGCAATCCCCCAAGCAATATATTAATACCAAGCACATTACAGAAAATCGCATCGTGCTGTCCGGTAGCCACCAGCACACGCCCCGCATACGCACCCGCGGTATTGACCCCAAACGCCAACGTCGCAGCCTCGCCTACTGTAATGGTCCCTCTGTTCGCAAAGTCGTAGGCGAAGAGCGAGGAGTTGTATGTTTCTGGGGAGGAGAAGAAGAGGGCGCGAAATCCGGGGAGAGAGGAGATGGTTAGGTAGCCGAGGGGAAGGGACTTGTACCGGGGAAGGGTAAGGGATGCGGGGAGGACGATGGCGGTTCCGAGGACGGTGGGGATGAGCGTTATGAAGGTGGAGGACCAGCCGGTTAGGATTAGGGAGGTTGGGTCGGTGGGGTAGAGGGTTGCGAGGGCGTTGCCGACTGTTTGGGTTGGAGATGTTAGTGGATTGTGTTGATAGGTGGGATTGGAAAGGGAGGGGAAGGTGATATGGAGGAGACGTACTGATTGAGCCATAGCTGTGGCCTACGTAGATTAATTTGTTGAACCTCCTACCTGCCAATGGAGAAGGCAGTGTTCCAGCGCGGAGCTTTAAGATGATCTGATGGATTGTCTCGACTTCAACGGGATACCTGGCAGTCATGTCAGCGTATTCTTCTCCTTGAAGTGCTGGAACAAGAAAAAAACACTTACTGCACAGCGAGAATAGGATCAGGATGTGACGAATCTCCATTCCCAAGTCGATCGATAGCAAGTGTTGGATAGCCAGCTTTGGAAGCAGCAGCTACCCACGAATACCGGTCGTCAAAATCATCACCCGTCCAATCTATTCTCCATCAGCAACAGCTTACTCTTCCTCATCCCCTCCCAAAGGCACAAAATCAAGGAAATGGCACTCACAGGTCCTAGTATAAGTAGCACCATGAACAAGCAACTGCACCGTATCCCTCCTACTCTCCACCAGCATCTCCGACTCGCAATAAGTACCCACGATCGTATACGTATCTGTGATCAAGGAATCGAAAATCACGGCTCCTAAGGCGCCAACTATGGAGAGCAGGGAGGTGGTCGTAAAATCAGGTGGAAAGTGGGCGTTGCGGGCCGTGACTGAGACGGGGATGGAGAGTGTCGTACAGGTTGGAGCGGCTAGGATGAGGTGGAGGAGGGGGAGAAGTTGAAGAAGTATGGTGAGGAACATCTTTGATGTTGAGAATCGTAGTTTGAAGTATCGAGATGTTGATGTATTGACCTTAGAGGGATGGTAAGCAGGACGAGGTCAAAGGAGATTCGAGGCAAAGTGAAGTGAGGTTGTTGACGTCGTGCTTTCGCGTAATTTTGTCCATCGTCAAGTCCAACCGAAGATCGGATGGACTTCTTGCTAAAACCAGATTAAGCACAGCACGACATTGGAAGTACATTTTACCAAAAGGGCAAGAGAAATATCGGAAACGTGCTGCGAATCGGGCGTTACAGATGCGGTGTTACGGATGATCTCGATTCCTGCGTGGGTTGTGGGAACAGGGCTTAGAGGAATGAGTTCAGCTTCGAATTGGTTCCGTTTCCATGAAACGAAGATGCTGTCATGTTGAACAAGGGAGCAGATCAAGAGTCTGTAGCTGCTACCATATCTTGATACCTGTAAATCTTGGGTATGGCGCATACAGAGTTCTTAAATGGCAGTTGATTCTCAACTTCTCTGCTAGCCTTCGAGTTCTCTGAGGGCGTGGATCCTCACGCTGTGCACTGCGACAGATGCAGGTTCCAGAGACTGAGGTACTACGAGCTCATTCTTGATAGAGATACCTTCTAATACTTTATACTGAAGACTGAATTGTGAACCTCGGACAATGCATGTTACAAGAGCAGTACGAAGTAACGTGGGACAGTGTCACAAGGCTCGTTTGCGGCTTCCTTTTCCTTCTTGTACATTTGTTTCTTGGATTGTTGCTTCATATGTTTTCGGAATACTTGAGAACTCATCAGGCCAGCACGGATATTGCTTATTTGGCAAAGCATACTGAAAGTGCAACGTTCAAAAATACCGGCTTGCGTATTTGTAAAGGCGGCTGGTCTGACTATTTATATCTCCGTACCAGCAGTTCCTCGGGCACGGAATTTTTGCTCGCAGCTTCAAAAATGGAAGCAAGTACCCATTTTTCATCAATTAAAGTAGAACAGTTATTAGCAATAATGAAATAAGAGGAGGAAAAAATCCGGCTGAACTGTGCAGCGCAACCCAGCGCAAAGCAATACGAATCTCGAGGAATGCAGACATAATAGAGACACAAGATAGTCAACTAAAAGCCACGGATGTTTAATAGGAAAGTCATAAAAGTAATAGAGGGCATGAAAAGAGAGGATGACATCGCTAGTAACTTGGATAGTGTTTAGTTGCTGTTTTGTCAACAACATCAACAATCCTCCCTCACACCTTGAGCCCAACCGAAGCTCTGCTGCCAGGTATCGAGCCGTTCGAATTTCTGTCAATTCCTTTCATATTTGAAATGAACAGTTAAAGACTTCAATGTTCTGTCTCGTGCGTTTAGCCCATACTTTCCATACTCAACACGATCCAATCGAAGCTTCCCCCCTCCCCTTCCCCCAGATTCCCGCATCGCCAAACCTTCGCTCGAGTGTGGACGTGGAAACCCTTCAGCTCGACTCACGTACTTTAGTATAATTTTGGCTTTCATTCATCGATCGTTGGGAAAACTTATTTTCTAATCCTTCAAACGGAGGCATTTTCGAAAGCCATCTAAGCGTCGGTCCTTTCTATGAAGCTGCGGACATTCGCCCACAAGCTTCGCAGAGGGCCCGAAAAAGCAGAACCCTATCTTCTCTCTCGTGCGAGTAAGATTCAACTTTCTCCTCATTCCTTACTCCCCTTTACTTTGCTACTAAGAAAGGTCGCCACCTTTCGCCTCTCCAAACATCCAAAGATCTTCTTCGACAAGGAAAAATACCCAGGCACCAAAAAAATAACCGGACCTGACGATCCAGGGTCACGTTTTTCTTGGCGGCGATACGATCGCCTTCATTTCTCAACGATTCGAGGATCGAGAGAATAAATAGCGCACACAAGCATGTACGCACGACCGACCGACCGAACGATAACCATGACACGATTTGCAGACCGCTTTTCTTGAAAGTCTGGCCATTTCCCGACTCAAGCTCTTCGAGGCAGATTAAAGCCTCGGATGATTTTTCTCGAATCTCGTTCCTTCACCGAAACACAAGAAATAAACGAACACGCGAGTACGAGCAAGAATTAAACTTCAAAAAAGAAAATTCGCATTCAAATCCGAATGAATTAATCAAGCCGCTTAACGTTATTTAATGTAGCTTTTCAAGATGAAAAAGTGTTCGTTTTCGGTCAAATAAAGGACCCGACTTTGAAAGCCTAAATCAGGTAGGTAATCCAGAACACTAAGATAGATAGCCTTCAGGCTAGTCAGGTACATACATGTGTTTGACGTTTTACATACTTCTAAAGATGTGCATTATTGCCACTCACTAACCCTATCAAACGAATCATGAAACGGAATCGGGATTCCACGTGGCTTCTAGCCTTTTTCCTAGAGAAACTCAATTGAATCTTCGCCCACCTATCCATCATCTATCCATCCGTCCAAACATCTAATTAAGTCACTCTCGTTAATATACTTTACATTTAAATCCTCACCGAACCACGATAGGCATTGAAAAATGGTAAAAAGGCAAAGTCGAGAGAATACAATCCAACCACCTCCCCGACTTGTCTCTTCCTCGCCGCCCCACTCACCCAGTCCAGTCCCCAAAAATATCAAGGGGTCACCATACACCGTTACTGTAAATGTTGAGATCTCTAATCCCCCGCCGCTCAAGCGAACCAATCCCCCCATGCATCTGAATCAGTTCGATCCAATCAGATACCCCAATCGAGTCAAGGGTTCCAGTTCTTTTTTCTCAGGATCCGTACTTAGGACTTGATTGGGGTTAGTGAGAGACCCTTCATGCAGATGCCGTGTCGCACCGTCGCATGTCGCACCGCCCGCAATCGCAGAATTTTTGACATGTGGGAGGGCTGTGAAGCTGAAGGGAACGTGGTTTTTCCAAGGGAATGCCAAGGGATTGAGATTGAGATTGGGCGGTCTGGAAGGGGGGATGGAATTGATTTGTGTGGGAGAGAGATAAGGTATGAGAGAATACTGCAGTCAATTGAGTCAATTGATTGACTGAACCCGAATGTTTACCTGATGAAGAAGATCTCAATTGAATAGCTTCAAATCCCCAAAAGGACAGCTCTCCTGTCAATTGAAATGTTTCAAACCTTCCAGCTACCACCCTTACCCTTTCCTATCCAAATTCAAATGCCGACCAATCTCCAATCTCAAACGGTCGACGTGGTGGTGGTCCATGCGAGAGCGGAAGGGAAAAGGGTTGAGGAAATAAATGGACCTGGACCCTAAAACCCCCTACCCGAACCCCTAGGACTAGTGGATAGCCCATTCCAACCCATGCCAATCTAGCCAAGGTGAAATTCGAGACAGATAAATTCGGATTCGAGAATAAATATCCCATCCTCTCTTCCATTCTTCATTCCTTTCGACCTCTCGACTCCCTTCTTGCTCCCCCCTCCTCCTTCACAACACCACCAACCAGCCCATCATGGCTCCTCCAGCTGCCAGTCCGGCACCAGCAGCTACCTCGAAGACTCCCACCGTCCCAGCAGAACAATTGACCCATCTCGACCTCCACGGCAATGTCTTCGAACTACCCACCTTCACCATGAAGGAAATCCACGACGCCATTCCCGCCTGGTGCTTCAAGCCCTCCATCCTCCGCTCCATGGCCTACGTCGTCCGCGATTACTTCTACCTCTCCGTCCTCATCTACCTCGCCGTGACATACATCCCCCTCCTCCCCAACCCCTACCTCCGCTTCGCCGCCTGGGCCGTCTACACCACCGTTCAAGGCTTCGTCTTTACAGGAATCTGGATCCTCGCCCACGAGTGCGGCCACGGTGCCTTCTCAAAATCGAAATACCTAAACTACACCATGGGCCTTATCATGCACTCCTTCCTGCTCGTCCCATTCCACAGCTGGCGTCTCTCGCACTCGCAGCATCACAAGGCGACGGGGAATATGGAGCGGGACACGGCCTTCGTGCCGCACACGCGCGACTCGTGGATTAAGTCGAACTTTGGGGCCAAGGCCAAGGCGAATATGGTGGAGTTTGCGGAGCTGGCGGAGGATTCGCCCATTGTTGCACTGTGGCACGATCTCGTTCATCAGTTGTTTGGATGGCCGGGATATCTGCTGTTCAATCTGACGGGACAGAAGTATAACGGAGCGAAGGGCGCGAAGATTACGCATTTCTATTATGGAGAGGATAGCGTTTTCTTCAAGAAGAATGAGCTGCCGTTGATTATGCTGTCGGATTTGGGCGTCGCGGTTATGATTGCGGCTTTGGTTGTGGCTGGGCAGGTGTTTGGGAGCTGGAATGTGATTGTTCTGTGGGGAGTTCCGTGGTTGTGGGTGAATAACTGGATTGGTGAGTTTCTCTTCTCCCTAACCCCCTCATTCCTCCACAGAATGGATGTTTTGGTACTAACAGCTTAATCTTCCAGTGGCCATCACATTCCTCCAACACACCGACGCAGCAATGCCACACTACGACAACAAGACCTGGACCTTCGCCCGCGGCGCAACCGCAACCATCGACCGAGACCTAGGCTTCATCGACACCCACCTCTTCCACGACATCATCGGCACTCACGTCTGCCACCACTTGATTTCCACCATCCCCTTCTACCACGCCGGTGAGGCCTCCAAGCACATCAAGCGCGTCATGGGCAAGCACTACATCGCAGACGTCAAGACCCCCTTCTGGACTGCCTTCTGGAAGAACCAGCGCACTTGCAAGTTCGTCGAGGAGACCAAGGGCGCGGAGGGATCCGGCGTGTATATGTTCCGCAATCTGTATAATCGTGAGGGGGAGACGCAACCGCTTGCTTTGGCTCCTCCTTCCGCTGCCCCGGTTGTGGAGGCTAAGGAGACCAAGGAGAAGAGCGCAATGGCTACGGCGATGTCGAGTTCGAGGAACTTGGATGCTAGGAGACGATTATCGCAGTCTGCTCAGTTGAGAGCTAATCTTCCTCTTTTGGCTGATGGTTAGACGATAGACTAGACGGATAGATGGGATAGACATCCTGGGATATAGACTTGTATATCAATCGCGGCTTTTGAGAGCATGGCGGGGCGATAGATTCGGACGATAGATATCATGGATAGCGAGGCATGCATGCATCTTTTGTGTAGAAGGGAATCTGGCGTTTCTTTTCCATCTCTTGTCGGAAGTCGTTTTGCTTGAGTTGGATGGTGGCGATGGCGTGTTCTTTCTCGTACATAGACAAGAATTAGACTAGACAGCGGTTCTGGGCTCTTTTTTTTGGTTGTATGTTCGTCTTGTTTCTCTGTCTGTTTATATGCTTTAGAACGGAGATACCACACACAATACAAGAGAGAATGCATACACAAAATCCAGTATTTCCAAAAGAAACAGAAGTGAGAGGGGGTTTGTGGAACGTGATGTGTGAAGTGTGAAGTGTGAAGTGTGAAGTCCAGTAGAAATAGAAGTAGAAATCAGTACGAAGGTGGGGAAGGGCGAAGGAAGGAGGCATGTCTCGGAAAAATCGGCAAGTGGTACATCAGGCAAGTGTAAGGTGGTATCGTGTGACTTAATCCCCCTCTCTCGCCCACCTCGAATCAAATTCCTTGATGATTTGGAAATCGCGGAGGGGATCTCCGCTTTATTTAGTAAAGATGGTTGTTTATTTATAGTTAGTGTAGGAAAGGGAAATGCTTGATTCCACCACTCCGAGGAATCTGGTGTGCCCCTTACTGTCTCCTTACCCCGCATTGAGGATCGATTTGCTGTACAGTATTTCGAACTTTACTTGATTAATGTGAGCAGGGAGGGAGATGTTGGTTGGGTGCGAGGGTTTAGGTTTATATTTTTATAAGCTGTAAATGTATCTATCTGCTCTGCTCGTTCGTTCTTCGTGGTGCTAGCTAGCATCTACTGCTGCTTTCATCTCTAAACTAGGTAGATAGGCATACAATTGTTTTTGACATCCCGCCCCACTCCCGGCGACTAAGTAAGATAGATATCTCTTGATATTATTTAGTTACTCACTTGCCTGTTCTTCCCTTCCCTTCCTCTCCTGTCTTTCTTTCTTCGAGAGGTCAGTATAATTGTGTAGCTGGGATGTTGGACCTTTGAGTGAAAAAAGGGGGTTTTTGTCATGGGTCTAGCTACTGCTACGGCTAGACGTCCCAGAGATTTAGTTCTGTGGGTGTAGTTGAGTGAAGGTGGAAGAACGAGATTTAGAGGATTTTGGTATATGGATATGTAGAGTGCTGATCTGATATCTGATCTGATCTGCTTCTGCTATTTCCGCTAGGTTACTTTCTAATCACCCCGCTTCTCTCTCCCAGATTTGTGAAACGTCTAAAGGCACCAATCCTCCAGCCTGGAGCCTCGTTGGTCCAGAGGACTGGGCGAGTTGAATCTCAAAATCGCGAGAGCTGAAAAAAAAAACTTCGCCTCAAACTCTATTCAAATTCGTTGAGATTGTCAGACCTGCTTGACAACCTACCAGACTTCTACTTCGCCCTCGACTTCAGCTTCGCTTTCAGCTGAAACCAGAAAGAAATGTCCTGATGATCTTGCAGCCGGATTCCCCAGCCTTGTCCGACCTCAATCAATCTCACATCAGCTCCTGCACAGCAGGATGATAATCATGTATTGTTTACACTGCATGGGGAAGGTGATAATGCAATGCACAACATTGCCGGGTAAAGAAAACGAGCAAGTGCCAAGTTCTGGGGCTGAAAAATTGTGAAGGGGAGTTGTGTAACTTCGCTAAGTTGATTGACGAATGGATGGAGAGCTGTGACTAAGTGTCAGCGTTCCATTGTGTGTTACCTTTGCTGCGAGTTTAGCGAGTGGTGTTCGGTGGGTTTAGTTAGTGGTTGGTGGTGGCTCGGATGGGTAAGTGAGGTTGGGTTGTACCATGCTTGGATATGTACTAGCTGGTTTCCCCAACCTACCTCTTCTGAAATTCTCATTTCTCGAACTCGTATATTTTTATTCCTCCACATTTCTCAATCTCTTCCTAACACTCCCTATTACACTTCGTATCTAATTTATCCACCTACAAAAAAAGGAAATGCAGCTCCTTTTCCCACCAACCCTCACCCTCCTCACCCTCAGCCTCGCCCTCTTCGCAACCCAGATCTCAGCCCGTGAGGTTCCACCAAACATCCAAACTCTGTATGATAATGTCAAGAAAGCTGGGAGCTGTAAGAATGTGCTGAAGACGGGGTTTTATGCGAAAGATGATCCGCCGAATAGTATGTTTATCTTTCTCTACTCAATTTGTCCGGAAAGGAGAAGGGAAAGACTGGTAGGATCAAAAGAGTGGAATAAGAGGTTATTTAGGTATGAGGCTGATGAAATATGATGTAGCTTTCTCGTATTGTGGTGATCATCTTTCTGAAGGAGTGATTTACCTCCAAGGAACGGGTGGTGCGTTGGCGGATATGGATATCGTACGTCTCGTCACTTTCCTCACCCATCCCTCTTGATCGTCTCCCCTCAGAATACCTCAAAACCACGTACTAACACTCCCAGGACTGTGACGGCATCCAGCATGGTCCCGCCGACGACGGCCGCTGCGATTCGTCCGAAGATACACAATCCCACACGTCCTTCGAGGACACAGTAGCATCCTACAACAAAGGTGTCTCCGGTCTCGACGCTTTTATCCACCCTTACGTCGTGTTCGGTAATGTTGGAACTAATCCCGGGTTTGTGAATTATGATCCTAGGAAAGATGGGGTGAGGGAACTGAGTCTAATGGCTGTTGTTTGTGGTGGGAAAATGGTGAGCTCTACTTCTAGCTCTCTCTGAAGATCACGGAGTTGCCCAACTGCAGTCCTCAAGTATTCAAAGGGATCTTCTTACTGATACTGTATAGTTCTACGGCATCTGGGGGGACGAAAACGGGGACGACGGTCCCAGAGCCGTCATAGGTGAGGCCTCCATCAGCATGGCCACGCTCTGCTACGGCACCACAGTCAACGGCAACAACGGACACGACGAAACAGACGTCCTCTACCTCGCTTTTACAGGTGCAGATGCCGTACCTGGCGCCAACGGAGCAAAGTGGAATGCTAAGAACGCCGTGGAGTTCGAAGCTAGTCTCGCTACTTTGGGAGATCGCCTCGTCAAGAGGATTGCTGGGACGGGGACGACGTTGACTAGTTCGACGACGACCACGAAGACGATTTCTAGTACTATGACGAGCACGAGTACGACGAGATCGTCAACAGCTACATGTACACCCTGCTCCTGGACGGGACATTGTGCTGGTGACTCCTGCTTCACTTCTTCATCTTCATCCTCATCTTGCTGTCCTATCTCCACTACTTCTCATTCAGGCGCTACCTCTTATTTTCACAAATCCAAAAAGCACACTTGAACTAAATTAAAACAAACTAAACTGACGCGGCTCAGGAGCCACTTGCTCAAGCGCAGATGACTGTGATGGTGACTTGGTGTGTACGAATGGGAGCTGTGGGGGTTGTACATGGGCGGGGCATTGTCTATGTGAGATTACCTCTTTTCGTAATCTTTAGGTTTGACTATGAGAAGGGTGGAAGCTGATGGTGATTACAATAGGTGCGAGTTGCTCGACTGGCGATGATTGCGCGGATGATCTCGTTTGTAAGGGTGGGAAGTGTGCGAATCCTTGAGAAGCTCGAGGTACGCGGACAGCAGATCGGATATGACTTCGCCAGAACTCTGGCTATTTTTTTTATCCGCCGTCATACCTACTCGTTATAAGCCGAACTAGGTCTTAGAAGTCAAAATCGCATCTATTGCACTCTATTGACCTTCATAATCAACATCCTCTTATCTAGATAATGTTCCTGGATTCCATGAACTGCTCGTCTGCAAAACATATCGCAATACTTCTTCACCTTCTACTCCATTCCATTGTGCGGCCTTTTCTCGTTACCTAGTTGACTATTTTCTTTCCAATTCTTGTTCTAATCCATCATGATTCACAAGTAAACGACTCCTCAATCCATTCCAAAAACTCGCCTAATATCCTTCATTCAGAACAGAACCACCCAACCTCTATTTCGCTTTAACTCCATTCGCTTACAGCCCTCTCTAATGACTCACTTCCAGGCTGGACCCCCTGAAGTTTTAGTGTGTAAGCCCCAATTTACCCGCTGAAGAACCAAACTCCGATCAAAGTCTCTCAGCAACACGAGACACCACCAGCTGAGAGGAATCACAGTATGACCACACAATTAAAGACAAAAAATCAAGCCAGCATCCTCAACCAAAAGGCGGAACCAGACACATCTCCCCATAAAAGCACACGACTCGACTCATTTAGCTTGGATTTGGTTTTCGTACTGGTAGTAAGAGGATGTCGACTGTTGAACTGGTTCGAGAAGAAAGAGCAATTATATATAAGTGCCCGGTCTCTTTCCTTTATATCCTGAGTGCTACGGGGAGCAGTATTGGCATAGGAGTGTAGAGACGCTTATCTCTCACTAGCAAGCGGAATAAATCGGACCAGATCAGACCAGGCTAGATCATATCAAATCGCGTCGTGTTGAAATTTCACGCCTTCAGTTGAGTCGGGAAACCAAACAATGAAGGCAGGGCAGGAGGTTGAGCGATATCTCTCATTTGTAGAAGGATGACGAAGTTCAAAACTCGGCGACGGTCGGGGCAAGAGAGGGCCGTGATCCCGGAAATCATTACTCTAGCTCATCGAGAATGAGTCGCCATCACGCCAGAGAATATTGAAATTAAGGGAAATGGATATCTTTTGTGTGATTGAGAAGTTGCTACTTCGTGTATCTGGAGGAAAAGGCTTGAGTGAACGCTGGAGGATGGATGGTAGGTAGAGAGGTGGCTGGGGACTGGCTCCTCGTAGTTTTTCCTCTGGATTTATAGTATCTGCCACTTCATTGAAAACACTTCCAGCTTCCTGCGAAACTGTGTTTACTCTCAGACTTTCCTGCATCTACATTCCCAACGCCTTGCCCTACCCATCCATCCGCGACCTAGTCCTCGTAATAACAATCATAGCCATACTTCTCCTTGAATGCCTTATTCCTCTCTGCCTTCGCCCCGTCCAACTCCTCCTCGGTATACGTCTCATACATCCACCATCCAGTCTCAATTGAAAGAGTATCAAGACCCGTCTCAGCCTTACCATGCAATTCCTGTCCGGTGCTGCTGTATTTCGTGCCTACTAGTCCAGCTATCATCACGCAATCGGTCTCGATCCCATCATCATTCAGCTTCACAGGAACAGATGCCCAGCCAGGAGGCACAGCATCAGTCTCGATTCGATGATATCGAGCGTTGTCGAGTTGTAGAACTGGTGTGGGACGGCCCATGCTGCCCATCTCAGGTTTATCACCTGGGTTGTATCCCGCCTGGAAGAACGATCTACCATCGCTACCCCAGAAACAGAATGCAGTGATCCAGCCCTAAAATCGTCAGCTCGCTCGGTCCCAAGTCCGGAAAACTTACACTCAGATACGACGGACCAGATCCACCACCCGAATAATGAGCGATCTTCTGCCAGAAATCCTTCGTTTCCTCCGAATCGGGTTCATCAAACGACTTGACAAATCGCGCAAGAACCGGTTTCAACAACCCATACCAAGTCTTCGCCTCCTCTCCAAACGTCACCAGCCTCTCCGCCTTCGTCGCCATCTTCTCCCAATCCTCCTGCTCCCCAAGCAGCGTCACAGAAGGCAGCCCACACATAATGCCACAGCCATACGAGAAGAACTTCTGCAGCGTCGCCATCATCATAATCGACGCCACCGCCTGATCCACCTTCGTCGTCGTACTAAACTGCGGTAAAATCCACTCCCTCAAGCTCGGATCCTTGATACTGCCCGCAATCATCTTGCTCATCTTGAAGCTGAACTTGCCCCAATCGACGCCGAATTTCGCCGTGCCCTTGATGTCGGAAAGATCCACGATCTCGAGGTGTTTCTGCCCGGCGTGATCGACGAACATGGAGCGGAGCTCCTCGGCGTGGGCGTTGATGTAGATGTTTAGTTGGGCGAGGATCGCGATCCAGATGTCGTCGGGCCGGAGGGTCAGGTGGTGGTGTTGGTTGTAGGCGTTTACGGCGCCGTCGACGAAGCCGTTGCGGGACGCGTAGATCTGGGATGAGGACGTGAGGCTGGTGAATGTGCTTTGGATTATGTGGTCATTTTTGATCTTGGTGTCGGATATGAAACTTCTGAGGAGTTCGCGGGCGTTGGGGCTGGGTTTGCTGATTTCTGTGTTGAGGGCGTTGGCGCTGTGGGGGGCGGGCTTGATTGTTACTGGCATGTTGGATTGGTGGGATGAGTTTTCAGATTTAAGTATTGAAAAGAAGCTTCGTGGAGAAGGGATCGATGGCAGGAATGGAGGAGATGTGGTGAAGAGTCAATTGAGGTTAGATTTGTTGTGTCGAAGAGAAGGATGCTAGGTGATATTAAAACTGTTGGATGATGTCGTTGCCTGAAATGTTCGCTTACCCCGCCTTCCTTCAAGCTGTGCCACCAAGTAGGAGATCGCAGGGGCACAACTGGGAAGCTTTACAGACAGTCTGTTAACAAACGGTCCAGTGAATCTAATCGGATCGAAGGACAGTGAGTGTGATTCGTCTTCTCTAACAGTATCAGGATTGTAGATAACAAAGTCAAAAACAAAACAAGGGCTGCGGATCTTAAGCGAGACTGAAATACAAGTGGGGCAATATATCCCCGAGCTTGAGAATCATAGATACTATGGTACTCGGGGTAATAGTTACTGCCAAGCGTTCTAGTAGTTTCTCTAGTACAGGGGGTACGACAAGGGGTCTTTACCAATGAATAAAGAGTGCTTCCACGCTGCTTTTACCTACTAAATCTCTATTCTAACCTAAAGCTTGTACTCATTACCTTTACATTATGATTCCTAAGTCTAGTATACCTGTCCCTAAACAAGGCAAACGAGAGCTTTCTCGTGACGATTGATTACGAATTCAAACGCTCTTTTTTGATGCCAACTATACTCGCTCTCAAATCTGTCTCTAAACAGGTTATACTTACGACGAAGTGTATTACGTAATTAGACACCGGCTTACTCCGTAAAAGTACAAGTGTGGAAGAAGAGTCAAACTCAATACTCCTCAACGAAAGAAGCTAATCGAATGGGTAACAGCTTCTCGACAGAATAGGGAAACTCCGTGGATTCAGATTCCTAGTATTCTCGGCTTCGATTGTGGAGAGTTTGTAATACGTACTGCTTTCAAAAAGGAAGGTTTTGGACGATTTGTTGAGAGGAAAAAACCTAGGCTTTCTGAAGAGAACGCAAAGCTTCGTCTTGCGTGGGCAGAAGAACATATCCATTGGAGCGAAGAGCAATGGGATAAGATCCTTTGGAGTGACGAGACGTGGGCGCAACCTGGAAAGCATACCCGGACGTGGGCTACACGCAAAATTGGGCCAGAAGAAGTGTATAATAAGGATTGTGTAGCTACCCGGGTACAAAAGAAGATTGGATAGATATTTTGGGGCTCGATATCAGGGAAATACGGAAGGCATAGGGGTTTATTTTGGGAGAAGGATTAGGAGACGATCAACGAGGGTTCGTACTCTGGGATTATTATCCCTATAGTCGACGAAATTCTACAGCAATATCCAGACCTACAATTTCAGTAAGATAACGCTAAGGGGCATGCTTCTGTCTTTACAAAATCGGTCTTTGAAGCTGCAGGAATAGTATATATCGATTAGCCTCCATTTTCTCCAGATTTGAGCCCAATGGAGATAGTTTGGGACAATATGAAGGATTATATTCAAGAGAATTACCCTCAGGTTCACAGCTCTTATAAACAACTCAAAGAGGTAGTACAAGAGGCTTGGGAATCGATTGCATATGAAAGGATTAGAGAGTTAATTCATGACCCAGAGAGAGGCATGAAAGCTAGATGTCAAGCTGTAATAAATGCCTAAGGCTAGTACACAAAATTCTAAGAGATTTGAATAAAGCAGCATTGCCAAGAATCACCCCTGCATTTGGAACTATTACCCCGGTGACGAAGTAGGTGCTTTAAATAGGGCAAGATCGTACGAGATATAAGCTAGTGTTCTGTAGAACAGTTTTTTTTAACATATATGATGAACACCCGATCTACTCATATCATTTTCCGCTCCAGCTCGGGTCGGGTCTTCACAGGCTCAAGTCAGATCCAGCAATCCAGCTGATACCGTATTACTGAGAAGTACCGACTGGTCTCTCTCCATAGGGAAATTAATGAAAGACATGGAACTAATCTTTAGCAATGTCAATTTCATGTCGAATAATCTACATAGCATCAAGCTGGGGTAGTGGAAAAGCTTCCGGTGTGAGGTAAATTAGAAGCCAGAGCTGAGATTATCACGAAGCGAAATATTTAACATCGATCGCTGCAAATGGTGCTAAAGGTGCATTTATGGTTAGATAAACAGAGAAGACTCTCTCTCTATGTAGCCTGGCTGGTAAGAAACACAAGACCGCGCTGAATACTGTTTTATAAGACTTGTATGTCCCAGATTTGTATGCCGGAAGGATTCAGAGCGTTCTTCAAATTCGCAGCGGAATGCAAAGTTCCTGGAGCATACAACTTTCAGTTTTCACTGGGAATAGTCGAAACTAAACCAAAGAAATCCTCACGATGTCAGATCTGAGAAACAATCTCATCTATATTTCTAAACATATAAGTGAGGCTCTTGTTATGTCTCCTCGTATCAGTCCAGTTCAAACCAGTCCAGTTCAAACCAAACCAAGCCAAAACAAGCTAAGTCTAAATCCGCCCCGCACCGCTCCGCTCGGGTCACCAAGCCGAAGCATTGAGCCATTCCATTCCATTCAACAGCATCGGCTCGACTTGCCTTTGTTCTGGATTCCAAGCCCGTCGCAGGCATAACGCTAGTGTTTCAGGAATGCAGATCGGGAAAGGGCTGCTTCAATCAGAAGGGGAGGGAGGGCAAAAGCCGGTGGATGGATGCATGGGATGAGATGTGGGACAGGTGGGAGAGGTGGAAGATGTGATTTTGGGTGATGGACCAATTAGATGGGAGGGATTAGATGGAATGGTGATGCTGGGCTTATGCGCGGTTCGGTCGTGGAGATAGCTGAATGTTTGTTTGTATGCATGATAAGGAGAAGAGAGGTGTATTAGCCCTTTTGGGAGTTGGAGGGAATTTAATGCTGAGGGGGAGGAGAATGATGAGGAAGATGGATAATTGAGCTGTTAAGAGACGGTATTCTACGACGGACGACGAAGGAACGACGGCGTTGCGTAATTTTCAGCTTAACTGGGGATTATATGGGGTAAATGAGTAGTTCCACGTCATACCCTTACAGCATCAGTTCGTCAACAACCTCGTCTTGCGCAGGGTGAAGGCGAAGTATCAATGCAAACAAGCAACAAGTACAGTAATGTACTTCCGTATCCAGATCGGAACCGAATCTTGTGTTCCGACCGTACTATTAAACACACGACACGACTCACGAGCAGGAAGGCTGAATGAAGTACGGTACCGAAAATACCGTAGCATCGCATAATACACCACACAGCATCTCGCATCTAAGCCAAACATCTACTTCATGGAATAGGCTGGCTGCATCGCGTCTGTCTGACTACCCCTTTATGCTCTCTCGCGTCGCTTCGACAATGCTAGTTGCTGTCGTGTCTTCTACTTGATACAGGCATGCTTTCGATCATCCCAACTCTTTTCAGGCCAGTTCGTAGAGTTCGATGCGATGGTTTGGAAGTGAGTATGAGAGTAGGTTTGTCGTATCGTATCGGCATCGAACCGAACGAATGGTTATGTCATACGGAGGTATCGTGCTGGTGGAATCCTGCAAGGCATAGTATTTCTGTCGAGCAGACACGATGCAATGCAGAGCAGAACGCGCACCGATTGCGGGACAAGTATTGTACAAGACAGGCATTATAAATATTTTCAGAAACGCAACGGCTCTGCTGGGTTAGGACGGACTTCTTTCTTTCACCTTGAACAAAACAAAAGCTGAGATGAAAATAGAAATTCGGTCTGGAAACTGGAGACTGGAGTCGGACTTCACAGTGTCCATAGCCGAACTTCTTGAAACTGCCAACCCGAACATCTGGGAAAGTTTGTTACTGTAGTTTTTCTTACTTTTACTTTTGCTTCCACGACCGAGCTACCGACAGACCGACGGATAAATCTGTTCTTTCCTGTTCTATTCGGGATCCGGGTTGAAGCTTTTAACTGCCTGCGATGTTTTTGATTGGTAAGCCCCAGTTGGTACCGTGGTTCGCATGTACTTCACAAACAAGAAGTCTATTGTCCCCTTCACCAAAGCAAATGCAGAAAGTGAGGAAAATGTCAAAATGACGACGGAATGAGTGGAATGTATGGAATAGATGAAACGGCGGAAAACAAAAGCTGATATTGATGATAATGCGATAAGTAGTCCGTCAATCCCGTCTGATCTAGACCTTATTCCGAAGAAGAAGCAGAAGAAGTAGATCGGTAAGAGGTAGAGTAGACGACGACGAAGTTTACGCGCACTCAAAACGATCTAGAAGCATGCCAAGAGGTGTTGGTAGGGTTTGCAATACAGTAGATCTGATGTCGATGATGAAGTGAGGGTGTAGAATCGATCGAGCACAGGAGAGGCTGACTTGTGGACGGAATTATATGAAACGGCAGTCCAATGTGTGATGTGATGCATGGTTGGTGGGTTGGTTGGGCCCCCTGCCCCTTTTCCTTTTCTCGCTCGTTCGGCTTTCTATGGATAGATATCTCATGTCATCCCAACTTGGCGACGAGTGAAGCGGCATTATGCAGCTGGATTATGTGTGGATTATTTTATCAGAGAAATGTCCAAGAGTCCTCAGAATTAGGAAGATCTTGCTATTCTTTTTACGGATGAACTCTGCAGCTGAATCTGGAGCTGCAAGGACAAAGTATATAAATAGAGAATCAACACACGAGCCTGTGCATGCAGGCCATGCCTCAACTCATGCCCAGAGAAAATATCCCGGTCAATTCGCGGATCTCTTTTCCGACGCCGTCACTCGTCCGCACACCAGAATTGTGTGCGTCGGGTCTTCTGTCCAGGGGTTCTGTTGGCATATTCCTGCTCTTGAAACACGGCCACGCTACCCGCTAACCAGCCTCGGACGGGGCGAAGAGGGAATATCCAGGATAGGGCAGGGCAGGGCAGGGCAGGGCAAAGGGGGACAGTTCTATGGTGGTACGAGAGAGGAGAGGGATAGAGGATAGGTAGGTACCGTGAGAGTGTATGAGACTGTACTGGACAAAACTGGAGATGAGAGCTCTTGTTCAGCATCACATGGAGTCCAATCCATCCAGTATAGAAGAACGCTGACAGCCTTAGCCCTGTCTTTTGTGTTGATCAACGCGTTTTCCTCTTCTAATTCTATCTATTCTTTGCTTCTAAACACGCTGCTTCTTCATCCTCTCCTTTCTATCTGTCCTTACCTCATCCCTCTCTATCCTCCCCTCCCCTCCCCTCTCTTGAGCATCCCATCCTTTCTTATCCTCTGAGTTTCTTTCTCTCACTGCTCTTCCATGTCGTGTAGACACCAAATCGTCCAGTCCATCCATGCCTTGCCCTGCTTTGCCCTGCTTTGCCCTGCTCTGTTGCAATTCATACGCAACACAAGCGAGAAGTGAACTAGCCTAGACTAGCCCCCCGACCCGCAAACCCACGATTCGTCCTGGCCTGACCCCTTCCTCCCACCCTTTCTTGGGCCCCATACCTTCATCTACTTCAACACCACACTCTCCTCCTCCTCCAACCTCTCCTCCTACCTCCCTTCCCTTCTATCGAAACGACGAACTTCGTCATCTCGACCTCCTCGTCAAGCTTCGCTTTTCCTGTATTAATGATCGTCGTCTGCATGTTGGCCAGCAAAGCATCAACAGCATCATCATCCCCTTTCTGCCTTTCCTCCCGGAAACTTTAATCGCCCAGTACTCGAACGCAGTCTCAGCGCACTCCCTTCGCCTTCGGTCGCGTCCCATCACCTTTCTCGCATTCACGACCGTCTGCAGACTCTTTCAAGAAGTACTTCACCGGATAACCGACCCTATCGGCATCATCTCATTCCCTTTTCCCTTACCTTCCATTCGATCTTCTCTGTGGCGCCGTCATCGAGTGACCTCAAGCGGCCCTTTTTAATAGATCAGAACCCTTCGTCATCGGAAATTTCCATCGAGCCCAGCCATAACCACAATCCTTCCAACGCACAACAACATACTCCTTGGCAGCTCACAGCTTTCGACCCTCGTATCGATAGATTCGAATTCCCTCCCGTCGAGTTGCGGATTCTCCGTTGTCATTGAATTGACAGACAGCCACCTATCCTCGCGATACATTCGAATACATTTCCTACCCATCTCTCGTGCCAGATTCGAGAGATCTTTGGTGGACGAATAATCTATAATGTCATCTGCAAGATCTGAACACCTTACGCTTGGATACCTACCTCCGGCGAATGGGCTCACCCGTTCAGGATCTTCGACTGCCAACAATTCCCCCACAGAACCTTCCAGCGGAAACGCTCTACGATCTCCCTTTGGATTGCCAGGTGGCTTGAATTCTGCAGGGAAGATGGCGAACAACTCGCGATCGGGGGCCGGCTCTCCATCGCACGAACTGGGTGGCAGCGCAAGCAGATTATTCTCAAAGAGGTAGGCAGGTTTGCTTGAGTTCGGTGGATTCCGACTAATGGTGACAGAGCACGAGAGATTCAGGCACAGGAGGGTCTGCCAGTCAATGTCTGGGGACCTCCAACCAGTGGAAACTCGACTCCTCTTCGTGAGAATATCCCCGAATCACCCACTGATGGCTTCCCCGATTTCGCACAACTACCTACACCCGAGAGTCTGCCGTCGACTGTGAGAAGAGCAAGAGCTGGGACAGTCCCATCTCGATTCTCTCCAGGTGGTGTTACAAATGGATTGGGACCATTGCCTTCTCTGGCGAAGACCTCTCGACCAACTCCATCACACAGTCCTTTCCAAACACCTTCTCCATCGTCGATTGGTGAAATTCCCGAACACAACGCTACAGCTAGCAATGCTGCTCTTTTGTCTCGACTCCGTGCTGGATCAATGCCACAACGAAGTCAATTCTCCAACGGTGCCGGACCATTTGGACCTTCAGTGTTCTCTACAAATTGGGCTTCAGGAAGAGAGCGTACATCTACGCTTGCAAGCATTGCGAGTGCAGGTTCAAATCAACCAAGCTCTCCAGCACAATCATCATTTTCAAGAGAGGGGACTGGAGAGAATGATATGCAGATGAGAACTTTGGATTACCTGGGATTGGCAGATACTCCACAGCCACCTCGAGCTCAATTGGCAAACCCATTCCTTGCAAATATTGCCGACATCAACAAAAACCGATTCCGATCATACTCTGTGAATGCAAAGGAGAAATATGCCGAGGAGGAAGAGGAGGAGTATGGATCTGGAAATATGACACCATACGAAGCCCAACAAGCTCAATTGCATATGCAACTCGCCGCCACCAATGCTGCTATTCAACAGCACAATCTTGCTGTTCAAGCTTTTGCCAATCAAGCTTCTGTCAATCGACCACGAGCCAGAACTGCAGGTGTTCTGGAATCTCCGACTTCCCGTCTCCTTAAGCATTACTATCCTTCGGCTTCTCGTCTCGACAGCAGCATCACGGCTTCGGATTTGGGAATGGCTGAAGCTAGAGAATACGACGATATCCCAGCTGCCGTAGCTGCAATGTCCCTCGGCAGATCAAACAGCAGAAATGATCATCTCAATCCGGAAGATAATTTGGAAGGCCCTACAAGAGCTCTTTGGCTTGGAAGTATCCCACCATCGACTACAGTTTCGACCCTCATGGAAATGTTCAAGGCACATGGTCCAATTATCTCAGCTCGTGTTCTTACCCACAAGAATTGCGGTTTCGTCAACTTCGAGCGTCTCGAGAGTGCAATGTCTGCAAAGCAATCGATGAATGGTACTGAAATTTTCCCTGGAGCTGGACCTGTACGAATCAATTTCGCTAAGCCTCCTTCTCCCTCTGGAACCCCTGGTCCTGATGGAACTTTCCCATCGCCAAGCCCTGATCCATTCAAGGAGAATGGCGTCAATGGCGATGCAGGCGTGATTTCCCGACCAGGAACTGCTCCTTTGACGATCCCAGCTCTTCCAGACATGAAGTCGGAGATTTTGAAGATTGTTTCCGAGTTTGGTGCTACTCCAGAGGACAAGATCAAGATCACCCGTAGTCTTGAGTCTGCCATTGGATTCAAGGGCTATCAATCCGAGATCCCCGCCATCCCTGAACCCTCTCACAACAGAATTCATGATGCTCCCAAGCTTCGTGATATCAGAAAACGGATCGATAATCAAAGCTGGTCACAGGCAGAGATTGAGAATATCGCCACTGAGATGCTGCCAGAGATTGCGGAGCTATCCTCTGATTACCTCGGCAACACGGTTGTTCAGAAATTGTTTGAACATTGCTCGGATGAGATGAGGGATGCTATGCTGACCGAGATTGCTCCTCATATGGCTGAGATTGGCGTTCATAAGAACGGTACATGGGCTGCCCAGAAAATTATTGATGTTTGCAAGACTCCCAAGCAGATGGGCATGATCATCAAGAACCTCCAGCCATACACCGTCCCGCTCTTCCTCGATCAGTACGGAAACTACGTCCTCCAATGCTGCTTAAAGTTCGGATCTCCATTCAACGATTTCATCTTCGAATCAATGCTCAGTCAAATGTGGGAGATTGCCCAGGGACGATATGGTGCCCGAGCTATGCGAGCTTGTCTTGAAAGTCACCACTCTACCAAGGAACAACAACGAATGCTTGCCGCTGCGATTGCCCTTCACAGTGTCCAACTGGCTACCAATGCCAATGGTGCTCTGCTCTTGACCTGGTTCCTGGATACCTGCACATTCCCCCAACGCCGTACCGTTCTGGCTCCCCAGCTCGTGCCTAATCTCGTACACCTATGTACTCACAAAGTTGCGTATCTTACAGTTCTCAAGGTTATCAATCAGAAGCTGGAGGCCGATGCCCGGGATACCATCCTCCAGGCATTGTTCTTCTCTAAGAACGACGAGACACTCGAAGCAATCCTTTCCGACCACGCGTGTGGTGCTACCTTGATCTTCAAAGTCTTGACAACACCATTCTTCGATGAGTCCATTCGATCAGATGTTGTTGAGAATGTCCGAAATGTTCTCATCAGACTCAAGGCTCAACCTGCTCAAGGATACAAGAGATTGATGGATGAAGTTGGACTCTCTACTCGAAATGGAAGCACTGGGCCTCGTGAACCATCCAGCCATTCGAACGATCGTCAAAGACCTGGATCGAATCACAGTCAAGCTCATATCGCTCCACAATACGGGAATCAATTCTTCCCTCAAATGCCACAACCTGGATTTGATATGGGTATGCAGAGAACCGACAGCATGGACTCGAATCTTGGATACCAATACGGTGTTCAGCCTCAATTGTTTAATCCAACTGTTCAGATTCCTCCTATCAACGTGCAGCAACTTCAATACCAACAATCTCTACTTGCACGAGCGGCTCCTCAGATGAACAACTTCTACCCACCCATGCAATCTGGATTTGGATACAGCAGTCCATCTATTGAGAATTATCGCAACCAGACCCCCATTCAACCACCGCAGCCTCAGCCAAGTCCAATGTTGAGTGGAAATGCATTCGGTCCACCTGGATTTGGAAATATTGGACTGGGGTATGGATATGCCGGGATGGGTATGCAAGGAATGGGATACATGCAGCAGGAACAACAAGTCAACTCCAGACGAGGAAGGGTATGTTATTCTAATCAACTGTCTGGATCTCACTAACATTTACCAGAGATGATTGTAACAAACGCTTGATTTATAGGGGTAAAAGGAGTTCATATTTTCATTTTTCTTCGGCTTCTGGTACAGGTGTTCAATATGGAAATATACATTTTTTCTCGGCTTGGGATCTTCTGCTTGCAGGATCCGGCATGCTGCCATTTATACAAAAATAAAGTCATAGGCTCAGCTCGACTGCGACGGCGGCAACTTACACTGGGCTGTTGGTTGCGGGAAATATGTTCGTGTATACATTTGCGAAGGACTGCTGTGCTGGACTGGATCGCTTGTTATATGAGTGTGTTTTGCACGACTCGTCCTGGAGATGAAGGAAGGAATGGACGGGTCTGGATTTGATGGCTTTGAGGGCTTTGTGTTGGGGGTACATGGATATGGATAAGGAATATGGGATGTGGATGTGAGAAATGGATGGACTGGAAGGAGGCATTAGATAGAAGAAGAGGAAGAAGAAGAAGATAGGAAGCAGCAATGTCAAAAAGTCATGAATAGATATTTGTCTTTCTCTTCCGAGGCGATGTGAGGTGAGCTGACTGATTGTGGGGAAGTTTGGCGGTAACGGGGAGGAGGTTTGGACAACGTCCCGGGACGTTGACTTGCTTGACGACTGCCAGGTGCCTGCTGCGCGTCGGTGGCTATTTCTGTTTGACGCCTGCCTCAATTTAAGTAGCCCCAACAAATGTCTTCATCAGGATTAGGAGCCAATCACAACACACCTCGCCTCAAGCTTCAGGAGTTCAGGGAGGGGGAGCAAATGCCTCCAGTCCGGGGAAGTCTATTTGAGATTTTGTTAGGCGTTGGCTTCACCACGCGTGGCTAAGATCTTGGACATGGAGATGGAAACGTCTGTTGACGACATGAACGTCGGAGAAGCGAGGCTTTATGGTCTAGTGCTAATTGTCGAGACAAGAGAGCTAAATTATCTTGAAGAACGTCAAGTCTGGAGGACTCATCTTTCTGAGACTTTTTCCCCCCTCTTGAGCCCTTGTATAGAATGTGCGGCCATTTTCCTGCGAATAGATGGTGCATCTGATGCCGTGCACAGCCTTTGTTGACATTGACCTTAAGCGATGATTCTCCTAGTAAACAACAGGTATGAAATAGCTGTTGGTATTATAGCCGCCATATATAACGGACAGGAGTTGTTGAAATTGCTGGTCGATTAGATACATTCAAAGGAGAGCCCACAGCCTCGCAGGGCTCAGCCTCGTCGGCACACCCCTGATATGATATGACGTCGAGGCCACTATCGCCAAAATAAATACCACGCTAGTGATTATCTCACGATCGCCTCACCTTCCTTTTTGCTTTTCTCCTTCAAGATCGATACCACCAACACCATCGCTATCACCATCACCAGCCCCAACGCCAGATCAAAATGGCGCCAGAAAGCAAAGATGATGAGTGGAAGGTGAAGGAGTACGACGATGATTACGTTGACCTCGACGAGGTAAAAGAAGCACCGGAAGATGGGACTATGCAGACTGCGGAGGACCAGACTTCTGGGAAGAGATCTGTGAAGGGGACAGCTGAGAATCTGCAGGAGGCGGAACGACTCACTTCAACAGATGGATTGGTGGAAGGAATAGAAAGCTTCTCGACCAGGGATATGCGACCAGACCGTCATACCAACGAGGTTGACATCAAAGAGGAAGAGAACGATCTCGCAAATCTCGACGATGAGGATCTACCCGCAAAGCACAAGAAGCTATCATCTACCAACACATCTCAGCGAGCCCCGACCAGTGCTTCTCAAGCCACACGAGGCGGTCACCAGAATGGTGATGCTCTTCGTGGACGAGGTGGCCAGCAGAACGCCGGTCCCCAACGAGTCAAGCCAGAGGTCGATGCCCAGTCAGTTAAGCAAGAGGGTACTGGATCAAAGCCATTGAAATCAAGCAAAAAGCGTAGTCGTGATGAAAGTAAGGGGTATACAACTTCGAATAAGCGTCAACAGATGGGATTCATCCGCGAGACGCCTTAAGAACGCGAGTTTCGAGAAGCGCAGAGTCAACTTCGTGAGGCAGAAATAGCCGCACAGGAAGCTGCTATCATCCAACAACAGCAAAGCCTTCATACTCTACATACCCAAACTGAGCTGCAGCTTGCCAGGCTTCGAATGGAAATAATCGGCGGGGCAATGTTGCAAAGTGGACAAAACTTTGCTCAAGGATATAGCCAGCCGCAGAACCAGAACTATTGCAAATCAGTTTCTTACGGCAGCCGACTTCAGAATCGGAGCTATTCCGATTCAACTTTTCGCGGCGGTCAACCTCAAACTCAGACCGAGAATTATTCTAGTTCAGGTCCTTACGGCGACCAATCCTATCGGCAACCCCATCACCTATCTCAAAAGCAGGGTGGCGTCAACATACAGCCAAGTCCCATTCAACCTGCCCAGACTGGTCGGGGAGGCGGACAAGGTGAACATGGACGTGGAGTCAGAAGTGGACGCAGAGGTTGGTCGCATCGCCCATATAGAGGTCGTGGCCGTGGTGGTGGACGAGGCCATTGAGAGTCAAGTTCACAATGGATAAGGATCTGACTAGACTCTGTCCCTAGATTAGAGACGTTCTAGCAGACCCAGTCCAAACCAAGTCCAAATGTAGTGGGGGCACTGACTGATTGACTTGCTAGATTGGCGAGACATCTCTCAGTGCCAACGTGCACTACAACATTTTACAAAGTTCTTTTTCCTTTTTCCTCAAATCAAATGTATTTAATCGTCGAAATTTCCGTGTATGACAGTGACAGACATCGTGACAAACTTGAGCGATTTTGTTCTCGAACAGGAATCAAATGCAGGAGCCAAGGAATCTCTCGCTTGACATTCAGAGCAAAGTAAACATGGAGGTCATGGGAGTTCGCCTTTGCTGCTGCTAAAGTTGTTACCGCTGTTGCCGAGACATTTTCGGAAATCAGATACTGTATTTTTCGGTTATCGTAAAGATATCACCTTCTCACTGTCGCCAAATTTTTATTTATCTCCCGCACAACTCTAACTTTCAAGTTGCACTTGAGGCCTACCCGTATCGTTCTTATCTAAATCACTTTCTTGATTACCGAGATGAAAATCCTTGTAGTTTAAGAATCGTTCTTCTTTTCTTGTTCTAAAGGGAAATTTTGTTGGTTCCCTTTGCCACCAAGAAAACCAATGTGCTGCTGCTGAGATCCTCGAACCATCGGCAGAATCTGGACTCTTGCTAATCTCCCGGAAGCCCTGCGACTCCTCGTACCGCCGGGCTCTCGAATTGTCAAAACCGAAAGTCAAGAGAGTATGCAGAAGTCACTCGTCATCAACATCACTCGTCATCAACCTCCCACCTGCGTTCCTGGCATTCAATAATGCAGTTTTCGCCGACCGAAACTTTTCCAGTCACAGACCAGACATTTCTATGCGAAATGGTGTCTACTTCCAAAAATACTTTGGTAGACTTTCTAGCTTGTATCACCACCACCATTTACCTTCATCTCAACATGATTCCCCTTCTCGCTACTTTCGTTCTCGACTTCCTCCACTCTCGCGAAGTGTCTCCCTCTATTGTTTACAATATCAACCTAGCGTCTGGCTTAATGAATTTCGAATCTGCACTCGTTCGAGGACACTCCCCTTTTCCCATGTACAGGTATCTCGTATCTGTTCCCATATGAAGTGACAAGCTCCATAGGTCTAGGCACACATTTGTCAGGACCGCAGTATGGAGTGGTAGAAGTCTTGCAAGGCCGGCTCGAGTGGAAAATTTCCGACGGTCGGTCTTGAAATGACCTTCGATCTTGACCCTTGTTAGAAAGGCAACGTTCTTTCGGCCGACAATGCTGCAGAACCGAAAGAACGAGTCCTCGTAAATGAACTTTGGCTGCCATCCCTTCTTGAATAATTGATCAATTGCTTTCGCAGTCTCTTCTATGGTCTGCGGACTGCCGTTTGGATGAGGAAGGCCAGGAATGCGCCATCGAGTTTGCCGAAACTTGGCTTTCTCCTCCGCAGTCCATGGGTATCCACAGGAAGCATCGCCTCTGGCGTCGAAAGCGAAAGTATTGCCACCATATAGGACTTGCGTGTTCTCTTCTTCAATTTGTTTGCATGTGAGCAAAAAGGTCAAACCGCTGATTGATGTCACAGCTTCGACCCTCCTATTCGCGATACGGATTCCTAGACCTTCTCCCTTCAGAATCCGGTGCTCGGTCTTCTCTTTCGTGATTTCATTGATTGTCACCGGCGGCTCGATTTCACTGCTCCGTGGCCAAGCCCCCGCAATCACGTAAAAGGCCAAGCCGGCTTACAAATTCAAAAGTCTAACCTCAAACTCGTAAAGAATTTCGATCACTCCACTTACACACCCGAAAACTGTCACCTTATAAGGATATTCTGCCAAGTCCAGATCGCATCCTGGCCTAGCTCGCTGGTACATATCCACATCTCAACCCGTTATAAGGATATCCTTCCGGTCTTCTGTTCATGCAATTGCTGCAACTCAACACAATGCCATCGTAACCAACTCAGCCCACATCATTTTAACTACAGTACGATTTGACGTACTCGCCCACTTTCCACATGCCCGTAAGGGATGAACGTTTTTTCTAGAGGTACCTTACTGTATCTACCAGTTCAATTTTAAAGTGCTTCAATTTGAAAGCCTAATTTCTGGGTAGATAACTCAATCAACCAAAATCTGCAGAGCATGAGTGCTACTCGGACTTCCATCCCTCTCTCGCAGCGCGCTGCGCTGCGCCATTACTACCAGACAACTGATCCCAAACCTACTCATTCCGCTTTGAGAGAATGGTTCAGCTCTCAATTCGGTCACGAGATCAGTCAGTCCATTGTTAGTCGAAGCTTAGGTAACAGCTTCGCTTGGCTTGATGCCTGCTTTTCTTCAGTCTCCGGATATCGTACGCGATATTGTCAATGGCCATGGCTTGAAAGGCTGCTCACGGACTGGCTTCAGGAATTGGAGGGTCGATCTAGTAGAGTCTCAAACGAGATCATTGGAGCTAAAGCCAAACAGCTATGGGAACAATCAGACAAAACCCTGGGTCAACCGACGCCCAGTTTCTCTACCGGCTGGGTTGTCAAGTTTAGACGACGACACAAAATGCGGCTTCAATCCTCCCCAGACCAACACCACCTCACAGTAACACGATCACGAGGTCGAATATCTGTTTCACTCTCACACGGTACCGCGGTGGACACATCTCAGCAATCTTCTCCCGCGTCTCTGTCCAAGTCAAAAGAATCTTCGTCTATGTCTGAAGCAGTGACAATTATCCGTTCTAATAAGAGCGCCAGTCTCAATCCCGAGATTAATTCATCGCCGACGCTTACCTTCTCTTCTGACCACCTCATTCACTTGATCCAACACAATGTCCAACGGGCCTTGATGACCAATAAGTCTCTACTTTCCTCGGCAACAGTCAAACTGGCGGCGTCGGGATCCATGGAGTTCATCAAGCAATTTCCAACAAAAATTTGTGGTGGCTTGACAATTACCCGTCCTCTTGCCAACCGACCAATGCCTGATTCATTATATCCGACGAAATTACAGATGGACTGTGCCCATACCGAGTGGATTAACTCGTTTCCTTTCCCGCGATTCCGAGACAATCTGATTACGAGAGGTGTACACTTTGTGCCGGAAGATTTGTTTTGTGCACTCTTTGGGGACATATATCCAGATTATACTGCCCCAATATTGAGCAAGAATGGATGTACATCACATTTGCTTGACTCTTCATCAATACCTCTGTTAGGTGCGGAGAGCTGGGGCATTAATATCGAGCAAACTGAAGATGAGGATGATTATACAGCTGGGCGCGAAGGCCTCATTTCCTGGGGTGATCCATGGGTAGTACAAAACTGGGAAGTCACGCCGGGGTTTCTGAAGAGTTGGGGCTGGGCTTTGGAAGGGTGCGATGATCTGATCCAAGCCAGTAATCGGTGGCGTGCATCGAGAAATGAGAAGCCAATAACTTACATGTGATATGGATAATTTAGCTGCCTAGGGCCTTCAGACACGCTATTCGATCAAACAGCCCAGCTCGCTTGTGAATTCTCTCCTTCGCGGTTGTTGTCAATGCTTTATTCTTCCTTTTCGGGGTAGGCTTGCGCTTTTGTTCGAGGATTATCTCAGTGGTGCCCATGTACTGCTGGCTTCGTTGAGACTATCTTTGCCTCGAGAGTTACTAGAATATCCAAATCTTGAGTTCCGGACGATGAATCTGAGCGGGTCGTACGCTCGACCCAAAATGCCCTATCATCTCGTTCTCTTCGCACAACTACGTTATCAATGTCGAATCCAAAAGCTAAACGATGAACTGATTGATAAATTATGTGGGGGCAAATCTCTGGCACGTTCAAGTGCCTCCAAAGTTCCCAACTTGGTCCCATTTCACGCGACCAGGCATTTCTGGCCTATTCTTCGCACTGCTTACGGAATTTAATTGTGCTAGAAAGAGTCAGTGCACACGAATATCCCAATGGTGAGCCACACAGGTCAAGCCAGTTTGGACTCTGAAAGTTGGCATGACATCTTGAGGCATCGCGAAATCGGCTATGGGTTCGGAACGGACACAGTGCCCAGCTCTTTCCTGACAAATTCCATGCTGCATTCTGAAGCAATCGGACCTTTCTAGACTAGTGTCCGTGATTGCGCAGCAATACAACCTAGGATGCCACATGCCGATGGAACAAGAGTCACGCTATTAGGATATTTGCCAAGGCCAATCCCCACGCTAGCTTACTTCCCTTCTTCTATGTTCCCTGTTATAAGGATATACCAAAGTTCTAAAAGCCGACACGATTATCAACATCCATATGTTTGCACTACAATTGGATGGAGCGATAGATTGTCAATCCTAGTAAGTGCGTAAAGTCTAAACCTGGCGCTAGTTAAACATTGGGACGTTCAGTAATCCACATATGTGTGAAAGGGATGAAGGCTCCGAAAATTCTGAGTGGCCGATGCAACAAGAATTACTTAAATGGTTGATCCGTCCTTCCTAAAGCCAAATCCAAAAGCTCGTCAGAATCAAATTTTCCTCGCAATCTTTCAGCTCCAAGTCTTCAAGTCTTTTGTTTCATCAGCATGTCCCGATACGCAGAAGTCCATTTGAACCCTAGCGGCCCAGGGGATGCCCGTCCGACAGCCCTCCAAATCATTAAGGACGAAGGCGTAGCTGGGAAGCTAGTCGGGAAAGTCATCGTTATTACAGGCACTTCATCCGGCTTAGGGATCGAGACAGCTCGCGCTTTATCCTTAACAGGAGCAAGGCTCTTCTGTACGGCACGAGACCTTGATAAAGCCAAGACTGCTTTAGCCGGGATCCTCGATCGTGTTGAACTGATCGAGATGGATAATACTTCCTTAAGCAGCGTTCGTGCTGCTGCGAAAGAAGTTCTCCAGAAGTCCAACCAGCAAGTCAATATCCTGATCAACAACGCCGGGATTATGGCTCTTCCCAAGCTAGAGCACACGAAGGATGGCTTTGAAATGCAGTTCGGAGTTAATCACTTGGCACACTTCTTGTTCTTTCAGCTATTGAAGCCGGCACTTCTTGCGAGCGCTAGCCCTGACTTCTCATCTCGAGTTGTTAACGTCTCCTCGTCTGCTCACCACGTAGCCACAATCAAAGAATCAGGAGACTACAACTTTGAGAAGACCGAGTATAACGATTGGGTGGCATACGGGCAATCAAAGACAGCAAACATTTACATGGCGAACGAGATCGAACGCCGCTACGGATCGCGAGGACTTCACGCCACTAGTCTCCATCCCGGCGGGATTTACACAGGGCTCATGCAGTTCGTCGATCCTGCGGTATTGGAAGGGATGTCAAAAGATGAAGCGTTAGCTAGGTCAATGAAGTCGCCCGAGCAAGGTGCCGCGACGACAGTATGGGCTGCTATTGGGAGAGAATGGGAGGACAAGGGAGGGGAATACCTTGCTGATTGCTCGAGACAAGTCCTTGGGAACGACAAGGGAGAGATCACCGGCCAGGGTTTTGCACCACATGCCTATGATCCCGAGAGAGAGTCCCGGCTCTGGAAAGATTCTTTGCAGATGGTGGGGCTGATGGACGATCAGTAGGTGGCGTTGGACAGGAATTATGAGGCCTTTTCCGCTGGTTCTCTTTACCCGATTTCATCTTATCAGCAGCTCTGTCTTCATAAGATGCCAGGGTAGATATTCAATGAAATAAAATGCGCATTCCTTGGTGATCACAGAGGCGCCTGACAAGCAGCACTTCATCGATCTCCTCATCGACCCTCGGAAAGGTCTCACTCGTGATTTGTCGTACCATGCAAAGGGTCACTATGCTGAAAACTCTCCCACGATCTTTGTTGGACCTGATAGAGCAAGTGTGACTTTGAATGAGTATGAACAACTCAATCCGACATTCTTCGACAGACTGTTCGATGAATTCTCTTCATGGTATTCAGACACATCAGCCGGAAGAGAGAAGATAGCTGAATAAGATTTCGATTTCCTGCTCCTGTTTTAGCAACTCATATCTTGGAACGAGTAGCCAAAATACGAATAGCTAGAACCGGGAATTAAGCGAGGTCTCCAGAAAGGCAAGAAAACTAGTCAAAAAGGAACTTGCGGCGATACCTAGGTACGCTGAAAAAACCTCAGCAGTTAAAAAGTTTTTGCTGCCCGAAGCATCATTCTAATCATATAACAGACCTGTTTCGACCCCTGCCACTGTAATGGAAATTGCCCCTCCGCCTCTATCGCAAATGCCTGGTTCTCTACCGTCGGCACATTGGCTCCTGCGAAGCCTGCCCCCAGGCCCATTCTCACAGCTTTGAACGTCCGTTCCTATGATCTTTAATATGATGAAGTAGATGAAGTATATCGGCGCCCCATAGGCAAAACGGATTTACCATTTGATTGAGCTCGATCGACCGCTCCTGCCAAAGATTTCGAGTGAACTTCATCGAAGAGCTGTTAAAGACCTCCCAGCAATGAAATTCCAACACGAGCTATCGATCACCGTGTGCAATTTTGCTTACCTTTACCCGACATTTTGAACCGGGTGAGTGAATTCGTTCGCCACTTGCAAATATTGCATGGCTGCTGCGTAATCACTGCACAAACCTTTCCCTTCGTGATTGAATAAGACATTAACGATATCAGACCGACGCAAAAGTCTTCATTAAGTATGTTTGTAACCAACTTTGTTTCAATCTCATAGAATGCAGCATGAATCCGGACCTCCCACCCGAGCGTCTGGTATCGACACCAAATCAGATGGAGCCGCTCTCAGCTGAGACAATGTCAATCTCAGTCGTAAATCCTCAAATCTATTCTTCAACCACACCGCTGTATCTATCCATCTCGTCTCCTGAAAGTCGCTTTGCCAGTCCTCCAACATTCTCTCGACATCCGCTCGTTCCGATGTTCCATCTGCAGCTGCCCACGCAGACACCAGACAGAAAGGAATATATGAAGAGCCTAGAGGTCGATACTGCATTGCATCCTGAGCCAACAGCATCATTTCAGAGGAGACTTTTGCTGCTTCTGCGGCAAGACTTAGGTCATCCGGTGAGAAGACCCGAAGAACACTTCCCATGTCCAAGATGATTGAACCGACCAAGCCGAACATTGCCTGACTGGCTGTGTATTGTTTCGTCACTGGATACATCTCCAGAGGCGTTCGAACTGCTTTGAGTGTTTCACGTGTAGTCGCGAGTCGTTTTCGAGCCATTTCATAATCCACCAGCGATTCTTGATACATGGCTGCGATCTCGACAATATATAGTTCTGGATCCCGGAAATATTTCCCCAAGTTTGCAAGACCGGGCAAAGTAATGCTGTAGGGCTCTCTCTGTTCGTCAAAGTATCTTCGCGGACCGTATTGTGTGCCATGGACATCATCCAGCTTGGCAAGGAATTCGTCGAGCTGGATTTTGGGGTTTGCGAAACTTTCCATGGCCTGAAGATCAGCGAGGTTCGGAACTGAGATTTTTGACCTACCACGGCAGCGCAGATAGTAACCAACATCTCAACTTCAAAGCTATCTTTCCATTTGTCGACAGGTGCAGCATTCAAGAAATGTGCCATGACTTCTCCATGACTATGTAAGAGATCATCCCTCCTCCCGATCCAGGACTGATTTATTAGCAGAGGATCGAGGAGGCAAATTGAGTCTTACCTGGCAGATGTCCATGAGATAGATTGCACATAAGGTATCTGGAGTGTAGGCTTTTGCGGGATCGCTCAGGTGGATTCGCAAGGTTTTGAGAGCATGACCATACTTGTTCAGCATGTCCGCGGATAGTTGCTTCGTGTGCATATACGGAAAGGATGCAGCCAAAGCTCCAACGGAAGCATCAAGAGCATCATTGGTTCCCAGTCGACGCGGGATACCACTGAGAAAGCCGCCGTAGTAAGTCAAGTCGTACCTCACATCAATGATCCCAAGCGTAGAGATGAAATCGCTGAGCAGTAAGGTACTCCCGTTGCTGGGTGGCGCGACCAGTGATGCTGGCCTGGGCTTTGGCACAACTTCCGGTTTGGTACTTTGATTCTTGAACTTGTACCTCTGCTGCCCACTGCCTATGCAGTTAATTTTGAGCCTTGCACATCTGGAGCAGGATGGCTTTAATTGGTCGCACTGTGAAATTTAGATCGCCGCTCCTTCGTCAGCTGTAGGGCTGAACAAACCTTCTTCTTCTGTTTTCGGCAAGCATCGCAACCCCGACTAGATGGAACACCAGGCATAATGAAGCGCGTGGTTTGACTCGATTCGGATGTCGACCGCGCTGTTGATGCACATTTTGAGGTGGGAATTTACCTTCTTTATAGTACCACAGCGGAGGACTTGCTAATTTGCTCCATCCTGAGTACTCGTACAAACCGTTCAAGCAACCAATGAATTCTCATGCTATTCTCGAGCAAGGCTGAGAGATCCGCCTTGTGCTTCAAGTGATGCAATAATTACTTGGCGGGTACTGCCACTGGCACAATGTGAAAAGCCTTACCTTCTGAGCTGATCTTGGCTGTAAGCATGTCCCCATATATTCAGTCAATGCTGTTGGGTTATGTCCGAGTCGGGATAATAAGCGAGACAGAGCGCAGGATGTTCCCTGAAAGGGAAAGGTGGTGTTTGGGAACTCGAGCTCTCACGCCATGGCGCAGCAAATGGTATGACAGTCAGCGATGAACAGAAACAGAAAACCACGGGACAATTATGAATCTTAGAGAAGTTAACATGATATATATAATTCTGTCTCTGCCATGCAATTTAGCATTTAGTCACAAGTTTGACAGTCACAATCTACATCAAATGAAAGTCTCTGCCAAGTTGAAGTGTATCGTTCAACCACTCAACAGCGTCTTCATCCAACCAGTTCATAAAATCGTCAAGCCAATCCTACGATATGAGTAAATATATCTCAAGACTCATGTCCTCATCCTCCGGCGGAACTCCGGCAGTCTCAACCTTTTCGGTCCGCGAGTCACCTCACCTCCCTGGTCACCTCGTCGTACATCCCCTTGGATACCCTGCAGATGTACCTCCGATATTCACAATCCTCACTTCAAAGTCAAAACCCAATGTTTCGGTCTTCCGCGGCCATCCGGATCCAGTGAACAAGATCGGAGATGCAACCATGCATACCTTCTCTTCGACGATCGATCTGAACCACCGTGGACAGACAGCAACGCTGAAAGAGAATTCGTTGTCAGGGAATTTCACGCTCGCGTCTCCTCTTGGCAAATTCAAATGGACCGTCAATCCGATCACGGGAACCGGATTGGAATTGAAAGATGGTACCGGGATGAAATTGGCTTCACTAAAATCCGCCGGCTTTCCTGGATCTGGGGAAAGGAAGTTGGAGTTGTTCGTTTCCTGTGATGACATGTTTCTGGAATTAATCGTGCTCTCGGCTATGACTGCGAAGAACTCGCAGAAGGAGACTAATGAGGCTATCGGCGAAGTTGTTGGAGCCGCAGCTGGTGCATAGAGTCCTCTTAACTTGGTATTTGTCATTCAAGCGATGGGATGTTGGTAGAGCAGTTCTGTAGAATACATATCATGAATTCGAGATAGTTATTTTGGAAATGTTTTCAAAGGTTTGTAAGGCTCGCTTCACCTTGGCGCCTGCCAAATCACCGAAAGATTCGAGAAGATGAGGCAGGGCTCTGAGATGACTCAGATATCTTGTCAAATCGGAGCAGAAGCCACGGTTCACAAATACATCTACACGTTCACTTCACCTACAATCGAACGAGAAATGAAATGATGAACGAATCGAATTTTGTTTCCAGACTCCCAAGCCCAAGCCCAATCCCAAAACTCAACGCCCCCATTCCCCTCCAAATACCTACCCATCGGACACTACATTTCTGTTTCAACTGCGAATCATTAGCCCGGATTCCCACCCGCCAGTGCAAGAAAGAGCAAAACTTACTTCCAGGTTCCTTCCCCTTCATACTAAACCTTCCCTTCAACCTATGCCCAGCAACTTTCACCTCATCCTTCAAGAACTTCATATGTCTCACCGCCTTGAGATTCATCTTTCCCCTCTGCTTGCGGTGCAGCTCGTACTTGGAGTGAATCTTATCCTGCTTCTGCCGGCGCTTCTTCAACTCCTCGTCCTCAATCTCGGAGTCCGTAAAGTCCTCCTGGACGTGCAGGGATTCCCGATCGTCAGACACGATCGACGACGGGACGGATGTGTATTGCTGAAGTTCGGACCCGAAACCGGCCCATTGCTCGTCGGTGGATGTCTCGTGGTAATTTGACACCTCCTGCTCGTAGCCTGGTGCTTCGCGAGGGACTTTGACGGGGTCTGGCTCGTCTTCTGCGTCGGATTCTTCGGATTTGGCGGTTTTGGTGTCGGCGCTTCTTCTAGATTTGATGGTGCCGAATTCGGAGATGGTGTCGCCGTTCATGCTGGTCCCTGCGGCTGTGACCTTGCCTTCTTTGATGAGCTGCTTAACGGTATCGGGCGTTTCGCGTTTGACAACTCGGGTGCGGTATCCTTCGGCCACGGTACATAACCAAGACTCATACGTCTCGCGTTGATCGTTGTTCTTGAGCCATTGCAGGTGCGTATCGTCCATTCCCATCTTGAAGCGGACTGTCATTTTGATCGTTCCGACTCTCTCGGCCTTGATCTTGTCCATATCGATGTTGGGGATATAATTTTGGGTCATCTGTTTTGGCATAGGTGTTTTGTAAACGGGAATACTGAGTGCTGTTTCCTTGTTATCGATCAAATCGGTGAGCCAGTAAATGGCATAGGCCACAGCTTTGCGAGAACCCTTGTTGAAGAACTCCAATCTGATCGGAGACTGGTAACGACGCCTGACTGGAGCGATGATGCGATGCTTTTGCATGTCGCGATGCGCTTCCTTGACTCGCATCAGATTCCATGCAGTACCTTGAGGATCCTCTTCAATCCAGCTCCGAGAGATTGTAGATTTGCCAACATCAGTATGGACTTCAATTCGAGATTTCGAGAGGAGGCCATTGCTGTCATTCTCGACCAGGACTTTGTCACCAAGGACCTCGAAAGATCCAAGATCCCAACCAAGCATGTTTCTAGGCAGTTGCAACCCGACCGATCTGAACAGAACTGACACCATAATTCTTCCATATCCCATGCCGCCATCGAGGGCAAATATTCGTGTGACTTGGGAGGATGTGCGGAGGACCTCGCTCAATTTTATTGTGATACAACCAAGAATTGGATCGTGTTCACGATTCAGACTATTTCGACAAGTGATCGTGAAGATAGCATTCCGCCAATCTCGGACGAAACGTTCTGTTTGGGCATTGAAGATTGGGTTTGAAGCATGAACTTTGGTACGGGTGCGGAATACCAGCTCGTCGTCTTGAAGAACGGTGCAGTATGAAGATGGAAGCTCGTCGCCTTCTTCGTCCGTATTCTCTCCAGTGATCTGCGCAGGTGTCCAGGGTTTGTAGCTTCCAAAACTACCCGAAGGTCTCTCCACCTCAAGATTCTCAATTTGATGAATAAGAATCGAGCATATCCCAGAAGGGAGAGATGGATCTGGAGGTGTTGTGGTAACTCCAACCTCTTGAGCAGTGGTGACCGTTCCCTTGTCATCCGCGAACTCTGGACGATCACGAATCTGCGCAGGAATACTGTCATCCTTCCCATCCGTCTTCATCGACTCCTTGAAATTTGCGCGAGGGAAATATCCAATATCCCAATACAGATGGCCTGACAGGGTCTCTCCCTTATCGTTTTTAAGCTCATCACGCCTCTCCACAATATTGTTTGCGTATTCCTTGATCAAATCCCTGAGATCAAACTCGATATTGCCAACTTTGTCATCCTTTCCAACAGTATCCGAATCCCAGAGCTCCACGGACAGTTTTTCACCTGAGGTGAGTTGATCTTGGTATACCAGCAAACAAGTCTGCTCGTTCCACGATGGATCAAGCTCTTGCTCAATGATTCTCGTGCAGTAAACCGGCTTTCCGAATTCCGAGAATGCCAACGTGATGAATGGATCACTCTTGCCCGATTTGTCTTGAGCAGGAATACCTTCTGCACGCTTGAGCTTGACGTAAATTAGACCAATGGCATCGGTCTCCTTCTTTACAGCATCTCCTTGAAGGATTTTGGACATGTCCATGATGAGAGACTTGGGAGCGACATAGATATCCAGAGCTGCGGCGATGGAGGAATTGATGAAACCGGAAATCAGTGGCAGATCAAGAACATTGATCCCCTTGGATGTCAGAGGAACAGCGGAAGCATCAATCTTTGGGAGACCCATGAATGTGAATGTAAGATTGCGAAGGAAGGGCGGATTGGGAGTAAGCTGGAATCGAAGTCGTACGGTTCCGATGATGCCGTTCAGTTCGACAAAGATGGGTAAGGGAACACCGAATAGTCCTTGGACACCGAGGTAGAACACGACTTCGAGATGCAAGTTCTTCGCTTTTCCGATGACGCCCTTTGCTGGAATGGCAGAGTACGCGAATGAGGCTTCCAAATTATCTAAACAGTTAGCAGAGTATGTCAAATGGGTTGCAGAACTCACAATACTTCATGCTGGGATCATCTTCGCCCTCCAACTCACGCTCCTCATGCTTCTTTTCCATTTCTTCCTTGCTGAGCCCTGCACCACTCGCCATTTGCTTTTCATGTCCCTTTTCTTCATCTGCAGACGGCAAAGATCGCAGAGAGAGGATTTTGAAAGGTTGATCTCCAAGACCAATAGACGAAACCTTGACATTTTGAATCAAAGCAGGTGGAACCGATGCTTGCATCACATCTTCAAGTGTATCTGCCATTGCTGCAAACATCTCTGGATTGATCAACCCCCAGACAACGCCAATCAACGAGTTCATCCATTCTACGGACTCGGGAACCAAAGACTCGGTAGCTGCCGTGGCTCTCTTCCGCTCGGCGTCCCAATTGACCGCATTTGCACTTTCTTGAATCCCTCGAAGCCAGAGGTGGATTCCCGAAGAGAGGATGACACCGGCAAATATCGATCCGATCAAGCCTTTTATTCCACCACCCAAGAACATCCAATTCAAAGCACCGAGACCGACTGTTGCAGCAATTGTAGTGTATAGAATGGTCCCTTCAAGTGCGTAGAATGATTGTTTGAGGTCTGCAATTGGCAATGGATGGTAGATGACTTGATGATTCTTCGAATGATGCAGGAGGTCGGACGTCTTGTCTGGGTTTGCTGCAGGAGGGGCGAGGTCATCCAGAACTGCTCTGTAGTCTTCTCCATCTCCTTGTGGTAGATGAGGTGGCCGAACACCTGGAATATCTTTTGGTTGGGGAGCACGCTCAGAGTTGATTGCAGCCTTTGGGACTGTAATCTTTGGTCGAGCAATTGAATCTGCGAAATCTCCATCAACATCCTGGATAACTACCTCGTTTTTCGTTGTTGGGTCGATCACTCGTCTTCGTGATGCGGCCTTTGCTTTGGCGACCTTCTCTGGATCCTTTCCGGCTGCTGCTTTTGAAGCATCGGCATTCTGAAGGTTGAGTCGTTCTGCAAGTTCTGCTCCAAGTTTTTGAATTGTTGGAACCTTGAGATGTTAGCTGAAAAGGTTGCTTATATTTGATTGAACGCATGCATACCTTGTTCCTCGCAGAATATGGCTTCATTGTTGCTGGTTGAGCGATTGAGCGATTGAAGCGTAGATGGAATTAAGCTTGGTTCCTGGGGAAGGAACCTAGCAACAACACCCAAATCCAGGTACACAAGCAACACCGATTTCAGGTCAACGACTCCAAGATACCAAATGCACTGAAAGTAAAAAGGTGCAGCTCTCGAGATGTATTCTTGTGTGTCTGTCTGTCTTGCTCTGAAGCAAGCAAGCAATTGAACAAGAACTGAATTGATTTGCGCGTTACGTTGTGTCGTCGAGCGTGTCTCGATGTCGATTGAGGCTCTTCATGACGTCAAACTGTCGATCTCATCTATCTTTGCTGATCGTCGGCCAGGATTTCGGACGGGAGAGGCCAAGTTTAGGTTTGTGGGGAAACATGACGTACGTACGTCGGTGCGGCCCAGCCATGGCAATCCAGTGCAAATGTGGTAGTGCACCCACAAGGAATGCAATCAACGATGATGAATGCCATGCCATGCAACGAGCAAAAAAGAAAAACTTCTAATTGAATCAATTGCATGAAGTCATTCAAAGTTGAGGTCTCAGGCAATTCATTCTTCACCCGGCCGGGTCGTCTGGCAGAGAACTTCTGGAGCATCATCTCGTTAACGCCATCCATCCCCACCCAAACTGCGCAACACAACAAACACAATCGTCAGCCAGCTTGAAAATCAACATCATGGCCCCGGGATCAGATCAATATAATACTGGAGCAACGGGAGGTACCATACCAGCTTCAGTCCTTCTGGGAAAAACAGACGATGTTTCAGAGATTGGGGACACTCCAAGATATTCCAATGGGGTCGAGAAACCGGCAGAGGATGCCACAGATCCATCTCCAGCGAAGCAGGGTGGATTGTACAGCACTTGGGAAGGCACACAGCCAAAAGATGATGCCAATGGCAGCGGGATTGCCAGAAAACCATTACCTTCAGAATCTGCAACTGTCCTCGAGTCTATTCCTACAAATACACAACACGCACCCAGAGATACGAGCTTGGCAACCACCAAACCACTTCCCCCAACTCCAGCAGCCAGTACTACAGACATCACAACTTCATCTACAACCAATGCCACAAATACCGCCTCCTCACCAGCCACGGCTTCAAGTAGCACCACAATCCCTCCCGCAACCGGCTCTGCAAATCTGACTGCCAGCAACATACCTTCTGCCGACGTGCCTCAAAGGAAAGAAGTCCCTCGAAGCGTCAGTGGCCGCCCTCAGCCCGTGGATCCAACGCCCTACGGCCAAGCATACTCCGCTCGAAATCCACCGCCCACTGTTGAAGGATTTCGCGAGAATGAGAAGAAAAGACAAGAGCAGTCGAGACAATACTTCGCTGAGGGAGAAAATGAAAAGAAGGATGCAGACAAGCCAGCAGCAGCTGATACAACTGGACACGAAAACACAACCAAAGAGGAGGATGGAGCTCGCGCTGGTGCGACGGAGGATGTCCCAATTGGAGCAGAGAAGTCGAATGTTCTCTTCCAACCAACTCCAAATGTCGATCTCACTCAAGCATTCAAAGCAATCCACAAAGATGCTCTGACTGTCTCGTACGTGATCTGTGCTGCTGTGGTTGTGCTGGATTGGCTGTTCATTGGCGGAGGTTGGAAGGGATTGTTCAAATCTCTCTTTCCAGCCGGTGGTGTCGCTGCTGGTGTTTACTTTATCCTCATTAGTGCCGGAGATAGTGCCAGCAGTCGAGGAATCGAACAAGCCGAACCAAAAGTCGAGAAGTTGAGATATGTTCCAGAATCTGTCGAATGGATGAACAGTCTGGTAGGAACTCTGTGGCATACCTTGCAGCAAGAATTCTTCGACGGAATCGCTACTCAAGTCAACGATACCATCAAACCGCTGATTCCCGAGGGAATACCGGTTGCTGTCAAAATTGCCAAACTCGGTCATGGTGCAGTCCCAGTCCGAGTATTATCAATGCGATCACTTCCAGACTCGGAATTTGGTGATTTGGTCCCATCTCATGGCGATCGTAGAGATGGATCACCAGCCGACAGAGCGAAACGCGACCAGGCAATCGAAAGGGAACAAGGAGGTGTATTCTACAACCTCGAGATTGCTGTTGCATACCATGAAGCTCCTCTACGACCTAGAACCGATGCGATGCATGTTGACATTGTGGCAATGCTTGGACCAGTACCGCTTCCAATTTTCGTGCAGGTCAAAGAATTCGTTGCTACACTTCGAGTTCGACTACAGATGCACCCAGATTTACCATTCTTGAAGAACATGACCTTTGCCCTGACTGAAAACCCGAAAGTCAACACGGCCGTCTCGCTTGGTGCCCCTTGGGCTTTCGACATTCTCAACCTGCCCCTCATTGGCACGACTCTCATCTCACAAATCAATGCTGCAGCCCAGGATTTCGTCCAGCCCAAGTCCATGAGTCTCGACATGACTGTTTACGTTGGTGGATCAGACCAAAAAGAAGACACCGAGGCCATTGGAGTTCTTTTCGTCAAGATCCATCGCGCCCGAAACCTCGCTCGTCAAGACACCAGAGGGCCAGGTGCAGATCCATATCTCACAATCGCATTCAGCAAGTACGAGAAGCCAATGTATGCGACTCGGATTATTAAGGGAGATCGGAATCCTGTCTGGGAAGAGACTGCCATCATCATGATTAAGGCTGAGCATGTCAAGCGAAATGAGAATGTTCTGCTTCGTCTTTGGGACTCTGATACCACGGGATCTGATGATGTTTCTGGTGTCTGCGAGTTCCCGCTCCACGAGCTCGTGTTGAAGGCAAATGAGATGCAGAAGCGGGAAGATCAATTGCAGGGTGACGTCGAAGGAACTGATGCTGAGGGTATTTTGGAATGGGAGATTGGATACTTCCCTCGAGCAGAATACCACAAAGCTTTACGAACCGATGTGAAAGACCCTCGCGATCACCGTGGAGAGAAGATCGAGGTTCCTGAAGAGGAGAAGGAGCAGAATGCGCAGAATACTGTGCCAGATCCGAACCTTCCTTCAGGGATCTTGGGATTGACGATTCATCAGTGTATCAATGTGGAGGTCAGCAATCCGAACAAGAAGTCCATGGGATATGTTGAGGTTCAGAGGCAAGACGATGATGGAGAGGATGAAGGCGACGCGGAGAATATAAGTGTTGACTACATCCCTTCGCTCTACGTATCTGCGGATATCAACGACGAATTGGTATATCGAACCCGAGTCAAACACATCAGCAACACCCCGACCTATAATTCCTCCACGGAGACCTATATTCGCGATTGGAGGTTGGCTACATTGAATCTGTCCGTCTGGGACATCAGAAAGAAGGCGGATGATTGCCTCGTTGGTGTAGCATCTGTGAAGTTGTCCGAGATCTTCCATGAGTCGTCTTCAGTCGTAAAATTCTATGACTTGAAGGGCGGTGAAGGTACAGGACGGATTCGAGTCAGCATGATCTTCCGATCGATGAAGATGAAGCTCGAGGAGTCGCTTTTGGGATACTCTGTGGGCTCATTTGTATTTTCCTCGCCCATTGTCGCCAAGGGAGATATGAATACCAGCAAGATCAACATTCGAGCCGCTGGATCAAGACGTGCGATCAAGACAGGAAGTGCATCTGACGGTGGATATACCTGGACACTAGACAAACCTAAGAATATCATCCCAGTCAGCCATCGCTACTTGAGTCCAGTCGTCATAGAATTCGTTGGCTCTGGATTGACCGAGAAGATTGGCGGTCCTCTAGGGAAGAGTAAACATTACGCCGTCCTCTGGCTGCACAAGCTAGTCGACAACAAGGAGTCCACGTACACGCTTCCAATCTGGAAGACCAACAACAAGGATCGCCTCCTTCAAAATGTCGTCGACTCACCCGACGACACAATGACTTTAGACAAAGTCGGCGAGGTGACATTCACCGCCAAGTTCAAGGCCGGCATCGACGAGGCGCACGAGGAGTTCCTGGATGGCCATAACCAGTGGTGTACGTTCAAGGCCTGGAAGGCTGCGCGCGAGTCTGGTGAGTGAGTGCGGGATGTTCGCTTGCCGTGATATACTGCTGACTTGGGGGTGTTTTTCCCTTTGCACAGGTCAACGAGATGAGCAAGCTAATAGGGAGACGAGTGGGCTGGTGGATGAATTGGCGAAGGGCATCACGAAGAGTATGTCGATTAAGGTTTGATGGAGGGTGCTGGGAGGGAAAAGGAAGGAAGGTGTTTATAGGGCTTGTTAATGGAGTTCTTTCTTTGGCCTTTGGGCTTTGATTTGGGTTTGATTATCAATGGTGTGGTGACGCAGTGTGAGATGTCAGTCTAGCGCCGTGACTCTGAGACTGCACCGCTCTTGCAACATTCCCACACTTCACACACACAGCCAGCCAAATAGCTTACTCTCACGTTCTCCAGTTCATGATATCTTCTCCCTTTCTAACCCAGCCCATGTTGTCTGGTATGTAGTACACTTGGCCTCGACGCAGCAGAGTCAGTCGCATGAAAACAACACCCTGGGCGAGCCCAGAATATCTAGATAGAACTATTTCTTCAGAACTCGTAGTGACCCGCAGACGGTGGTTTTCGCATCGAGTTCGATTGAGGCCCCATGGCTATGTCTGATGTGGCTGTTGTTGAGATTTAGGTTCAACGGTGCCTAGGAACCATGCCGAGGTGCATTCCAGCTCCCCACAATTTCTTCTGAACCGCGCCTCTTCCGGGAAGCGAGCCAAACACAAACAAACAAACGAGATTTGGTGACTTATGAAAGGGGATATGACCCAGAAACCTCTTCCGGCCCCATCTCGACTGTTGACCAGACCTCAAACTGGTGAACCTAGATTTTGATCCGCGACTGGAATTACAGTGGACTCTCACTGCTGGTGCTGGTCAATACTGTGCCTCGGCGCTGTTTAAGCACTACCCCGCTTGTGGAGTCTGTTCTATTATCGTCCAGCTCTTTAAGTCCTCAGAGTTGTTCCTTTCCTTAGGGATGATCGACGGGGATCTTCAACGCGATGAAGAATCCGCTCTTGGGCTAGGGCCATACCGAGGTTTGGATAGTGACGGATCGTCTTATGGCGCTGACGGAAGCGGGATCCGAGCAAAGTGGTCGAGGATGTAGAAATATAAGTCCACAGATCACTCAAAGGTTCTTGCTCTTATTTATAGTTTGGGCGATTCCACTTCAACGGAAAGGCAAGAAGTCAGAGGATTCCGATTCAGAGATCCACTTACTCGCACATCGTCTCTATCGCCCAATCTTCCGTTTTTTTGTCTTGCTGAAAACTGCACGTAAGCCTTCACGACTTGCTCTCAATACTTCCTCCAACTGATACTACATCTGTAGCATGAAATTCAGCCTCCTTCCCGTCCTCAGCCTTTTGGCTTTCGCATCGGCACTCCCTCAAGCCACTCCCATTGAACGCTGCACGGAGTCCGACGTGGGAAAAGCATGTAATGCTGGGGAGATCAATGGCTTCTTTTTGACTGGGACCTGTACTTCATTCCCAATTCGGAGCGATGACTCGCAGTTTGCTTGCATTCCCGGTGGAACTCTGCTGGGTCAGCCAATTGAGTGAGCTGACGGGATTGTCTCGTATGATGGTTTGGTTGGCGTTTTCTTGCATGGGACGGCGGTAACAAGTTTGGAGGGTCAAGACTTTGCATATGTTCTACGATTCTGTAATGAGATAACAAGTGCCGGTGCCTGCTTCCGTCGGAATGCTCTCACTCCATCGCTTTCTTCTTTCCTCATTCAAGGTGTGACCTACGCATCTGCTCGCTCAACAAACATCAGACCTTCTGGTGTTCTTTTCAATTCAACCATTACTGCTTTTGAAGCATCCCTCATCTCTCTACTCGACACAGTTTTCGACATTCTTTGACGCATTAGATCATCACAGCCATGAAACAAGAGCGCGAGGCTTGAGCATCTCCAGCTTCGAGTCAAATCCCATCGGCAGCTGCTCGACAACTCTGAATTGTGCATGCGAAGAGCAGAATTGTCAATACCACCAGCCCAGCTGGTAGTGAGAGCCAGGCCCATTTGACGTGAATGCATGTCTGGGCTACTTGGACAGTTCCCAAAACACTTCCCAACCCACGTTGACGGATGATGGCTGTCATAGCGGTGCTATTTCGGTACAGGGGCTTGAGCCAGACCGATCCAGAGGTGATTACTGTGTTACTGGTGATGGCAAGTAGCGGAGACTCATCATACATCCATGACAGGAATTGATTTAGTGCTAATGCAGGCAGGGAGTCAAGCATCCAGACGCAACAGTATACATACATTTTCGGGCTTCACCTGTTTCGTTAAGGCTACGGCTAAATCCATATGCAAAGCCTCTTGCTTGGTTTTTTAGTAATTTGCGCGTACATCTAGTAACTTTGCCCACCCATAAAGTTTGTAGAGTAGGGCAAATATCTCAAGTGGAAGCCTAAGGATACCCCTAACCTGCATCTGGAGTCGCGACTAGATCTCATCAAAGACTAGAAAAAAGGAAAACTGGGCGTCAATATAGAACCGTCTTAATTGTATGGGAATTGAGGAGCTGAGTCATATCTCGCGTTATTAGATACAGGAAGCACACAATTTCAGGGATGATATGTGGACATGTGCGTTGTAGAAGGTAACATAAATAGATGCCATTTCTGAGACATTCAGCCCTGGGCAGGTGGTACAAGAACCGTCGAGCTACCATGAAGTCAGCACTTATCACGGCCATCTCATTACCAAACTTACGCGCTCTCCCCATTATCTTTCTCATTTTCCTTCCACTTCTCAAGATCGATGACCTGTCTCCCATGCCAATTCGTCATGATGCTCTCTCCCTTGGATCTCAACCTCAACTGGTACCAATGTGGCAAGCCCCTCAAGAAAGTCACAGTTGAGCCAAAGCCAGGCAGAATGACCTGTCCACTATGTCCAGCGAGGACCTTCTTGACAATGGCTTCGGCGACAGTTTCGGGCTCGAGAGTGGGCATCAGGAACTTGGAGTCATTGTGGTAGCCTTGGAAGAGGGGTGTCTTGGTGTAGCCCTGGTTGATGACCAATGTGCGAACTTTAGGAGCTCCATAACGAGTCTTCAACTCGGCTGTTAGTCCTTCGTGGAAGGACAGTGCCGCGGCTTTCGAAGCGGCATAGTCCGTCATGTTGGGAACTGTGACATAAGCTGCTAGAGATGCAACTGTCACAATCATTCCGTGATTCGCCTTCACCATGGCGGGGACGAATTCCTTTGCCAGCCAGTAGTGAGCCAAGGTATTTACATCGAATGTGAAGCGAACATCCTTCTCTGTGGCGTCGAGGATGTTCTTTCCCCGAGCTACACCAGCATTGTTGATAAGCACAGTAGGCTCTCCGACATCCTTGCGGACTTCGGCAGCCACCGAAGCGATGGTCGCTGGAGATGTGATATCGCACTTGTAGTAGTACACGTTTGATGCTGTGTCCATTTAACTTCACATGCACTTCAGGTCAAGGGCCGGACTCACCAGCCTCAAAAGTCATAGGGATGACATCTAGAACTACGACCTTGATACCCCTCTCGGCCAACAACTTTACCACATTCCCACCAATGCCTCCTGCGCCACCTGTAATCAATACAATCTCCTTGCCCCAATCATATGTATCGGTCGTCCAATTATCCAAGACGCCTGCATCTAAGTAGTTGGATGCCCATCTCGCGAGCCCAAGAAAGAAGAGCTTTCGGATTCGAGAGTAGGCTGTCTCGTGGAGGATCGCGAGGTCCGAACCTTTCTTAGTATAGCGCGCGAGCAGGAGAAATGCGATCGTAAAGGCAGGATTGAATGCGGTCTTTTTAATAAAGCGTCCGATGGGGTCACCCGTCAGACCTGAGCTAGTCAGCAAGTTGGGCCCCTGGGTAGTACTGGTGGTAGGTGCTTGAGGTCAAACCTTCTCGGGGAAGCCAGCCGTTGTGCATAGGCATCTTAAAATGCTGTAGATTGAATCCCCAGATAATGTCTTAAAAACAATTTGTTGCACAAGTTTGATAGCGACTGCTGTCGATGCTCTATTGAAGTATTGAAGAAAAAGAGTTGAAAGAGATAAGGGATCGAAGAGAGAGGTTTACCATGATCCTAGCCCGGCCTCAGGTCTTCTCCGCATTATCTCGGCCCTGGCCTGCCAACTTTATCTGGACCGCAACCGCATTCCAGGGTTGGAGCTCTCCAAACTCTCCCATGTGGTCGGGTTTGGGCCGAGGTGCTAGCTCAAACGCGGGGTAGCTAGCCGAACCGAGCCACTACGAGTAGCTCATCAGCTCAGCTCAGCTCAGCTCAGCTCAGCTCAGCTCAGCTCAGCTCAGCTCAGCTCATCCCAGCATCACAAGAATCCTGCGTGCCTGCCTCATGGAGCTGTTGTAGCTCAGCTCAGTATCATGCCATCCCGATGACACGGAATTTATTTTATATCGCAAGAATCTGTTCAAAACCAGGCGAAGACAATCTCTGCTTCTTGGGATCCCTCCCTGGTTTATTTATGCTTTTGTCCTGCCCGTTGCAACGAAGTTCCCAAACTGGAAATTTTATATGAAATGCTGAAGATATCAGCATGTGGGTTGGAAATGCAACTATTCTTTGGACTAGTTTGTTGTCTCAAATGGACATTGAGAAACTTTAGTACTGGTATGGGAAGTTCCATGAAGGAAATGCACAAGAAGCCTACAGGGTCGAGTTGAGAAGAGCCATGTTCTGTGTCAGGCTGGCAAAATTGGCAGACTAAATGTGAGATAATAATGCTAAGAGAGAATGGAATGAGGTGATCGTATGTATCGCCGAGTGCCTGTTACTTTAGACATGCAGAATATGAAAAAGAAGAATCTGGGTGGAGCTCCGCGGAGTACCCAATGATGCAAGGAATTTATTAAAGGACGAAATATCCGCTGAGGATCCTTGTCTTCTTGATTCTATACCGCTGATATCCATCGTTTGAAACGAACAATCACCTAGCCAATCCCTCTTGGAGCAAGCTTTTTGTGATCGCCGTACCAGAAGTATTGGTCCCTAGAACGAGACAGAATAATGTGATTCGAAGTGCAAGAAGGAAGATAAGACCATGAAGACTTGTAGGCTCAAGGAGATCGAAGACCGCCGAGAATTACATCGCCGAATATGTTTCCTCGGGACGAAAATTGCAGCCGATGTGCTTGTGTGGAAACGTGTCTTTAAAGCAAAGCCATCAAGGCAAAAGCTCCGACCCATATACCATGTACACCTGTCCTCCAATCCAACATTCCTGCTCCTCCAAGCCCATCGCCAGCTGTAGCATCTGGCTTGGTCCCTCCCAACCCATTCTTACCTCCGTCCTTGTCGTTTCCTTCGATCGCAGTTCCAGCAATTCGAGTAAAGCTATTGGCAGAAGCATTCAGCGTCGCCTGATCCAGAAGTGGGTTATTCAGAACGTCGCACGATGGTCGGCTGCTATCTTCGGGTATCGAGTTCGTCACTTTGATAGGCAGATCGAAGATGGTGTATCTATCCGTCCCATTCAACCGGAAGTTTTGGCGGATGGAGATCTGTTCCCAATCAGCAAACATTCTTTTGTGTTCCCAATCAAATCCCTACGTTGTAAGCACCCCTAGCAGAATCATTATTGCTCGGCGCACCGTTTCCCACCAAGCAATCTGGCCAAACCCAATTTACATGCTTCACTGTGCTTCCTGGCTCTTGCGCCATGATCTCCCCCAGGCTTGCGTTTCCTGCACTGGCCGTGCCATTGGAAACCGTGAAGTTCTTCCCGGTTGTGTAGCTCGACAAGAATATTGTGATGTTGTAGATTGCAGATACCGGATCGGAGGGGTATGGTGGGAGTTCGAGCTGCCCGTTCGAAGTGACATCGAGTGCAACGTGTAGGGTGTCTAATCACCATCAGCAGGAATTCCAGAATGCGAGACAGAGTCATACCTCCTCCTAACGGAGTGTTAGGTTGCGGCGCATCGACAACCGCAATACCAGGCGTGAATATTTGGCCGTTGATGATTTCCTGTGCATTCGAACACCTCGCCAGGAGCGCAATAGCGATGGTAAACAGAAACAACATTTTTTATTAATTCATTGAGAAACTTCAATCACAAGAGAAGGACAGGAAAGAGGGAAACAGAGGGACGTCATGAAAGAGGGGATAAAGTTGGCAGACATGGCAGCAGCAATATCAGCATTATCATATGAGATTCTGGACAGGGAAATGAAGTCACCCGTATCGTAATTGTATGATGTCCCTGCATCCTTACCATCTGGGCTCGGTGCGGTCAGCCCTCCAGTCAAGACGGTTGCCGGTATTCCGAGAATTGATTGCTGGAAAGGCACGAACTGGTGAGGTCGAGACGGGATGTGTATCAAATAGATTGGAGACGTCTGAATTGGGTTGTGGCTAGGACCGAGATGTGGCTTTAGGTGGCTTGACAGTTTACACGTGACATTCTCCCATCTTTGAGACGAGATCTCAATTTCGACGGCAAATGCTGCTTCTATTGGTCTTGCCATTGGTCGTGTAACATCAAACGTGATGCAAGGCTAGGATGAGAACTCTCTCTGTATCATGTGGTGGCGTTGCAGCATTCAATGGGGTTCGTCCGTGTCCAGTGAAGGGACTTCCAAGGGGCTTCAGGCTCTCCTGCCAACAACACAAGGAGCTGCATGCGATATACCGTCCGAAAGGTCGAGCGACTTCACGGCTTCCAACTTATAGTGTGTCTCGTAGATTCGAGTCTACCATAAGTGTTACCGATGGTACAACGGCATTGCCCATCAGAAAAATATGGACTAGACAGGGGTTGAACAATCAGAACGCCAACGGTACTCGATCCCAGGCAGCTACACAGAATGATCCAGCCAGCAAGAAAGTCGAGTTCAACTTTCCTGACAGCATCTGCTCAAAGGTCTCTGATGAGGTCAAACATGCTTTGGCCAACAATCGTCCAGTTGTAGCTTTGGAGTCCACCATCTACACCCACGGGTTTCCATATCCAGACAATGTGGCTCTTGCATTAGGATTGGAAGAGATCGTTCGTCGCAATGGAGCTGTACCGGCGACAATCGGTGTCCTGCATGGAGTGGCCAGGATTGGTCTCAACAATGATGAGATCACTGAACTCGCTTCATCGGCCGGCAAGCCCGAAACCATGAAGGTCTCCAGACGAGATCTTCCTTATATTCTAGGCATGGTGGGTTTCCCTAGCTTCCCTCAGAACATGACGTTGACCAACTTAGGGATTATCTGGTCAGAAACTCAATGGAGGTACCACAGTGTCTGGAACTATGATTCTAGCTCAGCGGGCTGGTATCAAAGTGTTCGGAACGGGTGGTCTAGGAGGTGTTCATCGTGGCGGCGAAGACAGCATGGACATATCTGCTGATCTTACTGAGCTGGGCAGAACGCCTATTGCAGTCGTCAGCAGTGGTTGTAAGAGCTTCCTAGATATACCTAGGACACTCGAATTTCTGGAAACGCAAGGAGCTACTGTTTGCACTTTTGCGGATGGCAGGAAGGGGGATATTGATTTCCCAGCTTTTTACACCCGGGATAGTGGGATCAAGAGTCACGGCATTGTCCAGAATCCTAGAGAAGCAGCTTCTATGATCTGTAAGTTTCAGAATATAACATCCACTTCCAGGGTGTGGGCTGACAAAGCAAGACGCACAAGAAGCCTTGGGTAGTTTCCACAGCGGACATTCTGGCATGCATTCTGGTTTGCTATTCGCAAATCCAATCCCGTTAGAATTCTCGATCCCCAAAGCCGAAATCGACGTCGCCATAAACCAAGCCGTGAAAGAAGCCGCCGAGCAAGGATTCCATGGACATGCGAACACTCCGTTCATCCTTGCGAGAATCAAAGACCTCACCAAAGGCAATAGCTTGCCAGCAAACAAAGCTTTGATAGAGTCTAATGTTGCCATGGCCGCAAGAGTTGCCGTTGAACTGGCTGCCTTCAGAAGTTCTTCAGGCAAATTGTCACGGTAAGCTATGCAATCCGTGTCGGTCATGCTGCCGGGGCTTTCTAATCGCACCTAGTTTAAAGCACGATCCCCAAAATCGGATTAAAACTTCTGAGAAGAACCATTTTGCCGGAGAGTCCCACCAAAAACCAGCACAAGATGTTAACGTACGTGGTTCTCCGGTTGATATTGCGTTGACGTATGGAGATGTTTCATCTCTTAATTCGTGCTAACTGTCTCATAGCACTCAGTGTATGTTCTCGGCTCCGTTGCAGTTGATCTATCCTGTGATTACGCACCACTTGAAGAAGCTGGAAGCCCAGTGGTTTCCATCTCTCCTCAGCTTCATACCTCGAACATCGCACAAATCGTTCCTTCAATTGGCGGGGTTGGCCACAACGTTGCTCTAGCTGCACATCGCATCGGTGGGAACTCTTGCGTTCAATTGCGCAGTCTCATCGCGGATGATCTGTAAGTGGATGCTCCTTTCACAACACGACTTGCTAAGACCATGCAGGGCTGGCAACACTGTGATGTCTGCCTTGGCAGAAGAAGGCCTCGACACTTCCTGCATCCAAACACTGCCTTCCGAATACCGAACAGCGCAGTACGTGGCCGTCAATGACACTAAGAAAGATCTGGTCCTCGCTATGGCAGATATGAGCATTTTCGCAACTGTCGCCCCGAACGACTTGATTAGGATGAAGCAATCGCCAGACCTTAAATGGGTAGTGGTAGACGCGAACTGGAGTAAAAGCCACATCAGAGGACTGATCAACTACTCTTCCCATGATCTGAAAGCCAAGGTTGCATTCGAGCCAGTATCCGTCGCAAAGTCCGCTGGTATTTTCGAACCCTGCGCTTCTAGCACAGTCGACAATCTGAAGCCTTTCCCGCACAACACCTTGGACCTGGCCACACCCAATCAGCACGAACTAGCAGCCATGCATGCAGCCGCAAAGAAACATGATTATTTCGAGTCTCAGGAATGGTGGAATGCAATCGATGCACTCGGTATCCCAAGCTCAGGAGCCCGCGATCGTTTCGTGTCCATCACCAACCAGAAGCTCACAGATCAGGGAATTCCAGTTCAAGCAATTCAATTGCTACCATTCATACCTACAATCCTCACGAAGCTTGGAGCAGATGGCGTCCTCATGACTGAGCTCCTGAAGCCGAACGATCCTCGACTCACAGACGCCGCTTCATCGCCCTATATCCTCTCTCGCTGCGCCAATGGTAGCACAGAGATCGGTGGCGTGTACATGCGCTTGTTCCCAGCTATCGAAATAGTGGAGGATGTCGTTAGTGTGAATGGCGTAGGCGATACCTTCCTCGGTGTCCTTGTCGCTGGATTGGCAAAGGGTTTGAAGTTGGATGAGACGTTAATCAATATTGCGCAGAAGGGTGCAGTCATGACTTTGAGGTGCAAGGAGTCAGTCAGTCCTCAGCTGGGCGATTTGAAAGAGCAGCTGGATCTGTTGGCTCAAAAATTATCGCATATTTGATGTGTTGAATTGGAGAGACATAGATGGTGTAAGTGAGCTAATTCAATGGTTGTAGATAGGATTCGCTGCTTCACACAACAAGCATTGACACACTGTCCCTAAACTTCATATGACTTACACTTCTTGATCTGGATTCATCCAAGAACAAATGTCGGCTACTAGCAGCGATTCATCCTTTTATTTCTTTCACGCAGTTATATTGCTTGCCATATCCAGCTCAATTGAACTCACGGCGAAAAAAATAGATAGGTCAAAAATTGTGAAACTGGCTACCACAAGCCTTTCGCACCAAATCCTACAACCCAATTGCAAACCTTTTGTCCCAATCTCAACCCTAGCTCCAGCGAGCGGATGAGCTGTCATAAACCTTTAAGCGTCCGGAAAAAGGAACTCTGCAAGCGCAAGGCTAGTGGTCGGTAGGCGATCGAAGTCAACAAGAGCCGGGGCCGAAACAAGCGTGGTAGGTGGAGACACTTAGCACTACTACAGAACATTATTGGTATTCTGTCATAGTGAGCGGGTAGGATAAAAATCACATTTGGACTGCTATACGGATCTGAGTCATAGCAATTTCGAATATTTTATCATGCAGCTCCTTCGCTGAAGCTTTTCGCTGATGTTCACACAGCGCGAAAGAATAAGAACCACGAGGCCATTCGATACATCACACCTCGAGGAAGGTACTCACATAAAAATAAAAAGTTGTAACCTTTCGATAATAGATGTAGGCCTCAATAAGTAGTGTATTACAATAAAAGAAAATTACAATGTCATTTCTGTTGCACTATTCATTGTCATCGCTTAATAGCTTCATGTCAAATGCTAATTTTGCATGCTTCATTCGTCTGATAAAATGCTTTCATACACTTGGGATGTTTAAGCTTTTTTCACGACACCGATTTTATTCCCATAAAGTATTTCGAAACATGAGACCTTCCAGAATGATTATTATGTGTCAGCACAGAGACTTCTTGCGAAGCGCAATGTTGAGGTTTTTACTTGGTGTCTCCGCAGTCAACAAAGTGTCAAGAAGGTGGAACAAATCAAAGGTACCAATACACCATTCTCGCCCGGACTTAGCCAAAGTATCCTTTGAGTTGATGTCGCTCTGTACAGTCGAATTCTCTGGGACTCAAGCGTATAGCTGTTGACACTACCTCGTCAACTTGCCACTGGCTGACATGATATTTTGTGGAAACTTGGTACCAATTTATTTGGACGATGATAGTCTTCGCTTCAAAAGGTTTACTATCGTGAGTCAGAGGCCATATGCAGTGCTAGAAGACATTGTCGCCTTCTAGCTTATCAGAATCGCACTACGAGGTATTTAGATTCAGGGAGCACTCACATTCTTGCTTCCTGATTCATCCTCTTCCAACATTTCCTGCACGACTACCATCAACTACTACTATTTTCGAGATACCATTCGCGTAGCAATTCCCTAATGGCAACAAGAGCCCCTCAAAGCTCTTTGGAATTCCTATCAGGAAGAGAAAATTCGGAACAGAAATATATCGAGAGCAGAAAGACAAACGAAGTCCAAGACAGCATCGACAAACTCAGTCTGCTGCAACATACCAGCGTCGTCAAGCTCCATAGGAAATCAGCTCTCAGACCATATCGATAAATTATTTCAAGTGGAGGATTCGAATAATTTGTGATGATTCATGCAGTTTCCTTTTTCTCGCAAGAGAGTGCGAATTTAGATTTGTCGAGACAGGACAGGTGCAGGTCACTTGGGTGTGTCGGTATATCAATCATGTATTGTGCTTATGTGTCTTATCAGGACAGGTGGAAGTTAACCTTTTCCCTAAGGGGTTTTTACAGGTGCTCCAGGATTTGGTAAATTAAATGACTTTCAACCTCAAGACTTCAACTTCATGAATTCATACTCACTGCTTTCACCAAGTCGACCTTGAAGTCTTCTGTGGAGTATGCTCGTGATGTGATAAAATTTTGTAGAGTGCGCTTCAGTGACTTGAAGTATCTCCCATCCTGGCCAATTAACATATATCGTGGGGTGTCCTGCTCACTTGTGTTTCACCACACAAGTTCATTTCCATAATTGTGTTCAAGGACTTAGATCGCTACTTCTCCATGAGCATATGATCTTCGAATAGAGGTTAGCAAATCCAAAGAATTCTCTGTTTTTAGATCATAGGTTGTCGTGCGACCAAAGTCCCGTTTGAGATATTGCATTATCCAATTACGAAGGAAGTTGGGCTGGCCAAGAAGATCGCAGAACATATGTGTAGGATCTTGTAAGAAAATCAAGGAACAAGGACGATATGTAAGCACGAGTGTATTACGTTGAAACCTCAAATAAAAGCAATAAAGTGAGCAATGTGCTAGAACTATCAAGGACAACTCATCTTCAAGTAGGCTCTATAATTTGAGATTTACTGCCATCTTCGATCGACGGCAGTGACTATCCCGACCAGAAATTCACTGGCGCAACGCGGTGGCCCCTGCATCTCCCAGACCACCTACGCCTTGTGTATTCATCCAAATTGTAACGAACACGATCTTCATCGGAAATTCAGTTCAAGACACAAAATGAAGCACATCATCGTTCCATCCGGTCCAAGTGGGCGTGTTAAGTCCACCGTACGCAAGTTCCTCCAAGAGAAGCCCAATTTTGAGTTCTTCGAAGGTGACAAGGTACGCAGCCCCTTCTCGAACTTTCCTCGTTCATTTCAATGACATAGATTTTGACATCATCACCCGCAGTATCACCCGCAGTATGACCCCAATGATAAGGTGGAGAAGCTGAAGTCCGGATCTTCCTTGAGCGGTTTAGATTATGCATTTTGGCTCCGCGATCTCTCACAAGCCGCAATTGACGCCAACTCGAAGCATGAAGTCGTCGTTATTTCTTGTTCGGCATTGGAGCGCCCACACCGAAACTTTTTCCGCTCTGCGGTCATCGATCACAACAAAGTACATGAAAAGTCACGTCCAGATTCGAACATCAAGCTACACTTCCTCTTCCTCCAGATAAGCGAGAAGAAAGCCCAGCCCTTGGCCGAGCAAAGACAATCGAGAAATGGTGAATTTTATGCCAAAGAATGTGGTTCGAGACCAGTTCAAGATTTTAGAAGTTCCGAGGAGTGGAAACAAAGGTGAACTCAGTATTGACTGTACGATCATTGATGCCGGAAAGGGGGTCGAGTGGATGTTGAAGAATGTTGAGGACATCTTGGAGGCCTTTCATTAGCTAAATGTAGCTTGTTCTATACCATGGTGGGAATTTTGATGCGTTTGCCTCACGAGGTGAGATGATGTTCCCGTCGATAAGATGATTCAGCCTTCTTGCTTTCGAACATTGAAGTGAGGAGCTGTCACTTAGTGACGATCACGTGCACTGTGGACATTTCTTTGAAGAAGCAAGCATCGGCCATCCCCATTCTTCCACTTTTCATACATCCTACCTTATCTGATGTTTTCCACTTTTGTAAGATTTTCGCATGTCTCGAGGAGCGCATCCCACCTTTTGAAGTCTTGGTATGACAAGGACTAGTCTTGGCTGAAGATAGATTAGCCGACTGCGAGATAAGAGCTATGCACGCTCGTACAACGATTGTCAGCAACACAGATATGATCATCATATAAGTACGAGACAACACCGCATGTTGTTGGTGATTGAATCAGCCCAATTGCATCTTCCTCGACCGGTCTCATTTCAACACCACGTGATTACCCCGGTTTCCCCACAGCGCCAAATTTTCACACGCTAAGCAGTCGCAGACATGGCCGACATCTACGATTCAGCAGCAGCTAATACTGGAGAGGATAAAGCTGAGATCTTGAAGACAGGTTCAGTAAACATGTCTGATACTGGGCGGAAAGATGTCGGGATCGAAAATCAGCAGATGCTACTCGGTGGCGAGGCCGAACGGAAATTGGTACGGAAGCTGGACATACATATCGTCCCTGTGGTGATGGCTTTGTACCTTCTGAGTTTCTTGGACCGGTACGTATTCGAGACAGTTTCTCTCGGAATCACAGATACTAAGTGAATAAATAGAGTCAACATTGGTAATGCGAGACTGTACCATCTGGAGCGAGATCTTGACATGCATGGGAATATGTATCAAATTGCTATTTCGCTTCTTTTTGTAACATATATCATCTGCGAGGTTCCCTCCAATCTGTGAGTTGTTGTTGAAATCTCTGCGATGCTTGCTCACATTCTCGCAGTGTTTTGAAGAAGTTCACGCCGTCCCGCTGGATTGCGTTTATCGCAACGTCCTGGGGAATTATTGCAACGCTGGGCGGGGTTGTTCAATCTTATGCCGGCTTGTTGGTTGTGAGACTGTTTCTTGGTGCAGTAGAAGCTGGCTTGTTCCCTGGACTGGCGGTTTACCTGACATTTTTCTACACCAAAAAAGAGTTGGCTGTGCGGATCGGATACCTGTTTGTCTCAGCTGCTCTAGCTGGAGGATTCGGTGGATTGCTCGCCTTTGGTATTGGACATATGGATGGAGTTGCTGGTCAAAGCGGATGGAGATGGTTAGTAGCTCTCGAAGGCTGCACTCGACTTCGCTGAAAATGTTAGGATCTTCATCATCGAGGGTATTCCAACCGTCTTCATGGGCATTGCGACACTCTGGCTTTTGCCCAACAACCCCGAGACAGTAAACTCTCCAGCTCCGCATGTTGAACCGAAACTGACTCTAATAGGCATACTTTCTCACTGACGAGGATAAGAAGTTGATCAATGTTCGAAAGGCATGCGAGTATGGTCAGACAGCAGCTGCGCAGGAGTTCTCGAAGAAAGATGTCATGAAAGCTTTTAGAGACTGGAAGTGTTGGGCATTTTACTTTGCCCAGTTTGGCGTTGATACTATGCTTTACGGGTAAGGCCAGCCTGTTCTATAACTTTGGGCGGGCCGGAGGGTAACGACTTTCAGCTTCTCGACTTTCCTACCAACCATCATATCTCAGCTCGGAAGTAAGTCTCCAATACATTTATGCCCGTGAATCGAAGTTAACCAATACTAGAATGGACGACTGCCGAAACGCAGCTTCTAACGGTTCCCTGTTACGCCACCGGTGCCATCATCTATATGGTTGCTGCACATCTCTCAGACCTCACCTCGAAGCGCGCACTCTTTACCCTCATCGGCGGCGTCTCCAGTATCGTTGGCTACGGAATCCTTCTTTCCAATGCGCCATCAGGTGTCCACTACTTCGGTTGTTTCATGGTTGCTGGTGGTCTATATGTCGTCGTCGGTCTTCCCCTCGCTTGGCTCCCAAACAACTCACCTAGATACGGAAAGAGAACAACTGCTACGGGCATGCAGCTAACGATTGGAAACTGTGCTGGCATTTTGAGCAGTTTCATCTACCCAGCTGCTGATAAGCCAAAGTATGTGATGGGGCATGCTGTAACGCTATCCATGGTTGGATTTGCCTGCACTGTGTATGCTATTGCGGTAAGTCGAATTCTTACCTGGGGTTGAGCTATCATGCTGACTTGTGTTGCAGTGGTTTGTCTACGCACGTGCAAATAACAGACGGGATGCTGGACTGGACGATTACAAAGTTGAGGGGATGACTGAGGATGAAATTGCGGAGCTGGGAGATGAGAGTCCGCGTTATCGGTACACCGTCTAAGCTGCGGGGTCTCGTTTCTATCTCCACTTCAAAGCGCATTATGCATACCTAATTCAAAAATAATAGGGGAGCTATTGATAAGCATTTTCTATACCATCAGTTCCAAATCGCTGAACTCCATCATTCAGATCTCTACTTGAGCGGGATGCATCCACCAGGGTGCCAGAAATATACACTCTGATCGCTTCATCATCTCAGAAGTTTGCTTTCAATTCGCATCTGCTCGCTTTTCTTCTTCACAGACTATTCATTCCCTCAAGTTCTTGTTCGCCCTTGGACGCTATGAATCCCCACAAGCAAAAATTCACTAGCACCGATTTTCTAGCTTCTCGCTTCGTCTTGTGTTTGATCTTGTGGAGTTGGCCTACTTTTTGTCTTGCAATTATGCCCCAGGAGACAGGTTTTCATCCTTAAACCGGGTTTAATGCGTTCACTTGAGTTATTTCGTGACTTCAAATGCTTTTAAGATAACCACGCTCGTGGGACTGCACCCAACTGTCTTTGAACTGTCTCTATCACAATAAATTGTCTCATAACATAATCTTTCCCTTGACACTTATTTGTGTTTTAATCACGAGTCAGTTCAGAAACGAAATATAAGCACATCGTCGTCTCAGCAGAACCTAAATTATGACCAAGCGAGTCAAAGACATACTTAAGGCTTGTTATTTCTCTGTAAAGACGTTTTGTCGTCTGATTCAATGATCGGTTTATGTCTACATCTTCGCCAATCTCGCCTATGAAGCATAAAGTATTGGCCCTTTTTGGTGGCGTATTCTGCAACAGCACCGCTGATACTAACTATTTAGAGCCTCCAGTTGTCCTCTCTTGTCTATGTCTAGTTCTCTGTCGTCTAGTTCTCTGTCACCGATTGTTCCTAATCACGGCTAAAGAGTGGTAACTCTCAGTGGTGCCTTGTTACTCTCTAGAATATCAAGTGTTATTGCAGCATCCGTGAAATCAACTTGGTTTCGAGCATAAATAGCCGGTGTCGTATTATTCACCTCGAAGAACACTCCTCCATTGTACCAACTATACCCCATTTGGCCAAATAACAGTCTGGCATCAACCTCTCACTCCTGAAACTCAACTACAAATAGTCCCTCCACTTCTCCTCCTTTGTAAGCTCTTCTTCTTTTACTCAACCCAATATCTTCTTCTACTTCGGACTCTGGTCAGTTGTTCAAGACAACCTTCCAACTTCAACCATCACTACTTTGAGCTGTGCTCATTCAACACAACTGCTACTCCCCTTGAAGCTTGACAACTCCAAACTTCTTATTTCCTCATCCCTCGAGCTCCACAGCACTTAAACTCAGTACTCACTATCAACCCAAGCTCAGAACAATATCTGGTCTCTCAGCATGCTTTCCTTCATCATTTTCGTCTTCGGTCTCCTTGCTCTCCTCGGCTCCGCTATGGGTAACAAGGTCTTCTTCATCAATAAAACCCCCCACGATCGGTAAGGGATTCACAACTCCTGCACTCAGTCTGAAGTATAGCCCAATTAACTTCATGTAGCATGGTCTGCTGGTACGGCGGTGCGATCGAAGGAACAAACCCAGTGCAACTCTACCCACCAATCCCAGGAACTTTTGTCAAGGCACATGGTCGCGACAAAACGCCCGGTATCGTTCACGGCGGCCAATACATGTTCAAGGTTGTCTACATCACGACTGGCGAAAAGGGATATTGCAACAGTTACCGTAACGTCGAGGGAGAAGTTAAGTTCAATGGCAACTACGGCCTTACCGTGAGTCGAATTCCAGCCCTTATGGCGACATCTCTATTTCACATTTTTTAAGATGAATTGTAGACATTTATAACTTTGAGAACGTGCAAGACACTTCTAACTCTGCCAAAGTGGTTCGACCTCTCAGTCGTCAAGGTGAGTGAGAAGGGATTGGGTCTTCAAACCGAGCAACTCCATTGGCTTCGACCCGCTGGTGGAAACGTCCCCCAATCCGGCTGCTCTGTTTTTCCTTGCAACAATGTTTTTAGAGTCCCCGGGGACTCCCTAAATGTCCTTTCTACCCCTCAGGCAGAACTCACGGCAGTCATTTGCGATGGCTCTTGCGACTCTTCCTGAGTTGCCAGGACATTCACATTTGCTCAGCACACATTTCTTACGATTGCTTTTCCATCTTGAACAAGTTGCTGGCAACTTATCTTAGGCTTAGATCCAACATTCAGCCAACACTTCATCTTCAAGTCTTCAAAATCAGTAAGTCCCCTCCTAGCACACTTCTTCTTCTCCTTTAGCCAAGTTACATTTCCAGATATCAGCAAAATATGATTACCACCTCGATATCATCTGCTAGCGGACATCATCGCGAGATCCCAGGACAGATAGCCTCGACTTTTCATTACACTGTAGTCTATGACTTCAGTTGTTGAAACTAGTTTTGGGGTTACTGGGAGGAGTTTGGCGCTTGCCGAAGTTGAGCATTGTTTCATTCAAGCCGATTCGCGGGTCGCTTCAGGCTTTTGCGTTGCTTCTTCGTGGTTGCTGAGTGGCATTGGAGCGGGTTGGCCGGTCTTTCCTGCAGCTATGACCTAATTGCTAGTGCATATATTGTGTTGCACGATCTGCGCCTGGGTATTTAGATGCATAATGCACAAAATGACTTCTAATGATCTTCCTTGTGAATTTGGCTCCATGAAATACACCATCTCTATAGCAAAACTTGGCGGGATAGTTAACAGAGAGGATTTTCGTCCCTCAATTGCCTGTGGGCTCTAGAAATTTTGGGAGACATTTCCAACACTAATGTTCTTTTATTACTTTAATACAAAAATCTCCATTTTGGGTCCAATATTCCAGACGAAGATTAGAAATTTCATGCCAAATAGGTCGAAATATTCCCCGCAAGAAAAGGGCAATGCAATGATGAAACCAAGACGCCAAAAGGAAACCAAGAGATTGCTACAACAAAGTCTAGCACTATAATCAAATACTCCTAATTGTTATGCACAACCTTAGTGATCCAGAGAAAATTCGTCTTTGTTACTTGCACCCTTCCGATATCTCCACGAAATCCACGCCCTTTAGACCGTCGACGCCCTGTCATGCAGACCGGAACACTTCAATACCCTCTCCGCTTACTATCACTCTCATAAGCAACAATAGCACCTGCCTTATCCTCAGCCAAGCGAATATATCTCCAGGATTCTTTCCGCTTCCATTGCATCTCGATAGCATCCTCGTTCCTGAGGAAACTCTTCTTCAACAAGAATTTACCCCAAGAGTGATCAAAACTGTATTTTGGTGCCATCCACTCAGTCAAGAGGTGTCCAAGACACTTCCTGCTCGTTCGCATGTGCAGGCTTACTTGATACGGATGGATGTGCTCGGTTATGTTGAACAGTGTTCGGCACGTCAATCCCAAGCAGACGTTGGAGCAGACATCCAAGTACAATCTACAGAGTAGCTCAATGACCTCGACGGGGAGGTCGAGGAGATGAATTCTGGACATCCAGGCCGTGGACTCATCGGGAAGAATGACTGGAGCCATTTCTTCCACGTGACTTGGCGCCGCCGGCTCCTCAATGACTCTTGTTGTCACTACAGCAATTTCCTTGAGCTTGGATGATGATGCTGTCCTTTCATCCCCCCCTGTTTGATGTAAGTTATTGATAATTGCCGTGAAGAATGGGAAGACTTACCTTCTTCGAGAGATACATCTCGCACACCCGATGCCAACGTTGTGGGGTCTTGCTTCGGGATGCCACCTGTCGAAGGGGCAGTTCTCTTAGCAGCCGCTGATGCCATTTCGAATCGAATGGACGATACGTAAATGAGTAAGTTTAACTCGTCTGGAATTGGCGCTGTCAAGATAAAGTAGCGATAGCTGAGAAAGCCAGTCCACGACGCTGGTAGCCTGATTGCGAAATCACGAGATGAGCGATGACAAGGATCTCGATGGCTTGAGTGATAGTTAATCTGACTCGAAAAATACAGTCTCTGACAACAAGACGATGGTCGATTTCAAACCAAGTCTCATTGCCAGGTCTCCGTTTGTGTGTGGAGCCGGCGTGCGCTTAGTCGTCTTTCGAGGTCGGTTCGTCGTGATGCAAAGTGCACACAGTGAAGGACTGAGAATGCCGTCACATTAGCGTGCGGCCGCCTTACAATACCGAGGACGCCACGCTCGCTAAAGGTTCTGATACTGTGGCAATAGCCGATTGATGTAAACAAAGGCTGGAAAATTAGTGAAGTCTGCAATGAACAGCAATGACATTACTATTATGTATGAAAGCTGCTGTTTTGACCAAGAGCTATCAGAGAAGATATTTTTGGTCGAGATGCGACCTAACGACGACCTCATTGGAAAGTTAGCCCCAGCCTTATGGAAGAGCGGACCCAATGCTGATAGTATGTGCTAGACTCCAAATTTGCCATACCTGCAAACAAATAGGACAATCGAAAATCAGGATTATACTATTAAGATATCGGAATTTTCATTAGTGATATGTAGTCACTTCTGGCAGAGCCGTTCCCTCATTCGTACGCTCGAAGGACTCTTGGTGAAACTGCCAGAACGACATCGTCTCTTCCAAAGCTAAATCAGAAACTAATGTTTCGAGTGAAAACTGCTCAGAGACCCAAAGAATGAGTAATCAGTGTCATCTGAGGTTCCGAGGTTCTCGCCCACCTTCTTGCTCTCTTCTGTCAAGTTCATGACAGGATCGAATCATCAGCTTTCGGACCAATCTGAGCCATGACGCAGCTAATCTAGCCTTCTGCTACATCATTAAGGTAGTTTTGTCTCTTGTTCTAACTTATTCGGATCTAATAACAGCTACCGCAGCTCTTTGTGGGCTCTGTCTAGGTTACGGATGACCGGGTGTCTTACGGTTACACAGAAGAAATTTCGGTATGCTGACCTCGGGTGAGATCCGTGCCACAAAGTCCTTCGACACGAGGAAGGCTGACATGACATCAAGCTTGCTAAGTGTACCTGCATCATCATTACAATTAATAATCCAAGCCAGCTCCAGGCACGCTTTCGATACATTCATAGACACAGTCTGACGCCTGCCTGCTTTTGATGTTGTGCCTTTGACAAATGGCCGTCGGCAATCAAACACAGTTGGTAACACAAGTTCTTTGGCATTTGTGGCTTTTGGATTAGATTTTTGAGTCGAAAAATGGACTTTTTTCTTCAATGAAAATCAATATGTTGCTCACTCGGAAAATACACGACTTTGGATCATGAGCATCTAAGGAACTGCGTACGTACGCCACATCAGGCGTAACATTTTTCTCATTATCGTAATGTCCACGTGTTTGAGGCTCGAGCTCTCATTTAGCTCTAAGTATCTAGTAAGCTTACGAACTTTCATGAGGGGTCGATTTATAGCTACCTTTGGCAATTCGCTTACACAGGAGTATGGCACAGCCAATTCATAATCCACACTTCAACTCGATTGGTTATCACCAAGTCATTTGCCTCGGTCCTTACAGGTATTATCTAAAGAAGGTTGTCAGGTTTTCTTTCGATGATCTGAAACCATGATTCCATCCCATCGATTGCTGTGACGTAGAATCCTCCCGAGTAGACTCTCTCGTTGCACTATTCACACCACCCGCAAAGAGTCAAACGAATGTTTCAGAGCCCTGTATCTAGTAGACTAGCTTATGGTCTAATTCTTACGGGGTGGCCAACAGCATGCTTGACTGCAGCATCACAGATCTCCTTCTCGGGAGGCCGATTTTGGTCATACGATGGTTCAGCTCCCAAGACAGGCTCTTGAAACTACAAAAAAGTATATAAGTCAGGCTATGAACCGATTCTGGGGAAAATCGTTCAACTCAAAATCCACTGTACAACAATTCAGATATCATTGTCTATCTTCATTCAATTCAACTCAGACAAAATGGTCGCCATCACAGCCTCCCTCACATCCGCCATCATGGCCATCCTCTTCACCAACATCAATGCTGCTCCTTCTATCCTCGAGACCCGTGCCGACGAGCGCCTTGCCATTACTCTGTACAAAGAAGGCGGCGCCCAGAAGTGCTTCAACCCCATCACCGACCATCCCGAGTTCCCGGCTGGTGTATTCCGTCCAGGGAAAGGAGATGTCAACGAGAAGTGCTACACCAATGTTTCCTTCAATAGTTTTGCTATCAACTATGTTCAAGATCCCAAGAGAGGCTGCCGTGGTGAGTCTCCTTACACTTGATGACTTGGAGGAAGAGTATTGCTTACAAAAATTAGTCGAGGCATACAGCAGCCCGGTCTGCTTTCCAGGGACTCAAGTCGGTCTTTCCGGCTCTGTAGGTTGCACGGAATCACTCGGCGCGAACTCGTTCTATCTCTACTGCGAGAAAAACGATGGTGCTTGAGCATGTTGGATCGGACGGATAAAAGGAGACAAAGAATAGGGCCCGCAACGCATAGAATGGTGGAATTTGGACAAATGAATCTTGAAAGAGGGTAGATATTTGACAGCTTGTTGACTTTACAGAGTTGTAGCCAGTCTTTACCGCAACTGTAGACAGTTGATCAGATTGCGAATTCAACATTCGTGTATCCCAAAATCCTCCCATCCTTCCCTATTTATCGTGAAGCTTTTTGGTACAGCTTTTACTAGTCAACAAATTAGTATTCATATGAATCATATATTTTAATCTCACAGAAGTACCTTTACGCACATTTTCAAACCCCTACTACAGCTGTAAACTGACAGTCAATCCAAGAGTGCCTTGGGTGATTCGATGCCGTACAAACTACGAAGTGTCACCTCATTGATGCGACGTTCTATATTGAGTCGTGTCCAGAACGACATGGGAGGAGGCTCCTTGTTGTTAAACAGACACAAGATACTATTACCAGCCGCCGTCAAAAGTTGACGAAGAAGGTGGCAGCCCTCCTTGTGGTGGGGCAAAAGGACTCCTTGCGTTGCCGGGCAATGTATACCTGAACTCCCTATCTCTTGACCCGAATGGAGATAGCTCCCTATAGTCAGGCTGGAACCTGCGTCCCCGGTCCAGATACAATTCATCACGATATGTATAGTCCGTCGGGTAATAGTCTGGGATGGGCGCTCTGATGCTTGGGGATGGACGGTATCGTATATCTAGTTCATGGCGAGGTTCCAAAGCTGGTTGTAATGGAGCACGCGAGCTTTGACCGAGGTCAGCAGGCTTTTCAGCAGTAGTCTCCACAACTTTTTGGGCCCATGATGGATCTAGCCACGATGGTTGGCTCTGGGGCTGCGGCTGTGGCTGCGAGATTGGCGGCGGAGAATTTTGCCTCCCGACGTTGGCGATGGATCTGAACGCCGTTGAAGTTTCTATCTCTGCTGATGTTTTATCCTTTTTCGCTGTGTCGGAACCATAAAATGAATGAACTGATAAGGGACTTTGCCGTCTTTCATCTGAATTATCAACCGCGTCGTCCACTGTGGTTTGCCGAGATCTGATCTTGGACTCTTCCGACGCCTCTCCAACAGGTAGCTTAACATCTAGGCCACCTCTAGCCTCTTTTTCTTTTTGCTTGGGTGATTGTCTATTGGAGGTCTCATCCACCCCACTTTGGTGATTTCTGACCCCCTTCGCTTGATCTTCATTGGCTTGCTGAGGTGTCCATTCGAGAAGCAGTTGCTGAACAATGTCATTATTTTCTCCGTCCTTTCCTTCACCTCGCGCGTCGCGTGTAGATCGTGGATCGTAAGGTCTGTTGTCATAGTTTCGCGGATAGTTATCGATACCCGTCAACTGCGAGTATTCCGAACTTCTATTTTCAAACTGAGTTCCGCGACGAGCTATTATTTCTGCATCGGAGGCATATTCAGGCCTTTGGTGCTGAGCATAAGTCTGTCGTGACCGATTTATCGGCTCGAAGGGATCATAGGAATGGTCAGAGGCAGGATAACGACGAGTTAAGGGCATTGGACGCTCGTCATATTGTGCTCCTGGGCCATATTGTCCAGGTAGTTGGTGATCGGATCTAAATCGGCTTGGATTGTAACGATCCACGCGAGATATCCCATCTACACCGCGATTTCGAGCGAGAATGTCTTGTCGAGTTGGATACTGATCCATGTATGAAGTCGGATACTGATCGGCCATGCCATCTTCTTTACCAGCCTGATATGCTGAAGCGACAGGGTTAAAGGCTCCAGAACGAGATCGACCAGACTCGGAGAGAGAGCCATATCGCGACGGTCCTGGGGACAATGATCTATTTCTCGACCGGTGTCTCGAGTTTCTTCTGCCACTTGATCCCTTGCTACTCAGTCGCCGACTGTGAGATCTGCCAGATCTAGTCGTCCTAGATGCAGAGGAAGCTGAACTTGTGTAACTGCTTGAGTCTGTGTCGCTGTCTGTAGTGTCGCTAGAATCATCTTTCCGCACTTTCTTTTTCTTGTTCAAAACCGAACTAATCGGTTTACTCATTGAAACGGTCTTCGACTTCGGCACTACGTGTATCCCGCCTTGGGATTGCGGCTGGTGTTGTTGCATTATCGAGACTGGCCCCTGTTGTGCGGGTTGCCTTGGAGGCTGTGGTGGTGGCAGTGGACCTTGCAATCGAGCAGCTTTCATTCTGTCCAGAATTTGGTACAAGGTAATAGGGTTAACTTCAGGGATAGGGGCTCGCTTAGCGAAGACCAAAATCACAATATCATCACGTGTCGCCTTCTTGCCCGGGCCTTTTCCATCCGTATCAGCTGTTTTAGTGTCAAGTTGTGCCAGAACCCAGTGGAAATTAGAATCCAGTTCTTGTGTCGCAAGTTCATCCAGTATAGTGGTAATCTGCCCTTGCTGATCTCGACTCAGTGCTGCCTTTTTCTCTGGTACTGGAGGAGAGCTTTCATGAAGCTTGTCCATTTGCGTGAGAATGTCCAGCTGGCTCAATCGTTCATGAGTTATCTGCGCTCTGTCCCACCCTGACTTAATTTCGTTCTCTTTGGCCGGAGCTCTGTGGATTGTGAATAGCTTAAAACTTGTAAGTTTCTTAAGGCACACGTCCTCAGTGAGCACAAGAGCAGGCGAAATGTCCTGGATTCTGATCGACTGCTGCGGGCGCGAAGAAACATTACCAGGCTGTGGGGCCCAAGGTCCCTGAGGAGGTCTGACTTGTGGTGGGTGAGGACCAAAAGGCATGGAGGGATTAAGAGGCGGTGCCTGTGGTGGCCGTGGGGGAGGCGGAGGGGGAGCAGCAGCCATGGGCCCAGGTGGAACAGGTGGAGGAGGGGGAGGGGGAGCAAACGCCATAGACGAAGGGATCTGACGGCCGTGTTGGTCATTTTGACTTCGATACGTACTTTTGGCTGCTATAGGTACCTCTGGGGCTGTTCCCAAGTGTTGGGGTACTACATGGCCATTGTTTCTCACTTGTGGAAGTGGCTGACTCGACTGCTGTATAGAAGGGCCAAGAGGAATCCATGGAGAAGTTGTCGCGGCACTGAGATATCTTTTTCGACCACGATTCGAATTATCTCCTGTATACCGTTCGTCGTCGCTTATGAGGCTTCTGGACCGGCTTGCCAACGATGGAACTTCGGGAGGGAAGTCTCTGATTACCGCAAAATGTACGTAAGCTCCAGGCCTCCAGAACTGACCTCGATTCTCTCGAATCTTCTTGAGGTTCACGATCTTGCGATTACCAGCCGATTTGATATCCTTGATGATATCTTGTAGAGCGCTGAGGTCATCAGAATTCATGAATGCAAATGTCTTGTGCCATGGTTGCTCTGACGATTGAGACTCGATGCTTCGCATCATATCGTGAGTCAGCTTGAGAGTGCCTGAATGAGGGACTTGGTGGGCTTCGCCGTTTCTAATGAAATATGCACTGATGAATGGATCTGGCTGAGGTCTGTCAATATGAAAGAGTGTCTTCATACGCGACAGAAAACTCCTCGTTCTAGTACGATGGCCAGAGCTTTTCGTTGTTTGAGTGACACTGTCGTAGAAGCTTCGCTCGCTCGCAACGCTACTGGCTCTTTTTTCCATATTGATAATTTCAGAACTCCTTGAAAATTCGTCGTGTATACTGGAGTCTTCTTGGTGTAGGGGCAATGGATTCCGTTCACTTGGCATTGATTTAGTTCCGTTGTGCTGCCCATTCTGACCATGTACTTGGGTCTCAATGTCCTGTGTGTCACTTTGATAGTGAGTTGACCTGTCCACAGCTGTTTCAGATGCTTGCTCGCTACGCTCACTGAGCCAGATGAATTCCCTGTTCGGATTGCTGGTGGTGGTTGGCGTGTGCTCGATAATTTTTGGGATAGCAATGGCTGGAGCTTTTGTCGATGGAGTGCCATTTTCTGATCCCTGCGGTCGATCCCCATTGCGGCGTAATTTAACGGTATTTCCGACATGTTCCGGAATGATGATGTTCTTCAAGTTGGTTAGTACGGATTCGGCTTCAGAAGAAATCGTAACAACTCACCGAAGTGGTTGGCTGGTCAGCTGATGGCACTGTTGGGGTATGTTGGGACACCACTTGAGTAGACTCTGAGCTTGAGGCAGCAATGACCTCTGTCTCCCTAACAATTGAGTGCTCATCCTTCGATAGAAATGTCGTGCCTGCTCGTACGAGATCTGGTTCGCTTGTAGCTTGAGCTTCCTCAGCTTTGTGAGCCAGTCTCGTGTTGTCCGGAACTGGTCCCGAAAGATTCTGTTTAGAGCCTGATGCACCAGGACCTTGCTGGAGAGGATCTAGGTCCTTGTTAGTTCCGACTTTGAGAGCTTGTGTCCAGAGTTTATGATCATGCTCAGCCGGAGAGCGGTAGGCTTAAATTTCGGACCTGGTTTGATACTCACTTGACGAGTGTGCCGGCGTAGTCTCATCGGCAGGGTGAGAGACCGGATCATCTGTTGAGTTCTATGTTGAGTCAGCATTGTTGTTGAAGGTTCAAGGATGCTTCAAATAATTTGAACAAGGAAGGTGCGCCAACCGTTGCTGGTGAAGAGTGGTCATTGGTCATTGGCTCCTCTTTACTTGAAGCGGGGAGAGTTTCAACCTGCATTCTCTCTTTTCCTTTTCCCTTTTTGCTCGAATTATGTTTCAGCCCAGAGAGTCCATTGACATGTTCAGAACCAAATATATCCCGCGGATCATTACCAGGGTGAGACAGAGACCCATGTGAATTAATTGTAATGTGGGAGGTGCCAGCACGGGCTGGGCTGAGTTGACGCCGCCGTGGGGATAAACTGAGCCTTCGGAAAGGGTCCGCTCGCGACATGAAAGGGTGCAAATTATCGCGCGCTGGGACTGGACTCTCAAGTCTTCGTCTCTCAAAACCGGTCAACTGTTCATTGGCGACGGACGACCGCCGTTGTCCAATCTGAGAAAGATCTGCTTGTTGCGCCATCCTCTGTATGCGAGAGTACATGTCGAGCAGAAATCTAAAGTCTTGTTCCCTCTGGTTTCTAATTCAATTGGTAAGACATTACATGAGAATTGTTTGAGGACTTACGGTCTCCTGCGATGGACACCTAAGGATATCACCTGGAACATCAACACCAGATTCGTTTGTAATAACTGTAGCTGACTGTTGTACTGATCCAGTTTAGGAGTGATGTATGGCCACCGGAGGCGTCCCCAAGTAGAAAGCTTCGTCAGGTCTGGGTCCGGAACCACCGGTTGACGTTGCTCTTTGCACAGTTCGGCGTTGAAAAGCTTCAGTCTCTCAATCAATGTACTTTCAAATTTTGCACCGGACTTGCTCGTGATTGCAGCCTCAATTCTCCAGAATATGATCAAGCACTTGTCAGCTGTGCTTTTGACGTCTGTTATCGCCTTTTCCGAGAACAAAGTGGCCTGTCCTCTTTCTTCCAGGTGCTGACACTCTTCTGCTAAGAAGACGTGGACTGACTCAAGCGCACAGGTTGTCGCGTCGATTCCGTTGAGGATGGTGTCGAGGCTCTCTTTCGCTGCCAATGCTTGGGTTGTGAATCGGTACAGCACCTGCGAGAGCTGAAGGCCAAAACTGGCTATTCCTACAACCGAGCCAGCTGCACCAAGAGCACTTATGGGTTCCATCGAGGTCGAAGAAGGATCTCCATTGAAGCTTTAGTTGAGGGATGGAGAATCAGATTGAAAGACGGCAGCCCGATGACGATAAGGAAGAAAATCGCAAGGCTGGAGATATTCAGGCCAGGCCTGCGAGGTTGAGTGCGGTGGTAATCTCAAAAGAGAGTGGCTTGAAACCCTTGCTCAATCCCAGAGCTCAGCTGAATCGAAGTTACATTCGAGCCTTTCACAAATAATCGCTTGGGACGGAGGTATGAAAGCTACAACATTGCGGTGGCCTCGACATGCTGCAAATCGCAGCACCACGTCGGTTTCTGGAGGTGATCCGAACAAAGTGAGGAAACAATCGCATAGTGACGACAGGGCCGATTATTATGGCATAGTTGAAGTGAGTACACAGAGTGCTTGACTAAAATGACATCTGTTGGAATCGTGCGAAATGGCGTGGCTTCCGCATCATGCAAGGCTCTGCCTCGACATCCAATCATCCAAAGTGGCGTAGAAATTACGGTATTCGATATCAGCAGGCAGTGTCGGATAGACGCCCATGAGGGAGCCTGACGCGCCTGCATGTATGCTGATTAAACCAACGCTCCTTTGCAAAGATGGTGTATCGATGGGAAATAAAAATGCCGCACGCCAAGGCCAGTCATTGGTCCACAGAAGGCATTGTTTTGAGCAGGCCTCGTAAGCGAAAGTATTGTATACTGCAGTATTTGAGATCGTATCTTGAAAACCATAGACTTAGGAACACCACCAATCCCGGGTATTGTCGATTGACGATAAAAGATTACACAGCCAGCTGCTTCTCCTTCAGCTTCAAAAAAGCTGATTTAAATGCTTTTTGATGGTTTCTATGATATAATAATGGTCGTATATCGCTAGTTTGGCTTGTCTCTTGTCCTCCCAGATCTAGAAACAGCGGCCTACTTCGAAAGCGTCGTTCGGCCATAACCATACGACATAAGCAGATAATCAACATATCTCCAACATGAAAGAGAATCTAGAGGAAAGTCCTGATAAAGTATCAATATAAATTAAATAGAGGACAGCCAAATGTAGGAGTTCGTTTTACTGATGATCGTGACGTCACAACATGACGACGTGATGATACTAACAATCAATACCAGAAATCCAACTATAAACAACCTCTCAATTAACGAACTACCAGCAACTTTCTTCGGTCAAACCATAACCAAAAATTCAACCCAGCAAGAACGGCACAATGTCAACACAATCGGCCATCCACTGGCCCGCCGAGTTCCTACCAGGAACAACCGACAACTTCGTCAGCAACGAAGTAATCGCCTCCTCCCTCTCCGCCTCTCAAATCTGGTCACTTCTAGCCGACATCTCAAAATGGAGCAGCTACTACAACAACGTCTCATCCATCACGCCTCCCTCGTCAGGTCCTCACCTCAAAAAGGGCGATACTTTCAAATTCTCCACTTTCGGATTCCCGGTTCTTACATGCATCGTCGAGGAAAGCACTTCTCCAGAGACTGGAAAGGCCGGGAGAATCGCATGGAGCGCCAAACTCGAAGCTGGTGAGGATAGCGTGAGTGTGTATCACGCATGGCTAGTTGAGGATCTGGAGGGAGGCAGACTTCGGATTCTGACGCAGGAGAGTCAGAATGGGAAGCCGGCCAAGGAGTTGGCGGGTTTGAAGCCGAACAAGATGTTATTGGGACATCAGGATTGGTGTGAGGGGTTGGTAAGGGCGGCGAGAGGAGAGGAGATGGGGAGTGGGGAGCAGACGAATCTGAAGGCTGCGGGGATGGGGAGTTATGGGCGGGATTTGCGAGGAGTTTTGGAAAGGAGGAAAGGGAGACTTGAAACAGGTTTTTGGGGGTGAGAGGTGAAGTTGTGAAGACATTCTCGACACTGTGTTTTTATAATGTTTAGATGTACAGCGGGATCCTTGTCTAGGTCACCCCTTTTCTCTCGCATAATATGTTCTCGCTTGTATGGAAGGACTTCGACGAATCCCTATGTAGCTCGTCAAATGTCGATCAGGTGGTATTCAGTGAGCTTCATACTACTGAGAGTTTGTTTTTCTCTGATCTTCTTCCGTAAGTTCTATGCTCAATCATCCATATCTCTCAGCCAGCTCTAACCCCACTCCCAAAGATACAGTCAATCTTCCTCCTCCGATCCCAGACAATCGCACCCCTCGTCCTCTCATCCACATCCTCAGCCTCATACCCTTCCTCACGATCTCCGATCTCCCCTCCCTCACCAATCTCTCCAGTATCTCCCGCTCCATGCTTCAACCTAATCCACACAACCCTATGCAACGGAATGAACTCCTCATCCGTACTCTCAATCTTCCACCTCCCCAACTCCATTTCCTTAACACCGACGAAGCGATCTTCGTATCCAATCAGGTAGTTGTCGATATCGAGATCTGGATCCCATTTGATGCGAGCGATGATCTCGTGGGCTGGACGCAGAGGTGTAAGTTTGTGTTTGGATTGTTTGCTGGGCTTGCTGGTGGATAGGTTGGTTGAGGAGGAAGTGTTGTGAATGGCTACCGAGGATCTGGGTACTGACGGAAGCATCTCCAAATCTGGCTCCTCAGGTGAAGATGTATGCTGGTTAGGTACTGCAACGAGTTGTCTCGGCACACCCCAATCCCTCCGATCAATCTTCAAACCCATCCCCAGCACCTCCTTGCTCCTCACAACATCAACACTAACCCAAACATTGTTCCTCCCCTCCATAAATTCCCTCGCTTCCAAGACACCTCGCTCAAATTCCCTGGCAGTAGTCATCAACTTCCCTTCCATCAGTCTTTTACCATCTTTGTCCATGCCCTCACGTGCAGAAACGCCAATAAGGTAGTAGCCCTTGAATTGGCCTTCTTCTGCATCCGGCTCCACTTCTTTGCCTTTTCCTTTGCCTCTGCCTTTGCCCTCATTTTCTGATGTAAGATCAGGCACGAACAACCTCGACGGCCACACCCTCCCTTCCAGCCCCGTCATCCGTCCCAAACTCACAAAAAGCCTAGGGAATCGACTTTCCAGCGCACCAATCATCTCTCTGACCTTCTTCTCTGCAATTCCACCCTTCCCATTTCCATTCCTACTCCCCTCACTGATACCCCAAACATCAATGCCGAGCCTCATAAACGCGCCACTTCCCTTCAGGAAATCCAACAAGCCATCGTCAGCTGTTTGTAAACACCAGGTCCAGTCGCCAGCCGCAAGATACTCAGCTGCAAGCTTGAATTGGCAGGACAATGCGTGGCCTGAGAGTTTCGTACATGATGATGCGACGTTGGGTCGGGCAGTGGGCATGTGGATTGCTGGAATGAAAATTGCATCGCGGGCTGATCTTGAGGGAACTTTGCTCTGCTGCTTCTCTTCGAGAAGAGGATCAATCACGGTGGATGTGGACCATTTGAATGAGGCGTAATAGGTGAAGAACGTGCGAATTATGGTCGCCGCTGAGATGGGTGGAACTGTGATGTCACCGCTTTCATTTTGATTATTTGCAGACGGAGGGTTCGTGGAGAGGTAGATTAATTTCACCACTCGGTTGAGCATCAATTGTAAATGTATACCGCCTAGGTACCCAAATTTTGCGGAGTATAGACCGCGATTCTTGAGGTAGAGTGACACATACTGATGTGCCAGCCGGTAAGACGGGAGATATGGGATTGTGTTGAGGAGGTAGGCGGAGTCGCGGTAAGTGTTGAGAGGTCGGATTGAAGAGGGTGAGAGCGTGGAAATCAGATCTATGTCGAACACTAGGTCTTGGAGTTTTGGTGACGGCATGGTGCTGTGATATCTGGAGTATTCATGATCAGCTCGCTTATTTTTGACATTGTTTTGTTCTGAAAAGGAAAGCGAATGTTCAAGAAAGAAAAAGGGGAATGAGGAATCACAACATACTCCTTGACCAGTTCTTCCGCCTGACAATACTGTAAATCAAACTTGATTCCCAACACACAAACCTCCACAATCGAAACCAGCGAATTCACAAAATGCACTCCCTTGAAGCTTCCCCCAATAGCATCCAATTTCCCTAGCTCTCTCCCCGCAAAATCGAAGAACTTCGCAGGACTGACACAGCCAATAGCGAGGACATCGACATCTGAATCAGAGAAATACGTGCCCATGAGATAGCTACCGAGTGGAGCTAGGATGAGGTTTTCGAGTCCAGTTCCACGGGAAAGTGTTGACTGGAGTAATTCGATAGCCATTTCGCGCTGTGCGATATCGTTCGCTGTGGGTAAGAATGGGGCGAGTAGAGTACTGATATCAGTGTCGTCTTCGATGACTGTAATCCTGCTGCCAAAATTTCCAAGTTTGCCACTCAAACCCATTTTGGATTCCTTCTCAAAAGTCCCATGTCCACGATTCGATTTTGCATCGTTGATCCGCAGCAAAGCACGAACACCATAATGATCACTGCCAACTCGCCCCTCGTTGTCCGCAAGTCCGAAAATTTCGAACCCATCCCTCTCGGCTGAGATACTTCCACCCTTCAGGTACAACACACGATCGTACCGCTGCGGACTCCGGTCGATAGGCGGATTCAACTGCGCGGCTATAGGGTTCGTACTCCGATCGAATGTAGCGCCTTGTTCCCCCTCAAATATCTCGTTGCCATCGTGGCCGAACATACCGCCATCGCACTCAGTTTCTCCCTCGTCCTCATCTCCAAGTCCATCTCCAGGGTTTGGCTCAGATGCAAGGAATGCATCTTCCCACACGTTGAGATTAACAACATTCTTCACAGCTTCTGCAGTCTCCTTCGTGATAAGTCCCCGTGAAAGAGCTGTTTTGATCGTCTGGTTCGAGGTTGTGAGATTGAAATCTCCCGCAATAGCAACCTCGCTTTCCCTGGCCTCTTCCAACTCAACGCCTTTCTTGCTTCTCGAAATGAGAAAATCACTGAGAACTTCCATTTGCTGTATCTTCGACTTGACGGCTTTATCTGTTAGGCCGCTCGTGAGATGTACATTAGCGACTGATAGCTTCTTCGTCCCCTTCCCAGAGAGAAAGTCAAATTTGGCGACGAGCGCTGATTTGTGCCGTTCTGCAAACTGCACAACGGTCGATGTGAAAGGATGCGAAGCGAGAGTAACAAGATTCCTAGCGCTGGGCATGAGTGAGGAGGGCGTGTGTGTGGCGTACCGATAAGTCTTCCGGATATATGGGGAAGCAAGGATAAATGGGAGGGACTCGTCGTTGACTTCTTGGAGACAAAGGATTTGGAGGGAAGATAGAGGAGGTTGCGCTGGCGAGGAGAGAGATGTGATGATAAGTGGTAGACGGGTGTTGAAGGGAGGAGCGGTGGGCTCGGCCATTATGTTGTAGGTTGATATTGAGATTGTGCTTGGGACTTCTTGCTTCGCTTTGAGAGCTTGAGAGGCTGGCAAGACGCGAGACCATGTCTCGTCGTCGCTTTTGTTGTGGTCGCTGAAAGCAAAGCAAGGCGTCCACCTCGTATCCTCGGACGTCCTTTCTTCCTCTCTATCTCCTTCAAATTCATCCACTGCCTCACAATCACCAAATCGCAGCTCCTCACAGACCGTCATCCTCCCATCCAGCTCCCTCTTCAACACTACCAAGCCCTTCGACTCCCACTCCAGTCCCACCACTTTCCTAGTCTGTTCCACTAACCTCTCCACCGCACTGCCCCCAATCGCCGCTTGACCAACACCCAGATGCGGTCTCCAAACCCCCTCTCTCGTCCCCTCACCCTCCCTCAAACCCAAGACCCCCTCCAATGACCCCCTCAATTCTTTCAATCCTCTTTCACACTCTCCTCCCTCTCTCGGTCTCAAGTACACCGTTGCGTTTTTCCTGTGTTTGAAAACGCCTACATCATCAAGTGTTACTTTGAGGGTGTGGTATGGCAAGGAGGACAGTGCTGTTTGCAAGAGGGGAATTGCGGAAGGTAGAGATGAGAGGGGTAGCAAGGGATAGAGGAGGTTGATGTGCGGGGGCCAAGTATGTGCGGTCCGGTCATGCAGGTTGCGGAGTGTATCGAGTTCGCTTGAGATATGTGGGGGAAGGAGGAGCGCGAGGGCGGTAGTGGTGGATGTGAGTGAGAATTTTTGGGGTTGGGAAGGAGAAGCCATGATATGTTGACAATCGTAAATGTCCGGTAATTCTTGTCTTTATTCTTGATATGTGTATTTCACGGGTACTTGGTAACCGCCGTATTCCCTGATTGATTCAAAGAATTAAAGTCGACTTTGACTTCGAGCTCTTGGGAAATACTGCCAGAATTGACTTGCTCAAACAAATAAACAGAAAAATGAAAACCATAAAATACATTCTCTGAATAGTTCATCATAAACCAGATATCGCCTTGTACTTATTCTAGAGAGACCCTGGGGCATTGTGGCTTGATCTGCGGTCAATACGAGGCGAAGTATGCATGTGTGCAGGCATGTTTGTGGGGATGAGGCGGAGTAAGTCCAAACATCTCGCTTCTCCCCGAATGAGTCAGGAAGTCAGTCAGTCACTTGAAAGACTCATATGTTTATGAACGGCACATTGTCTACGTTTAAGCAGATTAATTACTTTAATCTCTGAAGCTGGATGAGAAATACAAGCGTGATGCCCAAAGCGACATTAAATGAAAGATGCATGCTACTTGGCTGACATTGCAGGACTGAAATGATTCAAAATTTTAGCGAGCCGAAGTTTGATTTAAACATCACTTCATACTTACAGCATGTACTCCAATACCAGAAAAGTCCATGACTGCAAACTACACAGCCGATGATATCAGCAAATCCCCATCTCATTTTAAACAATAATATACAACAGCCCCTCTGGCCTTCTCTATTTCTGTCTGTCTGCCGATTTATATATATGTCTGGACCATCCCAACATGCCGACCGATCCATGATCCACGATCCATTTTTGTAAATGCCCAACCTATACCTTCCTTTCTTTCATCTTTCCTACAAGTGTGTTTTTGTTTTCTTCATTTACAAAAAAAAAAAAAAAGAAAGGTGAAAATAAGGAAAAAGTAAAGAAAGGTTGGAAATTATACATCCCATACATCGATCAATCACTACACTAAATTTACACAACCTGACTATATCCAGTGCCTAATCTCCTCTTCCCCCTCGACTTCCAATACTTCCTCGCCTCATCGACCCAGAACACGCTACTCGTAAGCATGATCAGAGCCACGAGATCAAAGAAGCCCAATGCCTCGGTCTGGAACACCTCCTGCAGCCACGGGAAATAGATGACCAGGATCTGGCCTCCCAGACTCAGGCTGACTGCCCAGTTGAAGAGGGTGTTGCTGAAGAGGCCCACCTCGCCGCGGAGCACGGATTTGGATTCCGAGCGGCAGTTGAGGGCGTTGAACATGTCGAAGAGGACGAAGCAGGTGAAGGTCATGGTCGTGTCGCGCTTGGTGACTTCACCGTCAGTGAGCATCTCGTGCGTGTAGACGGCCATGGTGCCGAGCATGATGATGGAGGCGGAGGTGAGGACGCGGGTTATGAGGGGCCAGGTCAGGACTGGGGCGTTTCGTTTGCGGGGTGGGCGGGTCATCACGTCGGGGTCGACGGGTTCGACGCCGAGGGATTGGGCGGGCGGGCCATCCATGATGATATCTAGTGGATATTAGCATTGTAAGATTTCTTCGAAGGTTCAGCGAAGAATGGCTTACTGATCCAAAGAATCTGCATCGCGTTCAAAGGATTCTTGAATCCCAAACACGTGCAGAAGAAGACCAAACTAAGTGCAGCAGCGCTGGTACTCAGTTGGAAAGTAAGGAAATTCTGGATGTTGTTGAAGATGCCTTTACCCTCTTCAATGGCTTTGAGGATTGTTGAGAAATCATCATCGGTCAATATCATGTCCGCAGCTTCTTTCGCCACGTCTGTGCCTTGACGACCCATTGATATTCCAATATCAGCTTTCTTCAGTGCTGGTGCATCATTTACACCGTCGCCAGTCATGGCGACAATATCACCTCGAGCCTGTAACGCTCGAATGATCTTCATCTTGTGATCCGGACTTGTTCTCGCAAATATCGAGGTGTTCGCAATCGCGCCTTCAAGCTCCTCGTCCGACATCTCGTCAATCTCAGCTCCGCTTAGGACGGGTTTCACTGCAATCGAGCTTGCAGTATGTTCTCGTGGAGCGGCGATAGCCATGCCAAGCTTCTTACCGATGGCCAACGCTGTTGTTTCGGCATCACCAGTAATCATGATCACTTTCACGCCTCCTCTCATGAGGCGTCTGATAGATTTCTGGACCCCTGGTCTGGGAGGATCGCTCATGCCCACCAATCCTGCAAAAACCAATCCCTTGTACACATCCTCACTGTGCGACACATGAGGTTCGGCCTGCTTCGTTGTTGGTGTGCTGCTCCGGCTAATGGAGTGCAAGGATTTAGCATGCTTTCCAACTGGGCCACTGGCAAATCCAAGAACTCGAAGTCCCTCAACAGCTAGCTTTTCGGCTGCATCCAAAGCTTCTTGTCGCCGCACAGCATCTAGAACCACCTCACGGCCATCTTTGGTCAAATATGTATCGCATCGGCTCAGCACGCGATCAACGGCCCCTTTGATGTAAGCGACTTCTCTGGCAATGGACATGCCATCCGGAGTCGGATCGCCCACCGTCACTCCCATCCATTTACGTTCTGAGCTGAAGGGAGTTTCTCCAAGGCGGGGTCCAAACCCTTCTCGAACATCGTGCTCCTTGAAACGATCCAGAAGATCAAGCATAGCCACATCTGTCGGTTGACCAACCCATCGACTTCTGAGCATATGGCCCTCTGAATTCTCCGTGGATGATAAAATAGCTATTGAAGAAGCAGATTGCGGGTTCTCGTCATGTAAGCGGTTCAGCCGGGCATTGTTTGCGACATTGCCAATACGTAGAATTCGTAGGGTCACAGGGTCTGGCTTGGATTCGGTCGCTTCATCATCTGAGTCAACCTCGATTGGTCCGTCACCGCCAAAGAACCACATCTTTGTGGTTGTCATGTGGTTCATTGTCAAAGTTCCTACAACTGTTAGTAAATGTTACGCAAAACAAAGTAATTTCAATACCTGTTTTGTCACTACACACAACATTGACAGAACCAAGAGTCTCAACGCTTGGCATTTTTCGGACAATTGCATGATGTTTGGCCATGCGATGCACCCCAAGAGCCAAGGTCACGGTGACAATAATCGGAAGGCCTTCCGGAATGGCTGCGACAGCCAATGAAATCGAAATCGTGAAAATTTCCAGCAACCCTTTTCCTTGTAGCCAACCAACGAACGAGATAACGGCAATGATCGCGAATGATGCCTGACTAAGTTGTGATCCAAGAGAATCCATGGAAAGTTGCAGAGGTGTTCTTGGGCTTTCAGTTTCACTCACACTGGCAGCGATTGTGCCAAAATGTGTGTTGCCACCAGTTGCATAGACTATCCCTTGCCCATGGCCAGATCTGACCAGTGTCCCCATAAATGCAATATTCGTTGTACTGTTCAACTGTGTATCCGCTCCAACTGTCCCGCTGCCAGCAGACGCATATGCTGGAGATCCTGGTGGTTCTAAATTATTCGACTTTGATCTGATATATGCAAATGGTTGTCTGGCATCTGCCGTGATTCGCACAGGCTCGTTCTCTCCCGTCAAATTCGACTCGTCAATCGTCAAATCGGACGCCTTCGTAACTCGAATGTCGGCAGGGATTCTGTCCCCGGTCGTGAACAAAACCAAATCACCCGGAACCAACTGTGCTGCCATTACCTTGCTAGATACTGCCTCTACCTTAGCCTCGGCGTCCGCAACAGATGTAGAATCCATCAACCTCTCCTCCTCTGGCGCATCTGCAACGCCCGGCTGCCATGTCGGAGTCCGCAAACTGGCTGTCCTTGGAGGCTCTCCTCGTATCAGATGGGCGTGGTTTGGAACCAAATGGCTCAACGCTTCTATCGACTTCTCGGACCGGTACTCCTGTATGAACCCAACCAACACTACTATAGTTACAGCCACCGTGATACTTATAGCATCATCCTTATTCCCAACCACTACGGAAGCTCCGGCCGAACACAAAAGGAGGAGAATCAGAGGCTCCTTGAATTGCTTTAGAAATCGCAGCCATAACGGCTCGGGTGCTTCGTGAGGAAGTTCGTTTGGCCCTTGGTCGTGTAATCGAGCAAGAGCTTCGGCTGGGGATAAGCCTTTCGTTAAGGACGTCTGCAGTCGCGCAGCTGTTTCATTCGGTGTGAGACTGGAATACTCGTCTGCTACTGACTGCATGAATCTCAGCTTGATGTCCTTAGGACAGGGAGCGCAATTTCACCAACCTTTGCAATTGAAGAAGAGGAGCGAACATGGCTCCGCGACCTGGACCTCGACCTTCCCTCCGATCGTGGTCTCGACGGGGGCTCTGAATTCGAAGCTTCGATGGTCGGCAGGTTGGACAAGGGCAATAAGCTCCCTCCTGGGCTCGCAGACCGCGAGATGCGCGGCCACCCCATGGCCCGTATCCTCTGCACTAGACTCTGCTATAACGAGCAGCAAATGATGCTGTCGTCAACACCGATTCTACCGCTGAGGCATGCGAAACGGATATATGGTGTTGGAGCTGACGGAGCTGCTGGTTTTGGTCTTAGAAGATATGGCTGGGCGAATCGGATCCACTGCGCCTCTCCCGTCACAATGGTCCTTCTTTGGTTATTGGCAGGGCTTCGCAAACATGACAATGTACAAAATCAAGGTCTAGAACGGTATTAGGATATCTGTTTGATTGTTCTGTTCCTGTGCAGTGCTGTGTGAATTCACAACGTGTCGTGAGGCGGCTTGGATTTTTCCCGTTTCAGGGATCAACGAATCAGTGGAATCAGTGGAAGGGGTCGAGTTGGGCTGCACTTTTTGGTGTTGAGCCGGACCCCTTGTAGGGCGGGACAGAAGGGGACAGAAGGGGACAGGGGACTTGTGGGCAGTGATGAGTACACTGAAGAATGAGAGAGATCACTGGAAACAGACAGAACTGTACAAATTTAAGATTCATGAGCATATATCCGGCATTGTAGAGTATTGGCTTGGTTCAATAGAGAATCACTTGAATTTGTTCTTTGTCTAACTCAATCAACTCGAGCGGCATTGTACATGAAAATACGTGGTGTCAGGTAAGATCGAATACTTGAAGCCTCAGGCTTCCATACCTTCTAGTCAGGCTCCAATGTATCAATCGTGCTTAGCGCATCTCCCAGCCCAGCCATCTTTGAATTCAGATGGAATAACCAGCTTCTTCCCTTTCGTCCCGCCTCCCCACCACTGAGTATTTCGTCGCAGCACAACAACAACCTTCCCTTCCCCTAGGACTCGCGCACTCTTCGCTCATCGTCGCATTGCTAACTACATCTTGCGCCTCGTTGTCAAACTCGAAGTTGATCTTTTGACGCGCTGCCTATTCGATTTGCGACCGCTCCGCCTCCTCGACGCGCCGTCATCACAACAACACAACAAACGCGCCTAAATCTGCCCACAACACCACCGCCTTGATTGTCCCACAACAATTGAGGACCTCGCCCTAGGCGCAAACACCTCTACATCCACCTAACCTTGGATATCGTCAACATGTTTTACTCGGAAACTCTCCTGTCGAAGACAGGCCCTCTGGCTCGAGTATGGCTGTCGGCAAATTTGGAGCGCAAGCTCTCGAAGAACCACATTTTGCAAGCAAGCGTGAAAGACAGTGTTGAAGCTATCGTCACGCCTAATCAAGCACCAATGGCACTGCGTCTCAGTGGCCAGCTCCTCCTTGGTGTCGTCAGAATTTACAGTCGGAAAGCGCGTTATTTACTTGACGACTGTAATGAAGCACTAATGAAGATCAAGATGGTATGTCCCCCACACATAGCTATACAGAAATGGGACTGATTCTCTTTCAATAGGCCTTTCGTCTTTCAGGAAATAACGATATGCCAACCGGCATCCACATGCCTTCTCGAGACGCGCTCATGCTTCCAGATGTACTTACTGAAGGCGACAACCTCGAGATGCCTCCTATGCCCGACGCGTCATTCCTATTCTCTCAATTGGATGACGACTCACATCAGCGGAAGCGCAGAGCAGGTAGCAGAGATATCAATCTCCAGGAAGACTACACTGGAAGTCAATTTTTGCAAAATAGTATCGAGAATCAGAATGATGAGGACCTTGCATTGGAGCCCATGGACGACCTGGATTTAGGATTGGATTTTGGATTAGACCTTGATGACTTGAACCCAAAGGCTGTTGACCGGAGCATCGAAATCGGGCGAGATGCCCCAGCTGCCCGTGCCCCCGAGGACGATCTGTTGAGCGAGTTGGATATCCAAGTACCCGCCAAGGATAACTTCGACGCTGGAGAACGTGATACATCTCTTAACCTGGATCTTGGAGGAGGTGATTTCGGAATGGATGATACTGTCCGAATGGCCGATGAGGATGGGGACGTTATGATGAATATGGGAGATGGGCCCGATGGAACCCTTGCCAATGCCCCCCTTATCCGCCCCGAAAGAATCTCCGAGTCACCTCTCTCAGATATCGACGACGCTGTAGCAGCTGAGGTTGAGGCTGATCATCAAGCAAACATGAGCTCAGCGCTTTTTCAACCAGAGGATGAACCTGATGAGTCTACCGTTATCCTCAACCCCGCCCAGCGTGCAAGAAAGCAGAAGATCCTCCGCCCTGACGACGAAACCATGATCCCAAATCACCAGATCAAAGAGCAGCAAGAGCAGCATGACAAGATCCTCCGCCCTCAGTCATTCCTTCCACGCGATCCAGAACTCCTGGCATTGATCGAGATGCAAAAGAATGGTGGCTTCGTTTCCAATATCATGGGCGAGGGTCGAAGTGCGGGATGGGCACCAGAACTCCGTGGAATGTTATCGCTAGCTGCGGTCCGGAGAAATGGTGAACTGAAACGCAAGCGTGACAGCGGTATCGCCGATATGGGAAGCGGCGATGAACAAGGTCCCCGAAAATCACCACGTCTTGACTTGGGCGAGGAGGATGATCTTGCCGCTGGACTCGGCAGTGCAGGCTTGGATAAGGAAAACACTGTACTTGCAGCAGATGGAACAGTCATTGAGGTGCCCGCCGATGAGGGATTCATGATGCCGGAGGATGAGGAACACGATCCAAGTGCTGGTCTCTCACCTGGCGCGAATTTTGACGAAACCACAGCACCACTTGTACACCCCGCCGACAGCGGACCTGTTTCTCTTGGTACTAAGCACGCAGTTCATCTGCTCCGCGATAGATTCGGTGCCGAAGCTGCAAATAGCCCGGATAAGCGCAAGAAGGCCAGTGTTCTTTTCCAAGATCTCTTGCCGGAAGCCACCACCACCCGAGCAGATGCCACCAAGATGTTCTTTGAGGTACTTGTGCTCGCCACCAAGGATGCAGTGAAAGTAGAGCAACAAGAAGCCCTTCTTGGAGGTCCAATCCGCGTCCGAGGAAAGAGGGGTCTTTGGGGTGACTGGGCCGAAAGGGAAGCCGGCGGTGAGATTGCAGAAGAGGAAGCAGCACCCAACGCTGGCCTGGAGCGCTCGACAACTGTTGCCGTCGCCGCATAATCCTCTTCGCACCAAACATCTCTCTCCCTATGATTCTGTGTACAAGTACTGCATGCGTTTGTCTCACTTACGAGGCCGGAAAAGAAGCTGGGCGGGTAGTGGCGCAGAGGCGTTCCAGGAGTTTACTTCACACCCCTTCCTATTTCTGAATGGAGGATATCAGGGGCATTGATATTGGCGTTCTTCTGTTTATTTGTTTGCTTTCAACTATTTCTTGATTGCAATTGGGCGGACGGCCGCGAATTGATATCCATTTCGGTATTGGCAAACGAAGGGTGAAGGGATGGATTGGTATGGATTGATAGACGAGAAGAAGAGAAGCTGTGGCAGACGAATATCCGTTCGAGGGACGCGCTGGTTGGATCCTTTATTTAGCCTCACCTCATTATGTGAAAGCAACAAAGGACAGTTTTATACCATAGTGTGCGCTTGGAATTGAGTGTGTCTTGTGTTTGTTTACATATATGGTCTTCATTGTCTTGATTTGTACATAGAATACTGAGTGTGAACGACGGCCGTCGAGTCGTAAATCCCGAGCTGTGATTAATGAATTCCTTCTCTGCAACCTTAACTGATCTTTTCTTGGAGATTAGCTTGTTGCATCTCTATTGTGATTCACTTTCATAACAGAATATCAGAGTAGATCTTCCTTGAACGGTAATCACTTGTTCTTTCAAGAGCAGGAGTTCCTATCTCTCCTGTCTCGCTTAGTCCTCGGGAGTTTGAAATGTGTATAATGGCCTCGCCTGGCCGGTAGTTCGGAATGAACTGAGGAACTGTAGATAATTCTATAGTTTGAGTCTGCTAGTCATTTGACTCGTTTCGGTGTCTATTATTGTACGCAAGCATATTGCAACACGTGTTAAGGGGACGAGACTCTGCCGATCCCCTCACTCAGACAACCATCGCTTCTCGCTGACCCATCCAGCAGCCAAAAATGAGAGGCTCCAAGCCAGAGTCATGACGCTTTCCCATCTTATTCAGACCTTTCTTACTTGAGGTATACCAACTCCCACATTTCAATGCGCTGCCGACGACGCCATAAACCGACCAAAGACGAAAGATCCCACCCAGATACCAGCCAGCACCGACATGAAATACCCAACGTTCATAGTCATAACCGCAATCATCCTATCCCAGACCAGTCAGTCATTTGTTTCTCCTCTCACAAACTAGACGATTTTTCCTGAAAAGCAAAAATCCCCAGAAAAATCTACTCACAGCAAATACGCCACGCCACCCAGCACACAATCCATACTCGCAAGCCAGCACGCCTCGCCCGCCCTCCACGGCCTCACATTCGCCCTATTCCCCATCCCATAACAACTCTCATCCTTACCCAATCCCTTAGCCATCCGCACCACCTGGAACAGATTGACTCGTATGGCTAAAAGCCCGCGGAACATGGCGCTGAGGAAGATCAGGAAGATGCAGGTTCCTGCGTATTGCGCTGTGGATGACGGAGTCCAGGAGAGGGAGAAGAGGGGGGTGGTGGTGGAGGTGAGAAAGGTCATGGACATGGTGGAGGAGGACATGTCCATGGAGGAGCTGGATGTGGCCATTGACATGCCGGACGTAGGAGTGGCGGTTGTCGTGCTCATTGACATGCTCATGTCCATTTTGAGAGATGAGTGCTGAATAGATGGGTTGAATATTCAGGCTGTTAAGTAGGATAGATGGATGTCTGTCTCCGTTGGTTCTCGCAATCGAATAATCAGTACTCTCGATATTGAATGCAGCTTCCTCTCAACACAAAACTCAAGCTGGCTAAATCAACAAAATAAATGAAGTAAATCAAGAAATGGACGGATAGTCGGAAAGGAAGCACCCTCATCTTCAACTCCCACCCTTCTTACCGTCTTTTCCCCTTTGTACACAATACACAACTCGTAGTCCAACAGGTCCACACTCGACGTTTCCACCCGCATTCTAATTAGTAAACTTGCTCAAAGCTGCTCAATGATCGACAACAACAACCCCACAAACATGTCCAAACACAGTTAGACTTCTTCGGTAATCAGCGCATTTCCACTCGTTTAGCTGCCCTAAGAAAGTATTACCGGCGGGTTGTGTGCATAAGCTTCTCTAAGCTTCTTAGCGGCTTCGCTTTGCTTGTTTCAGGAATATTTTTTGGACTTGGAAGCGTGTGACTGGCCTTTGTTTTCTGAATTGTTTGGATATCATTGGTGGGGGAGGGGAAAGTGATGGATCGGGGGGTTCTCAACCCTGCGACGGCTGTCCTGGGTTGTACGCACATACTCCGGGTGGGCTGGACCATTGTTAAAACCTAGAGTGCCGCAATGCCGCGACAAATAACTCGCTCATTTACTCTCTCTGACTGATTTGGAGTTGAACCTTTGAATGTGATAATCGGTTTCGTTGATAGCTGATGTCCACTCCTTGGTCCAATTCCTGTTTGTAAAAAGAACAAGTCCTACATCTTTACTCCTGATGACCTTTTGCTCGACTCTCAATATACACTTCGTTTGATTTTGCGGGGACACGATTTCAAACGAACGGGATAAACCGTATATTACAATAGCCAGACAATTTTTTTGACATTCTCGATTCTCAACTATACATCATGGATATGAACCCAGCATGGCTCACTTTCCCACTGGCATTAACGGGGAGCCGCACCTTCGAATGCGGTGACTTCACAGAAGAAGAATGTACCTTCTACATGCAGCGCTGGCACTTCTGGTCAGTCGAGCCTCTCTACCCTCATCCTCATTACTCACCAACCAACTAAATCAAACTCCTTCAGGTACATCGCAGATTTAGTCTTTGCGCTGCCGACTGTAGCGTTTTTCATGTGTGGTATCGGTGTCTTCATCATCAGCTACTTCTTCACGTCTCTCTTCCTTGACCGGAGTACACGTCGGGGTCCAAGAGCATGGCGGAAGTTAATCGCAGGCACTCGATATCTTTCGTATCGGGGCTTTCATGTTGAGTCTTTGAAGTGGAATTCTGCTCCGGTTGGGGTACTTATGCTGGGTGCTATTGGGACGATTTATTTCTTCTGTGAGTATTGCCATATTAGGTACGGCTGTGTAATTATTAAGCTGACCAAGATGTGATATGTTAGGTATGGATTTGGTTCCGAGTCCTTATTACTGGTCGGATGAGATGTTTGGTGGTTCTCCACCGCTGGCGACTCGGTCTGGGTGGCTTGCTTTGGGTTGTATGCCATTTGTTTTGTAAGTATACTACCTCTCGGTCGAACTTGTGTTCAATTTCTAACAAGCAAAAGTGCTACGGCGACAAAAACGAACTGGATAACTCTCCTTACTGGAATCTCACACGAGAGACTTCAGGTATTCCATCGATGGATTGCATATGCTTTTTTCATCTTGGCACTATTACATACATTCCCTTTCATCGTCTACCACGTTCATTGGCATGACATGCAGACCCACTTCTCCGAGAGCTTGTTGTTCTACTGGACGGGCATTGTTGCAATAATTTTCCAAGCATGGTTGACTTTCATGTCTCATAGTACAATAAGGTAAGTAACGATATTCTACTCCGAAATCATAATCTAGCTGGCGATCTAACAAGTCTGGAAATAGGAGTCTCGGTTACGAATTCTTCAAAATCACACACTTCGCCAGCGCCATCGTCTTCATGGTAACTTTCTTCTGGCACTGCGACTATACCCTCACCAGCTGGCACTACTTTGTCGCCACAGCAGCCGTTTATGTGCCCTGCTTCATCTTCCCCTGGCTCCGCACATTATTCGAATACGGCTTCACGCAACAAGCTCGTGTCTCCGTCGAAGACAACGGCTTCACTCGTGTTGTAATCCCCGTGAATTTCAACTGGACGCCGGGCCAACACTGTTTTCTTCGTTTCACAGGGTTCGGGGTCCTACAGGCGATATCCTCTCACCCATTTACTATCTGCTCTATGCCATCAAACAACGAGGATGAACCATCTGAACTAATATTCTTTATCCGCCATCAACGCGGCTTCACAGCAAAACTACACCAATACGCACTCGACAACCCCGGTGGCTCAACACCAGTTCAAATCGACGGTCCATATGGTGGAGTCAGCCTCCCCAAATTGCGAAATTCAGAGCGTCTCCTCGTCATTGCCGGCGGTTCGGGCGCAGGGTGGTGTCTCCCATTCATCGAATCATTCTTCCGAACCTCGTCATCTTCCTCCATATCCACTCAAGATGAGGAACATGGCCACCAGACTTCAGATCTAGATGAGAAGACCGGCGCACTGACTAAAACAAAACCTGCATCTCCATCTCCATCTCTCAAACCAAGCGCAATATCGGGGTCTCTCCGCGTAGTACTCGCTACTCGCGACACGGATAGCAGGCTCTGGTTCGAGCGCTCCGTAGCCTCGCTATTCACACACCTATCCATCCCATCATACCTCTCCTCCCTCGCCCAAATCCAAGTCTTCGTCACTGGTTCCGCAGCTGCCAAACTCTCCCCTCCAAACTCAACCTTACATTCCAAACCCAATCCTCCACGATCTAACGATTCGACTTCAGACGACATCGACAACATCTCGTCCGACAACGAGGCTTTACCATCAAATGCTGACGAATATGTCGGCAGGCCAGAACTGGCGGAAATTGTTGGAGAAGAAGCTAGGAAAGCGGCAGACGCGGGCCAGGAATTGAGCGTATATGTCTGTGGGCCTTGCACGATGCAGAATGATGTGAGGAACGCCGTTGCGGAGAGCAATCTAGGCATTCTGAGAGGTGCGGGTGGGAAGGGTGTGTATTTGTATTCGGAGCATTTTACCTGGGCTTGAGCGAGAGGGGGTGCTGGTATGGTTATGGTATACCCGGATTTAAGAGCATTTGAGAGATATGAGGGATAGAGTCAACTTTAATGACGATTAGATAATTAAGGATTTGAGCGTATACGACTAGTAACGTCCCACCCTCCCTTTCCGGCCACCCCCCCATTCCGGCCGGCTTTTACACCAAAAAACGCGATTTTGAGGTATTAATAAAAACACGAATAATTAATAATATTAAATAAAAATTTTATATTCATATTTCCTGTACTTGAGTGATAATATTTACAAAAGCAAATTTAATTTTCTTTGTAAATTATTACGTAATCTTAATTTCTAGTTTTTACATACAAAAAACGTCAAAAATCACTTATAAATAACTTTTTAATAAGTAAATAAAATTACTTAAGACTTAAATAATACAATGTTTATATATAAATCTTAAGGTTTAGAAAATTTTAATATAATTCTATTAGTAATTATTTTTTAATTAAGTAATTAATTTCTCTCATACAAATATTTTGTATGAGACGTTATAATTCGATTTATTATTTAATTACTATAAAAGGAAAAGTCTTTAAACTCTAGAATATTAAAAAGTTAACTATAATCTAGCTTAAATTACAATTTTAACTTAATCTATTAATAATTACGAAAGTTATTAAAAAATTTAAAAAAATCGATTTTATACCAAATTTGTTAGCGAGAAATTTTTAAAAGTTCAAATACTTAGTTTACAATATTACATAATATAAAGTAAATAGGGATTTGGAATATTAAAGCCCGAGTAATAAATAATACAAGTTTTTAATTTTAAGATGTTTTATTAATAAATGATCTAATTATTATATATTAGAAGTGGTGAGTTTTGGTGTAAAAGGGTGGCCGGAATGTGGGGGTGGCCGGAAAGGGAGGGTGGGACGTTACTACTTACAAGTCACAACTCTCGTCTTCCTCGGGAAAAGGACAGAGAACTGGTCTGCCGGATTTAGTAGGTGGAAAGGAAGAGTAGCGCATAGTACTTCGAGAGTGCGTGGATTATCACAAAGACGTGTTTGTGACTAGGGAGCTGGAGATGAGGGATTTGACCGAGAAGCTTCAGGACTGGGAAGCTAGTAGTTAGGAATCTTTAAGGGCTATGATCCGTATAATGAGGGAGATCTGAGATATCGCCGAAATCGCGAGGAAGTGTGTGGTCGTTTGTTATGTGATCGATGGGGTAAAGTGCTTGAGTGTTTTTGACAGAAAGGGAAGTGGTATGGTAGGTTTTGAAGCGATGCTGGAGGATTACTAGAGAAGTTTAGGATGTGCGGAACGGCTTTTTCTGACGAGCCCCATGATGAGAGTATTGCTTGAAGTCATGGATGCTGGCCTGGTAACTTTTGTGAGCAAACAGAGTGCAGTAATGAGATCTAGTGGACTCTCTTTCTGGAAAACTTTGAAGACAATGCTCGAACAAATGGTGTAGAAAGGGGGTTTGCAATCCTTGAATGACGAGACTGTCAAAGAAGCGATGCTTGATGGGAGAGACACTGAGGGACTTTGGCAAATTTCATTGTTCGAGTATGTATGGAGAGTGCTTGATGGACTGCTGTATTGAAGATGTCTTTCGTGAAGACCTTTTTTGGGTGGTCATGAGGACATGATAGGATTGCTGGAAAATGAGAAGGTACTTCCCAATCGGCTGTTTTCCGTGTCGCGTGCCGCGTTTCCTCACATTTCCCCATCAGGCGTTTCAATCTAAAGATAGCCTAAGGAAATGTCACTCATTGGACTTGACTAAGTTTGTTTCAAAGTTTTCATATCGTCGGACATGGCCCACATTTAGAATCAACAACGAGATAACATTCCGCTGCTGTTGAGGCGGGACGGCCAACCATATATTTTAAATCCAAGTCAAAGTTTCCTAGAAGGAGGTTCGGTTGGATTCAAACCAGGTATTTAAAGAGATGCCCCTGCTTGCGAACCTGTTAAAGTTCCGGGCTTCGATATCGGAAAGCTTAAATGATTTCGGGACCGAAAAAAGTTACCAGCAGATACAACACATTGTCTCGGCAATTCGGTCTGATCTTTGACTTCGATTGCGCTGCACAGAACAATTCAGTGCGTCATGAGTTCTTGTATTTGTTAGTGTAAGTTTACATTACAATTCAGTTGAGGTCCGTCCAAATGCTTGATCGAGAAAAGGCAAAAGTGCCAAGTGAAAGGACAAGGTCAAAGCGAGAATCCCGCGATCCGGGGGAAGCTAGAAGGGAAGGCATGCAGCCACTCCCCTTTTAAAACTTGTTTCCATTCAAGTGCCAAAAACCACGAGAACTCCGAGTTCTGGAGCAGGCTTGTTCGACTGCAATATGCGGCGTTCAAGATGGATGTCGCGAAGCTTCCATCACCGCCACAAGCCGCAGATCAGAGACGCATGCCCAGGGTGCGAAGGATACAGACTAAAGCTGGTTGTATTGTTGCAAGACCAGGAAGGTGAAGGCGAGTACCCCATGCGGCGAGCTTTCGAGGCTATCGGTACCGAGCTACTTCGTACGCTGAATGCGTCTCATATAATATTCGTCTACTGTCTCATTTCAATACTAGACGCTGACTTTAGTAGTGTGGGGAACAAAAGCCATCTTGCGCGAATTGCATCAAACACCGAGTTTCATGCACTTACAAGAAGTCGACTGCTTTTGATGAAGTACCAAAGGACAAGGGGGTCCAGACTGATCTTCCGAATATCGTTGAACCCCCTCAGATCAAACATGAACTTTTAACACCAGTCATCGACACAACGTCGGCTTTCTCACCCTTCAGTTTACTCGACATGGAACTTCTCCATCACTGGAATCATTACACTTACATGTCATCCAGCCCCGATATTGGCATTGGTACCCTGATGCGGCAGTATCCTCCAGAACTGGGTTTCAGATACCCATTCTTGCTGCGAGCTCTCCTTGCATTATCTGCCCTTCACCTAGCAAACCTGCATGGAGACAAAAAGGAACACTATGCCGCCTATGCAGCAAAATTACACCGGCTTGCAGTCAGAGACGCCCCTCCACTATCCACCATCACTACTGAGAACTGCACTGCGTTCCAATTATACGAGACCATGAACTGCTTCTACAGTCTCAGTCCTTCTCGTCAGGATGACGATGCTAACACTGGCGACTCCCTGCCATCACAACACTTCATGGCACTACAGAGACTCAGTGCAGTCATTTATGCAGCTTCGGGAGCACTTTATAACAGCGCTGTTTCCCCACTGCTAACTTACGGAGACGAACGACACTTTATGCTCATTGCTGCCGTGGATGGGCGGACACAATGCAAAGAGTTTGATGGCTTGTGGTGGATCATATCAGAGGAGGACACGGACCCCGTCAAACTTCAGACCTACAGCGATACGATCGGTATTTTCCAAGCCACCTGGGTGGTGGTGAATAACAGCCTCCCTGGAAAGATCGAATCAACCGACCTCCTACTAGGGCTCTACAACTTACCCGTTGAGTACGTTGCTTTGCTGAAGGAGAATGATCAGGTGGCATTAGTCATATTTGCCTATGCGAGTGTGGCATTACAGGCTGTGTAGTGCTATTGGTGGTTACAAGGCAGAAGTGCTCATTTGGTATCCGAGATCTGGAAGCTCTTGGACGAGAAACATAGGGCTTGGATGAGTTGGCCTCTCGAGAAAACCGGATGGTTGCCTCCGATATACACTTCGCGCGAACTTTCGAGTACAGCCTCTACGGAGTACTCAGTGGCGACCTCGATAACCTCGACAAACGCTTCTCCGAATCCTGGGATACTGGAATGCAAAGGTACCTTTGTGTCTGGCTGAGTGTCATTTTCTGGGTGTTGGATCTGTCCGGTGTATTTACGGCGTGAGCATGGTGTTCTGGGAGTTTGGAGATTTAGATGAAAGAAACGAGAAGACGTTTTCAAGTTCGACATGGGCAGTTGCCGATCAAGCAAATTCAGGATGGGCAATCTTACAGTACATGAATCTGAAAGCCATTGTGAAGAACTTTATAGGGTTTTGGTGGCAGCAACGGGATATCAAGCCTATGGGCCGCCAGCTCACAGGCCACATCTCTCTGCATTTGTTGTCGGAAGGTTTTAGTGTTTTCGACACCAATCGGATATCACGGGAGGAGAACCACCATCACGTGTGGAAAGAAATGCCGTCTATATTGATGCTCGCTTCGTACCTGTCTACATACCCTCCAAGATTGCCTCGCTAAAGCCCGAAAGTCCAGAACGAAAGGTAAACAAAGATAAAAAGAACAAAAAAAAACATGCTCTCCAAACTGTTCCAACATGCTGCCAGAGTCCAATACATAACGCTTAAGTATATTCAGACAACCTTCACGCCCGCGGCGGAGCAGGATGCTTCTTCAAGTTGAGATCGATCTCCTCGTCAAAGCTAATCGATGGAACCCCCTCAAGTGCAGGATACTTCGGCGCATCTGCAGCAGTCGAAACACCAGGATGTCTATAGATATCGTGCTGCTTTGGGTTATTCCAATCAATGCCTCCGTTAACGTCACACTTCGTGTAAACGAAGAATGTGTTGCCAGCAGCAGAGCCATCATCTCTCTTCACGGGTGTCCTGTTGCACCAGTTCCCGATACTGGTCCAGGTCGAGGCATCGGCATTGCACCTGGCTGCGCCACCGAATGGTCCATCGTTGGGAATCTCGATGGGTGCTGTTGTGAGAGAACCGCATGTGCTGGTTGGTGAGTGTCAGTGGATTGGCTTGTATATAAGTGACTGTGGGTTTGAAGGTTACTTACTCAACAAAGATAGGCACCCAAGTCCAATACCCACACTCTCCCTCCTCCAACTCCTCACTCCTCTCAAAATCAAGACTTGTCGTTGCAGAAGTGCTGAAGCTATAGCTAGCTCCGAGATTGAACGCACCCAGAAGTGCACCTTTGGACACCTCAATCCCGATATTGGCGTTGATTTCCCAGGTCGTGGTGACAGTTGAGGATGAGCCTTGTGCAATCTTACACTCTTTGGCATTGCATTCTGAGCCACCGTAGGGTACTTCTTGGCCGTAGCTGTAGTTCACGCGGATCTCGCAGTAGGAGGTACATGCACCATCGTCTTCAGGGCCAGGCATTGTTCCGCCGCAGTGGCCGTCGGGTCGGAGGTAGGACTTCTTCTCGCAGTCAAATATATCCTGATAGTGGTCAGTGTGTAGTTGAATCAGATGGATGATGAACAGTGGAGAGCTGTTTGGCTTACTTTGTAGAGTTCTGTGCTTTCGAGCCGACATTTGCGATCGCGGGAGAAGAGCTCGGCAGCCTGTCGCTTGGAATATGAGAGGGGAGTTGCGCCGCATATCGCAAGCACACTCAGGATGGAGACGATTTTGGCGAAGGACATTGTGAAAAGACTGTTGGAAAATGCGAGGGGGGACAAGATAGCTTGGTAGGCAATATAACTTGAAGTTTGAGTATATAATTGTTGGCTTTTCAAGTGATGCTCCGTTGCTGATATGAAGAGCAGAACTCAAAGATGGTTCTCTCCATCTTATACCTTCGTCCAACAATACTTTAACAGTTTGTATAAGCGATGTTCAGGGCCTCCGATCCTCCTGGAGTCGACATTGATAGTATTTTGGTATTGTTCCTAATTTCATGATGGCGTTGAGCTCGACGCCGCAAGAAAGTGGAAAGTGTGGTTGTAAAGATGACACGGGATTCCAGCTACCCGCCATGGTTAATGGATCGATTCACTGCCATGGCCCTGCCAAGATGGACCCAGTATATTTTGGAAGCTGACGGGCAGTGTCACGAAATGTGATAGGGTCGTTCGATGTTGAAATCTGTAAGCCAGCTCGCTTCGACCAATTGCTCGAGGGCGAAGGTCAGGTCAACTTGTGTACTCAATGTCATTTACAGGTGTTTGAATCAGAATCAAACGATCTACAAGAAGTCCAGTGGAAGTAGTTGTTGGATTGTTTGCTGAAAACCTGTAATTGAAAAGATGAATCAACACATTTCAAAAAGTCAACAAAACAGTAAGACTCGACTCCCGTTGACGAAGGCTGCCCTGATTCTCTAAGGCAGAAACGACTCCTGCATTTCAATACAGTTCAATATACAGGATCAGTTCTTGAGTTCAAAATAGATTTGTTGCGATCAGAAGTGGCTGCTGGCAGCCGGAAATAACCCATGCCTCAAAGTGCCAAGGCCGAGGAAGGTGCAACATTTGATAACCAATTGAAACAATCAAATACAGGAAGATGCATGGGAAAATTTTCGAGTCAATCAGGCCTGTGTATTTGATCCTGACAATGAAAGCTTACCCCAAGATAGACTTGGATTCCAAAGCACCCATACCTGCCAAGCGACCGGGCATTCGGATGGGAAGGATGATGCACTTCATTGTTGCACAGAAATCCCAAAAAATAATAGGTCTCGCTTTAGATGCGAGTATAAATTGATGCTTCATTCAGCCTGAAGTTAAAGATGACTGCAGACCCTAAATCAAACATCTGGGGTCGAGGCGCAGCTCCGCCAAGATGCATAGCCGTTGTGGTGGTTGTACAAACAAAACAAGCGAGCCAGAAATGGACGACTTTCGAGCTAAGCGAAGCAAATCATCTAAAACAGGGCTGCCGAAAGTGTTTCAAATAGGCGCCGTGCACTCCTCATTTGCTTGGCTGCTTGAAAGCTGTGATGGATAAGGTATGAATCAGCACTTCCTTCCACGTTTTCATTTAATCCTCTCAATTTTCTCATATCCGAGAGAGACGACCGCAAGCGCAACAGACGGCGGTTCGAGGCAGGATTACATACTGAACATTCTTTGAACTCTAGAAACAGATAATATACGCATCTACGTGATCTGAGTTTTGTCGTGCCACAGCCATCCCGTCATCCTCACGATCCTTCGGTGTCGACCCCTCTTCACGCCCGCAACAGAATTTGGGATTGCCTGTAGCGTCCAGAGTCCATAACTCTTCAGCCCAAAAACAAAATCTAAAAGCAATTTCTCCATACCAGACGAAATACCTACCAACTCGCAACATACACGCTTTTCTCACAATGGCAAACCAACCCAGCTGCGGCACTGGCTCCAGTCCAAATAGCATTCCGGGAATGTCCTCCGCATGCGCCGTAACATTCGATCGCAACAACACTGCGATCTTAGCTGAATGCTGCAACGATTCTTCCATCGCATCATACACTGATTTCGCCCCCGCACCTGCGCAGGACTGCTACCAGTATTGCAACATCTCTACTCCATTCTACAACGAGAGTTCGACCTATAGGTGCCTGACGGACCGGGAGAGGAATAGGACTTTGACAGGCTGGTCGTGTAGAGATGAAGTAAAGGAGGCAGGTGCGGGGAGGAGGGGTATTGATAGGGTTATGTTTGGGATTGTTGCTGCTGTTGCCGTTGTTGTTGCTTTGGACCTGCACTGAGAGGGATCGCTTGATCATGAGCTACAGGGACCTCGAAGATGGGAGAGAGATCGGACAATGACTGGAACTGAAGGGGAAGTCATATGGAAACGAACCACTGTCGACACGATGCGGAGCTGAAGACAGTGGGATTGGGCGGATTTTGGCCTTTTTGAAAGCCTCTTGGAAGCCAGGGAATTGAAATGCTTTGAGGCTATTGAGAAAAGTGCGTTGAACAGGATCTCCACTTCAATACCATGCCTGGAGAAAGATTTAGCGAGGGATGGAAGGGGTTGGGGTTGGTAGGCGAGGGGGTTCTTGACTGGGCATGCAGCATGTTGTTCACAGTGATAAGTTATCCATCACGAAGGATCGAAACCGAAGATGATTGTCGAATACTAGAATTATAGTAATCCAATCCGATTCCCCGTAAGGAGTAGCCATTCCAATTTCATGAAATTATCACACGAAGCTAGGTCGGGGTATCAATCTAGGTTCTCAGCTGTCAGGAAGGTGGCTGGGACTCGGTTTGTTAAGCAGCCCCTATTGTCTCTCAACCCCAGACTCAACTACACATCTTCAACTCTACGGACTATCATCAGCGCAGTCCAATGACCATTCCACGGGCAACAAGATGATTTTCAGCACGGCATAGGAAGTTGAGGCTGGTTTCCCTGGATATCCTCTTTGAACACTCCCTTCTCCTCGCATCTCGGAACCGTCCAGAACTATGTACTGGGACGAGATCAGCTGCCAAATATGCGCGGTATCATTCAACGCCGCACGTCTACGCACAAAACTCGAGCCACAAGAATCAGGATGGGGATACGTAGAAGGCTTGCACTATGCCCACGACGTATCTATATCGCTAAGTATCCTGTATCCGGAAGTCAGTGGATGCGAGTTTGACCGTACTGCTGGTCCACATGGGCTGCATTTCCCGGGGAGGGGGTGTAAGTACATCGGTGGGATGAATGAGTGGAAGATCGGAGTGGACGAGATGAAGGTGAGCTTACCTTTATCTATCCTGAATTCGGAATCGAATCACGTATTGATGGGTGTTGTGAAGGGGATGAGGCATCCGCGCTACATCCTCCGAAAGCCAATGGATTGGGATGGGGAGGAGGACGAACAGGAGGAGTATGAGCGCGGTAGCGGTTACTTCGTTAGCTCGCAATCCAGAGACCAGCCGTTGAGTCATGATCCTCCTGATCCTGGCGATTTAGCTATAGTTCGCTTTGGAGTCGATGCGTTCACCCCTTCGAATTTCGACGGCTCAGCTGGTAGTGATGAGGGTCCATTTGGGGTTCCGGTGCATGATGCTTGTTGTGAGTATATCGGAGACCCTCTACTTTCCTTTCTGGGCCAATTTACTCCCCTCTGGATATATGCCTTATCCTACTTCCAGGATTGGCCATACCCAGTGTTAATATGTATCCCGTCTATGCAGGGAAGATTTTTGAACGAGTATCCAAGTTGAGGCTAGGGAATGTCGATCTTCAGGGCATCATGGCTCTGTGGCAAGTATGTCTATCCAACAACCCGAAGGACGATTCCAAGTTGATGAGCAGCTAGAGGCAGGCTTGTAAAACCTGTGGATTCCAAGAACTACCTCAAGATCCGAACATCAAGAAGTGCAAGGGGCCATGGTGGACACATTACCCTGGCACTGAAGTAGGTATCACCTGCAATCCACTCATTCTTCCTACAACTTACGGTCTCCACAACAGTATCTTGGTGTCAATCCTATCGACATACTCGCACTCATAGTGCAACTGCACTCGTCTAACCTGGACGGGCTCCCTGGGTACCATGTAGTGGACAGTTCGCCAAGTCCGGAACATCAAACCGACATTTTCAGACTGCTACCATTCGAGCTGAGAATGATGATCCTCTCGAGACCATCGTCCAAGGAAATTTCATCTCTACGACAAGCATCCAGATCATTCCGATACATATCGAAACACCGTTTCCTGCAACTCATTCATGAAGAGCAGCCCTGATTTTGGGAATTCGCTGAGCTTGAAGCGTTCATGGAAGAGATCCGTGCCGACTATAATAAGAAAAGGAGATTCTGGGAGCCTAAGAGGGTTGCACATCCGCTCGATTGGCATATATTGTACAAGCAACTGTGTCTGGCGAAGAATATATTAGGCGTTAGGAACCGTGTGAGAATTTGGGATGTTGCTGAGGAGATTGTGGAGAGGATTCGGCTTTTGAGGGATGCATTGGGAGGAGAGATGTCGGTTCTACCCACATAGAAAGAGAAGGACGATGGCACTGTTCGTTACGGAGTGAATTGTACCAAATGTAAACTATGCCTGAATCCTGGGACGGGGTCTTGAAACTGGGTAAGGGGAAGAAGACTTGTAGGGGTTCATTCATAGAAAACGGCAGAGAACAAATGCAACCAATAGCGCTTTTAGTCACAATGTACACAATGAATACCAGGAGTTAAAAGAATTGTCCTGAAAGTTCGTTCTATTATCCGAGGACGACAGCAGGGCTAACCTCAAAATACCCCACCAAATTGTCTGCCTCGTATGCCAGGCCGCAACTCAGACGACACTTCCCTCTCTCGTAGGGAGCTCCAGCATTGTAACTTAACCCCAACAACAACCTCACAACAGACCGCAAAAATGGCGCCCTCAATGTCCCTCTTTGCTGTAAATGCGATTCTAATCCTCAACTCAGAAGATGGCTCCCGCGTCTTCGCAAAATACTACAATGCGCCTCACCACAGCACAACGGCAGGCCACGCATCAAGTATGCCTTCCCTCTGCCTCCCACCCGCTTCTCCAAAGACAATGGCAGAACTAACACATTGCCTCGTATCTAGATCCTCCCTCCGCGCCCTACCCGGACGTCAAATCGCAAAAAGCCTTCGAGAAAGGCCTCCTCGAGAAGACGGCCAAGCAGACCGCAGATATCATTCTCTATGACAACAGGATCGTGCTGTACAAGAGCGAGAGCGACATCATGATGTATGTCGTGGGCGGCGTGGATGAGAATGAGATTATGCTGTATAATGTCATTCTGGCGATGCGGGATTCGTTGCATTTGTTGTTTAAGTACGTCCTCCATAACCGACATCACTGACCCATACCGCGATACCTATTTGTTTCGAGAAAGAAGATCACGAAGAAAGGAGACAGAGCGAAGGCTGATTTGGATTTTGCTTGAACAGGCAATCAGTAGACAAGCGCACCATCATCGAGAACTACGACCTCGTCTCCCTCGCGCTCGACGAGATCGTCGACGATGGTATTATCCTCGAAACAGACCCCACCATCATCGTGCAACGTGTCAGCAGAGCACCCACGCAAGACGTCACGCAGCTGAAGGGCATTGATCTAAGCGAGCAGGGTATGAATAACCTAGCGCAGTTTGGAAAGGCGAAGTTGGGGGATTGGTTGAGGCAGGGTCTGTGAGATGATTTTGGAGTCGTGGAGGTGTAGTGGGAGATGGAACGGGGAAAGAGTCACAGAGTCACGGAGGGGCTGGACTGGGCGATCATCTGCTTTGATATGGTGTGGATGCTTCAGCGAGATTTGCACATTGCGGGCTTAGGTGGGATACAGGGCTGCAGAAAAGCTAAACCTTCGGAGTAGATTTGGAGTTTTGGGCATAATTTTCCCCCCAGCTGGGATTTGAGAAAAGACTTGACATCCTTCTCGAAATCAAGAATTACAATGACACAACTATTGTCCTTGCCATACCGGATTTGCTTTCTGTCTATATATGAGTCTCTACCTGTATCTCTAAACTTCTGTTTTGGTAGCTGCCTTACGCAGTCTATTCATGACCGCCGCAGCAATATCTCCCTCGTCATTGATCCCCTCGACGTATACAACATCCACATCCCGGAGATCTAATTCTCGCAGAGCAGAGAATAATCCATGAGCAATGTCTTTAGTGTCTATTCCCAGCGCAATGTCAATAACTTCGCCAACCAGTATGCGGGTGTCCTCATCAGGCGGAATATCATCCAGGTATTCGTCCTGGTCATAGAGAGTCCTCATCGAACGTGTGAACCAAAGTTCACCCTTTGTCATACTGAACGAGTCGCCTGTTTCCACCTTTTGCTGCTTCACGACCACGGTGCCCTTATATTCACCGCGATTTCGATCTGTGTATAGCCCACGGAGCTTGGCCCAGGGCGCCCAATTTTTGGTACGAACAACACCGATTCTTGCGGGGCGATGCAGACTCTCAAAACCCAAATGTTCTCTTTCCTTTTTTTGAGCCTCCAGGATCAAACGTGCTTCATTCGGGACTCCCAATCTAGCGAGCTCGTGCTTTGCTGGGGCTTCGTAGAGTATGACTTTCGCCTTTGGACTGTAGTGCTTGTACTTCATTCCAGGTGCTCGAGGGGCCTTCGAACCTTCCTCGCTGGCGTCTTTGTAGCCCTTCACGACTCTAGCCCAGCCTTCGCACTCGCGAATTCGGTCGATGCTCACGCCCCCCGGCCGGAGGACAACAGGCGGGTTGCACATCCCGTCCACAACTGTGCTCTCTACTCCCACCAAACATGGTCCACCGTCGAGGATAATCTCAATCTTTCCATTCAAGTCATGTCTGACATGCTCGGCTGTTGTAGGAGAGGGTTTGGTGGACGCGTTCGCTGAGGGCGCTGCAAGAGGAACACCAGCCAGATGGATGAGTGACAAGGCAAGAGGAGAGTCGGGCATGCGCGCTCCAAAGGTAGGTAGTCCAGCAGTAACTTCGGGGGCCAATTTGCTAGGCTTGGGGTTTGGAAGGAGGATCGTGAGGGGACCTGGCCAGAATTTCTCAATCAATGGCTTGTATATGACAGGAATGGGATCGTTCGATGGCGTATTCCCGTTGGTACCTTTGCCCGTAGCCAATAAACTCCGTAGCATGTTGAGGTCGCACACGTGGATAATGAGTGGGTTGTCTGAAGGTCGTCCCTTCGCTTTATAGATTCCTTTGACAGCATCGCTCCTCGTGGCATCTGCCCCCAGCCCATAAACCGTTTCAGTAGGAAATCCAACTGGTATGATACCCTCACGCAGATGTGTTGCTGCTTCCTGCAATGATTGTAAATTTCCAACATCCGATGGCAATTTCCAAGTTTCGAGGGTCTTCCTGTCCTTAAATTGGCCCAAATTGCCGACAGCGACATGCAGGATGCGTGTTTCCGCCACTTTTCCATTGGTATTGGCAGCCATCTTGACAATTGCCTTGAATAACGGCTCTGCCAGATTTCGACGAGCAGGGAGAGCCAGTGTGTCTATCGCGGTATCCTACGACTTCTTCGCTTGAATGAACCTGTAAATGGTATTTGAGGCGTGTTGTACATTCTCAAGCTTTCGAGTATCAATGATTTGTTGGGTTCCGAGACATTGGTGGTTGTTGATGGTCTTTAGTGAGTGAGGATCGTTCATGGGAGAAGGATGAGTCAAGGTGGATAAAATTTGGCTGTTGTGCTGCAAGGCTGAGCTTTGAGAGCACTAGCCTGAAGCCTTGCTTATGTAAGCATATCCCTCCTTAAACCCACGACGACAACCCACCACCTGGTGTCAAATTTCATGGAAGTAACGTTTATTGGATTCTTCCTATGAGTGACTTGAGGGATTTGAGGAACTCTGAATATCAGCTATTCAGATGTCTTCTTCCTCATTCAGATATCTTTCCCCCGCCCTACCTTCGCAAAAGTTGTTTCTTTGCGCGTTGTTGTTCCAATAGATTTCCTGAGGCACATAGCCGACTCTCTGGCCGAGATGCGTGATAGGAGTACGGTTGAAACATGCGCCGAGAAAAGTGGTCTTCTATCATGTCTGTTGCCACTTTGCTAATACGAGATGTTTGTTCATCTATCCCCAGGGGAAAGGCTAGTTCCTCTAATCGCTGGAAAGGCACTTCATAGAGGAGCGATCAGGAGGCAATCTGCCAACAGACTGCTGATAGTCTCTGAGAAATTACGATTACGAGGATGTTGATTTAGGAAAGTGCCCGTCTCACGTTTTCCCCCTAACGTGCCTTCTTGTATGGGATAATCTCAATTAGCCAAGCCAGATTCGAAATCTCGCTCGCCTTTGCATCCTGCGTTCGAGACGTCGCAAGGAGCGATGAGCTTGAACGATTCTGTTTTACAAGTATCTCATATTGTTATACTGCGCAGCCCTTCTGTGGTCGCCCATCAGTTCGCGAGGTGCTCAATCATTCAACCGTAGACTCTGTGGCGTAAAAAATGCCCCCTTCTCAACCCCGCTCCGTGGCAGTTCAACAAGCAGTCCAAATGAATCATTCGGTCACGCAGGCAAGAGAAGCACATCAAGTTGCCATCATCACTAAGCCACTCCTACATCCGGACGAATACGAATCAGCATCTGAAAATTGGGCATCTGATCCTGATTTGCCTCCAGGGAATAAAGAAACCCGCTTTGCTGTCTACGAGTGGGTAGTAGTACCTGGCATCATAGATCTCTCGTCAAGCTCTTGACAATGTGTATCTCGCTTGCTGAAGGTATCCCTTGCAGTGACAGATCGATGGCAATAGACTGAAGTGTGGGTCCTTTGGCTCGAAGATTGAAATCGAGGCGACCGAAGAAAATTCCGGTCCAGGCTGTCTATTCGACTGCGTCGAATCTTGATACAAGACGTACTTCCACTACGGCCTTTACAATGCCGCCCTCAGCTGCGAGCTCTCGACGGATGCAAAACACTTCACCAACTTCAAGCTGCTGAGACGGAACCGAAGGATGAAAGCCGACGTTCAGGAAGAGTCGTTGAGCTTCTTTTTCCAGGATGAGCTAGTTGATAACATTGGCCGTATGTTTCTAGGTTTCAGATGGAGTGACTGGTCGAGTAAGCACATGAACGTGAATTCAGGCTGGGGAAGCTTAGGATTGCCCCCGACGTCGTGTTGATCTATTCTGAGGCAAAGCGATTCGAGAAGAATGACAAGCTGTAGATGGAACTTGAAGATTGAATAAGGGGTATGCTGAGCTGGATTAGTCTGACATTCATTCATGTCTCAAACGAAGACTTTCCCCAAAGTGACAAAGGTTTCAACGCACAGCCCACCGAAGAATTCCGCTACAAATTCAAAAGTCTACCGCCATTGTAGCAGGCTAGAAGCAGTGCTCCCCAGCAAAGCTTCAGCCGGCGAGGAACATTGCCTGGTTTCATGACCAGCATGAAAGCATCTTCAAAGACCAGCTGCAGGGCGATCCTTCGATTTCTGTTTCGAAAATAGTGTGGTGGACCATAATGCGGAGTCATTCAAGAACTTTTGGATGGGCTTTAAGAATCGTATGGTTTCATCATGTTTACCTCAGAACGGTGGAAGCTGAGTGAGGATTCAGAGGACGTGGCGGAGATAATTATGAGAGATCATAGAACGAAGCTCAGGGAATTACAGTCCTCGTAGAGCCATAGGTAGTAAAACTCATGAGTTGTCAATTGATTGACATTCAGTAATGAGATCTGATCGAGAATCTGCTCGCTTAGCACAGAAAAACATGCATTTTATGTGTCTGCAAGACAGATCGAGGCCATGTCGCATCAATCTTCCTTCAACTCCAAATCGCCGGGTTGAGTTCACCTTCGAGAATCCACTCCGATCCTCGACTTGTCTTACAGAGTTCTGCTTATCTGCAAGTACAACGCCGCGACAGCACGCGCAGCTCATCAACACGAGAATTGTCGACGACTTTTCAACCTGCGAGCAATGTCGGACGATAATTTGCCCAAGCAAGGCTTGCTTACAGACCCAAACTCAACCGTGCCCGTCGTGGAGCGTCAAGGTTCCACAGTTGCTATCTACGATATTGTCGTATGTATCTTCTTCCTCAGTCGCCCATCTTCCAACCCCTGATCTATAGCACGGGCAATTTCGAAGTCTAGATTCGTTCTTTCTTTGCAATGTAAACAGGAGCGCTGACATGATGTCCTCGAGTACAGTGGCGCATTGGTGAAAATACAGTGGGAAATGTACGAGGCTACGCCGACAAAACCATCACCATAAATCGAATCGAAACCGAAGATGATGAGTACATCTACCGCACCTACAAAGCCTACCTCACCTATCTTGTTGGCTTCGGAGACGTCAGAGACACCCTTGAGAACGAATACAACTGCAAAGCCTCCGAGGATGAAACCAACTTCTACGACTTCACCTTCCCGTGTCGTGGCGAACATTATGCCATGGAGAAGCCGCGCTACTACTTCCCCGACCCCCCTATCTTAGACGATAACGGAAAGCCGCTCATGGGGGTCTGTATGATTCGGCGGAAGAATCGTTACCATCAGGAAATTGTTGCTGCGTGGGCGAAGGCGAGGACTCGGGGTCGCAGTTGGGAGACCAGCGAACGCGCTGAGTTGACTGAGGAGGAGTATAGGATGCTGTCCGACAAGGAAGGAGCGGCGTATAGAGTGCATGAGATAGAATGCCTGGATCATTGGTTTCCTGAACTTCATAGACGACACTAGGGAGGCTGGTCTTTGCGGGATAGGGATACAGGAAACTCATGCGTAATTTCGTTGGTATGCTGCACGGCAGTGGTCTGGAATATCGGTATCTTGCCACAATGGGCTAAATGTTGTTGCTTATTATGCACCGATGGATACTATAGTCCATGAGATAAATGCAATAAGCTGGATATCAAAGCAAGAATCCTGTCCCAATCTCGAGCAAGCAATCGTGGATCTCGTTGACAAAACATTGAATTGGCTGCATGGTAAAGCTACTGTCGCTCCTTGAATTAACGAAGGCAAATTTTCAAGTTAGATACAGGAAGATTTGTCATGTCCAGCCGCCTGTGTAATCTCCATAGTGCCATTCCCTCGAGAATGAACCTCCCACCTCATGTCCTCCTAGCCCAATCAGCAAGTCATTTTCAGATCACCTGCTTTCAGTTTCAGCCCAGCTTTGCAGGCAGTATTCTCTCACTCTTGTCCAAGTTCAAAGCTACATCATCATCAGGCATCGTGGATAGACGATATTTATCTATTGTCTCTCGCCTAATTTGGACCCACCCAGGGACGACAAATTTGCCCTGACAGCTAAAAGCATGTTCAGCTTTTATTATTGCTGATGTCAAGAGATTTATATAGCTGCAGGGGAAATTCACCCTCAAGTCAAGAGCTGCAATGTTATTGGCTGATTTGGGAACAAACGCCCCTAAAACAAAGGCCGTGGAAACTTCTCCAGGGGGTCAGAGATTCAAACAGCTACAGAAAGTGAATTCGAGTTGGTAAGTAATATTACACCTTACCTTCCATCCAATCCTCTTCCTTTTCGAGCATAGTCTTTCTTAGCGGCGTGCCAATCTCGTTCTCCCTCGAAGTCAAGTCAATTTTCGTCCACTATTTAATCTTCGAACCTCGAGCAACGAATCTAATTTGAACACCTCCACAAACATGGCCCCATCATCTGGCACCAAAAGTAAGAAGAAGAAAACATCAGCCAAGAAGCGCAAGGCTGTTGCTACTGCGCCAGGCACATCATCTGCACTCACCAACGACGAAGCGCGAGTCCAAGCTGAGGCATCATCTGACAATGTTGAAGCAGTCTCAACTAGAGACATGATGGAGATTGACGCCCGGACTAGCGCTATGAGCATGAATGAAGATGTTGCAGCCAGTAACAGAGTCGGCAATGGAGAAGGAGAGTTCCGACACGACAAATATGCCTTTGCCACTCAGGCACAAGTACTCCACAAATTGGACACTGAAGGCAGAGTCGTCGCGATTTACGATTCCGTCTGGACCATGGAGGATGTTGAAACCATTAAAGTCTATCCTGGATACCAAGGCGAGACTGTCATCTTCAAGGCTGTCCGCTCAGGCCCCTCCAAGAGCGAAAAGTACAAGGCGGTTTACATTGCTGGTCCTTACAAGGCGGTCTACAGTATGTCTTCTCCTCTCTATCTTGGGAATTATATGAGTATATAAGCTAACCCATACAGGCTGCGAGAAAGGCACCGGCTTCGAAATCTTCCACAACTTCACCCTAGACTTCACCAATAACGCCATGGTCGCAGACTTCAAAGCCGATCCCCTCATCTTCAAGTTCGTCGATACGATGGATAAGTTCCTGGGCGTCGAACACCCGTACCTTTACCTCGAAGCTCACATCGATCGTGCGAATGGCAAGTACTTCGGAAGCTGGGCTAAGCGTCGCTACAATAACAAAGAGCAAATCGACCTCAACAGAAAAATTCACTTAGTGGAGGACGATGTCATCAACTTGTCGACACGAATGGAGATCAATATGATGCATCCGTCATGGTCGAACTATCATATTCAGACTAAGGCGTTGACGCGTCCGTGGTGGAATGGTTGGCCCGCTCCCAATGCTTGATTGTTTGTTGTTGTGGCTGGCACAGTACATGGGTGATATGATTGAGGGTTGCTTTGGTCTGGCCTAGATGGAAATCGCACCAATAGAAAGCAGTACCACCTCTATTATTGGTCGCGGCCGTTGTGATATCCTTGCTGCGTATTGCGTTGCGGTTGAGTCAGTTCGATTTCGTATGTGAATGGAATCTAGTACGAAATGGCGAGGTGAGGCCCTAAGTTCAATTACTTCATGACCTTATTAAGCGTCATGCTGGGACTTTCGATATTCGATACTTTTCTATAATGCTTACTGGAGACACGATCGGCCACTCGGATCCATCATTCTTACGTCTAGGCGCAATGATATCGTCCTCAATAGGATCAATCCTCAATAGGAACAACCTGAGCCTCATCACAAGAGATGCAATCATTTTCTTATAAGTACTAACACTCTACCCCCTCTTCGACCTTCCCTTCTTCTTTTTCACGGAACCTGTCAATCAGTTATCTCGATCGGGGACACCTCTGCACTCATGGCCGTAAGTCTATCCCAAGTTCATGAACAATATCCCTCGGGAGAGTGTCAACATGACCGTCTCATATCATAAATGAACCTCTCGCCAATTCTGACCCGCTCTTTTCCAATCAAATGAGATCTCTCCAATTCCGAAGGAAAGCCTTACTCACGCACTTCTGCCACTTCTAGACAATCAAAGCCGAAGAGTCCGATACCGAGTCCAACGACTCAATGCCCGACATCCCCTCGACCACCGCTCTACTCGAACAAGTCAAGATCGAGAATGAGTCCGATTCTTCAGTCGATCTTTCCAAGTTCCCCGAAACCCCTCAGAAGAAGAAAAGTCCCAAGAAGCGGAGCCCCAAGAAGAAGGACCCTCCAAAGAGGCCATTCGAGGGTCTGCCCAAGAGATCGTTGTCGCATCCGTACTTCAACGATGGAGAATCTGGTAGCGATTCGGACTCGGATAGCGAGCCTGATGGTGTTGTGGATGCTGTTTATGATGTTCTGTGAGAGTTTCAACCTGCTTGCGAGACTCTCAGGAGCGAGCTGTTACTGAATTCAAATCCTAGGGATGACCGGTAAAGGAGCTCCAGCGTACCCATATGTAAGTGGTCGAACAGTATTCATATTAATGTACTCATTCGAGAGCCTGAATCGCAATTTCCCGTCGAACTTCTGAAGATCTCGTCCATCCCAGACACAACGGAACACCTGATTACTGACATCCTCTATCCAGGAGAAAAGCGGCTTCACCATAACCATCAAGCACGTCGACACCTTCAGCCAGATCCCCGTCCGCCGTTACAAAGCCTACATATCAATCTTCGAGTGCCGCGCCGTCATGAGCTGTATTCGCTTCGGCTACGAGGCATACACGATCTTCAAGCTCTTGCAACGCAACCGCCACATGAAGAAGAACCTGAAGGTGATGGAGCCGATTGAGATTGATATATTACATGGAGTTATCGATGATAATGGATTCCCGTTGCTTAAGTGGCTGGTGAGTTTGAGTGAGAAGAAGAAGTATAATATGGGTGATAGGAAGTATGTTTCTTGCCAGGGCGTAAGTGATCCCATCCAATTTTCTCATTACTCCCTCCACATGCCTTTCATTAATTCTCGAAAAGCTTTCGGATTGTGTCCTTTATTTGATTTGAGGATCTGTGCTGACTTCAATTGTTTCCGCAACCTGTCAGTGCGCGAAGAGACGATCTATCCCAACTTCTCCAATCGCCGAGTTGAGCAACAAGGAGCGAGGACGTCTTCATGAGCTTGATCATATTGAGATAGAGGAGGCTATGGCTAAGGCTGAAGCTAGAGCTGCCGCACAGAACAAGCCCGCCTGAAGTGACGTCGATGTGAACAAAGCTGCAGATGGGTCTCTTTTCCACATGTGAAGAATCTCACTCGTCAGCCGTTCCGTAGCATCTTCGCGGCCGCGCAAGGATGTGGTAAAGACGTAGGGAAAATGAATGAGACATTGCATCTCAAACAATATGCGCCCCAATCCATCTTCACTGACATGTCGTGACCAAACGGAATTCAGAGCTTCCGGGTAAGTGTCAAGTATTCTATCCGAATCGTAAAATCTAGGGTATCAAACACCAACCTCAACCCCTCTTCTCAAAATAAGCCTCCATCTCCTCCTTCGCAGCCCTCCATTTCTCCCTCAAATCATCCGGCCCAACAACCCACCACTTCTCATGCAAACTCACAACGCCAGCCTCCCAATCCGCTTGATTTGGCCATGTCGCACTCCAAATGGGATCCAACTCTCCCCACGGCATCGGCCCTTCCTTTCTGAATGCATAGTTCAGAAGACTCTGCTCCATCGTAAACGGATCAAAGCGTTTCCAGTGCTGCATGACGGACATGAGGTAGGTGAACATCTCGTTCGATGGAGCAGTGAGCCAGAATCCAGCGGAGAAAGTGGTGCTGGTGGTGACAGGAGGGTAAGCATGATCACGCTCACCGGCGAGAGCGTTGTCGGGGCGTGCTGCGAAGAGGTAGCGGGCTGGGAGGAGAGCTTCGTCGTTTTTGATTTGGCGGGTTAGATTGGAGAGAGTGGAAGATGGGTGCTGGATCAATGGTGAGGAGAAGATGCCGTCGATGGGGTGGGTGATGAGAGTGTCTGAGTCTATGAAGAGGATACGTTCGTAGTCTACCATTTCGAAGATGCGGAGTCTAATGATCCGGTCAACTTTCCGTTTGTAGATTGCTTGTCACATCGTTCGCGACCGATGCCCGGATGGCTATTGAGTTATGAGGTGAGACTCACTTTGTGAACTGATCTTTCCACTTCTTCACACCCGTCTTTACCCACCACGGTAATTTGACATCATCAACAACCACCACTGTCGCCCCATCCCTCTCTAGTCTCTTCCTCTTCTCGCTACTCACAGCCCTCGTGACGACAACTAAGAAGGGGATATCCTCTCTCAGCATCTTTGTCTCCGGCGCGATTTTCAATTGATAATGCAGTGTCCTGGCACCAAGGAAGTAATTATCCACGGCATTTTCATCGCCGACATAATTCTCACACAGAAAGGTCGCGATGGCCACCTTAGATGTGTCGGTTGTCTGTCTGAGATGGCCGTATGCTGGGTCGAATTTAATGGGCCTCGAGGCCAGGAATATGTGTTGTAGATAGTAAAGCGCAGTTATGCACAATAGAGGGACATATATGAGCTGTGCTCTGCGCTTGCCTAGACTCAATCGCATGCTGCTCTGTTCTGTGTTTTTCTCCCTTCCTCTGGCTCCAGCCGGCTGTTGTCTAGATCTCTTGGCTTGGCCGTTTGGTTTCGCTAGAGAAACATTGTCGTTGATATTGTGTCACGAAAAACGAATTATTCTTAAGGTTTACAGAGTTTATGGTGACCCAAGGAAGGTTTGACGCGAAACGACGTGACAGGACCATAGGGTTGCACCAATAACGAGCATCAGCCTCGGCGCTGAGTGATGATGATGGCGCAGCGATTAAGCGAGGGTTGGAACCCAAGAATGCAACCAACCGAATCAGTGCCGTATTGGCTAACGGAGTACTAGGTACTTAGAGGATTTTTTTTACGAGATACTTTCCCTGCATTGCTCGAGATCAATTACCCGTTTCAGATATGGGGAAAGGATGGATTATGGTTAGGTGAATCGATCCTCCAGAGAGGTTGATTATAGGTTTGGACCAGGAGAAAAGGGGTGGATGCATGCAGGTACGCGAAAAAGGAAAGTTACGGGGAAAATTAAAGAGCTTGGCTCCTTGCGTTGCCCTGATTAATCTTTTTTTGCTGATACTCATACCACAATCGATGATCTGTGTCGCATTTGGGGAGGAAGCAGCCTTAGCTTTGGTTTTTCAATTGTCCCATGCGAAGCGGGCTTGGAGTCACGTATTGTACGTCAACACTTCTCCGCCTCAATAGGCTGCCCATCGAATGCCAGATGTGAGAATTACAGCGAGGCAGAACATTGATAGCTCTACAGTCCCTTGTCCTTCTCAATCCCCAGCAATTTTAGTTCTCTTCCGTTCATCTTCTCCTGTCAAGATCGCCTTGTCTCTCCACGGCACAATTCTCCTCTCCAAGTTCTCAATCCTTTTCCCCAGCCTGACAACCTGTCTATCCTCAGTCCTCATACCTCTATTCAACAGCTCATTTCTAAACTCCTGAAAATCATACCGCATCTTCTCCAGCGTCTTCCAATGCACCCAGTCCTCCGCTGACTCGAAACAAATATGATAATTCCTACACAGGGCCTTATGTTCGCTCGGACAATCGATTGCCTTCTTGAGGAACAGCCATTGCCAGAGATGCTCCCAAATCCGGCCAGACATTGAGCTGGACATGTATCCGTTTTGCAGCCAGGACATGGCGCTTTGGTACCGCTCTCGAGGAACGGCGCGGATCGTTTCTCTCGTGACAGCGAATTGGGAACAGCATGGTGCAGCGAGTATTTCGGGTAGTGGATCGCCAGGGAATAGTGATTCGAAGGCATTTTTCATATACGGTTCTTCGCCCTTCAGTTTCGTAGAGAATTCCGGCGAGTCTATCGTGATGGATGTGTTCATCCAGTTCGGACAGGCGTTGTCCCAAGAGATTCGCAAGTTCATATATTTGCGACGAAGGACTTCGGTAAGATCGAGCCGGTTCAGAGCATTGGCGGTGCTGTATTGAAGGGCGCCGTCGATGTGCCATGCATAGTCTTGGCCGTGTAGGAAGATTGAGATATTTGGAAGGTTGTCATAGAACTCGTACATGTAGGTGAGATATCCCATTGCTTCGTTGCCCTGGTTTGCTGGGGTATGGTACTGAGCATTTTGGTTGTCCACCATATATGGAACTACTTGGTAATTCTGAATACTGAGGGATGTCGTCCAGGAGAAATCACTGAACGATAGTGTGGAGAGAACAAGATGGACGCTCGGCGGGTGATTCTCATGGTAAACTTTTGCGACCACACTTGAACAGTGCAGGAACATCCATATCATGAGAACAGCAGCGAAGGATATAAGGAGTAGATTCCAGCGTCGATTCTGAGAGAATGACGCTTTGTGAAGCATTGCTGAGCGTCTGGCATGCATTTCCGGCTTCACCTAACGGCAGTTATTGGGAACATTTGAGAATATGTTCATGCCGCAGTTACCCAAAAAACCGAACTTGACAGAAGGAGCATCCATTAGGGATTGGGAGTCATGAGAAAATTTAAAATTCACCAAATATGAGAATGTTGGTTCCAAATCCAACCAAAAACGTGGTCGAAAGCTCGAAATAGCCTGGCCATCTCTGTGCGACCAGTCATTGCAACCCTACCGTGGGCGGGATCGACAATTCCATTTGTACCCACTATGAGGCTCTACTTGAAACCGAAATTCGTGTTGGTTGCGTCGTTCCTGATTGAACCGTATGAGGCGTTTGTGTGTCGTCGCTGGATCGGGTCGGGTTCATTTGGAAGAGTTGTTGGTTGAGCGGATAAAGTCGTGTGTTGAAGATCAACGGTGTGTGGTGTAGTTTTTGGCCGCAGTGGGCTTCGTCGCATCCGCTGAATGGGTACTGAAAGATGGGTTGTACGATTTGTTGCTAATTTGGCAAGCAAGGGAACTGTGGCTGACCCTTCTCATTGTGAGGGGAGGAACCATCTTTACCAAGTCACATGATCCGCTCCTCGAGATATCATGTCATACTCCGAGGATTCGCATATGACCGAGTCTTGACAGCCGATGACTCGCATACGCTGTGAACAAAAGTTTTATATCTACCTGCCCACATGTTGATCTCACATCCTCTCTCAGAGACCAAAATCAGCCCCCAGTTACAGCAAATCTCACATATCTCATTCCAAACCTCCACCCAAAGGCATGGCCGACCACTCTCACACCGCCCTCATAGTCGTAGACAACCAAATCGGCGCCATCTCTTCCTCATTCTGGGGACCCTCTCGAAGCACCCCCAATTACACAACCGCTATTTCCACGATCCTATCATCCTTCCGTTCTCTTCAAACTTCTCCAAATCCACCGCATATAATCCACATCTACCACTCCTCCACCAACGCCCTCTCACCTCTTCACCCGTCCTCGCCCGATATAAATTTCCACTCTTCATCCATCCCGGCAGATGGCGAACCCGTGTTCAGCAAATCGGCGAATTCGGCTTTCATAACACAGTCCGGACCCAAATCCGTGGCAACACAAGTGTCTGGATTAGAGACGTATCTGAAAGAGAAACAAATCTGGAAGATTTACTTCGTAGGGTTGAGCGTTGATTTGTGTCTCGGGTCGACAGTGAGGTCGGCGAGTGATTTAGGGGTTGCGGATCATTTTGATGAGGGAAAGGTGGTAAAGGGTGATTTGGTCTTGGTTGAGGATGCAGTTGCCGCGTGGGCGAAGAGAGATGGAAACTTTGATGCGGAGACGGTGTGTAGGGTTCATGTGGAGAGTCTGAAGGGGGAGTATGCGAGGGTTGTCAAGGTTGAGGATGTTTTGAGAGAGATGGGCTTGGAGGCTGGGAACGAACGAGCTGTGCTTTGAACTGACTCTCGTTCGCGAAGTAAGTAAATCGAGATATTTGCGAGTCGACAAGGAGCGGGGGAGAGGGAAACGCAGAGTGTAGGGTCTGTTCGTACTTGCAATTGTGAGGTGCCAACATTGGTGAAAACCGCCACATTACCCCGTGAATGACCAGTCTATTTTTGGATACCAGATGTGAAATGCTGGAGATCTCGCTCACATCGTACAATGATTAATCATCTCTTTGATGATACATGAACATGCCGAGAAACTCTCTACCCTCTCACTAGCATCCTCGCTCGTCGTCTTTCTTCCTCATTCAGCACCCAGGCCATCTCCTCATCGCCCTCTTCCTCTGCTTCGTTGATGGCTTCCCACTCGTCTTCCTCCATATTCACAAGCATCGATACTTGAGCAACGCGAGCGAAAGAGTCGCGAATACCATATCGACCACCCCTTGCAACAGCACTAATGATTCCTGAAAAGTCGCGTTCCATTCTCTGGGCACCCAGCGCATTGATCTTCCCCGAGAAGCCCCATATCCGTTTCTCCAGCACCTTGGACAAGTATTTGGCAGTCGAGTCTAGTAATGCAGCAAAGGACTTTGGGGTCATGATTCGCTGGATGGGCTTCATTAGTGCCTCCCAGCTGTGCTCGAATCTCCTCGCAGTCAGGTCGTTGATCATCTCCTGATCATAATCTGTGTCATTATTCCTGGCAATCTCGGCAAGATCTTCTTCTGTTAAAGAATAATCCACATCGCGGAATGTTTCTGACAGGACAGGTCGTAATCGAGGTTTGACCACTCGTTCGAACATGACTTGCAACCCATCCGCAACAAGTTCTGAAGTCTTGGCATTAAAGCTTGAGTTCAGATTTTCAAGAGCGTTCTTCACAAAAGTTGCATCATGACCAAATGGGAACATTTCATCCAAAGGATTTGGTCCTTGGCCGCCGTTCGGTAACTCTGCAGGGGAGAGACGGGTAGTGACGATGCGAGAAAGATACTCAGTTGCGAGTTCAAGAGAGTTAATGAGAACAATAAATGCAATAATCTTGTCCTCAGGAGGGAAACCTCCTTGTATCGCTGCCTTGGGGTACGACTCGTCACGCATCTTTCTCTGGATCATGCCGATAAAATCCGAGCCAAGCACTCGACTGATAGTGGGTATTACGGAGGCAATGACTTCTCGCAGAGATGTCGCAAGCGAGCGCTGGAGAACTGTGTTGACGATATACATCACATCGTCCACAGCGGAAATAATGAATGGCGCATTACCATCTAGGGGCTTCGACGGGTTGAGAGTAAGCCCAGTGGGAGATTCGTCCAGTTGGAACGCTTTCTCCACTGATCGCCTGAAGAAAAAAGTTGACATGGTATTGAATGGAGTGGTAAGCCTAGCAGAAATCTTTCGATTCAAAGCGGACTTGGTAAGCAGATCTGGCGTCCCCAGCGGCTCTTCAGGACTTTCATGCGGGTCCTGCTCGATCTTAGATATTGCCTGCAACAAGACAGCTTTGGGCGCACTCACTCTACACTTGCCAGCCAGAAAGCGCGAGTACATCGACCAGCGGCCCAGCATCATGGCAGTCTCGTTGAGAAGCCCATCGATTTCCTTCATGTCTACCCCCTCGTCTTCGCTCACTCTTCCATTTGTTCCGCCTCCAACAGCAGGCGAGTTCGTCCGCGATATTCCCATATTCTTCTGTGCTGGCAAGAAGCTGTGGACCAGGAAGGAGAATGGGTAGCTCTTCACATCCGTTAAGCGTCTATCGACACTCCTCTCATCTCCCCACATATCCAAGATAATTCCGCCCTGTACATCAGCCTCCACTTGAAGTCTCTCAATAACTTTAACCATTTTCCCTTGGCCGTAGTGTCTCTCCACGAGCCCTCCGTGGCCATCCACGATTTGTGCAATATGTTCGAATAGTCGGGTTAGCGCATTGGCGTAGAAGAATCCATCTTTCCCAGCGCTTCCCTTGGTTCCCTCTCTCAAGCTTCCTCTTGCCCTGGCAGCAACTCCCTGGCAGACATATCTCCCATAGACCTCCAGCCCAGTGTCTTCTCTTCCGATCAATGGGAACAGTTTGAAAAACCTTGTGATTTTGCTGCCATCACCCTCTTCTGCCGCCTTCTCGAATTCCCTCAAGAACAGCCCGCAGAGCGATTCTTTGGCATTTTCGATGGTTATCCCTGGAGCATCCGGAACCTCAACGCTTGGTACGATCCTGGCGGCAAAATTCCCCTCAATAATATAATTGGGAATTTTGGAAGCCCGCGCAATATACCCCGCAGCAGCCTCCCAGTCCTGCGGTGCGCCCATAGACCCCACAACCCCTTGAACACACGCTTTCAACTCGGCGACTTGTTCGACTACGCTCAGCGTCTCTTCTACGCGCTTCTTTTCAAGGTCAAGCTCTTTGACCTTGCTGGACAGGTGGGACGCCGTGCCAGCAGCTGAATCTAGCATGCCATTGCTTATGTCCCGTGTGTGGATGACCTGTGTTCCCAGATGCGCGCGCAGAAGATCTAAACGTCCTAACTCGCGGGAAAGGTCGGCCTGGGAGGATACTAGGGCTTGAAGCCTCGAGGTAATTGCTGCATCGCGGGTGTGGAGGGCGGAGAGGGATGCGCGAATGGAAGCTAGGGAGGAAGATTCGTAAATGCTTGGAGAGGCAGCGGCCTCCTCGGACTGATGGAGAGCTCGATTGCCATTTGTGAGGCCGGGAGGAGGCATTGGTTTGGGTTCGGCATGGGTGATGTGGTTGTGGAGGAGCTCGATATAAAGCTGGGGAAGCCTCGATTACGCTGGCCAGGTACAGGTGGCATGTAATTTTTGTGGGGAGCAATATTAAGCGAGATTTCAGATCGACTTCTCGACAACAATTCATCATCAGCAGTATATCTGAAGGTAATTTTCAAGGGGTCGTCATTTCCTCTCTCATTGCATATTTGTATGCTTGACCGAAGATCTACAAGATGTGAGTTCTTGTAAGCATATACTGTCAATTCATTTCCAAATGAAAGTAATGAACGGTGGGTAGGTGCTTCAGGCGGCCTTTACATTCTGGCAATCTTGAACGCGGGATGGGTTTGGGCACGCTCGAATATGTCTTGACCTCAGTCAAGGCACATCCACATAATCAAACTCTCGATCAGATATATTCCAAGCCTATTCTGAACAAGAAGCTGGCAGCCCTGTTTCCGTCACACTCCGTGCAAGCCTCAACCTAGCAGACGAGCAATCACCATCTAGCAGGAGCCCATCACACAAACCCCGATCATGCCAACCACGCCAGCAAGTACCAACCTGTGAAATCTCTTGATCGATGATGCGGCAGATTTCTTCCTTTCGTCCTTGCAGGCGCAGCCGGTTAGATTTGCCGCGCTGTCCAAATACTTGAAAACTGGACTCTCTTCGTATGTTGCGGTCGTCATATTGCAGTACAGATTGCACAGAAGGGCTCTGGCCGGCCCGTAGAGCACAACGGGGTTACTTTCACAACACTCAGTGAGAATGGCAGTGTTGTTCTTGGCGACAGTCACGCCGCACGCTGTGGAGCGCCCCGGGAGAATGAAAGCAGCATTGTCGGGGCAAGTACTGGCATTTACGGCCATCTCTCACTCCTGTTGATGTGTCTAGATGATGGTCAGTACTCTCTGACAGTCAAGGAGTGATGTTGGCACCTACTTCCGCGCGCAATATGGCTCAATTCCTGACAGGGGATTTAGAAGGCCTGGTCGGACGTGGAGGGTGTCCGTACTTGAGCATAGATTGAGCAGCGAGGAGACGGAGGTAAGATTTATACAACCACTTATGGAGGACTGCGACTCAATCATCAAGTGAAACCTTGATCTTTGGTGCGATACGGTTGCGTACACAGCCCCGACCAACAGGCAGACTGGTAACATGATCGGCTCTATGTGATGCCCTGCGATGTTTGTTTTATTTGTTGGTAGTTGGTGGTCTTTCAGCTGAGACACATTAACGCCTGGCAAGTCTGGCCACTTTGATCTTCCACTTGATGGGCGAACACCAATTCATTCTTGTTAGTGAAGTTGTCCATCTCAAGGATAGTAGCCGCAGACTACTGATGATATCAGACTAGATGAATTCGTGGTCATGGAGATTTCTGCAAATTTTTTGACTTCCCGAGCCGCAAAATGCGGAATGTTGCTTGACATCCCAGAACACATAGGAGTTGCTCTAGAAGCACCTTAGACCCTTACAAGCTTTATAAAATCAAACCACCCCTTAAGATACTTGTTTTTGGGGGAAAACCCTCCTAGAGCGAACCCACGATACAAATCCCAGCCAGCGCCGCCAATCCTGCTAGAACCGCCTTATCATCTGTCTTCCTCGTCGAGATTGCGTCTCCCTTAAGTGCATCCCGACAACTCCATCCAGTCAGGTTAGATGAGTCCAAGCATTCGAAGACCAAACTTTCTCTAAAAGTGGGCGTTGACATGTTGCAATATTGATAGCACCATGGATATTCGTCGGAGTGATTGGAGCTGTATGGCGCAACATTGTTCACCCCACAGCAGTCAGCCATGATGGCGGCATTGTTTTCTCGAAGTGTGACCGCACATGCGGTGGATGACCATGGAATCGGTTCGGCGGCGTTGGAGCAATATACATTAGAGCCAAATCCGTGCGAGACCGTCGACATTTCTGGAGTTGATCAGTTACCTGTGGTGAATTTCAGTCATAAGCAAGCCTGGGCACTTTTGTCAACATACATACCTAGCGGGGCCTCCAAAACAATGCGAGATTAATGTTTCTGGCCATAGTACTCCCAAGAATGAGTTTGGTAAGAGTAGGGGATAAGAACATAGATACTTGAGTCGGTGGCGTGTGGTGAAGGCAATGCGGGTGCTAGAAGGCCACAAGAAAACTGTTGATTGTTGGGAATTGATGCACAGGATATTACCAACACTTTGCTGATCTATTTTGAACGGATCGTATGTTTCCCAGGTTCGGCCCAACGAGAAAGATGCAGAGGGCTCAAACAGGCCACATGCTTCAGCTGGAGCCTGCTGTGCCAAGTAGTCCAAAATTCGGTAACGAGAGGCCGGCGGGTAGCTGAAACCTGGATGCGTGGTTACTTCGACTTGCATGTTTAGTTACTATCTATCCCTGCAGATACTCGATTTCAGTCATTTTTTTGTTCTTTTGTATCCCGACAACTACGCCACCATACACCCCACGCCAAGATTCAGCGACTAGGCACCATTTGCCATCTGACCTGAAAATTATTGTCTAATTGGTGTCCTCTTGAGTCCATCCTTACGGGTACAAATTCATATGGCGTAGCTGTCCACGCCGTCACATTGTGGGGGTTAGATAGAGGGATTTGCGGCCCCATAGTTCACGAAACAGGATGAACGGACGACCATGAGTGAATCTACTGGGCATTTCAACCGGTCGATCTACTACTCGAAGATGTATGAGAAACACTGTCCAACAATCAAAAGCCCAGAACTAGCCACATTACGACAGCAAGCCAGTGGATTCCAAAGCCGACAGACCGTTCTTCGGTTGTTAGTATTTGTGGACGCGTCAGACTCTTGCCATAGGATCTTGAAGCTGCAGATTCTTGGATAGATGATCGCTCCAAACAAAGCGACCTCAAGAGTATTTTCAGCTCAACAATCATAAGAAGTACCTAGAAGACGTTCAAAGGCAGGTGTGCCAACACGGAAACTTCTGCAGCTCTCGCCGATTCTGTCAAAGCAACATGAAATTGTCGATCTTACACAGCTTATTCTTACCCACGTGCATTGGAGACGACCAACATGAAGCACGACTTGGCCATACCATATGCGCAGCAGACTACAGGGTGGCACGCAAAGCATGGTAACAACGTGTCATCGGTGAAGGTGAATGTCTACCCGTATAGCTGTGCGCTGTTTCTTCCTGTTCTGATACCTCCCAAAATATCCGAAGGATCTGTCAGTGATGTACCACTGCGGCATTGTAAAAAGTTTGGAAAGAGTGCTCAGCCTGTCAGACGTGGTTCTTCTGATTCTTTTGAGGGCTCTGTCCATTGATGGACCTTGTTCATCTCTTCGACTGTTGGCCAATCTTTGTAGGATTTGTTGTTCTTCGCGATATAAATATCTTGATGAACGACAGCAACGTCCCGTGGGCACCTTAATTTACTTGTAACAGCAGAATGGTTGTGTCAACGACTGTTGGATAGTCAGGAAATACTATTGGAAATGCAAAAATGAGGCGATGCCAGTGGAGAAGTGTATAAGGGAGCATTGCCATGTCCTTAAGCATAGTAACTTCTTCTCTACCCGCATCTTGATCATCGCTTGACGTGAAAATTGTCGCCTTTGGTCTCTGTTCTGCAAGAAGTTGTTATCGTTCATCCCAATTCTTTTCAAACCCAGCCCGATTTTGTTCATTTGGCTTGCTGAAATATCATGTTTAGAATGTCCCTAAACACGGCTGGTCCCGTTTCGCTCTCACTCCTTGTCTTCCTGATCTCCTCTAAGGCTAGCCCTATCTTGACGAGCAAACATCGAGATCTTGAGCTGTTCTCAAGAGCAGAGCGCCAGTGCAACCTTCCAAACACCGAGTATTATAAAGTAAGCACATTACTCTATGTTCCCGTCCATTTTCTTCTAACAATTGCTAATCTTTGATTCGCTTATAGGACATTTACGACTGCAAGAAGAAATCCCATATTAGTGCAGACGGCCATTGCGATGGCAAAATGCCGAAACCAGATGATGAAGGTGCCTGTACTTCATGCTGAAGTCAAAGTCTACTTCAGTTATGGCAAGGAAGTGCCTTATGACGAGACACCATGTGAAGGATCCGAATACACCATCCAGAAGGGCCAGACTGTCAGCGTTGCTAATACCTGGGACATAAATGGAAACATTGGTCTTGAGATATCCAAATCGGCATTGACGGGGGCAGCATTCGGCCACAATATTTTTGTATACATAGATTGCGATAGAAAAGGGGGCTTTCTTTGGAACCATCCTCAGCAAAGCAATATATACAACCCGCTTCTGCTTCAGATGCACCTCAGCCTCCACCTCTTCAACCTCCACCTGTTCCAACTCCTGTAGCGGACATCGATGTGCCAAGTTTCTTCCCTTCAATTGGAATTCTCAACCCAAGAAAGTAAGCTGTCTTCTAGATTGTACTGCCATCTACTTGAGAAGACTTTTACGATATTAGGGTCACTCTTGGGTTCTCGCAGCAGTTTGTCATTTCATAGCAATTGATGCAAAGGGAGATTCTCGCCTACGGTGGCGAAACGGCCTTTGGTTTCCTTTCCTTCTTCTGGTATGACTCGGCACATTTCAGGTTGAAAATGTTGCTGTTCTTTCGATTGAGCATCTTAACCTCAGTACAATTATATTTCTCAAGTCCGAGTTCAGTATGTTCTTGAGGATATCCTGTGACATCAATCAATTGAAGCCGTTTCCTTGGAAACTGAAAGTGGCTCTTAATTACGATGTCAGCGTGCCGCTCTGTAGTTCAAATACTAATATCTCTCATGTGATATTTGCCGGCGCCGGATTGTCTTTGCCGTTACTGGGCCTCAAGCGAATTGTAGCAAATCAAGTATTTCATCAATTACAATCGTCAGCGAGTGTCCAAGTATTCAATTCAAGGCTGTAATGTGAGGTCTCGATATCGAAATTACATTCTCATGATCAAAACTTAAAATTACTGGCTGCAAGAAAGTAACTGAAGAAATGATCAAAAAGGATATGTAAGGAAGCCGATGCGACGATAAATTAGATGGTGGGAAGAACTACTCGTGGTATCTCAGAAGTGCCGACCGTATAGACATCTGCTAGAGCATAAATTTCTCACCTCTGGATGCGTAGTCACTTTTCACTGATATAGAAAGGAAACAAGATCTTTGATGCCAATCTCTCTTCACTGTATTTGTTGACCTGCTTCTGTAAGCGAACAGTTAAGTTAAGCGATCTTGCTTGGTGACCCCTTTTCGCTAAGCGAGGCTGAGTGTTGAAGAACTCAAAGGATTTCTTATATCTTGATTGCCAGTCATATGTGATATTCTTCCAGTCACAAGTGCGGGTAAGAGCACAGATCCAATGCTAATCCAATAACTTGGTTGCTGGTATGTTCCCATTTGATGCCACATGGTTCGGTTGATTTGATGATACCACACTTGCTCCACAAGGGCATCTTGATCAATATACTGCTCAAAAAGCCGGCAGTCTCCTAGTTCAAGAGCCCGTCAACTATCTAACATATGACAACTCGACCTGCCAACCCCTGATTCCGGCAGATCGATTGTGGAAATATGGTAATCTGGGGGTTAGATTTGAGAAAAGAATCGAAAGGCATTATTTCTACTTTCTCATGTGACTTTGGTAGGTGACCTTTCACTCAAGCAACCTTTGGTCTGATCCATAGCTTGAAACACATTTTTCAAATAGGGCGCTAGTCATATCTACGGTCCAAGTCTGATAACAACAGAATTTGAAGGTTTGCTGTGCAAGTTATGGTTTCTTGCCAACATGACGAAATAAAGCACCCCCTTCATTATGATCAATTTGCCAGGGCAACCCATGATACGCAACTACGGAGGGTACTGCGATGGGGAGATTCATGACCTACTCGGGGAGGTAGACTGGTTGCCAAGTCTTTGCGGCTATTACCCCGCCAAGGTTCTTCCGGAGGTTTAAAATCTTCCTCCAATGGTAAGCGAACTTTATCACAACTCCGCGATTTCCTGGGGATATCACAATATCCATCAACGATGACTGGACCGGTTTCTCTAGAAGTCTGGAAAAACATTTAGGCAATGGAATTGTATAAAGGCTGATTCGTGTCGCCATATTCGCTTCCTGTTCTCTTTTTTGATTCATCAAAAACGTTATTTGAACCGCCAAGGAGCAGCCATGATGTTTCCTCACTCGCTTGTCGGTATATTATCCTTAGCATTACTTTTAGTCTCAGCCAGGGGTGCCAACATCAATTCCAGTTCCCCGGTCGCGACAGTCAAAAACGGTACATACATTGGGAAGCATGTTCCCGAATGGCAGCAAGATCAATTCCTCGGCATTCCCTATGCCATTCCCCCACTTGGGCCACTCAGATTCGCTCGGCCCAAGTCCTTGGATACTGCATTCACTGGCTCTCGAAATGCCACAGAATACGGGTTCTCTTGTTATCAATATAGCAACCCAAACTTCACCCTGTCAGAAGATTGTCTCACGCTAAATGGTATGTGGACTTTGAGCGACTAATGCTCTCAATCCCGCTAATCTCTAGTAGTCGTTCGACCTGCTGGAACCACTCCGAAGCACAAGTTGCCGGTATTGATTTGGGTGTATGGAGGCGGTCTTTATGCTGGCTCAACCGCTGACCCTCAGTACAACATCTCCGGCATCACCCATGTTGGGCAGGAGATTCGAAAGCCTATAATCACGGGTATTGCTTTCATGAGTCCATGTCAAGATCTTGACTAATTATTATCAGTCTCCATAAACTACCGACTAGGTGTGTGGGGGTTCTTACAGACCCCGCAGTTGCTCGCCGAAGGAAATTCAAATGCCGGGCTCCTGGATCAAAGACTCGCCTTCCGTTGGATCAAAGAAAACATCGCTGCTTTTGGCGGAGACCCAAACCGAATCACAATCTGGGGGGAGTCTGCTGGAGCTCAGAGTCTGGCTTATCATTTGTTGTCGTATGATGGACGAGACGACAATCTGTTCCAATCAGCTATTTTAGAGTCAGGAGGCCCGACGGGAGCACAGGTCCAGCCGCTGGCGTACTATTCAGCACATGTGGAGAATTTAACGAGAGCTACGAATTGCTGGACTGCGAAGAATCAACTCGCTTGCTTGCGAGATTTGTCTTCAGATCAGCTTTGGAAGGCACGAGTTACGACTGTCTGGAATCCGTTAATCGATGGTAAGCGAGAGTTTTCTGTTTCTCGGCGAGGGTCTCTTCTGAAGCATACCTTTGTTTTTTTCGCTGCTGGCTTTGTGATGAATACTCTGCCATCGATTTTATTATACTAATTCTGGACAGGTGATTTTCTTACTGCATACCCAAGCACCCTGATGGCGGAAGGGAAATTCATACGTCTCCCATTACTAGACGGTGCCAACAGCGACGAAGGAAGCAATTTCGGAGTTACTGGTGTTGACAATGAGACAGCAGTCTTCAACAGCCTTCTCTCCTGGCGATCATACGCTATTGTACCAAACACGGCTCGAAAATTGCTGGAGCTCTATCCAAACGATCCTGCAAACGAGCCCCCCTATTACATCAAGAATGCCACGATTTTCCCTAACAAAGGGTTACAGTGGCGTCGAAGTGCTGCTATTGCTGGAGACATCGTGATGATCTCGGGTCGTCGCAAGTTCTGCGAACTTTACACAGCAGCCGGCCAGCCGGTGTACAGCTATCGTTTCGACACGCCACTCTGGAATGCTGCGGTCACTGATGGTGCACGACATTTCGATAATGTCGTATTCAGCTTCCAGAATATTTCTGGTGCACTTGGCCCTTTGCCGAAGTATCAAAATTATACTAATTTGAGTCACAATATCGGGAGAGCTTACATTTCCTTCGTCTACGACCACGATCCCAATACCAGCAGGGGCAACAGTACGTTACCACACTGGCCGAAGTATGATCTGAAGATGCCGATGAACATGGTCCTGAATTCTAATAAGACATATGTGGAAGCTGACACATGGAGGAAAGAAGGAATAGATTTCATCAACTCCGTTGCTAGGGAGATTCTTGCATAGTGTACATCCCAAGCGCCCTGCAGTTGAGCATCAGTCAATCAAGATAGCAAACTAGCACCTTGGGGGTTGAATATGACCTGATGACTCAAAAACAATAGTGACATGATGATGCAGATTACCACCCCGCTCAGCTCGTACGCTTCATGTGATCGATACTCTGAAACATGTGTATTGAGAAGTGGTTTGATTATCATGATAGGGGGTTTTCTTTAATTGGACCAACCATTTCCTAAAACAACGACGATCTTTCGAACATTTTTGATTATTAACCTAGAAGCCAAAGGAGACCTAATCGCTACTAATAATTACAGCTCGAGGATTGTAACTTCACAATTGCCCACAATAGTTGCTTGACCGCTCATACTTTGCGATGTACAATGCTTCGTCAAGATATCTGATTGGAACTTTCGGTGACGAAAAAGCACAACCTAAATTATGGGAATGTGTAGACAAAAACGCGCGGAAAACACGTAACACGTGGTTCAACTAATCAATTGGAGAAACAAATGCTTGCTATTGACTGCCGTTTGGCAGACCCCTTTCAATTTCCGGTGTTTCACTGTACTTCATTGACTTGCGTTGCAATGAAGGAACCCCTTGTCTGCACCCTGCCTTGTCCCTGTTGCCGCCTGCTCCGTCGCTCCGCAACCCCGGATCTACGCAACCGAGAACCTATTTACTAATTAACCCCGGTCATCCTCCACACCTCAATTTCTATGCCGGTAGATCTTAGGCTAGTAGATGGCTCACCTGAGTAAACTACAGCTACCCGGGCAGGCAATCGTGATATCCAGGTAGATCTGTTTCTCTGTTTGTGATCTACAGGAACAGTACGAAATCATAAAAGGACGCGGACTTGCTGATTCCGGGGGCATGAGACAGAAGAACGCGAAGAAAGTAGGAACGAAGCCTGGGCAAGGTGGTCAAATGATCCTTTTCATCTGAAGACTTGCGAATTAGACTACTTCGCACCAATGATCGCAATCTCTCCGGGGTGGACCATGCATGAAGGATGGAGTATGGAAAAGATTACACCAATGATTGGCAAGGCCTTCCTATTGTATTACACTTGCTCCGCTTTGACATTTGCATATTGAACGAAGTATTTGCGCCAATGAGTAGGTTTTCTTTAGTTGTGGGGAAAGGTCATTTTAACCATATATTCCCTCGATCGTCGTCTACTTTCTACCGCTCTTCACACCGATCTAGCAGCCCTATACCTTTACTCGACTCGGTAGCAATCAAGATGCGGAACTTTCTCAAAACAGTCAGCGTTCTCGGCACTTTTGCTACTACTGCCCTTGGCCATGGTTACGTCTCCGGCATTGTAGCAAATGGCGTCTACACAAGTGGATGGCAGGTGAGCTACTGGTACGACATCGTCAACAAGGTTCCAATTCCCCAAACTCCAGGATGGTACGAGGAAGCTCTTGATCTCGGCTTTGTGGCACCAACCGAGTACCAGTGAGATCGCCTTCAGTTCCCAGCTTCCGCTCTTGTAACATGCATTTCGATTCTGATCAATACTGATACAAATCTGAACCAGAACCCCCAACATCGTCTGTCATAAGAATGCTGTCAACGCCAATGTATCCGCAACGGTTGCGGCTGGCGGGACTGTGCAATTTCAATGGACAAGCTGGCCTCATAACATCGGACCGGTGGTGACTTACGTCGCTGATTGCGGTGGAAATTGTAAGAGTGTAAGTTCCATCCTCATCCCTGGCTGTTTCAAGTCTTTATAACCTCGAATGACTTTCAAAATGAAAGCAATCACTGACAAAGCCATCTAGGTTGCCAAAAGCTCTCTCAAGTTCGTAAAGATCGACGAGTCTGGAATCAATTTCTCAACACAAGTCTGGGCAACTGGCGTTCTTATGGCAAATAATAACACTTGGACGACCACAGTTCCAAAGACCCTCGCACCGGGTAAGTCGAATCCTCAAGCCTATCTGGGTTTCATTCCACATCGTACCACAGCTGCTAATTATTCAATCTAGGACATTACGTTTTCCGCCATGAGATCATTGCACTCCATGGTGGCACTGCATTGAATGGGGCTCAAAATTATCCCTTCTGTGTCAATATCGACGTTACTGGCTCTGGAACTCAGAAGCCTGCTGGGGTTCTGGCCACTGCTTTGTACAAGGCGACTGATCCAGGAATCTATTTCAACCCATACACGACTTTGACGAATTACACTATTCCTGGCCCTACTTTGTGGAAGGGATGAATCAATGTCTTTCTCAGGAAGAGTCAGAATGTCAGTCAGACGGGTTTTTGGACACCTTGTCACCTGTCCGAGTCCGGGTGAAAAAGAGTCGAGAAAATGCAGTGTTAACATTAGCCGAAAGCAAAGAAATGGTTGAGGATTGATTCGTGTACTTGGATCTGTCCAATTTTCGTCACCTCTACCCCATACAAATAACTTGCAATGCAATGCGATTCAGAATCTCTACACTCAAGTCCGATGTACGTCGGTCAGTGGTAAACACCGCACAAGACTTGGCATGTAGGTCAGATGATCTTGCGAAGTTTAGCCGATGGATTCTTACCTTGACTTGTTCAACTAAAAACAATGCAAAGCCTAACAAAAAATATGCCACGCAGCCCATCGCACGACACAACGCATCAAATCTGACTCTCCACGTATGGGAGATTTCAAAACTGCGGATTTCCTGGGGCTGCCTTCTATGACCCTTGTCTTGGGAAGCTGCATTTGCTGCTGCCTGAGGTGAGCAGCACAGAAAAAAAAACAGCCATCTCCAATGAAGAGTGTTGGATGGTGCTTTGGAATCTATTCATGAGTCTTGATAACGGGAGAACGCCTAAAAGATGACCCTGTGTCCATCGAAAGACAGTAGAGCTACCTTGCTGGGTATTCCACAAGAGCTCCGTGACAAAATCTTGGCTATGCTTATTCCATGTCTGAAGCCGGCACCGTAAGTACAAGGCAAGCGCTGTTGCATGCATAACTGATTGTTCTCGTAATTAAAGTACCCACCAAGGAGATCCAGATAGCCGCGAGTACCTCAACGACACGCCATCGATACACCAAACATTGGTCAAGTACCTGACGACGATTCCTGTACCCGATGGGATCCCAACTCTCAAGGTCAACAAACAATTGAGAGATGAGACTCTGGCACTCATGCAACACCTAAAACTTCCGAGTGCTCGAAGCTACCGTCTGGATGTGATGCTGATAGACGGAGAAGAGCTCATGCCAACATGGCTATATGTGCCCTGTCTGACTACTCGAGTGGAGGAACTGGTGGCAAACTTGCGAGACCTTGGACCCTTCAGTCATAGATATGGCCGTGGCTTCCGAGGCGGTGATGGTGGCCCCCCATGGATGGTGTGGTGTTTTCACAGCCTTCTCATACGGTTCCTGGAGGCTGGACCCTTGGGCCGGCAAGAGAATCGCATCGACAGAGGAGTGAGCGTCCAAAGTGTAGTGCTGGACATCAAGACACCAGCTGTGCAGCCTGGGATGATTGCGACTGTGGAGAATAGTACACCAGGGAGATTACGACGAATGAACAGAGAGACAGGGCCTAAGATCTTTATGCATCCGATGTTCATCCTAGGATTTGTGCGGCGCTGGATAAATTTCATATCTGGAAGTCGATCGTATGGAGGAGAATTGATTCACACTAGAGTAGGAATCTTGAAATTAATGCTAGATGGGGTCCTTGTTGAAGAGTACGATGTGTCGGAGTGGTATGTTTCCAATTCCTTTGCTTTCACGGCATCATTTGTCCACACGCGCGTAAATCTATTTAATTAGTTCATTTCATCCTTGATATAGAGGGCATTGCTGACACAATTTTTTCCTAGGCTAGCCGACATGCCTAACAGTGCCTGGAAAGTGCACGCATATGCAATACGAGAGAGATCTGGTCTGAAGACAGTGCCATCGAAAGATTGAACTTCACGCTTTCGCGAGAGTATAGAACCTGTTTGAAGAACGTTTTTGTGGCCGTCTAGCATTGTCGCAGAAATGAGGACGACGATGTCCAAAATCGTGATTATAACCGACTCTTCATCCAATTCAACTAAATTCCACCCATTATTGAAAATTTATCATCGTTATAATCAAAGCATCAGCCGTCAGACTCTGAAGTGTACCTCTTTCTGGCCGTTGATCCGCCTTTCTCACCTAAGGCAGACTCTACCCTGGCAAGACCGCTTTGTCTTAAACGAATCACGGATAAACGTTACGGATCTGTTAATCGATGGACAGCACCATTTCCTTGATATGCTATATCATATATTAGGTATCCAAATTCCAGGCACAAGTATAATCCCAGCCACCGTCAACCTTCCCTTCTTCCCTGTCTTCCAGTTCGCCACGTTCCGCTTCATTATTCCCGCTCTGTCCTGGTATGTCCAGCCTATCAACCACGTCTGAGTCAACCTGTCCCTCCCTGTATGACTGTCCATATACTCGTAAGTCTTGCTCTCCCCGAATGTTCGAGTTGATATATTGCAGTGTATGCTGCAACCTGTGTTTCGTCCGAAAGATCGGATAGAGTGCCATGAAGTAATGCTCCACTGCCGGACCGTTGGCAACAGTCTTTGAAAATGGCAGAGTTAGTTCCATAGAGCGAAACAGCGCATGCAGAGGAGTCTGACGGTATGTAGCCATCTGGTTGTGCCGAGCAGCGACTGGTTCTGGGGGTGTCGATGACAGGTAACTAGGTTGATACAGTTGTAGTTTCTAGAGATCGAGAGTAACTTTGAAATAGAGGAAGTCTGATTATGTGTACGACTTGAGATCTTGGACTCGCCGCGATGTCCTGAATAGACTTGCAATTCCTCGCGAGAGACTTCATTGAGACAGAAATGTAAGAATGTATTAGACAGCAGACACATCTTCTTAAACTTAGATTTTAGAGTAATGATGCGCTGATTTGTCCACTTGGCCCTTTGATGGAATGTTGAATTGTTTGTTTGTGTTATTTTCGGCTACGGCACCTTAATCTCACCACGGCCTCTGGCAGCCTCCCCCTTTCTTAAGCGAACTGGTTACTTCGCCTTGTCCGCTGCTCATGCTGCCTCAACATTCACCCTATCCATACTTTCAACTGAATTCGTGATGAAAATCATGAGATGATCATCCCATCTCTTCTTCACTCTTGTTAAAATGTTGTGTCTCAGGTTCGGGTCACATTAGGACATTCACTGCAACATCTGACTTGCAAGCCTGTTAAGGAGTATGATATTACCTAAGATTTACAGGACCAGATGGACAAGCATCAGGTGGCGATCATCACTCACACCGTATGATTGCCGAGTCTACCGGCAACTAGCAGGCACGGCCCTTGTTTACATGCAAGGAAAGCTTTTTGACGACTCGGAAAGCTGATCTTGTCCCAAAACCCAAAGTGGCTTCATTTCGCTTCCGAAAGCAGCATCAACGAATCTACGCTATGGCTCGGATCACGATGTCTTTGAGTCGTCCACCGGTTCTGAAATGTCAATTGTCGACTATCGAATAGCAAACATATGTCGATTGTACAAAACTAGACCCTGAAAACTTTAATTCTCGTAATATTCAGGATCGGCACGCGCCAAGGGCCTCACGCTACGTCACACGCCAGCGAAGTATCGGTATTGACGGCATTTGTGGGGTAATGTGGGGTGATTCTTCGTACCAGAAATAGATACGAAGAGCTGCATATGGTCATAACAACAGTAAAGACATCATGTAAGGGCCTGAGCAAGATATAAAAGATCTCAACAATCCGAAGATGGCCTCCTCATCATATCAATCATACACATCAGTCTCATCGCTTCAAAGCATTCTCAAAGAAAATCCCAGAGAAATAGACACGTTTTTGAAGTATTCACATCCTTCAAAATGCAGTTCAAAGCAACGTTCCTCTCTCTTCTCTCTGTCGCCAGCGCCATCACAGTCTCTTACGACAACGGCTACGATGACGGCTCTCGCTCCCTCGCAGTAGTCGCTTGCAGTGACGGCACCAACGGCCTCCTCACCAAAGGCTACACCACGCAAAACTCTCTACCATCTTTCCCAAGAATCGGCGGTGCTTCAGTGATTGCTGGATGGAATAGTGGCAGCTGTGGTACTTGCTGGTCACTCACCTACAACGGAAACACGATCAATGTTCTGGCAATCGATCATGCGAATGAGGGTTTTAATATTGCTCAGGCGGCGATGGATCAGTTGACTGGTGGTCGGGCGGTAGCGCTGGGACGCATTGATGCGCAGTATGCTCAGGTTCCTGCTTCTGCTTGTGGATTGTAGGAAGGAAGTGACTTATTGGACGTGTTGAAATTGTGGGAAGGCGGTCATCATTTTTCAATGTATTTAGCGGCATGCTTGGGTTGCGTGGTGGCGGATAGCGAGGCTAAAAACAAAGTCTTAGTAACTTAACATACCAAAATCAACAATAGACTCCTCTATATGATCATGGAAGCAGGGAGGTGATATAAATATGGAGGATTCGCGACTCAATGCCCGCCATGCGAAAAGTGACTACTCTCTTCACATCCAGCCAAGTAACAGATCCATTTACAAGAGGGCCAAAGAAAAAGCAGTCTAGCACAATTCAAAAACAAAAGCTTAATCTAACCTGAACTATGATCTCCGATCCCGATATACTTTGAATTTTGAGTTTGTAGGACTTCTCCTAACGGGTCCGAGCGGCATCAAGTGGACCTGAACAAAAAAAAGACAAAGACCCCGAGAGGGAGCAGAATGGAAGTGAAACTATCAGGATTTTGAAGAAGACTGAATGACGACTAGTCAATGCATGATAGACATCACCGCTGAAAATAGCAAGTGTTACTCAGTTTCTCCTTTCTATCTGGTCATGTGATATTCAGCCAACCCGGCTAGAGTTCTGCTCGTGTCTCTATACTTAGGGTTTATAGCATCAAATTTGTATCGTCTTACACTTCGGCACACAGTCTTCGAACTTGCACGGCTTGGATAGATGCAACACCAAGCAAAAAGATTTGGGAACAGATGATAGAACGAAAATTCTGAGAAATACGATAGAGTGACTTGCATTGTATCGAGCCTCGAGCGAAACTCCCAAAATTAAACAATTTCGAATTGAGAGAAGAATTGGTCGATGAAGCGTTTCCCAGGGGCCGGCGGACGAAGCATCACATGAATATTCTCTAAACCCCTTCTTCTCCCACTGCAACGACGCCCAACGCTGAACTCCAACTACCATCCCCTTTGTAAGAGACGAAAAACCTCGCCATGTTGACTATCAAAATAATCATTCGTAAGCGTCACGAGTATCTGCCACTTCATACTCGAAGTTTCTACACTCTCAGGATCAGATTCCACGTCATAGTGTTTAAGCGATAAGCGTTTCACAAGTAGTCCAGCGAGCTGGTGAGGTGTGCTGGGTGAGCGGGCAATTTTCAGGACCGGGTCGCTCAACTCAACTCCACTTCAAAATGTCACACGTGTGTACTTGCGTCAGGTGGAGTAATTGTGAACTGGTCTTTCAGCGTCTCAAAATTATCGAAGAGGAGGCCGGAGATGACAAGGCGGATCTCTGTGGGGCATTATAGAGTGCGGGATTTACAGACTCGCGCAAGACGCAGAGAGTACTGAACACACAGAGACGAGATAAATGAAGGATTTCAATAACATGTTCATGATAGATGAGGGACGAAACTCCCCCAGTCCACTGTTCTATAGGCACTCACAGGCATTGACCTCAGCTGGATGATGTCCAATATTATGATCAACGTACGTGAAGTACAGTACAAAAAAGCTGCTCCGTACATCGGGTATCGTCGCCTTCAGAGGTACGTCTAGCATTGGGTCTTTCGATACAGAGTTGTTTCTGAGGCGTGCTGCCATTGTTGATAACCAAGATCGCTTCTTCTCTGGGGCTGGTCGAGTGTTGCTCTGAACATTGAGGACTCTTGGAGCCGACATTGAAGCATTTTTGGATTCCGGTCTTAATGACTTGTTGAATGACCATGTTTGCGGTGAGTTTTCCACAGCCTGTGCCTCATGAACCAAGGGTTTCAAACGTTTCAAGTACCGGTGCAAGGCTGGATAGACGATATAGGCAAACGCTGTTATGATGAAGTACAAAGCAACCGCTGTCATCATCGATAGACTGGACACCCGCCACAATGTTTGTTCGATTCGCGTAGGGAAGTGGTCGTTCCAGCCAGCGAGAAATATACCCGAATAAAGCAGCAATGTGAGAATGAAAGCCGGCAATGAACCCCGAGCTTTGATATCCAGCCACATCGTGTTCTCCAGTCGGTCATGTGGAAGGCTTTTTGGCGCGAAGCTGATGTGCATCTTCCGTAGAATGTTGATCTAGTGCGTCCAGTACAGAGACCAGTGCCATTTCTCTCAGCTGATGAAGTCCAAAGGAGTTCGATGGTATATCCTGGAAGCTGCCTGTTCACCCTTGATCACATCGTCAAATGCTCCATAAATTTAGAGGCTGGGAGCAGCCGTCGTCCCGCCGCGAGGCGGATGAACCTTGCAAGCGCTCGCGTGCTCGGTGTTCCTGCGTCGATACTCCTGCAGCTCACCTCTTCAGGCTTCAATGAACCTCATCGGCGCGGTAGACACAACATGATAACAGAGACGGTACTGCATTTTGGTGGATAAATGAACTGCATCAGTGGCGTGTGGCGTTTGAGGCTGCATAGCAGCCGCCCAGGCAAAGACAAGTCGTGATCGTCGCGTCCAACTGGTGGCTCTTTACCTTCATTTTTACATTTCCCGCGCCCATAAGCCTTTTCTCGCAACCGGAACCTCGTCAAACTAAGCTCTATCTTGCACGACAGACCTCAATCATCCGATCACGAATTTCCCGGTAGTTTGAGACTCTGCAGACCTCGAAATCAACCACGACCTGTGCTGAAATCACTCTTCTCGTTGATCTCTCTCCCAGGCCACCTGCCTCGTCGAAGCTCAGGATGACTTCCACCGAACAAGAGCCTCTCATAGGCAAGAATCAGGCGCTGCAGGACTACTATGAGGGTTTGGAGTCCAGGATCGGGTACAGACTGGTGCTGGGAGGAACTCGACATTTCGGTTACTATAAGCCTGGGACATATTGGCCGTTTCCTATTGGGAAAGCTCTCCGGACTATGGAAGACAAGTTGATTAATACTCTGGGATTAGAAAAGGGCTCGAAGATCTTGGACGCAGGCTGCGGGGTGGGACATGTCGCCATACATCTAGCCAAGAATGGCTTTCAAGTACAAGGAATCGACTTTGTGGACCACCACGTTGTCAAGGCGCGACGGAATATCAAAGCTTTCGGAGCAGAGGGAAAAGTCTCTGTCAGCAAGGGGGACTACCATCATCTGGAGAACTTCACAGATAACAGCTTTGACGGTGCATACACGATGGAGACCTTCGTTCATGCGACAGAGCCCGAAAAAGCTGCGAGTGAATTCTTCCGTGTTATCCGCCCAGGAGGATCTCTCGCCATGTTTGAGTACGACCATGTTGATTTTAGCACGAAACCAGAAGCCTTTGGTAAATCCTGGACGACGATCAATAAGTACTCGGCAATGCCCGCATACGATCGATTTAAGGAGGGCGTATTAGAAGATATATTGGAGAAGGCGGGGTTCAGGGACGTGGTAGTGGAGGACATATCTGACAATGTGCTGCCAATGTTGCGGATGTTTTATCTGCTGGCCTTCATCCCATATATGATTATCGCATTTCTGGGATTGAAACACAGGTTCGTCAATACGGTTGCGGGGTACGAGGGTTATGTCTATAGGGATGCGGTCAGATACATCGCGGTGTCTGCTAGAAAACCTCCGACGCCAGGAGATGGACCATCGAGCGAGAGGAAAAAAGTCAGGTGAACTATGGGGTGGAATAGAAACTGGCCGATTTGTTGAAGAACCACACGGTTTGAGATTCGAGGTCGCCGGTCTAGCTTACCAGCTATAGACTGCTCACTTACTGACGCTGAGTGGTGGGCGCAACTCGCCAATGGGTGAGGTCGCCACGAATTCAAGGCTTTTACTGGCCCCGAAATGGCGGAAAACATCCTACTTTTGGTTCCTATTTCGCTTTTGACTCGGTAGGATATCTGATCTCATTTTTCGTTGTTTTTCCTTTTTTTTTTTGTGCTTTTTCTGAGTCACACTCTCGAAAAGCGGAGGGTGTTCGCCATATTTCGGTTCATGACTTCAATGGTGTACTAGTCACATACGTTCATGATGGCTTGAACACTAATTTGGGACACTGGTCTAAAACCAGCACGCACAAATCTCGGGCTTTCTTCATTCTCACATAAACACAATCTTCAAGAACACGTCACTGTCAAATTCATCTTATTACAAGTCATCCCCAAAAATCCAACTCAACAATCAACATGGCTCAGAACAAAGTCACGAAATGTGTCGAGGAGGCTGGTGACCCTAACTTGCAACCTTTCATCTCAAGAAACTTTCGAGACTAACCTTCAGTCCAGGCAAGCATGTCGGCCCTGGTATCTACATGTACAGTAATGCGATCATGTACTTCTTGGTCACTCAATTGATCCTGCCATGGTGCGGCTTAATGTCTTTCCTTGGATCAGATATCACCATGACGGTGGCTCAATGCTTTGCTACAACGCTCCAGATCGTCATTGTAGACACGACAATGTTCGTCGTCTCCCGTTTCGCACGCCGAAAAGTTTATGATGAACGAAGGAGAAAGACAATCACGGATGCAGAGACTCGATCAGAGAAGGGAGGGGCCCCTGTGGCTACACAGCTTGAAACGGAAGTTTGAAAGGGCACCTTGTGATGTGTGGCTGTTGCCGAGGACTTGACAAGCTGTTGTGGGAGCTTGAATACTTAAGATTATAGATCGACTGCCACATACGATACAAAACGTCATTGGTCGATGCTAGGGCTGTGTGAAAAGGCAAAAGTACCGATAGCATTTAATCACGAAAACGATTCTATAACGAAAGTGGATATACATTTTAGTGACTTTGACATTATCGACTAATTCGGTCAGCCACGGGGAGGCTCCTCTGATACCTATCGCTGACAGCTCAAAAGCTACCTCGACTATTAAGTCAACCTATCGTCCTCCATCAAGAGCAATGAAATACGAACAGCTCCAAACCATGTGACAGTGAGCACATGACGCTGGCTAATTTCCAAGTCTTGCCGATTTACTCGAGATCCTCTATCCGATCAACATACTGGACCCAAGTTCTTGGTGACCTCTATATTCGCCTTCTGGGTCGATAGGCTATGCGCGATTCGTTTGCTTCGAACTTGGCAGTGGGAAACTTGCAGAACATTCCTCAATGCGCGTGCTATACTGCTTGTCGTGGCGCCAACATTTCCAACGACACATTGTTAAGAAGTCACTAGATCTCAAATGGCTCCATACATAATTGAGCCAGTTTCCAGATGCCAATTCTGCGCGGACAGGATGACACTCCAGACGGCCCGACAGGTCCAGCGGATACGGAGATATCGTGATGTCTTACAAACCTCTCACCACGTCTCATCGTCACCCGTTCACCAGTCAAAAGGAAAGTTACTAGCCCCCTATCAATTGCTTTACTATCGGAACGCGCCTATAAGGTACGGAAATTATCGTCCGTAAGATCCTGCAGAAAGCCAGCTCACATATCAGAAAAGGTCGGACCATTCAAAAGTGGCCTGACATACAAGCTGGGACCAATGAAAGCCAGGATTTGATGAACGTCCAGACCCGAAGTCAATCATTCATATCCAGGAATATGTTTGTTTAAAAGGGCTTGAGTAGATGGGTAAAGTATTCTCCAAACTATTCATTGACATTGCTTGAATTGTCAAACTTGCTTGTGTCGATTTTAAGACCCCGCCTATTGGCCCCCCACTATCATCACCATGTCTCCACCGAACGCGAATGTCATGGACAGCGAAGACGACTACGAGTGGACCGACAACAGACTGGTACCTGTGCCAACTCAGGCTGGCCAGCCTGGTAACTTGCACTCGCATTACCAACGAGTGCTAATGAGCAAGAGGAACATTGCGAATCCCTCGCCTCTCGGTCTCTGCGGTTTTGCTTTTACGACTTTCTTATTATCTGCGATCAACATGGAAGTTCTAGATGTCAAGCACTCGAGTATTGTTATATCTGCAGCTTTTGCTTATGGAGGTCTTGTTCAGCTGTGTGCTGGGATGTGGTGAGAGAAAGTCCGAGGCGAGTCCAGGAGAGGAAAATACTAAAATTTGGCAGGGAGATGGCCATCGGTAACACGTTTGGAGCTACATCTCTGTCGTCTTTTGGTGGCTTCTGGATAGCAATCGCTATCATTCTTACACCTGGCGGATTCGAAATCGAGAGTTCGTATGACTCGCTGGAGTTCAACCATGCATTCTCGCTCTTCCTCTTCGTAAGTATTTGAAGCCCCTCGGTTACTGATCGAATGTAGCTGACTAGTCTCACAGGGTTGGTTCATCTTCACGACTCTCCTCCTCCTTTGTACACTTTCATCATCAATAGCGCAATTCTCAATCTTCATCACCCTGGATATCGCGTTCCTTTGTCTTGCGTTAGGACGACGATATCCGCATCTCAGTGGTGATTCTTATGCTCCGCACCATAATCTGACCTACGTCGGCGGTATATTTGGAATGCTCTCAGCTTTTGCAGCGTGGTATAACGCTCTGGCTGGTATTGCTGCTAGCAATCACACGTAAGTCTGCTGTTAAGAATTTGTTGATACCATGTGACTAATTTGGACAGATTCTTCACTCTACCTGTATTGCACTTTCCATGGTCGGAGCACACGAAGTTGCGAAGGACAAAAGAACTACAGATGGCCCAGACGGTTAGTCCTGTGTAGAATGTGGAATTATTTCCCCAATGTATGTTTATTGTTCGAGTATTGAATCGTGTGATTATTAAAATGTATTCCTTGTGCAGACGTGCCATGTGAGCCTGTTCTGATGGTCTCAACAAGGGGAGATTCATAATCCCTGGACAGAATTTACTTGCGGATAATTTTTCCATTTGAAATTTTCGATAAGTCAAAATTGTTGGGGAAAAAAAAGAAGTACTGCTCAGCAGACAAGAACTTCTCAGGATTTTCCTCTTGGTGCGATGGCTCCTTCCTTGTCGCTGGGTAAACTTTGCAACCAATCTCGCCAATCTCGTTTCTGGTTCCTCTTCAATATCGTCATTAAATTCGCATGTCGTCTATACTCACCAACCCAACTGCAAATTGTATAAGTAACCCTTAGTTGCTTTGATTGCTCGACATCAATATTCCGATATCATTCCACCGAACTTCAACCAGCGCTTATATGTATCCAGCCCTACCCAAAGGTATCACAATCGATGAGGGGTGCTGTCGACAAGACAGATCAGTACAAGAAGTCTTTCCGCCTTTCAAATGCGTGGTCAAACGTGGTTTCAAGAGCACAGAGGACGCACAGACGGGGATACTGAGGAACGACATCGTCATCGTTGATGCCATCCGAGACATTACGTGCCCTTCTTCTTGCGAATCCTGCACATTAGAACTCATGAATTCTGCAGAGTCTTGGCGAGTCAGAAGAACCACAAGCGGCGAATACAAACCTATTTGGGTACCCTCAGAACATCTCCAACCTTATACTCGCGATCAACTCACTTTGGATTCGGCAAACACTTGGCATTCATCGCCCAGTACCTCAATCTGGCACGAAACTTATCCTGGCGGGACAGAGTCCAGAACTCGTCGAAGAAATCCAATGGAACCTCTATCGCAGGTATAGGGAATCCTTGATGTTGTTGGAAAGTAGGGACTGAACACTGGCGATGTTGTATCTCGCAACGGGTTCTCGAAGATTGAGATGAGAAAGATGGATGATGGGACGGACTATGATTCGACGACCTTGCCAACGGCTGTTGAAGGATGACCCGTTAATTATACCAGGTTGAGTATAAGGAAGGAACCTGAAAGAAAGGAGCCCGGAGAAACACACCAGATCCGGGTGGTGAGCCTCCTCTAAAATTGCCAAGAGGCCCTTTGGAGGCTACACCAGAGGCTATCAAAAAACGTCGGACTGAGTTTCAGTGATGTTGTATTTCAGAACGAGTCCTTGAAGATTGAGTTGAAAGAGATGGATGATGGGACGGAAAATGATTTGACCATTCTACTTTCAATTGTCAATGGATGGTCGGTCACTTATAGTAAATTGAGCAACTAGGGCATGCCAGAATTGGGCACTCTTGAAAGAGAGCCATGACATAAGTAGAGTAGGACAAGTTATCAGTTGAGGGTTCGCTGGCGCTAAATAAAGTCAACACGACATGATCTAGCCACCAAGTGACTTCCATAGAGCAGGCCGGAACGGAACATCGCCCATGACTTAATAGCCAATTATCACTATTTCACCGGCCTACGATCAAAATCCATCTGTGTGCAAAGCGTCCTTGCTCAAAGAATACGGTCTCGTTCTGTCCTGGGACCGATTACCAAACTATTGGGCTTTAAGACATCCATGACCCTTAGAGATATCCATTTCGGTGATCTGTGTCGGAGTGTGTCGTGGAAACGCCCTCATAGGTGATAGCATCGATAAGTGGACACCTTCATGTTACATTGTGTACTTTGTGTCGCTGTCCTTCTATTCGAATAGCTATTCTTATAAAGCCATAGATAAGATTCGCAAGAGCAGCTGTTGGCTTTAATCCACGGGGAAGACCCGAGAGACAGTAAGACACCAATACTCCACTTGGTGGCAACTGATGTCGTGTTTCACACTCATGAAACGAAGCGAGTGCGTTCGACTGCATCGTGATGGCAGATTAATACAATGTTGAAGCTATTGAACGAATCCAGAAGTTTTTCTCACTTGTGCGATTCAATTAGTAGACTCTTCCTTTCATATGATTACACATGCCATCAAAACGACAAACCTCGGCAACAACAGCTCCTACGGATCGAGACGCCAGGCCGGAAAGGGAGCCATAACAAAGTAAGCGAAAGCGGGGCGAACCCCGCGTCGAAACAACACCTCAACATCTCAAACACCAGCACCTGTCGCAAAACGCACGGGCGATCAACCACCCAGCGCCTCCCTCTTCCAAAAGAATCTTTTCATCCAAAATGTTTTCCTCTCCTCTGAAGAACCGGTCAGGACTGGATCTCTCCTTCTTCCCGCCCAAAAATGCAGCTCGGCAACGGAATCAGTCGTCGCTATGTCATTCTATTCAGCGCGGGGTTCATCGTTGTATGGCTCTGGCTAGCCATGGACGAGGATCGTAGACTGCCAAAAACTATCGCGTGGGCTATTGGGAAGCCAGTATCTACGCCTGAGAACGACGTTTTTGACCACCCGCTTCTGGATTCGTGGGAACTGAGGGAGATATGCTCGTCGACGGAATGGAATTCGAGTCTCATTTTGACCTGCGATGATAATCGTGGGGGAGTAGGACATGTAAGGAACTCGATACTGAACTGTGTGCGGTTTGCGATTGGTGCTGGAGCGGGACTGGTGCTGCCGAATATTCCATTGAGAGATGTGGAAGAGATGACCCCAGGTGGGGCAGATACTGGTGATAATATCGAGAGGAGACATGGACCTGGAAGACAAGGAATGGATTATATGTTTGACAAGAATCACTTTGTGGACTCGCTGAGAAAGTCTTGCCCAGAATTGGTACTCGTCAGACACATGGAAGCAACGACCAGCAACCGCCGACGAAGTTTGCTCCCCGAGAGTCTATTTTCTACTATACCAGCCAGTGGAATCGAACAGCCAGAAGAATGGCGCGATCGGCTCAACCTTTGGATTGAAAAGTATATGGCCCCTGAGCCAGCCGCGGAACCCGTCATCGTCGACCTCGACCAGTCATTTCTACATTACCCGATTTACTCTGACGGCCAAACATTCGCACATACGTTCGGGGATATCTTAAAATTCCGCCCTGACATTCGTCGGCTCGCAACAACTGTGCTCAAGGGGATTGCACATTCGCATGACCACGAGGCAGGCATTGCAGTTCAAACTTTTGACATCTCGTCACCGATCCTCAACCCCTCATTCATTGGTGTCCATCTAGGAACCGAAAATCCCCTGGCCGAGAGACACGAAGTGGACGTCACGTACAGCCACTTTGAGGCGCAAGCAGCAGCCTACATTGAGCAAGCGACGACATCCAAGATCCCCATCATGTACGCCGCATCGGGCAACCTTCCCGAAGTACACAAATTAGCAAAGGAAGCGAAAGAGTGGAATATCGAAGTCACGCACAAAGAGGATGTACTGCAAGGGAAAGAGGCGGATGCTTTGGCGAAGTTGACATGGGACCAGAGGGCGTTGGTGGATTACCTGGTGTTGCTGAAGGGGCAGGAGTTTGCGGGGGTGGGGCACTCGAGTTTCTCGTGGAACGTGATGCTGAAGAGACATGAGATTGGGGATGGTGCTAGTGCATCATTGGGGAATGAGATATATCGGGACGGTTTGAGCACGCTGTATGGGGTGAGGAGTAGTTATGTGGAGTCTAGTGGGTGTATGTGGCCCTAAAATAGGTGAATGGCGTCGGGACATTGAAAGCAACAAACGATGCTCATTTTGGGATTGTAATCGAATGAAATCAGAAGTACGTATTAATGATGTCTGCCAACCGAAAGGGCAAATCCGATGCTAAAGAATTGTTTCGAGATACGTTTCTGTCGATCTGATAATCTTGAGAGCACCATCTCCGCAAATTCCTCATCCCAGCTCCTTTTGAGGATGGCTTGCTCAAATCCAGGAGGATATACTCCCGCTAAGCCCCAGTCAATGATCCATACTTTCCCTTGAGCGTCGAGGATGAGATTTCGTGGCGCAATATCTTGATGCGTGAGCACAAGCCTTCGAAATCTGAACCTTGGCGACCACCGCGATAGCTGCTTGAATTTAATGCAGACGTCGATCTTATGGTTGCACCAGTCTTCTAGGTCCTGCAATGTCGCGAACGGGCCAGCCCCGAAATCTGTGAACCAAGGCCCTTCAAATTTCTGACCTTCCGTCCATCCAATAGGCCCTGGAGGTAGTTTGAGGGTCGTCGATTGCATTTTATCGATAATGGCGGCAACTTGACTAGCCACCGACTTCCGCTGGCTTTCATCAAGAGAGCCCCAACACTCCTCAACGGTCGGTCCCGGTACGTAGTCCATAGCAATGAAGTGGCCTTCCACGAGCGTGTCCCCGCCAAATCCAGGGACATCGGCTTTAAAGGTGCGGTGGACTTTGGGGACTGGCAAATGCAAAGATTCTGCTGCGAAGACCATATTTCGAGATTCGGTCGGAGAAACACTTCGTCCACCCTTAATAGCAAGAGTTTTGGAGAGCCGTACGATGTCGACGACGCCAAATTGGTGAAGCTTTGGTGAGGTAGAGAACAAATCTGCAAGTTGCTGGTCGGACATCGAGGATAGGTCCAGGTTATCTAGCGGAAACGAAAGCCGATCGTCTCTTGCTTTGGGCTACCAGATTTCGTTAACATACCAAGGCATTCCAGGTATTATATGCAAACATACTTACATCTCTGTACGGCCGTCCAAATCCATATTGCACGTGTTCACGGTTGTCCTCGAGATATGCTTCCTGTTTAGGCTTTACGATACTCGAAATCTTAGTGAATAACGACACCATATGAAGACTTGGGTAGAGGCAGGGCGACAATCCGGTCAAGATGCGTTTGGTAAGCAGTGATGTGGCCGTGTGGAGGACTTGAAGAGTTAATTGGTAGTAGCCGCCTTGATCTTACGTTTCATGAAAGCCTTAGGCCAAAGAGTACGTCACGTGCTCAAATAGTGCATGATTCCGGCGTTTCTAGCCTTTCTCTGTAGTCGCTGTATTGAGAGAATATTGAACAGAGCATACAATACAATGACTCGCACGTTCTACTCTTACACTAGACTATTGAATAGAAGCAATAGAGAACATTCACAGAATCAACCACATTACCGCCGACCGCCCTTGCTCTTCTTCGCCCCGCTCGGTCCGCTGGTCCCAGCCCAGCCTCTCCTCGTGTCCCTCATATAAAATCCGCGAGTCACCGGATGCGCCTTGTTTGGTCGCCCGCTGACCCACTCCTGGCCTACCGCCATCTCCATATCTTGCCCAGGCGAAATGAGACCTAGCTGGAGAAATAGGTGATACTGGTCGAGAATCCACCCAGTGCAGCCCCTGCCTGCCGTGGTGAAGTCATACTGATGGTTACCAGCGTTAATAATTGCATCGATGAAGTGAGCCACGGGGTGACCCGGATTGGCAGGGATAGTAACGAGACCGACTCGATTGTTGGTTATAGCGTAGTTTCGTTGTATAATGTCCATCCGCCCTCGGTAGCCGTGTCCAGGTGATTGTGCTCCAAGTAGTTCACTAGGGTCCATATTGATGCTGACAGACTCCCTAGGGCTTGTCTGGAGGTATATAGCCCAGTGATTTCCGCCGTTCTGGAGAACGGTCTGAGCGACGAAGTGAACATGGCTAACGATGCGGCGTGGATCGCGAATCTCCCTTTGGTCAGGGTGGTAACGAACGGGGTTGTAATCCTGCAATGCGTGCGCTGGGCTAACAACCCCGCCTCCGCCCGCTGCATGTGGATGGGACGCGGCTCTTTTTTGGGGGGTACTCATTCCACAACCCATTGTGAAAGGTGTGTCGGTAAGGTACCGTGACTGAAGAAATGGATCGATTGGTGCTGATGAAGTGATTGATGCTGATGAAGTGATTGATGCTGATGAAGTGATTGATGCTGATGAAGCGATTGATGCTGATGAAGCGATTGATGCTGATGAAGCGATTGATGCTGATGAAGTGATTGATGCTGATGAAGTGATTAATGCTGATGAAGTGATTGATCTATCAGTATAAGTGTCTATCCAGAACCAGTTTTGTTCGGTCCAACACAGGCAGCGCCTGCCCATTTAAAAACATGATGCCTTCTGTCTTTGGAGAGATCAGTCTCGCAACTGCCGGAGTAGAGCGTCTAGGCCATCCAAGATAGCCGGAAGGCGACCAGCAATGTCCAATCACCATCATTGTCGCCCGCTATTCCAGGGAACAAACAATTAATCGCGCGCTTTCTGAGAGGCCCCAGACAAGAGCGGCCTTTTAAGCGGCTCAAATCTCACCATGAAAACGACTAGGATGTCCCAAAACAGTTATATCACAGCCGACGACCAACAACCAACATCAAGTTTTAATGGCCAACAACCAGCAATCAACACCAAGTTCCAAATACACCGCCCTGATTCTCACTCATGCGTGGTATGAACCACACCGTCAGACAAAACGTCCAAACACACACGGCCTCTAGTATGAACTCTTCACCCGTCCTTAACAGCCTCTTTCGATGCACCACCACATCCGCAAATAGCACCAACTCGACCGTCCTGACTCCCTCCGGGGAATCATATCATCCCTAACACACATCTCTAGGCCTTGTCTCCCACGTCCAAGGCTCGCCGTGCGCATCACATCTCTCGCATCCGCGTGACTTGTCCGCATCTCACTAACTGGCATCACGGTCTCATTCCTCTTTCATTCCGAGACATCGAGCACGCGGATGAAGGGAAGGGGTCGTTCGCGAAGCATAAGATGAAGTTGTACATATCCGTGATCGTGAGATTCGGCTCTAGGAAGAGCGGGTTCGGAGTATGAGTGCCGGGGACTCTGAATGTGCTGGTGCGGGCGAGGCTTGTGAAGGGCGGTTTGGCCGGGCATCATGTCCCGTACTATCGGCCCAAGTTGGCTTTGCAAGTGTTAAAGCGGACAATAGAGAGGAAGGCAGTCTTTTCAACATGAGTACGGCAAAGGTTCAACGAGTCGAAGAAATGAGAGGGGAAGGGGCTCCTTAACAAAGCCAATAAAATAGGTTGCGTGAAGGAGCAATAGAAAGTGCAGTACATTCCTGCATCAGTGTAATGGCAGTCATCCTCGAGGGTCAGAGGGAAGAGCTATGGAAGCCTTGAGGCATCCAGATGGTTGGAGAAACAATATCTTGGTTGTAACGGGCTGCTTGCCACAGTTCAAGACACAACAGAGCAACGAAACCAATGTTGTAGCCAAATTGCTGGCCGATCACAGATAGTTTGACAATAGAAAGAAAGAAAATGAGCTCCACCAGAGCCTATGATCCGTTGAGGCCCAAGGAAGGTCTCTCCGATCACGTGACTCGGCCTCAATCATAATCGCTCGTTCTGATAATTGCCTTAAGAAAAATTGGCCTGTGATAGTTTGAGGGGGTAAATGTTTATCATCTGATTTCGAGAAAAAGAGCTATAGTGCGACGAAATTGTGTTTGGATTGGATGAGGTTTGTGTGGCTCACAACCGAACCCCTTAAAGCATGGAAATACGCTAATGCAAGCACTCAACGCGAGAACGCGTCAAGAAATACGCGACGCGTTCGTTTCCCTTCCAAATCTCTTCTTCCTTGACCACCATCCCCCCTCACTCCCCTCATACAACCACAACATAACAACAACATCACCCCCAACTTTACACATCTGTATCGAAGTCAACAATTCAAGATGTCGTCGCCATCGCATCGTCGACAGCGCAGTTCGCAAAGTGGAACTCCACGCCGAACATCGAAAAGAAGCAATGTTCCCAGCAGTCCCCCTGATCCAGCAGCAGCACAGCTTCACAGCGAGGCAGCATCATCGCAAGGCAATGGCACTCCTCGAAGAGGAGCAGCTCCTCCATCTTCGTCGCCGATGAACTACAGATCGTCTCCTGCAGATATCGCCCGCATGAACAGAGAGCGCGATGTCTCCTCGCCCCTGCGGCAGATGACCAACACCCAGACTACTCAAGAAGATGGCGAACACACTCCTCGAGCAACGACCAGTGGTCTAATTGGAGGTAATTCATAGTCGGGAATTTCTGCAAAGACAGCAAGTCTGACGAATACTAGATTCTTCCCCTATTCGATATGCACCAAGTTCAAGCCCCAGCGGCACAGGCTTCAATGCCCGTCAACAATCCATTATGTCGGATATTCGAAGTGATAGCAGCGGTCTGTTTGTTCGCAATCGTGATGCGGGACCTGGATCTTCAATCAATAATTCTCGTCGTGGCGATATCAACTCTGACAATATCAATACTCCTCGTGCTAGACGCCGCATCTTCATGGATGAAAGTGGTCGAGTTGTCAGAGATATTCCAGCAGAAGGTTCCGAGGCACCGACTTTTTCTAACATGGATCCAACAACCTCCGATGCGCAAGCCATGGGAGGAAGCTCCACACTTTGCATCTGGGGTACCAATGTCTCCATCAATGACACTTTGGCTGTTTTCAAGGAATTTCTCCGCAACTTCACCAAGAAGTACCGTATGTGGGGAGATGGAATGTCCGAAGAGGAAACTGATGCGGATCCGGATGCTCAGACCAAGGAATACGTCCAGATGATGCAGAACATGTTGACACTAGGTGTGACAAGTCTTAACTTAGATTTCCGCAACCTCAAAGCCTACCCTCCGACTAAGAAGCTTTGGCAACAAGCTCAAGATTACCCCCAGGACATCGTGACTCTTATGGATCAGGGCATCAAAGATGTAATGTACGAGCTCGCAGAAGCAGAGATGGCCAAGAACAGACAGTCTCAAAGCTCTGGATCTGCCGCACAAACATCATCGCGCAGCAGAATCTTGAGCTCCGAACCTCCTGTGCCAAGCTCCGACCGGAGTGAGCCAGAACCACAGACACCTAGGGATCAGGAGTCGAATGAGGTTGATCTATGCCAGGAAGTACAGAAACGATCATACCGAGTCCGCCCATTTGGTCTCGATTCCACTATCAACATGCGAGAGCTTAATCCATCTGGTAAATAGAAATGCTATGCTTGCAAGGAATTGTGCTAATTTGAGACAGACGTCGACAAGATCATTGCTATCAAAGGACTCGTCATTCGAACCACCCCAATCATTCCCGACATGAAGGATGCCTTCTTCCGTTGCCAGGTTTGCAATCATACAGTTAAGGTCGACATTGACCGTGGCAAGATCGCCGAGCCAACAAAGTGTCCCCGACCAATCTGCGACTCTCCAAACGCAATGCAGATCGTTCACAATCGCTCGGGATTCATGGACAAGCAGGTCATCAAACTTCAAGAGACTCCAGACTCTGTTCCAGCTGGTCAAACGCCTCACTCAGTCTCGATGTGCGCATATGACGAGCTGGTGGATCTTTGCAAGGCTGGTGATCGTGTCGAGATTACTGGTATCTTCAAAGCCAGCCCAGTGCGAGTCAATCCCAGAATGAGGACACTCAAGAGTACCTACAAGACGTACATTGATATCCTTCACATCCAAAAGGTTGACAAGAAGCGAATGGGGATCGATGTTTCAACTGTCGATCAAGACCTGTCTGAACAAATTACTGGCAACATCGAGGAGACAAGAAAGGTCAGTGAAGAGGAGGAAGAGAAGATCAAGGCTACTGCTGCCAGACCTGACATCTACGAACTCCTGTCTCGATCGCTTGCCCCTAGTATCTACGAAATGGATGACGTCAAGAAAGGAATCTTACTTCAGCTTTTTGGGGGTACTAACAAGTCATTCGAGAAAGGTGGAAGTCCAAAGTACAGAGGAGATATTAACGTTCTTCTCTGTGGTGATCCGTCTACTGCCAAGTCTCAAATCCTTCAATATGTCCACAAGATTGCTCCTCGTGGCGTGTACACCAGCGGAAAGGGATCATCAGCAGTCGGTTTGACAGCTTATGTCACTCGAGACCCAGAAACCCGACAGCTGGTGCTCGAGTCAGGTGCTTTGGTTCTGTCAGATGGAGGTGTTTGCTGTATCGATGAGTTCGACAAGATGTCTGATGCAACTCGCTCAGTGCTTCACGAAGTCATGGAACAGCAGACCGTCTCAATCGCCAAGGCAGGTATCATCACAACTTTGAATGCCCGAACTAGCATTCTCGCATCCGCCAACCCAATTGGCAGCAAGTACAACCCAAACCTGCCAGTTCCTCAGAACATCGATCTTCCACCTACACTACTCTCTCGTTTCGATCTCGTCTTCTTGATTTTGGATCGCATAGATGAGACTGCTGATCGAAGATTGGCTAGACATCTGTTAGGTATGTACTTGGACGACAAGCCACAGAGTGCTTCTAGCGGAATGGAAATCTTAGTATGTACACTTCCCCATCGAACCAGATCTCAGCTAACAGATTCAGCCTATCGAGTTCCTGACCTCCTACATCTCCTACGCCCGCACCACCTGCCAACCACGTATTAGCCCCGAGGCCTCAGAGGAGCTCGTCAATGCCTACGTCGAGATGCGCAAACTCGGCGAAGACATCCGCGCCGCAGAGCGCCGTATCACAGCCACCACTCGTCAACTTGAGTCGATGATCCGTCTCGCAGAAGCACACGCCAAAATGCGACTCTCCGAGACTGTCACGCGCGACGACGTCAAAGAAGCCGTGCGCCTCATCAAGAGCGCTTTGAAGCAAGCCGCCACAGACGCCCGGACTGGTCTCATCGACATGAGTCTGCTCACTGAAGGCACGAGCGCTAGTGAGAGGAGGAGGAAACAGGATTTGAAGACGGCTGTGTTGGCGCTACTAGATGACATGACTAGGCAGGGACAGGCGGCTCGCTATAGCGATGTGGTGAAGAGAATTGGGGAGCAGAGTAGTGTTGCTGTTGAGGCGGCGGAGTTTGCCGAGACGATTAGGGGTTTGGAGCAAGAGGGAAGTGTGATGGTTGTGGGCGAGGGACCGAGGAAGGCTATCAGGAGGGTGACTGGTGTTGCGTAAGTTGATGGCTACCTAGGTAATGGTTTAGGGGCAGGTGCAAGATGATGATGGGATGGGCGTGGCGTTACTGTAGGGTTTTACTGTAGGGTTCTGAATATCGATGGTAGGATTGGAGGGATATGGACGGGTAATGAATGATAGATGATCGATCGATTACTATTTACTGCTTGCTTATGAACATATGGAAATCTTGATTTCTCTTCCTCCCCTTTTCAATCTGATTTTCAATTATATCCTCTTGCTAGCGAGCCTTTCAAAGACGCCGATTTTGGTACATACAAAGTTAGTGAGTGAGTTGCAAAACCTATCCTCGCTTATTCAACCGAAAATCAACGCCGTGTCATACCTACCCGTCGTACTGTGTATTGTACCTAGATGAATGACAATTCTACTTATATTCATCAATACCTATAACCTATTATTATCGTCAAGCTCATGCCTCGTGAGTCATAATTTAAAGCTCATAACTCACAACCCATAACACCCTCATGCACTGTAAGGTAAATTATGCGATCAGATGAGTTGAGATAGATGCCATGAATAACATCAAATCAGATTTGTAGGCAGCCAGACTCGATAGATCAATGCAATTACGTGATAAACCAATTCTTGCGACGAGAACCAAATTAGATAAATCGGCTAGCTTTTGTACATGCAATCTCGATTTGAAGTTCTCACGAATGCCTATGATACGCCATGGGAATGCCGCCCGAAATGATCACTATGCTCAAATCACTTTCTCCTGTCCAGATCCCACAAAGTATTACCACTTATTCCGCATCTTGCCAGAACCAAACGGATCGCTTCCTTCTAAACCCCAACCTCCTTAAAGCCCCCGTAACCCCTGAACACCCGGCACCTTCATCGAAATGAAGCCCCTCTCCTGTGCCTCCCACCACATGTTCAGCACCACAGCGACAAATAGTGTGCCGCAGAGCACCGTCGGGCCCACACTATCGTGGTACTTGATCGCTCTCCTGTTCCTTATCGCTTGACTTCTGTACAGGTAAATTGCAACGGAGTAAAGGAGCGAAAGAATAGCGACAAAGGTGAAAGCGAAGGCTGCGAAGAAGGAGGCTGGGGTGGGTTTGGCGCCGAAATTGAGGACTGTGGCGGCGATGGAGCCGATGTATATGGAGTTCTCGAGCTGTGTATGTTAGCGGGATGCATAGCCTAGGAAGAATGCGAGTCACTTACCCATGAGAGGAATGTTCGCTCGGCAGCGAAGTACACTTTGGGTTCTACTCTAACCAAGACGTGGATCTTCTTGCCTTTTGGTGCTTTGAACCTCTTGCTTGTGATCTTGCCGATATCGAGAGCTGGTAGGCTGCCGTTTCCATTGGCTGGGATGGTACTTGGTTGACGGAGTGACTGGATCGTGCTAGCTACTTTGTATGCAGCTAACTTGGTCTTACTCTTGATGAGTTGAGAGTAGTAAGTCCAGCCTCCGATCTGTCTAGCTTCTTCGAGGCGGTCAATCTCATTGTCTTCATCATCCGAATCATAAATGGGGTATGCTTCATCCAGATCCAAAGGTTGCGATCCGACTTGCTCTTCGATATCGAGTTCATTCCTGGGAGCACGATTCTCGCTATCGCGTCCACGAATACGATTCACATGCTCGTCTGAACTCCCTATAGCTGTGGTAGCGGGTGACTCTCCCTCAAATTCTTCTTCATCCGAATCGTCATCCTCCTCCTCATCGTCATCATCACTGGTAGAACTTGGGTTCGAGTTACCAGGTCGTCGAATGCCAAAGTGTTGTGTTACGGGCTTGCGGATATCGACATCCATTTGCGGCATCCAGAATGGGAGAAGGTGAATTCTGGTGGGGAAGAGGGTTGCAGTGCCGTGGATGAACTTTGAGAACTTGGGAACGGCTTCGACAAGATGACTGGCGATCAATTCGCGAACCCATTCAGGTGGTTCTTGGCCTGCTTGGGTCTGTAATTTGACTTCCAAGACTGCGTAGGGGAAGCGCTCAATATCTTCCGGGGGAAGTTGTGAGAATGGGTAGTCGATACCAATGTCCGTTCTTCGCCAGTTGTTTCCAGCTCTTTTCCTTCCATCAAGGTTGTCTTCCCGAACCATCGTCAGCTCAGTGTCCAAAGAGATACGGACTCTGGCATCTGCTGGCAGTTGGAAAGCTGTACGATTGTAAAACGATCGGCACACCGGTACGTATCCCTTCTTGAGAACAGAGTATTGAATCTCCTTTGCAAGTCGCTCGTCTTCGTCGATCTGCTTCGCAGGCTTCTTTCCATCTTTACGGGCCTTCTCGAATATTGCTTCTGGTAGCATCTCTCCTCTCAAGTACGCATTCAGATTCTTCTCCTTGATTGCGAACCGGGCCTTGACAGATTTCTCCCCTGTCCAGTCTTCCCGATGTGTCTTTCTTTCCACGAAGATTGTCTCCGTATCCATCCCACCATACCATCGCATACGCAAGGCTTCTGCTCCTTCCGTCTTCTTCAATCTGCCCTCATAGAGATCCCATTTGTCTGGATTATCGAAGTAGATGGAAGTGATGGCTGAATCCTTCGTTTCGAATTCCTTATTCGGGTTGAAAACAAGAACTGGGAGATGCTTGAATTGATTAGCATGTTTCTATTGGATTCAGTGTGAATTATACCTTCAGAATGATAAGCTTGACTTCTGTGATGTTATCTGGGTGCACCCAGTATTTGGTGGTATTTCTAATGAAGTTTCCTTGACTTCCACCAGCAGCACTGTCACCCTTGACTGGATTGCCCCTCGTCCGAACAATGTCGTATAATCTCGAAAGCTTGACGATATCCGCATCGTAGTTGTCCTTGAAGAAAGGTTTGGCCTTTAGTCTCGCCGCAAAGACCGGTTTGAGCATCCACCCGGTTTGTTTCTAATATTGTCAATTCCAGTTCCGTTGATCCCTTTACTCCAATCCTCGACTTACATCATGCTTCTTAATAATCTTCTGGAACCCAGTGTAGTTGAGCTGCACGAACTTGGCCAAATCGTGGACATCCGCGATAATGTCACTGAGATCCTCCTCGAGCATCATGAACTCCTCCTCCGTAGGCGCATCGTCATTATTACTCAGTCCGTCTCTGCCAACCGGTCCTCTGCTGTCCAGACGCGCGACCACGTCACCGACCTCCTTCTCGCTGTTTCCAATACGTCTGCCAATCTCGATAGCCTTGACCTTCTGCTTGGTGTGCACCTTGTCCAGCTCCTGCTCCAGCCTACCGATGAAGTTGCTCTCGTCATCCTCGCTCCATTCTCGTCGCTTGCCTTTCGGCTTCGCCTTGGTAGGTGGTGTGGCCCATTCGGTCTTCAGCTGTGCCTTGAGCTCGTCGTAGGCTATGTAGTACCACTGGTACTCCTTGATCACGCTCGTCCGCAGCTGCTCTCCGAACTTCATGATGACCAGGCCGGGGCCAAAGCGATACCGTCCGCGAGGTCCGACGGTTGAGGATTGCCAGTGAGTCTTCTTGGTCTTGAGGTCTTGGACAATTAGCATCGGAACGTCATTCTTGAATGACGGACAGAAAGCAGAACCAAAGATTGTTTGAAGCTTGGGAGGGGAGAACAATTGGGGTGTTATTGTAGGGAGGGAAGTGGATTGTTAGAAGAGAAGAGAGAAATACCAGGCGCAAGTCGAATTGACAAGGAGAAGTCGCAATGGGGTGAAAGAGGAAACAACACTCTCCCGCTATTCGGTGCAGCCCCCGCGGGTTTGGGATTGCATCGTGAGGTTCAGGCCAAGGCAGGAGGAGCTGTCGGCCGCTAGTGCTCAAGGAAAAGCGCGGCTCCGGGATTGAAATTGGCCAATGAAATAGCAGGGTTTGCCCATGTGCCGATTGCTTGTCTTATCTTATCGTGACGAGGGAAACACATGAAAACACCACCACATTCGAGATCGGACGATAAATCAGAAAGAACGATAGAAAAATTACATCTGATTTGAAAACCTAGAGCAACATTGAGACCTAGTGGATGGTGCGCCTTAGCGTGTCTGCGGATTATGTCAGATCTATTGACGTACAATACAACGATCAGCTGTCAATAACTTTGTTCGCTTTGACGACGATGATGAAATGAACCATAACATACGTGTGATGTGCCAGACACGAAGTCAATGTTGATGGCGATCTGCTTCAACACACGAAGCCGTAGCAGTAATTCTGTTGATTCAACGATGATTCTAATTTTTGAAGAATATGTTTCCCAACCAGCTGCCTCATTTCTTCCAACAGTATTCTGTTGTTCCTAAGCGGACAGCTCCTCCGAGTCATCTGTAAGGTGGAATTGAAATTCTCGTCAGATTGTTTGCGGGAGGGCTCAATAATACGACGGACTAGACTACCTTTCTGCCATTAGCACTGCAATCGAAATATTGCCACCCCTAAAATCGAGCAGAAAAAACGATGTAGTGGTGATCTCGACTTCTGCCAAGGCGGATCGAGATCCGCCTTGTCTCCCCATCTAAGCGAATACAAATCAAAACACCCAGCATGGCTACATTTTCCTTTCCATCACATTATCAAGATCTGCACTACTTAGACTCCGGTACTAATTACTTCTTATGCTATCAAGCAATCCCAGATATATCTGACCATAATGTACTGGATCGCTCTAGGATACTCATACTGAGCCTTAGTCCCCAATCCACAAACCCGCCAACATCGAAGTTTCCAACGTCCACTTCTCAAGGCCATCTATGCCCGAAACACAGGAAGTTCCACTTGAGAGAAAAAAATCCCCATAAAAAATATATCCTTCGCTCGTCGACAATAGACTGACTACATGCGATGTACTCTGCAATTATAAGGCACAGCAATCTAACAGCGCCAAGACAGGGGTGAGTTAGTCACACGGTGTGCTTACCCACCTGCCTACATTGATCCCACCGACGACAGTGAGATGGAAGATAGACAACACATTTCAAAGCGAGTTTTATGTCAAATGTCTCCATGATAACAATTGCGACTTGAACTTCCAAAAGCACATAAATCCCATTCCTCAGCCATTGACATATCGACCTCAAGCACCTATCTGCTGGACCTTCACATCTCGCTTAACCTTATCATCCACCAATTCAAATCAACACCACAACCACTGCCACTCATCTCAAACATCAAACGCTCAAACCTCAAAATGTCCTGCCCATCCTGCCTCACCGGCGGAACATCAACCTCCAGCCCCAAAGGCACAACATCCACCATCCACGGTCTCCCAACCTACATCGCCTCCCCTCCACCGGGCACCTCACCCAAAGGGCTCATCGTCCTCATCACCGACGCATTTGGCTGGGACTTCGTCAACAATCGCGTATTGGCTGATCATTATGCAGAAAGGGGCGGGTATCTGGTTTACGTGCCCGATTTCATGAATGGTAAGTCTTCGCCCTCCCAAATCCCCCCAAAAATTCAAGCGAGATTTCGCTTCTTGTCCTTGATTTCCGTCCGCAACATTACCCCCTGCGCCATCACCATTCCCATTCATCATCTCGCTTATCATGAAACCTAATTCTCGTTATCTAAATACTTACCACTCCCTTCCACAGGCAAAGCAATGTCCCCCGCCGCCATAACCCTAATGGACAATCTCACCACCCCCGCACCCACCTGGCTCAGCGCAATCATCCACAAGCCCCTCTGGGCAATACAACTGCTCCGCCTCGCCATCCCGTGGAAATCCGCCTGCGAGCCCGCCAAAACCCATCCTGGCGTCATCTCTTTCCTACACTCACTCCGGACCTCGACGCCTCCATTTCCCACTGGTCCTCACGGGTTGAAAATCGGAGTAGCAGCGTTTTGCTGGGGCGGCAAACACGCTTTCATGCTTGCTCAACCCTCCCCCGGCTCCAACCAAAACCCAGACCAGAATCAAAATAGCGATATCAAAGAGGACCTCATCAACTGCATATTCACCGCCCACCCCTCCTACATCGCCATCCCATCCGAAGTCCAAAACATCCACATCCCCACCAGCGTGATCGTCGGATCCTCCGACGCCGTCCTCAAGCATCCGCAAGCCCTCGAGATGCAGCAGATCCTCGCAGCCAAGCGGGACTGCGAGATGGTGATTCTGGAGGGAGCGAAGCACGGGTTTGCGATTCGCACGCATCCGGATGATGAGAGGGAGATGGAGATGGCGATGTGGGCTGAGGAGCAAGCGTTGGCGTGGTTTGAAAGATGGCTTGGTTCTGGACCCGTTGTTGGTACGTCTGTGCCTGGTGCTGGTGCAGAGGTGAGTGGTATGGAGGGATGACATGAGGGGATTTTTGTTGTTGGGGCGGCGAGGTCTGGAGGAAGGGAGTGGGGAGGGGAAGCGGTTTTGCGGTGGAGTGGCTTTGCAAAAAAGTGGAGAGTAGGAGAAGATGAGGGGTTTAGATGGTTGTCAATTTTGCTGCTGCCATGTGGGATGTTTAGCCTTCTTTATTTTCCCTTCGAAGATAGGAAATGGCTGTTTTACCCGCACATAAAATCGTACAATTTTCATACTATGACTATCTCCATTCATGAAGAACATTCGCCGGGGAGGTACAAGTAATCTTGTAAGATCTTACATACCGCATCCGTTCATAAGTATATTGACATTCGCTTGAACCACTACCACCGTTTAACTCTTTTCCCGCGCCTTCCTCGCAATCCTTCCCACCAATTGAGTGACGCAGAAAGGAAACTGTGAGAATACGTGTTGAACAAGCTGTCTTTCGCTTTTCCCTTTCGATCCAACCCACTTCGGCTTAACATGGATCCTGTTCTTTTCACAGACTAGACTCAACCACCACTCGCATGGTCAACACGTGGTGAGAGGATCTAACCACTTTCGGATTCGAGATTCATGTTTTTGTTGCACTTCGCAGCCTCGAACTTCCTCATCGAGAACACATTCGTCTAATTGCGGTCAGATTTTTAAGCGAGACCTCCCGATCACCTGCACAACACGCTCCCAGATCCAGTTTTAAGTGCCTTATCGGGAAGGTTACGGGTCGACTAACTTTGGTAATCGATACTGATATCGAAATTTGTTCAAGGAAAGCTTGTGGTCTATCCATCTATCTATCATGTAAAATCAGAACTTCACACTCCGTGCGCTCAGTCCAGCATCTTTTTATCTAAGTACCGTGCGCCTGCTTCCAAACCTTGGCCAGTTTCTTCCCTGTGTTTCAGGCCTTACCATCTGCATTTCTCGGGCTACGAACGTCACCTGTATCTTTCCCGTCCTCTGCAGCTTTCTTATCGCCGGCTAGAAGCTCAATCAATCGATCCGCGACCAACAATCCAACTCTCTGGTACCCTTCCGGCGTGAAATGCAGACCATCATCCCAGATCTCGTCGCGCTCTGCTTCTGGCATGGCATGGAATGGGATCAGAGCGTGGAGATCAAGTGTGTAGCTGTGGTGAAGGATACGTCAGATTAGTTTTGTAACTTTTGCGGCATCTTTCGGGACTCGTTTCAACGCGCTCCGAATGTGACACGGCATCTGGTGTGGAATATCGACAGAATGTTCATTCTCAGGCCAAGAAACGCGCGTGTCGAGTCTCAAAAAGGCTAACGCAGAGGAAAGAACGGAAGAACTCACACGCCATCCCTCTCATCCCCCTTGATCAGGCTATTCAATTCGTTCCTCCTCTCATCCAGCTTCTTATTCTTTACCCCACATTCAGGCACAGTCATCAACAGCACCTTAGCTCCCGTCTCGAGCGGAAGCGCGGTAATTGCTTTGATCTCATCATGGATCTTGGTAGGTGAAAGAGAGTAGGCGAGGTCGTTGGTTCCGCCTAGAAAGATGACCCAGTCATAGGGACTTTCGCGCGTTCGCTTTACGCCGTCTAAATGGTTGGATGTCAGTCTCTCAAATTCCGCTGGAATACCTCAAGGTAAACATGTAAACTGAGCTATTGTTGGTGAACGAAGGCATTTACTTCAAATTCTTCTTGCAAGTGTTGAGCAAAAACTAAAACCTGGGAGGACGGGGAAATATGAAAGAAGAAGAAGAAATGAATCACTAACATAACCCCTCCATCCGTTTCCTGAAGCCAGCCGTAACCAGCTGTCCGCTCACACCATCTGTGTCGATATTCACTTTCCATTCATTTCCTAGCTGCTCATCGAGTCTTGTCTGGAGGGTTTCTGAGTAGGGCGTCCATTGCATGCCGTACATTGAGTAGCCTTCTGTTAGGCTGTCACCGAAACAGAGGACATGGAGGGGTTTGGGACTTGTTTGTTGGGACATAATTGAGGGTGGATGGCTGTGAGGATGGGGTGGTTGAGTAAGATGAATATTGGAGGTTGACGGAGGAGAAGGAGTGAGGAGGTGGATGGAAGGTTTTGCTGCTGTTCGTGAGGCTGTGTGAGAGGGAAAGTGCAGCTGCCTGGACGCTGGGTGATCTCGCTTGGCCCCTGCAACGGCCGAGCGCCCCACCTAATCCTCGCCAATGCCCCCCTTCTTGCCGAGGGCTTTGTTTACATCCTAAGAGAGGATTTTCACTACGAATACGTGTTGGCCTGAGATATTTCAGCTCCCAAGACCAAGATCTCTAGAACCTACAAAGCCCGTCTGTCAAAGTCTCTATGTTATGCCCATCATTTAGCTGGACAATAATGTTAGTGAACAAACAATTCTATGCTCATCTATACGGCCTAACTCCACGCAAATCAGACTAATAATGAAAATACAATCTTTCAACAACTCTATCCTCCGATATCCCTGATATTCCTGCCCAAAAACCTCCCTGGTCCAAGATCCACCAGCCCGAATCCAATCGCACTTGAACTAGCATTCACGACTCCCAATCCCCCAGCCACACCCTTCCCATTAACCCTCTGCACATCCTCTTTCAGACTCCCATTAACAGCTCCCACCATCCTAAACCACAACTCCTCATCCTTCTCCATCCCCAACACCCCCTGGCTACTCCTCCCTCCAAATCTCGCCGTCCCAACCAGCGACCCAAAAACCGCACTCCCATTCGCGGCCACACCCCCACTACTTCCCGGCGCAAAGATTAGCGTCGCATTTCCGCTTTGACTCTGCGAAAGCGTCGTTCCAGCCAGGGTCTCGACGAGACGGGTCGACGCGGCCAGGTTAGCGAAGGGTTGGAGACCAGATGGCGACGCTCCTTGGCCGGAGATCTCGCTGTGGTAGGTTCTGTCGATGGTGGCGTCGATGCGGATGGCGCCATTTTGGAGATTCGTGACGGTGGTATTAGCGAATAGCGGGTAGGAGTAAGTCTTTGTGTAGGGAGTTTGGGCGCCAAGGAGGAAAGAGTCTTTGCCTGATGTGGCGTGTGTGTTTGATTGGACGTTTCCTTGGGAAGTAAGGGCATTATTGGTTGTTTGGGAGAGGGACTGTGTCCAAATGGCTTCTCTGCCGTTGGGGTATTGCGAGGTTTTGATGTTGGATGTGATGGTGAGGGAGCGGCGGACTGAGGTTGTATAGACCAGTGTGTCGTTTCCGCCTGTTGCGTTTTGTTGTATGGTTTGAGATACAGATATCTCTGGGTCAGACGATGAGATCTTGATCAAGTCGCTCGTAGTTGGGGTCGTCGTGTTACTTTCTGTCCAGATGAAGATTTTTCCTGATAGGACCCAATTACTTCCCACCCCCTGATTTATCACTGCCGTCTTCCCAGCATTATCGCTCAGACCCACAACTTTCATATCGAACGTATGAGCTTTTCCATCACAAAGACTCCCTAACCAGGGAGTGACATCAATTTCGCCCTCACTCAGATCAAAAGCTTGTATGCCCACCATAGGGCTCCAAAAAGCTGGCACGATGCCTCCAGTAAAAATAACAGGGAAGGGCCATACGACACCCGCCATCTGACCATCTAGCCAAAGTTGAACCTCTCGGAACGGACTATCGCCGAATAAGACGCCTCCCGATGCATTATACGTAGAGACAGCTGACGACAAGACATTCTGCCACCAGAACTCCTCGTCTCCTTGGCCTGTCGCGGCAATTGATACGATAGCTCGTTTGGCGTTTCTGGGGATTGACCCAGCGGACAGAGTAATTGTCGCGTTTTGGGTAGTAGAAGGAACTATGAAAGTGCTGGGAAGAGATTCATTGATACCTCGCTTAGCCGAGAGTGGTAGAATGACATTCGCAGCGTCGACGGGCTCGGAAGCTGAGAAGAAAGTGGCCGTAAGGGATGTCATGTATGTTCCAGTAATCTTGTCTCTCTTAGTTTTGTGATACTCAGGCGGTGGGTTGTCAAGCCTACATTCACGTTTGTCTGATTGGGAAGGTCGAAGATGACTTTCTGAGGCACCTTCCAAAGTGACATCAGACTATACACGAGCCCGCATTAGCTCGCAATTCACCAAGCTATGATCTGATAGAAGGACTCACTGTGACATGTCCTTCATGTATGTCCAAACTATGCCAGACTTCTTCGGCTCAGCAGTCGAAGTCCGGAAGACTTCTGTGTCTCCAAAATACCTGTGCCCTCAAAATTTTAGCAAAGCCTCGACCTTTGTTTTCTGTTTTAGTGATCTCAGCCGTTCTCGCATCTAGGTAGAGGGTCTTGAAATCACAGGAGTACGCACATTGTGGCTAGTCGATCGAATTGGCCACCAAAACTTCGAACAGTGAAATTCATTATCACTGTATTGCTATTTCCCATGCATGCAGGCGGCGTGAATTTTCCTAGAATTAGCAATATTAGCTTTAAATAAGTAGTAAGTACTGCGGTGCTGCGGGACATTCAGCTCCTTCACCGCCATGTCTTCGATCCCCTGTCTCACATTTTCGTGTCTCTCTAGTTTCTCGTGGACCAATTAATCGAGACTAGCTTACCAACAAATGGCTTCCCAAACGAATCTATGAACTCATGTTCCATAAGTGTAACTTGACATAACGATCCACCTGCCGCATTAACACTCGAAGAATCATCTCCTTTCCGAATATTTCCAATTCCATCATCGAGCACCACCTGTCCAGGGCCCATTACTGGAGGATCGAGTTGAAAGACTTGAAGGATGTTCATCGTCGTGGCGTTTGCTATACTGGAACTGGAAGGAGCTGCTGAGGAAGGTGATTCTGGTAGCACAGTAGTCAAGCTCGAATCCGGCAAAGCTGTTACTGAAGTTGAGGTGGAGGCGGAGGCAGAAGAAGTACCGAGACTCGAGCCTGATCCTGCTGTTCCAGTGGATGATATGGTCGAGGAGACTGAGCCAGTATATGGTACCGTAGCACTTGACAATTGCAGCACACTCAGGGCCGTATCTTGAGGTTTCCGAGGATACAGATCAACAGCGACATGCGAGTAGAAATCTAAGACACTTTCCTCTGTCTCTACCGGTGCCACTTCCTGTCGTGGAGCAATAAGCCTGGAAGAGAAGAATACGACCCATCCTAGAGCGGCGACGCAGAATCCGAGGAATGATAGCATTTTGATGATTGATAAATCGTGTATTGTCGTGTCTCCGAAAGTTCTCCCAGCTTGCCGGCCCTCTACTTCGCGCTCGTCATAATAAGTTTGCTTCCCCAGGCATTCGACGTCTTCTCCATCCAAAGCCATCTCACTATTATCCGTTTCCGCGTAGTTCTTATTCTCGACAATAGAGCTCCGTTGCTCCTCATCAAAGGCATGATAATCCATAGACACCTCTTCTCACTCCTCTTTCCTCGCTTCCAACACAAAAATGGTTGATCAAAGCACCGGAGCGTTTATTTGAGCTATCAAGCTACCTTTCGAAAAGCTACATGAAGCTCCAGCATAGTTTTCCCCACCACGTATCAGATCCAAAGCTTGACACAAGTACCGTCCCAACCCCGTCGCAGATCGCACGGGTAATGCCCTTGATCGAAAGCTTATCCACGAACGCGAACACCTCTGTGCGCTTGTTTTCTGTCTTAAACTTTATCTCCCGGGATATTGAGCTTCGGCTTCATGATTCGCTGCCAAGGTTGTGTTCTGTGTACCCTCGGGAAAATAAACAACATCGTATCCGGACTCGCTTATTTGGTTTGGAAGGGTAAACTTAGATGGAGCTGAGTCGACAAACCCGAGAATCTCGCTCCTGGTCTCACTGTAAACCTTTTCCAGGGAGGTGAACCTTGAGATTAGTTCAAGATTAAGATAATATGATTTTCGGGGTATCGTGTCCCTTTTAAAGGCTTCAAAGGACACTGGAAAATGATAATATCTCACAAAACCAAACTTTGACGGAAGATTTCAAACGTACTTTCCCTGCGCTCCATACCCGAGGCGTCATGGAGTCTTAGACTTTAAGTTCGATACAGCTACAATGTCAGGAACACACAACTTGGAAAGAGCAGAGTAAACGAACGTACAAAATTCAACTACAGTCCCAAGTCACGTCAGTTTCCAGAAAAAGACAACACGATATCGAAAGCTAAAGCTAGCTATACGTAGTCTTATCAAGCAATGAGGTTAGCCAACTTATGAGTGGTCTTTCCAATTGAAATACAAATACCGAGATAATCTGGATGAATGAAATTGCTGCGCTATTCTCAAAGAGGAAAAAAAGTTGTCACATAGACATACGATATACAACAAAAAAAAGTGCTGTCTCCCTTCCTATCGCTTATGACTCTAAGAGAGGTTTTGTTGCACATCGCATTTGATAATTTCCGCTTTGGGAAGTAAAACTGTCAATAGGTCTTATCCAACCAGGTAGGACTCTGGAAAGTGAGCAATTTGCTTCATTGTTCAATAGACTTCCCTTTCTCGCTTAGTCTGTAAAATTACCAGCCCCTTATCACATTTTGCTCAAACATTTAATCCATTGTATTATGCCAGTACATCGCTTGTTTGTTTGCCAGTCGAGCAGGCCCGTCGAGCAGGCCAAACCTATAGTAAACGACCAATGCAGTTTGCAGCAATCTCTTGGTCCAGCGCAAATAGACCAATACAACAATCCAAACAAAGTAAATGCAGTAATTGCCAAATATGGGTCACCATATCTACTCAAAATTCCATCTTGAAATTCCATTCGGAGCCACTACAATGACATTCCGTTGTCCTCATAATCAAAGTCGAAACTGAAGATCGGATTTAAAGCAAAACAGACCGGAATCCCCACTTAATCATGACATCTCAAACACCACCTAACACTCACTCACGAAGCATAGCAGCCACCTACGACATCGTCTGGCAAGCTTCCACCCACCCCGCTGATCCCCTCTCCATTCAGACAGTCTACGCAGGCTCTCAGATCCTCTTCAAAAAAGAACTCGTAGCTACGAACTCCCCTTCTGTAGCGAGGAAAGAGTATTGAGCCGTGTTGAGATTCAAGAGGGACGTGAGAGCGTTTACGGTAAGTTCAGTCTTGCTTTCTGCAATTGAAAATTAAGGTATCTGACGAAAGATTGATTGCAGAGTGCGACGCAAAGCACTTCCGAAACTTCAATATCCTCTCCCTCCCACCGTCATCGTCTCCAGTTTAAAGCTGATCTCCACATCACCACCAGTAGACCACATTCCCCTCTCCACCCCGTCACGTTGCAACCATGACTAGACCAGCCCAGGCACCTTGGACCTGACATCTACATCCACCGTAGACTCCGACGGCTACCCGTTCCTGCATTTCCAATATCAAGCTTCGACAGAGATCCTAGACGAGAATGGAGAGAAACTGCAGATGTGTGCAGTGGGATGGGCGAAAAGAAGGGAATTTGATGATGAGGTGCCGACAGGGAGAGATACGTGTTTGAGTGCTACGGAGAGGCAGAGGTTGGTGCAGAGAAAGGAGATTGATAGGGTGGGGTTGGACAGGGAGGGGTTGCAGAAGGAGGAAGACGGTATGGAGGGGTTGGAGGAGGGTGAGATCAGAGAATAGGGAAGGGACAGAATGGAGAAGGGAGTGGCAGTTGGAAGTAAGAGACAGGGCTTACAAGTCATGGAGGGGAACAGGCACTTGACGAGAAATCTTAAAGTTGAGTGGGATGCGGTAACTTTCTTTGTTCATAGAATTGTTTACTTCTTAATTAAGCGATCGGCACTCTTTCTCGAGGAAGACTTAATTATGCCGTCCCATCCGTTGCATTTACCCCTTCGACAGTGCTGACTGCTGATATGCATGATGTCGTACAAAAAATGCTGGGCTAATCGTCAAAAAACATGAAGGCGTAATACATACTGTATCGAATCTTCTCCTGCATCGTTGTTGCCTCATCAGAAACCTAGGTCGCATCATTGCGCATTCACTGCAAGATACTTCTTCATCCTGTCGCTCTGTACCAGAGCTCGTATCAGTTCGATGGTAATCTCAATACCGGCCTCGATCGCGACTTCATCAGCGTTGACCGGTACATGGAGGAAAACAACTCTTCGGTCCTCTTCCTTCTGCGTGAGATATGCCATGCTTGAAAAGTAAATGAAGTCGCACAGATACCGTCCAGCGTCCTCAGATATCCTAACATCTTTACCCTACACATCATTAGCCAATGCTCCGCAAGAAGAACATACCTGGACATACAGGCAAAGCAGCTCTCCACCTCTTCCAAATATCGTCAACATCCACCACACTCAGTAACTCCTCCGGCATACCATGCCATATCCACTTATCGCCCTCCAACCTCCTCCTCTCCGAATCCCCCAACAACTCATGGTCCACATCCTTCATATTATACCCATCCCTATGTCCCCTCCTTTCCACACTGTAGAACTTCCTCCCGGACGCCATACCAATGTGGATCGCAAAGTCAATCTTCCTTCCCTCCCATAACGTCGGTACTAATTCCCGTACTGATTTGTACGCAACTTTCACTGGCTCGGGATGGACGAGTATACGGACTGGGACATGCTTTGCGATTGCAGATGCGTCGTGCGATTGGAATTTTGAGGGAGGCAGGAAGGGTGGGAGACCTTTGGCGATTTCCCATGAAGGGTTGATGGGGTTTTGAGTGCGGAATGGCTGTTCAACAGTTGTTAGCTGATATTTCGACAACAGCGGCTTTAGCTTAAGCGTAGAATTGACCCGCAGAACAAGTAGAGCAGTCAGAACTAAAAAGTAGTATGCTGACAAGCTTTAGTTCCCGGCGCATAGATAATCGCAAAGCCATTCGCACGGCGAAGCGTTGCTGACAGCAGGTAGAGGGGTCTCCACAAGCACGCGACAATGGCGGGGTAGATTTGGACCGTACTCACTCCGAAGCCAGTGACCAGCACTGTTATCTCGTCCTCTTGGGGGACGGGTTCTTCGGCAAGTGAGCCCATGTTGACAAGGAGGAGGGCAGAGTGCGAACCTGGACACGAAGAAGTAAAGGGTGAGGAATGATGGTTGTCGCGAGGTGGAATGGTGGCATGTCAAGCCCAGGCGGGTTTACCTCGGGTGCACTAGTCCAACCCCGGATTCGTCTAAGTCTCCCATCCCTTTGCTCCGAACTGCGTGACATGAAGAGCTTCAAAGTACTACAAGTTCTAGGTAAAACTCCTGTTACTTTGGAGGTGTCTGACAATTTCTGCACACGAGTATTGTTCCCCCGACCTACAAGATAAGGCAAGAACCGTTCACATGACCAATCACCTGTGTTTCTATATATCAATCATTTGTTTACATTCGTAGCGTAACAAGTTTCAAAGACTTGTCTTGATGTTAATGCATCGGACTTCCTAAATGCGTGTAGATGAGGGCAGCGGGACATTTGCTTCGAAAGTCTAGGCTCTCCAGGAATAAGCGATGTTATTAGACGATGATACCACGCGCTCATTAGTCATAAAATTTAGATGTCACTCGAGCTAGCAAGGCTTAAAAGATCGCTTCTATATAATCATGTAGATAGAATCCAGACACATAATAGACTATTAAATTGTTGTGATACTGACAAGTCTTTGTCTTATCTCATCGCGCCAAGAAGCACGCCCTTCATGTCAATAAAGTCCCCCACTTTAATTAGAACATACTTTACTATACTTAAATAGATCTTGGTACACCTCACTCGAAGGTCTATTTTCATCATATTTTGCACCTCACAACCATGTCAACCATTATCGAGCTAGCCGAAAGCACTTCAACCCCATTTTATCCTCCAATATCTCACCAACCCCAATCTCAAGACTCGAACAGACCTGCTAGCACATCCGAAGTAATATCACCAAACCATCCGCACACATTGCTTTCTCAACCATCCGCTTCAACAGCAAGCTTCACGGCCTACCCAGATGGCGGGTTAAGAGCCTACACCGTCCTCTTCGGAACATGGTGTGCTCTACTTCCCACCAGCGGTATGCTGACAACCACTGGATCACTACAAACACATCTCTTGACACATCAATTGAAGCATCACTCAGAGGCTGAAGTAGGCTGGATATTCAGCGTTTTTGCTTTTCTGTTTTTCTTTGGTGGGATATTTGGAGGTGTGTTGCCTTCCCCATCTCCTGTTTGCGATTTCAACTTCCCTCAACTTTCTATCAAAAATGTACATGAAAAACGCTGACGGGGACATTAAACTCGAGGCTCGGTGTTTGATAGATATGGATTGAGAGTGATGTTGATTCCCGGCAGCATTGGCCTCATAGCCTCGATTGTCATCTTAGCATTTTGCAAAGGTATGTAATCATCACCAACATCAAACAATCTCTTCTAACACAAGACTAGAGTACTATCAATTCATGTTTGGCTTCTCCGTTCTCGGCGGCGCATCAAGCTCTCTGATCTGGACCTCAACCATTGCCACAATCGGACACTGGTTCTCCACCCACCGCGGTTTCGCAACCGGACTTGCCACGACAGCTGGAGGAATCGGCGGCGTCATCTTCCCAACTCTTCTTGGCACCTTGATCCCAAGACTAGGCTTTACCTATTCTATCCTCATCATTGCTCTCGTCTCTGCTATCTCATGCACGACAGGCGTGCTGCTAACAAGTACACGGATTCCGCCGTCTCGATCGCAGAAATCACTGTTCGATCTGAGGGGATTTAAGGATATGTGTTTTTGCTTGACGATTGCGGCGATCTTTTTGATCGATCTCGCAGTTGTGCTACCACCTGCTTATATCCCGGCTTATGCGTTGGATCATGGATATTCGACTGCGTTTTCGTATCGGCTGTTGGTCTTTCTGAATGCAGCAACTGTGCTGGGAAGGGGCCTGCCTGGGATGATTGCTGATCGGATGGGAAGGTTCAACGTCATGATCATTTCGTCTATTGGATCTACTGCTGCTATTTTCTTCTTATGGTTGCTGTCTTCAGACAAGCTGGGCGTGCTGGTCGCTTTCACGGTTGTGTTTGGCGTGTTTAGCGGGACGGCATACAGTCTTACGCCGGTATGCGTGGCCCAGCTCTGCAAGACTGAGGATTATGCTACGAGGTATGGGACTGCTTATGGAATTGTGAGTTTCGCGACTTTGATTGGGAATCCGATCGCAGGAGCTATTCTGGGGAAGGGGAAGAAATACAAGGCGTTGATTGTATTTTGTGGGGCGGTGTATGCTGCGAGTACAGTCTTGTTTGTCTTGGCCAGAGCAAAAGGTGGCGGAATGAAGGTTTTCAAGACTTTTTAATATTAGTGAGGTTTAGAAATAGTAGACGAGAATGATCAGGAGTTTCTAAATGGGCGACCTCTCGATTCCAGACCTATCAAATCCGAACTTCAAGTGGAAGGACTTTTGATATGCATCCAAACTTTCTAATTCAGCAATAGATATTTGAGCTAATCTGTATTCAGCCGAGGAGTTTCGGGAAGAAAGTCAACTCTGGCGATATGCAACAACACGTTGCTTTTATATAGCTTTTCAGCTTTGGGCTAACCGATTGCAGGCAGCGAACACTCCAAAGGGGACAAGAAACAAAGGTGTGCGATAATGAAAAACCCCTACCTTGAGCACCTGATCTTCGAGCGTAAAAGTCCAACCAAGCTAGTCCATAAGAAGTAAGTAAACAAAGGCGACGTGCAACAAAATTTCCATTCATTTCGTCACTTTCAAGCACCTACCCCATATTTACTCATCAAGACCAAGGTGACCTCTCGGCCTGCCACGGATGCCTTCCCGGCAGGCTCCTCCCAGCCCTAACATTCGCGTTGTGGAAATATCCTCCCCGCAAACTATCATCCCAGTGGCTGATCTCCAGTCCTCCTTCTCCGGCACCACCATCCTCACTTCGCGATATCAAGGTCATTTCTTTCAAGTCTGTGGATCTTCCGTCATCTTTTGAGGTAATTTTCACAACGATGTTGGACGTCTTGTCCTCAACCATCCATTGTGTGACTTCGGCGTCGGATGCGAAGTGTGAGGTGAGGTAGCGTGATGTTAAGGGGCCGTGGGTTTGGGACATGGTTTGCCAGCTATTGTGGAGGGTAGAAGATTTGGTGTCTAGGCAATTTAGTCAGTGGCATACTCAACAAGATATGGGAAGTTTGATTACTGGCTAGACTTACGAAATATGAAGAGATATGTTATTCCAGCTACGAGAAGAAAATGGAAAATGATAACAACAAGTACGGCGACATAGCCAGGACGGAAGCCAGCAGGAGTGGAATTGTAGAGCTCTGCCTGTCCTCCAGGTATTGATGCATGTGCAAAATGCGTCAGACGAACACCTGTAGATTTATCGAAAATTGGCAACTGCTCTTGGTAAGCCGTTTGTGCCAGGACGGTAATCATGGACTGCATGGCAAATCCGATACTGGGTTCAAATGTGCTAGTCATGATCTCGTCGAAGAGTGCAGCGAGATCAGGGTGTATCGAATCTGCGATTCCTCCTTGGGAGATCACAGATATTGAATGAAGTGTCGTATTGGAGCTCTGCGAAATCAGCTGTGAATTGCGTATGTAATCGCTGCTATTTGTCCCCGCCAATGAACCCTCAGGTATTCCCGAGGGAAACTTCATCTCGAGCAGACCGCGGTCGTTCGGTGTGACCCTCTCATCTCCGAGTTCATGTCGAATGGCTTCAAAATTGAACGTTGCGTCGGAAGAGGTTGTTCGTTGGGGAACTGATTCGTTCCGAGATCGAGTAGTCGATGCCTGGATGTCCATATCGAGAGCTGAAAGTGCATTGTAGCATAGAGAAATCCGTATGATAGGTTGACCGCCCACGATGTTTCGAGGGAGGTTGTCGTACACAAGATGTAACCAATCACCAACAATGGTCTGGGTAGGGTTTCCCAAAGGCTTGGGGATGGTATTGTTCGGGAATGGGAAAGGTACGTGGACTGTAATGTATTGATTGAATGTAATGCCCTTGACATTGATAGTGCTGGATACGTCGTCGAATTGACTGATAAGTTGGCTTCGAGTCAGTTGCGTCGAGATTTGATTCAGGGTGAAGTTCCCATCAGAGAGTATCCTGATGCCTGAAAGTGGAATTAGAGCTCGGCTGGTGAGGTCCTGGACGAATCTCGTATTACCAGATGAGACACTATAGTTCTGCAATACATCTTGTGGGACACTCAAGAAAGCAAGATTGCCAGATTCATCGAGGGCGGCATCAGGTGATACGCAGACCACTCGTGTGTCCAAGACTGTTGCAGAACCCTGGTACTCCTGTAGTGAGACTCGATCTTCCTTCTCTGATATCGGTAGAAGAGCTCTCAGAGATACACCGGTATCAGTGACCCGAGAACGCGAGTTGAATTTTGGTTTGACGTTGTATTCCGCAAATGCTGTGTATATAGTAGGCTTTTTCAACCAAGCAGATGTGTCGGACTTAGCAAAAGATCGGCGACCAAAACCAGTCGTGGTGAAGTCGGGGACAGGACGTCTACGACCCATTAGCATCAACGGAATTTTTGGAGTAAGGCAGACCACTTACCCAGGGACCAAGCCAACACTGAGATCAGAAAGTAAGACGAATGAGGTAAATTGGCTTAGCAAGGCGGTCAAGACCAATGGACTGAGCAAAACTGGTGTGAGAAGATATCTCTTCGGGCCACCTCTCCTCAACAATGAAGGACGAAGAATATAGTATGCAAGAAACAAGGGATCTGAACTATGATTTCGTAGAGCCGACACCGGTGCCAAATGTGGAAGTAGTGTTCCTGACACCTCAACTGCGAGACTTGCCAGCATAGATGTCGCAATACCCGCTTGTGATAATACGGACATAGTCACTACCAGGGATACAAGAACGATCACTCTGTTCATGTTGTTATTGGATGCCAGATCCCTCCAGGTGGGGTTGCTGTCATCGGCAAACCAGAGGAAGGATATGAAGCCCACGGAAGCCATGATAGACATCGTGCTGATTATCAACACGCCTGCGTGGAACTGCCCAAGTCGACCCATGACAGACTATAACCAGGTATATCAGCATCGACTAATGTACTCAAGATTACCGGTGACATACCTTCTTGCGTGGTGGGAGACGAGAAGAGACTTCCTTCACAAGCGGCACGTCATCTCGCTCAAAGGTATTCGACATTGACGACTGTAAAGCAGCACTCTGTGGAAGTGGAGGTACGGTTACTTTCGATCGGAAAGTTCTACCAGAGCTACCACCGTATGAAAGAGGTCGAGACATATTGAGTCCAGGTGCTCTAGCACACACGTGCCCGATTGACGAAGGAAGGGATCAATGGACTACCAAGAGAGGAGGATGCATGGAGCTACTTATCCCAGCCCTTTGAAACTCTATCAAGAGTTCTAGAGACCTTCTTCGAGCCTTGACCTGCATGACAGGGGACAGTGACCACCTCTGAAAGGAAACTAGCCTCCCAGCATCGCCGTTTAGTTTCACCAGCGCCTACATTGGGTCTCATTAAACCTTTACTGTGGCTTGCCCTTGTCCACAAAGCATATCGAGGGCAAATCGTGAGGCCGAAACAGGGTCATCTTCGACCATGTGGTCGTTGGCGGACGTTGCGATTGCTTGTCCAGTAAAACTGCTGTCATGTTGTGGTCAGAAGCCCTCACGATGGCTGGAAGTTTCACAAGCCGCAAAAGCTACCTCCCTGGAAAGTGAGATAGACTTTAACAAGGTAGCCTATTGTCAGAGGAACGTAAGGCCTCGCATACACTGGATACAATAGTCCAACTGAATGTGGATGAGGTCTTCAAGACCCTTTCACGGAACTGATCACTGAAAATCAGCAGGAGTGAGCATCACCCGCACGATCGACCAAAGAGAAAGCAAAGGAAATCATTTGGCGTGATTGACATCAAAAATCAAAGTACCACATTGCATCTGGGAAGGTCTTCCACTAAGACATCGCTCAGCAAGCCCCATCTTAGGCGCGCGCATCCCCGTTTCATGAGCCACAACCCGATGGCTGGTGGGCTCGGTCGAGTACCTTCCGTACAGTACATTGGCGCTTGCCATATCAGTACCAATACAGCTGTGGAGTGAGGCCATCTAAAAGAAGGGGCAGGCATAATAGGAGATTGGTCCAGTAATAATTCCCAACTTCTGTATGGGGTTGAGGGTTTTTGAAAGGACAGCCATATTATGCGGTTCTGGATCCCGAGAGTTCTGATTTCTGGAACGAATCTATTGTTTATTCCACTTGTAAATGTTGTCTGCATATACTGTACAGTATCAAACGAAAAAAAATGGATTGGAGGAAAAAGTAACGAGTTTCGAAGTTAAGGTTGAAGTGAAGTCAGGGTCCAGCTTCGCGATGCCAAGACCTTCAATCAAAATTCTGCCCCCTTCACCGCCCAACCCCCACTCAATCGAGCGACCCCTCCAAGAAATTTACGTCAAGCTCTCTATCGTCTCTCCCACAATACAGCTCTCTCGAGTCCCTTCCAAAACACAATGGACGACCCAGCCTTCGCCCCAGACCCCTCCTCCGAGATCGACATAACAACACAAACCATCCTCCTCCACGCCTCCCAGCACGACCTCCAAGCTCTCAAACCCCTCCTTCGCGTCCCAGGAAACGCAAGTGTGCAGGATCCAGAGACGAGATATACGCCTTTGCATGCTGCTATTGCTGCATGTGGACCCGCTCGCTCTACTGCGAGTCAAGGTGGACAAGATACTGTAAATGGAGGAACGGAAACGGGGGAAGGAAAGGTTGGAGAGGAAGAGGAGGAAGTCGATATCGAGAAAGCGAAGAAGGTCATAGAGGAACTGTTCTTCAGCGGCGCGATATGGAATGACCTCGATGCGAATAATGAGACCCCTGGGTGTCTGGCGTATAGATTGGGTAGGATGGAGCTGTATGAGATGTGTGTCAATGCGGGGGTTAGAGCGGAATTGTTGTTGGGTCTTATGGGTGGGTATGAGGAGCTTGAGGGAGAGGATACCGATGAGGAAATGGAGGAGAGCGGCGAAGCAGGAACTGTGGCTGAATCTGGAGAGGTAGAAGTCGAGAAGGGAACGAATGGCATAATGGAATCCGAAGAACATAAATTGGCTGTTGGACCAGCCGAAGAAATCGCTCTTTCACACGAATCCGAGCAGCCTAAACAAGACGTCAACTCTGCCGACTATCTCGCTTCCACCCTCACCTTCACAGACTCCGCCCTCCTCGACTCCGACAGCAACGGCGTAATGATGTCGTGGGAAACCTCCATCATGCGCCGCACCGTCGACCTCCTCATCCCCTCCCTCACACGCGGCTCGCGGATCCTAAACATCGGCTTCGGAATGGGCATCATAGACCGCATGTTCCGCGACACCAAACCCGCTCGCCACCACATCATCGAAGCACATCCCGGCGTCCTCCAAAAACTCTCTGAACCCGGCTCGGATTTCGGCAAGGAGTGGGAGGGAAGTGCCCAAGATGGAGCGTATAAGATCCATGCTGGCAAATGGCAAGACATCTGTCCGCAGCTCCTCCGATCCGGCGAAGTTTACGACGCCATCTACTTCGACACCTTTGGCGAAGACTACTCCCAGCTCAAACTCTTCTTCACTGAATTCGTACCCGGATTGTTAGACGGTGAAGGCAGGTTTGGGTTTTTCAATGGGTTGGGCGCGGATAGGAGGGTTTGCTATGATGTTTATTGTAAGGTGGTGGAGATGGATGCTTTGGAAGCCGGGATGGATGTTGAGTGGACGGACGTGGAGGTTGGGCAGTTGGGTGGGGAGGGGGAGGGGGAGTGGAAGGGGGTTAGGAGGAGGTATTGGGTTTTAGAGAGGTACAGATTACCGATTTGTAGGTTTTTGGGGTAGGTACTCTGATGCTTTTGGAATCGAATGGTTTAGTGCGGTGGAAGTGATGAGGAGAGTGGTGATATGATACCCAGCATTAGAAGGCGTTCGAAATGATAAGCATAGCTGGACAGGGCAAAAGTAAAGAGAGATCGTGAATCGGAAATCCCAGGAGAAAATATCTCCCGGGCACTAGAAGAATGCAAGCTGAATCAAAGCCCTCACTTTTCTCTTCTCCATAAGATATGAAATCATCAAGTCGTGCTCAAGCTAGGTACCAGTCATCAATCATCTCCCATACCATCCTTACTTGCCACCCATAGAGATCAAGTAAACACATCCCGACACATCTACTTGAAGTTCTCAGGGTGCAAAATACCCGCCATATTTCCTTCCTTAACCCGCTTCAACGTCAACGCAGCAATCAACGCAGCACCGACACCAGATCCATCCTCTGCAGCCAAGATCTCAATCGGGTCCTCCTCCTTACTGCTCTTCTTCGGCGCCCAATCCAAAATCTCCCGCAGAGCAGTAGCACCACGAGCCTTGAAGTGCGGGTACTTGTTGAACACCGAACCGTCGGCTCCCACGTGGCAGGTCTTGTAGTCCTTCTTGATCGAGATGGCGGCTACACCGCAGGCGGACAGACGCGCGGCGCGGGTGCCGATGAGCTCGGCGAGGCGGCGGATGAGTTCGAGCTCGGGGTGCGTGGTGGTGATGCCGAGCTTGTTCTGGAAGAGATCGCGGGTCTCGGACAAGTTCTCGAAGGGGTCTTCTTCGACGGCGGACAAGAATGAGGAGTCTAGCGTGTAGGCCTTGCGGAGCTTCTTGATATCCTGGCCTTCGAAGATGTGGACTTCGTTGTTCTCGTGCAGGTCGACGAGGACGAGGCGGAAGAGCTCGCCGAGGTAGAGGCCGGCGATCATCTTTTCGAAGGCTTGTTGACCGGGGCGGGGGGACTCTTTGTCGATGATGATGTCGTAGGGTGTGAAGGGGAGGACTTTGTGCTCGTTGTCGAAGGCACCCCATTCGCAATTGATGGCCATTGGTGTGTCTGGAGGAAGGTTCATGTGGGCGAGCTTGGGGATGGAGCCGCAGTTTTCCATGTATGCAGCGTTGCAACCAGTTCCAAAGATACAACCGATCTTCATCTTGGTGTCGGTGTATGCCGAGGCGATGAGAGTTCCAGTGGTGTCGTTGATCAAGGCAGTCAACTTGATGGGCACTCCCTGTCACGTGTGAGCGGATAAATACAAGAGAATAGGGGTGTTGTGGAACTCACTCGCTTCGAGATGGCGGCCTCAAACATGGGAACAACATTCTGTCCCTCGACACCATCGATGTCGAAACCCTTGGTCCATCGCTGGAGAACACCGTGGTCTATGTAGTCTTGTGTCGCCGGGTACGAGAATGTGAAACCAAGAGGGAGGCCGGTCAATTTCTCGCCGCCGTGGTGAGACTCGATGAATTGTTGCAGACAGTCCGCGATGTACTCCCAGAGTTCATCGGCATTGCCTGTCTTCAAGTCCTCGGGCATGCGGTACTTGGATTGAATGATATCAAATTCACCTTGCTCTTCGGTCAAGATGATTTCACACACACGGAGATTGGTTCCGCCCATATCAAGGGCGAGGAAAGTTCCTTTCTCGTGTCCATCAGGGAATGACATGACCCATGTTGGGTTCATGGGCTGTAGAGGTTAGCGAGAACAAGCGAGGGGATGAAATTTGGCTCACAATACTACCACCTTCGACGCTCAGACCTAGGTGATGTTAGTTGAATTCAATATATCGAGTTGGAGTATGTACCTTTCTCAAGTTCTTTGACGAAGTGATGGGTGATCTGCTTCAGCTTCTCCGTCGGGACAGTGAACATTCTCTCCAGTCTCTCAATCTCCTGCAAGAGATCCTTTGGCACATCGGCCATAGATCCTGTAATAGATCGTCAGCATAAATCCCGCATGGTGAAGGCAAAGTCGTTGCAAAGCAAGCAGAAGGAGACAAGCCAAGGGGTAGCACGAGCACACAGCAAGTGGCACGTGATAGCGGTGAGTTTGATAGGTTGCTTTTTCCAGATCTCATGACCGACGAATATATGCAATGCTGTGTTGGACATGGGGGTTTGTGGAGGTACAAAGATTATGCCCAAATGATATGTTAATGGCCCACTGAAAGCTGAAGACAACTCCGGGGCACAATACCCCGCGGATATCAAGATCGAACTTCTTGAGATGGAGGGGGATTTGACCTTCAGTAGTTTCGAACTCTTGTTGAAGTGGGCGTAACATGTTGAGAATAAGCCTGCTTATTGTCTCGTTATGTTTTGATAAAGATTGAAGCTCTTGTTCTGGTGCTCGGGGTTGTTGAGGGAAGCTTGCTCGTCAGACGAGGGGTCCTCGTACAAACGGAAACGGTGGTAGCACAACAATGCAGTGAATGTGATGAAAACCACTTGGACAATCACAATAGGAGAATGTGAATGAGATAGGTAAACAACCTTTCCTGCTCGGAGGACGTCGGGGGCCGAGTCCTACCATCCTGGCGGTTGTGAAGGTATTCAGATGAATCCAAGATATGTGAGGGGTAGTGGGGTGAAATAGAGAGCTTCTCGCTGGTCGAGAGTCTCTAGTTGGCAGTAGTGAAGTCTATATGAGGGGAATTGAAAAGTAATAGTTGAAGAATGGAGATTGAAATCAGGGCAAAGTGCGGTTTTATTATATTCAGGACATGGAGAATGGTGGAAGAGAAGGGAAAAGCGAATGTTTCGGCGGGCTCGTCACCGTGGGGCTCGCCCTGGGCGTTTGCTTTGGTGGGGGCTAGTGATGTAGCTCACCAGCGCAGCTCAGCAGCTCAGCAGTTCAGCTCAAGCTTGGGATGATTAGTCATCCCGAATGTTCCATCTCCCACGTACGCGAAAGCCACATCTGCACCGCCATATCCACTTCAGGACTAGCTGTGGCTGGTGATATTCCCAAAGGACACATCAAAGGGACGAGTCAAGAGAGTCGACAGACGTAAGGTCTGAGCTTGATTCAGGACAATTACTTTCTCGTCTTCACCCACAATACTGGCGCATACTTGAGGGATTCCCATTCGAAGTCTATTCGATCCATTGGATTCACGGCTGGTCTGCTGTATTCTTCAAAATGAGGCCATTGGCAGTTGCATCTGCCGTTCTGTCCTTCGCATCCACAGCTTTCTCGGCCCAGGGAAATCTCACAAAACCACTTACTTCGCGACTGATCTTACCGGCGGAATTTACTCCTCCGCAGAACTTCAAGAATGTCAATCTTGTACATATCATCAACCTAGAGAAGAGCTACCCCAAGGAGTCAATCAATGTGTTGATTGAGAATGTTGCCAGTGAACCGCAGGATAAATACTATCTGCCGTTTACCTCACGGCAGATGGAAACAATTGGGGCTTTAGAAGTGAAGGACAGGAAAGATCCAGATGGGGGCTTATTTGATGTGGAACCAGTCGAGTATGATCCAAACAGGTATGTTGAATTCTAACCTACCGAGCATGTAGCTAATAATCAACAGTGATACCCAATTCTACCGCATTCGTCTCCCTACACCTCTTGCCCCGAAAGCACAACAGACTCTCGGCATAACATACTCCTACCTTTCTGCCCTGAGCCCTCTTCCAGCGGCAGTTGCCCAGAAGGATAAGCAGTACTTGGTTTATACATTCTCGGCATACGCCCCTTCAGCCTATGTCACAACGAAGCAAAAGACTGAAGTCAAGTTCCCATCAGCGAATGTCCCAGAATATACCATTGTACAAGCAGCCAAGGGCGAGGCCGAGTCACCACAAAAGCAGGGCTCGAAGTTCACATATGGATCATTTGCCGAAGTTCCAGCTGGAGCTGTTGAGCCAGTGACCGTACGATACGAGTTCACAAAGCCCTTGATCCACGTTTCCCGTCTGGAGAGGGACATTGAGGTCAGCCACTGGGGAGGAAACGTTGCTTTCGAGGAAAGATATACCATGCACAATCGTGCTGCAAACCTCACCAAGCAATTCTCTCGGGTCGAGTGGGCTCAGCAAGCGCACTACAACCCACCAACAACCGCTATCAAGGACCTCAAGTTCCCGTTGAAGGTCGGCAGCCTGACCCCATACTTCACCGATGTTATTGGTAACGTCTCCACGTCTCGCTTCCGCAGCAACAAGCGCGAAGCCAATCTAGAAATTAAGCCCAGATACCCGATCTTTGGAGGATGGAACTACCCATTCCGCGTAGGTTGGGACGCAGACCTGAAGAAGTTCTTGCGCAAGCTCAAGAACGGCGATGGATACGTCCTGAATGTGCCATTCTTGGAGGGACCAAAGCAGCCAGAGGGAATGGCATACGAGCACGTTGAGCTGCGCGTGATCCTCCCAGAAGGAGCTGAGTAAGTGCCACTATGTTCAAAAGGGAAAATGATCTTTACTAATCATCTTGCAGGAACGTCCAGTACAGCACCACAGTGCCTCTCGTTGGTGCAGACATCTCTCTCCACAAAACTTTCATGGATACCACTGGCCGCACAGCTCTCACTTTGACAGCCATCAACATTGTCGACGATCTCCGCGATCGCGAACTGATTGTTACATATGACTACCCTCTTCTCGCCGGACTGAGGAAACCCTTAGTCATTTTCACGAGCTTTGTAAGCTTGTTCTTTGCTGCGTGGGCCATTGGTAGTCTGGATATCAGCATTCGTGGGAGGAAATGAATGTGGGATGAATGGAGATGTGTATAGCTATGTAGAAATAAAAAAGTTGATTTCTTGCTACATTGTCTGGTACTGCGGTCTAACATATTTCCTTCGTGCTTTCTCACAGAGGGCCATCTCAACAGCATGAAAACTTCCTACTACGGCCAAGAATGACAAGCACTTAATTCGGTACTCGGTAAGCTTAGTCGTACGAATCATTCCCTTCAAGTGAACATCATCAAAGATAAAGAAATAAGAGCTTACTAGCATTCCAGCCCACGTCAAGCATCTTCCTGCTTGAGCTCCACCTTCAGAGCAATATCAAGGAAAGACTACAACTATTCAACTTTTGGAAATGACTAATCTAGCAGTCTACCACTACAATATTTTCTCTTTGACAGTGTCTTGATGCCGCATGGACGAACGTGCTCAGGAGCTGAAACCAGACAGAAGTCTCCAGTGAAGCTTCGAACTCCTAGAACTCACAACGGATTAGAGGAAAGTGAGAAAGATGCCGTCATTTGGCTTCTGAGATTTTTACAAGATTATCAACCAAGTCCTAGTGAGAAGCTCTCAATTGGCTTGTTTTCACAAGTATTTTTGAGGGAATTAATGTGTGTTTTGCTTTGAATTTTGTATCTCTTACCGGTGCGGCAGGCAGGTCGCCGCAGCAGATACATGTCGTGTCGAGAGAGAACGAATGACATGTGCTTTACTTTGGCTTTTGTTTCTTCTATTTCTTTCTCAAAACATGTTTAAGCCATTCCCTCATTATCCAAAACGATGCAGCAGTTACTTACTCCACCTCGAAACTTTCTTCATCGTGATGATTCTCAAACACTTGCAGATCATCCCAGGCTACATCAATGCCCCGCTCTATCACCTCACCCTTTCTCTTCCTTACGACAAGGGCCTTGAAGGCCTTATAGAGTCTGTAGAAAGATATTGGGTGGTATCCAACATGGCTGATGCAGCTAGGCTGGAGAGGATCTATCGTGTATTGTATGCAGTTCTCGAGGACGTTTAGCGAAAGTCAACAATACCGTTTCGGATGCCGTGCCTTGCGTCGCTACGCCCTTTCCACACTCGCAATTCCTTTGAGCCCATCCGAGTTTCATAGTCAAATAAATTCCAATAAATTCCATTGATACCCCTCTCTTTCAACTCCACCGCCGCCGTGCCGCCGAAGTAACCCCCGCCCCCCTCTGCGATTTTCAGACTTAGTGTTTGTCAAGAATTGGGAGGATGAGTGGCTCCTGTTTGTATTTGTATCTGTCAAGCTCCAAGTGAGGGGAGCATGATTGCTGATCGCAAGGGCGAAGGGGAGAGATATGAGAGGACCGAGACCGAGGTCAAGGTGATATTGGGCGGGGACTAGAATGGGCTGCTGCTAAATCGAGACTTTGTCTGATTCTGTTCTTTGCGTGATGTTACTGGCATTTCTGATTGTGCAGAGGGAAGTGCTGATCTGTATTTTAGGTCATAAGCCGAGGGGGTGCAGGAATGTTCCGTGCAAGATCTATTGCGAGATGAATAAAATACCGATGATGCCTCGATTATCAAACAGATATCCAGAGTCTTAGAGCGCCATCACAAACAAGGACAGTGATCCGTTCGTTATACACATTGAGTCATTACAGTATATACATGTCTATGGCATACAAGTTGGTCTTATCAGGCGCCATCACGCGAGAGGGTTGATGACAACTGGGTATTTCGGCATATATTGCTTGTATAGCTAGAAAGTGGTCAGCATTAAACATGCCAATTTCGCAACAGCTGAAGGAATGAAACTTACCGACTGGCAAATACCGTTATAGTCCCCAGTATTAGCCTGCACCATCTGCAGTTCCTTTCCTGGAACACCCAGTGTCATCGTATCAGCTCTACCATTGATGCTCTCCACGGCGTTCCATCCCGGGCCAGCAGAGGGGTTCTTGATCCAGTTGACGAACCACGCGTGGGTGTAATCAGCCAAAGCTTGTTGGGCTTCCGTAACATCGCTCAATGCGCTGAAACACTCGTTACCACCCAAGAAGAACGGGATTTCAGTTCCGTGAGTAGGAGCTGTTCCTGGGACACCGACAACATTGTCGTAAGCTCCAAACCAGCGGTATGACCAAGTTGTCTGAGCAGCAGAGCGGACATCGAGAAGCCAATCGACTGCGCAGTTGAAGCGAGCATCACCGTATTGTGTTCCGCTCTCAAGGGAAACAGAGGCGAAGTCCGACTCGTTGTAGGCGGCGATGAGCTCCTCAGCCGGGATGTGTGCAACATCTGCATCGAAGGTTCGGACCCAAGATGAGAAGTTCGTGTTCTCGCCTCCGTAAACTAGTGCAAAAATGTTTCCCTCACCGGCGCTGTTTCCGGTCAGAAGCGGTACGTGGGAAGGATAAAGACCGGCTGCGGAGCGCTTCTCGAGCTCAGCGTTCGAAAAACGAGTCACACCGTCTACCACAGGAGTGAACCACGTATTGACGGAAGAGTTGAAGGAAGCGGTCTCAAGCTCATAGATTGACTTGCCGCGGAGACAAGCGAGTTGGCCAGAACCAGTAGGGCATCCAACTTCTGCTGCAATGCTGTCAAGTCCAACGTTGGTGGGAGCGTATCCGGGGCCGGACGCGGAGTTTCCACTCATCTCAACGGCACCAGCGAGCCAGGTATCTGGGTGATTCCACAAGTAATGATCGACGTGCACACTACCTGAAGAGTGGCCTCCAAGGACGATGTGATCCGGATTGCCTCCAAAAGCTGCAATGTTGTCATGGATCCACTCCATTGCCTTCTCAACATCCAAGATGCCGAAGTTTTGCGTAGTCTCACTCAATTCGGCCGAATTTGGAGACGCAAAGATGCTTTCTCTGTGGTTGAAAGAAACCATGATGACGCCGTTCTTAGCAAAGTTATTGCCCTGGAGTTGGGTGTTGCTGCTTGATCCAGTGACCATAGCACCGCCATAGATGTAGACAAATACCTGGATATTGTTAATTTGTTGCTCTGGCATTCGGAGTTCTTTGCCTCACTGGAAGATTGTCTCCTTCCGCTGGTGCCCAGATGTTGAGGTTCAAGCAATCTTCGCCTTGCTCACTGAATGGCGTGCTAGAAATTGCCTGCGCGCATGTCTGGCCATAAGACGAGGCATTGAAGAGGGCAAACGAGGGAGGATCTTGGGGTGCACGCCACCTGATTGAGTAAGAAATTTGATTCTTCTAGAGGTTTGGATCTCTTTACCTGTTTCCCCCAGCAGTTGTTGCAGCATATGGAATGCCAAGGAATACTGAATTACCATTGGCATCTGTGAATCCATTCACCGCACCCTGCGCCGTGAAAGCCGTAGGAGCAGTGCTGTCGGAATTTTCACAGCTGTTCACCGGGGATCCTGCCACATGACGAGCGAATGCTAAAACTATGCATATGCTCTGCCCAAGAAGAGCAGGGGATAACATGACGGCGGAAGTTGTCAGGAATTGTCAAATAATTGCAGGGAAACTTGCGCGTGGGAGGTAAATACTAATTCTGCTTCTCCAGGCATCATATATACTACCTGAGGGGATTGACCCTCCAGTAAGCATTGAAGAAAATTAAAACTCCGGCTTCGACAAGATGCAGAATGCCTGGCGGTGGAGTCAATATTGAACCATAATCCCTGTTCGTCACCACAGATGGCGACATGGATTACGTCGTATCTCAGGGAACTGATAGCAGCAAAGATCTCACCTGTACTCGATTAAGACGTAATCCGGATGAGATTCAATACTTGGGAGGGTCGGGCCCAACCTTGACAGACCTTTGAGCCGTGCTCGGCATATAACGTCTCGAGCCGGACTTCACTACACTGCGTTAGCATGACAGAAGGCATCGGCCCGTTAATATTGCAGTGGATTAAAACTTGGCGACGGCCACAGAATGGAACGATAAGCATCCACTGTAGGAAGAGTGTTTTCTTGAGATCCACCACAGACCACTGTGAGGTCGCGGCAGGCAGTAGGTTTCGGGACGAAGTTGGTCATCTTCAACCCGGTCTGCAGTCCCATTGAAGTCTTCATTCTTCGCGCCTGGGAAGACCTGTAACACATAGCCTGACTGAATCTTGATTGGACAAGACGTAGCTCAGGATGTCTATGTTGGGCCACTTCATCTGGTTGTTAATGAAGGCTGTACGAGCCATCTCCGCAGCCCTCACGGCAACTGGCGTAGCGACATGGTCTAAAGTATTCATAAGCAAGGTAGATTGAGGGAGGCATACGGAGTATACCCTGAACTTTTGGCCCCTATTCCGGTTATTGAATCATGAAGAAAGCAGCCGCAAGCGAGTCAGAAAGGGGGCTATTGTCACGTGTATCGCTTGAATAAGCTTAGCTTCGTCGCCTAGGTCAGACTTCGAAACTCTAAATGAAGATGGGTCTTCGTCCACATGGATCCTCATCTGCAGAGAAAGAACAAATACGCCTTAATAAGGCCCATCAAAACCCGGGCAACTTGAATCTGTAACTGAGTCTGCTTATGAGATTGCAGCCGCCCTTTCGAAGACAAGCAATTTGTCCAGTTGGCAGTCGAGTATATGAGAGTAACGGAAAACCGCCGTCTCTCCAAGACTTTCACGACTCGCGCATGCAGATGCATTGACGAGCTCTTTCACTTCCGTCGTTTCTGCCTCAAGTTTGCTGCACGCCACCCTGAAGCTTAAGACATCCGCTGAGCCGCTCACAAGATGCAAACTGTGGAGCGCACATATTAAGGTTGAGAATGATTCGCAGACTTCCTGGTCTTGTCTCCGCTGTCCTTCACGATCCTTACACTTTTACGTTCTCCGTGGCAGGACTTTCCTAGTTCCATCATGCTCTTCAAATCTCGAATGTTGGGTTTTGCCTGTTCCAGTCCTGAGATTTGTGGTGATCTTTGCCTGCTTTGTTTCTTCTGACCAACCACCCTTGCATTTGGGCGACCCTGGCTGCAGGCATGTTTGATCTTGATCGTAGAATGGTGGAGAACAAATTCGAGATGTCCACAAGTGCTCTCAGATCCTTTTCCTCAGATGCGTTCCAGAAATCTACAAATTTGGTTGTACAAGTATCTTCAAACCCTTAGTCGGCACAATTTGGTCTGAATCGTACGAGGTACGAATGTCCAAAGATTTCTTTTTTGCAACTCTATACCGCATTTCCTCTTCTGTTCACTAGACACATCAATCCTCAAAACATGCCGCCTTGACGTCGAATCCTCTTGAATCTTGTTTAACAGAAATCCGGACACATATATAAACGTAGCCCCCCATCAAGCCAGAATCCGCCGAAATCCACCCCTTTCCATCGGATCCCGACGGACCCAGTCAGATAGGCTTTGCATCCAAAGACACTAATCGTCACCATGGCGGCATTGGGGCTGGGACAAGTGGTGAGTTCCCACTGACGATGAATCTGGAGAAAGCTCTACGGTGTTCTGATTTTCCCCAGGTATCTTGGTACATCTGCACTGTTGTTGCCCTCGCTTTCCTCATAGCAAGACTTGTGGTGAAGTGGCTGAGATTCAAAGCCTTCTCGCTAGATGATGGATTCTTGGTACTGGCTGGAGGATGTCTCTTGGCAGATCTCATTATCCAGCAACACATGTGGAACCTAGGTAAGAAGACGCACTTCAAGAAGACTTGTGTTCCAAAACTTACTCTTATGAAGGAATGGCTGCTCCGCAGAACGCAAGCCGAAGTGAGTTCGTCAGCATCATGCAAGTAAGTTGGAGGGCCTGATTCTCCATGGCGTGATGGCTGATAGCAAATCCAGATGATAATTCCAGGGTCGATAGCATATGTCACATCATTGTGGGCTATCAAAGTTGCGCTTGTAAGTATATCTGTTCTTCTTTATTTCTACAACGTCAAAGCTCACATTCCAACTTCAAGGTAATATTCTACAAGAGGATTGCCGCAAGGACGAGGTTACAAACAGTATACAACGTTGTCCTTGGTGGTCTGGCAGTGACCTGGGCTGTCATTTTCTTTGACATTATATTTCAATGTTATCCAATCAATCGAAAATGGACAACAGATCCAAATGGTAAGCATGAAATGGACCTTATTGCTGATGCCGTGTATGTACTAAGAACGGGTAGATCAGTGCTCGAAGAAAGCATCGGACATCAACTATTGGATAACCATTCTTTGTCAGTTCACACCCCGATTCTCGCCAAATCAACTTCCACATACTAACATCTTACAGCAAATATCTTCTCTGATGTTATCAGTACGTTGGCTGCGTTGACATGCAGAACTATTTAAGCTAACAGATTTAAAGTTATCGCACTCCCCATATCCATGGTCGCGAAGCTGCAAATGCCATTGAAGCAAAAGCTTGGTGTAGGAGCCATGTTTGCGCTTGGCTTCTTCGTCGTTATTGCCAGCAGTATGCTTCCTCTTTACCCTGCAGCTGGCATCTTTACTTACCAAATCCCTCCAGTTATTCGCGCCTACTACTCCAGCAAAAACGAGACAATGTTGACGTGCACGGTCTCAATGGTCGAGACCTCTGTTGCTATTATTGCGACTTGCCTACCAGGTTTGTCCTATCCGCCCTTCCTTGTCAGAGACTGAGTGAACAAATATTGATCTGTCTTCCACAGCCCTCCGAACGCTCATTCTCGGCCAGATCTCCCGGGTCGGCACGTCCTCTGGCCCTCATTACGAGCTGGGCTCCTCTCGCCACACTCGAGTACAGGCGAGTGTAGTTGCTGCCTCGCGACACGACAATTACCTCAACAGCGGGCACAACACTAGCAAGCATATCAACGATTCGGAGGACGAACTTGTGAAGGATATCGACAGGGCTTCGAGTAACAATTATTCGAATGAAGGGGCCAGCCCAGTGGCCAAGAATGCCATTGCGGTAACGTCAGAGTTCCAGGTTTATGAGGAGACTGGGAACAGGACTATGGTCAAATTCTAGGTGTCGATGTGTAGCACTTGGACGGCTACTGAAATTTCCAGACATGAAGTTTTATTTTTGGAGGAATATTCTCGCCGGCGAAACAGACCGTCGCGATGACTGATGAACATTCTATGTATAGGGCTAAGTTGAAAGCAAGTCAAATGTCATTTTCTGAGCGAAATGAAGATAGAGAATAACGAAATAGCCGATAATTTATCACCGTCCCGTCGCCGGGGAAGATTTCCGTCTATGTCGGCTCAGCCAAACAAAGAAATGTGACAGATAGCAAGACACCGGCGGTGCTTGAACGCGAGAAGAAATCGGTAGCCACTGCTCTGATAAATCAGGTGGCCGGTTAGAGTTCGACACTCTATTCCCATCACAAGGAAGACTGATTGAGATCAACATCGAGGCCAAAAAGATCTTGCAGCACCAATTTGTCGCCATGCTGTCAAACATTATTATGTTCTCCATTGGTCTCCGATTGAAGCGCGGTGTCAGTCTGGGCCCTTGCATCTAACGCTCGATACTGCCTCTTCTGTCTCCATTCTCTGCCCATCGCCAAACTGACGCTCACAGATACCACTCCAGTGAGACCCACAAAGAGTGCGAAAATCGTAAAATACCAGCCCCTTCCGACAGCCTCAACAAGAGGTTGCAAAATAGCAGCCGAAGCAGCGCTAAGTCCGCACCTCGCAACCTGACCAGATGCGTAAGCGGTGCTGCTTTGATTGGGAAAGATGTCGACAAGTAAGGCACTCGCGGTATGTGACAGCAGTGTTGACGTCCCACAAGCGAAGAACTGAATCACAAGTGGAACGGCGACGTGGACTTGAGCGCGGACAGCCCATCCGTAGCCTGCAATCAAAGCGACTTCGACTAATAAGATTGGCAAAATATCGCGATATCGGGCTGCTTCAAGGGGGAAGTCCTGAGGCTTGGTCGTTGACGTGGAAGAGACGTCGATGTTTTGTTTGCGCGCCATGTTCGCGTAATTGAGGTCTAAGAGTTTTCCCGCGACTATGCCGCCAATGGTCATACCAGCCAGACCGGGAAGAAAAGCAAGGCCGATAAAGAAGTTGTTGAAGCCGTATATCTCTTCGTAGATCACAGGGATGGCAACTTGGAAGGTATAATAGACGCAGTAGGACGTAGCTATCATCAGCAGCACCCCTGCTGCGTCGGGATAGAAAATGATGCGAAGCGCCGTAAAAGTACTGAGGACTCGCCATTTCGGCTTCTCAACGTTGTCCGCGGTACTGGTTGCTTGTGATCCATGGCTGCTGCCTGGAGGCCGTTCCAGCAGATGAGATCTCCATGTCTTCCATATCCCGTGGGCAGGCTTCGATCCATTTCCAACAACGCGACGAGACGTCTCCGGGAGAGTGAAGCCAGCGAGCAAAAGACACACGAACCCTATGGTCATGAGAGCCAAGAACACCCAGGTGACTGCTCCAGTCTTCGAAGCCACTGCTCCCCCGATGACCGGTCCAACAGCCGCAATTCCATTACACGTTGACAGCATTGGGCCCAGCATGTTTCCACGTTCTGACATCGTTGCCACGTCAGCGACAACTCCGTAAGCTATCGCCGGAGTGGCAGAAGCCCCAATACTCTGGACTGCTCTCAAGACCACCAGGCCTGCATAGCTGCTCTTGTTCAATGATAGACCAAGGCTTGCGAGTGCGTACAAGCTGAGCAGAGCCAGGATGACGGGACGTCGACCAGAAGCATCTGCGAGTGATGCAAACAAGATCGGGGAAACAGCCTGGCAGATTGCGTAAACAGTTACTGTCAAATTGATTGCCTGGATGGAGACTGAGAAATGCCTGCCAAGCATCGGGATCAGTGGAAAATAGATTGTCGCTGTGATGGTAGATGTTGTAATGATGAGACCCAGAAGGTAAGTCAAGTAGGTACGAGTTTGAGGAGTGAAAACAGTGTAGATTGCATCGGCAAGTCTATCGTTTTCGATTTTCCTCTTTGCGGATTCTGATAGCCTCATCGGTTCTAGCGAACTTTCTGGTACAGTCACAGAAATCTGGGGAGCATGACTTTCGACGGCCATTCTGTCAAGACTTGCAATTGGGAAGGAAATATTGTGTAGCATGTCTGTACAAAGTCGAGAGCGAAATCCTCTCCTTTGGGTGAGGCCAAATCTACCCTCCCACTTATGGTTTGTAATTACCGAGTAAATTTACGTGCTGAGTCACATATGGGCGACAACATCGTCGATCAGGATCCTGCATTTGACTCCGGGCAACTCTGACCCGAGCAAATGAAAAGCCATCGCCTGAAATGGGATGATGTAAATGCTGCAGACATGACAGCATGATACTAATGAAAGATACGAATCTCTGTGCCAGAAGAGGGCAGCTATGTGATGAAGATTTCTCCTCTGTTGGTGTATGTCGGTGTAGGTGGAGTTATTTTCGAAGCCTGGGGGTCGATAGGTCAGGTGGTAAATATTATGTTTTTCAACATCACTTGCCGAGATCACAACATATCCTTGTTGAAAAGGAGCTCGACTACATCTTTATATACGGCTTGAGACTTGTCAAATGATATGTCACAGTGAATTAGCCTCTTGGGTTATGTGTAATCAATACATTCCGAGATGACCCTGCTGCTCATAATATTCATACAACCTGTTCGCAAGTGGGGAATCTCAATACATAGTTTAAAAACAACGCCGATCCACCATCTCATATACCCTTCTCTCTTCAACACCAACCATGATCCCACATCTAGTTCTATTCGCTCCCAAAAAGCCCGGTATGCAAGGCACTATCTCTTATTTTTCCGTCACGGACATCGGCTCGCAGCAGAGCTTGCTGAACTGGACACAGGACTACCATTAGGATGGAGGGGCGAATAGTCAACATCAGCATAAGTCCGCCTCTTGAGCGTCGAGAAATCAAACGAACACGCAACGGCCTCCCAGCATCCCTCCTCGCCATCTTTCTGCCTTCGCAATATCAACTTCCCGCTCCCTTTCAAAGGATCATACATTTCCAGCTCGACATCGTAGAACCTCGAAGATTCAGGCAGGGGTGGGATGTGTTTCAGGCGCTCGTTTCTGTCTATTGGGTTGTCGAACGGCCCAGGCTCGATCTCATCCGCGTAGCTGTCGAAAAATCCGTCTTCTTCCGCTATCATGACTTTCCGTGCTACATTGGCCATGATGAAGCTATCCCACATACCCTCGCGAATGGGCGTCATGAGGAGAAGTGCAATGGCTTGCCGTCGTAGCCACGGTACTCGGCATTTCAGAGCGGTGTAATACATGAATGGCAATATTCCGACGTCGGCAATGAAATCTCCAACCAGCTCTTCGGAGTCGTAATGCCCTGCATCTGCCATCTTCTTATGCGCAGCACTTCTCAGTAAATGTAATGTCTGAGCAATGATTGATGTGAAATGTGAAGTGTAATCGTCGAAGAGAGACTGCTGGCCTCGGCATAACGCGGTCTCAGCCATGATCGATGTCATTGAAAGAAAAACCCGTAGAAGAGATACTCCTATGATGGTCCGGTCGTCGTTAGCCTGACGAACAAGCACATCTCGACTCCGACTATAGGCCATCTTCCATGAGGCAATTCCGCTTTGGAGGCAGATCTGCCGGCTGCCAATCTGGGGTGGGTATGGGCTTCCGCTATAGTCAAAAGATCGGCATTCCTCAGTCAAGGCTATAATATCGCCCAATATGATATTGAAGCTTCTCCTAGCATCTGACATGTTTCGAAACGACGATGGAATCTTCATATCCGATATGTGAGCGGCTTGACTGATGTCGAGATGCGAACTGGCCGTTTTGCAGCCAAACAAAGCTGACTGTACACTCAGACAAGCGAGCGATTCGGAGAGAGATTCATCCACTGAAGTACAATCCGAGGACAAGTCGGCTTCAAGTTGGGGCGTCGCCGTTCCCGGATTACAAGATTGGAGCTCTTTCATCAATTTCCAGCCACTCTGCGTATGAGTCATAGCGTTCCCATACTCTCCTCGGAGAAGATCTAGCGTAACGAACAGCACGCATGTGATGAGAACCACGCGTAATGAGGCATTTTTGTCTTCCGTCTTGCGATTGCGGAGAGCGCTGATCGCTTTCGAGTATTCTTGGATGGTGAAGACTTCTCGTCGCTTGAGCTCGTCCCTATCCGGTGCAATGGCTCCACGAGGCCTCAGAGTCTGCTCTTCTATCCTATGAGCCGATCCTAATGCTATTACAGCGTGCAGTACCGCTGGCTCGGCTACACAGGCTTGAAGTACCAGTTCCTGCCAGAAATGAGAGTAGAAGACACCTGGGAGTTTGACAACCGTCGTGGACCGGAAGAAGTCGAAACAGATCTTTTCTTCGTCGTTCAACTTGGGCAGTGACAGTAGAACAGTCATATTGCATGTTCCCCTAGGAATGTCACTTCCAGGCTGAGGATATACAGTGTGGACAACTGGTGCGACTTCCTTGGTCGCGGGGATGTTGACAGTGGTCCAAATTCCATAGCCATCACACTTCCGGCCAGTTGAGTCGCAATTCTTGCATCCTGGCCTGCTCTCATCGCATTTGACTCGCCGTATTCTGCTATCGTATTAGTCGCATAACTTCATGTCACTCGTGTTTAGGTCAGCATGATGACACTCACTTGCATGTGCGACATCCAGTTTTAGACTTCGTGTGTGTTGCTCGGACTTTCTTCTTTGACATGAGCGCATTCATGGTCGTTCTTCGATCCACCTCGTGGACCCTTTTCTCGATCTCACAGCATCAGACTTGATGTTACAAAAAGTATGAGGCTGTCATTTGCAGTCGGCACAGCTATGGTACCGGTGCTTATGTGGTCAGTCACAGAAGCTTCCATGGTGAGATATGTGATTCGCTCGGTTATCGTCAGGGGAGGTGCCAAGGTGCTGACGTCCATTCCCTTAATCCTTGTAGGTACAAATGTCAGCATGAGCTCTGAATGGCTCCTTCGTGTTTGGGGGTAATTGATTGGCTGAAAGGAAAGTCTAAACTCCACAGTCGCTCGAATCCACCCGGCCGTCCTATGGTTTTCGACCAGACATAAAAGCTACTTTTTCATCCATTTTTTTTGGCCGAAAGTTTCAGAACAATTTTTTGGGAACACGGTATCATAGATGCGGTATGAGCGTCATTGAAATCGGTCCGTGATCAAAAAGTTGGCGATAGTTCCTTTCTGTTAATATGGCGGTAGAGGATGCGGGGGGGGGTGGATCAAAAGCCGCTCAAGCATCCATCCATTATATTTGACTTCGAGATCTTATCATTGGACTTGTCATATTTCCGCCCCGGAATTTGGCAGCGGTATATAGCCCATGGACCGAGATCGAAAACCACCTTGTCCAAATGGCTGGCCATCTGGGCCTCACGAATACTAGTCATTGTCAACATTTCTCCGCGTCTACTGACAGACCTCTTCACGCTTCGCTCTTCATCTATCAGGTTCATTTTGATCGTGTCAAAACTTTGGCGATGATTGAAGCTGCTGCGTTGTTGGTTTCACATTAGACATTTGCTCCGTTCGCAATCATGGTTCAATCAGGAGCTATTTTCACAATGTACGTCGACTTTCCTCCTCGACTCCTCTCTGATCTTCCTTTGAAGTCTCCTAAAAGCCTATTCTGTTGAAGCCTATAGTTACTTTCAGAACCCGCACGATTGCCAGATCAACAGCATCAGCAACTGGGAAGTAATTTTCCAAATCTTTCCGTGGTGTAATCTGTGAAGGGACCAAGACATGTTACGCTGGCCTTGGACACACCTTATCTACGTTTTGTAGAGGACTTCCAGAAATGAGGACTGCGATCCGAGATCTTACACTAGTGTCGCAATATAGGCTCATCCTGCTGCTGTTGATACAAAACATGAAAGTTGACGGCAATAGCCAGAATGACAACAGATGCCAATCCTCTGCCTTCCACATCTTGCCCAGACTCTGTTCATGGAAAATCCATGCGTCAACAGCCACAAAACTCTGCATTCATGTTTGCTCAATTCTCAGCCTCAAGTTCACGAGCAACCCATCCACTGCTTGCATGTTGTTGGCCGAACCATCGACAAGTCTTGTTGGAAAGCCACATATATACATGTATAAATACAAAACCTGTCCAAGCTATTTCACTCTAATCAAGTAGCAACCTGCCAGTAAAAGCAGAACTTTTGTTCAAAGGATCACGTTCTCTGCTATTATCCACCTGACCCCTTCCTAACCTCCTCAACAATCATTACAGGTGTCTCACGAGGTCACTACAGCAGCCCAGCTAACTAACCAATGTAGGCACAAGTAAAGCACAGCGCGGCAATCACCACGATAAGAACTCCCAACTCCCAACTCCCACAATACAATATCACGGCCCTACGCTACGACTTCACACCACGCTCACTACCCACCCCATCCTCTCTCTGACTTACCATAGCCCCTCCAACTAAGTCTCCTCAAGCAGGCGATAGCAACTCAATCCGACAAAGATAAACCCCCAACAGCATCAATCCCAGGCTTCACTTCGTCAGGACTTACCTTATCGCTTCATATTATACTTGACACCTCTCAAAGAAATGTTAATAAACAAGAGGACAGGTTCGAAACCAAAGCAATGTACTCTCAGCCCCTCATACTTACCCTCGCCGTCACCTCCCAAGCAGCGGCATTCATTCCTCACAATTTTACATCCCATCCCATTCCATTCCCATGCTTGATACTAAGTGAGCTACCATCTCTCATTCACATTCATTTGAGGAGGGCGTGTTTCATTATCCGTACCATCTCTTCTCTTCTCCCTTCTCTCTTTCCATTTCCGCTCCTTTCAATTATTCCAGTACCCCCATCCCATCTCATTTTCACAAAAGACCCACTCATCCCCAAATCCCCAGAATTTTATCCTCTCAAATGCCTAAGGACGATGTCCTCCATACTGCATACTTCACACTACAAAGTCTAGTCTCACAAATGCTGTATTGTACACCCGACCAC